>OY992802.1:12764504-14024008 GCA_963921375.1 Tiliacea citrago
TGGTTGCAGCGCATTTTTGCGCTCTCTTTTATCGCATTTGGAAGTAATTGACTCTGTCACTTTCTTATGACCACCCAGTTCGCAATTATTTATTTTTTACGTAGTTATCCCCTTAATACCTTTTGTTAGTCGCCTTTCATTCATCCTCTCAACATGACCAAACCGTCTAAGCATTATTTCTAATAACCAAGGTAAGTTCTTAGTGTACAGAATAAAGCGAAATATTCTTCAAATGTTTTGTCTTATCGGACTAAAGGAAGTCCTTATGCACGGTCGTGAGCGTGTCACGAACTAGGTAATTGTATGGACAGCTAGAATACTTGGAATAGTAAGTGGTCTGTATTATCTTCTTCTATTCTGTATCTTTCAGTACTTACCTTTCCTCGTTTAAATCTTACAACGTAGTTTCTACGATAGCATTATTACTTATCTCTAAATATATACCTAGAACAAAACAAAGTAGTATATCTGATGTTTTGCTTACTTCTTCTAAATTACTTGGTGCAATGGATTTTGATACGATCTTCATAAGCATTAAGAGAATTTCTTAAAGGTTTAAGGCCATGCAGGTCGCTAGCCATTACTAAATCCAATTCATTTATTAAGAACATGCAAAAAACAAATTGTAGTTCCTATTTGAGTTTTAATTAAAAGTGCAGACCATGTCAAACTGTAGCAGTTGTAACTCAGTTACAACTGGAACAAAATATTAAACGTAAATGAAGCGCTTAATAAAGTTGAGTTGATACAAAATACGTACTACTGACAGAGGCTACATGAACGTTATCCTTTAAAAAATATCTAGTTATAAAATAGTATATTTTATGCAGTTCTAATTCAAAGAAAACAATCCGAAATATATTATCTTGCATTAACATAACATAATAATATTACGCCTTATTTCCCCGAGGGGTTGGGCAAAATTATACCTAGGTATAGTAAACCCATATTTCGCTAGTTATGTTTGAGACCTATCTAATAGGGGCTAGCCTATTAACCGTATTGTATTGTTTTCCTTATTTTTGTTTAGTGTCTGTGCTTATTAACAAAGTCGTAAGGAGTCTTGGTTACTCTAATAAAGAACAATTATATTCTATTCTATTGCCATCAACCGGGCACAAATCCAGACTCCAGGCTGTTTCTGAGAAATTCCAGATCGAAAAACCTAAACCATAATTATTATAGTTAGGTAGACATTCTTTATACCAATTAGTCATATACATAAAAGCTACTGATAAAGACCAAATATCTCATAAAAGTATGATATACAAAAGTGTAATGATGCAGCTAACATCACGCAGCGTACTTACAGTGCTCTGCGAGTACAGTATAATGACGCGTTCAGGGTACTGTTCGGGCTGCCGCGTCACTGCAGCGCTTCAGCAATGTTTGCGGTGAAATGCGTGGATGGTTTTCATGCCATCATGCGGAAGCGTTGTGCGTCTCTTATGAAGCGCATGCGGGCCAGCTCGAACAGTTTTCTGAGCGTCTTTCGCCGATGTGGCGGCACTGGAAGCGACTACACACTGCGGGTGGACGCGTCCAGGGCTTGGCATAAACTGGCTCTTCTGTTGCCGTGCCACTTTTTTTTATTTAATCTATTATTCCTGTAGCTATGTTTTTGGTTTTTGTTTTTGTATGTACTAACACTAGCTTTATAAGTTTTTTTTTTGTGTTTTACTGTAAAATAATAACGGAAATTCTCACAGTATACCCACATTTCGCTACACTCCATTTGAAATAAGATTAGACATTTAAATAAAGCTTTTTTACAGTGCGTTCAACCGATTTTGACTTCTATTGCTTTTGTGGCATGACAAAATATGGCAGCTGTAATAAACAGTTGGTATTGTAACCACGTTTTTTGCTTTTAATGCTACCCTTATGCCTACAGAATAAAAGTCAAAATCGGTTGAAAGGACTGTAAAAAAGTTTATTTAAATTTCTAATCTTATTTCAAATGGAGTATAGTTATGTTTAAGTCCTAAGTAATAGGGATCGAGCCTATTGCCATCAACTGGGAACAAATCTAGATATAAAAACTCTATAACACTTTGCCCGACGTGGGAATCGAACCCAGGACCTCATGCTCAGTAGTGCTTGCGACCACTAGACAGAGAGGCAGTCGATTTTAATACAGGTTACCGACACACACAGGTTACAGGTTAGTATTTAGGTTACCGACTGACTTAAAATTATTCATTTATAACTCACACGCTTCTAAAACTAAATTAAAAGCCTTCTTGTTGGAAAAAATAGGTACTCGGTATCAGAATTTATGTGAAGTTGTACTCTTAATATTATTGACATTAAATCTGACTTTATACCTGCATTTAATTTGACATTATACCTGCTATTAATTTGACATTATATTAATTTATTGACTTAATTTAAATTAATTGACTCTTGAACTAAACATTTCATATACATTTTAATTAGGTCTTTAAATGCGGCAATTTTATTTAATGTGTAATGTGCAACACAATGTTAATTGTTAATGAATAAATAAATTAAATGAAATGAAACGACACAACTTAGAAATTGTGTATATCATAATATAATAAAAGAAATTGGCACATCCATCTAACTAAATAATAAACACTTTTAGACATATCTCGGTCCTCAAGACCCGGTAATAACATCAAACTGTTAGTCATAACCATGAAAACCCATTAATCCATTACGATGTTCAGTCAAAAAAATAATATAAAGAACAAAGACGAACAAGAACAATACAATACAGTTACATTCAGTCATTAATCAAACAATTGACGATAATACTTAGATAGAACTATGGATAAGTCAACTTATTATATAGTTAATTCGACACAGCATATGGAAATTTAAAATTTTTAGGGATTCGACCTTAAAAGGAAACCGGAGCCACGTGATAAAATCACTTTTTTGTCTGTCTGTCATAAGGTTTTTCTTAGAATTCTTATTTTGGCATAATGCTTAATCTCGATACAGCACACACAGATTGTTAGTAAAACACCAAACAATATTTAGGAGCTAATGCAAATTTATTCATTGCGTGCATTACAGTTAGTTTAATAACTGTATTACGGCAGAACAGCGACCGTTTTAAAGACTGCTCTGCTCAGTGTAGCTTGGTAAGGAATCCTAATTCTGCTAATCCAACTTACTTCCTCTTAGTAATATTTAGCTTACTCTCTGTTAATACCTAGCACGTCGTTGATAAGATTTCAATACAATTATAACGTGTACTTGATGATAGTTTGGACATACATCGCGTTATGTGTGAGAAGATTATATCATGTTCTTTGTCCCTTTGGTAGATGTTCTGAGAAAATTCAATGCTATTTGCGTCATCTTCTTGTTGGGTACTACATCATTGTTCTATATGAGGGGCAATTTAGTTTAAACTGTTAACACATTTATCTACGCGATACTGAAGGTTTTCTTAGGAAACGTTTTTATTCAACACTTTGCTACCATTACGTACAAAGTCGATGTTGGAATTTTAGATATCCACATTATTGGTGGCAGTTACTTTAATATATTTGGTTTTTTTTTTTGCAAAAATAGCTATGTGTCTACTTATCAGGAATAAAAATAATCAAAATCAATATCAATCCAAAATAATAAATAGTTACCTATGTGATGAACTTAGGTCACCTTTGTAAAGGTACCTTTACAAATTCATCACATAGGTAACAATTTTTTTTTTTTTTAATTTGTACGTTGACCGCATCATTGCATAACATCAGGTCAAATCAGACGCGAGCATATCCGTCTAAAAAACTATTAATAATTATACATCGGTAAGAGAGTTAATAATTTACTGCCCAAAATAAAACAGGTGTGGCTTGATTTATTGCTTCGTAAATTGATAGTTCAATAGCAAAAAAATTGACGGCATTCTTTCAAATGCCAAAATTATGATGGCTGTTCTTACTTTTTATAACATATAATGAAGTCTTATAAGTATACCTGATACCAGTTGTTTTGCGCCAAAGTCTAGGAGGTAGAAAAACTTATAACCATCTATTTCTCCTTGAAAAAATCTTTTAAATCTAAAGATTGTAGAATTTTTTATCAAAAATACTGGTTTTTGCGCTATTATCATTGCGTTAATGTTATGTGATGTCCAAGCGGCTGGAGCGTGCCGAAAATCACCACAATGCATTATTTATTCCGCAAAATGCCACAACAACCGTAATGTGGTTTTAATATAAATGTCGTAAAACTTACAAATTCTACGTCAGTTTCGATTGTCTTAATTTGTGTGCGTATAAATAATCTATAATAATAGATATAATGGTTATTAATCTTTGACAGAAATATTTCACACAAATCTACGGATTAATATTTTATAATTCATTCATCAGAATCCCTAAAATCGGACAACCAGTCTTACCGAGGGGTATCGTGTTATCTAGTAACTGGATTGTGGAGGTCAGATAGGCAGTCGTTCCATGTAAAATACGGGTAAGTACTGAGCTGCATCCTGTTAGACTGGAAGCCGACCCCAACATAGTTGGGAACAGGCTAGGCAGATTGGTTGAATAATATAATTAAAGCAGTCTTAAGTTGTCACATCGATTGCTGTCGATTTACGAAACAGTGGCTTTGTGGCTACATACTATGCTACTATTTCAGATTCAGCCTTTCCGAGTAAATATTTTACAGTGGCTACTAGTTGAGATCCAGCCTGTCCGGATTTAATATTTTTATACCACAGACTACCTGCAGTATTGTCTTTCCTTCCCCATTAATCCATCCAAAGGTTGTCTTTATAAGATCGCTTTTAGCGATAACACCGCTAATTGTGTCACCCTATGTAAAATTTCTACATTTATATCTGTAATTTTTATGATATATATAATAATGAGTATTCTATTCTATTTTTGGTAATTGTGATTACCTATTCCATACGTAGTTTCTGTGGGGTGTTGAATTCATACTCACATTAAATAATTGAACAAGATAAAGAAAATATATTTGAGGAATCATGTACAAAGTCAGCATAATACAATACCAAAAAATAGGAACGTTTTCCTTTACTAGAAAAAAAAACTGAAATGAAAACCCGTGAGCAAAAGATACCACTTTGAGTGACAAAGAATAATTTAAAACACATGACCAAATAAAGATAGCTTCTTTTCAGAAGCATAGTATCTGGTGAAGTGACCCTGATCATAATGGAATATAAATTTTATGCCTCGTATAGAGCTGTCAGACTGGAACGGACACCATGCATAATTTATTTAAACAACTGTTCGATGAGTTTTTATTTTGTCTATATTAATTGGTCCTTTATTATCATTTTAAGTGCCTGGTTGATGGCAATAGGCTCACCTCCTGTTACATGGGGCTTAAACATAACTGGCGAATTATAGATATCTACACTTCTGCCTATCCCTTCGGGCAAACAAGGCGTGATGTTATGTTATTGGTCCCTTTTAGGGTTCCATACCCAAAGGGTAAAACGGAACCTTATTACTAAGGCTCCGCCGTCTGTCTGTCTGTCTGTCTGTCCGTCTGTCACCAGGCTTTATCTCATGAGCCGTGATAGTTAGACAGTTGAAATTTTCACAGATGATGTATTTCTGTTGCCGCTATAGCAATAAATACTAAAAACCAGAATAACATAAATATTTAAGGGGGCTCCCATACAAGAAACGTGATTTTTTGCTCGTTTTTGCTCGATATTGATAACGGCAACAGGTAGACGCTTGAAATATTTACAGAATATTTAGTTATGTATTCACTTTAAAAATAAATAACTAAATTAAAATAAAACATAATATTTAAGGGGGGCTCCCATACAACAAACGTGATTTTTTTGCCGTTTTTGTTGATAATGGTACGGGACCCTTCGTGCGCGAGTCTGACTCGCACTTGTCCGGTTTTTTAGCAACATAAGCTATTTCGATTTTTTTCATACAAATTATTGGTCCTTTTTTCCCGTGACTGTCGACGAAGAATTTGATTCTACACAAATTACAACCGCAATATTAGCTGATTTCAAAAGTTTGTTCTTCGTCAGGGTTCAAACTAAGTCTCAAATACAACATTTTTTACTGTATTATAAGTGCGCAATAAGAATATTTTAACTGACGCTCGTAAGGCAAACATAATTAAAGACAAAATTCAGACGATATCAGTAATCATTGCCTTAAAAAAAGCAAACAAGAATTTAATTAAGGATTACGTTTTCGTAATATTAAAACGCTGCCAGAAAATTGTGAAATTATTTGGATATTATTTTCTAACAGGCACCAGATATTCAGTTACAGTTAATTGATAAACACTCTGTAAACAAAAGCCTCTTCATACAGCTCTTCAAAACGTAACATTTAATTTCCTTTTTCACAGAACGTTAAATTTATTGAAATAAACCTTATCTAAGGAAATCTCAAATCTCTTCAAAGATCATGTGACACCTCTTGCTCTGAAATATTTAATCTGTACATAATTTATAATATTATTATAAATTAAAGCCGCCTTTCGTGTGTGTCTGTGTGCTTCGTGATTCCCGTTAAGGCTCTTACAAACACACGCGATATCGCGGGCGCGACAGGCACCGACAAAGACAATTCCTTTGTCGGTGCATGTCGCGCCCGCGATATCGCGTGTGTTTGTAAGAGCCTTTATTCTTCAAAACTACGCAACGGATTTCGTTGCGGTTTATACCCATCATTTAGAGAATTTATTCCGAAAGTTTATGTGTATGATACAGCATTGATATAATAGGTACTTACATAAAGAAATCTCCATGTTTTGTCAAAGCGAAAAAACCGTGCGATACTGGGCTGGTAGTTCACTAGTTAAGTAACATAAAAAGTTATAAATCAACTTATTACTTAGGGTCAAAGATAAAGGTAATTTAAGCCAATTCAGCAATGTCTTGAAACTGAAAAGACTTAGATTTCATTTCAATTCTTTATTTTAATATTCCTCACAGGCATCGAATATTTTCGTAAAAGTTACGTTTCATCAAAATCTCTGTCGCTTTTCCGATGTTCTTTTCTTAAAAAGGAAAGGTGCTTATTCTTTATCAGGCCATCTTGTTTTGTAGAATAAATCTGCTCACGGTATTTCCATAAGTCTTTAAAATATTATTTACGTGCCCTCCACTCCTTCATTCCTAATTTTTACTAAGCAAACATATGAAACATTAAAATCTTAAGATTCTTGTCGATGAAATTTTTCAAATATTTTGAAATATTTCAATGAATTTTACGTTGCAAAGATGCTTCTTAAATTCCACTATTCGCCGTATACCCGTATTGAGGAAGAATATAAAATGTCTTATCACTTTATAGCTTTTTCTGCATTGTATGAAATATTGTTAAGATCGAAAACTATTCATCCCAGTTTTATATGTGATCACGTCTTCAGTATATCTCTAGTGGCTTACTATATTTTAGGACTCGATTTAGGAATGTCCGTCAATTTGAAATACTCCTTCAATTTTATCTGAACATTTAAATATCACAAACATGGTCTTATAAGGCTTGTCCTTAATAAAGATGCACAAATACATGTGTAATAATCAGCGGTTTGCTCATAAATTAATATTATAACGATCAGTAACCATTATCTCAACCTAGTACTTAATGTATAATTATATGAAATTCTGCTAGTGTTCACGGAAGCTACATGTAGCATTACAAACTTGTTCGGTCGCCAGACGCCGAATGCCGTCTGGGGACGCTTAGGCAAATAATATACGTGCACTAACACTTATGTATATGTTTTGAGGCTCGTACAGACTGGCGCGACTGGCAGCGCGACACATTCCATGAAGTTTTCATAGAAATTGTGCTACTAGTGCTCCTGTCTGCGGGAGCCTTTATGATTTTAACACTTTGAGATCCTTTTTGCTTTCTAGTGATATGTTATCTACAATATTCGTGTTTAGTTCAACAAAATCATTTTATTGTATGGAGTATTTTTAGCAAAAAAAAAAATTGCCTTATAAGTGCCCACTAGTAGCGTTTGCGGTGGCTTGGTAAAGTAACACCTCTACCAAGCCTCAGGGCAATTTAAATCTGCACATTTGATTATTCCGATGGTAAAAAAAGGCCAAATGCGTGTCAGACCACGCACAATGAAGGGTTCCGTAGTGGGGATTCATTATCCTAAGAACAAACATAACATTGTAGTTGACAAACATGTTCCCTCATACATTCCAACTGCAAATGTAAGTTTGTACGCACAATATTGAGAGATTTACCATGTTATTTTAAGATCATAGACTTCTTATAGGTTTGCTATAATCTATAAGTAAAGAACTATTTTCTGTACTTTTTTTTCAAAATTTTAGGCTCAGTAGTTTCGGAGATAAGGGTCAATGTAGTAATGGTCAATTTTCATCTATTTACGTAAATAATTATAAAAGTATTTATTTTAAAATTATAACAAAATATATGTCTGAAATCCCTACAATAAGCCCTTTCATTTGATATATTTCACGGTATAGATTGCCGACCTTTTTTAAATCTTTTAATTATCTCCCCAAAAGTGGTCCCATGTTCAAAACTCATTTATTTACGTTACTCATCCGTGTTTGGGTCACAGAAGTCCATAAGTGTACTAAATTTCAACTTAATTGGTCTTGTAGATTCGGAGCAAACCGGCTGTGACAGACGGACAGACAGACGACAGCTAGCCAGACAGACAAACAGACACACGAGTGATCCTATAAGGGTTCCGTTTTTGCCTTTTGAGGTACGAAACCCTAAAAAGACTCATATCTATACATCCAGTGAAATAGATGCTGTAATAGTCAGCACCACGGTCGTCTAAATAGAGGAAGAGTCAATTGATCTGTTAAGATCTCGCAAATTGAAACAACTACATAACTGCGCTTGAGTAGCGCGTTTCCATCAATTCTGTGTACTGTGTTTGGTGCAGTCACGGTATGAACACGATAATAATGAACAGATGCCAACCGCTAAATTACCATTTTATTGCGTTTAATGGGTGTAGAATAATAACAGTATGACATTGCATGGAACAGATTTTGACATGGAATACGGTGCGTCAACAGTGAATGAGCTTTGATTTAAGTGACATTTTGGCAATGAATCGCGAGATATTATTGGTATTGGTAGCGTTAATGTGACACTACAGCAGTTAGATAACATAATTATGGTATCAGTTCACATTAGCAACGAAGATAATGAAAATATTGGATAGTTTAATGTAACATGCGAAATGTGTGTTAGAGAGGGTCCAGAATTTAAAAGTTGTATTTTGTTTAAACTATTCAGATTAGATACACTAGTTACACACCACAGTTTGTCTAGACAAAGTTTGGGGGAAATTATTAATTAAAAGTGGAATAACACGATGACAAATTCTTTGATTAAGAGATTATGTTAACAAAAGCAATTATAACTAATTCCTATGCGAAGGTAATCCTTTGTCTTTTATTTTACCTCGCGACTGATTAACAATAATATTATTACAACAAGAACAGTTATTTCCTTAAGGAAATACTTCAAAAGAGTATATTATAATATAAGACTACGAATCACAAAAACATTATCTGAGACATCGCTATCTTCAGATAAACGTGTTGATTTAATCGTATCCAATGGCAAGTGCTGTTTCTATTATCTTTTTGTAAATCTTATAATTATGCTGATTATATCTAGTGTGTTTTTAAAATAATGGTTGAGACAATAGTATTTTGTTATGTATGGTGTAAGAAGAATTCTGTAAAGCAAATCATCTCTAATTTTGTGTGAACTATTTTGGCTCACAACCTTTAAATGTGGCCTTAATTTCTAATTACAGGTATTTTTGGATTAAATATTTGTTGGCAATCGAAATGCTGAGCTTCTCAAAGTACAACAGTTGCCTTTAGAGTTTAATTTGAGTGACACTTCCTTCTGAGCCATCTTTGAGAAAATCAGTTATGAAATTGTTTTGTTTTTGTGAAGTGTCATTAGCATTGCTGTAGTTGGTTTCATCTGGGTTTCTTTAAATATATTTAGAGCCTCGCTATGTTACAGTAATATTAAGTACTTTATCTCTGAAGTTATTGCCATAGAAAAAGAATCTCCACATTATATATTTTACGTTAGTGAATTAGAAGCGAATCGCGATATTATCAGCACAGTTTTGTATGCTACTATTATGATTTAGTACGCACTCGAAGCTGCTGTTTGGTAGCCAGAACTCCAGATACATAGTTTTTTTTCTATATTACCTATTAGCGACCTCCCCCGTCCCTCCGCCCTTGCTTCGCATGGTTTTTACTACCTACTTGAAGAACATTGAGATTTTTCATCATAATTATGTAAGTTTAATCATCATCATCATCTGCCTAGCCTTTTCCCAACTATGTTGGAGTCGGCTTCAATTTTGTAAGTTTAATATTAATGGTAATATAACAGAAACCTTTGGAAATAAAATCTCCACATGAAAATTTGTTGCGTAGTTTAGAAGAACAACGCGACCACACAGATAGTCATCAAAAGTGACTAATTTATGATTTATGTATAGATTGGTAATTAACGTGTGGCCGTGTGGTGCCCAACGTAAAGAATTATACTATTTCTTCCCGTGGTTGTCGTAAAAGTCGACTAAGGGACTTACTAGAGAATGGGCAGCAGCGTTCTCTATGCATTTTAACACCATACTGTGATCGCCAACCCGGCTGCCCAATATGGCAAAACTCCTGTGTGAGGCCCATGTCCAGCAGTGGAGGTTTTTGGGCTGGAATGATGATGATGGATTGGTACTTTACGCCATTAGAGGTTAAGTTGATATAAGTAACTCATGATATTATTATCTGCTTTGAATAAGAAGTGTGAAGTGTTTTTAAAACCCAATCAATATTTTTTTAATATAAACTCAAGTAAATGATTGACAAGCATTTACTTACTAATCCTTTATAATATCTTTCGTTAAACTTATAACTCGCACATAATTCATTCAGATGTTTTATTTAAATATCATAAACAAACATCCTTTGATGTCTCATAATAGTTTATTACTCTTTTAACAGATTCAATCCAATTTCTGTTTAGGATATAGGTAACAAACCACTTTATATAAAAATAAATTGATTCTGATTACTGTTAACGATGATTTAGTCGCTTCTGTTAAGGTCAGATACGGTTTGAGTTGTTTAGTTTAGTAGATATCTCGTAGATGATCAGAATCTAATATAGAATTATATAGGTATTATTATTTCCTACTAGCTGCGCCCCGCGGTTTCGCCCGCATAAGTCTCGATCCCGTGGGAATATCGGATAAAAAGTAGTAGCTTTTATGTTAATCCAGGGTGTCAGCTACGGATATTGTGGCCCTGGCACACAAGCAAAGGAAGGAACACGGGTGGGTTTTAGTCAGTAAAAGTCTGACACGCCCTCCCGCTCCGCCCACAGCGGGGGAAGTTATTTGATAACTTACCACCCAAAAAAAAAAAGGGTGTCAGCTACCTCCATACAAAATTTTATCAAAATTGGTCTCACAAACTTTTGCCTTTATACTACTTATTAGTGTGATGCAACTTTTCAATAATGAAAAATGTCTTCCATACTTCTCTATCAGATCTTCTCAATCAGGTCGTACCAGTCGCACGGGTCGATCGATCAGTTTAAGAAAAGCTTGCCGCGGTTGGTCCGTGAATGGGTGACCAGCTTTACATACCAAGATTCCTACGTGCCTCGGAAAGCACGTTAAGCCATTGGTCCCGACTGTTATTTGTAGATCCTTGTCAGTTGTTACGGGCCGTCAGAAGCCCGAAAGTCTGACAACCAGTCTTACCTAGGGTATCGTATTACCAAGTAACTGGGTTGTTGAAGTCAGCTAAGCAGTCGCTTCATGTAGAATACTGGTATTCAGCTGCATTCGGTTAGACTGGAAGCCTACCCCAACATATTTGGGCGAAGGCTAGGCAGATGCTAATGACTTCTCTATTAGTCGTCATCTCGGTAATGACCCCCTTTACTAGCTATCATCGTTCACACAGTCCATCTATTGTTTTTTTTTTTTCGCATTTTTCTTGATGAATATTTGACTGCCTCGTTGGTCTAGTGGTTGCAAGCGCGACTGCTGAGCATAAGGTCCTGGGTTCGATACCCAGGTCGGGCAAAGTGTTATTGGGATTTTCCATTAGGAATTCCTCAGTAGCAGCCTGGAGTCTGGATTTGTGCCCGGTTGCTGGCAATAGGCTCGCCCCCTATTACATGGGACTTAAACATAACTGGCGAAATGTGGGTGTACTATAGGTACACCTCTGCCTAACCCTTTGGGGATTACGGGCGTGATGTTACGTTATGTGAATATTTGAACATTGTTTGATAACCCTACAATTTTTCATTATATTTGTTTTGTTTCCAAGAACGTATTCATTGATTTATCCTTCATCTTTCTCAAAGCTTTCGTTTCGTATTCATGGTAACGGCATGGCCTGAAATGCGTGATTTCACAATGAACTTCCCGATAGATAAGTATTCTTTTACTCTTATTTGAACCCCGAACAGGGATTCGTGTACAACATCTCTTTGCTTTTCAATATTAATATCCAAAACATCTTCAGGTTTGCTTTGGTTGGATTTCTCGTTAAGTCCAAGTTTATATATTTCATTACGCTTGAAATGATCACGATAACGAAGCTGTGAATCTTTAAGATCGTACTCTCAAAGATTTATCTATTTATTTTCTAAGTATTAAATAGCTTTGACTTGTGTGGTCTTAAGAGGGTAACGAGTGACGACGTCTGGATTTATTTATGATGTTCTTCTAGAACCACTTTGTAGATCCTTAGATATTTTTCTGTCCCGAAGTAGATGATAATCTACATATTATTACATTTTAACTTGCTTTTTGTAGGTAATTATAATTATTAACAAGAGCAAAGTAATTGGATTATAATAATCAACAAAAATATATTTTTTTAAAGAAAGAAAAAAAGAAATTAACCGAAATCTCTTACGGCTTTGTTAAAATATTAAGAGTAAGCAAAATAAAAAAATAAAAATTAACCGTAGTGTCTTTGACTGTAAAAACGAAACGGTGTCTTCCTAATGAGTTTTAAAACATAAAACAACAGAAGTTTACCAATCATCGCGCAAGGAATAATTCTTCGATTAATAATTTAGGTATGTTAGGAAACTAAACTAATATGGACTCGAGCCGGATACCTCGGATACTAGATAATATTTAGATATCATTGTGTATTCAAATGTCATAAGGTAAGCAGTGTACGGCTTAATTTACACTATAGTGCCGATTGTACTTATTTACCGTACATACAAGGTCAATTTAAATTAGCTAGCAAAACTCCGCAGACATGACTATTTCTGGAAACCGATAACTTTTCCGATTATTTTTTGTTCGAATTGCATTTTACCGAAAACTATTGACCGTCTTATTTGACATATTTTTAGATCATCGAAGTATCATGTGTCATAGGTATTATTTTACCGAACTACATTTTGCCGATTTACAAAATAACTTTTTGCTTTTGGCCGAAGCCTCTTTTGAACTTTTTTCATTTGCCATATTTTCACCACACCGAAACAACATTTCATTGGTAAAACAACATTTACTTGGTAGCATTTTCAATATTAAATTAAAATAGTGTCATAAAAAGTCAATATGTTGTGCTACAAAATTTTGTGAGAAACGAATCGCTGTAAAACCGACTTCACACAGTCTGCGTCAGATACCATGTACTGTTATTGAATCAATTGGGGATAGGTTAGGTTAGAACAGTGACCATTTACGCGGCAGCGGCCGCCGAGCGCCAGATCCCCTCTATTGTTTAGGCGTGTGGTGAAATAAAAATATGGTAATTAAAACAGCGTTATAATTAATGTTCGGAAACATAATACTTCGAACAAATGTTATTTCGGGTAAGTGTAACTTCGGTAAAAAGTTTTTTGTCCAAATGAAACGTCGGAGTAACGAAAAAAATCGAATTGATAATAGGTCAACTGATACAGTGGCAGACGTGACTTCGATGAAGTAAAAAAAAAACGAAACGATAATAGTTGAAAACTTTTAGGTGAAATGAAATCCGGTCAAATATTTTTCGAACTTATGATAGGTAACCCCTATTTCTTCCCGTGGGTGTTGTAAAAGGCCACTAAGGGACTTACTAGAGAATGGGCAGCAGCGTTCTCTATGCATTTTAACACCATAATGCGATCGCCACCCGCCCGCCAAGCGTAGCGATTATGGCAACCCCCTCCCCCCTATTGGGGGAGGCCTGCAGTGGACGTCTTTCGGCTGAAATGATGATGATGAGATATCGATACCCAGCACGTCTGCGGAGTTTCGTTAGCTAAATCTTCTTATTATCTTATTATGGATGACAAGATATGGAAAATATTGTCAAACCAATCACCCGTACGAGACCAGTTACCTATTTATTTAATATCTCCAATAAAAGATATACACAATAAATGACAAATAAATAATGAGCAACATACGGCGAGCACGGTACGTGTAGGTCAATTAGGTGCACTCTTTCACTTATAGAAGACCACAGCGTGCACAAACAAGTTAACAACTATGTTAACACGGGTCCATCACAATTAAAATATTAATATTTAGCTTTTTCCTCGTGGCTTCGCTCGCGTTCACAGTGTCTGTCCCTTGGGAACAGTACTTTTTTCTATATCCTTTTATGTACCCCTTTTTTTTTGGGTGGGAACTTATCAAATAACTTCTCCCGCTCTGGGCGGAGCGGGAGGGCGTGTCAGATTTTTACTGACTAAAACCCGTGTTCATTCGGATGCCTGTGTGCCAGGGCCACGATATCCCTTTCGGACAAACTCGCAACCCTGGCAGGCATTGACTCTTTCGGACCCCGTGAATTGATGCTGACATCAATTTGAGGCGCACGTAGAACAGAACGCGCCGTCGACCTGGTCCTTATCGGACGGCGAGCTACCCATCGCTCACCGTCCGCAAGCCCGCGCCTACGGTGGCTGGGAATCGGCCTGCGACTCCCGACGCCCGGGCCGTCTCCTGCGACGACTAGGGGCGAATTTTGCCTCTCCCTCACGCGTTCCGCCTCCTCCTTAACAACGTGTCTGCGATTTCATGATGATCGGTTGACTAGTTATGACGTGCAAGCGTAACAAACAAACAAACTCACTTTCGCATTTTTTATATTATATTTAGGATTGAGAAATTGAAACAATTTTTATGACAAGATAAGGGTCAGATTTCTATATACAGGTTGACTTTGAATTCATTGACAAAATTTCAGGGGATGAAAGAACTCATGAATATGAACGGCTTGTAGTATGGGATTAACTCGAATATCGACAAAAGTAGCTTCATAGATTAATTTGTTGAAAATTCCCTGCAAACCTGTGTAGTAAGAATTACTGCCAAATTTTGGTAAAAAGTTATAAATATGTAGGTGTATCCAGAATGGAAAACTTAATATTTAGGTATTTTGAAATTATGTAACATTATTTTTATTGTTCAGCGACACATTGTCTTGGCCTTCAAACAGCTCGAATGTTGTTAAGATTTGGTATTCAAATTTATTGTACACAAATCCACATTTAAAACTGAAATCGTCTACCTATATTATTGTATTCCGGTTTGTGTCATTTCCAAAATAGTAACTTCTGATATTATTAGCATGTCTGCATTGTAGTCAAATGTCAATATTTAATTTATTTAATATGGTTGATGGACCTTGTGAAAGCAACAGGAATCCGCTGGATGGGAGAAGAACAGAACCGGTCTGAGTGGCTACCTACGATCAATTTGGTTGAATTATTAATTAATATTATCTATGTGTGTATGTCTGTGTGTTATGTATGTATTGTCTGTGTTGTATTGTCTGTGTCTACGCCGGCGGTCGCTGAAAACGCAAGGAACGCAACGGAAGCGCTGGGGCTCTGTCTAGCATAGGGTCGCAGCATTATGCTGAGCGATGGCCGTTTTGCGTGAATGTGACGCATATTTTCCCTCAACTTGTTCTTTCGTGTTTGTGTTTTTATTTCTTTGCGTTATGTTTACCGCAAATAAACGTATTTTCTTTCTTTCTTTTCTTTATGTCTAGTCAGCTTGTGTGTGAAACAATACTGTTTTAACTGCTATCGTAACTAACAGAGTTGGGACAGTTATTGATCCATAAATTCTGTACTTGTGTGATGTTTTCATGTCCAGCAATAAAACTACGTCACTCCTCAAAAAAATCATCGCTAACTCTGATTCGAGATAGGATGCATCTTGCAGTATATAGTAGTTACAATGATTATCTCAGCCTAACGCAGTTCACTACTGGGCATAGGTTTCTCCCAAGTTGCTCCACAACACCCGGTCCTTTGCCATCTATCTTGCAGTATATAGTAGTTACATTGATTGTTCAGCCTAACGCAGTTCACTACTGGGCATAGGTTTCTCCCAAGTTGCTCCACAACACCCGGTCCTTTGCCGTCTATCTTGCAGTAAATAGTAGTTACAATGATTATCTCAGCCTAAAGCAGTTCACTACTGGGCATAGGTTTCTCCCAAGTTTCTCCACAACACGCGGTCCTTTGCCATCTATCACCATTATTTTAGCCACTGCAGGGTATGGCTTTTATTCTGCACAAGCTAATTCCAGGTTCCGTGCGCCCCTCATACAGGTGTTTCTCGCGACTTTGGTTATATCATCAGCCTCGCATATCTCTATATATATATCTCCATATATATCTCTATTTATATCTCCATCACAAGTAGTTTTCTTACATTATATGTTTTTAGGGTTGCGTACCTTAAAAGGAAAAAACGGAACCCTTATAGGATCACTCGTGTGTCTGTCTGTCTGTCACAGCTGATTTGCTCCGAACCTACTGGACCGATTAAGTATAAATTTTGTACACATATGGAATTTGGGACCCAAACATGGACGTGTTACGTAAATAAATTAATTTTGAATATGGAGGTCATTTATAAGGAACAAATTAGAAAATTAAAAAAAAAGTTTTGTAGACTTTACCGTGTGACATATCAAATGAAAGGACTTGTTTTAAGGATTTCATATATATATTTTTTATAATTTTAAAATAAATACTTTTGAAATTATTTAAGGAAATAGATGAAAAATGACCATTATCCCTTTTACCCTTATCTCTGAAACTACTGAGCCTAAAATTAAAAAAAAAAATCTAAAAGATAGTTCATTACTTATAAATTACAGGAAAACCTATAAGAAGTCTGTGATCTTATAATAACATGGTAAATCACTCAATATTGTGCGTACAAACTTACATTTGCAGTTGGAATGTATGGACGATCATGTTTTTCAACTACAATGTGAGAAAGAAAGAAAGAAAAAGCAGTTATTGGGACTCACACAGATCAAAAATTAAACTAAATCACACTCATAGAAACATAAAGAACAAAAATAAAACAAAGTAAAAAAATAAAAATGTTAAGTTTGTTCTTTGGATAAATTCATCCCAACTACGGAACCCTTCATTGTGCGTGGTCCGACACGCACTTGGCCGGTTTTTTTATCATTCTATTCTTTATTTACACAACACAGTACATCCTCAAGGTGCTACTTTACATTAATGAATTCTATGAATAAATTATTATTTTTACATTTACCTACTTACACCTTTGACCTCTTGTTTTTTTATATGATTGATTATGCAATATGCATGGTTGTCTGATTTGAATTTACGTTAGTAGGTACTATTTGTATATTATTTGCATCTAATGAATCAATTCAAATAATTGTAATAATGTTATTTCTGGTTCGAAAATTTTCCTTTGAGCGACAAATAAAAAGCTCAAATATGGTAAAACCCATTAGAATCCAGAAACATTTTATCTTCCGATAACATACACCTAATCTTGAAATCTAAAGCCTTGAAACATTTGTGACGCCTCACAATATCCAAATCTATATCATTACTTGTATCGATTTACATCAAATATACAAATAAATGTGTTTTCCCATGTTTGATTCACATCTTAAGGATAAGACTTTGCTACCTGTCACTGGTTTGAATTTGATAACACACTGACTTTGTTCATGATGATTGATGACAGTCATTCGTAAATGTCGTCAATGAATTTATATAAGGTGTATGTATATCAGTATGTACAACATGAGTACCTCCATGTCAAAATTTAAATGTAGGTCCTGTAAGCCCAGGGTTGGCCTGAACAGTTAGTTCTGCTAACATCTTGCCAATAAATGCCATGGCACTGGCATGCTACTGGGACGAGACGCCCTAGAAGGTCACAAAGTGACCTTACTGGTGATTTCTTCAGAAAGGTCAAGCGCGTAGTAATCGCAACCGGCGTGCGTTTATGACCAGATGAAAACGAAGCAAAAGGAGTATGTAAGGAGCGTAGCAGGTGGCGTTCTGTAGTTTCTGCCTACCCCATGGGAAGAAGGCGTGAATTTATGTACGGATGAAGGTACTACTCTCTCGAGCCAATACAAAAATACCTATTTTGGTTTTCATAAATTGCTGTTTAAGGTTCGTACAGACTAGTGCGATATCGCGGGCGCGACGCAACACTAGTAGCACAGTTTCTGTGTTGGTGCCTGTCGCGCCGGTGATATCGTGCGAGTCTGTACAAGCCTTTATTCATTGATTGTTGTTTACGTTTTAATTTGGGTGCCATTATTATCTTTTTAATTTTCCTAACATTTACCTACTTACCAGGCAAAATGGTTCAATCATTTGCTTGACTTTTATTAAAAACAGCCACAAATTAGATTATCTTTAACAATTTATCTACAGCTGAAATTATCATTAATCTAAACAAAAACACAAATATTTTTGTAAATGCTTAATTAAAAACAATTAATTATTGTTATCATTACAGCTGTACGAGTACATGCCTGCAAAATATTACATAACTAAGTGATTTTTTCTTATCATCTCGTTAATCATTACATCAGACCATAGTCTGATGGGCATTCTGTTCTAAAATAGATATACTAAACAAATAAAAAACACATTAGTATAACACAACAATTACAAATATAGCACTAGTGAGAATCTCAAGTTTATCAAGGTCAAGTGCACAAGCGAATCAATTGATGATTCACGGTCCACAAATTACAAAATGTCTAAACTTACCGACGAAGAAACGACTAGCAATCAAAGATTTTCTCAAACTCAAACTCAAAGCATTTATTTCAAATAAACCAATTACAGGCACTTTTGAATTGTCAAGGGGTCGATCAGTCATAAAGATGAAGCTGATGAAGCTATGGAGAAGAACGAGCAAGAAACTCCACGGATACTCTTTTAAATTGACATTATGGTTACAAAATATTGGTGACATCATTGGTGTTGAAATTATACATGTGAGAACGATACAAAACGTCAAATGCTTTTGACGTTTTGAATCGTTCTCACATGTATAATTTCAATCCGCGTCCGTAATCAAAAGTAAAAAAAATAAGCTAAGGCCGCTAAGAGATGACCAGTCCCTACTGATGGCACCCGTTCACGAACATGACCATTCTCGCTCAAGAATCGTACAAAAGATTGTAGATCTAGTGCAAGTAAAAGAGATACTTATTACCTATTATATAATGTTAAGAGTTGATCGCTGACTCTTCACACCGCGGCGCCGGTGACTACTCGTTTATCACAGCGACAAGAGCTATCAAAGAGAGTACTCGCTCAAGGACGCTCCCTTGGCGGGCACTACACTTGCTGAGAGACTCGCGGTTGGTACACACGGATACCATCCAGTATAAGCTGACCTCTCGTTGTACGGCAATCCCATACAATGCGAGATCAGCCTAAACTGGAAATTTATAGATTGATATGTAGCCGTGTGTACCGCCAGAAGGTCAAGCTACCCAAAATTGTCAAATTTTCCCAATCAACCTTGAACCTTATGCTGTAGGAATAAAGTTGAAAATCTATTAAAGAAATTTGACAGATTGTAGTAGATTGATGTGACTTACGGAGCCGAAACTGGAACCGGACACTCACCATAAATTCAAGGTCGCTCAGCGAGCTATGGAACGGGCTATGCTTGGAGTCTCTCTGAGGGATCGAATCTGGAACGAGGTGATCCGGCAGAGAACCAAAGTTGTCGAAATAGCCCACAGAATAAGCAAGCTGAAGTGGCAATGGGCCGGCCAAATTAGCCGTAGAACCGGTGACCGTTGGGGTAGACGTGTTCTTGAGTGGAGACCGCGAATCGGCAAACGTAAGGTAGGACGACCTCAGGCAATGATCTCAGATCGCATATGTACTTTAGGGGTTCCAATATCCTGCCAGGGTTGCGAGTTTGTCCGAAAGGGATATCGTGGCCCTGGCACACAGGCAACGGAGGGAACACAGGTGGGTTTTAGTCAGTAAAAGTCCGACACGCCCTCCCGCTCCGACCAGAGCGGGAGAAGTTATTTGATAATTTCCCACCCAAAAAAAAAAAAAAAAAAGGCAACGATCTTCGCAGGGTGGCTGGTGGCAGCTGGATGAGAGTTGCCGAGAATTGAGCTCAATGGCGTGCAATTGGAGAGGCCTATGTCCAGCAGTTGACTGCTATTAGGCTGGTGATGAGGATGATGATGATGTGCTGGCGTCTGTACATAAGCATACCAGCGAGTAATCCCTCGTCACCGCCGCGCACTCGCTGCTCGTTTCCAGCCAACTCGTTTTTAGTAGCAAGCTCTATTCAATTCTCGTTAATCGCCGGCAGCGGCGGTGGAAGTGTCTAATCTTTGCAGTTTATGGTGGCGCTAGTTGTTTAGGGAAATGTCAACGCAACAGTCAAATTCAGTACTTACAAAATTAGTTCATTAAATTGCCGTGTGTCAAGATAAATTGGTAATGTTATACATCAATCTTAGGTGTGTTTTTGTTCACAACATAGTTGTAGTTGTAATTACGTCGTTATGATCACAAAAGGTCATCCTTGGGCGTGTTAGTATAATCTAAACCAGTTCCTAAATACCTTAGTTTCTTCGTTGGTGGAATCGCTAAATGGTTTAAGACATAGTAGATCATTGTTAAAGAAATACTTCTTGTACGTAATAACCTCGTCCTTTTTAGAAGTCGGTTAAAAAGGAACAAGGCTTTGATTATAATTTATATACAGTCTATTAGAGTGTCACACTGAAAAAAACTACAAAAACAGGCCAACTTTGATAGTCTGGTGTGCATGACAGCTACGTCTTACACTCGCGCCACGTCATTGTGCTTTTTTTTTTTTTTTTTGGGTGGGAAATTATCAAATAACTTCTCCCGCTCTGGGTGGAGCGGGAGGGAGTGTCAGACTTTTACTGACTAAAACCCACCGTGTTCCTTCAGATGCCTGTGTGCCAGGGCCACGATATCCCTTTCGGACAGGCTCGTAACCCTGGCGTCACTGTGTTATTCTATACTCCATTTGAAATAAGATTAGACATTTAAATAAACCTTTTTTACAGTCCGTTCAACCGATTTTGACTTCTATTGCGTTGGTGGCATGACAAATAGTAGCTGTAATAAAAAGTTGGTATTGTGACCACGTTTTTGCTTTTAATGCCATCCTTATGCCTACGGAATAGAAGTCAAAATCGGTTGAACGGACTGTAACAAAGTTTATTTAATTTTCTAATCTTATTTCAAATGGAGAATAGTGTGCGTGCATTTTTCGGACAACAGTTGGGCGCAATTTTCTTCGACTAGTTCACTGCTTTGATTGTCTATTTATACTTCATTTGAAATATGATTATAAATTAAAATAATTTTTTTTTACAATCCGTTCAACCGATTTTGACTTCTATTCCGTAGGCATAAGAATGGCATTAAAAGCGAAAAACTGGTTACAATACCAACTGTTTAAAGACAGATAGCTGATGTTATAAGGAGTATCTTAGGCTACTTTTATTTTAGAAAAGCCACGCGGGTGAATCCACGAGCACCAGATAGTTTATAACAAAATGTTTAGCTTCGATTAAAAGGTTAGATTATCCAGAATTGTAAAAAAAAAACATTACAAAATTGTTTAACCAAGGACCTGGTGGGACAGCCTATTATTTTTATACATACATGCGTAAACTTACGCCTTCTTTCCATGGGGGTAGGCAGAAACTATAGAACGCCACCTGCTACGCTCCTGACGTACTGCTTTTCATTTTTTATATATTTTCTTTTTATATTTCATGTAATTCATACATTGCCACTGTAATTGCGTAACACAGTTTTAAACACAATCTGAATGATTTTGAAGTATATTGGTAATCCATTGCTTCATCAAAATTTGTTTGCTCAACAACGTAAATAACGCCATTACGCCAGTAGCACACCTCCGCACACTGGTCCCGAATGATAAAAAAGTGGACATTAAGAAATTTTTGACAGAAGGTCAACGGATTCGGCTGATTTTTTTTTTGTAGACAGCTGATGCAATTACAAATCACTTTTATAGATTGAGTTTTTGCCAAATAAGCCGTATTTTCAGAGAAAAAAAATATTGAAATATTTTTTGTATGAAAGAAATCCTAATTTTGTCTTTATCTTCCAAGATTCAAACGTATTCAAAATAAAACTTAGCGCAGCTTGTAGAGGTGCTAATTGCTCACCACTTTGTCATAGACACTCTTCTGCGATTTTGTGCTCCTTTTGAGTTACAGGCACTTTAAATATTTTTTGTATAAAAAAATTCTAATTTTGTCTTTATCTTCCAAGATTCAAACGTATTCAAAATAAAACTTAGCGCAGCTTGTAGAAGGGCTAATTGCTCACCACTTTGTCATAGACACTCTTCTGCGATTTTGTGCTCCTTTTGAGTTACATGCACTTTAAATATTTTTTGTATGAAAAAATCCTAATTTTGTCTTTATCTTCCAAGATTCAAACGTATTCAAAATAAAACTTAGCGCAGCTTGTAGAAGGGCTAATTGCTCACCACTTTGTCATAGACACTCTTCTGCGATTTTGTGCTCCTTTTGAGTTACATGCACTTTAAATATTTTTTGTATGAAAAAATCCTAATTTTGTCTTTATCTTCCAAGATTCAAACGTATTCAAAATAAAACTTAGCGCAGCTTGTAGAGGGGTTAATTGTTCATCACTTTGCCATAGACACTCAATTGCCATTTTGTGCTCCTTTTCAGTTACAGGCACTTTAAATTTTTCGTTGTCGGATGAGCTTTACTAGTTTTTTGTAGACAGCTGATACAATTACAAGTAACTTTTAAAGATGTATTTTTTGTTAAATAAGCCGTATTTTCAGAGTTAAAAAATTAATTCAGGCGGATTAGAAATAATCTTGTTAAAGATAGACTAAGATGTAATAACATTTTCTTCATTAATAAGTAACTCTTATA
Source organism: Tiliacea citrago (assembly GCA_963921375.1). Lineage (NCBI taxonomy): Eukaryota > Metazoa > Arthropoda > Insecta > Lepidoptera > Noctuidae > Tiliacea > Tiliacea citrago. Next base: position 12,787,750 of record OY992802.1, read on the forward strand.
AATGTCTTTCTATTAAAAAAAGTCTTATTTTAAATATATCAAATAAACAACTTGGATATCTCAAAACGTGTACAGACATGTTCAGGTACAGGTAATTTATTGTGTGACTCATATTCAGATTATAAGCATTTTTTGGTAATGAGTCATTGCTTAATTAGCCGATTACTTACAATTTGGGCTATATTTGGTCATCTAACGCTAGTGAATGCGTCGGAAACGCTGAATGATAAAAAGGTATAAATTGCAATTAAAACTTTTCCTTCGTACTTTAACGGGCTTAGGACCGTCAAAATACAAACCTATATAATAATATAGGTATTGTATTAAGGCGTACTTAAAAAATTTGAACTACCTGTAACCCTAACGCTTAATTTATCTTTACATGCATGTTTTGTTTATTTATTTATTTTATACTTTATCACTTAATATGTATTTGATTTAGGGCAGGGCCTTAATACAATACCTATATTATTATATAGGTTTGTATTTTGACGGTCCTAAGCCCGTTAAAGTACGAAGGAAAAGTTTTAATTGCAATTTATACCTTTTTATCATTCAGCGTTTCCGACGCATTCACTAGCGTTAGATGACCAAATATAGCCCAAATTGTAAGTAATCGGCTAATTAAGCAATGACTCATTACCAAAAAATGCTTATAATCTGAATATGAGTCACACAATAAATTACCTGTACCTGAACATGTCTGTACACGTTTTGAGATATCCAAGTTGTTTATTTGATATATTTAAAATAAGACTTTTTTTAATAGAAAGACATTTATAAGAGTTACTTATTAATGAAGAAAATGTTATTCCATCTTAGTCTATCTTTAACAAGATTATTTCTAATCCGCCTGAATTAATTTTTTAACTCTGAAAATACGGCTTATTTAACAAAAAATACATCTTTAAAAGTTACTTGTAATTGTATCAGCTGTCTACAAAAAACTAGTAAAGCTCATCCGACAACGAAAAATTTAAAGTGCCTGTAACTGAAAAGGAGCACAAAATCGCAATTGAGTGTCTATGGCAAAGTGATGAACAATTAACCCCTCTACAAGCTGCGCTAAGTTTTATTTTGAATACGTTTGAATCTTGGAAGATAAAGACAAAATTAGGATTTTTTCATACAAAAAATATTTAAAGTGCATGTAACTCAAAAGGAGCACAAAATCGCAGAAGAGTGTCTATGACAAAGTGGTGAGCAATTAGCCCTTCTACAAGCTGCGCTAAGTTTTATTTTGAATACGTTTGAATCTTGGAAGATAAAGACAAAATTAGAATTTTTTTATACAAAAAATATTTAAAGTGCCTGTAACTCAAAAGGAGCACAAAATCGCAGAAGAGTGTCTATGACAAAGTGGTGAGCAATTAGCCCTTCTACAAGCTGCGCTAAGTTTTATTTTGAATACGTTTGAATCTTGGAAGATAAAGACAAAATTAGGATTTCTTTCATACAAAAAATATTTCAATATTTTTTTTCTCTGAAAATACGGCTTATTTGGCAAAAACTCAATGTATAAAAGTGATTTGTAATTGCATCAGCTGTCTACAAAAAAAAAATCAGCCGAATCCGTTGACCTTCTGTCAAAAATTTCTTAATGTCCACTTTTTTATCATTCGGGACCAGTGTGCTCCGCCGCGAAAACATCACAGGGAAACCGCAGTAGTTCAATTTAACTGGCTCGCGTCATGTTTCGCTACTCGAATCGGATGCGACTAGCGGAACGTGACGCGAACCAGTTGAATTGAACTACCGCGGTTTCGCTGCTATGGTTTCGCGGCGGAGATGTGCTACCGGGGTTAATGTTGTTGAACTGGAACCCAGGACCCCATGAAAATGGAACCCATTGCTACTGATAGTGACCTTTCTGAAAAACATCACCAATTATGTCCAGATAATAATTATGTCTGATATCAATAGTTCCCAAAGTATGGAGCGAATATTGGGTGGGCCCTGAAAAATAGGACGACAAATAAACCAACCGGGCCAACAGTCCTTCATTAATATAGTTATAACCCTTTTTTCTTCATGAAGACTAAGAGGTGAGTTCCGAATTTGGAACTTTTTATTAGGTGAAGGCGCGATTCAGTCAACTTTGAGAACCACTGCTCTATATCATTTTTATAGCGAAGTAATATCATTGTACGTCACTGTATGAGAGCTGTATGGTCTTATCTGATTATTACTGAGCCATAAACCAAAATATGTTTACGTAGACAGATTAGTAGGTACAACTACACATGCTTGCGACATTGTTTAGCACTTTTGTTTGTGACATACTCGTAAACTATTGAGCGGTTGGCACTTGACATAGTACGTATTTATGTCTACAGGGAATAATTTTACCATAACTTTTTTTTTACCATAGTTATTCTACTATGGTGTGACAAAAAATAACCCATAAGAAACTTAGAAAAGTTTCATATGGGATTTTTAAGTGACACTTTAGTTAAACATAACTGGCGAAATGTGGGTGTACTGTAGGGACCTACACATCTGCCTTACCCTTACGGGAAACAAGGCGTGATCATTTTATGTCAATTTCATTTTGTTTTTTGAAATAAAAATAATTTTGAAAAAGTGAAGTGTTTATAAATTGTGGCAATTTTTGACTTTTGTTTTATTTGGGGTCATAATTTTGAAGAGTCTTTAATTTATTTTGTAGCTTTGAAAGGCTAACCTAACCCGGGAAACAAGGCGTGATTATGTTATGTCAATTTCGTTTTGTTTTGTGAAATAAAAAATAATTTTGAAAAAGTCCAGTGTTAAAATTTTGTGGCAATTTTTGAGTGTTGCGTAATTTGGGATTATAATTTTGAAGTGTCTTTGATTTATTTAGTATCTTTGACAGGTTATTATAGAGGTATGAGGACAGGGTGTAAAATTCACTCATCCTCCATAGAAAAGGCAGGATCCTCCGACCAGACAGGTGTTGTGTCTGGTGGGCTACTGCCCCACCCGACGATTGATGTCGGGATGTTGTATAAATGCCAGTCGCGCGGTAAATTCCGCTTGCGCGATGCAGGATTTGGGTGAGGTCAGGTTTTTGATGCGTGGTTCCCATTTGGCGTTGTAGATGCCGCCACATTGTTATTGATAAGTTGATATTTTCATTCAGTCCCGTGTTGTACCGATCGTAAGGAGTAGCATCATCCCATTTCTTCCCGTGGGCGTCGTAAAAGGAGACTAAGGGACTTACTAGAGAATGGGCAGCAGCGTATGGCTGTTGTGGCAAACCCCCCCCCCCCCCTTTGGGGGAGGCCTATGTCCAGCAGTGGACGTCTTTCGGCTGAAATGAAGATGATGCTGATGATGATATTTTCATTGCCCAGAAATACTTGAATGTTTAGTTTAACCCCATATTTTACTATGAACAGATTTAGCAACAAAATCAACAAGCAGTACTTAGTAGTGTATCTACTTAAAATAAACAGATTCATTACTTTTCCGGATCTTAAAAAGCTTTTTAAGATACGGCAAAGTAATGTATAATTATGTCATTCTGCACCTTTAACCTAAACTTACAAAGTAGACACTTTAAAAGCATTCCTCTTCACTGCACTACCGTTGCACAAAACAAAAACGACAACAAACTTGCTAGACTACAAAGTTTATTTCATATCTTTAGACATTCTAATCCTTATCTGCATCAGTTTTTCCTGCAAAATCTTCACAAACAATGTGTCAACCACCTTGCATCTTATTGTGCATGTCAATACTGCACCTCCCCATTTACAAGTAACACGAACCGATTTTGCATTTGAAACAGTTCTCACACTTCTCTCAGTAATTCGCTGCATCTTCCTTGAGATATTTTGCATAATAATTGTTAGTGTCATGTGATCGTCGTGGTGATTTAAATAATGTTGTGTAGTTTTATAAGTATAGAAGTTTGTATGGGTGCATTTAAATTTTAATTACTTACATAAGTACCTAGTCAACAGAGATCAAATTCACAGGAGAATGCAAATGAAAGTAAAGTCAAAGTTAAATTATTTATTTATTGGCACTTTTGAACGTCAAAATTTACAAGAAAATATTATTGATTCACATCGCTCCTTCCAAAAGGTAGTTTTCGTATGAAGAAGAATGGGGAAGAAACTCCACCGTTACTCTTTAAAAAGGTTTTACAATATTTTTGTTGATGTACATTATATTTATAATTATGTGAAGGCGATGCACCTAGAATATAATTAGTATATCACAATAGGTAAAAATAATTAAAAATGAAGTAATGACAGATTTGTAAAAGTATACGTTTTCCAACAAAAAAAAAACCGACCAAGTGCTTGTCGGACCACGCACAATGAAGGGAACAAACTAAACATTGTAGTTGAAAACCAAGTTCCCTAATACATGCCAACTGCAAATGTATGTTTGTACGCACAATATTGAGATTTCTACCAAGTCATTTTAAGATCGTAGACACGGTCGGTTATAGGTTTTCATGTAATCTATAAGTAAAGAACTGCATTCAGTATTTTTTTCAAAATTTCAGGCTCAGTAGTTTCGGAGATATATCGAGATAATGGTAAATTTTCGTCCTTTTTCTTACATCACACTTCATCACACTAACATTATAAAGGCGAAAGTTTGTGAGTGTGTGTGTATGTTTGTTACTTCTTCACGCTCAAACAGCTGGACTAATTTTGATAAAATTTTGTATTGAGGTAGCTGACTTCCTGGATTAAGACATAGGCTACTTTTTATCCTGATATTACCACGGGATCCTTACGCGGGTGAAACCGTGGGGCGCAGCTAGTAAAAAATATATATGAAATCCTTACAACAAGCTCTTTCATTTGATATGTCATACGGTACACTTTGCTATAGCTGCGGATTCACCTTAAAAGAAGAGACAATAAGAGATTACAAATAATAAAGAGCAAAATTAAATTAGCAAAAAAATATAAATACTGTATACAAACGCCTGAAAAGACACATGCATGGAGGGGAAAGAGAAGTGGACGAGACTAGCAACGGAATGGTACCCGCGTGATAGTAAAAGGAACAAAGGTACACAAACTAAACGACACGAAAAATAAATAAATCATTATTTATTGCAGACGATGTTACACATTGTAATGTACAGTCCATATCGTATAAACAAGAATACAATTGACAATTACAAATCTTAAAAAAATATTAAATACATTAAAAACGGGTAACACGTTACTAAATTGACACCATGCTCCACGCCCGAGTCACCGAGCTAGGCGAGCTAGGTACTGCCATAACGTGCAGCTCAGTGAATCGCCCGAAGATCATGCCGTGAAGTCGCGTTGCAAACACCAACAATAAGCTGTTAGAGCTTCTCCACAGCTTGTGTACGACAGAGGCCACTTTCTTTCTTACGAGTATAATCAAAAAAAAAGATAGCTGCTTCTTCCCAAGAAGACGACATGAAAAAGATAGCTGGTCCAGAATTGACGAACACTGCAAAGGACAGGACAAAATGGAAAGCTTTCGAGGAGGCCTTTGTTGAAGGACAAGCTGTATAAAAAACTTTTTACAAAAAAAAACAATCAACTTCCAAAAAAAACACTACAAGTTCATAATGATGAGTACAATGACCTTAAGAAGAAGAGGTTGAAGAGGTTGTGCGTTATTTATGTTACACCTTGTATATGTGTACTTTTTGGGTGAACAAAAATCATGGAACTCGCGTCATCGTCACCGAACGTTAGTTTTCACTTCTATCGGGAGTCCCACAGATCATAAAAGTCCCCAAAGACTGCCCCGCATGTTTTTTGTATGTAAAGCTCTGTATCTGTTAACATCTACTCCTTTCTTTCATCGCGAAACAATGTACATAGCAAAGTTTGATATTAAGGTTGAGCAAACTTGCCTCTTGGTTTAACGAGAATAGTATTTAATTTCTGAACGTTGTCTTTTGTTCCTTGTCCTCATAATCCATACGTTTTAGAACAGAAAGTTTTTAATACGTTTTCGCTTACGCTGCGTTGTAAGACAGGATAAAATTGTGATGAGGTTTTTTGAAGTAAAACTTCTTTACGCACGCTTGAGTTGGGGAGTAAGCTGGTGAATGCATGACGAGAGCGTTACGGAAGCGAGCGAACGGAAGTTGAGAGGGAGATATAAGTTAGTGAAGATAGAAAGAGAGAAAGTTACGTTTAAGTTTTATTTCAGTCGTGTGGTCTAAAGCACACTCGTTTTTTTTTTACCAACTACAACTATATAACATTACGCCTGTATTCCCCGAAAGGTTAGGCAGAGGTGTACTTAAGACGCAGATATATGCCAGTGACCTAAGCTAACCACTCAATGGTTAGCTTGCGTGTTCTGTACTGAGTTCACGCAACCCGTCGTACGTTCAGCCAGTAATAGGACTCGCCCATCAAGGAGCGCTGTCCCCAATTTGACGCATTATTGATTTATTATACACAAAACAAAAGATATTTTAATAAAACGCGTATTCTAAAAGATCAATAATTAAATTATCTTTAAATTGGTGAAGGTTTCAGAAAAATACGCTTAGTAGATTTTGCGCCATTCTCAGTTTTTTATCCGCGTTAGACATAACTTTACAAATTAATTTCACTATGTAATATAAACATAATCTAAAATATTCGTATATTAAGTTATTGAGAAAATGCTCTTAGTTAACATATTTTTTTCTTCAAATCATAAACACTACTTGTTTAGACGTGATCTTCAGTATAAAATCATTAAAAGTCGGTTATCGTCGCCTTAATGTACACCCTCATTTCACCAGTTATGTTTAAGTCCCATGTAATATAGGGCGAGCCTGTAGTTTTTACTAACTATTTACAAATAATAATTCTTATTAGAGTAGAATAATAGTTATAATAAGAATATAGAATCAGGTCTGCCCTTGAAAAATCTTTTTGTTTGTGTGTAAATAACAATTAAGAGCGTTTATCCCGCGCGGCCTGGCAGTGTCGCATTTCTAGAGACTTTGTGATTATTTTATTAAATTTAAATCAAAGTACAATTTTTTACAGTTATTTTGGTATTTACTAATAAAAATTGTCATATTCTTAATTATTTTCTATTTGCAGTATTACGATTAAATATTTTTATTTAATATAGAGCAAAATTATGGTAATATAATAATAATTAATAAACACAACGATCTGGTACTTGCCTGAAAAAAAATTGTTCATTAATTTAATAAAATAATCACGAAAACCCTCTAGAAAACCGACGTTGGCAGCTCGCGAGATAAACGCTCTAAAATTAATAAATCATGTAGGTCCAGGTAGGTCAGGTAAACCCTGTAATTGTCTTTACCTGCACCGTATTTCAATTAGGTATTTTATAAGAATAATATATAAATAAATAATTATATTATATAATAAAAGAAATATACAAGAAAATAATTGATAGTCACAAAAAACTACTAATCAAGTATTATTGCAATCAACAAGTCTCTTGTATGGCATCTTAAAATGATAAGGAGAAAACCATTGAATGAAAAAATGACTATTTGGTTGAGTTTTATTTTATTGTGTTTGGGTGGCTTACAATACAGAAGTAATAGTGACGTAATGCACGACAAACTATTTACAAGCCTCAAAAGTTAGATTAGTTTACTAGGCGTCAATTGTCAGTAGGATGTTAGATCAAACATACTAATTAGATGCTAATTGACGTATTTTACCAACACAAACCAGGCAGTTAATAATAGTACTGTGGTTCTATTGGTGATAAATAAAAGATATAGATTTCTTTTTTATACAAAACCACTTGCTTTAATGTGTTTTTAGGGTTCCGTGCCTCAAATGGAAAAAACGGAACCGTTATAGGATCACTCGTGTGTCTGTCTGTCCGTCTGTCACAGCTGATTTGCTCCGAACCTACTGAACCGATTAAGTTGAAATTTGGTACACATGTGGAATTTTATGACGCAAACACGGACGTGTTATGTAAATAAATAATTTTGTATATTATGGAGATCATTTTTGGGGGCAAATTAGAAAATTAAAAAAAAAAGTTTTGCTGACTGTACCGTGTGATATATCAAAAGAAAGGACTTGTTTGGCACCCACGATACAGGAGAAATTCCTAGTGTGGGGCAACGTTTTTTTTTAACAAAAAAAAAAAAACAAAGATTTCAGATATATTTTATTTAAAATTTTAAAATAAATACTTTTGAAATTATTTACGAAAATAGATGAAAAATTACCCCCCCTATCTCCGAAACTGCAGAGCCTAAAATTCAGAAAATATTTCTTTACTTATAGATTACAGGAAAACTTATTAGAAGTCACAAAATTAAATCACAAAATAACATGGTAAATCACTCAATATTGTGCGTAGTACGTTTGCAGTTGGAATGTATGGAGGATCATGTTTTTCAACTACAATGTTAAGTTTGTTCATGGGATAAATTCATCCTAACTACGGAACCCTTCATTGTGCGTGGTGCGATACGCACTTGGCCAGTTTTTTTTTATTCAATTAAATAAAACATAGAATAATAGATACCGCCGAAATAGACGTATCTAGTACAAAAACAGCCATTTCATACATTTGGGTCGAGTAGGGATTGGAGTTTTGTATGGGACAGTTTTATATTTTTCGCGATTACGATGTTTGTCCCATAGATAAAGTTGTTCAGTTTGATGGTCTGTACCACCACCTTAAATATGACCAAACCTTTCGGATACACACTGTATAAATGCAAAAATATCGGGTTTTTATTCAAATTTAAAGAAAACCTTAGTTTAGTAATATCTCGTGGAGCCATAGACATTTATTTTGTCAACAAATGTCTCGACCACTTATATAGGCTTATGTCATGGATCGAATTTTAAATTACATACATACATAAAATCACGTTTTTTTTCCCATGGGCGTAGGCAGAAACTATAGAACGACATCTGCTACGCTCCTTATAAAGACTCCTTTTGCTTTGCCTACGTTCATACATCAGGAGGCCAAGTCTGCTAACGCAGTTGTGTCCGAATGGCCGATCATTGGCACCATAATTGTAGAGTTTGACAGTTTTGCTAATCTCCTAATTGAAAGGTGTCTTTATGATTTGCCATTGAGGTGCCACTGATACTCCATTGGGAAAAGAATCTGTATTTGGGAATCTCGTACTGACAAGCTCCTATTATTATGACGTCCCTATGGACCACTGTCACGCCATTATGAATTTAGGAGGTTACAAACTATTGGCACAATGGTCATGGCGTTGCCTTGGTATGGTCGTCATAATGACCAATCATCGAAAATAGCAGACTTGGCCCCCTGGTCATGGTTCGAGTACTACCTACGCAACTTTTTTTATTTTATTAGTTGGAAATTATCAAGCACGGGTGGTTTTTAGTCAGTAAAACTGACTAAAAACCACCCGTGTTCCTTCAGTTGCCTGTGTGCTAGGGCCACGATATCCCTTACAGACAAACTCGCAACCCTGGCAGGCATTGGTCCTAACGGACCCCGTCAATTTCTAACTACCTACGCACCTGAACCTTTTAAAGGAGATAATTAGTAATTAGGTATTAGACGGATCCATAAGAATCTACGGATGTGGACGTGATATTTCCTGGTAAAAAAAAAAAAAAATATAAATTATTAGAAATTGAGCCTGTAGTTTGAAAATTAGATTTTAAAACGGATGAACATGTCATTATTATTATTTGACACACTAATTTATTTTTATACATCGTCCTACGATATTCATTAGCCGCACAAACATGGGATATTTTTTCAAGCTCTTTAATGACGCATTAAGAACTTTTTACACATAAACGCACACACTTAATTATCTCGCACAAATCCGTTGCTAAGCAGCAGAATAAGATTAATCAAAGGTTTCTAAAAATGGAAAATAAGTAATTAACAATTAAAACGCCATTTTTGCGTCAAAATGTATGACATAACAAATATACTGTATTCCGCGAAGAGTTAGGCAGAGGTGCACCTATACTCGTAGTACACCCACATTTCGACAGTTTCAACTACAACTCTAGACTCCAGGCTGCTACTGAGAAGTTCTAGATAGAAAAACCCAATAACATTTTGCCCAACCTGGGAATTGAACCCAGGATCAGGCTCAGCAGTTACGCGTGACCACTAGACCAACAAGGCAGTTTCATCGTCAAAATTTATGGCATTATACTTTATTTTTGTAGTAAAGATAGCAAGCAGCAAGTCCTAGAACCAAACCGATAAGATCTTCAGTTTAACAATCATTCATTAAAATAATTGATAGCGATTTGAATGAATGAATGAATAAAAGTCTATGAAACTGAAGGAAACTTGGACGAAGTTTAAAGGCTTATCGTATTTCAAACTTTTAAAAGTCTTGTTCCAGTCCATTGGTCAGGTCTGCGTATTGAATTATTTTCTTTAGTCAAGTCAAATTTTCGTATCGATATTTATTTTAAGAACAATAGGGAAATTATTATGATTGGTGAATATTGAAAGGCAATAAAGGACCTTGACGGCATTTGAAGGTGTGGGTGGGGGTTTTGTCTATAGTGTATCCGGTCAAGCACTAGCCATATTCTAGGTACATAAATTACAACTATTTTAATACACAAATACACTACACACTGGGGTCCAATCCACTTCCCCTCTATGTGGCTGCCATTTTGTTTCTTTTTCTTGACATATTCTCTACGTGTGTTAAAAATGGCCATAGTGGTTGTTTTTGCAGTTTTTTACAATAATTTGTCGATTTGCGAAAAAAACAAAAATGAGTTCAGTAAGACTGAGATAAAATTACGCTCATTCAGATGGCAACAATATTTTCTATAGTTTACATTACAAAACAGTGGTTTCATATTTTCGTTTTTTTTTTATTCATCTCCAAATAAAATATTTAAAAAATATGCAAATCGACAAATTATTGTAAAAAACTGCAAAAACAACCACTATGGCCATTTTTAACACACGTAGAGAATATGTCAAGAAAAAAAATGGCTGCCACATAGAGGGGAAGTGGATTGGACCCCAGTGTGTATTGTATATGTGTATTAAAATAGTTAATGTAATAGAAGTACCTAGAATAACCAATGACGGCCGCCATGGCCAACGCACAAGTTCCACATGAAGGTGCGAAAACCAAACCCTCTAACATAGAACATAGATAAGTACCTACCTAGAATATCGCTAGTCAATGACGTCATAGTCTCATAATGAGTTTGCAAAATATACTATAGTTACTAAAGCAGACTGTTTATTTCACGATGAAGTGTATAAAAACAACTTTCAACTTTTTTTGACATAGGTACTTAGCAACAACGCTGAATGGAGATCGGAAAAATTATTCATCATAAAACTAAAATGAGCTAGTAACTATAAAAGCAACTTCCATTTTGACCAAGCAACGAGTAGATACCTAATAGGTACTATTTACACGCAAAATCTATCCATAAAGTAATCGGTGTTATTATAATCCAATATTCCTAAATTACTTAAGACGCACCTACAATGATTTATTATCAGATATTCCTAACTAGGTCTATATATAGCCCACAAGAAAAGCGGATAATATAATAAACCTTTTGTTCCAAGCCCGATTTATCAAGCATGAAATTATAATTTATAGCTAAAGTTCAGTAAATCCGTAGTTTTTATAATGTCTATAAAGTACAAACTTGATTGGTTTATAGCCCATCCTGTGGAAGCCGTGTTTTTAGAATATGGACGTATCGTAAATTTTAGCCTACATTAGCCTGGTACGGTTTCTCAATTAGCGCAGATTTCGTCTGTATCCGGCAATGTGAGAGAGTTTTGTATTAAAAACAAATCTTACTTTTACAGACATGCATATTATGGTATTTTGACTATAAAATTAGTCTTTTAACACGCTCTTACGTATACTTAGAATTGGTTACGATTTAGAGCTTGTCTGCTTTACATAACATAACATGACATCTGTCCACCACCCGAAGGGTTAGGCAGAGGTGTAGCTATAGTACACCCACATTTCGCCAGTTATGTTTAAGTCCCATGTAATAGGGGGCGAGCTTATTGCCATCAACCGGGCATAAATTTAGACTCCGGGCTGCTACTGAGAAATCTTTAATGGAAAATCCCAATAACACTGCCCGACCTGGGAATCAAACACAGGACCTCATGTTTAGCAGTAGTGCTTGCGACCACTAGACCAACGGGCCAGTCTGAGGCGAGTCAGAGTCTGCTTTAAAAGCTTTGGTTTTCTAAGAAAGCGGTGAACGCGGTCACAAAATAACGGCTGCCCAAATACAGAGCGTTTTTAGGGTTCGGAACCCAAAGTGGAAAAACACGGAACCCTTATAGGATTACTCGTGTGTCTGTCTGTCTGTCCGTCTGTCACAGCCGATTTGCTCCGAATCTACTGGTGCACTTATGAATTTCTTTGACCAACACACAAACATGTAACGTAATAAATAAATTCATTTTCAATTCGGGGTTCACTTTTGAAGGAAAATTAGAAAATAAAAAAATAAAGTTTTGCAAACTGTAAGTACCGTATGACATATCAAATGAAAATTTTGAAAAAAATTTAATAGAATAGTTCAATACTTACCAATTTTAAATTAGATTGTTCTTGTTTAATAATTACATTACAGGAAAACTTATAATACGAGATCACCACAAACTCAAACTCAAAGCATTTATTTCAATTAAACCATTTAAAAGCACTTTTGAATTGTTAAGGAGTCGGTCAGTTAGAAATATGAAGCTAGTTGCCCATTCTAAAGCGTAGTAGATACATATGGAGACGAACGGGCACGAAACTCCATGGACAATAAAATGTTGAAACCGCCCAGTCTCCTTTGTGATGCCTGGCGACCCATAATTAATTATTAATGATGAATCATTCCTCTGCGTTAATAAAAATTTTAATACATACATTACTTAATTTCTTAAAACTCGTACGAACTCGTTTCAGTTCGTGATTCTGTGGGGAAACAGCACAGATACACCGACACTTTTAACATTGCAAAAAAACTTACAAGAATCCTAGTAAATATAGACACTGACAGCTTCAAACCCATTTCCAAGAACATAAAATACTTACCCTTCCCTTTTTTTTTTTTTTGGGTGGGAAATCATCAAATAACTTTTCCCGCTCTGGGCGGAGCGGGAGGGCGTGTCAGACTTTTACTGACTAAAACCCACCCGTGTTCCTTCCGTTGCCTGTGTGCCAGGGCCACGATATCCGTTTCGGACAGACTCGCAACCCTGGCAGGCATTGGTCCTAACGGACCCCGTCAGTTTGTGCTGACATCTCTTTGAGGCGCGCGTGGAACACAACGCGCCGTCGACCCGGGCCTGGTCCTTATCGGACGGCGAGCTACCCATCGCTCACCGTCCGCAGGCCCGCGCCTACGGTGGCCGGAAATCGGCTTGCGACTCCCGACGCCCGGGGCGTCTCCTGCGGCGACTAAGGGCGCGAGGGCGCGAACTTTGTCTCACCCTCACGCGTTCCGCCTCCTCCTTCGCTAGCATAACTGCTTCGCAGAAGGAGGTGACGGCCTCCCATGCACTCTCGCTCCGGACCATGGCCTGAACCAGGGCCGGACGCGAGAGATCGCCGCCGTGAGGACAGGGCAGACCTCCACCGTATGCTCCACCGTGTCCTCCGGGCGATCCACACAGTGGTGACACCCGGGCGTTTCCTCCCGCTTAATCCTAAACAGGAACCTCCCGAAACATCCATGTCCGGTGAGGACCTGCGTCAGGCGGAAGGTGAGGACGCCGTGGCGCCTCTCCAGCCACTCCTCAAAGAGGGGACTTATCGCCACAATTGTGGCGTGACTTACCCTTCCCTGCCTATACATTCTAGAAATATACAAATTCGTTCGAAATTACCAACACTTTTACACGACAAGAGAAAATATACATTATGCTATAAAAATAAGTAACTAATCATGTCAATTAAAATATATAATAAATTACTTACCATAAAAATTAAAGAAGAACAAAAATTCAGTACATCATAAATACGCCACGGCACGGCACGGTTGGCGCAGTGGTTAAGTGATTACTGCGTCGACTGCCGGGAGGATACGGCGCGGCATACGCTGGCAGAGTGTGCCGCTTGGGAGGAGCCTCGTCGTGCCCTCATCTCAGGAGTAGGCAGTGACCTGTCGCTGCCGGCCGTGGTCGAGTCGATGGCCGGCAGCGAAGAGTCCTGGGACGCGGTGGTATCCTTCTGCGAAACAGTCGTGTCGCAGAAGGAGGCTGCGGAAAGGGAGCGGGAGATCTCGTCCGCTCACCCAGCCCGCAGCAGGCGCACCGGGCGTCGGCAGAGGGCAGATAATGCCCTCTTCCGGCCCCCCTAAATGGGTCCAGGGACGGCGGACTCGGGGACGTCCGCCGCCCCCCATCACGGGGGGGTCTAACACCTCACCCCCCCGCAGACTTGAGGTGGCCCGCAGAGCCGGGCCGGCACTAGCCGGGGATCACGGAAGTAATACTAGCTCCCAAGATCCCCGGTGCAAGTGTGGGAAGGGAACACCGGGGTGGTTTTTAGTCAGTAAGAGTCTGACAGACCCCTTCGCCCACCCCAGGGCGGAGGACATCCATGAGGATTTTCCACCCCGGAAAAAAAAAAAAAAAAAAAAAGAAAGTGGTTAAGTGATTGACTGCTGCGCTGCGTGTCGCGGGTTCGATTCCCGCACGGAACAAATATTTGTATGACCTATAAGTAGTTGTTCCGGGTCTGGGTGTTTGTGTATACAGGAGAAATTCCAGGTGTGGGGCAACGTAAAAAAAAAAAAAACAATTTCTATTATTTAAATGCTATTATAATATCAATGAATATTGAAATGATAATTATTTTAAATTACAATCATGTTTTATAAAATAATTACAATATTATTTAACAACAAAGTAGATAAATAAAAGCCCTCTTCCTCTCTCCTACTTTTGCTGTGCCCGACAGGGTCCACAATTACTATAATCAAAATCTACCACATAAGTTCATATGTGGATGCAATAAATATAATTATTGACTATTGAAACTAAAGCAAGCAATAAGTTTCTCGATCTACTAGCTTGAAAGAAAACTTGGAAAGACAAAGCAGATTGATTACATATTACATCATTTTGTTACTGTTTATTTTTAGCTGGATCGAATAATGTTTAAAGTAGTATTTATGGATGGAGAGATTTCTTGTTATAACTCATTCGAATTCCGTCTTCCTTTACAAACTCACGAACTGAAAGAAACGGATAATGTTTTCTTGGAAAAGATCAAAATATGTTTTGATATGTATTCGTCTTTTATATTTTTATTTCCTCGATTTGTCTTGGAGTGCTTCGTTGGTCTAGTGCAGCCATACTCAAAGTGTTTTCCGCGGAACCCTAGTGTTCCGCAAAGCCTCTGTGGGGGTTCCGCAAAAATACTGGTCAGAATAAAAAAAATATACTAAAGGAGTGTCTACCTACTATATTTTATTTTACTCTGGTACCTGAGTAACATAATATCAATCTAAATATTTCAACAAAAGTAAAAAAATGTGTAAATTTTAATGTCAAGTAATATGATTATTAATGAAGAATACACATAAAACCATTTTTGATTACTTTAGGGCTCCGTCAAATATTTAGTTTTCGAAAAGGGTTCCGTCTCCAAAAAAGTTTGAGAACCACTGGTCTAGTGATCGCAACCGTTACTGCTGTGCATGAGGTCTATGGTTCGATTCCCGGGTCGAGCATAGTGTTTTTTTTTTAGAACGTTGCCCGCCACACATGGAATTTCTCCTGTATCGTGGGTGCGTTTACAAACATTTAAACTCACATACACAAACAGCCAGACCCGGAACAACTACTCCGGGTCAAACAAATATTTGAATATTTGAATCGAACCCGCGACACGCAGCGCAGCAGTCAATCCCTTAACCACTGCGCCAACCGTGCCGTCGATATATAATATTGATTTTTTCCATCTGGAATTTCTCAGTAGCAGCCTGGAGCAGGGCTCGGAAACCGGTTAGTTTTCTAAGTAACCTTAACCGTTATTATAAAGGTTTTCGAACATAATTCGTTAATTATTTAATATTTTGTTACACAATTAATGCTGAACTTAATGTGATGAAGAAATCTTTGAAGCTAATATAAATTGTATCAAAAATAATTTGTATCTTCGAAAATAAAAATTAACCGGCTTTAAGAAGAAGGAGTCTGGATTTGTGCCCGGTTGATGGCAATAGGCTCGCCCCCTATTACATGGAACTTAAATATTGGCAAAATGCGAGTGTACTATAGGTACTACACCTCTGCCTAACCCTTCGGGGAATACAGGCGTGATGTTATGTTATGTTATTGATGTGTAATGTTTATCTTTCCTCTCGCTATCTGTGGGAGTGACTTCGTGAAAAGGGACGGAAGTGTGTAACAGGAAGTGACAGCTTGAACATGGACTAAATAAGTAATTTTTAATACCATGGAATTAGTAAGCTCATAGAAGTAGTAAGTACTATATAGATTTTAAGGGCATGTATTTAACACGGCGACAAATTAATCTGAATTTGGGATTAAAAAATAATTAAAGCCGGTAGCAAAAATAATAGGTTGGCAGCAAAAATAATAGGTTGGCAGCTACAGCGAAGTATTATTTTAAGTAGAAAGTAGCAGCTCAATAATAAGTTTTTAGCTTTATTTTAATTTAAACTGGCATCGAATTTTTGTTTTGGTAACTGAATTTACCAACAATAGAGGGGATCTGGCGCTCGGCGGCCGCTGCCGCTGTCGCCCTTTAAGTTATTAGTCGCCAAGTTATTATTTTAGTAGCAAATAGTTAGTCGCCCTTTAAGTTATTAGTCGCCTGGAAAATTATTATCCGATTTTAAGTAGAGGGGATCGAATTTCGACCGTTAGGCGACCACTAGTAATGACTGTAATGAGTAATAAAATAATAATAGTAATATAATTCGAATAAATATTTCAGTATTTATTCTCTTATGTTTCGCAATTAGTTGCAAGATCATAGCAAAAACTTTAGACCTGCATAAATATGTTATTGCTATTAATGGTTAGGTACTTAAACGTCTAACAGACATTTAAGTTAATGACAATCATTTGTTTTTTAAAATGAATCTCGTCTCTGAAATTAATTGTGCGATGCAAAATGATTTAGAATCATTGTTATGTAATATTTTTCAAGAGATTGAACATTGTATTTTTTATCTTTACATTTCATTATCCCTGATTTACCTACTCAACGCAGCGACGGAATCCTTCGTAGAAATGTACAAGAAAATAAAATAGGCTTTTATTTCTTCCTGTTTGAATTACAAAAACAGTTTAAAAATAAAAGAAATGTACTTATTAGGTATTTATTTGCAACATGATCTTAAGGAAATCGCAGTTCATTCTACTTCTTTTCTCGAGCTATAAGTTAGGTACCTACAAGTTGGGGCAAAAGCATAATGTGAATGGTCTACCGTTTTGTTGTAAATAACAAAAGTGGACTCTGTTTTCACGAAAACTATGAATATTGAATGCTGTTAAATTGATGAAATTAAGTCGAAATAAAATTAGGTTTTCGTAAAGAAAAACAAAAAATGAATTTAAAAAGCCAACGCTCAGGCTATTTTGGCCGAGGAAACATAAAAGATAAAATGAAAGAAAAAAAAAAAATGAAAAAAAGAAATGAAGAAGAATGGATGAAAGGATATAAAAAACTTTTTACAAAAAAAAAAACAACCGACTTCCAAAAAAAACACTACAAAGTGAAAAATAACTTTAATTTCGGAAGTCGGTGGCTTTTGATCTGTATTTTAGTTTTTTGCCACCGACTTCCGTAATTAAAGTTATTTTTCACTTTGTAGTGTTTTTTTTGGAAGTCGGTTGTTTTTTTTTTTGTAAAGTTTTTTATTTTTCACTTTTTAGTGGGTCGGTTTGTAATTTATCCAATTTACAATAGCCTAATGTCAAATGCTCATCACCTTTTACAAAATATTGCTTTTCCCGATGCAGGGGCGTTAATTGTTGAGGAGTTCTCCTGGTAAGAACCAGGAAAACTGATGGTCAAAATAAAAAAAAAATATTTCGAATAAACATGGGCACTTATGAAACGTCAGAAGTTAGGTGCAGCTAGGTGGTGTGATGGTGACTTCACCATATGCATTTTGACGAGCATAAATTGCTTAGCAACCATATTAAAGTGCCTAATCGAATCGCAACGGTGAAATACTTATAATTAAGTAGTTCCGGTGGCCATCTGTGGTCTTCATCATCAGTTCCACTTCACCAAATAGTGCTTTTCAAGTGCAAATGCACGAGTTACTATAAAAAATACTCAAATCGCTATAGGTATGCCTATAAAGTTTGAGGATTTCTCTCGATTTCCATGGGATCCCCTCATCAGATTCTGATTTAGTGGCAATGAGACCACCTCGGGAGTATACCCTTCCAAACAAAAAAAGAATTTTCAAAATCTGTCCACAATTGACGGAGTAGTTAGTACATAAAAAAAAAAAACAAACATACAGCCGAACATATAACCTCCTCCTTTTTGGAAGTCGGTTGAAAAACGTTATAATGCGCCTTAAAAAAAGGTCAGGTTGCATGCTAATAAAGGATTTAGAATGCATTTTCATCGAGTTGTGAGCTACCCTGAAAGTTTCAGCCGGATAGCAGCCGGGGTATCACACCGCCAACTTCCAAACTCTGGGCTGTTACTACGAAATTCCTTATGGATAAACCCAATAACGCTTTACCCGACACGGGGATCGAACCCAGGACTACGCTCAGCAATCGCCCGTGCGACCACGAGATCAACGGGGCAGTCCAGTCAGGCTAAAACATAATTTATATCAATGACATTATGACGCCATTTGCAAAAATTATGGCACATACACATAAATGACAGTACTTTTGCCCCACCTTGTTTAAGCATAGCACATGTCAAAGTAAAATGATTAGATAGTCATCAAGGTTGTGTCCCAGGACGTGCCGAATTGCATAATTGAAAAAAATTACAGCAAAACACAATAGGTATAAAACTCTCTATTAGAATGTATAATATAATGCATAAACATTAAAACAAAATACGAGTAGCATCTAACTACGCATTCTCTCCAAGTTCATCTATTTAATTAAAAACAACAATTGTCTGATCAAATGAACCAATGACGCACATGACCAGTTAGAGGCAAATTGGTTTTTTGTACCTAATACTAAGCACTGACATAAATAATCTACAGAGCTACTAATCTTAATAACTAATTGCCAACTAAATAGCGTGAGAATTCTGTACGTAATGACTTTGATGTATTGTCTATTATATTTCTATTTTCTATGTAATTATCTGTGGTGATGCGTTTATAGTTTATATTGATGCGGGAGTGATTATAATTAATGCATTAGACTTCTTGGCGGGAAAGTGAAGCGCCATGTTAGCAGTTTTGTTTTATGTTCTAAAATTTGTGTTTAGCCGAATATTAATGTGTAATAGTGGTGGATTATTAACCATTAAGTGTTCGTGAACCTGCATTAATGTAAGCAAATGAAACAAAACAGTGCAACATCACTTTATCTCAAGAAGTCCGCGCGAGGTTTCAGTAAAGTGCCACGTCTTTACTTAAACCCAAGGGGAGTGGGGGGATATCATCAATCATCTTTATCATGCATTGAGTGGAGTTCATTTCATAATTATTTAAATAACTTTGTACTTGTTACCTAATTTTACATGACACTGGCTAAATGCACAAACCGTGCGAAGCCAAAAAAAAAAAAAAAAAAATGCATTATTCACCCAATGGGGAAGGCAACTGTCAAATTGGCGCTGCCATAGCTAGTTCCCAAAACAAACTAATAATACAAGCGAGAGGTGGTTTTATAATTATTATTTTTGCGAAAATGATTTATAATTATATTCCTAAATGATCCGAAATTGGAGTCCACCATTTTCCGAAAGCCAATATTGTACTTAAACAGAGTTTGAGATTATTTTGTAAACTGTTTGAAGAAAGTGATTACGAGGAAAAAACAATAATTAAGGTTTTAAATTCCGATACTTTCCATGTTGAATTAAACTATTAAAATCACTGATAATAACGAAATAGTGAAGTTTCGTTCAGAATTCAGAAGCACATGCGTCTTCTCATGATGACTGTCAGGTACTGTGGCGGTGGCGGCGCTGGAGGGAGACTAGAGCGCGCGATGAACAAGTCCCTCTGGTTTCCGTTCGTTCAACCGGTGACTGACTTAGGAACGAGTGAACTGTCCTATCCTGGCTCGCTGATTGGGTAGATAATTTTTTTTTTTTTTAAACTTTATTGTTTCAAATAAGGGCGTAAACAATCTGTTTAAGCTATGACGCTCTTATGCTGTTTTTCATAAATCATTTTATTATCCATCAACAACTATCGTCATCATCATCAGCATAGAGCGATTTGGGACATATGACTCTGAAATCGGACGGCACGGTTGGCGCAGTGGTTAAGCGATTGACTGCTGCGCTACGTGTCGCGGGTTCGATTCCCGCACGGAACAAATATTTGTATGACCTACAAGTAGTTGTTCCGGGTCTGGCTGTTTGTGTATGTGAGCTTAAATGTTTGTAAACGCACCCACGATACAGGAGAAATTCCTAGTGTGGGCAACGTTTTAAAAAAAAAAAAAAAAAAAAAAAAAAAAAAAAAAAAAAGAAAGAAGAAATTACACACCTTTTAACTCGATGCTTGGTTATTCTCATCCAGCTGCCACCAGCCAACCTGATCAACATCCATTGCTAGAGTATTCCCCAGATTGTTTCCATTATTATTACACTGAAAAATAAAGTGCTTGCTTTAACAAAAATCTTGTTTAATGTGATCACTCATCTTGACTCCTAACACTTGACTTCTGAAGCTAGGAGAACTTTGTTAGATTATCATAGTACCGTATACTACGTGTACTACGAAGTAATGAATTAATTTAATTACAGGTAGTTAGTTAATTTAGTGCCAGTTTAAGAATGATATAATGCTTAACAAGTTAGTTGTTACCATGCACTTAAATTATTATTTGATATACAAAAGTGAAGAAAATCAAACAAAGCATGTATGATGTAACAAAGAGCGGTGATTATTCTGTACATGTCACATTGTCGATATAAATAAAATTAATTTGTTCTGGCAAATATGCTATCTCGTTTATAGTAAATAGATTAATAATGATTCCAAACATTTTAATGCCAACTAAGAGAAAATGTATCTTAGTTAGTCTGCATTTTTTTCAGTGTATGGTCATAAATAGTGATCACAACTAACAGACGAATAGGGGATCGTAGTTTGTTTTTCAACTAAACAGTATCGGGTCCTGGGTACTGCCTATCTTTTTGCCTTAAATCGCCATAAGCATAATCAATTAATCACCCTATAATGTTCGCACTGCTGGGACACAAGCCTCCTCTCTATGAGAGGGAGTGGGCCGTAATCCACCACACTCACCCAGTACGGTTTGGTAGATGTCACATGTCTTCGATTTTTTGGTTTTGTTGTGTTGATATGCCTGTTTCCTCACGATGTTTTCATTCACTGTTTGGAGAGCTGTGGTCATGAAAATAACTTACACAGAGTAAAGCGCCTGTCAAATTGTAAGCCGCGGCTGTTACCACTGCTCATCAGAGTATTTAAATTCGATTTCAAGATCGTTTCAATTAATATTTCGGTCACCTATACTTAGGTAATAGGTAAAACGGGCTGGTTTCCGCAACTCCACGTCAATATGCGCGTATTTTGCGTACGGGTGGGAAAATCGATTATTCGATCCACCCCAGCTCCTCAAGGAAGGCCAGCAACGCCTTGGTGTTACTGACAATCGCACAGAGGCTACTTGCCCTGAAGTACTTTGCCCTGTATGTGGCGACCACTGGGCAGTATAGTAGCAGATGCGCTGCTGTCTCGTCATCATCCATGCAGGCCCTGCACAGCGGACAGTCTGTGACTCCTATGACAAAGAGGTGTTTATTTAATGACCTGTGGCCAGTCAGTGGCAGCTTTCATTGTACGCAGCTGTTGCTTAGTTAGTCGTAGAACCTGTTTCGTGAGGCGGCCATCAAAGTCACCTATACTTTTAAAATGATCACAACTGACAGACGAACGGTTGATCGTAGTTTTTGTTTTAAGTTTAGTTTCAACCCTGAAATTAAATCTTTTGAAACATCTGAGCAGTCAGTCTTCTATACTACCAATAAGACGATTAGGCAATAACATCTCACTCACCCTGACCTCGAGCGAGCATCTACATAATAATACAGATTACAGCCCCAAGCTCATCAGATTCAATATTGGCACCAAACTTCATTGATTAATGTAAAGTCACGTAATAATAATTAAATATAGCCAGAGCAAGTATAATTCTCGTTTGGGCACGCCACAATTGTGGCGATAAGTCCCCTCTTTGAGGAGTGGCTGGAGAGGCGCCACGGCGTCCTCACCTTCCGCCTGACGCAGGTCCTCACCGGACATGGATGTTTCGGGAGGTTCCTGTTTAGGATTAAGCGGGAGGAAACGCCCGGGTGTCACCACTGTGTGGATCGCCCGGAGGACACGGTGGAGCATACGGTGGAGGTCTGCCCAGCTTGGGCGGAGCACCGCCGTGTCCTCACGGAGGCGATCGGCGGCGGCGATCTCTCGCGTCCGGGCCTGGTTCAGGCCATGGTTCGGAGCGAGAGTGCATGGGAGGCCGTCACCTCCTTCTGCGAAGCAGTAATGCTCGCGAAGGAGGAGGCGGAACGCGTGAGGGAGAGGCAGGGTTCGCGACCTCACACCCCTAGTCACCGCAGGAGACGCCCCGGGCGTCGGGAGTCGCAAGCCGATTTCCGGCCACCGTAGGCGCGGGCCTGCGGACGGAGAGCGATGGGTAGCTCGCCGTCCGATAAGGACCAGGCCCGGGTCGACGGCGCGTTGTGTTCCACGCGCGCCTCAAAGAGATGTCAGCACAAACTGACGGGGTCCGTTAGGACCAATGCCTGCCGGGGTTGCGAGTTTGTCCGAAAGGGATATCGTGGCCCTGGCACACAGGCAACGGAAGGAACACGGGTGGGTTTTAGTCAGTAAAAGTCTGACACGCCCTCCCGCTCCGCCCAGAGCGGGAGAAGTTATTTGATGATTTCCCACCCAAAAAAAAAAAAAGTATAATTCCCGTTTTTATAATAATTTTATATTAACTTGTTATTAAAGATGCAGTTTATTTTCTAAATAAAGACGTTGGTCGAAGCTTTTGGGAATAAAATGATTTAGTATAGGGAACTCAATTTTATTAACCGACTTCCGAAAAGGAGGAGGTTATATGTTCGGCTGTTTGTTTTTTTTTTATTTTAGTATGTTCACCGATTACTCCGTCAATTGTGGACGGATTTTGAAAATTGGTCACATTGTCACCCAATCAGAATCTGATGAGGGGATCCCATGGAAATCGAGGGAAGTCCTCTAATTTTATAGGCATACCTATAGCGATTTGAGTATTTTTTTTAGTAACTCGTGCATTTGCTCTCGAAAAGCACCACTTGGTGAAGTGGAACTGATGATGAAGACCACAGATGGCCACCGGAACTACTTAATAGTAAGTATTTCACCGTTGCGATTCGATTAGGCACTTTAATATGGTTGCTAAGCAATTTGTGCTCGTCATAATGCATATGGTGAAGTCACCATCAGTTCTCCTGGTTCTCACCAGGAGAACTCGTCAACAATTTATGCGCCTGCATCGGGAAAAGCAATATTTTGTAAAAGGTGATGAGCATTTGACATTAAGCTATTGTAAATTAGATAAACTACAAACTGACCCACTAAAAAGAGAAAATTAAAAAACCTTTTAACAAAAAACACACTACAAAGTGAAAAATAACTTTAATTTCGGAAGTCGGTGGCAAAAAACTAAAATACAGATCCAAAGACACGGACTTCCGAAATTAAAGTTATTTTTCACTTTGTAGTGTTTTTGTTGAAAGTCGTTTTTTTTTTTTGTAAAAAGTTTTTGTACCCATGATTAGTATTACACAATGGTACCTAAAAAAACGGTGGTAATTCGTTGCAATGGAACACAAAATAATTGGTGACGGAATGTTTGACATCGCGCTGTAGAAATCATTCTCAATCTGTTATTTTGTCTTTCATTACTTCCGTTTCACCGGTGGTCATGCTACACGAGCTGGTTCTTACAACTTTCGATAATATAATGTCAAAAAATTATTATCTTTAAGAGAAGTCAGTAATTAAACGGGTCAATTCATATCTTATGCGGTAGTCAGACATAGGCATAAAATATCAAGATCACCACCAAATTATGCTGTGGCAAAGTTCAAAGATAAAAGAGACCTGATATATTTATAGGACAAATCGCCTACAGACTAAGTTTTTAGATAGGTTAGTAGGTTCTCTCTGAGGCACGGAATTCAACTCAACGGTTAGAAAATTCTCACCCAACTTTAGCCAACATAGAGATTGACCTCTGGGTCTTTTGAATTGATAACTTTTATTTGATGAACATTCTGACAACCATTCTAACCAAGGGGTATCATGCTCAAATCAAACCGAAATAACTGCTTTGTAGATATCAGATAAGCAGTGGCTCCATCTAAAATACTGGTATTTAGCTGCATCCCGTTAGACTGAAAACCGACCCAAAAAGGCTAGGCTGATAGATGATAATGAATCCCCTAGGTCGAAACGATCTTTTTATTTTCATTTAATGAAAATAAATATGTATATAAAAGAATCCTAGGCTTTGTATGCTCTCAGTTTAATATCCGTAGCGAGTAGAAGTCAGTAAAGGAAAGCTGAATAATTAATATGAATCGACAGCTCAGCTGTCTGTTATTATGAAATTACTTATGCAGAAGGCAGTACCTTCTCAGCATTCAAGGTTTAAAACTTAGAATGGAACGTTGAATTAATTTTTCCCTATTATTTTCGAACGGAAAGAGATAGTCGATTGTTTAGTGTTAACTTATATAATTATTGTTACTGAGCCTGTTGGGAGAAACCACAACGCAATGTTATTATAAGATATTTTTATCTCCTGTATAAGAAAGAAAAACGTGACTTAAAATTTTATAGATCTTTTTTAAACCAATGTTATGTCTAAATCATATATTTGTATACCAAAAAACTGTTTACATTATCATTAAGTAAACGGGCGGCACCTGCGTCAGAATATAAAATTTTATGCAGTTTCGATATTGAATGCTGACGCATTGACTCAACCGACAGTGAGGAGTTGAGCACCACTTCATACCTTAGCCTTTTTTTTTTTGGTGCGAAATGATCAAATAACTTCTCCCGCTCTGGGCGGAGCTTAGCCTGAATTTGTTATAAGCAAGTATGTAGGTAATGCAGATGGTCATTCAACAGCAATCAAATAATCTGCCTAGCCTTTTCCCAACTATGTTGGGGTCGGCTTCCAGGCTAACCAGATGCAGCTGAACACCTGCAGTAGTTTTCATGGAGCGCCTATCTGACCTCCACAACCCACTAACTGGGTAATAAGATACCCCTTGGCTTACCAAGGGGTTACCAGTTGTTACGGGTCGTTAAAAGCCCGAAAGTCTGACAACCAGTTAAGACTGGTTGTCAGAATTTCGGGCTTGACGTGCTTTCGGAGGCACGGAGGAGACTCGGTATGTAAAGATGGTCACCCATCTATGGACCAACCGCGGCAAGCGTAGCTTAACCTGATGGATCGACCCTTGCGGCAGTTATTACTTAGCCATGAGCTCCTCATTCAGCAGCAATATCAGCTTAAATTATATCGTTACTATCGTTTTAATACCTATACTCCATTTGAAATAAGATTAGAAATTTAAATTAGCTTTCTTACAGTCCGTTCAATCGATTTTGACTTATATTGCGTTAGTGGCATGACAATTGGCAGCTGTAATAAACAGTTGGTATTGCAACTACGTTTTTGCTTTTTAGGCCATCCTTATGCCTACGGAATAGAAGTCAAAATCGGTTGAACGGACTGTAAAAAAGGTAATTTAAATTCGTAATCTTATTTCAAAAGGAGTATAGGTATTAAAAGGGACTCTTCAGAACTTAAGTACGTTTGATGACTGATGATGAATTTCTGGACTGTCGCTTTTGGTACTAACCAATGTTGAAGAGCCTGTGCCGTCAGGACTTCACGAGTAAGGAAACAGTTTTATTGTTATAATCACAATTATCCATATTAAAGGATAATTTACTTTATTACAATGCCTCGTTGGTCAGTGGTCGCAAGCGCTACTCTGGGTTCGATTTCCGGGTCGGGCAAATTGTTATTATAGTTTTTCCATCACGAATTTCTCAGATGACGGCTGGAGTCTAGATTTTTGCCCGGTTCATGGCAATAGGCCATTGCTGGACATAGGCCTCCCCCAAGCACCGCCACGTCGACCGGTTCTGTACTTCCCGCATCCAGCGGATACCTGCGGTCTTCACAAGTCATCGGTCTACCTTGTAGGAGGCCTTCCAATGCAACGTCTTCCGGTACGCGGTCGCCAGGGGGTCTAATCCAAAGCGTTAATCAGAAGTATCGGCCGTTTTATAACTTCTATAGTTTCCTTTGTTAACTTTGAATCCTTACCCGAATTAAAGTCAAATTTTTGACTTTGGCTTTGGTTTTTTTCTCTTTGACTATCGTTTTTTTTTTCTTTCGCCGTTGTCAGCCATAGTTAGCCGTAGTCAAGCAACGGCCGAACATTCGGCCGATACTTCGGATTTATGTACGGAGTAGACCCCCAGAACCTTTCGGCCTGGGCACGCCACAATTGTGGCGATAAGTCCCTTCTTTGAGGAGTAGCTAGAGAGGCGCCACGGCGTCCTCACCTTCCGCCTGACGCAGGTCCTCACCGGACACGGTTGTTTCGGGAGGTTCCTGTTCAGGATAAAGCGGGAGGAAACGCCCGGGTGTCACCACTGTGTGGATCGCCCGGAGGACACGGTGGAGGTCTGCCCAGCTTGGGCGGAGCACCGCCGTGTCCTAACGGAGGCGATTGGCGGCGGCGATCTCTCGCGTCCGGCCCTGGTTCACGCCATGGTTCGGAGCGAGAGTGCATGGGAGGCCGTCACCTCCTTCTGCGAAGCAGTAATGCTCGCGAAGGAAGAGGCGGAGCGCGTGAGGGAGAGGCAGGGTTCGCGCCCTCACGCCCCTAGTCGCCGCAGGAGACGCCCTGGGCGTCGGGAGTCGCAAGCCGATTTCCGGCCACCGTAGGCGCGGGCTTGCGGGCGGTGAGCGATGGGTAGCTCGCCGTCCGATAAGGACCAGGCCCGGGTGACGGCGCGTCGTGTTCCACGCGCGCCTCAAAGAGACGTCAGCACGAATTGACGGGGTCCATTAGGGCCACTGCCTGCCAGGGTTGCGAGTTTGTCCGAAAGGGATATCGTGGCCCTGGCAAACAGGCAAATGAAGGAACACGGGTGGATTTTAGTCAGTAAAAGTCTGACACGCCCTCCCGCTCCGCCCAGAGCGGGAGAAGTTATTTGACAATTTCCCACCCCAAAAAAAAAAAAGGACCTTTCGGCCCCATCGGCCATCTGTTCTGCGAGCAATGTAACTGGGCCTCAAGTCTGCTATTACAATAATGTCAGAATGGTCGATCATTGATTTCATAATTGTTGATTTTGACAAGTTTGGTAATCTACTATTATAATGGCGTCATTATGACTTTCCAATGGTCGGCCACTGACACTACATTGAAAGAAATTGCATATATTGGTAATCTCGTACATAACGACAAATGAATGACATTTCTACTAATGGGTTTTATAATAATGGCAATACGACAATGCCATTATAATAACACAATTATATTACGAGAACATTGACCGACCAATGATCGACCATTATGAATTTATCAGATTACGAACTTTTAGCAAAATGACAATGGCATAACAATGGGATCGTGTTGGAATGACTGAATTTATAAAAATAGCAGACTTGGGCCCCTTGCATGATGTTATGTTTCTAATTATATAGTGGAGGTTTACGCAAAATCTGAATGAATTCAACAAATTGTATAACATGTCAGTCATAACCTATAACCAAATCTCTAAACAGATCAGAGAGCTGCCACTAAATTACTTTAAAAATAAACTTAAGAGATGGCTCTATAAACATATTGTGTTCTACGCAATACGTGAATTCTTAAATAATTAGCAAAGTTCGAAATATGATCTCACTAGTAATATAATTATAATGTAATATTGTAATTGGGCTGGCCATGTTTGTCGAAGGACCGATGGCCGATGGAGCAGACGAGTCCTGGAGTGGAGATCGCATATCGGCAAGCGTAGTGTGGGACGCCCTCCACCTAGATGGACCGACGACCTTAAGAAGGTGGCTGGGTCAGACTGGATGCAGAAGGCGGATGACAGGGTATTGTGGCGCAGCCTGGGAGAGGCCTATGTCCAGCAGTGGACTGCGATAGGCTGAATTGAATGTAATTATAAGATTTATTTTAATTTCTTGACCATTTGGTCTCAATAGTAACAATTGAAGTATTTTTGTATATATTAATTTTATTTTATGGTAATTTTTGTGTGCTGAAATAAGTAAGCCAAATAAATAATACGAGTATTGAAGACCTTTTATTTTGCATAAAATATAGTTATTTTATGCAAAATAAAGATATTGTTAATCATAGCTGATAAAGTAGTTCTCACATATTTACACTGATAAATGGGCGGCTATCGGCTGTAACCGACCATGATCGTTAATATCGACAGATGTTCCAATTTCTCATCTTACATGAGAATAATAGAAGTAATACATATTATATCTCACCAAATTGATCGCCTGGCCTTGGCATATTCGGTTTGAATCTGCATTTGCATATGCAATATGCATATATAATCATGAATGGCGCTCGTATGTATTATTATGTATACTGCATGTTTGAATGCTTCATTTAACATAAGTTCACGCCTGTGGACCCTGACGGGTTTGACGGATGTATACGTGTATAGTACACCAATATTTCGACAATTGTGCCGTGTAGGTAAGAAGAGAAGAACTTGTTACCATGGATAACAATCCAGGCTTCCACCAGACTATCTACCTGTCTCTCCTTCCCCTCATCTGTAAAAGATCGCTTTCTTGTGTCACCCTATGTAATATTTCTACATTTACATCTGTATGTTTTATGGTGTACATAATACAGAGTATTCTATATATCTATCTTCTAGAATTTGATTATTAGAATTTTCCAATGAAACATCCCTCTAGAATACTTTGTACGACCTGGAATTAAACTGCGGACCACTAGGGTAACAAGGTAGTATTTGCTTAAAGATCTTTCGAGTCTTTCCATTCGATAAGAGTGATTCGCATTTTCCAAAAGATATATCTTTTTAAGGTTTCATATAACCTTACTACCTGACCTTCAAAAAATCAGGAACCCTATCAAATTAGTTTCCAAATTAGAGGTCTTTATGGACTCTTAGTTTTATAGATATGAGCCAAGATTGTCTGGCGAGTGTAGTGAATTACTCTTGATGTGTCCGCGGCTGAATTCGGACCACTTATGTCAGATTTTGTCGTCCTTTATTGATTGATAGCACATCTTCGGACAAATGTCTTTTTAGATTTATGTGGCAGACACCGCAGGCATCTCCGGCGGGATCTCATGGTGACGACTGCGATTGTCGAAACCCTGCGCTGGGCATGTCACAATTGTGGCGATAAGCCCCCTCTTTGAGGAGTGGCTAAAGAGGCGCCACGGCGTCCTCACCCTCCGCCTGACGTAGGTCTTTACCGGACACGGTTGGTTCCTGTTCAGGGTTTGCGCCCTCGCACCCCTAGTCGCCGCGGGAGACCGGTGATTCCCGGCCACTGTAGGCGCGGGATTGCGGACGGTGAGCGATGGGTAGCTCGCCATCCGATAAGGAACAGGCCCGGGTCGACGGCGCGTTGTGTCTCACGCGTGCCTCAAAGAGATGTCAGCACCAACTGACGGGGTCCGCTAGGGCCTACCAAGGTTGCGAGTTTGTCCGAAAGAGATATCTTGGCCGTGGCACACAGGCAACGGAAGGAACACGGGTGAGTTTTAGTCAGTAAAAGTCTGACACGCCCTCCCGCTCCGCCCAGAGCTGGAGAAGTTATTTGATCATTTCCCACCCAAAAAAAGTAAAGACACCACAGTCATAAATTTGTATTGTGTGGGTACCCTAGATCATTATTGTTTAACAGTTTAACACTTTCGTGTGAAAATTAATGTCACATGAACTTAAGTAACAAAATGTTTGTAACCAGACAATAATTGACAATAGATCTTGTTTTTATGGTGGTAGAGTGGGTATTTCCTTATTTGTGTTGCAGCGTAATTAAGACAAACGCCTTTTCTTTAACTTACGTGATACAACAGAAATTTTGACATAACCATCAAAATTTCTGTGGAAAAATTGTTTATAGAGTGATACAGTTACACACGTCTTCACGAAAATAAATAATAAATTGTTAGCATCGGATGTTGAAACGAAAGGTCTGACTTCTGCACTAGGATTATGTAGATCACATGTGTCTTAGGAGGCAGTAACCCGCCGTAACAAAACATTACAAGCCTATTCAATTTTCGAACGCTTATATAAGCATTTCAAACGTTTTCCGGCACCGTCCCTAAAAGTAATTTCCATAATTGAACCCCCTTCAAAAACCATTAAAGAACAAAAGCCCTTAAACCCCATTTAAGTAATATTTTCCGCTATTCAAACCTCAATCGATACTTCCGTCTTGTTTACTGCGTACTAACCGATTAGTTCCAGTGTTTCTCAAAGTAGGGTTCGCGTACCCCCAAGGGTTTGTCTGTTGGTTGTAGAGTGTACAAGTGCATGACTCTATTAACATTATGAGTCGTGGCTGGCTTATTTTCACAGCTGATAATTATGTGATCGTGGTGATAAATAGAAATACAAGAAATTAAGTTCATTCTGATTCAGAATAAAATTATAAGTCACACTTACCAAAATTGCTGCAATATAAGAGCAAAGAAACAAGTATTGATAACAAAGGTATTAAAAAAATATTGCACTTCTTGATTGAAATAACAAAAAGGAAATCTTTTGATACAATTTTCTTGTTATATGACGTCTGAGTAAGTACCTACGCACTCCGCACTCCGCCCGCGCCGTCTGAGAAATTGAATAGTGGAACGTGCGACTATAAGTTTGGGAAACACTGTTCTATTGTTTACCGTAATTTCTCGTTCGATGATCATATGTTACGTCATCATCCAATCTGCTCTTGACCGTCGTTTATTTTAGATGCTGGTGGTATTAGTAGCATGGTTCGCTTTGTTTGGGTTTCAAAGAATGCAGTGCTTTGATCTGGTGCAAGATTTTGATGTATGCCGTTAGGTCCTGAGATATTGTTTCTAAAGAGATGATTGCATTGTAAGTTAGCTTAGTTTACATGATCTGCAAAATATGCAAATAAACATGACATGCCGTGCGGTCGAGAATGTTTATAAGCTGTATACGAGTACTAAATTCGGCCTTTAAGAAAACCGATTTTTTATAATAAAATCTCATCATCATCATTTCAGGCGAAAGACGTCCACTGCTAGACATAGGCCTCCCCCAAAAAGGGGGTTTGCCATAATCGCCACGCTTAGCACGCGGGTTGGCGATCGGAGTATGGTGTTAAAATGCATAGAGAACGCTGCTGCCCATTCTCTAGTAAGTCCCTTAGTCGCCTTTTCCGACACCCATGGGACGAAATGGGGTAATGCTATTCTTTTCGTCCGGCACCACACGGACAGCGATTACGTTCCCCTATGTCATTTGACGAAAATAAATTGAAATTAGAAGCGTTTCTAGTAAACGTTTCAAAATTAAAAGCCTATTTGGACAAAGAAAATGTTACTTTAATTTGTAGAATAGATTTATAAAAGTCACGTTTTTTTTTTTCGGGTGGGAAATTATCAAATAACTTCTCCCGCTCTGGGCGGAGCGGGAGGGCGTATCAGACTTTTACTGACTAAAACCCACCCGTGTTCTTTCATTCGCCTGTGTGCCAGGGCCACGATATCCCTTTCGGATAAACTCGCAACCCCGGCAGGCATTGGCCTCCCATGCACTCTCGCTCCGAACCATGGCCTGAACCAGGGCCGGACGCAAGAGATCGCCGCCGCCGATCGCCGATCTCCGGGCGATCCACACAGTGGTGACACCCGGGCGTTTCCTCCCGCTTTATCCTGAACAGGAACCTCCCGAAACATCCGTGTCCGGTGAGTACCTGCGTCAGGCGGAAGGTGAGGATGCCGTGGCGCCTCCTCTCTAGCCACTCCTCAAAGAGGGGACTTATCGCCGCAATAGTGGCGTGCCTAGCGCTGGGTTGCGACAATCGCACTCTCCATGTCGCCATGAGATCCCGCCGGAGCTCTGTCCGCTGTGCCGTGATTTCTCGCGGCAGCGGAGTTTCGCCTCCTCGCGACACTCTCAGATGTGCGCGAGGACTTTTGCCTCCAGATCCCATGGCGGTAGTCCGGTAAGGAGGCTCGCTGCCTCACGGGAGACTATGCGGTAACCCCGTACCAGCCTGATGGCCATGACCCTTTGGGACGCGTTCAACCGCTGGGCTGGTCGCAGCCTCAGAGAACGCGCCCACACCGGTGCCCCGTAAAGGGCCACGGACCGCACGATCCCCGCGTAGAGCCTCCGGCAGGAGGCGTTTGGACCCCCCAGATTGGGCAGGAGCCGCTTCAAGGCAGCCCCGGCCCGCTCCAGTCTGGGAGCCAAACGTCGGAAGTGCTCGATGAAGTTCCACCGGCTGTCGAGGATGAGTCCCAGGTACTTCATCGTCGACTCGACGCCGATGTGAACCCCTCCCGCCGTTATCTGGGAACCCGACAGTGGCGCATTCCGAGGACCATAAAAACACATGGCCTCGGACTTGTGCAATGCCACCTCGAGTCCCAATTGCCGGATCCTATCGACGATTGTCGCAACCCCACGTGCCGGCAGTTCGGCCGCCGCCTGATGTGAACTCCCTTGTGCCAGGACCAGCGTGTCGTCAGCGTAGCAGACTACGATGACGCCACTTGGGAGGTCGGCGCGCAGCACCCAGTCGTACCCGATGTCCCACAGATGCGGCCCCAGGACTGATCCCTGTGGGACACCGCACGACATCTCTCACCATTCCACTCTTCTTGGTGACCGGGGTAGATGACGGCCCTGTCCGTCAAATAGGCCTCGACCACGCGACAGAGGTAT
This sequence comes from Tiliacea citrago, assembly GCA_963921375.1. Classification (NCBI taxonomy): domain Eukaryota; kingdom Metazoa; phylum Arthropoda; class Insecta; order Lepidoptera; family Noctuidae; genus Tiliacea; species Tiliacea citrago. The sequence goes on from OY992802.1 coordinate 12,820,866, forward strand.
CCGGTGATACCGAAGTGCCCCCCTAATGCAACTCCAGGGCAGGGTATTGAAGGCAATGGCGATGTCAAGAGACACCGCCAAGACAACCCCACCCTAGAAGCCCCCGCTGAGTTATCTTTTTTAAGATTGTAAATTAAATATTTATCCGTCATTTGTCTGTACGTCTGTGCAAAAAAAATATTAATTCTATTTCTTGTATCTAGGAAGAGAACTATGATCTACGTGCTGACAATGAAATCCAAACAGTTATAAACTAACAAACTTAACTTGCAATAATATCTAATACTATACTTGTTCATATGATAACTCTTCATAAAATAAAATTGTGAAGTGAATGCAGTTTTCTTTGAGGAAAATTGTTTTATGCGGTTTGGCAGTTCGTCTCTTTACAATGTTGACGTCATTGATGTTCGCTTTTGTTTTATTTAGAGTCCAATGAAATTGCTTTTCTATGTGTCTTATGTTTTTAGAAATAATAGAAAATAGTTTTTCAGGAACATGCATTTTGATTTAAACCTAAAATCATGACTTTTATACCACGAACAAAATTAAATCAAAATACTGCTGCAGCGCTGTCAGACTGACAGATGATGAACGTAAAATAAATCCGTCTACTGAGCGCTCACTATAATTTGACGCGTGATGCGATTTGTAGCACTGCTGCACTGAATGTTGTCATGTGATTGGTAGTTCTGTTCTATCAGTCACCATTTTGAACTTGACTAAGAATCATTATATTAATACGTGAAGCGAAGACTTTGTACCCCTTTTTACGAAAATTACGCGGATGGAGGAGTATGGAATTTGGCACAGTTAAAGTTTATATAGAGGAGGAGTGCAGAAAGCTATTATTTTTTATATAATATGCATTAGAAATAAATTTAATTAATAAAATAACTACCATGCGTTTATCACACATACACATAGTACCAGGGCCCCATGACTTGAAGATAGATAAGAGACAGAAGCGACAGCTTGAGCATGGAATAAGTAAGTACTTTATAATAGCTTTATAGCAGCACTGTTAGTGTTATATAGATTGTAAGTAGTCCACTGGTCGAATTTCGACCAGTGAGCGACCACTAAGAATAAAAATACAGAAAAGTAATACATGCATTATCATGTTGGATAGCCCAGAACTCTTTCCAAAGTCAGCAAATATTATATTATACTCGTATTTTATGAAATTGGTTCAGTAGTTAAGGCTCCATAAGTTACAAGGTAACTTATACATTTATGCGTACAGCCCTAGCCTGTGAGAATTAAAACCCTTCGGGCCTCATAGTCGGGTAGTGAAAAATAAAAACAATATTCCAATTTCAAATATGACTTTCGCGAATCAAAGTAGTCTGTACGAACCTTCAGGCGGGAACCAATCTTCGCATATTAACCCTCCTTAATATCGAAGGAAATTAAAAACGTAACAGAACAAGGCAAAGTTTTTCAATCATTGAGATTATTGCTTTCCAAAATGCAGGATATTAAACATTTCTTGGATTCCTGTTTCAATTTTCGACATCGTCTTCGGGATTGAATTTGCATAACACATGAACATCACGCCTCTTTAGTCCGAAGGAGTTGGCAGAGGTGTACTTAAGCACATTTCGCCGGTTATTTTTAAGTTCCATGTGATAGAGGGTGGGCCTATAATTATTGTCATCAATGGACCTGGACTAAAATCCAAACTTCGGGCTGCTACGGAGAAATTACTAATGGAAAACTTAATAAGATTCTTCAACCAGCGGCCTAGTTAATAAAACCGACAAGTGACAAATGACAGGCAACAATCCGACAATTTTACATGTTTTATTCAATGTTTTAGTGCTTTTATTTACTAAACAGTGCCTATACAGGGTGGAATTTTGTAATGCCACCTGGAGGGAAAGTACTCTTAATACTGCAGATAGAAAGTTTTACTCAAAGGAAACATTCCTTTATTTTTGAATAGAAAGCAAACTGCATTCAAAGATTTTCGAAAATTCTCTTCTCCCACACCCGGGAATCGAACCGGCTAAAATCTGAAAAAATTATACCCTGTACTTTTATTGCATCGGTTTTTAGGGTCAATTATAAGGATGAAATCTCTCTAACAAACATGATAAATTAAATTGACAAAATAAATTAAATTCGAGGTTTCCTTTGAGTAAAATTTTCTATCTGCAGTATTAAGAGTACTTTCCCTCCAGGTGGCATTACAAAATTCCACCCTGTATAGTTATCGCGAAATAATGACAATTTAGAAAAATATTATGACGCATTGTCAGTTATATAAAATAGGCCCATGGGGATTACTTGCTGAGCAGTCGTGCTTGCGACCTAGACCAATGACGTAGTCAAAATAGGCCCATGGGGATTACTTGCTGAGCAGTCGTGCTTGCGACCTAGACCAATGACGTAGTCAAAATAGGCCCATGGGGATTACTTGCTGAGCAGTCGTGCTTGCGACCTAGACCAATGACGTAGTCAAAATAGGCCCATGGGGATTACTTGCTGAGCAGTCGTGCTTGCGACCTAGACCAATGACGTAGTCAAAATAGGCCCATGGGGATTACTTGCTGAGCAGTCGTGCTTGCGACCTAGACCAATGACGTAGTCAAAATAGGCCCATGGGGATTACTTGCTGAGCAGTCGTGCTTGCGACCTAGACCAATGACGTAGTCAAAATAGGCCCATGGGGATTACTTGCTGAGCAGTCGTGCTTGCGACCTAGACCAATGACGTAGTCAAAATCAGCATATTTTTTACATGCACACGTTGTATTAATCTATGTAACATTGTCATACAGTAACAATGTACTCGTTAAATATAATGGTACCAACGTGAGAGGAATAAGTACTGAAGTCAATTATCGCCCGATCACATCGATAGCGACTGAGGCTTATAAATGCCTCGTAAAATGTTGGTATTATGGCTTCCCTTCCAAAAGTCTTTGCGGAGCAATTTCTTTTTCGTCTTTGTTTGAGCATTGATGAGGTTTCAATGCCACCTTTTATGTTTAAGGGATTATTTTATTTGAAAAGATTGGCAGGAATAGAACGTATTAAAATCTTTCTTTTTAGAACATTGCCTTTGGAATATTAAGGTTATTTTTTTTTTGATAACCATCTTCATTATCCTACCCTTATTACCTGTTAGTACCTATGCTAATAGTTAGTTTTGTAAAATATTGTATAACATAACCATTTTCATAAATATGAAATAAACATTAATAAGCCCTTAATACCAATTTATTTACATCTTTTTCTTCCATGTAACTATTATCCGTGTTCACAGTGTTAATAAAATCTGTACTACAAATTACAAATTAATGAACGATTAGAATAAAACCAACCTGTTGCAGGATTAATCTCCAAAAATTCCACAATCTTTAGGGCCTACTTACTGAAGCGAAAATCTAGATCTTTCACCCCAGTAGAACGTTGCCTTAGTGAATATTAGATAAGCACCAAATTCGTGAGATTTTGCTGACTTTCCACCCCTTCGCTTCGGCCTATAAATTTTTATTAAGCCCACTTATTGTTGGAGGTCACCGCCAAGAATTGCTGACTGAGACTCAAGATACGTGCAATATTGTACTGATTTTAACACGTTTGAATATTTAACTTTGCGTTAGGTACATAAGCTTTAGTCTAAACATGTTAATAAAAACTTGGAAAAATTGGGGAAAATATCTAAAAAGGTAACAGCGTACAAAACACAGCACAATGTTAACAGCATTGTTGTGATTCGGCAGTTAGAGGTAAGATAGTCAGTTCCTCTGTGGTTGAGGATTCCGGGTGAAGCTCGCTTTGGCCTGATCATCACTTACCATCAGATGAGTTGAAGGCCAAGAGCCACCACGTTATGGTATAAAAAAATTGACGATAATCCCACCATACATTCTCAATCATCGAACCTAACCCGAACGGATAAAGTAACCAATAAATTAGAAGCACGAATTTTTGAGTACAATTCAGTCCCACGCAAATATTTCCTGGAACCGTTATTATGGACTTAAAAATACTTATCTACTTTATAAGTCAAGCCGGGAATTAATCAAACTCAACAAAAGAACGTAACCACCAAAAATTGGAGCAGAAAAGAAGCCGAAAAACAAGTAATTTAACTTGTTTTCATACTAAACCAGCATGAATATGGTAATAGACTACTGAATATTAATTGATAGATTGGTATAACTTATTACTTAAGTTACTTAGATTAGCGATCAAAGACTTGAGGAAATAAGCGATTAAAGGAGAAATTAGAAAAACCTTTAAGAGCTTCTGTTAGAGGGCAGCAGGCTTAAAATGACGCATTCTATTTCTACTCTACTATAGAATAAACATCGTTTGTCCACCGCAAACGTTCCACTGTCTACACCAGGGATGGGGAAACTACGGCCCGCGGGCCATCTCCGGCCCGCGAAGCGTTCAAATCCGGCCCGTGACCATCAAACAAAAATCAAGTGAAGCTTTCGTATTGTTAGAAATGTCATTCTAATTGGCAGTGCGCAAAAAATTGTCTTCGTAATAGGCTTTCGGAAGACCACCTTTTTTCAGTGCTAAAAATTTCACCATCACAAATGGAGCCGGCTTATGATAAAATCAGTTTCACATGTCACATGTCCCCACAAAGACCAGCGGTCCTCAACCTTCTACTTCGCAGCTAATTTAAAAGTTTAATTTAATTGCAATTTGCCATTTCATTTTTATTTCAATAGTTATTTTGTAATATTGCTCAATAGATCAGAGTTTCTGAAAATACATATTATCAATATTTTTATATCAGTAAATAATAATATGACGGCACGGTTGGCGCAGTAGTTAAGCGATTGACTGCTGCGCTGCGTGTCACGGGTTCGATTCCCGCACGGAACAAATATTTGTATGACCTACAAGTAGTTGTTCCGGGTCTGGCTGTTTGTGTATGTGAGTTTAAATGTTTGTAAACGCTTCCACGATACAGGAGAAATTCCTAGATGGGGCAAAGTTTAAAAAAAAAATGGCCAAAACGCAACAACTTGGCCCGCCCTATATTTCGTTAGTAAATATGTAGATAAGTAGGTATTAATAATAGACTCGCGTTTGTCCACTATCTCAACTTACGGTAAGTGATGATGAGGTCGATGATCGTGCACGATTTCCTTGAATTAGGTAACTTTTTCAGAGACTTGCAAGACTCCCAGGGCATAGCTACCGGAAAGCTACTTACCTACCTAGCTTTGCTCGCGAGTCAAACCGTCGCTCGGCGTCGCGCGAGCCCATTCCTCTGTCCCTAATTTTCTCTCCGCCCATGGGCGGGTAGTTTAGCGGTTTAAAACCGCTAAACGAACACATCAGTCAGTGATGTGTTCGCAGATGAATGGAAATCATTTCGGTATGACTGACGGGAGGTCTGTGAGATCAGTGTAAATTATTATAATTAAATTTTCAATATCTATATAATTGACCAATAGCCGTCTTATGTTAAAGTAAAATACATAAATAAATATTTGAAGCAAATATTTTGACAACTAGGTAGGTACAGTCGGTGACCAGCATTGCCTGATCCCTCTTACAAATAAGAATAATGTAAGAGGGATCAGGTAATTCTGGTCATCGTCTGTACATAATCAGTCTATAATGTTCCTACTGCTGGGACACAGGGCTCCTCTCTGTGAGAGGGTGTGGGCCATAATCCACCACGTAGGCCCAGTGCGGGTTAACAGTAATAGTCTGTCTAAAGCAATCCTGACTCAGTCTGCGCACAGCCTAAGGCCCAACGTCCACGACGCTACAGAAATGTAACGTGTTACAAACTCAAATCACCAATGAGGAGCCACAATCACAGCACGAGTATTTCTTTGGCATTACTTTTGAGTAGCGAGCGCCGTGACCGATCGGCCTAAGGGATCATTTCAGCCGAAAGACGTCCACTGCTGGACATAGGCCTCCCCAAAGTATCATAATCGCCACGCTCGGCAGGCGGGTTGGCGATCGCAGTATGTTGTTAAAACGCATAGAGAGCGCTGCTGCCCATTCTCTAGTAAGTCCCTTAGTCGCCTTTTACGACACCCACGGGAAGAAATGGGGTGGTGCTATTCTTTACGTCCGGCACCATACGGAATCTAAGGGATAAAAGGAGAAATTAGACAATCTTTGAAAGTTTCTATTAGATATTCTGCCGTAGTTATTTGGGCCGTCTGTGGAAATAGAATGATAGAATAATTTAGGTACAGCCCATTTAAACTTGATGGCAGGTCTGAAGTGCGCTGCGCAGTTCCCCACCCCTCATCCCCGCTGACACGTGAATTTGTTACTGCGCAGTGACTCGCCTCATGTTCCGAGCCGCCATTAAGTTTAAATCGGGCTGTAATTGGTATTATAGACTTTGTGGCCAAAGTTATAAAAGTTAGGTCACGCTAATTATTTTAACGTCGGCGAATCTTCATGAATACGTAATTTGACGACATAATTATTTTGGTGTAGGTACTTTATAAACATTTAAAAGCATCTAAGTCATGCGTATAGATGTGATAAAAACAAAATGTTTTTCTTAATAAAAGCGAAGGTGATGATGATCTATCGTTTGATTATTAATTTTTGTTGCCAAACTTTAGAGTCCTTCGGCCTTATTACAAAACAAGGTTTATCTTTAGATCCAGGTTTAAACAATCGTGTCATTTTTGAATTTCAAAACCTGATTCCGTCTGCAATAAAGTTCTTAATACAAAAATTGATTTTAAACCCGAGTCTCAACTTTGTATTAAGAACTTTATCTGTGACGAAATAAGGTTCGAAATTTAAAAATTACATTATGGTGGGTCTAAAGATAAACAGCTTGAGTCTTTGGTCCTTGAACGAGAATTGATAACTGCGCTCTTAGCAACAAACACTTTATGATTAACACTCACAAAACTAGTATGGTACTGATTCAGAAAACTATATCAAAAACTATCTAAACAATTGCTAAATAGTTGCCAAACAAATATCATATTCAAACTAAAGGCGCGAACCGGTAGAACAATTTCGATGAAAAATTCAAAGAAATTGTTCTACCGGTGTCGCGTCGCGCGGCAAGTCGCGCCAATATCTAGAAGCCTTAATGCAGGGAAATTGCAATACAACGCAAACCAAATTGAAACAATTGCCAAACACCGTTTTTCAACAAAAAGGTTTGTTTCAATAAATTTTACAATATTAGGATGGTCTTACATCTGACGAAAGGTTTTTTTTTTGGGTGGGAAATTATCAATTAACTTTTACTGACTAAAACCCACCCGTGTACCTTCAGATGCCTGTGTGCCAGGGCCCCGATATCCCTTTCGGACAAACTCGTAACCCTACGGAAGATGCGTTCGTCGTCGCGCATCGATCGCTTGACACGGAACTAGACGAACGAACGGACAAGTAGAAAACCTAAACCTAGTACAGGCATTGAACCTTACAGTCTCGGCCGATGATGCGTTAAGGTGAATCCGCAGCTGTAGCCCACGAAGTTCAGAATTATGATCATTACAACCATTCATACATCTCTCTAAGTTAGATTTTTTCCATTGAATGACTTTTCATTCAATCATGACATTGGGGAACAAATTGAACCTAAAGAGATGTATGAATGATGCTAATGATTATAATTTTGTAAATACAAATCTGTTATAGTCGCGAATCATATTTTATTCAATATAAAACCTGACACTGACCTGCAAATTACAAACAAGTGCGAGTCGGACTCGCGCACGAAGGGTTCCGTACCATTATCTATAAAAACGGCAAAAAAATCACGTTTGTTGTATGGGAGCCCCCCTTAAATATTTGTTTTATTTTAATTCAATTATTTGTTTTTAAATTGAATATAAATAACTAAATATTCTGTGAATATTTTAAGCGTATACCTGTTGCCGTTAACAATATCGAGCAAAAACGACCAAACAAATCACGTTTGTTGTATAGCGGCAATAGAAATACATCATCTGAGAAAATTTCAACTGGTTAACCATCACGGTTCATCAGATACAGCCTGGTGGCAGACCGACAGACAGACAGACAGACGGCGGAGCCTTAGTAACAGGGTTCCCGTTTTACCCTGTGGGTACGGAGCCCTAAAAACGTAAGAAAATTTGAATTTTGCGGGCTACAGCTGCGGATTCACCTTAAACCAAATTTACAATACAAGAGTATGTAGTTGCGCAAACTCGGTTATTCATTGATAATTTTACGTGTAAATAATTATCTATTTACACGTGAAACTATTAATAGGCAATTCATTTCGTAAAGTAAATTCGGCTTTAGTGTGTCGAGCGTACTAACTGGAAGCGAACGAAGTTACGCCCAACGCATCTTCTGTCAGATGTGTGACCACCCTTATACAATAACAGAGGTTGTTCATCTGTACAGAAATACAGGATGTTTATTTTGTAGAGCTCAGTTTGTTAGAACAATTGATTTGATAGCAGTTCCAGTTTATAGACTATCAATTTATTTCGGTCGGCTATTGGGAATAGATATTTTATATTTTCATCCTTGGATATTTGTGGTATTACTGAATTGAAAACTTAATATTTTATAGCTCTCGAATTCCAGGTACTGGAATCTATTTCTTTATTTTATGTATTTTCAATTGAAACAGTTTATAAATACACGAAATTATGTAGTTATGCGTGAAATTATGTAGCTATGCAAGGCTTGTGGCTATGTAATAACTGCCACACGGCTCGATCGATCAGGTTAAGCTACACTTGCGACGGTTGGTTCATAGATAGGTGACCATCTTTACATACCAAGACCCCTCCGTGCCTCGGAAAGCACGTTAAGCCATTGGCCCCGGCTGTCATGTGTAGATCTTTGATAGTTGTTACGGGTCGTCAAAAGCCCGAAAGTCTGACAACCAGTCTTACCAAGGGGTATCGTGTTGTCCAGTAACTAAGCTAACCTACTTACAGAAATAAAAATCATTTATCATTTAACTGGATTGTGGAGGTCAGATAGACAGTCGCTCCATGTACCTAATACCAGTATTTGATAATAATACCAGACTGGTAGCCTACCCTAACATAGATAATTAAGTATTGTAAATGTGAAGACTATGTCGGTTATTGTTTATTTTTTCTTTTTTTCTCAGTTAATTTTTATCATGGTCTGGCAGTTTAAGTAATTTATGCGGCCTGCCCAAATGTCCATTCTTTGGTATTGTTCGTTGAATCGTTGAGCTCCTTAAGTTCTGAGTTGAGCTACACGACTACTGACAAATGCGTGCACTGACTAGACAGGTCCCCTCAATCTGTGTGGTTTTTCCATCAAAAGATCATTTCAGGCACCAATCTACATGGTCTTCACATGATCTGACCAAGATTATGTCTGGACTTAAAAAAAAAAGAGACTGTGACCTCTGACTTTGTTTCGGCCTTTCTTCTCAGAGTAGTTGGATACGAAATGCCGACCTCATCTAGTTTTTTTTTTTTAAATATGAATGACGTGTAAAAGTGTTTGTACAAACCTACTTACAGAAATAAATCATTTATCATTTAGTTGCAGAGAGGCTAGGCAGATGATGGTGTGCACCAAAGCAATATTGTTATGATACGGCTTGAAGAGTAAGCCTTAAATAAAGGTACCTAAAGTCGCGGCCCCACGGCCTGTCGAGGCCTGTCGCGGCCTGGCGCGCGGCCACGCCTGTCGAGGCCTGTCGCGGCCTGGCGCGCGGCCATGCCTGTCGAGGCCTGTCGCGGCCAATGCCGCGTATTGCTACCACAAGCCTCATCGGTTGACGACGGTTCCCACGGCCTGTCGGCCTGGCTTGGTGCGATCTGGCCTGTGAGAAAGCGGGCCGTGTGACCGCAGCATATATTGCCTGTAAAGCTACGATTTCATAGAAGGGCGGTGGCCGCCACATAAATTCTTTAAGGCTCGTACAGACTAGTGCAATATCGCGGGCGTGACGCGACACTAGTAGCACAATTTCTTTCTCGGTGCCTATCGCGCCCACAATATCGTGCGAGTCTGTACGAGCCTTTGCCAGCGAATGATATCACTGAAACTTTGTATGTTAATTAACCAAAGGCGTTCCCGTTAACCTGCAAAAGAAGAGCGCACATACATGCAAAAAAAAGGTTTTTGTTTTTTGATAAAAATATTAACAAAAAATATTAAATTGATACGTAAAAGAAACACTCTGTATACACGCCGTTGTCTTTCAACGTGGATAAGTGTGACAAGTTCACGTATACAGAGTGTTTGTTTAGAAAATATTTTTTATCAAAAAGAAAAACTAACTATTTTTTTTATGGTAATATTTTTTTTTGCATAATATATGGACGTTATACTATTGCGGGTTCACGGGAACGCCTTTCGTTTGATGTTAGGACATAGGCAATTTTTAATCATTAATTAGTACGTTCCCGTGGGATCATTTCCGACCTCCACGCATTCAAATCGCGGGCAAAAGTTAGTACTCTCTAAAAGCGCCATAACCACTTATTCTGAACACATAAACCCCCCTAATTACAAGACCATAAAATATTTTATATCTACATTATTGATGACATCGTTTACGTCCCTTCCTCCGCAGCGTTTCCTATAACTACGTGGTTCACGGTTAACATAGTACATTATGATTAGACTTACAAGCTAATACAGTTAATATAATAATGTGTAATATAGTTTTTTATATTATAAATACTTCGAGTATACTTTGACCCCGGATGTGTTTTTGTATGATCGTTGCGTTTAACGTACTTTAAAGTGAACTACCGATGGAGTACTTTGTATCAGTATTATTAAAATGGGAATTTGAATTATAAAAATACTAGCTAATAGTGACCTTGTTGGTGCGTAGTACTCGCAACCGGCGTGCGTGTATGACCAGCAGGCTAATTGCGTAACACACTATCAGTAGGAATCGGTTTCAATTTGACAGATCAACACCATTTATTGCGTTATTAACGTTGTTGAGCAGACAAATTTTTCTAACATATGAAGCAATGGATTAGCAATATACTTCAAAATTATTCCGATTGCGGTTCAAACTGCGTTACGCAATTAGAGTGCTGTTGTATGAATGTAAATTTAGCAAAAGGAGTATGTAGGTAAGTAGCGTAGCAGGTGGCGTTATGTAGTTTCTGCCTACCGCCATGGAAAAAAGGCGTGAGTTTATGTACGTATCTTGTAAAGATAAATGACGGTGAACGGTACGATATTTTTAACCGACTTCGGTATGGGAAAACTGTAATCGTTTTCCCAAATCGAAAAGAAGGTTGATGATCACACAATTACAGTACATATTTCAAGTTTGAAAAGTATACATTTATTATATACATTTATTATATATTATTATATATTATATAGATCGGGGCTTCTTGGCGCCCCTCCCTTTATAGAACATAATTGTTACAACTATGTATCTAACACTAGTATATAAACTATGTATGTTAATCGTTATGTCAAGGCCAAATTGATTTTCCTTTGAATCTGGGAAACAGGGCTTGAAGCTATTCAGTTTTGAATTATGATGTCCATGACTCCCTAACGGCGTCTTATGGTAATTGTGTTGCGAAATCGATCGTTTTTCTGTTCAGAATGTGTGAAATGACTTTAATAGAACTACGTTCCAAAATTAAACATGGGCAATACAGAAAGTTCATGAGTAGTTTGGGAACTCTTTCTGGAGTACTTTGGAAATAACCCTTCGATCGATTTGTGTGGAAGAGCTGGTGGCTAAGTAATAACAGCCGCACGGGTCAACCGATCAGGTTAAGCTACGCTTGCAGGGGTTGGTCCGTGGATGGGTGACCATCTTTACATACCGAGACTCCTCCGTGCGTTGGAAAGCACTTGGTCATTGGCCCATTGGTCCCGGCTGTCGTTCGTGGATCTTTGACAGTCGTTACGGGTCGTCAGAAGCCCAAAAGTCTGACAACCAGTCTTACCAAGGGGTATCGTATTACCCAGTAACTGGGTTGTGGAGGTCAGATAGGCAGTCACTTCATCTATAGGTACTAATATTATAAGAGGTAAAGTTTGTGAGTTTGTGAGGTTGTAGGGGGTAATCTCTGGATCTACTGAACCGATTTTGAAAATTCTTTTACCCATAGAAAGCCACTTTATTTGAGTGTCATAGGCTATATATTAATAAATCTGTTAACCGCCCAACGAAGTGGGAACGGGTCAGCTAGTGTAAAATACTGGTTGGTATTCAGCTGCATCTGGTTTGACTGGAAGCTGACCCCAACATAGTTATCAAAAGTCTAGGCAGATGATGAATAAGTAATTATGTAATTAATGTTTTGGAATTAGCATTGAATTGGCCAGTAATCGTTGTATTTATTTATAAAAATCTGTGTGCAAACGTTACCCCTGGTTTGCAAGGCCGATTTTTTATCGCGCTCTCGACTTTGAACTCTCGGTGTATAGCCGAGAATTGAGAATCAAACAGAGTGCATCCCAACGCGTCAAAAAGTACACCATTGGATTTTCGACTCTCGGCGCTAAGCAGAGCGTTGAAAATCGAGAGCACTTAAAAAAATCTGCGTTAAAAATAGCCTTCGTAAAAGGCTAAAAGGTGTAATTGTATACCTACTCGCAGTAGGTAATCAAATAAAGATACCAGTGTCTACTGGTATCTTTATTTTTTAACAGAGTATAAAACAATAAAGATTAATTTTATGGGAAAAGACAGTCTATTTTTGCTTTTCTTGGCAATTATGTTTCTTTTTGGGTAGGTAAAGATATTCTAAACAATTATTATGCTGAATAGAAAGAAAGAAAATACGTTTATTTGCGGTAAACATAACGCAAAGAAATAAAAACACAAACACGAAAGAACAAGTTGAGGGAAAATATGCGTCACATTCACGCAAAACGGCCATCGCTCAGCATAATGCTGCGACCCTATGCTAGACAGAGCCCCAGCGCTGGTTTTCAGCGACCGCGTTGACGTGATGACGTCAACCGGTGCAGCATAATGAGATAAAAATAAACAAAATAAAATAAATGCAATACTTCGTTATCTATGTATATATAAATATAATATCTAGAATGGCAACATTCAGTAACGTCGGCAATGACTCAAGCGCCGACTCAATAGTGTGGGTTTATTTTAAAATGATCTTATTGCAGAAAATCGGCTTGCTCGTTTCCATAATACGGCGATGCAACTGAAAACGGTGTCAATAGTGTTTTAGGCAATGATATTATAAGTAAACAGGCGTAGATAGGTTACCTACTCAACATTCGATCTTCAAAAACGGCAAAATGTCCCTCTGTTAGATGACACGTGGAAGTAGGACGGCGGAGAGTTGTAATGCTGATTCTAATGATTATAATTCTGTAAAGCCATATTTGTTACGGCCGCGAATCACATTTAGATCAACATACAACCTGTTACTTACCTGCAAATTGCAAAAAACGTAATAAAATTTGAATTTTGCGGGCTACCTTAGCGCACCCCCCTTAACAGACTCGGTTCATTTGTCTAGTATTCATAGTTACTGTGAATTCGTTCGAAGACTACACCGCAAAAGTTGTAATAGTCATCTTTTGTAAGACGACGATTCAAACTTGTGCGGACTTCCATTTTTCCGGTTACTCTTTTTTATCCGACTTAAAGACTTGTTCAGATACAAGCGATATCGCTGTCGTGCTCGGTAACGATATCGATTCGGTACACGATATCGTCGTCGCACTCGGTAGTCGATATCAGCTGAGAGCGTGGCGGCGGCGTGGTGGGGCGGGCGGCAGCGTGCAGTAAACGCATTACTCCCCACTCCCCGTAAGTCGCATCGCACGCGCACGGAACGCTATTTAGTTGAACCACTGCTGCACTGTGTTTACATGGATGAGTTCGTTTGAGATTATGGCGAACTCATAGCTACTGTGTACTTGGTACAAAACTGACTAATCAGAAGGCGGACCAGTATCGCTACCGACCGCGACAGCGATATCGCATATCGATTCTGTATCGCTACCGAGCGCGACAGCGATATCGCTTATATCTGAATAAGCCTTAAAGTATTACATGAGTATTTTGATTGTATTATGTTTTAATCAGATTCATGAAAATATTAGATAACTTTATACGGCTGCGGAGTTGTGTGGTGAACGGCGGTGATCGACTGTTTTATGTAATCTTGACGTTCAAAAAGTGCTGTCTCAGCCTAATTTCAATAATGACTTTTGATTTTGATCCTTGTCTTGAATAAAAAAACTGTCCCGTTTCATCCTATTAGTGATGAGACCTTAGAAGAAGTTGTTAGGAAAGTCCAAAAATCCGTTCAAACAAGCTAATAGATAAGATATGTATCTATATTCTGTTGGTTTAGGTAGTTAAATAAAGGTAAACAAAAAAACCCACGTGACGAGAGAGCTGTCAAGTAACCGACTAAACGTAATACCTGGCACTTCCGTTGGCATGCTACGTCATAGTTGTACTCTTCAATTTAGCAACGTTTTATTTCGTTGACGTTTAGAGAACATGTCTTTTGGGCTCTTTACAATAGACAGATTACAAAATAATATAGTAATATATAAATCTAACTAAATAATTGTGCTCAAGCAATTACATCTACGAAGAGTAGTATAAGAATAAATGATAAAGTTTAACATACAGTAATAAAAGAGGAAACTATCGTAATAATAATATTTTTAAAAAATGGTTATAAGTTACAACGTATTTTTAAACAAGAAAGTGTCATCTATAAAAACCCTTTTTATGATTTGTTTATCTTTATTTAACTACCTAAACCTATGGAGTATAGGTAAATTCAATATAGTTTTGTTTCTTAAAATTTTATTTCTATCTCTTATTTTAAACGTTTTATTATCTACTATTCATTTGAGCAGTGATAGTACAAACCTTTCCAGTAATATAGCAATTGAATAACCTATTTTTTCTTTACTTTCAGATCAGCATGGACACATTCTTCTCAAGCTCGTCTGTAACCAACGTTTTATTTAAATCAAGAATATAACCGTATGTATCACTTTATAGTATTTTTATTTTATTTTGCATGTATTTTTTGAGAAATACAGTACCTGGTCTATGTATAACAAAAATGCGTTTTTCAGACTCCTTTAAACTTATGAAGTTTATTTTTAGTGCGAATGCTATTTTATTTTATTTTCTATGTTTTGACAGTTTATTTTTCCAAAGCGATTGTGAGGTTTTAAACAAGAAACTCTGTTAAAGAGAGAGAGTGCTTATTTCCCAAAAAAAAACAAACCTCACAGCCAGATACACGGTCTTAAAATAATATTTATTAAGCACTAGCTGACCCGACAAACGTTGTCTGGTCAACTTGAGTTTATTTAAAAATTCCATAGAAAAAAAGACGTTCAGTTTTTCCCGAATTACAACATTTTCCGGGAAGTTTTTCCAAATTTTATTTCCATAAAACCTTAATTCGGACTACTACAAACATTTTAAAACAAAAAATTGCTAAATCGGTCCAGCCGTTCTCAAGTGATAAGCTTACCAACCAACTTCATTTCATTTCTATTTATTTATAGAAGACTAAAAATTGACAACGTAAACTCAAGAACGCCTTCCTTACGTCCGAATGAAAAAACGGAACACTTATAGGATCACTTGTGTGTTTTTCTATCACAGCCAATTTACTCCGACTCTAATGGACCGATTAGGTCTAAATTTGGTGTAAATATGAATTTCTGTGACCTAAACACGAACATGTAACATTAATAATTGAATTTTGAATATGGATGTCTCCTTTAAGGGACAAAAAAAAGTTTTAAAAACTGTACCGTGTGACACACTTACTGTGAGGGACTAATTTTTTTCACGAACATGACTGTAACGTTAGTAAATGAATTTTGAATATGGATGTTACAAACTGTACCATAAGAAATGACTTACGTACTGTGAGGGACTCATCAATAATTATTTAAGTTTGATCTTTTATGTTAAACCAGTACTAAATTACCACAAAGCCACAATCAGTTCGACAAAAATTAGTTCGGTTAGGTTAGTAAGTTGTCTCGGGGAGTCCGCCGCCCCCTATCATACTGGACCCAGGGTGGCGGCGCGTAGTGTACCACGCGCGCCCCTTGCAGACGTCGTGGGGG
The DNA here is from genome assembly GCA_963921375.1 of Tiliacea citrago. Lineage (NCBI taxonomy): Eukaryota > Metazoa > Arthropoda > Insecta > Lepidoptera > Noctuidae > Tiliacea > Tiliacea citrago. The sequence continues at coordinate 12,836,897 of OY992802.1, forward strand.
AGTCAAACACCTCACCCCAGACTTGAGGTGGCTCGCAGAGGCGCGCGGGCCATCTAGCCGGGGATCGCGGAAGTCATACTAGATCCCAAAATCCTCGGTGCAAGTGTGGGAAGGGAACAATGGGTTGGTTTTTAGTCAGTAAGAGTCTGACAGACCCCTGCGCCATCCCCAGGGCGGAGGACATCCATGAGGACTTTACACCGCGGCAAAAAAAAACAAAAAGGTTAGTAAGTTGTACCAAAATTCATAAACTGCGTGGTAATTACGTCACAGACTTATAGTAGCAATGGGTTTAAATTTGACAGTTCAACAACATTCATTGCGTTATTTACGTTGTTGAGCAGACAATTTTTTCGAACATTTGAAGCAATGGATTAGCGTGTATTACGCAATGAAGGTGTTGATTGTTATCGATTGAAGATGAAATCGGATAGAACTGTAAATCAAAAACAAAACATCAATTTTGCATGTCAAGGTTTGTATTATTAGTCTATATTAAGCTAGTATATTTACTGTCTACAATCAACCTTTCTATTCTGGTACAGTCAGCCTCAAGAAGATGTATCGACAAGAATTTATTTGATTGTTTACAATCTCTGTTCCATAGTATTGTGCCAATGTGTAGCTACAATTTTATTAAGTATCCAACTTGAAATATGTTTTGTGGCAACAAATTGATACAATTTTATGGAACAAGGGTTGCAGACAGTCAAAATTCTAAATTATTAATTTCAAAAAACCTACATGGGCATTGGGCACTTATAAAACGTCAGAAGCTAGGTGCACGGTTCCAATAAATTGGTCTTGTCCCATAGGACCGAGGGAACCCTGGAGTATCTTGCCGGCTCTTCTATATGTAGAAGAGCCGGCAAGAAACTCCACAGTTACTCTTTCCTCGGTCCTATGGGACAAGAAAAATTTATTGGAACCGTTACTCTTTTAGCAAAAACGAATTCTTGTGACCTCATCGGTGATATTCTTCAGAAAGATCAGGTACATAGTACTCGCAAACGGCGTGCGTGTATATCCAGGAGGCCGATCGCGCTATTTCTCAACGTAATTACCGTTCGAACGGAACGTTTTTGGTTTTGGTTTAGTTTTGGTTTAAGAAACGGTATCGCGCTATTTTTTTTGATTGATAAAATCATTGACGTTACCCAATACAGAAAGTTCGATCGATCGTTCCTCCAACGTAACTTCCAAAGTAAAGCTAAATCGTTTCCGTTGAAATGATTAGCGCGATACGAAATGTGTCTAACGTAACGTTTTTGGTTGTGGTTTAGTCTTTGTATTAACGTTCAAAATTAGCACGATCGGCCCCCAGATGTATGAACGAAGAAAAAATTGTATGAGATCGTAGTAGGTGGTGTTCTGTAGTTTCTGCCTACCCCTCATGAGAAGAAGGCGTGCGTTTACGTATTGTATGAATTCATGAATTATTGTTGATAATAAGAAAATTATTTTAATTATTTTCGATAGATACTTCTTGGGGCTAACTGTACCGTCATGAGAACCAACATCTGGTCCAAAGGTTGGTCGGGAACAACCAATCATTAATCGATGCCCGAAAGCAAAATTAATGAGTGTTAGGAATACTAATTTATCTTCATTGCCTGAAATTAGTTTGAATGTTTTACAAAGATTGGGCTATTTGGGACATAGCGTTTTTTTTGTCTTCTTTAGATCACAATTGGGGTAAAGCTGAAGTCATGGAAGGGTCAGTGGGTCGTCTTAGGAAGTAAACAATCTTTACTTATTTAATGCTTTGTGCACATGCGGGATTTTACAAATATTCATTAGCTACCAGTCTGACGTAGAGATAAAACTAAAGATAATTTTATTATGTGTTTAGGTCAATTATCTACTCGTATCATGACTTTGATAAATTAACTGAAGACATGAGTTTGATACACCATTATGGAAACAAAATGCATTAAAAAACCTAAGTTTGACAACGCACACATAAAAAGCCGATGACCAAAAACGGTACAATTTAATTTTTTTTCGTGGCCATCAATCAAATATTAATAATCAGATACAGATAATTATGACAAACAAAAGTTAATATGCGGTAACATAACCAAGGAAAATAAAAAGATCATTTTTTTTACTTATTTATCATCTAAAAGCAAGTTTGTACAGCTTATTTTTTAGATAAAAATTCTAGTTTAAATATATCATCTCGGACTCCATTTGTAGAAAAATCGTTTATCAATTCATTTCGTGATAGGTTTTTCCAAGCCCGACTAAGGTTTCAAAGATGGCCGCAGTAAAAACCAAATGCTGCCACTTCCCATAGTGATTTGATCATTGTCCTTTACTAAGTACTGCGAGTAATCCAAACATCAGTCTGTTACCAGGCAATTTTCTGCCAAGCATTTTCTTTTCTAAGTATTACAGAGAAAATACATTCACAATGGCATTATGGTTGTCAATCCTCTGTATACAAAAATAGAAAACAAAAAGCTGTGACGTAAACAAAGAGCCAACTGCCAATGAACGAACAGTTATTAATTACATCACCGGTTTTTTTTGTTTTGTTTTTATTTCTGCACGGTCACTTGAAACCGCCATCGCCATTATTTCACTATTCATGTTATAGTTGTTATATTGTTCGGAATTTGAATTTTGATTTAAGAATAATAGAATGTGAATTTGAAATGTCCGTTGTATCTGTTTGTGTCTATCTATTGCGAATTTCTAAAGAGGATTTAAAAACACGTGTTAAAAAATTACTTTGCCTTTGACTTTGTAAAAGTTGATTTCATATTTGAGATATTCCAGAAATAGAACTAATAAAATCAGAATAAATAAATTAATAATATTAATTAATGTTACTTATTTGATCATTGCTAACCTCCTTTTAAACCTTAGCACTAAACGAGAATTGTTAAAATCCTCCTTTATTTATTAATTAAAACTATAAGCACAAGTTATAAAATATAATATATTGTACAAAGGCGGATTTAATGCTTGAGGCATTTTCTACCAGTCAACTTTAGTGTGATGCAGAGACAAAACATGGTAGGTGCAAAATAGGGGATAGATAACTCCCCCCTCCCCCTCCTCCTTTAGTGCTAAAAACAAAAAAAAAACACCCTTAAAACAAAGAAAAAGCAGTTCAGTCATCATTAATTATTAAAGAATCGTAACTTGGAACTTAGTTCGAGTGTCCATATCGTAGGTCCGTGAAGACAGTCGTAAAATTAAAAGCACTTAATAATTGAAGTAAACGACACTTCAAACTTCTACCAAAGTTCAGAAGTTCCGTAGGTACCAGTTTAATGAACTATTTGGCACAAAAAGCGAAGTTGGCCAGACGCTGGAGCGATTTGAGTCAAGTCACTTCACCCACTCTCGGGTACCTATATTTTGTAAGTATACTTGAGGCTCTTATGAAGTCCTTGCTAGGTTTTTGAGGGTACTTTGTAAAGGGAACCTAGAATAAAATATATTGTTGTCTAGAGCGGGGTTTTTTGAGGATAAGTGAAATACAAAACAAGTAAGGTAACGTTTACATTAATGTAAGCAGACATTTTGAAAATGCTCTGGAGATAAAAGACAGTTTATTTCAAAAGTCGTTTTGATGTTAAAGCTTTGTCCGAATAGATTACATCACAAACTCACAAAGAAGTAATTAAAGAAATAAACAGTTTTTCCTGTTAAAGGTCATTCTGTCATGTCACGTTGTTTAAAAACCTGACCTTGTAAATTGCTTTTGACAACAATTTCCAGTAAATTAAAACATCAATCAGGTTGAAACTATCGATGCTCAGGCCAACATAATAAAAAAATACATAAAATAATAAACAAATATCAACTTTAAACTCACTTGAGTTTAAAGTTGATATTTGTTTAATGTGTTTTGTTTATGTTTTGATTTTTTAATGAAAAAACTATCGCTAAACGTCATACAATATTTTTTGCTGCAATGAAAACTGAACCATATGCAATTAAGTTAAAGTTTTTAATCTCAAAGCATGAAATTTATTTCGTCTCGTTAGCTTTTGTTTAAGTAGCTGACATTGGTCTTGAAAGCAAAAAACACCTTGTCGCTTTATGACGTGCAAGTGACATTCAACGTTAGGGTGACAAAGAAATTATGAGTTCGACTATACCTACATGAAACGAAAGATGGTAGATAGATACTCCGGTTTAGTTATTATAAGTATTGAAAAGATATCGTACCTCCGCTGAAATAGTGTCACACCCACTCACAACTCAAAAATTGGAAATCTCTTATAATGTAGGTACCATTCGTTTCAGAAAACTTCAAAATCTTATCGCAGATAGTGTTATATTAAGACTTTTGTACATTTTGACACTAGGACTATGTTGCCCATTGATTTTTGTCCTTGTAACATTTAGTATCAGGTATCCAGGTACACATATGAATTTCTTTGGATCACAGGAATTCATATGTGTACCTGAGAAATTTCTATGTGTCTAATTTCAACTTAATCGGTCCAGTAGATTCGGAGCCAGACAGACACACGAGTGATCCTATAAGGGTTCCGTTTTTTCATTCAGATGTACGGAACCCTAAAAATCAAGCAAAATACTTTCATCCATCGATTTCTTCATTTAAACTTGCCAGTGAAAGATTCAAGGCCACATTGTCAATTTTCTCGGCTATTCCACCAAATGGGGATGACATAGCAATAATAAAATTACGTTTTAACATCCCCCAAATTTGAACGAAGAAACATCCGCATAACTTACATAGTTCCAAAGTTTTACGATCTCTTGGGGGTAACAAATAATAATTGAAAAATTTCATTGCTCAAGTTCAGGCCAAATTATATTACTTTTATGATTTTGAAACAGTCTTATGAAGAGCTTGCTCGTAAAAAAATATGGCTGCAGTGGTTTAGTGATTTTCCTAGTTTTTCTTGTTTGCATATTTTAAAATTAAGTATTTAAGTCCTCCAAAAGGAAAATGTTAAAGTTAAGGTAGGTACACGCACTTTTCTTTAAAAAAAATCTACTTCGCACCTTAAAACCCTTACTTGACCTATTTAAATAATTTCATCTAAAGTATAACAGAAATTAAAATGAATATCCCAAAACGCCATTTTTATACCAACAAAATGTGTCACATTTTCAAAGACCCCCAACGAATTTGATGGGGGCCTTTCACATAAATGATGAAACTCGGTAACATCAGTGTTTGGGGACTGATGGCAGTAAGCTTTATTTTACTCTTTTCGAAAAAATAAAAGGTGTCCCTTTCTCTAAACGTGTGTCCTTTTTTAATAGTATTATTTTATACGTTTTTATTTGCAATATCGTGAAACCTGTATTTTTATGTTTAAGTACGAAAGCCACAGTATATATTTTAAAGAATTTTCGGTGCTTTTAAATGTTTTTTATACAGTCTCTTTCTGCATAATTCAACTTAGAGAATTTCAAATTGCAGAATGAAATTCCAGCAGCTTGAAATAAAAATATTTAACACGTTATAAAATGTTTTAATGTTGAATTTAGATGGGGCTTCATATGAATATTAGGAGCAGCATTCTGAATTAATTTTAAGTAGATAATGTACTGTATATCTAATATACATTAAGGCTGCATTCCGAATTTAACCATAATCGCTCACAGCGCTCACATCAATAATTTTCGTTCCGATTTAGATATCACGATTATGTCACTAATTCGAAACGATCATGAACGCGCTCAGGTTTGGATTACAGGATTTTATTTGTGTATATGTTACGGCTAATACCCGAAGTGCGGCTACACCTAGTTTTAGCCGGTTAGAACTAGGTGTAGCCACTTACTCTTGGTTAAACCTAGTACGAGCCGATTGTTTTCGACCAACAATAGAGGGGATCTGGCGCTCGGCGGCCGCTACCGCGGCACGCTCGCTTCGCTCGCTCGCCTTCGCTTGTTAATGGTTACTGTTCTAACCTAACCTAACCCAAATGATTCAATAACAGTAGATGACTTTGCAGCGAACACCTAGTTCTAACCGGCTAAAACTAGGTGTAGCCGCACTTCGGGTATTAGCCGTAACATATACACCACAAATTTCTTCTTCTTCTTTGATCAGATGGCGACTGTAGCCAGAAGAACAATTTCGAAAATGCCACATTAGTTTTAAGATGTTGCGACTCAAAACAAAACAACACAACTGTCATTTTAGACAGCGCTCACGGTGATATTAATTTAGTAATAGTAATGAGGTTATAATAAGTTCGTCTGTATGTTTGTTTTTTCTTATGTTCGCCGTTTTTCCGTCAATAATATAGACCGATTTTGAAAATATTTTTTTTTCTGAAAGGGTATGCTCCCTAGATGGCCATAAAGAAATAAATAATAATATGCAAATAGGCTTCGATTTGTTTTACCTTTTTGCTTAAATAAGTTTTACCTCTTTACTTATCTTGTCAAAAAAAGGGCTAGGGTTCATGGACCTATAAAAAAACTCGGACAGAACTCCCGCTAAGACAAAACTGTGTCCTGTAATGGCGGCGACAGTCTTACTTGTGAGTGAATTTAGGGTTGCCATGTTAGCCAAATTTACCCATATATTATTGTTTTATTTTAAGACAAATACAGGTCGAGAGACAAGTTTCTTGGAAATGTCGGCAGAATTATACCGTGCTATTTTAACAAGTTAATGGTAAAAACCAAATCTCCCTATGAAAATATGTGCAATTAACAACAGAGTTAATAATTAAAAATATTTTAATTGTAAAAAATATTTAGGTACTGTATCTATTGTATTTCATCCCAAATGCTGAGTATGTTTTTTTTGAATCCAGTCATTTTGACAGTTGCATTTTTGATTTTTTTTTAATCCAATAATTTCTCCATACTTCATTTTCTTTAGGAAATCTAATAAGAAGAATATAAAATAACTCGTAATAAATAACCTAAATAAGTTGAATTGATTAAATGAAATATAAATTTCCCATAATTATATTTAGGGTAATTTGCAAACGTGAATATTGACAACACTGGCCTTGTGATGATTTTTTTGTACTAGTGAATGAAATTGATTGTAATCTACAAAATTGGGAACTAAGTTGTTGAATTATTCATTTACCTATGAAACGTGATTCCTGGATTTTTTTTCTTTGATCGCTACGGTTTTTACAACATTTCACCACACAAGACTGCTGACTGACTGACACTGAGACAATGCTGTATTTCAATACTTTTTTGCCACGTAACTGTAATTATTGACATACAGTTCTTTAAAACTGATTTTTTTTCTGGTACTAAGTTGTCAGTTTCATATTAAGAACCACAATCGGAATAAAAATAGAAATTAAACAATGGCCCCGTCTGCTAGGTCTGGACAGGAACCTTGTTTTGTAATAATACGGAATTAGATTTTCTCGTAATCACTGCAGTTGCCGGTGCTAAATTAAATTCTTCCGGCAGTTTTAAGTCCGTTTCAGAAAAATAGTCCGTCTTGCTGGAAGACCTAGATCCGTTAATTGAAATTATCTGAGTGACTAAACCATTTACTTTTTAAATCCATGTTACTCTCGTTTTATTTGGATTTAAATTGTTGGTATTTCTTTGTAGCCAAAAGTAAAATCCAAATTGTTACGTAACTGAACTGACATTTGGAAACTGGACGAAACGAAATATATTTATTTATTTAAACTTCTCACACACAATTAGGTACAAAGGCGGACTTAATGCCTTAGGCATTCTGTACCAGTCAACCAAGGGTAAATATATCGGTTACAAATCGAAAGAAATCATAGACAAAGTTTTTATATGATCACTGTCTTCATTAAAATCGTTTTAAGCATTTCTTCTCAGTGATATTATACATAAGTAACCCTGGTAGCACCTACTTATTTTTAAACTCCCAAACTTACTCAAATACAAGAACAAAATTTTTGAAAATCCAAAAGTGAACCGTTCACAGTGAAAAATACGTTGACGATCGGAAAAAAATCCAAGCATTTTATCATTCATCGATTTTTGTTAATATCTTTTGATCACTTATGAGTTTGATAACGAAAATCAATAGGGCTCATTCGAAGGATGAAAGCAAACTTATAGAAGTAGATTTAGATTAATCCGTCGTGTGTGACGACGTGAATTGTGATGACAAATAGACACTTTCCAACAGACAGCTCTACTTAAATGAATTTTTTTTATTACATTTTTTGTTATATATATCAAGGTATATCCATCTAACAATATATTTATCGTAATATAATATAAATTCCATTTATAATAATTGAGAGTATAGGAACGATTTTAAGGACGCTATCACAAAATCTGACAAAAATTTGCGGCTAAATTTAACTAAACCAAATGTAACTAATAAATGCCACAGATAGATTACTCCTTCATCTCTATTGGTAGCAATTTTTTATTCGAAAATGTTGGTATAATATTGTAAAAAACAAACAACTTCACACAAAATTGATGATATCGTGTTGAGTTTAGGAACATTTTTCTTCAATATAATATAGTAACATAGTTATTAAAATTATTTTATGTAAGCAGACATGTTCTACTCAAAAAGGTAGCAAAAAGAACTATCAAAATGTTACGAATAGTGTCAGAAAATAGGGTTGAAAAAACCAATATTTTTTTTTAAAACCTGTCTGTCCTGTGTGAATCGGTAATGTTTTTTTCCTATTATTTAACAAACCATAACAAGAAATTTAAAAATCACACACTGGGCTTCAGCTATCCGTGTTATAAAATAAAATAAAATATTTTATGATTATACAATATCTTCATTAAGTAAATGAACGGCGAAATAAGCTATATTTTCGAGAGCGCAAAGTGATGAAACTATTAACAGGTGCTGAGACTGACACGAATGGTTTATCACCACGAAAACTGTACTTTTATAGTTACACAGACCTAATGTTTCAATTATTTCAAGCTTTCTCACAATTAGATAAATAAATTGACGAAAAACTTTTTTTTTTGTGATAGCACCCTTAAGTTGGAAAATTTGACAAGGCGACATCTCGAGAGCAGAGCACTCACACGCTGAAGCGTTGTGAGGCGTGCAATTAAGTAACTGCACCATTATTGGTAGGTAATCCCCGATCAACTACAATTTTAATTCAACTATTTATGGACAGGACATTAATTCAGATTTGTTATACGAAACACAGACAGATTTGTCTAGACAAAATCAAACTGGGTGCAGTTTGATTTAATTGCGTAACACAGTTTGAATCCGAATCGGAATGATTTTGAAGTATATTGCTAATCCATTGCTTCATATGTTAGAAAAGTTTGTCTGCTCTACAACGTAAATAACGCAATGAATGTTGTTGAACTGTCAAATTGAAACCGATTCCTACTGATAGTGTGTTACGCAATTAGCTAGCTGGTTGCTATTTTTATTGTAAAATTTGTTATTTTTATGATATTGATTTTACATTCTGTGATTACCTGTACTCACACACTGACTTACTCGTATTATTTTTTATAAAAAAAAAAAAAAATACTTTTAAGATGTTTGTAAATATGTAAGCACCATGTCTCTATCTCATAATTAAGTTATTTTTCATTGCTTAGTTTTTAATTCTTTTTACCTATTATGGTATAGTAATTTTATTCTAGGTGCATCGTCTTCACATATAATCATAATTATAATTAATGTATTCAAACAAAATATTGTAAAACATTTTTAAAAGAGTAACGGTGGAGTTTCTTGCCCATTCTTCTCCATACGAAACTACCTTTTGGAAGGGGCAACCAGAATCAATTCTATTTTTTTGTAAATTTTTTTGTTCAAAAGTGCCTATTGTGTGCCTATTTGAAATAAAAAATTTGACTTTGACTTTGTTACATTTGTAATGGCAATCATGTCATTTGGTTTAAATAGGTTTTTATTTTTATTATTTTCACAATATTTTATATAGATTCTTTTATATTTTATAAATGTGAAAGCAATGTAGGCTTAATAGACTGTAGATTTGTAGACCATTTTCTATTTTTTAAGAACCTGGTACTTGTTGACAGGCCTTCGCTGGCCTCCCATACATTTAAATACTGTAATTTGAAAACATTGTAAAAGCTAATTATATTTCAAAGCGTACCTAACCGTGGAGTTTCTTGTCGGCTCTTCTCCATAGGAAACGAGCTATTGGAACCGTGCACCTAGAGGTTCTGACGTTTCATAAGTGCCCATGTAGCTTTACGTGAAATAAAATACTTTATTTTAAACTCTCAACCTAAAAGATTTAAAAAATTCCTTCAAAGAAAATCACAAACTAAACGTTCCTCTATAAAATGTATATTTTCAATTTTCCGCTAAACTCTGTATATAAGTGAGTATACCACAGCTAAGTGAATCAAATTTACCGGCACCTCCACGCCAGGAGATGAGCGTCTTGAAGATTTAATATTCGAAGCTTCACTAAAATTGGACTAAAGCGATTTGCCTTTTTAGGGTTCCGTACCCAAAGCGTAAAACGGGAACCGTATTACTAAGGCTTCGCCGTCTGTCTTTCTGTCTGTTCGTCTGTCACCAGGCTGTATCTCATGAACCGTGATAGTTAGACAAGTGAAATTTTCACAGATGATGTATTTTTGTTGCCTCTATAACAACAAGTACTAAAAAACAGAATAAAATAAATATTTCAGGGGACTCCCATACACCTAACGTGATTTTTTTGTCATTTTTATAAATAATGGTACGGAACCCTTCGTGCGCGATTCTGACTCGCACTTGGCCGCTTTTTATTGGATGGGATCGTTCCCTGACTAAATTCGTTGACCTGTCTTAAGAATAAATTAAATAAAGAACTTATTGGTTCGGGCGTTGAGAAAGCTGTTGCATTTGATGATGCAATAGGGTCTGGAGCAGAAACGAATGTTGAAGCCTTGTGTAGATTAAGAATTCATTTGGTTGAGAGACTGTTGTTTTTTTGTTTTTACAAGCTTTTTTCAAATGACAGGCATAAGCGCGCGTTGTGCTTAATTTTAAAAATGCGAAAGTAACTATTGTTTGACATTTCTGTTTTACGAGTAGATATCTTAAATTTTTATTGTTGACATTTTTTAAATGTTTTATTAATTTGGTACACACGGCTCCATTAAGTGGTCCCCCCGCAAAGACATGTGCGTTCAAATCCGTGATAGCCCCAAGTTAGTTTTTGTATATTGCAAAAACATTTTACTATAATTAATATATTGTTTTAGTGAATAAATAAGTTGAAGTTAGTATTTATAATATTAATATTGTTTTTCTTTCAATAAAACGTTAATACTTTTATTATTGCGTGTATTGACAAGCAATAATAGGTTTAATATTTACGACGAGCTAATGAACGTCTAAATAGCGCGGAGGTTTCAAGGCCGCTTGCCATGCATAAGATTAGAGGATCAAATCTTGGCCACGGAATGAGCTTTATTATGTATACTCATGCATTATATTTTTCTATTTGGTTTTAGTAATATTTATAAAGAATTTAAAAAATCAAGAAATATATAATATTTTAATAATCATTTCATAATATTTATTATTGGTACACAACTACACACGGCTAAACATCAAGCTATACATTTCTAATATAAGCTGATCTCGCATTGTATAGGATTCCCGTACAATGAAAGGTCAGCGTATACTGGAAATATATAGCTTGATGTGTAGCCGTGTGTACTATTATTTAACAAAACTTTGATCTTATTTTACTACAAAGATTTATATTTTAAAATTTGATGTCATAATTTACAGTTATCATAATATACATATTTTGCTAACTGACATAAACGGGTCCCTACACAGAAGTGACATCAATTAACACAAACGATAAAAAATAGTATAAAATTAGAAATCTTTTTTAATTATAATGCGTAAATCGTAATCGTTTACTCTTCGTCGTTTTAAGTGAACGTATACATCGAAGCGTTGAAGTTATAACTTGAGGGTGTGGATTAATTTGATAAATAAAACGTAAGTAAGTATTATTAATGATACCCTCAAATTATAACATCTATCGATTAGACAGAGATCCCTGTAATGATGATCTCTGAAGTAATGCGGTAAAGTGACTCGGACGATAGTAGATAACAATTTCATCGCATTTCTTAATGGGCTCGCTGGCTAGTTCGTCAAACTATGTATTAGTACTTACGTTCGGTGATGCGATGATGGTTCGAATCCAAGTCGAAACAATGAACGCTTTTTGAAGTGTTCTTTAGATTATTCGTAACGAATTTAATGTTGTAGCAGTGTAACATTTTAAAACTTGAGGGGTTAGCACATACTCACGCTGTGTGTACTTGTATTGACATTGTAGTTTTTATTTGAAATTTAATTATTTGTCAGGGGAATATTATATTGATTTAACCAACACTCTAGCTGTTTCTATAATTTTTATTTGATTATACATGTAATTTTGTAATTTTTATTTTGAAATTAATAATGAAATAATTGAAACTGATGCTAACATTTGTACGCCTAATGGTAAAGCATAGAGAACTTACAAAAATGTAACATCTCCAACACCTGTGTACGAGTGTAACTTATGTTTACAAATAAATACTCTGAATCTGAATCTGTTTGTTACGTTTTCATGCCTTAACGGGTAAACGGATTACGATGAAATTTGGCCCACGGGTTAACTATGACCAGGGTTAGGACATAGGATTATTTTTATTCCGTTAGTACACTTAGTACTGTACCATGGGATAATCTCCAACCTACACGCGAGTGTAGCGACCAGTTTATCGATCGTAGAAAATGTAAGTTCGAGTCTCATTTCCTACGAAATGTATGGGAAAAGTTTTTTTGCAATTTATGAATTTTCTAGTACTCAAGCCTCAGTTGGCCCAATAGAAGTTTTTGATCCTTATAAGAAACAGGATCGATTGACATAAAAAAAAGATTTTGTGAAAATTGCCCTTTTTCCTGCTGACTGTAGATTTTTTTTCAAAATCTGTGAATGCAAATTTGATCAAAATTTCTCAAAAAGTTAAGGTCAGTCTCTTAAGACCGTTTTCCTGTACAACGGTTACAGTAAGCTGCTTTTACTTAAAAATCCACCCTGTATAACATATTAGGGTGCGCTTAACGCGCGCTTAAAGTGAATTATTTGAACGTAGGCAAAGTGTAACAAGGCGTTAAATAACACATATTCAACTTCAGAATTACAATTATCATACTAAATTGACTGTGAGACAGAATTTCAGTCTACCTCGACAGTTTGACGTCCGCCAAACTTTTATCCTTCAACGCAATTTTCTTCGAACAAAAAACTTTTCTCTTTTCTGTGAGTCACAATCCAATCGTCGAAAATAGAATCGAAGTGTTGATTGTTAATTATGTCTGTCTGTCACAGAACTCAAAGATGCGCGCGTTCTATTTGTTTTTTGAAAAAGTTTATCACATCTTTGCCAACATTACGAAGCGCAAACTATTTCAGTCATTAAATGAAGGCCAAATGTTTGCAATAATTAACAGTTTAGGGTTACTCGCTGCTACCCAGAAACCAAGCGCGCACAAATTTTGTCTTATTCTTGTAGTAACTTCAGAAAGATTTTATTTTTCTTCCGAACAATTTTCATTTTATCAAATCCCAGTTTCGTCGTCTAGATTTATTTCTTTTTCATTCATATCTTACGCCATCAAAACTTAAATTATGTTAAAAATTTGCTTCTCTCTGCTCAGATCAGTCTAAAGTTTTATTTACTTTTTTATTTTTAGGGTTCCGTAGTCAACAAGGAACCCTTTAGTATCGCCATGTCCGTCTGTCTGACTGTCTGTCCCCGGCTTAGCTCAGAGACATAGTACTACAAAGCTGTAATTTAACATTGTTATAAATATTAATCACACCGACACAGTGGTAAAATAAAATCTTGAAAAAAAATTTTTTTTGGGTACACGTAAAGTGGGGACGAATTTTTTTTCTCTCATCTATCCCGTGATGTGGAGTATCGTTGGATAGGCCGTTCTTCTGCAACCGTTTCTTCTGCCTTGTTCCTAGCCATGTTTTCTTTAAATATTTGTTTAAATGTTTTATAATTTAACAATAATACAGATAGAAAACCTTGTCAAGTGCTTGCCTAAGTAATAACTGCTGTACGGGTCGATCCATCAGGTTAAGTTACGCTTGCCGGGGTTGATCTGTGGATGGGGGACCATCTATACATACCGATACTCCTCCATGGCTCGGAAAGCACGTTAAGCCGTTGGTCCCGGCTGTCATTCGTGGATCTTTGACAGTCGATAGGGTCGTCAGATGCTCGAAAGTCTGACAACCAGTCTTACCAAGGGGTATCGTGTTACCCAGTTACTGGATTGTGGAGGTCAGATAGGCAGTCGCTCCATGTAAAATACTGGTACTCAGCTGTATACGGTTAGACTGGAAGTCAACCCCAACTATGTTGGGAAAACGCTAGACAGATTGATTGATTAAAAACCTTGTTCCCTATAGTAATTTCATGATCTTCTAACAATCATTGAATAAATCTCGTACTCAGTTCTCTTCAACATTATTCAAACCAACTCTCTTATTAGCAACTCGTACCTGACCGCTTGTAAAGCTGATTTATTTTATTACGTGCCCATTAGCTATGCGCACACGCTACAGCGGAAAGACCACTCGAACTTTATTAGAGACAAGCACGATATTAACGTAGAATTGCAGAAACTTTATTAATAGGTGCGCTCGGTAACAATGTTGTACATTCCTTAACTACGGGAGTGTGACATTATAACACGCTCTATTTATTAGCATGCATAAAGTCACACCTTCTTCCCATGGGGGTAGGCAGAAACTACAAAACGCCACCTGCTACGATTGTTACATACTCCTTTTGCTTTTGTTCAGCGAAGTGAAATTTATTTAACGTTAGACAATTTGCTACGTTTTACATATTTTAAGTGTTTGATACAGGATCATCAGGGCATATAAATGTTTTTGAAAGGTCACATTTAACCAAATCGGGCATTGCCACAGGGTTACAACTTTAAAAATTATTATTTCAGCTCAATTAAATATTAATTCGGAACCAGTAAGTACGTACTTACTATTTTTAATAAAAGCATCACCCAAACGTTATTTTCGAAAAACATTTATTCAATAATGATTATCTTTGATCTCAGTTTACAAAAGCCAACTTTTTCAGACAATATCGAAAAAATAAATCTCGATTTTATTCCATTCACGATCCAGCCTAAATTCTTTATTCGTTTAAATCTCTAAAATATTTGAGTAGGTATACCTACTCCACAAACCTGACCTCATTACCCTCTATCGATGAATAGAAAAAAAAGTACAAAAGTCTCTATAGCCAAATTTCTTTATATTACGAAGAAAAACCGATATCGAAGAAAGGTCTATTAGGTAAAAGAAAATTTTATCGTATCTGTAAAGATTAAGGTCTTAAGTTACTAAGCACGTTTGTCTTACAGCGCCATTTTAATGGCCCAGTCGTGAAGTTTTGCAGGCGTGGCTCAACTTTTGATGGTTGACTTTAATTTATTCAATCAATCTGCCAAGCCTTTCCCAACTATGTTGGAGCCGGCTTCCAGTCTAACCGGATGCAGCTGAATACCAGTATTTTACATGGAGTGACTGCCTATCTTACCTCCACAACCCAGTAACTGGGTAATACGATACCCCTTGGTAAGACTGGTTGTCAGACTTTCGGGCTTTAGACGACCCGTAACGACTCTCAAAGATTCACGAATGACAGCCGGGACCAACGGCTTAACGTGATTTCCGAGGCACGGAGGAGTCTCAGTATGTAAAGATGGTCACCCATCCAGAGACCAACCCCGGCAAGCGTAGTTTAACACGTTAGCTGCGGCACCAATTTTTGCATACTTTCCGTTCCTGCGGCACGAGGTATAATCGGCCCGTACCGTGACCAGACGTTAGGGCGACACGCGGTCTATTAGACCCCACCTCCTTTTACAGACTAAAATCCATTTTCTGGCGCGAAATCAAAGATAAATGAGAATTTTGGTCCTTATTGATATAGACAGTGAATTGATGAACCCTAATCCACCGTCGCCCCGGGATCTGATGGCTAGTTTAGGAATTATTAGCAAAACAAAATATGGGATCTTATACACCTCGTAACGCACTGAAATAGGGCAAATTTTCGCTGCGATTAGTGATGGGAAAAATAATATCGACGTTTTTAAACTGTCTTAACTACGCAACGACTTGACCGATTTTGATCAATTATATCTCATTAGATCGTTCTAAGGGCAAAACCTGGCAAAACAACACAAAGCTATCAAAGGATACATTTTTTTTTAAATAATCTAAATTGTGCTTGAAGGCGCCATAAAGAAAAAAAACCGGCCAAGTGCGAGTCGGACTCGCGCACGAAGCGTTCCATTCTATACCATTAAGAGGCACCTATTACAGACTTATTATTGGAAAATAATGGATTACGGTTTATGCATAAGGTTTATCTTTCTATTTGTATATGAAAATCTTAATGCGGTTCACAGAATAGAAAAAAAAGGCAACCAGAAGTAGAAAAGAAACTGTCCTATTTATTCTGCCTCGGGCTTTAAAAATACAATTATTAGAACTTGAATTAACATTAAAAAATCAGTATCAATATACTTTTTTTATAAAAATCTCAATATATATGTTGTACTTATTTATGAATGTTTTTCATTGAAACAGGGTAGACAATAAGATTTTTTGCACTGAGTGCACTGAGTCAAAATCTTTTTGGATTTTTTATCAGCTTCACGAGATGGTAAAAATGTGCGTAGTTTTTGGTAACAACCAACACATCTTCTCCTTTTTTCACCCTTTTCGAGGCAATGGCGTGCGCTTTCAGGTGCTGAAAAATAACAAAAATGTAAAGATAACGTAATAAAACTGACATTGTTACTTAGGTTAGATCGTAGATGAGAATAACAATGATAATGTAGGTATAACTGCATCAAATGAATGTGTTTGTTTTATACTTAAAATGTTGAAAGAGTAGGTAGGTAAGGTAGCTTATATCTTTAGGTATAATATACTTAAGTAATAATATCTTACACTTACTTTAGGTACATAGCTACCAAGATAAGAAAAAACTAGGTACTTACTGAAGATTTTTTCATTAAAAACTTACCTGTTTTGGCTCTGTTTCTGGGTTTTTTAAAATTAACTTCTTCCGACATCGTTTAGACATGTTCGGCGCTGTAAAAGGACGTGCTCTCCAATCGACGTGATGCACAACACTGGTCGCGGGAAGCTTGCGTTGAGTGCGGTACGAGGTCAGGGGGGATATGGGACGTTTTAGCCTCGTTCCGCACTGCATTAAAATTATATTAATTCAGTGCGGCACGAGGCCTAAGACATCCGGTACCAAGGTAGGTACACCACCGAGTCCGGAACCATTAGTGATCTCAAATATATATTTATCTCTTTCCTACACTGGACCAAACCAAAGCTATGCCATTCGCACGACAGAGAAATTCAATTTTTTGCTTGCCGCACCATAGAGAAGTTGCATCAGGGGTGATTTAGGCCTCGCTTCGCACTTAACGTGTTAACCTGATGGATCGATCCATGCGGCTGTTATTATTACTTAGCCACGAGCTCCGGACTTAAATTTATTATGGCATGTATGTAATCGACTCCCTTAACAATTACCGTTTTGATTTACAAAAAATACTATTCAAATTGTCTTTTTTTATTAACTGATCCTCTTTTTGTGATATGTCCTAGCTTAGTAACTGCTACCAACTTCAATGTAGCACTGTACCTAGTGATTGGTCTCAGCTCTAACCTAGCCTAGCCCATTTGGTCGGGGTCCCCTAGCTTAGTTACTGCGAACAACTTTAACAATGCATTTTGTTTTCCAAAGACGGGAATGTTAAAAGAAGATCATTATCATTCTTCTGCCCATAAACCGATTTATTTGGGATAGGCGCAACATGTATTTTTCTTACACACTTCTCTATTAGTTTTCTTCTCGGTAGTCACTCCCTTTCTAGCCGTATCATCTTTCACACAGTCCATCCATCGTTTCTTTGGTCGTCCCCTACTTTTATAGCCATCAACATTCATACTCAAAACTTTCTATAAGAAGATCATTGAGTAAAAAAGGCGATCATAATTAGAAGACCATTATGATATTAGAGAGTGAATTAAATATTTCAAATCATTTATCTACCGATAAATAAAACAAAAAAAAAAACAGATTAAACTAATCATCAATCAGATCAAAATACATTATTGTATTCAAATCAAATCCATATCAAATCATTTTTGTTTCAGGTAAGTATACCTATATAAAATTTACACCAGATTACAAATTATTCATTCATTATAAATTATCAAAAATATTACAAAAGAATCAATATTACATTACATTACACTGTTACACAATAGATAAGTATTATTTTAGCTGGAATATTAATTGCCATAAACGAAGAAATAGTTTACCTCGTATATGGCCCTCACTATCCCATTGTCAGATTTATGTAGATACCTATTCGGTTCACAAATGACGCATTAAACTGTTGTTTTGCTTGTTGTTTTTAACTAAACACTGACTTTTATAAATCGCTTTGTATTGAATTTTCAGTTTGTTATTTTTATTTCAGCAATTTGAAACTTCTTTTGTTTAACAAAATTTTTAAAAAATCCGGTTAGTGACTAATTAGATTTCCTTTTACAGTACAATATCCATGTGGCACAATTGCCTATCCTCTTTTTATTGAATTCAATAAATACAACAGTAATAAAATTTTGTATATCAGAACTACTAATGATCCTTCTGTGTTTTAACGTAGTAAGTTTAAAGTAGTAGTCGTTGGTTTGAACCGAGTTAGGCGCTTTACTTAGTGTAAATAATTTGATCACCACTGCTCTCAAAACGGTGAAGGAGAACATCGTGACGAAACCGGCATATCCTAGAAACAAAAAAATCGAAGACATGTGACATCTGCCAACCCGCACTGGGCCCGCATGGTAGATTACAGCTTATTCCCTCTCGAAGAGAGGCCTGTGTCCCAGCAGTGGGAACATTATAGTCTGATTATACTTATTGTTCCTTCCTTCAAGTTATTTACAACATTGGTTGTCTTAAACTTAGAATCTAACATCACATTTAGACATAGTTCCAAGTCAATACTAATTCAAAACTTCTGTGCTGCATAGTTCTCCTGTTCCTATTGTGGATCTAGTTATCAACTATAATAATTATTTTGGTCTGAATTAATGTTCGTTAGTAGTTGGTTAAATTAGGAATGTCGCTGTGACTGTGAATCAAAGTTTATCAATTGTTAGAAGTTAAGGCGGCGATACACGGTTCAACCAATTTGATTAATTTTAGTTGAAAGGTACAGAAACGATGAGCATGACGGTATTGAAAGGTTCACTTTGGTTGCTTTATCTAAATTTAAAGGTATAATTATGTAAATCGTGTATTGTAACCGTTAGGCTAAAGAAATTTAATATTTTAAAATTTTCGGTGAACTATTTGGTAAAGGTATCAATTTTCTTGTATCTAAAGTTGTGTAAGCCTTAGTACTAGGAAATTATTAATGAGGTTACGCTGTGTGTATGTTTTTACCAGTTCTACTCAAGTTCGGATTAAAGGTATATCTGTATTTTCTTTCAAAATATTTTTTTGTATACTAATGTACCTAGTAATAATGTTAGTCCACCCAACGGTATAATTAGGCTTCATATTTATTATTTACCTTGTCTAAACAAGGCTGAATACCAAGACAGTATATAAGTATTTTTAGGTACCTACATAATCATAGGGAACAAAAAATATAAGTTATAATTATTGTGAGAAGTAGGTTTATAAAGAATGATGACGGTTAAGCAAACGAGTCATTTTAATATACTATTTTTTATTTACTAAGGCTTTAATTGTAATAAATGATTGCGCAGTACCTACTGAGCAGGCGGGCAGTTTTTAATAAGAGTTAATTACAATTTTATTTTATAGTCAACTTTTATTAGTTAAATAAATCATTGGCATAACTCTTTTATTAAAACTCTGTTCTTGTAATTTGAATGTTAATAGTGTGGTCACAGCTAAAAGTTACATTAAGGTATTTTTTCAAAAGTATAAAAAGCTTCAGAAAATTCTATTCATTTTTAGCCGAATACGTTGAAACCGACATTATCTCTAGTGTTTAGATACCTAAATTTACGTTATATATTTGCCAAGATCCAGTTAGCGAAGCACGCGGTTTCGAAAACACTACACAAAATGTTGTGTATTTTTTTTATTTGCAAAGAAAGAAAGATAAAAGCTGAAAAAATTGGTTAAACCTACCTTCAAGTAGGAGTAGTCGTCATCTCTGATGACACTTTAAAAAAACTGAAGCTTTAAATGTTTGTGAATTAGCGACGTGTGACAACAAACCTCGTTCCTTTTGTACATGGACACTTTGACGAAAGGGGAGAAAATTAAGTTTTATTAGTGGAGCATTAGTGTCTTGATTTAGCTTGTTACAGTGAAAAATGTATGTTTCTGGTACAGCTTACAGAAGGTACTGGCAAGAGTTACAACTAAATAAATTCACTTAGGTAAATTAAAAGGCGCATAAATGATTGGTCGATATTGAATAATTCACTGTGATGTTTACACATGATTTAATTTGGTTGATTCATCCAAATTGGATTTAAATGACTCGTGTAATAGATAACTATTTTCATCATCGGTAAGGTGCGCATAATTATCACTTGTTTTGAACTGATACTTATTTATTGTTCCATCCTCAATAAACCCATAAATTTCTGAATTTACAGAAGTGTTGTTAAGTTATTATCTGCATCAATGATACTAAAAGTGTATGAGTCACTGCAGTAATTTATAGAATGGATAACTCCTCCACTTCACAAAGTAGGGCATTACGCAGACCAAATCGAAGTTTATGGTTTTTAACTTGAATTTATTTAAGTAATAGGTTTAATATCCAAAAAATAGTCTGTTTTTATTTTGGGTATCAACTCAAGCAAAACGAACTACTTATTGGGTACACGTAAAGCATGGTCCCTTATGCTCGATTTTAAGAAAAACAAGATTTTGGCCTTTATATTCATTGATTGTGTGTCGAACCCTTGAATCTTGCATGGAAATGAATGTGTTACACCGTATAAAAAAAAATCCTGTCTTAAAATTTGAATAAGGTTCACTTACGATACAGATCACTTATGATTTATTTTGTGTTCAGACCTTTCACTTCGAGTGAAAGATGCCTATTAAAAGACAAAAATTAACAAGAAGTGAAGCGTCTGGTATCTGTTTTAGATCGTTATTAACACACAGTTTATTCTAGAGAGCCTAAGAATATTACATACACAAAATAGGTACTCTACAACAAAAACATTTATATTTAAATTTTCCAATCAACGTTCAGTGATCTCTTTATAATTATAAACCATCGATTGGGTTGACAAACGTCATCATCTGGTGAGCCTTTGAAGTTTCTTTTGGTAATGATTTAAAGCGGCAGTTGCCTCTTGTAGTTTTGATAAATATTTTTTTTACAAAATTCATGTTTCAGTCACGACAGCGTTTTTCAGCGAACAGCTGTCCGTTCTTTTCTTCTTTTGAAAACCTATGATGAGACTGAGGATTTCTTAACTTCTGAATTTATCGAAAAAAAGAAAATATTGCGCCAGTCATTCCATATTTACAAACATTCACAAAGACATAACTTAATCAATCTTTCCTTAAAGCAACAATAAAACGCCGTCGTACAGAAGACAGTTTGACAGCTGTCAAAGTATTTGAAAATCGAATTCGAATCGAATAATAAAAAATCTGGCTGAAACCGCTTGCTTGTAGAACAACATTCAAACGATTGTCATTACTGTCGATCGACGCTACGTTGACACGATCGAACAGATAAATATAATAATATAACATAAGTCATATTCTGGCAGTTTAATCGTACCGAAGAAATGTTTGATTTTATTTCCCTAATACGTTTTCTATTTACTTTTATTTTAAGACATATAGGTGACTCATTCAGCCTTTTCCAGATACCTATGTTTTGATCGCCCTTCAACAGAGTCTCATCATCATTTCAGCAGAAAGACGTCCACTGCTGGTCATGAGCCTCCTCCAAAAGGAGTTGATATGAAATTGCCATAATCGCCACGCTTGGCAGGCGGGTTAGCGATCGCAGTATGGTGTTTAAATGCTTAGAGAACGTTGCTGTCCATTCTTTAGTAGGTCCCTTAGTCGCCTTTTACGACACCCACGAGAAGAAATAGGATGGTGCTATTCGTTACGTCCGGCACCACATGGAATAGACTCAAAAGAATTGAATAGAATACTCTATATTATGTGCACCATAAAATTTACAGATATAAATGTTGTAGTTTTACATAGGGTGACACAATGGGCGGAAAAAGACAACAGACAACCTTTGGATGAAACACAAAAGAGTCTATTAGAATCAAATCCGTTACAATTACTTATTATTTTATTAGATTGGAAATTAAGCGTTTGTAAAAAAAAAATTAAGCGAATTCAAGTTTTCCATGCTGAGAGGCTCCGGTAGAAGTTGAAAACAGATTAACTAAAGATACTGTCAAGTACTAAACAAATTAGCAGTGATTATAGGTAATTTGATTCTGAAATACCTAATTGCTTGATTGATAATAGCAATCCGTCTGTATGCTAGTGTGAACCTACCTACTTGAATTGACGTCAATCAATATTGTTATGCAATCAAAGTGGACTTCCATACTCAAACACAATCATTTGCAAAAGTGTTGTAAAAAGCTGCCAAGGTAATTTACGAAGCGAGCCTTACAGTAGTCGCATATGATGTGCAACATCTGACATCTCACCTTGGTAATAAGCAACTGAGCAGCGACAGAAATTAAACCTCAAAATATAAAAAAGCTAAATACTGAAATATTCATTCAAATAATTTTTCATTACTAGTGGTTGGCCACTGGTTGAAATTCAACCTCCTCTACTTACAATTTAAATAGAACTTTCTTACTCCATGAGTACACTGATTCCATAATAATATATAAAGTACTTAGATATTCCATACTCAAGCAGTCAATTCCTGTTACACACTTCCGTCCCTTTTCACGAAATCGCTCCCACAGAGAGTGAGGGGTAAGGGTCCCCGCACACGGGCCACCGGCCACCAACCACAAAACGACGCCACCGGCATATTTCCTGTAG
This sequence comes from Tiliacea citrago, assembly GCA_963921375.1. NCBI lineage: Eukaryota > Metazoa > Arthropoda > Insecta > Lepidoptera > Noctuidae > Tiliacea > Tiliacea citrago. The sequence continues at coordinate 12,859,988 of OY992802.1, forward strand.
TTTTCATACATTTTATATGGACTCGCTGCACACGGTTGACGGTGGCCGCCACGCGCTACGTATACTATACGTAAACTAGCTTCTCGTGGCGGCGTTTGTGGCTGTGGCGTGAAGCCCGTGTGCGGCGACACTAAGATGTTACACATCAAAAAATAATCTACGATCACCAATAAGAATGCTATGTGATAACTTGTCTAAAGAAAAGCCTTGCATGCAAACTATCGATTCATCATCGTTTTCGATATCGCTAGATATGTCGTCCGTGTGACACCTTCGCAAGGCTTTATTCTCTAAAAACGAAAAAAAGAAAACACACTCATCGTACACGGTGATTTTTAGTTCACTGTTAACCTCTTAAGAGGTCAAAAGTACTCATGATTATGAGCAACTTTCACTATGAGACCAACTCTGAAATATCGAATAAAATATCTGCTGTTTCATACAAAAATGAAATATTTACCCGATAAAAATGTATGAAACAGATGATTTTTTTTTCTATTTCGTACTTGGTCTTATAGTGATAGTTGCAATAATAATCATGAGTACTTTCACCTCCTGAAAGGTTAACAGTGAATCAAAAATCACCGTGTATAGAGCCGCAACGAATCAAAAGAGCGTAAAGTGAAAGATAAAGACTCTCATAAAACGCAGGTAATATACCGCATGTACTGCCTTATCACAAAACGTTATCTCCCACTAACATGATCGCGGCTACTGAAGCTTAATAATCCGATAACATTACAAGCGTCACTTGTTAATTAATATATTCTAATGCTCCACTGAGTAATACGTAGATTAGATTCGTATTTCATAGAGGAAATGGATTCATTTCCGTCGTACAAGAAAGCAAGGTTCTGGAATAAACTGCCAAAGAGAAATAGTAGTTCGAAATTCGAACGGTTCCGGAATTAGAATTCATAATAATTTAGTTTTAAAAACAAATGAACTCGGTGTCAAATTGTGTGCGGCCAGTTGATTGAGGTTACCTATACTCGTACTTCATTAAAAGGATTAGCTACTGCGATGAAATCCAGCTCTTTAAGACCTTACTTAGATTATTTCAACGAAACATAGTGGTTGTAAAAACACAATATTATAAACAGTACAGCAGCAGCAGCAGTGTGTTCTGTAACAGAGGAAAGCAACAAAGCAAAAGCAAATTCTGCGGACAAGATATTGTATGTATCGATGTATGATGATGTTAAATATAATTTCGGTCCAGTTCTGACGAATGAAATTGATTGAATTGTATCTAGAAGTATTATTGTTCACATTATAGATCAAATAAAGCATGTCATAAACGTCATTGATGCACTATATGGTGGCCTCAGTAAGGTGCGGCGATACAACGTTTAAAATACAATGCTAGCGGATGTCATACAAAGAGGTGAAGGTCTATGCTTTGATATAGTTTTGTATGATTTGTTTCACCTTTTTGAAGGACAATGTAAGTGCCATGCGAAGTTTTTGTAGATATTTTTATATTCTTCTGAACAAAAAGTTTACATCGCTTTTAATCTTTATGACCACAGTAAAACTTAAAATTTATCTTTTTACTTTAAAACTGCTTGGGCTACCTGATCCCTTCTAATTATCCGAGATGTTTTTGATTGCATGCTTGATCGAATACTTTTTTCTTTAAATTTATTTTTATTTTTCTCTCTCATTCTTGTTTTTGAATCTCTTTATGTAAATCTATGGTTTCCTAGAAGCTGTCATGACAATGATGGCGGCGAGTTTTGACTTTACGGTGTCAAAAAACGCTCTTTATAAGAACATTAACTTACTATCATAAATAACGTTTCAGTGGACTTCTTGGAAAGTGAAGCGTCATATTTGTTTAGCAGGTTTGTTTTATTTTCTAAAATTTGTGTTTAGCCGAATATTAATGTGTAATAATGGTGGATTATTAACTATATTAAGAGTTCGCGAACGTGCGTTAGTGTAGGCAAATGAAACAAAACAGTGCAACATCACTTCAAGTTCTCTTAAGAAGTCCGCGCGAGCTTTCAGTAAAGTGCCACGTCTTTACTGACACTGAAGGAGAGCGCGCGGGCGGGGATCATCATGCATTGAATATAATTCATTATAATTATCATTATTTCAACAAACTTTGTACTTGTTACCTAATTTTACTTGATACTGGCTAAATGAGAAAACCGCACCAAGCCATAACAAAAAAAAAAAAAAACGTTTCAGTGATGTCATTCACCCTTCCAGGGTTGCGGGTTTTGGGCACGCCACACTTGTGGCGATAAGTCCCCTCTTTGAGGAGTGGCTAGAGAGGCGCCACGGCGTCCTCACCTTCCGCCTGACGCAGGTCCTCACCGGACATGGATGTTTCGGGAGGTTCCTGTTTAGGATTAAGCGGGAGGAAACGCCCGGGTGTCACCACTGTGTGGATCGCCCGGAGGACACGGTGGAGCATACGGTGGAGGTCTGCCCGGAGCACCGCCGTGTCCTCACGGCAGCGATCGGCGGCGGCGATCTCTCACGTCCGGCCCTGGTTCAGGCCATGGTTCGGAGCGAGAGTGCATGGGAGGCCGTCACCTCCTTCTGCGAAACAGTGATGCTGGCGAAGGAGGAGGCGGAACGCGTGAGGGTAAGGCAAAATCAACGCCCTCGCGCCCCTAGTCGCCGCAGGAGACGCCCCGGGCGTCGGGAATCGCAGGCCGATTCCCGGCCACCGTAGGCGCGGGCTTGCGGACGGTGAGCGATGGGTAGCTCGCCGTCCGATAAGGACAAAGCCCGGGTCGGCGGCGCGTTGTGTTCCACGCGCGCCTCAAAGAGACGTCAGCACCAATTGACGGGGTCCGAAAGGGCCAATGCCTGCCAGGGTTACGAGCCTGTCCGAAAGGGATATCGTGGCCCTGGCACACAGGCATCTGAAGGAACACGGTGGGTTTTAGTCAGTAAAAGTCTAACACTCCCTCCCGCTCCACCCAGAGCGGGAGAAGCTATTTGACAATTTCCCACCCAAAAAAAAAAAAAAAAAGGGTTGCGGGTTTGTGGTTTTAGTCAGTAAAAGTCTCACACGCCCCCAAAGTTATTTGATAATTTCCACCCCAAAACAAAGTGATGCTATTCACCGGTTAATTGTAGACGACCGTATCGAGACATACCGCAGCTTTACATACCCCGGGCTTTATCGATATTATTAATTAAGCCTATGAATACTAATTTAAAATTTATCCGTACCATAATTAATCACTAGTTGACACTTTGTGGGCTCATTTGCAGCCAGAATTTGGTTTTGATTAAAGTTGGACACTAATTATCTACAATCCCAATTATCGAAACTACACAGTCAACCAATTAATTCAGTACTCAAATATGATAAATGTGATTTTTTTCATAAAGCATCATGTAAACTAGAGTATGGATAAGTATTAATAACAATTATTCCAAACAGTTACACATTTTCTGTCAAAATCAGTCTGAAAATTTATTCCCTTCACAACATTCTCTTTCATCATCTGTGACGTAACTCAGTAGTTTATCCACTTTGATCTTACATTTACTACAGCGCCTTTAATCATTATAACTGTAATCCCTAATTAGAAATGTGACTCTTAACTCCTAATCTTAACTCCCTAATCTGTTGAATGTAGTTTATTATTCAGTTCATCTCGCTGAGTTTGGGTAGCTCCTGGTCCTTTGGTCATATTAGATACGCTTGTCGTATGAGGAGCACTATTTTATTCAACAAGTGGGCATTTCTTGTGCCCAATTCTAGCGAAAGCTGACCTGAATATTTAAGGAAGAACCTTAAGTTTGAACGAATGAAAGTCTTACCATGCTTGAATTTATAAACACTTCTGGTGACCTTTGATGGATGTGAGTGTAATGAGGTCTTTATATATTATATCAATGAGTGTGTAACCGACGAACACGTATGTTTTTTGGTAAGGATGGAAGATATCTATTATCTTATTCACCTCACAACTTTCCTGAACCAAAACTGTGCTGACGCGAATTATTATTGAGTACCAAAGGATCAGATAAATTTCATGTCATTAATTGAAGACAAAATTACTGATCCATTTTCAGTTACTGGACACTATGATACTAATAATAATGAAGGTCATGGATGTAATAAAATAATTGATAAATTTTCTTTAAATATCTTTAATACACAATGCACGGATATTAGCAACATAGTTCAAAGCATAATAATTGGCGACAATAATAAAAATGATGTGCCTAATGCTACATTTGCTTCCGGAAATTGATAAGGAGTGTAAAAATTCTCGATTGTCAGTTGTTCAATGAATGTGTGTTTGATGATTAGAATGTGAAGTACTTGTTAATCAGCTGATTGTCAGCCGGCTTTAAATGTTTTGGAATGTGTAGAATTAATGCTTGGTATTATTTTATGATTACTTTTATCAGATTATTTTCATAAATAAAAGTAAGAACGTCTTTCTTGCTTCTTTTTTCATTGTTTAAAACATGTTTCACTTTATTATATTGTGAAATATTGTAGATGGAATAATGTTTATTACTAGAAACATGAAGAGAATCGTAACAATTTCAAGTTAGAGCTACTAAGAGTGGTAAACTTTCAATAATAATATATTTTACTTTTAGTTCAATGTCGTTAAGCAGCATTCGGAAATAAAATACAGTGAAGTAGACAAACAAACATGAAACTCTGCAGTTTCTATCAAAGCTTTGTGAAAACATCATAAAATCATACGGCCACGCGTTATCAAACAAACAAGGTCAAAGTTAAGGAGGAAGTGGTCATAAGCTGGTAAATGAAATGGTTATGCAATCCAATATGGTATGGTATCTATGATATGACAGTGTCTACGTTGAGTGTCATTAGCATATTGTTTTGACGATGCACGAGGATAGTAAATGCGTAGTTATTATTGGAATAATTTAGAATGGCGCGTGTGTTTGACCAGGTGAATGTACGTAGATGAAGCTAAAAGAGTATGTAAGAATTGCAACAGGTGCCGTTCTGTAGTTTCTACCTTCCCTCATGGGAAAATGGCGTGAGTTTATGTAGGTCACGTTGGAAGCAAATATGTTTTTTTGTATATTTTCCGCCTTTTTATTTTTTGGCCCTGTCTAGCTAGTTTTTCTTCTCATGCATTATACATCATCATATTAGGCCGTGTGGCATGAAATCTGGCTTCCGGCTGGTTTTGAAATTCTAATCGCATGCTTTGAATTTTACGTAAACAAGCTTTAAAAATCTACGAATTTTACTAGAATGTTCTCTCTTTTAAACCAAGAAACGATTTGTTACTATAAAGATAAAGGACCAACTTCAACTGCAATGCCCACAAAACTTAAGATTACATTTTGACCAAACAAAACTTGGGATGAACGATAAATTAGGAGTCGGAAGAGAAAGTTTCTAATAAGGAATCTTGCTAAACAAACATGAATGATTTAGATCCCGCTTCAAAACTTTGTAACAAAGACTGACCGAACGTGTTGCTGGCAATTTTAGTGGTGCAACTTTCTGTAGTGATTCACTTGATACAAAAAGTTGGTGATGAAATGTTTCTGGTTTGAGTTTGATGCGTCTATTTTTATTTGGTCTTTCTGTACTTTTCTATAGCTAAATTAGGAGCTTCGGCTTTGTACTGACCGTTTTTTTTTCTTTTTATTGACTAATTTAGTTTAGTTCTGCTTTAGTTTAGCCAAAATTTAAATGAAATGAAATGCATGGTTAGGTGTTACCTTTGTCTGTGGCTATTGCTATGTCTGTTTCTTTATAGTGTTATACTCATATGAAACTATATATTTTGTCTTGTATTGCTATAATATGATAGCTAGCCTAGCTTTTGCTTTGAAAACATTACCCAGTCAGCAAGGTTGGTCGTAGGTCTGACTGTGCCCATGGTTTTGACGTCCTTTGCTATTTTCACTCCTTCATTTTACTTTTTCTTGGTGTGTAGCTTTATTATTTGTTTACGAGTACCTAGGGCGAATTCAATAATGAAATTGAACGTAACCAGCACATCTAAACCATGCTCAACAGCTGTCAGTGTCAAAATTGTTGTGCCATTTTGACTCTTAAACGCATTCAGTTTCATTGGTGAAATTCGCCCTTAGTAGTTGTGCGTAGTCTCTGAAAACAAAAGATTGTAGACGGAGATTAAGTTTTATCTTTGCGGTGCCCTCGGCCTATACTTTCGTGTTGGGTTAAAAGGCCGTAACTTTATGTTTTTAGACACGCAGCCAAAATAATTCTACTATAAAGTTTGTGTGGGTATTAAAAATGCCTTCTTTTGGCTAAACCGCGGAGACAGAAAATAACATATTTTTAAGAAAGAAAGGCAGTTGTTTTGTTCTTGAATTAATTAAGAATTTATTTATAATATAAGTAATGCATAACATGGTAAAACAGAAAACGTACCGGAAGACGTCCTACAAGGTGGACCGATGATCTTGTGAAGGCCGCAGGTATCCGCTGGATGCGGAAGGAAGGATCCGATGGAAGCACAGAACCGGTCGAAGTGGCGGTGCTTGAGGGAGGCCTATGTTCAGCAGTGGAAATGATAATGATGATGATTACATGATTAACAGAAACCATGGATTTTAACATCTGTTTTTGATCGGCTTATTTCGCGCTTTGCCAGCGGTCAGTCATTGCGTCTCCGACGACATAATTTCGACTAGAATCGTAGAGCTAACTCGCCTATTGATAACTAGGTATTTTCATTGTAAATAACCAAATCACATTTCTTTAGCATGCTCATCATTGTGATACTATGACGTCATGATACGATAGCTCGGTAGTCGTCAGTGAAATTATTTGCATAGCTGTGCAAATAATTATATCTTCACGTTTATCTTATTTACATAGTTTTTGAAATGAAAACTTCTTCAGGCACGTTGAGCGATTTCTCTTAGCGGAAAATCTTATGGGTTCGCGTCACCGACATGCTGTAGTATGCTGTGGTAGCAGTAAGCGAAGTTAAATTATCCATGTTTTTTTTTTTGTTGTTAGTTCCTAATCATTTATTACGGTCTAGCCAAATAGACTAACCAGTAATTTAACTCTAACTTATTATTTTACGTAATAGGTTATGTTATAAATAAGACTAGTATCAATTTACACTTTTACACAATTCCGTAGCACTTTCTTAGAGTATGATAGTTAATCAAAACACTTTGTTCATGTGTTTCATGTACTACAATTCATTCAATATTTATACACTACACTGACTCAAATGACGACACGGTTGGAGCAGTGGTTAAGTTTGACTGCTGCGCTGCGTGTCGCGGGTTTGATTCCCGCACGGAACAGATATTTGTATGACCTACAAGTAGTTGTTCCGGGTCTGGCTGTTTGTGTATGTGAGTTTAAATATTTGTAAACGCACCCACGATACAGGAGAAATTCGTAGTGTGGGGCAACGTTTTTAAATAAAAAAATAAAAAATAAAATGGTTTAGTTCTCTTTAGCCTACGCACTATGTCCGTATTGGCTGTCAGCTGAATTTCCTCAACATTCACGTGTCGGTGAAGTCTGTGTTCGTGGACTTTAGCAAAATTTTGGGTGATGGTGGTGCCGAGTTCCAATTTTCCACGTGAAAAGTTTAATTTGTGTATACTGTGCATTGTTTAAATTATGTTTAAGATAATCATTATTTTATTGTAGTTAAAACTTCTTTTGGCGCGTTGAGCAATAAGTTTTCACTTCTGTCGGAAATCCCCAATTCCCCATGACTGTCTATGGTTTTTTCTTTTATGCGATTTCGTAGTTAATTTACAATGATAATAGTACCTACCTAAATATAAATTAAGATTGGGACATGAGGTATTTCAAACTTGCCTCTGGGATAACAAGGCATCTACAATTCCTCTGGTACTGCACATGTGCATAGGCGGAGTTGTTCACTTAGGTACAACATGATGACGCACTATTATTTTCTATCTTCTGAATATGAAAATAGTGTTTATTTTATAAGTTAATGGCAATTTTATGCCATCAACTACTAAAATACTCGCGGAGATTTCATGGAAATACCATGCAGGTTAATACCCGTTTTCAGCGACATCCCCTTAGTTTAAGGGATCCCCGACGAATGGTAAGGGGCTATTAGAAGGTGGTTTCTGTTTCACCAACAGTAAGCTCTCAGTTAAATGTTAAAAGGCCTCCTAAATTTTGGAGGTCGAAATGTAGGCTCATAAACGTAAGTGATCAAGCAATGAAGATGGATAATGATTTACGTGAATTTTTTGAAAATTTAAAACGGTTTCTACCATATTCGTTTCTACCGTTTCTACCATCTTAGTACCTAACATACAAAATAGCAACATTATTTAAATGGTTCGCTCATGTAGTATTTCCTTTAGTTGACATGTTAATAATTGATTAGTAAAACGCTTGTCTTGTTTCGGCCTGTCATCACGTCTCTATGAAAGCGCTTCGCTACATTACTTTCCTCATCAACAAACCAACGAGCTTTGATTATTACATTATCTTATATGATTTTTGACATAATTATATAGGTACTTATCGTTTTTGCTATAATAATAATACTGGTTTTCAGCTGCATCCGCTAGACGACCTCAACATTTTTGGGAAAACGATAGACAGAGAGAGAGTTATGGTTTTTTTTTCATAGATTTTTTTCTATTAATGTGATGACATGATGAGAATCATATTGGTTGTAACAAGGTTGCCAGGTTTAATAAGTTACACGTGTTTACTTTTTGATTGAAATATTTCCTTGTTTTAGACGAGGCTCGTGACAAAAAAGAGCAGTAGAACTCGCTGGATTGTTGCAATATCGCGCTTTTTTACCTAGATTATGACAATTTCAGAACATTTTTAACTTACCCTGGAGGAAACCTTGACTTGAAATCAACAATCGTCGCGTGACGCTGTGAGTAGGCTGGACCAATGGTTGGCCCTTTTCTGTATTAAACTGGTCATCACTCGAGTGGTTGTTCATTTTTGACGTTCATATTGACATTTTTCTATGTTCATACAACACCAACACAATTACATAGGAATTTTTGCGCATTTCAATTTGAGATCATTCCACATGCGAGTGTCGAAATCCGACGTTGTTTGATCGGTTCACTAAAGAAAATATTTTCACATTTGATTAATTTTGTTTAGATGTCTTCGAGTGAAAGATGCTGAATTACACTCAAAAATGGACATAACGTGTAGTGCCTGATATATGCTTTATTTGCGCTACAGTCGGTAAAATGCCCCTACGCACGGGAGCTTTTTTCACGCAAAGTTTTGACCGTACTCTGGATTTTCAATTCTCGGCATCGAACCGAGCGATGAAAATCCAACAGAGTGCATTCAAAAAGTGCGGGTCGAAAACGTGCACATTGGATTTTCAACTCACACCGCAAAGCCGACCGTTCAAAATCCATAGTACGGTTAAAAAAACGCCACGTTAAAATAGCGCACGTGTGGACATGGGCTTAAGAATAAGAATAATATTTATTTGCTTAAAAACATGGTATAAAAAGATGGTAAAATACATAAAAATAACAAGAGTATTTATACCTGTTTTTGCTTACAGTGATAAGCGTACAAATAGGTATTTAACATTTACTTACGATGTTAGCTTTTCTCTTTTCAAAATACTACTAAACTCTATATTTTTCTAGGTAGTGATTTTCAATATTACTTAATTAAAACCTCGTAGCTGGAGAAATATTTGACACTACAACAATGGATAGAATGAATATTCATACAGCGGTGACTTTAACAATAGTATTACAAAACTATATGCTGTCATCTTTCACGCTATTAACTAAGCAGGTAGACAACTGCATTCTTTGTTCACTGTTATTCGCAGTAACTGGATCGAGAAAACAAATATATTTTTTTACGATTTAATGTACCAGCTGTTGCCCACGACTTTGTCTGCAATTCGGGATAAAAAGTAGCCTATTAAGAAATAGGCTCTCCAGGTCTCACACGCCAAATTTCATCCAATTCCGTTTAGCAGTTTTAGCGTGAAAGCGTAAAGAATAAACAAACCCCCTTTCACATTTATAATACTAGCAGCGCCCCGCGGTTTCACCCACGTAAGTCTCGATCCCGTGGGAATATCGGAATAAAAATCCTATGTCTTAATCCAGGGTGTCAGCTACCACCATACAAAATTTTATCAAAATTGGTCCAGCCGTTTGAGCGTGAAAAAGTACCAAACATACACACACACACTCACACTTTGGCCTTTATAATATTATAGTGTGATTAGTTAGGATTTCTACCACTACCATGTACTTAAGTTTTGATTTTTGGCGTAAAAGGAATTCAAAAGCAAGTCACCAATCATATTATCTTATCCGTAATTTAATACATAACATAATAGCACGCCTGTATTCCCCGAAGGGTTAGGCAGAGGTGTACCTATAGTACACCCATATTTCGCCAGTTATGTTTAAGTCCCATGTAATAGGGGGCGAGCCTGTTGCCATCAACCGGACACAAATCAGACTACGGGCTGTTACTGAGAAATTCCAGATAGAAAAATCCAATAACACTGCCCGACCCGGGAATCGAACCCAGGACCATGCATGCTCAGCAGTAGCGCTTGCGACCATTAGACCAACGACGCAACTCGCAACTTAAGACGCTGACAACAGCTAACCCGCGGTCACTGTCAGACTGCATACAAAAGAAAGAGAAGCATGATGCGCTTGTAATTTATTGCAAAATATGAAGCAGTTATCTATTTACTCAAAAATGAGTTGAGTAATCGAAAATGAAAAACAACAAAGTTCTGCATTCAAATAAGATGTTCTTGTTATTCATTAAATACCAACCGTACGTTGATATTTAACACAGATATTTTGGATTGAAACTCAAAGTAAAGAGTTGTTTACCGTTAATTTGTATCGAGATTTTTTTTTCTAAACGTGTGTTGGTATCAACTAAGTTCTGAGAAAGTTCAAGAATAACATATATTATTTCCGCTACCACAAACTATACAGGGTGTTAAAGAAATTTCTTTTCGATTTGGGTTTTTTTTTTGTTTAAGACATGCCTACTTTTATCATTTGCCTCTTGTCAGTGCCTTAACGTTCTTCAAGAACCGGTCAAATAAAGTTATGCCTACTCTTGAGAAAAAATTAATATCAATGTTTTTTTTTTATAGTCAAGCAAGAATAGGCGTAATAATAACATTAGTATATCAATAATCTATTTGTCGTAGGTATTTCTAAGTGCTAAGGAAAAAAAACTGTATAAAATTATCATTCGATTATTTTTTTCTTCTTGTGATTTGTCAAAAGCTGATTTGAATACTGATTCAAGGCTCTCACACACTCACGCAATATTGCGGGCGCGACAGGCGCCGACAAAGAAATGGTGCTACTAGTGTCTCGTCGCACCCGCGATATCGCACTTGTCTGTACGAGCCTTTATATCAAGTCGGCCTTCGTTAAAAAAAGTATCGTTCTTAACATATTTTTTTATCGATTTATCTTTTGATCCATAAAGTTGTAGGAATAACCCATAGATATAAGATATTTTAATGGATTAACCTGATTGTAGTACCTACCTACCTATTAATCATAAGGAAAAAGTGTTTGTTGTGAAGTCATTATTTTTGTTTTATGATGATTTGCATACATACTCAAAATTTACCGCTAAACATTTTTTTACAATTTGTTAGTAAGTACCTATACGTACAGACGCAGACAGCACATCAAGCTACTACAATCTGTCAAATTTCTTTAAAAGATTTTCAACTTTATCGTTAAAGCATAAAGTTCAATGTTGATTGGGAAAATTTGATAGTTTCCGGGTAGCTTGACCTGCTAGAGTCTGTACAAGAGCTGTGGTGGCCCAGTGGTAACAGCAGCGACTTATGAGTTGTAGGCCGTAGATTCGAACCCAGACATGCGCTTTACTTTGTGTAAATTATTTAATCACCATTCAGTCTCAAAACGGTGAACCAAAAATTCGAAGACATGTGACATCTACCAACCTGCACTGGGCCCGCGTGGTGGGTTACGGCCCTCTCCCTCTCACGGAGAGGAGGCCTGTATCCCAGCAGTGGCAACATTATAGCCTGATAATGTAGGTACAATTTATTTTAGTTATGGCAAATTATCGAAAATCAAATTTGAATTCATTGACCGCACAATACTGAAGCAGTCTCTTGTTTTCATGATGAAAAAAACATATTAAACTTACACCTCGATTTCCGAAGTATTTTCAGAAAAAAGATCTACTGTGACAAAGTAATAATCATAATCAAAAAGTTTATTTGTGAAACATAGGTATGCAATAGGTCATACATAATAAATAGCACGCTATGTTTTGTCTTAAGACATACAAATATGGTAACATGCAAAGTAAATAAGCTAAAATAAAAAATAAAAACATGTCATTACTAAAAACAAACATATTCAAAGTTTTAACTTTGACTATGACTATTGGAATGTTTGTTTTTATTAATGACATTTTTTTATTTGCCAAAATATTCCATATCTAAAGAAATTCCGAGCAAACTAGCTTTAAAATATTTTTATTTAAAGCTAATTTGCTCGGAATTTCTTTAGTTATGGAATATTTTGGCCGTGATCCGAGATCGCCTTGACAGGTGACCTGAAATAACGGATTTACTAATTGAGTGCAATGTAAAAATACTATTCAGGTCATGTCAGTTAGGAATTTTGTTTCTAAAATATATTTTTTGTAAGAAAATCATTTTATTTTCAATAATAAAGGCGGATTTATAAGAAATACATAAGTATATTTGAGGGTTTCGTATCCTGCATTGATACAAGAAATTATGTATTGTATTGTTATATCGGGTAATTTGTATGCGTGTCAATAAAATTAAAAAAGAATTCACCAGCCGGTCTATTCCGTAAAAATCTCACCGTGAAAAATTAGGTGAAGTGAGCTTCTAGTGAACTGTCATACCATCCGATGCTCGATGCTAGGGATTGACACTATTGACAACTCACTTCAAGCTCACTTCACCTAAGTTCTCACGGTGAGATGTTTTACAGAATAGCACTACCGGTCATTCAAAAGCGCGGGAAGTGACGCTCCTGTCACTGTCAAGTGACAGTTCGCTCAGCCAGTGATGTACGTACGGCGCCGCTTGTAGGATTGGGGCTCGCTACACGATATTCAAAATACCGGTTTTCGGTATGTAGCTGCATGTTAGATACAACTATGACAGACATAAAGGGATAGCATGGTCTTTGGTAGTCTATTCGCACTGAACTTGTCCCATTCAAAGCCTTTATCGTGTCACCATCGACCAATTTTCTTGAGTAATTAGCTATACGAGCGCCGTGTAAGCGTCTTTGGGATTAAACTAGTCTTGCCTAGTTAAAAACACTGCAAAATAACGTTACATGTACTCAGGCCAACGATACGAGATAAATACATACAATTGCAACTTATACAAATATTAATTTTAAACTCAAGTAATCTAAGTTGATTTTTGAACGAAAAAAGAAAAAAACTATCGCTAAACACCACAAAATAGGTAATTTTAGTTGCAATGGAAACTGAACCATAAGCAATTAAGTTAAAAATTTTAATCCCAAAGCACGAAATTTATCTCTTCTCGTTGGTTTTAGTATAGATTGACATGCGTTCCTGCTAGAGTTACAGTTTTGTAGATAAAAATACACTTCTTCTTCGTTGTATCAATGATTTCAAATTATATAAGTTTTGACCAGAATTCAGTCTCGCAATAGTCTTTCATTGTTTAGGTGTTATTTTACAGAGAACACAACAAGAGGTCAGGCATCGTTTGGGGTGTAGCTCCACAATCGTATTGTAGCTTATTGCAGTTTCCTTTTTTTTTCTAACCTATTTCCAGAACTCCTAGAACAAAAGTAACCAACTATAACAAGTTTTACTCCTGCAAAAAAGCTTTGAATATTAGAATAAACAGTTTTTCTTTCTATCTTCTCTGTATTTAACAAAAAACATGGTCCTTAATCCGTATGCAAATCATGCCGTATTTCCATATATTGCGTGACGAAAAATGGCAGTATTATCGTACCGTGAAATAAGTTATGTAAAGTGTATTTAATAATAAAAAGTATGACCTAGCCGAGTTAATGAATAAAGAAAGAAATCGTTTTAGAGGTCAGACAGTCACTAAGCGGTAAATTTGAAACTTTTTGGAACTGAAAATATGACCGACGCCAACGAAAACAACTGAAAAAAGATGAAATATCTGTTTGTAAAGTATTAGTTATGCATCTATAACTAAACATATTTTTTTTTAATTTGACATTAAAGTACACGGTGACAATTAATTTAAGCATGGAAATAGCCTGGTATAAAATAAATGATCAATGACCCGCATGCTAGGAAACACTAGTGTTTCCTAGCATGCGTTCATTATGGATATAATAGTTAATTACAAATTTTATTAGTAATGTAGGTACACTTTTGTAAAAAAATAAACTAGCCTAATACAATTAATTGTAGGGATAAGAAACGGGGGGAGAAAGTAAAGGGGGTTTTAAATTAATTAATAACAAGGAAAAGGGAGTATGTATTTATGTACCGGGAACGTGTTGTTTGTGAGTGTAACTGTGTATGTGGGGGTGAGTTTAGATTTGTATGTATGAGTGGGTGCCTGATTTGTAGTTATGGTTTGAGTAATTCTTCCGTGTCGTTATAACACAAATTAATGTCGCTTTTTGTGTTTGTCTGTGTGACCGCGTTGTCCTTCTAAAATACAAAACGGATTTTGACGTGGTTTTCTCTATCATTTAGAGAATTTATTCCGGACAGTTTGTGTATAATACATTAATATTTGAAGAAAGTTTTGAGTATGAATGTCGATGGCTATAAGAGTATGGGAAGACCAAAGAAACGATGGATCGACTGTGTGAAGGATGATATGGCTAGAAAGGGAGTGACTACCGAGATGACGACTAAATATATAGAAGTACCTATGGAAGAAAGGGACATGTTGCGCCGACCCCAAATAAATTGGGGTAAGGGTGGGAGAATGATGATGATGAAATCATTAAGGTAATATAATAATAGAAAAATCTCAATATTTTGTTAAGTCTGAAGAACCGTGCGAAGCAGAGCGGGTCGCTAGTTGGCTAATAAATGGCACATGACATGTGAAGTCTTTGAAAAAGCTGTATTAAGGCGCTGACAAGAGGTAAATGATCTAAGTAGGCCTGTCTTAAACAAACAAATTGCTAAATCTATATAGTTTGTGGTAGCGGAAAAAAATATAAGTTATTCTTGAATATATTTCTCAGAACTTGGTTGTTACCAAAACATATTTAGAAAAAAAATCTCGATACAAATTAACGGTAAACTAACCTTTCACTTTGAGTTCCAATCCAAATTATCTGTATTAAATATTAACGCACGGTTGGTATTTAACTAATAACAAGAACGTCTAATTTGGAGAACTTGGTTGTGTTTTATTTTCGATTACCCAACTCATTTTTGAGTAAATAGAGAATTTCTTCATATTTTGCAATAAATTACAAGTGTTGTGTCATCGCGTTTCTCTTTCTTTTGCATGCAGTCTGACAGTGACCGCGCTTTAGCTGTCTTAAGAGACCGGCGATGGATGCGTAGTTCATACAAACGTAATACCAAAATAATTTGTAAATCAAACATATTCTTAAGGTAGTGTCTCTTTATTCAGCTTGTAATGTAGAATATCTCGGTTCCCAAATATATATTTTGAATGGACACTGATTTAAACAAGAATTATGAGAAAAAAAAAAATCTATAGAAATTTTAAATTCCTCATATCGTCGTTCCTCGTATCTCTCGTCTTTATATCATTGTCCTTTAAATATATATATTTGGGAACATAGATATTCTGTAATCCAATAGAAATAAATACACACTACCTTAAGAATATGTTTGATTTACAAATTATTTTGGTATTACGTTTGTATGACCCCTTAATAATAGAACATACACTCGTATGACGAAACGTGCTGGACCAAAAATTTTCTTTGAAACCAAGAAATCGAATTGATTGAAAATAAGAAGACCAATTTACGTATTTGTTTTACGTTCGTGATCTTGTCTCATATCAAATATAATATGATACATTATAATACGGTATGCAATAATTATAAGCGAGCAGTGTTTTAAAGTGTGGTGTGTTGTGGCGCAGCCTGGGAGAGGCCTATGTCCAGCAGTGGACTGCGATAGGCTGAGTTGATTGATGAGTGTTTTAAACCCAGCAAGGCACATTACTTTGTGTATATTATTTCATCAACACTACTAGGTACGGTAATCAAAAACATCGTGCGGAAACTGGAATTTAAAACAATTGGAAGTCTATTTATAATGATTAAAGTTTTTAATAGGTATACATATGTATATCCTTATATTTAAATACATATTTATTCCACAATTTTCGTAATTGCACCTACCACTGTTTATGGTAACAACTACCAACCCACTGCACACTGGGCCCGTGTGTTCGATTACAGCCTGCTCTCCCTCTCTCAGACATCGTACAGAGAGGAGGCCTGTGTCCCAGCAGTGGAAAAGTTATAGGCTGATAATGCTATGCTATGTGCAAAAATTATAGGTAGATACTCTTCTTTCTTATATAATGTAGATACATTCTACACCTACCTCTCCGCAGATAGACATCGCAACCCTTTGGTTGTGCAGGCAGCTAGCTATAGGCCTTCTCAAATTAGTCAGACTCGCCGACCTAGGCATACTCTCTCAGACCCGGATGACCCCATTACTCTCCTTCAGGAAAGCAATAGGGCCACAAGTACAGTGCACAAAAATAAACCTCCTCGCCGCCGAGGTACTACGCGAAGTTCAAGAATTAATTGTTCCCCCCGTCCCTTGCACGTCGAACCGCCAGCCCCGAGGCTAAGTGAGCCGTAGCATTTAATAGTAATCCCCGTTAATAATCATGAATTTAAACTTTCGATCCAGCCCGTCCCCAATTTGCTGTTTTTCCCCAACGACGCCCTAAGCCGAGGTTCGTACCCCACAGGGGGTGCCCTTAGAGCGCTGTCGTTTAGTTTTTAATACTTATATTTACGCTCCTGGCTGGAGGCTTTAAGCTAATACCTTAGGGTAGCCACAGGAAAGACCGGTTAAGCAGTCACGGCCTCTCAAGGCCAACTGCAAGATGCCATTCACAAAAAAAAAAAAAAAAATACACCTACCTAAGTGTTTTTCAAGATACCTACCAAAATAAATTCAAGTAAAAAAAGTCAAATTATTTATTTCAAATAGGCACTAAGAGGCACCTTTTGAACGTCAAAAATTACAAAAAAAATATATAGAATTGATTCTAGTTGCCCCTTCCAAAAGGTAGTTTCGTATGGAGAAGAATGGGCAAGAAACTACACCGTTACTCTTTTAAAAATGTTTCACAATATTTTAAGTAGGTAGGTACACAGCTGTTCCATATATTTTGACGAGTTAATACGAACATATTGTAGGGAACAGCTGATTTTTTTTTCGCGACTCAGGGTTTGGTCCAATATACTATTGGATATTGTTAATTATATGATTATATGTGAAGACGATGCACCTAGAATAAAATTACTATACCACAATAGGTAAAAATAATTAAAAATGAAGCAATTATAGATGCTGCTCACATATTTACAAACATCATAAAAGTATAATTCTGTTTTCCTAAAAAAAAAAAAAATAAGTCAGTGTTTGAGTTTAGGTAATCACAGAATGTAAAAACAATGTCATAAAAATAACAAATTATACGATTAAAATAGCAACCAGTATGATTTTGTCTAGACTCTAGATTGTCCTACGGAGGAATCCAGCACGAGGAAAGCAGGAGAAGGAAAGCAGGAATCCGCTGGATGCGGAAAGCACTTCTGTGCTTCCCGCCGCTTGGGGGAGGCCTATGTCCAGCAGTGGACGTCTTTCGGCTGAAATGATGACGATTGATCTATGCTAGTTATTTATAGTATATAATTACGTGTGACTCCGGTTATACATTATGTTAAAATCATAATCATAATCTCCTTTTGGTTTTCCGTAGTTGCTTAAAAAGCAACAGTAGCTACAATAAAATATTATTGTACTCGTATTTGAGGGATTCACACAACGCAGAATCATTGTGATAACCGTCGGCAAATACAAACGCCAGCACATCAAGCTACTACAATCTGTCAAATTTCTTTAATAGATTTTCAACTTTATCGCTACAACTTAAGATTCAAGGTTGATTGGGAAAATTTGACAGTTTCAAGTAGCTTGACCTGCTGGCGTCTGTACCTAAAGACCAAATTGTAATAGGCGCTTTATTATACTTTGAAACTCCCGTATGTCTTGGTCTCTCCTTTTTTGTACGAGGAAAACGTTCTTATAAATTGTTTTTAAGTGTCTTGCGTAATTTGATTTTAATTAAAAGAGTTCTTTATCTTCTGTCATCTCTAAAATTTATTATATCAGCGGTCAAGGTACACATAAAGCTGTTTTGCATTTAAACAATACAGTTATTATCTTATGAAATCACATAGCATTTGAGCAATGTGATCACAATAATAATCATAATCATTTATTTGTCAGAATATGGTACATTTTGCTAATGCATCCATGCATTTGCATTTTGTTAATGTGCTTGAGGTTAAGTTTTGAAGACTTCAACTAATGACACTTGACAGTGACTGATCCAGCTCGCTGTAACTATAGCAAGGTTCTGCGATATTGACAGATCCAGCTCGCTGCAACCGTAGAGAGTTCCTGCCATATTGACAGATCCAGCTCGCTGCAACCATAGAGAGTTCCTGCCATAGTGGCAGATCCAGCTCGCTGTAACCATAGCGAGTTCCTGCCATAGTGACAGATACAGCTCACTGTAACCATAGCGAGTCCCTGCCATATTGACAGATCCAGCTCTCTGTAATCATAGTTCACCGAGAGTTCTTCCATAGTCCCAGTAGTAGATCACAGGTAACGCAGAGGGAATGTAAGTACGTTTATTCTTACTATTTAAGGCAAAATCTAAGACTGCGTCTTCAACCAGTGCTATGTGTTTTGAATGAAACTTATTAGATAGATATATAACTTACATAAATATTTATAGCTGACCTCGTAATTTCTTTACCACGTTTAACGGCAATTCCCAGTAAATTGAAACTTCACGAAAGTTGAAACTATGTAACTGTTACAATATACCAACAGACCTTATTATTGTATGACGTGCAAGTGAAATTGAACCTTATGGTTATTAAGCAATACTAGATAGATAGACTATTAGGTAGTAAAAATGAGCACGTTTTTTGTATTAATAATTATCACACAACACGGTGACATAATGTATGTTTATTTATGTGTGATCATTTGTGATGCTTGACCCTGAAAAAAAAGTCACGGTCAATCCGTCCGTCGGTTTAAATTGGTCTTATGCCAATACACTGTTTATAAGATACTAGCTTCTGCCCGTGACTTAGTCTGCGTAAAATTTTTCTTGTTTTAACATAAAATATATCCTATGACATTGGTTTTGGCTTCCCATTAGTGAAAGAAATTCGGAATCGGATCCGTAGTAGTTCAGAAGATTATCCCGTACATACTATTTAAATTAAAAAAATAAAGATGAGAGACAGAGAAATATAAGTCTTCACAAACTTACAAATAACAATATATGTCAGGTACCTGCCGATTAAAGGCTCCCACAGAAAGGCGTGACACGACGGTTTTTTTTTTTTTGGTGGGAAATTATCAAATAACTTCTCCCGCTCTGGGTGGAGCGGGAGGGAGTGTCAGACTTTTACTGACTAAAACCCACCGTGTTCCTTCAGATGCCTGTGTGCCAGGGCCACGATATCCCTTTCGGACAGGCTCGTAACCCTGGCAGGCATTGGCCCTTTCGGACCCCGTCAATTGGTGTGGACGTCTCTTTGAGGCGCGCGTGGAACACAACGCGCCGTCGACCCGGGCTTGGTCCTTATCGGACGGCGAGCTACCCATCGCTCACCGTCCGCAAGCCCGCGCCTACGGTGGCCGGGAATCGGCCTGCGATTCCCGACGCCCGGGGCGTCTCCTGCGGCGACTAGGGGCGCGAGGGCGTTGATTTTGCCTTACCCTCACGCGTTCCGCCTCCTCCTTCGCAAGCATCACTGTTTCGCAGAAGGAGGTGACGGCCTCCCATGCACTCTCGCTCCGAACCATGGCATGAACCAGGGCCTGACGCGAGAGATCGCCGCCGCCGATCGCTGCCGTGAGGACACGGCGGTGCTCCGCCCAAGCAGGGCAGACCTGCGACGCGATTCTGGTTAAACAATTTCCATAAAGTTTTCATAGAAATTGTTCTACTAGTTACTAGAGTCGCGTCGAGCCGGTCTGCGGGAGCCTTAAGGCTAAAATTAAAGAACAATGTCAAACTTTGCATAACTAAGTTCAGTCATTAGCAGCTTTTGTTTACATTTAAATTAATTAAGTAATTGTTTACGCAACGACTTAGTTCAAATTGTTGATTTACCTCTATGCTTTGGAGAATGCCCAAAGTGGTTTTGTTTTCTTTTGTTTTCGGTACAATATTTACATACAAAACCTACCTGTAGACTTTGAAAGGGTTATTGTAAAGTTTATTAATTATTCGTATTTATTTGGTGTTATTTTTTTTTTTAATTAAATGATTATTTTGTCTAGACGTAAACCCTTAATCAAGAAAACACAATTAAATGAAATGGATTACAATACTTTTGTTTTTATTGAAACTTCTAACACAAAACAGTTCATAAACAAAGAAAAGTATTTAACAACAAAAAAATACACAATTTCATTTAACAATATATTTTCTTAACCAAAAACAGAAACGAAAACTTATTGCTAACAGAACTACTCTTTGAAGTTGTAAATTAAAAAGGTTTATTT
The DNA here is from genome assembly GCA_963921375.1 of Tiliacea citrago. Lineage (NCBI taxonomy): Eukaryota > Metazoa > Arthropoda > Insecta > Lepidoptera > Noctuidae > Tiliacea > Tiliacea citrago. The sequence goes on from OY992802.1 coordinate 12,880,791, forward strand.
CATAATAACTTCTTTAATCTTCTTGGCTAACAGAATAAAGTGGTAAAAATAGAATTTATTGTGTTATTACCCTTAGGGGTTGAATGTTCACATGTGCCCCAACCTTTGAAGTGATTCGCTATTGAAATTCTACCGTATCCTCTATTACTTTTTGACCCGCGGCTTTATTCACTTAAAAGGTTATTGGCATTCAGATTGCTGATACAAAAACCTGGCCCAGGTTCTAGGTATATCTTTTTATGTATTACTTAAGTTGTTTGTGTATTCAATAATAATCAGTAGAAATTATTCACGTCAAAAAGTGGTAAAATGGCAAATTTCGTGGAGTCTTGACTAAATTTATTTCAGGCGTATTGCTAGGTATATCTTTTAATGACAGTTTAAGACAGAAAAAGATTTTAGGTTTTATAATAAATTCATACTACTTAGTGTTAAGGACAAAATTAATAACACCTAAGTTTTCACATTATAATTTACCTTATTCGATGGCTCTAATTTTCCTTCGTCTTTTCTTTTATATGTGTGTTCTCATCATAATTGTAAATTTAAATAGGAGTTCTGTAAGTATGAATTCGAATGCAACTAATTCAAGAGTTCCGATAGACCGGCCATTGAAACTGGGGGTCTACTCCGAAGTGCTAAGCCGAAGTATAGGCCGAATGTTCGGTCGTTTCGTTACTACGGCTAAATATCGCTGACTACGGCGAAAACAAAAAAAAAGAAAAGCAGTCGAAGAGATAAGCCAAAGTCAAAACTGTGACTTGAAGTCGGGTAAGTACACCAAGTCAAAATAGGAAACTATGGAAGTTTTAAAACGGCCGAACATTCAGCCGATACTTCGGTTTAGCGCTTCGGAGTAGACCCCCTGGAATTAATGTTAGCTATTAATATTAACCTTGACGCTTTGACTGATGTGCATCGACTGATAAACTATTTCAATTTGAATTTGTTCTTTGTAGTTATTTTCATGGTAATAAATATAACACCTGAAGTGAGAAAGGTTTTCAGTTTGAATGAGGATGGATACGAGTAGGGGAAGACCAAAGAAATGATGGATGAACTGTGTGAAAGATGATATGGCTAGAAAGGGAGTGAGTACCGAGAGGACGACTAATGGAGAAGTATGGAAGAAAAAGACATATTACGTCGTGCTCAAAATAAATAAGGATAAAGGCTGAAGAATGATGATAATTAAATAACACCTGACGCATTTACATATTTCCTGTTAACCCGTACAGTGATGCTAAAAGCGTCGAAAGTGGATTCACAAAAGAGTTCACCGACCTTGCGACCTTTCTGCCTCACTATGATTTATGCTTGCTCATTTAAGTTGCCATGAAATGTGCCATGTCATAGGAAAATGGGATATGTATGGTGTCTTGTTAAAGGAAAGTTTGATTTATCACCAAGGGTTGATTGTATAAATATTTAGGATTAATGTACAGTGAGTGCCAGTGATCTCTACATAGATATTTGTCATACAGAGTAAAATATATTGTTGGGACGACAACAGAACTTTAACAGGGGGTCGCCGAGCATAGAGGTTAGTCTGTAATGTAATGTTTTTTCTCACATTATATATAATGTACCTACACAGACCCACCTACCTACTTGCGGGCATGATTTCCACTTGTGATTAATCTAGGCATGTATGTTGAATACTCTTATAAAATGAATGCATTTTTATGAACCTTTCATAATTCCTACTTTGGGGTCCTAAAGATTCACTCAAGTAACTGACCAACTAGAATGTAAGGCAGTTAGTTCAAACCTTTTTTTTTTTGTTCCCGGGGTGGAAAATCCCCATGGACGTCTTCCGCCTTGGGGCGAGCGGAGGGGTCTGTCAGTCTTACTGACTAAAAACCACCCCGGTGTTCCGTTCTAACGCTTGCACCGGGAATCATGAGCTCATGTGAGACTTCCGCTATCCCCGGCTTGTGGGCGCCCGCCTATGCGGGCCACCTAAATTCTGGGGGTTTTACCGCCCCATGACGCGGGCGCGTGTGGAACACTACGCGCTGCCACCTTGAGTCTTGTATGATAGGCCTCGGTTTAGGGCGTCGCTGGGGGAGGGCAGCAAGGGACAGGCTGGTATTATCGGATTAAACAAAATTGATAAGACCTGAGGTGACTTCCTTTTATAACCTTCCCACCTATATATTCTATTCTATAGCCAGTCCTGGCAAGGTCAGGTGAGCTTTATCGGAATATTCAATTCAATTGTAAACAATTGTTGAAGGAAACTTGGCTGACCAAAATAGAACAAGATAGGTAAATTTAAAAATCATTTAATATAAAAAAAAGGTTTATTGCAGAAACTTGTACAAATTTTACAGTAAATCTTATACAAACCTCTCTCTAAATCTTAAGATAACCCTGTGCTAGGAGATCCCGCTCTCCAATGACAAAATTATGAAATCGTAAAAGTGCGGTTCAAAATTAAAATAGAATTTAAACAAAGAAATTACAAGTAAAATCGCAAACTAAACAAGACAAATCTTGTAATGTAATATAACCAACTATAATAAAAAAGAAAAATAAACTTAGAGATATATCCTGGGTGTGTGTATGTGCATGGGGGTATGTGTATCTTTTCAACTCATATTGACGATGCTTGCAGCAATAAAGGCTCGTACAGACTAGTGCGATATTGCGGGCGCAACGCGACACTAGTAGCACTGCAATTTCTTTGTCGGCGCCTGTCGCGCCCGCGATCTGTACGAGCCGTAGTTCAATGTCATCATAGGTCTTTAGTTTTAGCCATTGAACTAAAGCCTTTTTGCAGTCTTAATACTTATGAAATGTAAATTTTGATGCTTTAGGTGTTCTTATTGCGATGTTATATATGAAATCACGAGACTATATTGGACGGCACGGTTGGCGCAGTGGTTAAGCGATTGACTGCTGCGCTGCGTGTCGCGGGTTCGATTCTCGCACGGAACAAATATTTGTATTACCTATAAGTAGTTGTTCCGGGTCTGGCTGTTTGTGTATGTGATTTGAAATGTTTGTAAACTAACCCACAATACAGGAGAAATTCCTAGTGCGGGGCAACGTTTTTAAAAAAATAACAAAAACAAAGTAATGACAGAAATGACGAAAACAGTAATGCGTAACATACTATCAGTAGGAATGAGTTTCATTTTGACATTTCAACAACATTCATTGCGTTATTTACGTTGATGAGTGAATAAATTTTTCGAACATAATGAAGCAATCATTAAGACTTTGACAACAGGTAAACCCCGGTCACTGTCAGACTGCATACAAAAGAAATAGAAACGCGATGACACAACGGTTGTAATTTATTGCAAAATATGAAGCAATTATTTATTTACTCAAAAATGAGTTGAGTAATCGAAAATAAAAAACAACCAAGTTCTGCATACAAATAAGACATTCTTGTTATTAATTAAATACCAACAGTACGTTGATATTTAATACAGATATTTTAGATTGAAACTCAAAGTAAAAGGTAAGTTTAGCGTTAATTTGAATCGAGATTTTTTTATTAAACATGTTTTGGTAACAACCAAGTTCTGAGAAATATGTTCAAGAATAACATATATTTTTTCTGCTTCCACAAACTATATAGATCTGGCATTATTTTTGTTTAAGACAAGCCTACTTTTATCATTTGCCTCTTGTCAGCGCCTTAACAATATCTTTAAAAATCATTCAGATTGTTATTGATAGTCTGTTACCGAATTAGGATGCTGGTCTATGGTTGATAGCAATTAAACTATCATTTTTATTCATCACGCACGTCTGTCTGCCGTACAAAAGTAACAATTGTCCCGAATTGGATACAATGATGTATGATAATTATTTATGCAAATATTGTTGTGTTTTGATTGCCCGATAAAAATTACGTTGTAGTCTTGAAACTATTTTTCTTCGATAAAATGGGTAAAAATAATGAAATCGATTATGTTAAAGAAAATAAGAACCATTTTTATTTGCTCAGTGGGGCAGTTACAGGGTTATGTCTATTAAATAAAGAGATTATTATATAAAGAGATGTCAGCACAAACTGACGGGGTCCATTAGGACCAATGCCCGCCAGGGTTGCGAGTTTGTCCGAAAGGAATATCGTGGCCCTGGCACACAGGCAACGGAAGGAACACGAGTGGGTTTTAGTCAGTAAAAGTCTGACACGCCCTCCCGCTCCGCCCATAGCGGGAGAAGTTATTTGATAATTTCTCACCAAAAAAAAAAAAAAGGGTTATGTGTTACAACAAACTGTATCTGTGCTTGAAATTGGTATCATGTCACATTTCATTAGCATGACTATTGATTTTAAATTCCAAAAACCGTGTTCAACCCTCATCAAGTTAATTACGAAAATCAGCCCTCCACATAATTGGACAACATTAATTCCATTCATCCCCTTTTCAAATCACCATAGTCAGTTTTCAACTTTCCGACCTTCTTAGCTGCCACGGCTTATTTTAATTTTTTGTTTTGTTTTTATATGTATATTTATTACGGACGCTTTTAACGTGCACGTCATTCTACATTGTTCTCACATTGTATAATTTCAACATGAATGATGTAACCAATATTATATAACCATATTTTAATTTAAAGTGTCCGTGGAGTTTCTTGCCCGTTCTTCTCCTTATGAACCTACTACGCTTTGGAATGGGCAACTAGCTTCATATTTCCGACTGACCGATCGCTTGACAATTTAAGAGCGCCTGTAAATGCTGTATTTGAAATAAATGCTTTGAGTTTGAGTATGACAGCTCAGGAATTCATCGTCTATCATCGAACGTATTTAAGTTTTGAAAGGACGCTTTTAGTACCTACCTACTTCCACTATCGATAATAACGAATATAAATTGGTTTTGCTGCTGATTGACCTTCTGTATTACATAAATCTGTTTATTACAAGTTCAGGCTAAATGGTGCTCAAAACCTCACTATCGATTATATAACCATATTTTAATTTAAAAGTGTCCGTGGACTTTCTTGCCCGTTCTTGTCCTTATGAACCTACTACGCTTTGGAATGGGCAACTAGCTTCATATTTCTGACTGACCGATCCCTTGACAATTCAAGAGCGCCTGTAAATGCTGTATTTGAAATAAACGCTTTGAGTTTGAGTATGACAGCTCAGGAATTCATCGTCTATCATCGAACGTATTTAAGTTTTGAAGGGACGCTTTTAGTACCTACCTACTTCCACTATCGATAATAACGAATATAAATTGGTTTTGCTGCTGATTGACCTTCTGTATTACATAGATCTGTTTATTACAAGTTCAGGCTAAATGGTGCTCAAAACCTCACTATCGATTTAATGACAGCGTGCCTGTAATTGGATTATTTGAAATAAATGATTTGAGTTGTTTTATTTAAAATAAATGGTTTGAGTTTGACCTTCCCAACTCAGCGGCGTTGCACCTATATTCCTATAAAAAGTAGGTCAAAAAATCCTACTGTATCATGGTACATTATCAATCAAAATCTTGTGACGCGGTAGCTGATTCACGCTGATGGATCTGACCTAAATATTACTAGTAGCAATTACTACTACACGGCATTTAGGTGAAGTAATGGGCTGTAAGTTTTGTAACGCCTAGTGTAGTACAGCTCTTCGTATGTTTGTAGTGTTGATTAATTCACGATCAGCCTATAATGTTCCCACTGTTGGGACACAGGCCTCTTGGTGAGAAGAAGTGGCCCGTAATCCACCATACGAGCCCAGTGCGGGTTGGTAGATGTAACATCTCTTCGAATTTTTGGTTGTAGGGAATGCCGGTTTCTTCACGATGTTTTCCGTCACCGTTTTGAGAGCAGTGGTGATGGAATAATTTACATAAACTGTTGCTAATTATTTCGTTTAATTGTGGGAAGGGTGGATTTTGTGGGCTGAAACCCTACACCCTACCCTTCTTTAAATCACTAGTTATTCAATTATTAAACACGATAGAGTATTGAAAGAAAGACAAACAGGTTTATTTGTCACAGAATAATAATTATGCTTGCTTGCTTGTTGTTTGGCTTGACTTCGGTAGAATTAGATTCATGTATTATTTCGGATTGCCACTTAATTTTCTTTTATTATGAACCAATGGTGCAGGTCACTGCAGACTGCATTTTTGTAACGTTAAGCTGTCGACTTAGTATTTAACTTGTCGGCGTGTAGGTAGGTATTGAGCTGGATTTACCATTTATACAATTTTTTTTGATAATATTTTAATTATGAGGTTTGGACTCATGCAGACTGGCGCTACGCGACACCGGTAGAACAATTTCTATGAAAAGTTTATGGAAATTTGCGGCGTACCAGTCTGCACGAGCCTTTATACTACAGTCCAATAGCACTATTACTTCTTGCTTTTGGTATTTTTTTACAAATTTAAACCTTGCTTCAAAAGTTGTCCAAAATTACTCGCGATTTACAATAAAAAATAACACATTACGCTTTCTTTTTTATCGAATTATTTATTGTAAGATCAGAGATTAAAATTCAAAAGACCCAACGCAATAAAACCTACTTTGAATGCTCTTTCCATTTATCTAGCCACTGTTATAAATGTTACTGCTTTACGCTCCAAAACATCCAGAGCGATGATAATATAGTCCATTGCTTTTATTTTATCAAATATAAATGGCTTCTGATCTTCAAAGGCTTGCACATTCATGAATATATTTTAGCCCCCGTTACATTAGATAGCTTTAAAGGTTGTTACAATTTAACCACTCTCATATTTAGGGTTCCGTACCTCAAAATGAAAAAACGGAAACCTTATAGGGTCACTTCGTTGTCCGTCTGTCTGTCAGTCTGTCAAGACCCTTTTTCTCAGGATCGCGTGGAGGTATCAAGTTGAAATTAATATCAAATGCGTAAGTCTTTTTTTTTGGGTGTGATATTATCAAATAACTTCTCCCGCACTGGGCGGAGCGGGAGGGCGCGTGGGCGTGTCAGACTTTTACTGACTAAAACCCACCCGTGTTCCTTCAGATGCCTGTGTTCCAGTGCCACGATATCCCTTTCGGGCAAACTCGCAACCCTGGCAGAAATGCGTAGGTCTACGGTTCCTTGGAGCTCTAAAAAATCAAGCTAAGCTAAGTTAACGCAGTAAATAATACGGAGATTTATGCGACATATTTGATACTCGCAAGTAAATTAAAACCTAAAGGGTACTTTCCGTTGACCTAGAATCTTGAAATTTGGCAAGAAGCAAGGTATCACAGCACAAGTAAAGGAAAAAGTCCGAAAATCTTTAATTTGTAATTTTATGACATTTTTTTTTGTGATTACATACTTACATTTGCAGTTGGAAAATTGACCGTGGCGTATATCAATGTATGGGAGAACATATTTTTCAACTGCAATGTTAACTTTGTTTTTGGGATAAATTCATCCCAACTACGGAACCCTTCATTGTACGTGGTCCGACACGCACTTGGCTGGTTTTTTATATGAATTTCGTCGACATAAACATCACCTTTAATGCGTATTTTGAGTGTTTCTAGTAAAATATCAAAAGTGGTACTAACACTTTGATATTACTTTTATTAGTATTATTTCGCTTGTGATTGGTACTAAAATCGTAGTGATATGGTTGTAATTATGCCCGAACTGATTATGCTAATAACTACATATTGCAGTGTTGATCTCTGCAGTTTAAACCTAGTAGTTTACTTTATCTAGTTTTAAATTTGAATATGACTTGATTTAAATCATTATAAAAGCAGAAAAAAGCGGGGGGGGGGGGGGAAGAAGATTTAGTAACAAAAATTGAAAAGAGTATGCTTGGATGGTTTGGTCATGTTGAGAGGATGAGTGAAAGGCGACTAACAAAAGGTATTTATAAAGCAGAGGTGAGTGGAAACGCCGGGAGGGGACGCCCTAGGAGGACATATAGTGACCAAATTGGTGATGTTCTTCAGAAAGGTCAGGTGCGTAGTACTCGCGACCGGCGTGCGTGTATGACCAGGGGCCCGATCGCGCTAATTTTGAACGTTAATACCAAAACTAAACCACAACCAAAAACGTTACGTTAGACACATTTCGTATCGCGCTAATCATTTCAACGGAAACGATTTAGCTTTACTTTGGAAGTTACGTTGGAGGAACGATCGATCGAACTTTCAGTATTGGGTAACGTCGCTCAGAAAAAATAGCGCGATACCGTTTCTTACATCAGCTAAACCAAAACCAAAAACGTTCCGTTAGAACGGTAACTACGTTGAGAAATAGCGCGATCGATCCCCAGATGTATGAACATAGGCGAAGCAAAAGGAGTATGTAAGGAGCGTAGCAGGTGGCGTTCTATAGTTTCTGCCTACCCCCATGGGAAGAAGGCGTGAGTTTATGTATGTGTGTATGTGTTATTTTTTTTTAGGAAGCTCATAACACAAGTCAATTCATATTCAAATGTAAAATTCAGCAAAATTGAATGCCAGCTAGAAAAAAGTAAAATAGAGGTCAAGTATGCAATATATATGTAGCGGCATCAACATCGCCACATGCGAACTACGCGTCACACTGACGTCACGCAAATCCTGCATCGCGCAAGCAGAGTTTACCGCGCAACTGGCATATATACAACGTCCCGACATCAACCGTCGGGCAGTTGCCTACCAGACACAACACCCGTCTGGTCGGAGGATCCTCCCTTTTCTATGGTGGATGAGTGAACTTTACACCCTGTTCCTCATACCACCAAACTGGTGACCCTGAGTATGAACGTCAGTGTAGCCTTCGTGCAACCACTTCAGCGTGATGTCATCATCATCATCATCACTTCCTCAAGTTTTCGAGCGGTGAGTCACACAGCCAGCTAGCACCCACGGCTTCAACGGGTATCCTGACCACCAGCGCCACCACCTGTACTTACTACGACCAGCGATCTAGGTATTGTTTGTTATTACAGTCATTGGGATAATAAGGTGTGTTTATTTAGTATTCATCTATCTATGCAAGTAAATGAAATGGAATTATCCGTTTGTAATGTTTTGTCTGTCCGTCTGTCTGGTTGTTCCGGCTAATCTCCGAAACGGCTAGACCGATTTGACGGGACTTTCACTGGCAGATAGCTGATGTTATAAGGAGTACTGTGACTAAGGCTACTTATAGCCAGGGCCTTTGTCCAGCAGTGGACGTCTTTCAGCTGAAATAATTATGGACTAGCTGCTGACCACAGCTTAGCCCACGTGGCTTTTTCTAAAATAAAAGTAGCCTTAGTACGAGTAACTCCTTATAAAATCAGCTATCTGCGAGTGAGAGTGCCGTCAAAATCGGTTGAGCCGTTTTGGAGATTAGCCGGAACAAATAGACAAACAGACAGACAGCCAGATAGACAAAAGTTTTAAAAATAGTTTTTTTGATATAAGTATCGTGTATACGTGCAAGGGAGGTACCTATTATTTTTTTTCGCTTTATCAGCGTGATTAATATGTATACCTATGCCAAATTACAGCTTTCTAGTATTATTATCTATTAGAGAGACAGACAGACGGATATGGCGAAACTCTAAGGGAATTGTTGACTACGGAACCTTAAAAAGCCATGCAGGCGAAGCCGCAGCCAGTAGCTAGTCGTACTATAAATTACTTACAAATCGCATATTACTACTGCGCGATCGAGTACTCATTAATGCGTATGTTTGCTAAGCGCCAATATTGCGTTGATGTGACGTACAAAGCTAATTTAAGCAGTGATGGCAAACTACTTGTCTTGATTTCGTAATTAATGAATATTGAATCGATGACTCTGGTAATATCACATTCATGAATATACTTGCATTAATTAGAGGGTCGGGCTTGTTAGTGCATGAAGTCCTGTCCTGGGTTAGATTCCCAGGTCGGGCAAAGTGTTATTGAGTTTTCCAACTAGAACTTTTCAGTAGCAGCCCGGAAGTCTGGATTTGTGCCCAGTTGATGGCAGTAAGCTCGCCCCTATTACATGGGGCTTAGACATAACGAGGCGTAATATGGGTGTACTTAGGTACACATCTGCTTAGCCCTTCCGTGATTACAGGTGTGATGTTATGTAGTATTAGTGTTGATATCTAATTGTATTGTTTATTATACATGTGGTTAAGCTGCACATGCAGCGGTCAGTTTAAGGATGGTGACCATTCATAACACGAGCCAAAATTTTGTGAAGGTACAGTCAGCAATAAAAGTCGATTAAAACTGTAATTTTACATAACACCAAAACTGATACAATATGAATCGATACATTTCTTTTTAGCATTTGATGTAAAAACTAATAGGTAATCTCGTCAAATGGATTTTTAAATTTTATATCAGTTCAGATTTTTCTCAATAATTAAGTTTTCAAAAACTGCAGTGTTATACAACTTTTATTGCTGTCCGTACCTAATCATTAACATTCCGTCGTATCCAGCTAGACTGAAAGGCAAATCTAACAGAGATGGGGAAAGACTAAGAAGATGAAAAAGGCTAGACATATATTATTATCATTTATTACGTTCATATAGGTACATATTCATAACATTTTTGTAATGACAATGTTGTCATTTGGTTTAAATATGTAGGTTTTTATTTTTATTACTTTAGTAATATTTTATATAGATTCTTTTTTAATTTGTGAATGTGAGAACGTTGTAGGCTTAAGAGACTGTAGCTTTGTAAACTATCTTTTATTTTGTTAAGTACTTGGTACTTGTTGACGGGCCTGCACTGTCCTCCCATACCTATTAACACTGTAACTTATAACATTGTTAAAGCCCACTTTTTTTAAAAGAGTAACCGTGGAGTTTCTTGCCGGCTCTTCTCCATAGGAAACGGCCAATTGGAACCGTGCACCTAGCTTCTGACGTTTCATAAGTGCCCATGTAGGTTTATGTGAAATAAAAAAAATTGATTTTGATTTTGATTTTGCTCTTCGCTATCAAGCCATTGACCATAATGATTATCGGTACTATGATTGCAGAGTCCATATCCCACCTGTCGACAACCTCGTGTGCTAAGTCAAGATACTTGTTTTTTTTTTCTTTCTCAGCTTTCACGAGATTCTTCAACAGAAAAAAGTTAGGTATATAGATAAAAAGTTAGGTGAAGTATTTGGGACAAGCCTCGGCAGATTTTGACGAAGAAGAAAAGGGGATGATGCGGAAAAAAGCTGGGCGGATGAAAAGTTGAGTTGAGCCACGCAAATGGCTTCCTTCATTTCATCGTATTGCTGATTTTTAAAGGCTATAATAGTGTCAATCTTATGATGTCAGTGATGTCAACTGATTAAACACGGATGTTCCTATTTAAACACTTTTTGTTGCTATGTAGTGCTAAAGTATTGATTTTTTAAGTGCTAGGTAAAGTACCACACCGTACATATACAGGGTGTGGCGTAAATAGTTTTCCAATGTGAAGTGGTCGACACCGTATACTCAGCGATCAAATACAACAATTTTAATTTAAAAAGAAATCATAGGTCTCTCATTTTTTTTATGCTTTGCTTTACTAATTTCTATAAATTAAGTACTTACATTATTTTTCATTTTTTTTTATTACATTTTAATATTGAAAAATAGTGTAAAAAAAATTCTACATAATTTATACACAAATTTATTTTTTATTTTTTTAATATAAAAAAAAAATTCATTCAGACGTGGAAAAAAAATCAAATTGTGGTATGTGTTATCCGAAAATACGGTGTATCGGCCTCTTCACGTTGGACCACTATTTACGTCACACTCTGTATACAGCACGCGCAAAACTTTATGAGCTCTCAGAAGATGCACGCGAGTGGCCTAAAAGTATATTATTAGCTAATTATTTTTGTGATGAACAAATCAATGCTGAAGGTAGGCGTATAGGTACTATATTTTTTTTATTCAATTTTATGATATGGGTATCACTACTCGCGACCAACTTCAGAGGGCTCATAAAGTTTTGCGCGTATTGTAACTACGTATTTTCATACTTACACACTAACTTTTTGTTTGACAACATAAATATTTAAAGAATCTCTTACAATCTTTGCACACTCTTGTGTTAATGATTTTTGAGTAGACAGTAAATTTAGAACTTCTCTTTGTACTTAAAATTTATGTTTTTATATCTAAACTAGCTTCTGTCCGCGACTTCGTTCGCGTGAAAGTCGTAAGACTCCACAATATACAAATAAATTAAGCTGTTAGTTTAAATAGGTTAGGGTGACTACGACTATTACCAGATACGTCGAATTTTGCCAATCAACTATGGCTTGGCAACGTAACTAAAAACGTATCATCCATCACAGTAAGTTTATTTTGGTGTAAAATTGATAGGTATTTCATATTACAATGGCAATATAACGGTTGTGATGAATATGTTTTGAAGCCCGCTGATAGACAAACGCCTTTTTATATTAGACACAAAGAAAGAAAATACGTTTATTTACGGTAAAACATGACGCAAAGAAAAAAACAAACAAAAAAGAGAACAAATTGAGGAAAATATGCGTCACATCCACGCAAAATGGCCATCGTTCGGCATAATGCTGAGTCACAGCAACTAAAGATACTCTATTCCACTATTTCTACCTATATCCACCCTTATAAAAGCCCATTTTTCTCGGCAAGGTAAAAATACCTACATAAACGTCAAGCGTCTTTCCCAAAAATAGAATATGAATAATAAATATTTCTATTATTCCCGGCGTTCATCCATTAGGGGCAGCCTCTATATTTTGGGGCATAAAATGTCGTGCTTGGCCAAACGATGTAACGAGTTTCGTCCAACGTTATTATTTATAATTTATTTATTATCGTCTGCAAGTAATGTAAATTGATGTGTTTTATTTAACAACAGGGTATTTCAGGACATTGGTGAATGAAACCATCGTGAGGAAATGTGGACTTATAGTTCGTATAAACGATTCCATAGACGCGCAATTAGTAAACTATTTCAACTTAAGGTCTAGCCAACGTAGTAAGCGTCATCATCGTATTTTAGAATTCCCAACATCCACATATGACAAGGAATATAATGAAAGGTCCAACAACTTGACAGATTACCCTATTGATATTGTCTTCATGAGTTTCGCTTCATACAGGCGTTCCCTATTTAAACAGTGCGAAGAGTGCACGTCTGTGTAGCTCAAATTGGTTCGTTTTGTAGTGTTCTAGATTGAGGTCTCTAGACACACTTTTTATTTTTCTCTTTTGTCTCCAATATTCATATGCTAATGTCATGCATACCTGTTATTTGCATGGTTACTGCAGTGCCAAATTCAGATGTTATTTAATTTGAATTGAAATTGACTGTGCTGTTGGTGTGCTTATTATAAATAAATAAACATAAGTCTGAAATAGTCAACCCGTCCTGAGAAAGCGTGAAAACAAACACATACTAACACTTCACACACTTAGTATAAGTTAAAATATGTTTTCACCATATAGTCCAAACCAGTCTCTATTGAATTGTTTTGTAGTCCTTTGGGAACCTGGGCTGGCGAACCTTAATACAGGTTACCATGTAACCTAGCTAGGACGCCAGATTTAATTATGTTGTTACTTACTCTCTTTACGATTTTTCCCTAAATTGTTAAATCATATTTGTGTAACAGACTGTATGTACCACACTTCTTTGAAATAACCAAATATTAAAAAATTAGAATAGGCATTTGCCCTGCCTTTGATAGACATAGGCCTCCCCCTAAGGGGGGAGGGGTTGCCATATTCGCCACGCTTGGCAGGCAGGTTGGCGATCGCAGTATGGTGATTAAATACGTAGAGAACGTTGCTGCCCATTCTCTAGTACCTAAGTCCCTCAGTCGCCTTTTACGACACCCACGGGAAGAAATAGGTTAGTGCTATTCTTTACGTCCGGCACCACACGGACATTAATAAGTGAATTCGTAATTTCTTCATGTATATGAATGAAGAATTTGAATACGTCACCTCAACGTATTCCTTTTAATTAAAAATGGTTATTTCAATTACTACCTATTCATGGCATAAATTAAATATGATCACAATAACCACGGCTAAAATTAAATGAAAATTCCAAAGTAAGTATATATTTTTAAGACCCCCAATTCACGTCAAAAAAGAAAAAGTTCTTGGCCTAAATGTATCTCATTTCCCGCAGGCCAATAGGTTTTGTGTCAAAACATGACCATTACGAGGCTGTTTTTGTCACTTTTTTGCCCAAGTACCTAAAATTCGTGTCCCGACTTGGCAAAAACTTGGCCGGGTCTGATTAGGCGTTTGCAAAGTTTCAATTAAGTTTCTTCTATTAAACACAGCCTTTTCAGCTGAAGAGGCTGTGTTTTTATTACATTCGGTAAAACCTAATTGGTCTGTTTTTGGTGCAGATAATACTTTTGGTAATGTAAAAGGCCATTTAATGGATAAGAAACATCAAGTTTTTGTGTGGAGACCTACTAGCTTTATAGATGTTACACGCTCTTATGTCGTATCAAACTCAAACCATTTCTATATGTATTTATTTTATTTTACTTTTTTATGTACCTATTACAGGTACTTAGTACCTTTAATGGTGTTAATGATGGTAACCGTCGTATAAGTGTGACGTGATCCTATAATTGTTCAAAATAATTATCAAATTAAGCTCATTAATTTAATGTTTCTTGAAATAACCACTGAAGGTCGAATATTCAAACAAGTCTATTTTATGTAGCCGGTAAAATGCTCATGCTGTCCTTATGCTGTCACTTTCAGTCTAAAATAGATTGTAGCGACCGAATACCTTTTAAGGACGTCCTAAAGTGTAGTAGCGTTTGAGTATTCGAAGTGAAGTAATTTTTTTTAAGTACTCAATTTATTATTTTCTCATCAGTTTTGGTTTTTTTATTGCAAATCTATCTAAAATTAATTATTTGTGTGATATTTAACATTATAGACATTGTTTCTAATCTTTAGACCCAGTCGTATAAAGAACTGAGATCTGTAAGTAGGTCTGTGTAATTTCCTCCGTTCAATTGTTTCTCAAGGTTGTAATCCTGCGCTCTACCTCCTCAGGATATCAAATAGGTAATAGAAATGTATTATACATCCGATTATTATAGGTTATTGTTAAGATTTCATAATTATCTTGGAGAACTTAATGAGTTCAAAGATTAATTAATAAGTATTACAGTATGTCTGTATACGGTGTTGCGTAAATAAAGGGTGTGGTAAAGACTCGTCCCGGGGACCAACTTGGTAATAGATGTTTGTAGGACACAGTAGAATCTACAATGTGTCTGTGTACGGTATGGCGGATACTAAGGGTGTGGTGGTACAGACCATCAAACTGAACAGCTTGCTCCCCGGGGACCAACATTGTAATCGTGAAAAAAAAATCTGTCGTCCTATACAAAACTTTAATACTTACTCGACCAAATGTATGGGAGGGCGGATAATTTTTTCGCGATTACAATGTTGGTCCCCGGGAGCAAGTTGTTCAGTTTATAGTTCTGTACCACAACCTTAATTTTCGCCATACCGTACACAGACACATTGTAGATTCTACTGTGTCCTACAAGTATCTATCATAAATGTGAAAGCTTCCATGTTTGTTTGTTTGTTACTCTATCACGCGGCTGAACAGGACTATGATTTTGTTTAAAATATACGATACCTACTTTTTATTCGGGTAGGTACATTTTGAAGTATTCCTAAGATGCGAGTGAAACCGCGGGCAATAGCTGGTACTTTTATAAATGGGGAAAATGTAATTTCTAATTAGAATATTGCTCTAATAATATAAAATCATCACAATGTATTATAAGTACCTATATCTACAAAAAATTCCTCATCGTTCGTAGTAAAATTACTTTTGAAGACTCTTTTGATCCTCATTTTAATCAAGCATCCATTTCAGAATTAATTAATGAGAGTTTAATTAGATTTAATGAACATGAAGAAAATCTTTGTAGAATGTTCTATATTACCGAAATACACGTTTGAATCAATTAAGGTTCGAAATGGAAAGAAAACAGTATATTGAGTACACATTTCGTACGATTCGATAAAGTCAATTGAAGGGAGAGATTTATTGTAATTTAATTTAGGCGTTCTAAGCAATTCTGTAGGGAAATGCCTTGGTAGGAAAGAATATTGATTTACTGGGTACCCTTGTTGGAAGGCAGTTCTTTTGCCCATTGTTTGGTCGGTTTTTCATGATTTAAATCTAGCAAAAAAACGTCCAGTTTTTCGGAACAATTTGACATTCGCACGTCCCTACACACGTGTAGGTAATTATTTATTTTGTAACGTACAGAATTAATATAACACTCGTACAATATTTTACAAAGAAGTAAGATGTTAAAAAAAAACATTGTGGCCAGACAGCCTTTACAAAAGGTTGAAAAAAGTTGGTAACTTTTTAAGTGTTAAAACCTAAATTTTCACCTTAACTTAATCTTAAAGAAGACGTAGTGACCAAAATTTAAGTATGCTTAGATGGTTTGGTCATGTTGAGAAGATGAATGAAAGGTGATTAACAAAAGGTATTTATACAAAGCAGAAGTTTTCTCAGTAGCAGCCCGGAGTCTGAATTTGTGTGCGGTTGATGGCAACAGGCTCGCCCCTTTTACATGGGACTTAAACATAACTGGCGAAACGTGGGTGTACTATAGGTACACCTCTGCCTAACCCTTCAGGGAATACAGGCGTCATGTTATGTTATGTTTCTTCCGAATTTTTTTGACAACCAACTGATCTTAATCGATAGAACTTGATAAATAGCAGTTGATTGATGGCAACATTATTTTCAGTAGGTATTTAGATAAGAACATCGAAGAACAAGGTCGGTTATGTTGATATTAATGTCTCATCATTCATCAATGACGTAAAGAGACTAATATAAACCGCTCATGTTAATGGAAATAGCTATGCTATGCTAACTATTATGAGTAAACTACTTTGCGTTTGTCCACGCACTGGCTTTTTTTTTAAATACATAATGACAAATCATAAGGTCAATTCAATTTTTTAAAGGATCTGGCTCCATCGATAACTTTCGATGATTTTGCCAAGTCAAGGTATGAGAGAGTAATGAATGATCGTAAACTGTTTTATAACTATTGATTAGTGTTTGTAGTGGTTGACATCCATGCTAAAAAAGGACAAAACATTTTTGGTTAGTACATGAAAAACGTCACAAAATAAATGTTAAATAAATAGAAAATATCAACTATAACTGGATTTTATTAATTAATGCTTTAAGGTCGTATTAGACATATGAAAACTAACATGTCATCTTTGTTTGGGAAACAAACCTAAATTTAACCGAATACGAATTGGTAATTTATGTTTAGGTTTAAAGAAACTTTATTTCTCAATAAAAACATGTCACTCACTTGAGAACAATAATAGATCATATTATGTATATGTTAAGGTTAGTGTGATTAATTGAAAATGATTAATAATTACCTCATGATTTGGTAAATGTGAATATAACATTGAAATTCATCACTTTTAGCAGTTGTTATTAATAATTCACTACTCTCGTCGGTAAAAGTAACATAATAAAATAAGACTCGAAGTTATTTATTTATAATACCACAGTAGGTACTTACAAAATACATAACTAAAAGAAACTTACATGCAAAATCGTTTGGTCTTTGGTTTTGCTTAAATCAAACAAGAACAGATAAAATAAAAATTATACGATCATAGACTGCCTAAAACCAACATTATTTTTTTTAAATCTTTCTTCTATTTCTTTGTTCAATCACTCGACTGAACAGAAAGACGGTTGGCGTACGTTATTTTTTTAAATTTATTACATTTATCGGTACTAAGGTTACATTATCAATAATCACCGATAAATGTGATTAATTTATTACTTTTACGTTGACTTTCGGTAATTATTAATAATTATAGACAATTATTAATAATTTTCAAATTAGAATTAAATAAAAAAAAAATTAAAATAAACAATTATATTTATTTCTTTTGAGAATTTAAAATTCAAAATTATATAGGTATTTTAGTTTAATAATCACACTTACCGTAACATATACATAAATTACACACAATGTTCGTCGCAATCAGTTACAAACTAGTTATACAATGCCTTCATTTCTCCAGAAGTGATCGATACGCGATTATAAATACTGAGTCAAGTTTTGAACGCATTAAAAGAGTGTAGATTTTGTATCAAAATCAAAAGTCATTCCGTCATTCGAGGCATTCCACTAAGAGCACTGATTTCAACAGCACTTGACTGAACCGCACCTGAGCACTTCCACTAACGGTACTGAAACAAAATTTTGATGAGTGCGGTTCGGTGGAACAGTTTATTAATATTATTTTCAGTCCTCGAACGGCACCTATTCAAACTAGGCTGAGAATCAGCACTTTTCGAACGTCAAAAATTACATAAGACAGTCCCCCAAAAACGCCCATCCTTCACCACTTCAGAAGATGTGGCGCAACTATACTAACGTATACTATCCCCTATGATAAAGTTGTGCTCCTTCAAAAGTAAGCATTTTTTTGCCATAGTTCGCTCTAGTTTTGGATAAAACTAGCAAGCTAGCTAATTTACAGTAGGAGAAAGGCTTAAATCATGCAGGCAGGTAGGCGCAATGCAAGAAAACATTATCATTATCCAGCATCATCTTTCTGCACTTGTCGTCCCGTGTTACTTGGGGTTGTTGAACACGTTTTCTTATTACATTCTCCCCTGTCAACCACGCCATCATTCACCCCCTTTTCTATCATATCATTTCTCACACAATCCATCCATACTTTGACCTTCCTCTCCGTCTCAATCCATAAATATTATCATTATTATCACTGATTAAAAAAAGCCTGCCTGCCTCGTTGGCCTAGTGGTGGCAAGCACGACTGTTGAGCATGAGGTCCTGGGTTCGATTCCCAGGTCGGGCAGTGTTATTGGGATTTTCCATTAGGATTTTCTCAGTGGCAGCCCGGAGTCTGGATTTGTGCCCGGTTGATGGCAATAGGCTCGCCCCCTATTACATGGGACTTAAAAACATAACTGGCTAAATGTGGGTGGATTATTATAGGTACACCTCTGCCTAACCCTTCGGGGATTACAGGCGTGATGGTATGTTGTTGTAAAAAAGCAAGTTATAAATCATCAAACAATGTCAGTATAAAAAGGTTCCAAGCGTCGTCGAAGCAACCGGTCTCCATCACTTATAATATTAATTGGTCAATCAATTAATCAACTCAGCCTATAGCAGTCCACTGCTGGACATAGGCCTCTCCTAGGCTGCGCCACAACACCCTGTCCTCCACTTTCCGCATCCAGTCTGACCCATTAAGGTCGTCGTTCCATCTAGCTGGGGGCGGTCCACACTACGCTTGCCGATACGCGGTCTCCACTCCAGGACTCGTCTGCTCCACCGGCCATTGGTCCTTCGACAAACATGGCCAGCCCACCTATTAATTGGTATCACGATGATAATGCAATTAATGTACCTGCACTCCACTACACAGCAATTTATAATAATCGATCAATATCCTTAAGCTTAAGTTTTTCATTCAGTCATCGACGTCTTAATAACAAAAACAATATTAGTAATTATCTGTTTACCATAATGGTCAAAATAGTTCCAAGATACACCTCTCCCATTTTAGATCAAGTAGGTAACTAAAATATATTTAATTTCCAGGTAGAAGTCAATAAATTACTCTTGATTAATTACTTTAGGAGCGTGTTTTGATGAATACTTGCCAGAATATTTCTCTTGCTTAATTTAATATTCTAAAATATTAGTTAATCACCTGGCCGAATTACGCTGGAGTACAAGGTTGTTAGGTGTTCAGGATCGTTTTGAGTACTATTTTAAGTGACTATTAAATAATTATGAGATTGTCAAATGTCATGCCGCCTCGGAGTTTGCCATACAGTTTTGGAGCAGAGCATTCTGGTTTTAAAACGAACAGGGGCCCAAGTCTGCTACTTTTATAAATTCAGTCATTCCAAAACGATCCTATTGTCATGTCATTGTCATTTTGCTACTGGCCGAATACGGAACACCACGCTGCGCTCCAAAACGGAAATCATAAACGTAGGCAAGAAGGCTCTGCCAGAGTTACGAGTTTGTCCGAAAGGGATATCGGGGCCCTGGGACACAGGCATCTGAAGGAACACGGATGGGTTTTAGTCAGTAAAAGTCTGTCACTCTCACAGTCTCCCGCTCCGCCCAGAGCGGGAGAAGTTACTTGATCATTTCCCACCCAAAAAAAGGCAAGACGGCTGCCGACTTGGGTACTTCCCAAGCACTCCAAGTTTTTTTAAAACAAGTGATGTAAGATGATAATATGGCTACCAAAATGACGATAATAGAGAAGTATGGAAGAAAAATACATTTTGCGCCGACCCCAAATAAATTTGGATAAGGTCAGGAGAATGACCATGATGAAGTGGATGAAAACAAAACAGCAGTCCAATGGGATTGGACGCGTCACGTCAGTCTTCATGCAAAAAGTTTAACGCAAGGTTAGTAGCGAGGTTGGTTGCCCAGAGAGCGATGAAATTCATTGAACCTTCGCCACCCCCCAACCATCCAGACACCCTAGTCGCTTTAGCCATCGGCACCTTTACTTAACTTTTCATTAGACAGGATTATCCTAAAATTACAGACAAAGGTAATTAAGATCATTAAGGGGCCGTGCACGAAATCGTCTGACGTTTGATCATCTTTTTACAAGAAATTACATTTGACTTCGAATATTAAAAAATATCGTCAACATGATCTATTTGTACGTAGCTGGACCACTTTTTCAACTTCTGTATAAAATATAGCAGAAAAACAATGTTGAAAAATCTTCTTTTTTTTTTTAATCGTTCTGTATCGTATTTTTTCCTAAGTAGCACACCATTTCAAGAAATTTTAAAATTACACATTAGTCTTCATCTATCCTTAAAATAAAAAAAAAATATGATAATACAATATCTTTATTAAGTAATCAAAGGCGAAATAAATTATATTTTCGAGAGCGCAAAAGTGATGAAGCTATTGCAAATAAACAGAAAGAAAATACTTCTTGACTGACACGAATGGTTTTCGCGCCACCAAAACTGTACTTTTATAGTCACGCAGACTTATTGTTTAAATTTTTTCAAGCTTTCTTACAATTAGATAAGAAATTGACAAAAGAGTTTTTTCGTGCATGGAGCCTTAATTAAACAGACTAATACTTCAATTTACACTCTTTCCGATCTCTGAACCACGAGGATTAGAGATCGGAATGAGTGAAATTGACGTTGGTAATTAAACCAGACAATAATCAAAAAACATTGCTTCGTCTTTAAGGTAAAATAATACTTAGTAACAGATAGGAAAGTAACAGTTGCTAAGTAATCTCTCCGTTATCAGCGCGACCCCTTAAATGCGGAGGGTGAGTGTCAGAAGTGTCTGAACTCAGAGGTCTTGATAAGAAGGTCAGTCGCACGTGAGAATCACTCAACGCAATACTATTTATACAATTTATTTTTTCGTGTTCAGATATCGATAACCTGCGGAGTTTCGTTAGCTAATTTAATTTGACCCTGTATATAGATATCTGTTTCCAACAAAACTGTGAGTAAAGACTCTTACAGACTCACGCGATATCGCGGGCGCGACAGGCACTGACATAGAAATTGTGCTACTAGTGTCGCGTCGCGCCCGCGATATCGCACCAGTGTGTACGAGCCTTAAAATGGTTTCACAACATGAAAATAATAGACAACGGAGGTGAAGTTAAGTAAAGTAAAGTAAACATTTATTTGCATAGATTGTAGGTACAGTAAATAAGATGTTAATGTTGTTGTTATTGTATTGTTGTTAAGATGTAGTTGTGGATCATATTTTTTCTAAGGTTTCAAGAAACACAGCTATACAGGGTGTAAGGGACAGCCCTCCGCATATTAACAGGGTGCATTCAGCTCCTTATTTTGAATCATATTCCACTAAAAATTACTCAGGAAAATTTTCATTTTTTTTATCGTTTTTTTAGTTACTATTCCTTTATTTCAATGTAAAATTACATTCTTTGTACGCAGTACTCCATTAATGTAAATAACACAGCTAAAATAAAAATAAAACAGCAATGGATGATGAAATTCTCTTACGAACGACGCCTGAAATCAGCTGTTCAATTTCAGCGGGCGGCGGGGAGGGGTCCGAAAGCTCACTGCGCTACCGTTCGCTGCATGCGTTTTGCCACGGTAGCGATACATTGCGTGTAAGGTAATAAAACAAATCAGGTTCATTGGATTCCCATAACGTTCCTGAAATAATTTCATGTACGGGTCATCTTATTACGATATACTGAATTCACCCCATCAGTCTGCGGAGGGCTGTTATTTAATTTCTATTCCGAACTTAAAATACCTGCTTTTCCCTCCCTTTGCTAGCAAGAAAAATACCAATTGAAAACTGGATACTCGTAGGTAATATTGAAATTGAAAAGTGAGTAGGTAATATTTTTCTTTTCTAACTTAAATAACGACGTGGTTTTGAAGTTTCTCTTTGAGGTTTTTTGTTAGAAAACTGCGCTTTCGTAGTTCCTTAAAAACACTCCCAACAAGTTGGAAAATGTTGCTGTTCATTGCAAAGTTTTTTGATGGGCTACCACTGGGCCGCCACGACATACAAAATATATCCAATGCAACTCGGCAATACTGAAGCTTCTCACTAGTGAAATAATTTTCGGAATCGGATCTGTAGTTCCGAAGATTACTTCCTACATACAAACACACAAATTTTATCTCTTTATATTATTAAGTATATGTTGAAGTATAGATATCATGCTTCCACTGCATGAATTATTTGCCAATAGACCTCAGTTAATAGTTCAATTGTTTTTATCAATGGGTCACGAAAGCCAAAGTGCCAATTTAATATATTTCATCGGCGCGATTATTGCGGAGCGTCGAAAAGCGGTCAAGTGCGTGTCTGATTCGCACATGATAGGTACCGTACCATCATACAATATTTAACACTAAATAACAAAATAAAAAAATAAAAAGTGTAAAAAAAACAGGTTTTTTAAATGGAATGAAAAGCCCAATAACACTTTGCCCGATCCGGGAATCGAACCCTCCTAGACCAACGAGGCAGTACTGTTATCCACAATCATGCTATTATTTACTCTCACTTAATGCCGAACTGTTTTGCAGTTTGGCAAATACTGATTGAATGTTGTGTATTTATTTGGAAAACAATTAAACAAAGATTTTTTTTGAAAATAAAACTAAACGTTCAAACCCAATTATTTTGCATTGGGTTTGAATTATTTTAAAAAGTTGAATTTATTTCGACAAATTGCAAAAGTAGAAACAATTGGAATGTGGATTTGTAGTTGATCTGTATTACTACATGTTTTATATTAAGTTGTTAATATGAATGTCGTCAACATTGTTAATTTAATTAATTAGCTTTAACAATTCTGATTTATATTTCAGATTAACTTGTAAAATAATTTTGACAATTTAATACAACATGATAATTTTTCTTCTTTTACAGGTAACATCAACACTACATTTACAGGATTTAATTAGGTGAGAATCAGAAATATTATTATTGTAACGCTAATTTAAAATTACATGTCTACTTGTAATGTAATATTATTACTGTAACGCTACCCAAAAATTACAAAATGTGTAGATTTAAGGAAAGATTTAAATCGTTAGATTTGTCTATACTGCGAAGAGTAGCTCACACATCCCGCACGGAACGACAGATACGATTTTCAGTAAGAGTGAGCGAGACAATACTATACAAATGTCATTGTCAACGTAACAGAAACGTGACTATCATTTAACGCGGTCAGGCGAATCTAACGATTTAGGCTGTAAACTGAATTTCAGAAATCGTAACTTCCAGCCTTCGTTGTATTTAGTGCTTCCTGAGCTGAAAATGTTGATTTTACGATGAACCCTTACATTTTAAATGCTGACACCAACATACGTAGGTACCAGTTCATCCACATACATACATACATACAGGACCAAGTGAAACGTCCCATCGATATAGTTGAGATGTCATCTAGCAGACGTGTTCAATCTAACCCTACGACCCGTGACATCTCGACCTAATGTATGCCAACGGTTTAGTTAACAAACTTTTCTGGATCTAAACTTAGTTAACTTGCCGAAGACAAGGTTCGAATATAAATTAAGGTGCTATGATTGTAATTAAAGCTATATAGTCTATTTAAAAACTATCTGATAAACTCACAACACTTTCTCCAAAAACAATAATAATTCATTGATCGATTAATGTAATTCAACTGTCATAAAAAAAATCGATGAAAATTGAGGTTATAAAATTAACCTCAACAGCTGTCAAAAGATTAAGTAATCATTGAAACTAGTAGTCGCCCACTGGTCCAAATTCGACCCCTTTATTTATAATCTATATAGTATTTACTAATTCCATGAGTATATTATTTCCATGCTATTATAAAGTACTTACTAATTCCATGCTCATGCTGTCACTTCAGCCACCTATCTATTTTCAAGTCATGACATGATGAGGCCCTGCTGGGGTGTGTGTGTCAAACGCATGGTGTTTATTTCTAATGCATATTATATAAAAATATTAGCTTTCTGCCCTCCTCCTCCATATAAACTTAATAATAATATAATCCATATCACCATACATCATATCACACATCATAACACATACATTTCATACCATCATTCATTCATTTTTTTTTTTTTTTTTTTCATTTCATATCTCTTTCTTATTTTTGTGTTTATGTTTGTTTTTGCGTCATGTTAACCGCAAATAAACGTATTTTCTTTCTTTCTCCATATAGGATTAATTTTCGTAAAAAGGGGTACACAGTTTTCGCTTCACGTATTAATAAAATGATAATGTAAACAAATAATTATTCAAATGATTACCAAATCATACTACTTTACTATTATTGGTAATCAACAAAGTCAGTAATTCCGCACAAATTACCTCTTGTTATTTTTCGGGGACCCATTTTCCTAAAAAGGTTCACATGTACTTACATACAAAGCTACATTTAGCATGACCTTGTTCAGCCTTCGGGACTGTAAAGAAAATCTAGATGTTTATTATTTACAACTTTGTCTTCACTCTCATTTTCCATTAATACTTGAGATGAATACTGAAAATTGTATACAGTCACATTGAATATTATGTCCAGAGTATTTTTTAGGTAAGACTGATATTAAGGTAGGTTATCTGTCACTGGGCTGATTATGAATTATCTTCCGCCTCGAATGTATACCTAAGCTGGAGTGGATTCTCTTTTATATCAGACGTATTGTCTTATTTTTAAGATTAGTTGCCGCAGTAAACTACGATGGGCGGATTGTACTTAATGTTTTTGCATAAATAACAAAGCGATAATTACTACGTAGTCAACTACCCTTATCTTTGAAAATGTCGCAGTTCCGACCCCCAAGATGGGAGTCACCGTCAAATATGTGCTTGTACAATCTCATTATTAAGAGGAGGCTCCCTATTTTTATGTTAATTTGCATGAATATTCTGAAACAGTCACTCACACACGCTCACACATGTTGAAGACAGTTACGTAATTGTAATTTTTTCTCTCAATACATTTTTTATTCAAAAATCATGTCGTTTTTGAAGATAATTATTAAACACAAACAAGATTGTTTGGCTTTTATGTCTAAAATAAATATTCACAGCAAGAAAATATAGTTTATTATCCAGCCACCAGATATTTTTTGTCTAGATTAATTATTACTTTAATTATAAACGAAATAAGAAATGAGACTTACGCTATTTAGTTTCGTGCTCGAACACGACCAAAGAGCGCACGCGATATTAAACTTTATTACTTATGTGTTAGCGTTTAGCATATAACGGAGTGGCGGGTGGAATTTAGACTGCCTGGTCTTAATAAATAGTCCGGGGAATTCAAGCCGAATTTTTGGCTGATTATGCATTAATTTAAAACTGCGATTTTTGGGCAGGCTGCCTCATTGGTCTAGTGGTCGCAAGCGCTACTGTTCAGCGAGGTCCTGGGTTCAATTCCCGGGTCGGGCAAAGTGATATTATTGGGTTTTTCTATCTGGAATTTCTCAGTAGACGCTCGGAGTCTGGATTTGTGCCCGGTTGATGGCAATATACAGGGTGTCCCAGGGAACCTGTACCAGCGAAAGTCTGTGGTCAGGGGACACTAACACCTATCGATTGAACCCCCATGTATGTTCCGCGACATTTTGTAGTTTTCAAGATATGATTTTTTCTTATTGTTTTCACATTTTTTTAAATTGTAGGTGATTTTATTTATAACTTTTGCTGAGTGGTGTTTCTTTGAGTTTTTTTTTTAGTATTATGGCTAGAATGTGTGTTTACCTGCTATAAAACACAAAACACCCAAATTCTAACGACTAATAGCTCAGAATTTGATCACAAGATTAAAATTTCAAATAAACTCATGAAGTTTGAGTTTAAAATTATTTACAAGTCATTCAGCCGGGTGCAAGTATTTTTTTTTTTTCAAGTTGAATTAGACTGTAAACTTTTATCAAACAGAAATTTTAATCTTGTGATCAAATTTAGAACATACATGGAGGTATGACCAGACCACTGACCAGAGGTCTTCGCTGGTACAGGTTTCCTGGGACACCCTGTATAGGCTCGCCCCCTATTACATGGGACTTAAACATAACTGGCGAAATGTGAGCGTACTACAAGTACACCTCTACCCAACCCTTCAGGGAAAAAGGCGTGATGTTATGTTATGAAAAAATATTAACAGATAATTATGTTTGTATGGAGAGTTTGCAAATGTTTGAATTGTACTTCAAGCAAAAATAAAAACAGCGGTTTTTTTGTATTCAATTACCAAATTAAATATTTTAATACGCTATCCAACAAAAATAAACATAATTGTGCTAGCCCAAGGTATTAATCAATGTTTTTGTGAAAATGTAACAGAGATAAATTTAGTTTAACTTTGTATAGGCTCAATTTAATTTAATTACAAGAAAATTGAACACATTAATTTTGTTAAAGCATACCGTATTTTTTATTATTTTTATTATAGGTAATTGATTTAATGTGTCTATCTATGAAGTGTTTATGTAAAACAAAAAAAATCCTTATTTTTATTTATTTTTTCTAAACGTGCGAAAATATTTAGATGTTTAATAAGTACCACCTTGCGGCGTAGAGTCGGTACCTACCATAAGTTTTAGACCATCAGCAACAAGGTTAAAAAACGCCGAGATAAAATATGTATATGCCACTAAAAGTACTTACTAAAATTAACCTAATGACAATGAAGTGTTTATTGATGAACTTTAGCGAAGGTATGATAAAAAGGTCAAGACGTTAAACTATCGATTATAATTATTATTGCTTTAAACAAATGAAGTATCAATTTGTCCTTGATAGACAAGACAGGGTGACATGTTGACAAAGTTATCGCGTTAAAAATGCTATGCTAGGATCGTTTCATTTCTTTTGATGTTGATCTTTTCAAACTGGCCTAACCCAACTCAAACTCAAAGCATTTATTTCAATTAAACAATTAACAGGCACTTTTGAAGTGTCATGAAGTCGGTCAGTTACAAATATGAAGCTAGTTGCCCATTCCAAATAGTTGGTTCCTATGGAGAAGAACGGGCAAGAAACTCCACGGACACTCTTTTAAAATAAAATATTTGATACAAAGTATTGGTTACTCTTAATGAAAATACACATGTGAGAACGATGCAAAACGTCAGAAGCGTCCGTGATAAAAAAAACAATTCAAAACTAAAATAATTAAAAATAAGCCGGGGCAGCTAAGAGATGACCAGTCCCAACTGACAGCGCCCGTTCACGAACATGACGCATGGTCTTCATGACGCAACTTTGTTGGATAGGCTTATAGGGATTGTTCCAGTCTAACTGCAAGCAGCTGAAAACCAGTATTTAACATGGCGTGACCTCCAAAACCCAGTTACTGTGTAACACGTAAGACTGGTAAGACTGGTTGCCAGACTTAAGCTTCTGACTACCTGTAACGACTGTCAAAGATCTAAATATGACAGCCGGGACCAACGGCTCCACGTGCTTTCCGAGGCACGGAGGAGTCTCGATGTGTAATGGATGGTAACTCATCCGACAAATCGACCATAGCAAGCACAGCTTAATTAACCTATGATCGATCTCTGCGGTTGTTATTATTTAGCCATGAGCCACCAGCTTTTCAAAGTGGCCTAATGGTTCGTTAAAGCCAAGGTTTAAGACGCTGACCACAGCTAAAGCGCGGTCACTGTCGGACTGTATACAAAAGAAAGAGAAGCGCGACGACACAACGCTGGTAATTCATTGCAAAATATGAAGGTACTATCTATTTACTCAAAAGTGAGTTGAGTAATCGCAAATAAAAAACAACCAAGTTCTGCTTTCAAATAAGACGTTTTTGTTAATAATTAAATACCAACAGTACCTTAATATTTAATACCTACAGATATTTTGATTGGAAGTCAAAGTAAAAGGTTAATTTACCGTTAATTTGTATCGAGATCTTTTTTCTAAACGTGTTTTGTTAACAACCAAGTTCTGAGGAATATGTTCATGAATGACATATATTTTTTCCACTACCACAAAATATATAGATTTAGCAATTTTTTTGTTTAAGACAAGCCTGCTTAGATCATTTTCCTCTTGTCAGTGCCTTAATAGCACTAGCACACCTCCACCGCAAAACCATAGCAGCGAAACCGCAGTAGTTCAAATGTATTGGTTCTAAGAACCAGTTCGAACCAGTACAAATGAACTACTACGGTTTCGCTGCTATGGTTTCGCGGCGGAGGTGTGCTATCAGCGTGAGTCCAAAGAAACACATCAAGGCACTCGGTAAGAGTGTAACTTTCTATCACTGAAATAGTTTGTGTAATTGGTTCAGGACTTCCAGAAATTACCTCTAACAAACAATTTTACCACTTTATAATAACAGGAAAGTTACACATGACATTGTTTTCTTTGAAAAGGAAATAACTATTGATTATTTATGTATGGCGTTGCCGCTCGTATGCGACAATCATAGACACAATAACATGTCCGGTGTGTCTTGGCTCTATGTTCCAGCGATGCAAAGTTTTAAGGCACCCGCAGACAGGCACGCCGCACGATGCGACAGCGCGACGCGACACTTGAAGCACAATTTACATGAAAACTTTATGGAAAGTGTCGCGCCCGCCATGTCGCGCCAGTCTGCATGAGCCTTTGTAGTAGCAGAATTGATTTAATTTACAATACGTACACATTGGTGGTTATTGTTATAGGATTTATCCCTCTGGAATTTCTCAGTACCTCAGGCTTACTTTTACTTACATAACTAATCCAGTTCGTCAAGCCTTCTCCTATGTAATCTGCCGCGACCCCGTCGGACTGTCTCAGGGCACAAATTCTGTGCCATTTGGGCCATTTAAGTTAAACAAAGAAAATACGTTTATTTGCGGTAAACATAACGGAAAGAAATAGTTGAACACAAAAGAACAAGTTGAGGGTTGAGTTGGGCCGCCTATTGAGCCACGTCAGCTATCTTTGTTTTGGAGCGCAGTATTGTGTTTCGAACATGCTCAGTTAATTTAACGCCTAGTACCTATACTGCGCTCCATTGCTCGGTGGAAGACCTTGAGTTTGGACTTTTGGATATTAGTCAAAGACCAAGATAAATACCAATTATAATTACTTAAATGTAAGCACTATGTATCTTATTTTAAGGAAATTGTTAAGTTCTTAAAATTATTTAAATCTAAATAGTCAGGTTGAGAAAGATTCCCTACACTAAGACGACCTTCTAAGCTTTCATTAAATTGATTTTCCCCTCACAATATTGGTGATAAATAAAATTTAATTAACGCCATACGTTGTTTGTCGCAGAATGCTGTCACGTATATAAATTATATCGTAAGATCGAGCTCAAGCTACTGGTAATGTTCTACGCTTCACTATTCGAAGCTCGTAAATCTCTCGGTATTGGTAACTTGACATTACACGAAACTCAGTGGTATACGAGGTGGAACGAAAATAGCTAGGATATCGGAATCTATAACATCGTAAAATATATTATTATATTTTTTGGTACTATGCGTTTCAACGTAGACTGGGTTGTTTTAGCTAAGTTACCTTTAAGACTGATTTATATATATTACGATTTGAAAATACTTCTAAGAATTTCATAATAATTATCTACATTATTCTTAAGCAAGAGATAAAATAAAAAAAAAACAACAGACTATACCTATATACACAAACCTAATAATATCACACTAATATTAGAAAGGCGAAAGTTTGTGTGTGTGTTTGTGACTTCTTCACGCTCGAACGGTTGGACCAACTTTGATAAAATGTTTGTATGGAGGTAGCTGACACCCTTTTTTTTTTTTTTACGCTGAGAAATGCATTACGCTCGTGGGGGACGAGTCGGGGTATGTGGGACTCCTGTCAATAAGTGACAGGGATTAACATATAAGTTACTTTTTATCCCGATATTCCCACGGGATCGAGACTTACGCGGGTGAAACCTATACATAATTATACACCCAATTAAATACATCTAATAATTTATAATCTCCGTGTAGAATAGCACCACCCTATTTCTTCCCGTGTGTGTCGTAAAAGCGACTAAGGGAGTTACTAGAGAATGGCCAGCAGCGTTCTCTATGCATTTTATCACCATACTGCGATCGCCAACCCGCTGCCAACTGCTAAGCGTGGCAATTATGGCAAACCCCCCCATTGGGGGAGGCCTATGTCCAGCAGTGGACGTATTTCAGCTGAAATAATGATGATGATGAATCACATTATTATATGTATATTACTAGCTGCCCCCGCGGCTTCACCCGCGTAAGGCTCGATCCCGTAGAGATATCGGGATAAAAAGTAGCCTATACAGGGTGTTTGGCAGAACGTTGAACATACGAAAATGGTGGGTAGTTGGGGTCATCTGCTACTTACTCAGCCCTAATTTATTTGGCCCTGGCCGACTGGGTATTTAAAAAAAAAAAAAAAAAGTTTTTTTCTTGTTTCACCACTTTCCTAACTTTAAAGTGTATTTTTTTTATTAAAAATGGGCAATAAAACAGGCAATTTTTTTTTTTTTAATCTTTGATGTTGGCAGATTCTTATAAAATTATTGCTTTGTTCAGATGTTAGCTAGAAAAAAAGTTATGAGTCCTCAAACTTACAGAAAGATGTAAAAAATACTTGAATGTTAATTTCAACTTGCATTTAAAAAAAAACAAAAAATGATTGAGGAGTTCCAATTCTAGCAAAACATCCCTAGTGTGTGAGCTTTCTAATGGTATGTAATTTGCTTTTATAAAAAAAAAACTTTAAGAGTTATTTCATAATTTTATCAAGTAGGAAATTTTTGACTAAACTCTACCTTTACGGAAAGTTAAATGTTTTGCGAAATTTAATACTGCAAAGTTGGTAAAAATTATGGATCGACGGCTTGCCAGTAGCAGTGGTGCAAATTGACATTCACTATTCCCTTGAGATGGTTACACAAAGCAGGTAGAAATTTTGTTTCACTCTTGCGCAGTCATAGCGTATTTTTGCTCTCTTTCGCTCTCGTGGCACCGTGACGCCTCAGAATGAATTCTTTTCTTTTATTCAGTCGAGACTTAACTGCCTCTGCGATCTCACGTGCCCGTTACGCTTACGTTTGTTTTTGTTCACTTCGTTTTCTTTTATTGTTATCACTAGTTAAGTTTAAGTTTAAGTTTGTTAAGTTTTTTGTTATTACTGTTACCTGTTGTTATTGGTAAAGAAATGGCTGCTTTTACCAGTGAGGAATACGCGGACATGTTGTTAGCGTATGGAAGCGCT
This sequence comes from Tiliacea citrago, assembly GCA_963921375.1. Classification (NCBI taxonomy): domain Eukaryota; kingdom Metazoa; phylum Arthropoda; class Insecta; order Lepidoptera; family Noctuidae; genus Tiliacea; species Tiliacea citrago. Next base: position 12,912,517 of record OY992802.1, read on the forward strand.
AATACAAATTCGCGTGAAGCGCGAAGAATTTATCAAGAGCGTTATCCCAACCGCCGAGTACCCAGTCATCAGACGTTTGCGAGTACTTACCGACGTTTACGACAAACCGGTAACCTGAACTTACAAGAACCACGAGTGAACGCAGCACGACCCGATGCTACCATTGACGAACAAGTTCTTGCCGAGTTTGACGCGGATCCTACCAAAAGCTTAGACAGATAGCTTCAATACTTGGCTTAAGCATATGGAAAGTGTGGTCTGTTCTCCGGCAAGATGGTAGACATGCTTTTCACTACACTCCAGTGCAAGGTAAGATTAAGCCGTTTATGCACTGCATCTGATACGATTTTGTGGAATGTAGTAAATTATGAGACAGTTCAATTGATCGTTCCATTTAACCTTGATTTCGTCACTTTCTTTATTAGTTGTTTTGCCTCATGTTGTTTTTAGCGCATTCAATTCTAATTTCAAATTAAATTCAATAAACTATTCCTATTCGGCCGCATTCACGTAACAATCAGGCGGCCAGCGCTTACAGGATTCGGATTTCGGATTCGGTTTGCGCAGGTGGTCAGCGTAGGTAAACTTGCCAGCACTTATGGGTCCTTTTTAGAACAAAATTGGAAAGTCGCACGCCCTTTTGTGAATTTGGTCTTACGTCTTTATGGCTAAGCCATAAAGCCAATTAGTGTACTTAAAAATTGAAGATGAAAAATTTGGATAATTGTAGAGTTTGAACTCGGAGGAAGAAAAGATTCAGTATTGAAATCAATTCTTAGACATGTTTTGTTTGTTCTAGGTCTCGATGACAGTGATTTTGGGAGACGTGTGCAATTTTGTCGCCATTTGCTGCATACCGATGTGGACGACGTTAACTTTTTAAAAAGTATTTTGTGGACAGACGAGTCCAAATTTGACAAAGAAGGGATTGTCAATTATCACAATCTTCACCATTGGGCACTTAAAAATCAAAACCCACACGTGAAGAGACAAAGAGGCTTCCAGAGGAGATTCAGTGTGAATGTCTGGGCAGGAGTGATTGGCGATAAGCTAATAGGGCCTCATTATTTGCCCGACAACATCAACGCGAACAACTACTTGGATTTTTTGATAAATGATTTACCACCATTAGTGGAAGAAGTGTTCCAAGTAGACATAAACAGGCCTATTGTCTTTCAACACGATGGTTGCCCAGCTCACTTTAGTCTAGTTGTACGTGAGCATTTGGATAATTGTTTCCCAAATTCGTGGATTGGCAGGGGAGGACCAATTCCCTGGCCTCCGCGATCGCCCGACCTCACTCCGCTCGATTTTCACGTGTGGGGAAGGGCAAAGGAACTAGTTTACACTACAGAAGTAGAAAGTCGGGAAGATTTGATAAATCGAATTAATGCTGCTTTCGAAGTTATGCGACAGGAGATGCTGCTGCGCACAACAACTGTAGAAATCAGACGTAGATGCCGCACCTGTATTGCGAATGAAGGGCGTCAATTTGAGCATCTAATATGATTTATTATTTAAATAAATTATTTAAAATTATTTAATTGTTTCATTAACGCACCTAACTGGTACAGCATAATTTCAATCGATCATTTAATTTTTACCAACTTTGCAGTATTAAATTTCGCAAAACATTTAACTTTCCGTAAAGGTAGAGTTTAGTCAAAAATTTCCTACTTGATAAAATTATGAAATAACTCTTAAAGTTTTTTTTTTATAAAATCAAATTACATACCATTAGAAAGCTCACACACTAGGGATGTTTTGCTAGAATTGGAACTCCTCAATCATTTTTTGTTTTTTTTTAAATGCAAGTTGAAATTAACATTCAAGTATTTTTTACATCTTTCTGTAAGTTTGAGGACTCATAACTTTTTTTCTAGCTAACATCTGAACAAAGCAATAATTTTATAAGAATCTGCCAACATCAAAGATTAAAAAAAAAAATGCCTGTTTTATTGCCCATTTTTAATAAAAAAAATACACTTTAAAGTTAGGAAAGTGGTGAAACAAGAAAAAAACTTTTTTTTTTTTTTTTAAATACCCAGTCGGCCAGGGCCAAATAAATTAGGGCTGAGTAAGTAGCAGATGACCCCACCTACCCACCATTTTCGTATGTTCAACGTTCTGCCAAACACCCTGTATATTAATCCAGGGTGCCAGGTACCTCCATACAAAATTTTATCAAAATTGGTCCAGCCGTTTGAGCGTGAAGAAGTAACAAACACACACACACATATACTCACAAACTTTCGCCTTTATAATATTAGTGTTATGAATATTATAAAGGCAAAAGTTTGTGAGTTTATGTGTGGGTGTGTATACAATAAAGTAAATAAATCATAAATGTTTTCGTTACGCTTGCTACGGTCAGTTCGTTGTTAAAAAGCGCATCCTTAACCAAAAACACCATCGTATATGTTGACTCCATTTCATTTTTATTTTCACTATCAGGAGCAGATAATTAATTGCCCCCAGGCAGGCGCACCGCGACGGTGCGACGCGATTCTGGTAGATGTTTTCATAGAAATTGTGCTACTAGAGTCGCGTCGTGCTTTCGTGTCGCATCTTTCTGCGGGGGCCTTTAATGACCACAGTAAAGATAACAGATGTTTGCTCCATATTTACGTTTTATCTTTTCTAAATGCCTTTAGAGTTGTTTAGCTTCATCAAATAAGCAAAAACCTTTCATAATTTGGTGTTATTATTGTTTGTGTAAACGAAAAGTCTGGAGGTTTTTTTTTTTTTGGCTGGGAAATTATATAAATAACTTTTCCCGCTCTAGGCGCGGCAGACTTTTACTGACTAAAACCCACTCGTGTTCCTTCCGTTGCCTGTGTGCCAGGGCCACGATATCCCATTTCGGACAAACTTGCAACCCTGGCAGGCATTGGCCCTTAGTGTAAATTATTTTATCACCACTGCTGTCAAAACGGTGAAGGAAAACATCGTGAGGAAACCGCCATGTCCTAGAACCAAAAATTCGAAGACATGAAAGACATTCATCTATCAACCCGCACTGGGCCCGCGTGGTGGATTATGGCCCACTTCCTGTGACACAGAGAGGAGGCTAGTGTCCCAGAAGTGGGAACATTATAGGCTGATTAAGTAAGTTACATATAGGACAATGGTTTTTCATCACGTGACAAGTTTGATGTTTGAAAATTAAGACCACTGCAAATAACACTCACCTCCGGTTTTTTCAAAGCATATTGAATTGAATATAGTCAAATATCATCTTTATGTACTTGTCGGATTCGGTCATTAGTACGGGCACGAAACGAATCGCAAGCGCGCCACTGGCGACATCACGTGATCTACCCACACCTACAGCGCGCTTCTACAGAGTCGTGATGTTTTGAGCCCTTGGCAAGGAGGACATTCAGTGTCTGATTCGTTGTGCTCAGTTATTGTGGTAATTGTAATTTGTAGTGATTGTGACAATTTGTGATTTTAATAAACGCTGTGTATCGCACCCAGTGTGTTTTCATTGCACAAAACCCATCTTCTGCCCACATGATGTCCGAATCTAACGGAGTAAATCCTGACCTTCCTACATACTAATATTTTAAAGGGGTGACATTTGTGAGTTTGTATATATGTAAGAGGTAGTTTTTGGAACTACTGATACGTGGGCAACACAGTTACAGATGCAATGGGTTTCATTTTGATAGTACAACAACATTCATTGCGTTATTTACGTTGTTGAGCAGACAAATTTTTCGAACATATGAATCAATGGATAAGCAATATCGTTCAAAACCATTAAGTTTTGATTCATAGAGTGTTAGGCAGTTAGGGTGCCGATTCCGTAAATTCTTTCCTAATGGGAACATACAGTCTGTCTTTTTACTCGGGCAAGTCGTGGGCAGAAGCTAGAGTCATATAATTTGATTGACTGATATTATTTCAGCCAACCAATCACAGGTGTGTTAACATAAGGTTTGACAGCGGTTTGTTATTATAATAATACCGTTTATTTCAGGCGACACAGGCCCATAGAAAAATACTACTAATAAAAACAAAACTTTAAGAATATGTTAGTAGCACTTCATTTTGCTTTAGATTGACTTTGTGCTTTCCTGTGGTACTTGTCCGCGGCAGCGACGGAACACCACGTCCTGCAGTCAAAACTCTTCTTTCATGACGAAGGGCACAATAACAATTTGGTACACGCACGACAAACGCTACGAAATTGACGTTCCGGTGATGATAAGCCATTCAAAAAACAGGTTGTCAGTATCGCCTTGTAATTATGACACACAGCTACCTCTCTCTGTAGGTACATAGGCTCATTCGCAAAACGTCTACTTCACATAAAGTCAGTCATATTTAGAGACTCGACAACATAAACCTAACAAAAATTTTAAAAATTTAAGCTTTCCCTGTTTTGACAGATTGCTTACTCACAGTGCATTGTACCCACCGCGATGATACTAGTTTATACAACTAGCATAACAATGAAAAATAGATCACAGACCAAAAATTGGAATTTAATTAGCGGTTTGTGTTGTTGGCACATGAGAAAATAATGTGTAGCTGAGACCGAGTTGTATACAGTTGCACAGTAATAATAGGTATACCTAACTCCCGGGAGCAGTGGTGGCCCAGCGGTGACTGCCGCGACTTACGAGTTGTAGCTCGTAGGTTCGAGACAGGCGATTTACTTTGTGTAAAGTGAAGTGAAAAGAAGTTATCAAATAACTTCTCCCGCTCTAGGCGCGGCAGACTTTTACTGACTAAAACCCACTCGTGTTCCTTCCGTTGCCTGTGTGCCAGGGCCACGATATCCCATTTCGGACAAACTTGCAACCCTGGCAGGCATTGGCCCTTAGTGTAAATTATTTCATCAACACTGCTCTCAAAACGGTGAAGGACAACATCGTGACGAAACCGGCATGTTTTAGAACAGTGTTGAGTTGAAGGAAGAGGACTTATTTATACATGAAAAAAAACTTATTCTAAATAAAATTAAAGGTAACATTCATCAGCGTTGTCATTTCCTTACCCCGTTTACATCAAGGTACGTACATAAAGGCTACACACGAAAACAGTAGACACAACATGTAGAATACAATATGTTTTATAAAAGTACGTATAATCTACATAATTATTGTGTCTACTGTTTTCGTTTATCGTTTACACAAGTTGTAAAGATAATATGCATAAAAAAAAAACACGACATCTCACCTTGGTAATAAGCAGCTGAGTGGCGACAGAAATTAACCTCAAAATTTAAAAAGCTAAATACTGAAATATTGTTTTGAATAATTATTCATTACTAATGGTCGCCCACTGATCGAAATTAGACCCTCTCTACTTACAATCTACAAAGTACTTACTTATTCCATGTTCAAGCTGTCACTTCCTGTTACACAATTCCGTCCCTTTTTACGAAATCACTCCCACAGGAAGCGATAGCGAGAGCTAGAGCTTTATATCTAACCGACATATTTTTGACAAATCTTTTGCAAGACTTCTTAAAAACAAGTATCACATCTTGTGTGTGGGTATAAAAGAAAACATGCAGCTTTAGTTGATTCATCGGTAGAATAGAACAATATTGGTCAGCTGTCACTCAAGCTTTCGAGCAAAGATATAAATTAGATATACAGACAAAGCTGTCAACTCGTCGAAAAAAGTTGCGTCCAACTGGTGGCCTTAGAATAACACAATGACGTGGCGCGAGTGTAAGACGTAGCTATCACGCACATCAGCATATCAAAGTGCCATTTGTTTTAGTTCTTTTGCAGCGCGACACTATTCTAGACATATAAATAATCAAAGCTTTCGAGCTTTTATACCTACGCGATCGACCTTAATCGACACATTTGTAGCTAACTCGATCGTGTGGGTGTGAAGGATCCTCTACCCCATTATTTTTGGCATCTCGCTTGTCGAGTGCTTAACGGGGCTATCCTGTGGATACCTTAATAAATTAAAGCCTCAGCCAGGACATAACCCTACTCCATATTAGCCGTAGTCGTATTTTAGTGTAGGTACTAAAACACGGCAACTAAATCGAATGAAGCTCGGTCTCTGATGATCTAGTCTTGCGGTCTTGGCGGTGCTTCGAGTAAATTTTAAAACGGTCTGTTTGGCTGTCTATACAAACTGAAATGTTTGTTTCTATTAGCCATATAGTTGTTTAGACGGCTGAGATTATTAATAACGCTTTGTTTTCATTGGGTTTTTGAATGAGAGCAGATTTATTGGGGATATTAACTAGTAAGATAATTGCTTTTAGTTGAACTGCTATTGTAACTATATTTTTTTTATTATTAAGAGTTTTCGATGTATAGAAACAAATCGCAGGCTCTCAATAAATTACGCAAATTTTGCGTAATTTATTGAGAGCCTGCGTCTTTTGGGATTGTTCACAGATAATCTTTTATCTGAGTAGAGCATAGTCCCTTTTTCTTCGAAAACTTTTCGACCGGCGCGGCTTTAAGCTAACCCAGATTTTCAAACTAAAAGATAGAATCAGTCTGACAAATCTGGGCTCCATTCCGGCCATTCGATAACGTGTAAAAGTGAGTTTACACGGAGGCATTTTGTAATTTATTAAGAACTAGCTGTGCTCCGCGGTTTCACCCGCGTAAGTCTCGATCCCGTGGGGATATCGGGATAAAAAGTAGCCTATGTCTTAATCCAGGGTGTCAGCTACCTCCATACAAAATTTTATCAAAATTGGTCCAATCGTTTGAGCGTGAAGAAGTAACAAACACACACACTCACAAGCTTTCGCCTTTATAATATTAGTGTGATAAGTCAGAGAGCAACAAAATAACTGGCTAACAACCTATCTACCTGCATAATCTACGTACGTCACATCCGCTAAGTAAGTAGTACCTAAGGTCCTCCAACCATTAACTACCTCCAAACCAAAATCTGTACCCACCGTTATCCATAAATTAGTACCAACGCAAAGTAATATTAAAACAGCGAAGATATCCCGCTCAATAATGAAACCCAGGCGTAAATCTCATACCCTTTTGCTCCATTTTATTCATGTTCCATTACCGCGGAACCACTTATCGGCAGGTAACCCATTTGCGAGACTAGGCGCGGAATATTTTAATACTTCATTTGCAACAAGTGTTGTTAGTGTGCTCGTAGCTTTATTTAATAGTAATTTCATGCGTAAGTTTTAATGGGGAATTAGGTGCTTTCGGAATATTAGGTTTACAAATTGTTTGATTTTATGAAGTTGGGAATTTCTGAGTTACATAATCTTTAGATATTACTACTGACTAGCGATGAAGAGAAAAAATGCGTTTTGTATTTGTAATAATAATAAATAAGTGGTCACCAACTGGTCGAAATTCGACCTCCTGTACTCACAATCTATATAAAGTGCTAACAAATTAGGTACCAATACTTTTAGAGCTGATAGTACTCGTCTCTAGGAGTAGACTTAAGTATGAAACATTGAAAAGTTTATGTTACTTTTTGGAGATAATTAGGGAAACAACGTTACTGCGTAAAAACACCCTGTTAATAGATAGTCAACAAACATTGACGTTAGTCACAAACGACGATGTTCACTTGACAGAAAGTGTGTCTTGTCAGTTAAAAGCACAGGATGATTATGTTTGGGCGAAATTTTAATTTATTTATTTTGTTCCGTAAATTAAAACAAAAATATCATATAAAACCGTATGACGTATCTCTCTGTATTTTACTGTGTGTACATAAATAATAAAATAAATAAATAATAAAAAGTTTTCTTAATTTCTATTTAAAGTTAATTGTTTCATGTAATGTAACACCTCTTAAAATATTGGTACTTCATTTGTTAGCACCTTATATATAGTACTCACTAATTACATGAGTAGTACCTACTTACTTCCACCATGATCAAATGGCACTTCTGTCACCTATCTATCTTCAAGTCATGAGGCCCTGGTACTATGTGTGTGTCAAACGCATAGCAGTATGTGTAATGTTTTTTTTTTTATTAATTTAATTTATTTCTAATGCATATTATATAGATACCTATACTAGCTTTCTGCACAATTTCAAACTATACTACCATTCATACAACTTTTTTTTAAATAGCGTGCAATTTATTGTTTTTAATATATTTTGTAATTTATTAAAGATACGTACACACATAGCCAGACAGCTTTTACTATATTTTGTTAACCTAGGAATCATAATTCTACTTAGTACAAGTCAGTATTTGTCACGCCAATTTCGAGAACTTAGATCATGAGCAGGCTTTGCACGAGAACCGTAGCGAAGCATTTTGTCGACAGAAGAGTAGACAAAAATGACGTTTTCGTGTAGACAGTAGAATATTTTCGGTAGACAAGCGATTTCTATTCTACAGCAGCGTAGAAATAGAAAGCGTCATGCGAAGTTTGCTGCTGTTTTGAACAGTTATTTATGTTTTCGTACAAAAATACACACTTTATAATATAAATTTAATAAAGGTAGCGGTAGTAAACCAAGATTTTTAATATTGATACTCGTAGACATTATTCGTCAGATGGAATCCCGTATATGGCTCGTATACAATATTTTTGGGCGATAAATGCTCTATCTCGAACAGACAGCTGTGCTGCTGGGGAGTTTGTTGCGCCACTTCTTCTTCCCAGCTAAATCACTAGGAAGTGGTGAAGGGTGGGCGTTTTTGGGGGACGGTCTTATGTAATTTTTGACCTTCGAAAAGTGCTGATTTGAATCAGCCTAGTTTGAATAAACGACTTTTGATTTTGAGTACAACGACTTTCATCAGGATTGAATTAACCTTTACGGTACATTTTTGACTTTATTCATTATTGTTTTCGCTGACAAAATGTCACTATGTCTAGGCCCTTAGGATTTATTATTGGTCTAGAATCGCTTGCCAAGAGCAAGCGTAGAGGTTAATGGTCGTTCGTCCTCTGTATTAGAAGAGGATTTTGACTTTACAGTAGGAAAATTACATGCCTGTATGTAAGCCTTTCAACGACGATGGCTTGGTTCCGGTTCACAGACATTTCGGAGCTGGAGTCCAGATTCCGAGTTTGGAAACGATTATTTTTGAACCGTAGCTGAACTGGCTTTGGTTATAGTTCTTTCCTGCATTCGGTTAGGGCGTAGGATATTGAAGAGTTATTGGATATTATGAATTTATATATTAAAGTAAGATAAGTACACGATAGCGCTTACAATTACCATTTACAAGCTTCTAAAAATTTTAAACTACCTATGTACCTACCACAATTAAAAAATAAATAAAAAGGACCATACAAAAATTAAAATAACAAAAAACAAAATCCCATAAGAAATTATTCTTCAAACAAAATAAAATCTTTTTAAAATAAAACATAAAAACGATCTTGGAATTTGTATAATTTTGAATTTAGTTGATAGTAATGACTTAATTAGTCAGAAAAGAACGCCAGGTGAAATTGCAGAAAGTCATAAAAATGACAGTTTTTTTTTTTCAAATATTTGTATAATATACGGTCACTTGAGTGAGGATTAAAGTGAACCATTGGTTCAGAACTGCACTAAATAGTTACTGGGCCTCCACGACGTCACAAAGGTAGAGAAATATTGTTACCCTGCACCAAAATAACACGACACCTCATACAATTTCCTTAGATATTATTTTACAAGCGTCATTTTCTTCGCAACAGTTCGAGCCGAAGAAAACTAGCACTGAACGAATTTCGTTCAACAAAATGACGATCGGTCACCGACTGTTTCCGACTGCGCCCATTCTTTATTTGTGTTTGTGTATTGAACGGACAAACAGTACAGAAAATTTTATAGAAAATTGAAAGAGAATGTTCCTGAATTGTAGAGAATTTTGCCGCTTGAACCAAACGCGTATTTTGGGATGTTGTTACACATATAGTAAAAAAAATGTACCTAAGCATGTACATGATCCGAAATGACGAATCGTTATTGTGATTACGTTGTCACGATTCGTGTATCTTGAGCATGTGATTACGGTCATAGGAGTTTCAGAGACACTAAAAAAATAGTAATGAGCTACTAACCCTACTAGAAATAGTAGATTATTGCATCGAGCGCAAAGTGAGTTAATAATGCACGAGTGCATTAATTACTCACTTTAGCAAGGTGCGTAATCTACTTTTATTTCAACTACTAATCTACCTACCGTGATAAAATATACCTACTCAAAATAAAAACTGAAGTTAATGAAAACAAAGTTTTTCATCAAGTCGGTTTTATTCAGCCGATTTTTATTTTCAGCCAGCATCTCTTTGATCTAATGCATACCTTTTATATTAAACTAAAAGTATGCATTTATATGATTTTTTTTTTATATTTTTTTCATTAAAACCTCTGTGGTAAATTTATATCTAAATAAAAAATATTAAACAGTGGATTAATGAAAAACTGTGCAACAATGAGATTTCTTGGTAACATTTCTGCACTGTTTTGGTTCTAAGCAAAAAATACGTCCTTTAATGTGATCGGTTTTGTAGTGATCAATGATAACATTACTATGTAGTTGAAAGAAAATTTATTTTCACCACTAAGGGCAAATTTTACCAATGAAACTTAACGCGTTCTGCACTTCTGGACCACATTCAAGAGCTGTCAGTGTCAAAATTGTTGTGGAATCAAAATCCAATGTTATTTATTCAAACTAAGCCGAGAATCAGCACTATTCGAACGTAAAACTTACATAAGACAGTCCCCCAAAACGCCCGCCGCTGAGAAGAAGTGGGGCAACAAACATCCTAGCAACACAGCTGTCTGTTCAGTTAGAAAAACTTGATTCTATACAATAGTATGCCAAATAATTTACATTACGCAACACAAAACAATAAATTTAATTATTTGACATAATTATGTCAGCTAGCACACGCCACTATAGCAACAAACAAAAAAACCGAAAACTATACTCAAGCAGAAATTAAAATAGTTAAACGTAAACAGAACTTAATACCTAAATAAAAGCCTCCAGATATAAAGGGCATGCCCGCTTGCATAATTAGCTAAGCTGTAACTCGGAAGTCAAAAATAGGACCATCGAAGTAAAATAAATAAACTGTTAATTACTAATAACAATAACAATACCATCGTCAGCAAGACGACCAGTCACTACAAAAAGCACCCGTTCACGAGCATAACGCAAAGAGCAGCCATCACCCCCCTCGGTTTATTTGAGGAAAGGAGGCAACCCCACCCCCGACGCTACCGCAAGCAGTGGCATTCAAGGGAGCATGACGAACTTCCTGCTGGTTCCTCAGGGAATAATAATATGATCAATTGTCGCGGTCGCTAGCTAACCACATATTGCAATACCACTGATAAATGTCAATAATATTGACACTGACAGCTCTTGAACACGGTTTAGAAGTTCTGATAGCGTTCAGATTCATTAGAGAAATCCGCATTAAATGGACTACATATTGTTATAAAACTCGATTCGATCGATACGCAAAAAAAGCTTCAATTTGAACAAAAAATGTATTTAAAGCATTTTTGAATCCCAGCTGTAAATTCCTGCTCGCAAAAAAAACATAGTAGCAGATAGAGGATGATTCAAGAATTTATTTTCTGCGAAACTAATACTGCGTGCCGCTACAGTAGCGTCATTAATTTGACACACTGGTATTGCTAGTGGACAGTAATCATATATTTTTTTTAATAGATACTTATGTTATATTAAGATAAATAATTATAAATTGAAAAAAAAAACTTTTTAAAAAATTGAGCCGTCACGGGACGCCTGGCAAATGTGAAACATCGAAATTATTTACACACTACTACATTATATAGACTGTATATTGGTGAAGCGTCGCCACGCGGCATGCGTCGCCCCGCGGCGTGCGTCGCCCCGCCAGCAATCGGTTTGACGTGCGGCTAGATGTTTCATATCAATAAAGTTCTCTCTTTCCTTCAATTCGCCTACTCCTTGCACGTTATTTGTTTTAATTTCATTGATTCGATGTTATGATCCATAACCCCGACCTATTACCTCTGCGCTACAGTTCTTTAAGTACAGGTTGCTCCAAGATGCTACTTTAGAAAATTGTAATAAATCTATAAATAATAACGTTTAATTAAATTAAAATGTTTTTATAAAGCGTAAAGACAAAACTGTATACTTATGTTGAATTAATGTCGCCACTAAAGTGCCACGCTGTATATGAATCAAAGCACTATCATCATCTGTTTAGCGTTTTCTTAACTAAGTTGGGGTCGGCTTCCAGTCTAACCGGATGCAGCTGAATAGCCATGTTTTACATGGAGTACTGGTAAAAAATCAGCTGTTCCCTACATTTTGACGAGTTAGGAGAACATACATTTAGGGAACAACTGATATTTTTTCGCGATTTCAGGTTTGGTCCCATAGTAAAACTTGTTCATAATGTGAGTTATTTATAATGTGATACCTTTTATACGAATCAAAGCATTGTTTGTAACTAAAATGAAATCTAGGAAATAAAAAAATACAATGTGCCTGCAAATAGTTTATTGGAAACTAATTAAAACCACGTAATGCTTTGTTCTGTGTCAGAAACAACTGTTTATCTAGATTTATACCCAGCATTTAATTTATTACGCTTAAGAGAAATTGTGGAGATACACCATTTAATTTGTATTCGTAAAGAGAGCAAAATGATTTCGTATTAATTTCAATGTTAAGATTTTTTATTGAAAATACAGAGTTACTGAGTAATTTATTTGCTTAGAGAGTTAATTTAATTTAATTGAATTTCAATTAAATTCTATTTAATTTCGTTACTTTAACATGAAATGGTGCAGTGTTAGCATTATCAATTCATTTAGCAAATTATTTTATGAGGTGTGCACTTTGGTTTTAGCAGTGCTATTCTGTAACCATCTCACAGTGAAAACTTAGTTGAAATGAGCGTGAACTGTCAGGGTCATCCCACCTGATGCTAGGGATGGACCAAAGATTACATTTACAATCATAATCGAGATTTTGAACAGAAACTCAATTTTGTTTTTTTTTTACTTTAAATTGCGTTTGACTAAATTTCTGTTTTGCTACTTTATTTAAAAACCCCTTAAACAGTAATGTTAAGACACATAAATACTAGCTTTGAAATAACATAAAATGATCAATAGAATTAGCATAAAAATATTATTGAAATCTCGGTTATGATTGTAAATGTCATCCTTGGTCAATCCCTAGCATCAGTGGAATGACACTGACAGCTCACTCCACGCAAGAATTCACGGTGAGATTTTTACAGAATCGACATGCAGAGCTAGTGGGATTGTGTGGAATGTAATGGTCACTGGAAGCATCGATACTAATACTATACACCGTGGCGTTTTAATCGTCTTAGGACGGCAGCCCACTTCATGTATCCAATGACTCGCACCAGCTAACGGCAGCAACCATCGGTTCAAAAGTATACTCAAACTTGCAGTTTTTGTCTAGATATGGACCGCGAAAGACGTATTCTTCTCCTGTTATTGCTAAGACGACGAATGGAGGAAAAACAGAACCAAAGAAAATATAGGGTGTCGTTGGTCATCTTTTGAACCGATGGTTGCTGCCGTGAGCCGGCGCGGCGCACTGTACATGGCACAGTTCCACGGCTCGACGTCGTCGTGCCGTTTCTCAGTGATGGCACCGCGCCGTGGTGATATTGTGTCTACGCCCTAAACAGGGCCTAAAATCAATGTTCCGTAAGTACCAAAGTATGCCAAGTTTTCATTTATTCCATTTTCACACATTCAGTATTTTAGAATAACCAATACAAATCTGAGAGTACAGTACACACTGACTACATTAAATTACTTAAACACACACAGTTCAATGATGTGTAAGTGTTTACAATAGGTGCGTATACACACCTACATGAATGAGTTGTGTTTATTTTTACAACTTATTTCAACACTGGCTTCCCAGCCGTAAAGCTGACTGTTTGGTATTATTAGTATCGCTTGATTGAGAACGTTACGTTGTTAACGATTTTTAAAAAGCAGATTTACGTAAAACTAAATAGATTGGATATTGAAGAGATTTGTTTTGATTATCTGTTGAAGTGCAGAGAGGAATTTTGGGTTTTATACATGCTGACTTTAATTTCATTAGTAGTTTTGAAGGGGTGGAAGTATTCATGAATATTAACAACTTTTACTACGGGACCAAAGCAAAAATAACAAAAAAAAAAAACGAGCGACCCATACAGTAGTCGCATTAGATGTGTAACATCTGACATCTCACCTTGGTAATAAGCAACTAAGCAGCGACAGAAATTAACCGCAAAATTTAAAAAAGCTAAATACTAAAATATTTATTCGAATAATTATTCATTACTAGTAGTTGCCTGTTTGAAATTCGGTCCCCTCTACTTATAATCTATAATTTATTTATGGTACTTACTAATTCCATGACTAGGTACACTAATATAATTCCATGCTATTAAAAAGTACTTACTTATTCTATGCTGAAGCTGTCACTTCCTGTTATACACTTCCGTCCTTTTTCACCAAATCACTCCCACAGAGAGGAAATATGTTACAAATAAAAATCTGCCTTTCACACAAAAACAATAAAAACATAATTATTTTTCCAATTAAAATGTGTGAAACAAACGCTATTTTTGAGTTACACTGTGTGTCCACCGCACAACGTCAACGGTACGTCAACGAGAAATGAGATTATTCGAACCGAACGTGACGTCACGGTGGTGGTGTGCGAGGATAAAAAACCGGCCAAGTGCGAGTCGGACTCGCGAACGAAGGGTTCCATACCATTATCTATAAAAACGGCAAAAAAATCACGTTTGGTGTATGGAAGCCCCCCTTAAATATTTGTTTTATTTTAATTTAATTATTTATTTTTAAAGTGTGTATATTCACTTTATACACAACTAAATATTCTGTGAATATTTCAAGCGTCTACCTGTTGTCGTTATCAATATCGAGCAAAAACGACCAAAAAAATCACGTTTGTTGTATGGGAGCCCCCTTAAATATTTATGTTATTCTGGTTTTTAGTATTTGTTGCCTGTATTATTGTTGTTTAGTATTTGGTGACAGACGGACGGACAGACAGACCGACAGACGGCGGAGCCTTAGTAATAGGGTTCCCGTTTTACCCTTTGGGTATGGAACCCTAAAAATAAGCTAGATGTAGTCGACATTTCCTATCTGACTACCCCTGAGAAGAAATGGCGAAACAAACTCAGGGGTCAAAGTCTCTTTTAAAGTCCAGACATAATCTTGGTCAGATCATGTGAGGACCATGTAGATCTGTGTCTGGAATGGTCTTTTGAGGAAAGAACCACACAAAATAGGACGAGGACAGTATATTATTATTAGGATAACTACTTACTAGTAAATGCATTATAATTATATGATGTGGCCTATTATAGTACCTACCTATGTGTATGGGTATGTATTCAATACACACACATACCACCTGTGTTTATGTAAGTGTGTGTAAATATAATTATAAATATATGACTTTATTAACTACATTAGGTTAAGCGATTGATACAAATGTATCTTCAGTCTTATCGTAACCATACACGCGGCTATAGTAAATGTATGTAGCGCTACTTCGGTGCCGTCGTCATCTCGTTTCTCGTTGACGTCCAGTTGACGGTGCAGTGGACAAACGGCCTTATATCGAAGTAAAAGTTGTTCATATTATTAAGTACCTACCTTTACCCTCTGAAAGGTAGCCAATAATTAATTAATGAAAAGATTGTTAGTTGTATGATTTCTGTTCGTAATAAGTTGAATCATCACCCATAATGATAAAAAAAACCTGACATTTAACCGTTTTATAAATAGCCTGTCCTTGTTAACACTACAATAAAATGGAAAAGCTATAGAAAAAATACCATAAGTTATTTGACATTTAACTTTGGGTAAGACGATGGTAGAGAGTATTATTATCTATCCCGATAATTTTCATAAGTTATAAATTATAATTAGGTACGTAGCCACCCCACCTACCCCTAGGGTGGCACCACCCTATTTCTTCCCGTGGGTGTCGGAAAAAGCGACTAAAGGAGTTACTAGAGAATGGGCAGCAGCGTTCTCTGCATTTTAACACCATACTGCGATCGCCAGCCCGCCTGCCAAGCGTGGCGATTATGGCAATCCCCTCCTTTTGGGGGAGGCCAATGTCCAGCAGTGGACGTCTTTCGGCTGAAATGATGATGATGATGATGTTCTAGCCTGAGAATGACTTTTGGTTGTGAAAAATAAGGCAAGCTACTTTTTTTGGTATTTAATAAGTAGGATACTTACATTTTAATGTACCATGTGGGAATGACTATACGACAATAACTTTGAACACTGACTATGCGTAGGAGTATTTTATAACTATCAAATAGGTACCTTAATCCAACCGATAGAATTATAGATAATAAAATAGTCTGTTCATACAAAAAAAAAACATGAAAATATCTTAAGTAGTTTGAAAATAATATACTTTTTTATGCTTTGGGTAGACATTACTACTTGAATTTATTTCATAAAGTATTTTACTACAATACTTAAATATCCGCATATAGAATTGATGTGTATGCGTTCTAATTTAACATACATTTTATATACAAAGGCGTAATAACAGATGAATCCTTTAACTGCACCTTTAGGAGAAAACTCAAAAAAATAAAACATTCTGAATAGTTGTGATGGGCCGATTAGGGGTTTGTTCCATCAATTGACTTGCTATAGTGTATAACCAGCGGGGTAAATACGTAACACACAGTAAATGGGTTTCATTTTGACAGTTCAACAACATTCATTGCGTTATTTACGTTTATTTAATTTTATTTATTTATTTTACGTTGTTGAGCAGACAAATTTTTCGAACATAATTATGAAGCAATGGATTAGCCATATCCTTCAAACTCATTCTGATAGTCATTGATAGTGTGTTACGCAATTAAAGTGCTCTATTTGATTGAATTTTTATTCGTAGCTTGGGAACTTTATTTGTTAGATACGAAAGTTAATTAATTATAGTATTGACTTCCCCACCCTGTATATTCCATTTTATCATTTAATCCCCGAATTGTCAAGCGCCAGTTAAATGACGGCACGGTTGGCTCAGTGGTTAAGCGATTGACTGCTGCGCTGCGTGTCGCGGGTTCGATTCCCGCATGGAACAAATATTTGTATGACCTATAAGTAGTTGTTCCGGGTCTGGCTGTTTGTGTATGTGTGTTCAAATGTTTGTAAACGCAGTCACGATACATAAGAAATTCATAGTACGGGGCAAAGTTTAAAAAAAAAACTTTGTAAGGCCCCAATTACACTATTATATTATATTTATCATACAAATATGATTTTGATTATGATTTTTTTTTCTTCCTTTTATTTCTTTTTTTTTCATATCTGTGAAATTCTATGATCATAGTTAAATGATGCTATTCTTATTTTTTACAAATAACGATTTAGCCCTGTTTTACGGTGCTAAGAGTGCAGTTTTATTAAATGCATTCAAAAAGAAGATAAAAACTGTTAAACATTTGTAAAAAATACTCGTATACCTCGTAAAGGCTCTTACACACTCACGCGATATCGCGGGCGCGACAGGCACCTACAAAGACAATTCCTTTGTCGGTGCATGTCGCGCCCGCGATATCGCGTGTGTTTGTAAGAGCCTTAACGGTTTATAAATATTTATGTTGTTACGATGTTCCTGTCGAAATTCTTGCATTTTGACGCTATATTTGAGGTAAGAACGGATATGATCGTATTTGTGCCCGCTGTCAAATAGGACCCATTAACAATGATCATAGAAAATTTGAATTACAATGTAGATATTATACGATATACCGTAATAGGATCTTCATAAAAAAATAACTATACATCTCTGATCATATTTCTATGATAGTCAATTATGGCTCTAAGAGATTCTTAGGTCTTTATACAATACACTTTGAAGTGACAGCTAGACTGCATGAAACCAAACAGTGAATTACAATATTGAGTTGTATTTCAAAATTTTGACTAAAAGAAAACCAACCATGAAACTATAAATCAAAACTAAATTGTCACCAAACTTTTGTTTAAAAACAAACTCGCGAAGCTTACAAAACACGCGTCCACATTAATCAAAGTTAAAAACAACGGTATATCAATTAATAAAGTTTCAAGTTCCACCGAACTGTTGACTTTAACAACGATGAACGACTTCTCCAACTCGTACAAATGTGTAGGTTTATTTTCAATTGAGTCCATGACCAAAGTGATGTAAGGAAACTTCGAGATTATTAAAGACGAAGAAATAAAAATATTATTAAAAAATGGGGTTAGTTGGAATTTATTATTGAAGATGTCAGTCCTGCTTAGTCTAAAAATGTCCCCGGTTTTATTTTTTGCACTTGTGTGTACCTATTTTTGTCTTAAGCCCTAGCCAGATCTACATTAACACTGTGCAATAATGTCATTGTCAACTAGCTGACAGACAGACGTTGACCTGTCCCATACAAAATTCCCATAGAAAAACATTTTCAGTTTTCACAAATTTTCTTATTTTCCCGACAACTTTTCAAATTTTTCGCTTCATAAGAACCTTCCTTGGACCTCACGAATATTAAAAACAAAAATGCAGAGTTGGTCCAGCCGTTCTGGAGTTTTGCGCTTAGCAACACATTAAACCATTCATTTCTATTATATAGATATAATATCCACCTAAACGAGAGTCATTAAGTAAGTTGATAATATACGAACCGGGCGAGTTCGAACTAGGGAAGAGTACGAACGGTGCCCCAATATTCACCCTCAACGATCAATAACATTGAGCAATACGTGATATCACACTTAATATTATAAAGGCAAAAGTTTGTGAGTGTGTGTGTGTGTGTGTATGTTAGTTACTTCTTCACGCTCAAATGGCTGGACCAATTTTGAAAAACTTTTGTATGGAGGTAGCCAACACCCTGGATTAAGACATAGGCTACATTTTATCCCGATATTCCCGGGATCGAGACTTACGCGGGTGAAACCGCAGGGCGCAGGTAGTTGTACAATATAATTGGACGTAGTTAAACAGAAAGGACTCAATCCACAATTAGTCACTTTTGAGTTATGGGCGTTTGAAGTTTCAGCTGTAATTTCTCCAACAAAAAGTTTTTTTTTTTTTAATTTTTGCCCGTTATTATTAAGAAGATAGTTTATATTTTATTTGTTCATCAAAATAGTTATATATTTTGCAATAGATTTCAAGATATTAACTGAAATGTGGGTTGAGTCCTTACAATTAAACTAAAGTTTGTAAAGACAGATATTTTTTTTTTACTTTCTCAGAATGGACTCAAAACTACCCATCGACTAGAAAATAAGTTATTAAAAAAAATAAAACAAGTATTAATATAAAAAAGTTATATATTTATTGACCTTAATCATAAAATAAACAAAATCACGTAAAAATGTCATTATTAAAATTTAAAAACTAGAAAAAACAGCGCAATAATGAGCGCTCATATTAATTTCCGTCATCCTCCAAGTCAAAATCAAGAGTTGGCCCGTATCCATCAACATCCTCGTTGATAGAGCTGCTTCCCTTAAGGCTATTATAAAATGCGTGACAGTCTTCGGGTATTAGAGTAAACATAGATCTGAGATCTTCGAGCTTTGCTTGAGGAATGGCTTTTCCCTGGGGCCAAAGAACTTCAAAATCTTCTTCTGAAAATTGGATTGGAACCCCTCTGTTTTTTTTCGACAAATCCAGCTTTTGAATATCTCCACTCTCTGACGTCATAGTAATTAAGTATGGATCTTCCTTTTTCAATAAGATTTGTTTAGTTTTTAGCCAGTTTACTTTATCTTTATTAATTGTACATATTTTGCGGTTGACTATTTTTTTTTCTATTTTTTTTGTACTTAAAAAATCTTGTGTTTTCATCCTAGTAACTTGAAGGGGGTTTTTCTTTTTACAGATTTTCATGATATGCATGTATTCTTTTGCGGTGTAAATTCGCTCGTGATGCTTAAGCTCACATTCAATCTTACTGAAATCAGTGTCATTAGGCAAAAAGGAATGACCGGTCTCTAAATATTTTTAAAGATAACTTTTAAGTTATCTTTTTAAGATTTGGGTGGCTGTTAAGTATAGTTTTTAGCATGAGGATTATTTTAATATTTCTGTTTTGTCCCCCGCAGCAGTCGCTCCAAAGGACTAAATTCTCTACGCCATCCCTCAGATCGTTTTTAATGAAATTAATGAGGCACGAGCCAACTTCTTGGGCTCCTCGTCCGGCTTCCCCTTCAACCCAGATATTGCATCGCCCTTGATCGTTAGAGCCAACGTGGATCCCAGCGTTATAAACCCATAACTGGCGTTTATAAAATACTACGTTAGTAGGTATACGGGGCAAAGGTAAAGTTTTTTCGAGATCATAGGTAAGACATTCAAATTTGGGATCTGTTTTAGCACGCGCCATGTCCTGAGACATTTGCTTACGAAGATCTTCCGCTCTCATTTGATGAACATCTCTTTGCTGGATCAACATTTCTTTTTCTTCTGGTACACAACACCTCTTAAGCTCAAGGGCAAATAAATCACATTTCTTGCAAGTATCCTTCTTCAAGGATTTACAGCGGAGATTGAAATTCGTATAAAATATGCGCTTCAGGGTAGCAAAAGAGACGTATTTCTTCTCGCTGCCGTACACTTTTTTGAATTCTGTAAGATAGATGTCGTACATTTTTTGGACAGTCATACCTAGTTTTAAATATTGCGTGCCATTGTTTCGTTCTCTCCTGTAATGAGATTCGTATTTTGGGAGGGAATTAATGACATTTCTAACAAAATCGATATCTTCTTGAGGGGTCTTATTCCAACCACCTTGCTTTTGACCCTTCTTGTCGTTGTAAGTTTCATCTGTTCGCTTTTTGGTCAAACATATGTCAACTCTTTTAGACGATATTTGAAAATTTTTCAAAAACATTTGCTTACAAACGGCATTCTCGCAAATATAATAATTTCTTCTGTACTGTCTAGGTTTCTTCTTACCGGTTTTGCTTTTGGTTGAGGTATATGATCGAGCTTTTTCAGATTCTTTGACATTATTCAAAATGAATAACAGCTGAGCTTCGTATGACCCCAATGTTACAAACTTATCAAACTCTTGTTTTCGTGTTTCTGTTGGAACAAGTAAGTGACAGCGTTGCTTGCAGGTGCACGTATAATCACAGAATACTTTCAATCTTACTAGTTTGTCTTTGACATGATATGGTAAATTCATGTATTTCCTATGCTTCTTCTCAGAGAGACAATATTCTGGGTATTTTCTTTTGCGTCCACGTTTGGAGCGGCCCATAGTTTGCAGTGCGTCATTGTTTACAGTAATGGGATTAGCGGCTTCAGCTTCGGGATGAATAGCTTCAGTATCAGAGTCTTGACACATTGAAATAATTTCACCAACCGTTATGTCGTTGTGAACGGCATTTGTAACAATGAGCGGGCTTTCATTATGTCGCATTTGTGTGGTTCTGTCAGTTTTAGTTTGATAATCGTGCACCATAGCAACATGAGTTTGAATCAAACCCTCTGTTATGGTTTCATTCTCCGAACTGTCGCTCTCGGGAATTTCAAAACTTTTCCTTCTCTTTTGCTTTACGGATGAATGCGAAGCATCAGTTTCTTCTCCACTGTCAGGTACGTAATCAGATCCTGTATCGTCGTCATAGTCCCCATCTTCTTTAAGGTCACTATAACTAACTCCATTACTATGGCGTCTTTTTGAGACGTCAAACTCAAGTTCAACTGTACAAAAATCTTGGCTGAGGGTTTCAAATAGCTCTAATGTACTCGGCGACATTGGTGGTATTGGTGAATTATTGTTTTCAGCTTCTTTCCGTGTAACCAGAGGAGTTAGCGGAGAAAATGCAGGAGCAGCTGGTGATTCAACACCTGGTAAGACAAGTTGAATAGCGCATTAGAGTCATAGCAGTCATTAATACCTTAGTCTGCTTATTTTGTTAAATGTTTGAAAGTGCTATATAGTTGTAAAGAAGAATATAAAATAGGAATCACTCTTTTCTGAATTACATGTTTCCATTATGGCTTTTCGCGTAGTCACAAGCGGAGTCAGTGGAGAGTACACAGGAGCAGCTGGAGACTCCACATCTGGTTGAGGAAAGAAAGTAGGTAGTGAGGTATAGAAAAGTAAGTTCACTTCTTACATAAATTACACCAATTACAATATTGTGCTATGTAGGAAAGTGATATACTTACCTGATCCCACAATTTCATTAAGTTGAATTACAGCCAGAGTCGCTGAAGAGCACAAAGCATTACTAGTATCTTGAAATCCTTCATCTGAAAATATAGAAAAGAGCACTAATCACTCAATTCTGCCATTCATTTAGGTCTCTAATTAATTTCTTAGTCAATTTCTTTCAAATACCTTCGCAGTTGAAGTCCTTGGACGCATCTGCTTTCAATCCTGAAGGAACCTCAGGTATATTTCCATCTACAAATTGAGAGTTGTCATAGTAGAAGAATAGGTTAGTAGGTGCAATTTTATGAGACATTAGATATGAGGAATAAGATATAACAAAACAAAAGCATTTAGTACAACAAAATACCACACCCATTAAACCCTGTGCCCTTACTGCTGGACCATGCTTTATTAATTGGAAAATAATCAGTATTCAAACATGATTAATATTATCATGAACACCGCAAACCAAAAAGGTGCATAAAGCTCATTAAAATGTGCAACAAACGATATAATAATACGTGACTAACAATTCTTACGCAGGTAGATTGTGATTAATATTGACGGAAGTACCTAGATAGGTAGGTAACTAAATGTACTCAGTATGTCGATTGATCGTCACGTCATTTTATAGCTGGAAAAAATGTTTCATATCAACATCTTACTTTACTTTTTAATCAAATTCATTATCTGTAGTAAAATTAAGTTTTTGCTTCACAGAAAGTCTATGAAAAACAAAGTTATATCTGTGCGAACAATATATCCCTTTGGAAACCCTAAAAATATTAGTTAGCTATGTATAAAATAAAAATAGGTATTGTATGTACCTGATGGAAATACGTCATCCTTAGCAGGTGCCTGCACCGGGGTCTTCGCCGCAGAAATCTCTTCCGAGTCGCTCTCTGTTCATTGTAATATGTTAGCTACATCAGATCGTTAGAACCAGTTTAAGTTATGATTACAATAAAATAGTGATAAGGAATCTTTACAGTATCTTCCTTATCGCCATTTACTTAGGTATCCATATATGAAAGAGCAAAATACTTTTGAGGTTAGAAATGAACCTGGTAAAAAACATTACTTACCATCTAATAACTCAGTCTTTTCGTTAATCCCATGTCCCAAGGCACTAAACAAAATTCGATCAATTCGTCGCATCTCAATTCACTTGTTTTGTTTCACTTATAAAAACGAAATAAAATAAAACACGCATTCACCAGTCAAGAGTGCGAGAAAATGGCAGAGTTGCCAGTTTTTGAGAGTAATTTACCAAAAAAATGTTGCAACTATAAAATATCTCTGGAAAGTATTATAGGTCATATTTTTAATACATCAAAACAACGCAAAACGAAATAATTTTATTTCAGACAATTGTTTTCAAAATCGTTACAATACTTGGCCTGATTCACATAAAGGAGATAGGTAGTTTGAGTCCTTCCAATTAAAATAGAAATTGATTAAATATGATTAATACTTATAACACATAAATGACACAAATATTTTAAGTCGTTTCAATTCTATTAAATGTATTTGTGTCAGTCATTACATCTATTCCTTACAAACGACTCAGTCTGCTTAAGTCGATTTAGAATAATTGATATCAAATGTGCTGTTCATCAAAAGCTGTTTTTCTGAAATACCTCAAGTGTTTTGAGTCGTTTCTGATAAACAAAAAGAAATATTTTATGTCAGTAAACCTATATCACAGAACCGACCCAACCTGTTTGAGTCGTTTCAGATATTTGATAAAATGATATTTCCAATCAAAATTAATTCTTAGAAAGGATCCAAACTGTTTGAGTTTATTCAGGTTTATTGAACTTAAGAACATACTCATAGATTTTATAATACTCAGAAACAATTCAAGCGGACTGAGTTAGTTCAGCAAATATATTTTGTGTGCTCTTCATACTGTGGGTTGAGTCGGGGTAGCGAGAAAAACTAGTTTCCATGTACATTTTAAAAATAGGGTTTTCACTACATGATAGATTCGACCCTCAGGAGTACGATGGCATACCTAACTCAATTTTGGCCAATGTGTGGATTGAGTCCTTTCTGCTTAACTACGTCCAATTGACCGTCTAGAATCCGCCCTTACGGTATTACCGGATGATATTGAGAAATGCGTGACCTTTGCAGCCCCGTAAAGTTACCTACATTCGATTGACGTTTTTATGTATTTAATGAAAACACCACAGCTCATTATGATGATGCAATAATCAATACAAGGTACTGGGAAAACCCTAAACTCTTGCGCATACGGATTACCTAACGTGAAGTCAATCCGGCGCGGTTTTTATTCCTCATTGACCTGCCATGCTAAAAATAACATCGTTTCTGGAAGAATGCCTGTAATGATTTACGGTCGTTTATTTACGTCCGACAATATGAACAGACCGCTCTAACGAAAGATGAGCCGTTTGGTCCATATTACAAGCGATAACGGGCATAAAGATTTGTTAGCGAAGTTCTCTCGTATTAGAATAATAATAGTAATAATATTCTTTATTGTTTTCTCATAATCACAAACACAGTACAAAGTCAACGTAAACTTAATAGAGACTGGTGTCTGCTGTAGGTAAAACCTGTATTACAGATCACCAGGCTTACCCTCCATTGGACAACTCACTTATGACCTATGACTGTATCAATCAGTGAACATACAGATTGTACAAAATAAAATATCTACAAATTAATAATAAAAGTGAAACAAAATGGCAAATTAAGTGCGCAAACATCGCAGACGCACTACAGCAGCGCGGGAGCCCCACCAGCACCCTGAACGCGTTATTATATTGTATTCGGAGAGCGTTGATGGCCCACTGCGTGTAGTTGACCCACAGATTGCAGGTAATAAGATGACCAAATAAATTTTACAAATAAAAATAAATTAGGAAAATTCTTAATTTACAAATTAAGAGTTGCAAGTTTTAAGCAATAACTAATAACGTTGAAAAAACAATGTTAATTTTATGTTATAACTAAAGACATTGTAACAAAATTTGGTAGTTTTAAGTTATAACTAACAACTTTAATTAAGCCAAAATGAATTATTAACATTTTGACTAAGTCGCTTTCGCTTATGATTAACGTCGATGTGTTCGTGTTGTGATGTGCAACGGGAAATCTGTATTGGCTTCTGATTTATTTTCACAAAAAGTACAATGACGTGCAGCATCATTGCCCTACCTGTTTGTTTTTTAAACTATTTGCTTGTGATACAGAAATGTCCCAGAGGCCAGTAAAAAATTATACAAGGTGTCGTGGGACATCTGGTTGGAAAGAATTTTTTGTAAAGTGTCGTGTAAAATGTAACACTTTGTTCTTGCTCTCATTCGCCAAGTATGCAGAGTGTATCGTGCGATAAATGATAAATAAATGATAAATAATTTATTTATGTAAGTAGGTTTGTACAAACGCTCAATCATATTAAAGAAAAAACTGGCGAAGTGCATGTCGGACCACGCATAATGAAGGGTTCCGTATTTATTCCAAAAACAAACTTAACATTGTAATTGAAAAACGTATATGCTCTCCCATATATCGATATACGTTACGGTCAATTCTTCAACTGCAAATTTAAGTTGGTCGACTATTACTCGTTACCTTGTAAAGCCTACTTAGCTGTGGTAGTTTTCCTTTTAATTTCGTTATATATACTACTGCCATGAATTTTTTCACATATCCAAAACCAACCATTTAGCTGGCAGGGGGGGACACTTGACCCTAACAAAAAATAGCACTTTAAAGCTTAATTTTACGCAAACGGATCCCTGAATTGGAAAATGGTTTGCACATACCCACAATATTTTTAAATGGCCTATCCAAAGATACCCCATACTATGGGATAGACGAGAAAAAAAAATATCATGGTGAAGACCATGTAGATTGGTGTCTGAAATGATCTTTTGATGAAAGAACCACACAGATTGAGGGGGCCTGTCCAGTCAGTGCACGCATTTGTCAGTAGTCGTGCAGCTCAACTAAGAACTTAAGCAGCTCAACGATTCAACGAACAATACCAAAGAAAGGACATTTGGGTAGGCCGCATAAATTACTCAAACTGCCAGACCATGATAAAAACTAACTGAGAAAAAAAGAAAAATAAACAATAATAGATGCACATAGTACATAAGAATACAGATAAGGAACTTCGTTCCAAAAGTGTGCATAGGAAAGCCGCACGTCAGTGCTTACACTTTGACCTTGACCAGCGGGGTAATGGCGTAACACACTACCAGTAGCAATGCGTTTCATTTTGACAGCTCAACAACATTCATTGCGTTATTTACGTTGTTGAGCAGACAAATTTGTTGAACCTGCGAAGCAATGGATTAGTTATATACTTCAAAATCATTCAGATTGTGATTGATAGTGTATTACGCAAGGGTCTAGCGTAGTTTAGAATTCCAATATAGTAAGAGGTTAGATTATACTGGTCTACTTACTAGTGACGTACTTCACGCTGTTCCTACAGTATTTTGGTATATATATTTTTTTATGTTTAAAAATCATCTGAAATAAAAGAAACTGTGACCTCTGAGTTTGTTTCGGCCTTTCTTCCCAGAGTAGTTAGATAGGAAACGCCGACCTCATCTAGTTTTTAAAATATGATTGACGTGTAAAAGTGTTTGTACAAACCTACTTACAGAAATAAAGTCATTTATCATTTATAAGACCGGTTTTTCATAAAGCGACAAAAATGTTTATGTTAAAAAAATACATAGATGGGTCAGATCAGTCCTGAATAAAAAACTCAGATTTAAATAAATTGTACATTTCGAAATCTTTTTAAAACTACTTCTCTGATATGTCTAACAATATGACGGCAACACAGCCACACTATATCAACAGTCATTTATAAAAGTGTTTAAATCCGAGAAAGATATTTATCAGTTTTGTTTACATTGAGTTTTGCTTAAAATAGTGATTTGATGTACGAGGTTAGATCCTTGGTGTGATGACTAGATAAACATCTGGAACTGGTGCCAGCAGATACAGAAATTCTCAAGGAAATTTCACATGTCAACGGTATTTATGTCCAACTAGATTTGGTTTTGAAGTACTTATATACTCACTAGGTATATTCATTCATAATTTTCCATTGATCAGCTTGGTAATTGCGTACCAAACACACTTACAGTAGCAATGGATAAGCAATGAAATGAAATAGTTTATTCTTTCAATGGGATATCGGAATCACTTTTACACGTCAAATAAAAAATAAATAAGCTAGATCTAGTCGACATTTCCTATCAGTCTGATCAGACTACCCCTGAGAAGAAATGGCAAAACAAACTCAGGGGCCAAAGTCTCTTTTAAAGTCCAGACATAATCTTGGTCAGAGCATGTGTGGACCATGTAGATCCGTGTCGGAAATGGTCTTTTGAGAAAAGAACCACACAAATTTGGGTGGACCTGTCCAATCAGTGCAAGCATTTGTCAGTAATCGTGCAGCTCAACTCCAGACTTAAGGAGCTCAACGACTCGACGAACAATACCAAAGAAAGGCCATTTGGGTAGGCCGCATAAAGTGCTAAAAATGACAGACCATCATTAAAACTAGTTTAGTTAAATAATAATCTAATTATCTCATAATACGCTTTGCGTGGACTGACGTGTTATACTTCAAGTTGTAGCTGTCTTTGACGTTCTTCTCGAGTCAATCAAATGTTCTGCTTCTTGTATTTTGGTAAGTAGGTAGATACCTAGTGACTTTAGCGATTGAAATCAAAAACAAAAAAGAAAATAACTCTATAACGTTTGAGAAATAAACATTTAAAGTAAGCAAGTCACTCAGTTATCTTTAATTGTATGATATGAACAATTAAAGATTACCGAGTGACTTGCTTACTTTTGCCTGCAATACATAAATCAATCAAAGAAGAAAAAGCAAAAAAGTGTTTTCGTAGCCCCTCACAAATATAATGAACCATCACTAAATTTATAAACAACTGCAAAACCAATGCATTTCTCACTGGAAATAGACAAACACATTTAAAAATCTTCCTTTCATTCATAAAATTAAAAAGAAAAACAAACCACTCACGGACTGAAATGTTCAGATAAACTTGCATCTGTTATTCTTATTACTTATTACACAACAATTCTCAATCCTAAAACAAAGACATAAAGCTCAAATTCAATGGGCAGTAAAGTAACAGGTATTTTATGCCGTAGTAAATGGTACGATATATTATCTGTATAACAATTTGGATGCGAATGTAATGCAGAATTATGTTGTAAGGTAACAGCGTGTAATGAGGCGGAATTACATTGAATATATGACACAACAATGAAATATATCGTGTGAATATAGCTGTCAGCCAGAAATATGAAGTTAATTTGTCAAATTGGTCCGTAAAATTCCAAAATCAAAGTGCAAAAGCGTGGTAATAAGCTTTCAAATGAAAATGGGAGGTGTGAAAAATATCTTTATTTGTCGATTTTAAAATTAATCGGATCATAATGATTTGGTCTGATATTTAGTTTAGTAGTAAATAATTAGATACTTAATTCTAATGATTAACCAAACAATAATCCAATTGTAACAGCTGATACGAAGCCATTTTATTATTGTTGGCACTATTCTATCCTCCTGCCAGGGTTGCGAGTTTGTCCGAAAGTGATATCGTGGCCCTGGCACACAGGCAAATAAAGGAACACGGGTGGGTTTTAGTCAGTAAAAGTCTGACACGCCCTCCCGCTCCGCCCAGAGCGGGAGAAGTTATTTGATAATTTCCCACCCAAAAAAAAAAGGCACTTTAAATCCAAACAACATAATCTAATATGCATAAATGTGTAATATTTTAATTCATTTATTTAATTCAATTGTGACATTGGTTATATAATTCTAATGTGTATGTGTAATTTTCTTTAATGTTGATTATTTTAATGTTATGAGTTTTATTTAATTTTAATATTTTATATAATGTACATAATATTATGATTTCATGTCACTGGGTTTCAAGTAGGTATAGAACCCATTGAATGGGTTATCATGTAACCCTTTCACTGGGTTTCAAGTATAAAACCCATTCAATGGGTTATCATGTAACCCTTTCACTGGGTTTCTAGTATAAAACCCATTCAATGGGTTACATCATGATAAAGGTAACCCTTGAATGGTTTACCCCTTCGAAAGGCTTAACTCTTAACTCTCACTGGGCCACCATTGCTCTCCATCTTTCCCATCTTCTATCTATTAGAGACTCAATGAATAGTAAAAACATAAAGCATAAGCTGAAAGAACATTACATCAACTCGATTATAACTTCACTGTTAATATTTCGTTGATCAATTCTCAGGTCATGGCATGCTAAGACAGACCCCAGAGGTCTAATTGTGTTCTTTATTTAAGTGTAAAGAACTTGTAATTTCCGCATCCCAACGCATCACGCGATTTCGTGAAACTGACAGGTGCTTGCGGTCGCTTAGTTAAATATTATGGAAATATTCATTGTATTTATTGTATTCTAATCTTACACTTATTTTACACATAAATAAATCGATTAAACTAAACGATCACCATTACAATAAATATGACCATTTTATTACACAAAATGACAGCTAACACATGTCAGATTACTCCAGTGGTATTAATTATTCGACTTTTAAGTGTCAACTTTTTCGTAAAAGTGCATCGTCATCTTTTCTTCTTTATACGTATAAATCGGAAGATTTATTTGCGATATTTATAGTCTGACGAATGAGTGTTTACACGGTATACATACGGAAGTATTAAACCATAGAAATGTTAGGTGTTGCATCAAAATCTGTGATTTTCAGACACACTATCACGGGCACGGCAATATCCATTTTTATGGGCAAAATGTATATTCTTCATCGTATAGATAAATGATTCCAATATACTTATTTTAAATAAGCTTCGACCAGAATTTGTCCACTTCGACAGTCTTTCATAGTGCAGGTGTTGTTGCACAGCGGGCACGACAAGAGGTGAGGTATCCTTCGTGATGTGGCTTCACAGTCGTACTATGGCTCCTCAGAGCCCACCTGGCTTCTTAGTCGGAGGTGGGCACTCGGTAACGCAGAACAAGAGAGCTGGCCAATCTTCTCACTGCCATGATTTCCCACGGCAACCCCCAGGAATATCACCAAAGACACTCTTCAAATAATGGAATAAAATCATAATACAAAAGTATGTAGTTACGTATTTCCTGAAAAACTGATGAATCGCATTTTCCCATTAATTAGATACAAACACAATACAGAAACATTTCACTGTACAATAATTAAATGAGAACACACCCCAAAGGATTGCATAAACATAAAACGTGGAAATAAAAACAAAACAAGGAAATCCTCAAACACACTTCAAAACGCTTATCTCCACCGCTTCATAAAATCTGCTGAAAGTAAAATTGTGTACGCTTCTGAAATGCTCTGAAACGAACAAACATTATTTATTTACTTGGACGTATTGCTATCTTTGAGAACTCCAGAGACACTCGATTGTGCATATTTAATATGGGTAGGCAGATAACGAGGGTATTTATAAGGGATCGAATATAATCTAATCTTTTGTAATAAAACACCTTTTCAGTACTTACGAATATTTCTGTATTTATATTCTTGCACATATACAAACTTGGTATATACGAACTATTTAATTAGATATATATAGACTCAATAATAATATCAGTATAGACTTTAGACTTCTCGACGACAACCTTTAGGTTCCGAGGCTCGTAGACAATTCACTTATCAATTACGTGACGCCCCAAATATCATGCTTTTCATTCCATTCTGTTAAAAAACCAGTAATTTTACCGTAACTGTCATCAAATGAGAGAATACTTTTAAACTTCATGACTGGGTTGATACACAAATCATTTGAGGCAAATCGCAAACTTTCTATTTTATATTTAGTATTTAAAATCACAACAAATCTTACTTAAATTTGGAAATCATGACACTTTTTTTTAGGATTATTCTTGTGTTGGATGGATAAAAAACGGTTATAATTGGGGGACATGTCGTTAAAAATATATTGGAATTCTTAATATTCTCTATTAAAATAATATTACGTACTCATTGTTATGATTTTTCTTTGATAAAAGATATTTTAGTACATGGTAATTTCCCTTTCTGGAGAGTTTATTATAAAAATGATTTTGTTATATTATTATCTATTTGTTATTATTCCTGTTACAATAATAATAAGGTATTAAAACCACACATAATTTCCCTGCATATTTATTATGATCTATAGTTTGAAATGAACAGTAGAAAAACCTCTCGTTCACATTCAATCATTCTTCCATTCAATCTTCAACAAATAACAAAGAAACGTCAAACCAATCCCTCACTAAATAACTTCAACAAATGAATTGCTAAGATTTATATGTCCAATAGGGCAGGCTAGATAAAATACATGGCTTTATAACTGCCCGGCCCTGGTTCAGGCCATGGTTCGGAGCGAGAGTGCATGGGAGGCCGTCACCTCCTTCTGCGAAACAGTGATGCTTGCGAAGGAGGAGGTGGAACGCGTGAGGGTTAGGCAAAATCAACGCCCTCGCGCCCCTAGTCGCAGGAGACGCCCCGGGCGTCGGGAATCGCAGGCCGATTCCCGGCCACCGTAGGCGCGGGCTTGCGGACGGTGAGCGATGGGTAGCTCGCCGTCCGATAAGGACCAAGCCCGGGTCGACGGCGCGTTGTGTTCCACGCGCGCCTCAAAGAGACGTCAGCACCAATTGACGGGGTCCGAAAGGGCCAATGCCTGCCAGGGTTACGAGCCTGTCCGAAAGGGATACCGTGGCCCTGGCACACAGGCATCTGAAGGAACACGGTGGGTTTTAGTCAGTAAAAGTCTGACACTCCCTCCCGCTCCACCCAGAGCGGGAGAAGTTATTTGATAATTTCCCACCCAAAAAAAAAAAAAAAAGGCGGTTTTAAGTATTTTTATGTGGCCTACGCAAATCTTGCAGATCTGGTAGCGCCGTGTGACGGGTCGTTGAGCTCCCTAAAATAGGGATCTAAGGATCTAGAGATCTAAGGGTTGAGCTACACGATGACTGATGCATGCATGCCGTTTGTTGAGACTGGCCAATTCAAGGCTGTAATTGTTCTTTATTCAAAAGGCCCTTCCAGACCATAGCTCTGCATTGTTACACTCACATAAAATCCTAATAATATAACGTGGTCTTCACCGTCGTCGTCACTCCATGTATAATACTGGTATTCAGGTGCTTCCGGTTAGACTGGAAGCTGACCCCAAAATAGTTGGGAAAAGGCTAAGCAGATGATGAGTCAGCTATGAAATGAAAAGAACTACTTACAGAAATAAACATTATTTTATTTCAATTTTATGTAGTTGCTGAAATACAGTGTATTCAAGCAAATCATGCAAATTGTAGCAAGCAGACTACTCGTACTATTAATTTAGGTCATGCTTGACAGTTGACGGTGGGACTAGGACGGAAAATTTCATCTCACCGAGGCTTTAATACGAGACGCATTACGGACAATGTACGTGTCCATTTGCGGTGAAATGCTTGTGGGAGCTTGGTTTCAAGAAATATCTATGCTTTTTTATCACGGAGCTCAACAACAACAACTGGTTGTTGAGTTCCATGTTTTTGATTCATGATAAATGCCTTTTGCTTTTGGTAGTTCTCTTTACCTACTAGCTGGTTACACAGGATATAGAAACATCAAATTGGAAGATAATCAACGTACTACTTGTAGACTTTTTTTGAAACTCCACCCTTGATCGGCTGAAATAAAGCCTGAAGTTTTTTTATGTGAAAGAAATTGTAGGTAACTAGGCCTCGACTAGAAAATAAATCAGAACGTATAATTTTGCTCGTTAATACATAATTCCAATGCAGTGAAAACCATAGCTATATTAGAAAGCACACATCTCCGCTGCTTTGAGAGAGAAGACCATTTTGTTATTCATCCTCATTACAGTCTTATTGCTGGGCTACAATCTCCCTATTAAACTGAATATTTCTCTTTCCATTGCCTTTTCTGGCTACTCTGTACTGAACGAATTCAAATCCTCACACCAGCGTTTCTTCTTCCTATCAATACCAGTATTTTACATGGAGCGACTGCCTATCTGACCTCCACAACTCAGTTACTGGGTAATACGATACCCCTTGGTAAGACTGATTGTCAGACTTTCGGGCTTCTGACGACCCGTAACGACTGTCAAAGATCCACGAATGACAGTCAGGACCAACGCTTTAACGTGCTTTCCAAGGCACGGAGAAGTCTCGGTATATAAAGATGGTCACCCATCCACAGCCTACCCCGGCAAGCGTAGCTTAACCTGATGGATCGACCCGTGCGGCTGTTATTACTTAGCCACGAGCTCCTCCACATTTTTACCTACGAACGTAAAACTCTCAATAAGTGCTCTATAACAAAACTAGTGTTGTAAACAACATAAATCTCTCAGACAATAACCACGTGGCACTTTCAGCATAGTGTTGAATATCTATGTGCGCTTACAAGCCATTTATTAACGGCACTCGTAAACAATTAGTTTGGAAGTGCCGAGAAGTATACCTATGTGGTTATGTAGGTAGGTATGAGTTAAATGGTAATGAATTATGCGGATTACGATCGTGGACTTTGTTTGGAAGTTGCGACATAGTGCGCTTCTACAATTGGGTTAATATTGTAGAACACTGAAAATCAGCGCTGTGCTGAGAGTCCCACATAACACGGCATTATGCTGTGTGGAAGCCTTCTTGTCACAGTCATGACGTGCAGCTGCAGACTACTTGTGTTTTGTGCTCGTGATTAGACAACGTGCCGCTACGATGGCGACATGAACTTAAGACACGGGTATGGCTAGTGGCAAGTAATGATAAAAAATATAATACAAAAAAATTATTCGTACATTGAAAATTTCAAACAAACTAATTAATTAATAAATCTCTCTCTATCCTTCAATTCGCCACTCTTTGCACGACATTCGTTTTAATTTAATTGATGCGATGTTATGATCTGTGACTTCGGCAAATTACCTCTGTTCTTTATGTACAGGTTGCTCCAAAATGCTATTTTATAAAACTAATAATAAATCAATTAATAATAACGGTTAATAAAATTAGAATGTCTTCATAAAAAGAAAACGAGAAACCGTATAGGTGTATTAGGGTTCCGTACCAAAACAGTAAAAAGGAACCCTTATGGCAAGACTAAGTCTGTCTGTCTCAAAATCAAAATCAAAAGTCATTTATTCAAACTAGGCTGAGAATCAGCACTTTTCGAACGTCAAAAATTACATAAGACAGTCCCCCAAAAACGCCCACCCTTCACCTTCCTTGTCTGTCTGTCACAGCTCGATATCTCAAGAAATACTAATGCTATCAACTTGAAATTTGGAATAGTTTTAGATGACGTTTACCCAACTATTTTGCAAACAAGAAAGAAATTAAAAAAAAAATATTTTGCAACAACCTAATACCTGCAAATTGCATTAGACGTAAGGAAATTAGAATTTCGCGGGATACCACTGCGGATTCACCATATTAATATATATATTCGCTTTTTCAAATCTATTCTGTAACAAATGGAAATTCAAGTATGAAAAGAGCCACTTAATCCTAGTCAGACAGTGAGTGATTGACAATGCACATTGTGTTCAGTGAAGCAGTCACCCAGGCAGGTGACGCTTTCCTAGATGAAGTGAAAGTAATATTAATTGACATCTACATAAATATATATATCTATATAAATATACATCTGGGAAATGTGACGAACACTTGAACCTTAAAATAAACCTTTTTGGCGCAGCCGTGATGGACACACTAGCATAATCAACTTATAATGTTCCACATACAGGCCTCCTCTATCTGAGAGGGAATGGGCTATAATCCACCATGCGGGCCCAGTGCGGGTTGGTAGATGTCACATGTCTTCGAATGTTCTGTTATAGACCCCCCACCCCCGGTTCCCCCGGTTTCCTCACGATGTTTTCCTTCACCGTTTTGAGAGCAGTGGTGATGAAATAATTTACACAAAGTAAAGTGCCTGGCTCGGTTCGAACCCACGATTACCATTGTGTCACCGCTGTTCACACAAATTTGTTGTTAAACCATTATTTTCACTTTTCTATTTTGTTTTGTGTATTTTGTGTCTCACGAACTATATCCAAACTAACGTTAAAAAGAAAGAAAGAAAAATTATTTATTCTGCACAAACAAAACGCACAGTACAACAAAATAAGTCAAAAAACACACATACAAAGTAGCCAAAAGCCTCGCATCCAATACCCTAAGCATTTTGACAATCTTGTCGTTATTCTATCTTTCTTTATAATTTGTAGATAAGTATATGCTTCTCAACATAAACAAATACAACAACACTCCCATCTTCCCCGAAGGGTTAGGCAAAGGTATGCTTATCTCCTTTTGTAGAATATATTTTTTTTTTTTTTTTTACATCATCATTACATAATACAATTCCTTGCTCTTGTTTCATATTTATTTTTGTATATATATATTTATATAGATAAATGTATTGCTTTATGTATGTATGTATTTATTGTATATGCAAATGGAACACCACTGACTACCTGCAGTATTGTCTCTCCTTCTCCCTTTAATCCATCTAAAGGTTGTCTATAAAAGATCGCTTTTAGCGATTAGACCGCCTATTGTGTCACCCTGTGTAAAATTTCAACATTTATATATGTAATTTTTATGGTGTACATAATAAAGAGTATTCTATTCTATTCTAATATTTTTCCCAGTTTGGTGCTAAATTCTGTGCTTCCCGCATCCAGCGGATTTCTGCAGCCTTCACAAGGTCATTGGTCCACCTTGTAGGAGGCCTACCAACACTACGTTCGAAGACGAAGACTGCTGGACATAGGCGTCCCTCAAACACCCCCAGTGTTTGGGGGAAGCCTATGTCCACAGCAGTGGCCGTGTTTCGGCTGAAATGATGATGAATGAACGATGGTGCTAAATTCATTCAAGACAATTTTTGAGCGTGATCCGAACTAAAACCTTATTTTTAAAAGTAAGTAGGTATCTATTTAGTAGGTGTGTTATAGTGTTACAGCATTATGCTGAGCGATGGCCATTTTGCGTGGATGTGACCACGTGACGTATATTTTCCCCAACTTTTATTTTATTTTGGTGTTTTGTCTATATGCTTCATGTTTAAAACAAATAAATTATTTATTTTATTTATGTTTATTAAAACAAGGTAATTACAACTTATAAACTAAGCCCCACAAAACCGTAGTAGTGGTTTGACTGTGGGGTCGGTGAGCCTCTATCCATTACACTCAATAAACTCTTACTTAAAACTAATTATTATTTATAGGTAAGTAGCACTTTATAATAATTCTAAATAATGTATTTTCTTTCTTGTTCTTTCTAGTAGGTAGGGATAGGGTTTATGAATGTTATAAGTGATGGAACTAGCAGAAGGACCGTCTGATTCTAACCTGTTTATTACAAAATACAATAACTCGTCGATCACGTCAACTTGGGACGTGCCTGACGTTTTATTACATTGCACCCTTGTCACATAGCAACAAAGTTGATATGTCTCATATTGCTGCTTTTCACCGACGCACATAGCTAGGTAGAACACGGCAATACTTTGTGGGGTAAATAGTTAATACTGTCTCGGTAAAACTATTTCTACTCGGACAAACATCGAATGTTCGACTACTTTACTGACCCTACTACTTTTGTACAACGTAAATTAGATCCTGTGTTAAACCCGCTCTCTTTCAGTTTTCAGGACGTAATATAAAATACAGACAAAATAATGAATTAATGAATGAATCCTAACTACCTAATATATTTGCGAAAGTAAGTTTGTTTGTTACCGTTTCACGCCTAAACCACTGAACCGATCATCCTGAAATTTTGCATATACGTTGTCAGGTGTACAGAAACGGACATAGAGTACCTTTCATCCCGAAAAAAAGTACTGTTCCTGCGGAAAACAACAATAACGTTCTTATGATGATAGATGGCGCCACGTGTCTCACGCTAAAACAGCTGCACGGATTTGGATGAAATTTGGCACATGGGTAGACCATGGCCTGAGTTAGGACATAGAATACTTTTTATCCCGGTAGTTCATCCCCGTGGGATAATTTTCGACCTCCACGCGGACGAAGCCGCGGGCAAAAGCTAGTGAATTAATAATGAATTAGTAAATTAATGAATGAATGAGTGAGTGAATGCATAAATGAATGATATAATACATACTGTTTTAACATTATCATCATACACACGTGCAGTATTTTAACACGACGATCTTTTATCGCGCACTGCATTTGCAACCCTCGGTGTTGCAGCATCCCAGTGCGTCAAAAAAAAAACACTGTTGGATTTTCAACTGTCGGCGCTAATAATAATAAAATATTTATTTTCAAGTAACATGGACTCATAAGGTTAGTAACAATTTACTTACAAACTATGTTAGTAATATTTCCAAAACATACCACAACAACAAAAACAACAAGTTCCTAAACAACTACGTTCCTATTAGCAGGTACATGCAGCTGGCTTAAAAAGTAAATGATAGGGCAATCCAGTTTGCTAGTAATGACACCCACGAGACTGCTGGAGCTGCCACGCACTCTGCGCAACGGGGATGCTGCACGATAAGGTCTGATCACAGCAAACCCGTCAGTTAGCCGAGGCACTACAAATGCGTGGCAGCCCCAACAGCATCCTGAATGCATTGTTGTACTGAACGAGAAGAGCATTAATAGTTTTTTGAGTGAGGCTAGTCCAAAGACTACAAGAGTAAAACACTTGGCAATAGGACTTAAAAAGTGTTATTTTAACCGCACCCGAGCAGCGTGAGAACCTTCGGATCAACACATTACATCTCACTGCTAATGCTCGTTGCTCCCGGTCTACATCTTGATTGTCCTTCAAATCTTCCTCTACAATAAACTGAAGATGCTAAGCAATGCGTTGAAATCCAGTGGTAGCTAAAAAAATCGCCCGTGGGTACGAGGACTTATGAAAAAGCTTTCAAATCAGCCGTTTGTTAACACATGCCTAGGTGTCATCTGAAAGTTTGCCAGCCACATTTTTTCATAGAATTTTTGACGTAAAAATAACCCAGTAACTAATCCACATGTCAGCAACATTAATGGACAGCCAATGTGTACAGTGGGTCAGGCCACTCTACACCATCTGTCACAGATGACGTATCCTGTCCCTCCGAACGCGTAGAATTTATTATCGAAGCAACCTTTTTGAAATATTTTTCTACGAATTTATGTTTGTGGAATTTTGTACGGTTCGGAGTGGAGTTCGGTTGTGTCGAGTGGAATGAGAAAATAGATGTGCTGGTAGAAACCGATAATTATATTATGGATTGGTATCGCGGTGACCGGATAGAAAGAAAATAAAGAAAGAAAAATATTTTATTTGGGACAAGCACAAGAAGAAAAAAATGAGCATTTAATACTCACAAAATTTACATATTTGTTCAAAT
Organism: Tiliacea citrago; assembly: GCA_963921375.1. Classification (NCBI taxonomy): domain Eukaryota; kingdom Metazoa; phylum Arthropoda; class Insecta; order Lepidoptera; family Noctuidae; genus Tiliacea; species Tiliacea citrago. Next base: position 12,951,129 of record OY992802.1, read on the forward strand.
AAATAAAATATAGAAAAAGAATCAAGACCTGAGCGACACTAAAAAGGCTCCTGTCTCAGCATAATGCTGCCATATTTAAAAAATAAATACCGCAGTGCTGGTATTCTGATAGGTTCCGATAGACACTTAGACACTTATTCAATCAACTCAGCCTATCGCAGTCCAAAGCTGGACAGTCGCTGAAAACTACATTGAGTCAAAATATTGCCTACATTCCAAACATAGTGCCCTCGCATTTCGTAAAATCCTTAACAAAAAGGTGTGTGCCCCAGCAGCGTGGCTGCGAGCTATTTACTTCCGTCTGGCCACGGAAGCGGCCTGCAACCACTAGGGTGGTCGATTTAGTTTAGTTGTGGATTAAGGGCCTCGTTCGCCATCTCCAAGTAATGCGTTGATTAATTACTTCCGGATTAACATTGGCAAGTAAAAAATAAAAATAACGAGTATCTTCTATCAATTCCACAAGCGAAAACAAACCTTCCAGTAACAACTCGAACACACAAAGTCATACGTTACATTCGTTCAATAATACGTCAAACGTCATTTATGTGTTTTTGAGTCTTGTTGCAATGTTCGGAATGTAATCGCGTGCGATTTTAATTTGATAATTAGTACTTAAATTGCGTCGCTATACCTGTGTCGGAGTGAAAGTATTTATTATATTATTTTGTTGATTTATTTATGTGGATTTGATTTAATTTGAATTCATTTGATTTATTTTAATTCCACTAAGGTATTTTGATATGTTTTTATTTTAGAAACATTGTATAACCAGCAATAAAGGCGTATTTTATTTTATTTAAATATTTTAAATACTACTGTGCTCTAACATGGTTTATGTCAGGTGCTGGACCCTTAAAATTGTGATAACTAATTACCACATGAGTGGAATAAATATTTTAATTTGAGTTGCTACTATCTTACAAAGTATTAAAAAACACTATTGAGTAAATTGAAAATGTAAACAATTATGCTCATAAAACATGTAGACTTTGTAAAATTATTTGATATGAATTTAAAACTTTTTAAATTCGGCGAAATCATTATTAATAAAATACCAGCAATTTAATGCTGGTATTTTATTTTATTCCTTTAATTTTTTACACATATTATATATTTTTACACATTAATTTACTTTTGCATTAGATGACGATAGCGAGAAAATGGTGTGTGAAAATAATTATTTGAATAATACGTAAATAGTTTATTAACTCTGATTTAACTCCAATATCTGGAATGGAAATAGTTTGCTGAATAATTAGCTAATTAAAATTACGAAATAAATGTGTTTCGTAAAAAGGTAACTAATTAAATTCGGGAACTGAATAATTAATACATTCAATGTGCTTGCGCTCAATATCCAGGTTTTCTTTCGTAAAAGTTCCATCATTGAGATTTTGAGCAACCATTATACGAGTACTATCCATTCAAAAAATCCTTGATAATGACCAATTACCTACAAACATATTTAAAAAAAACAAACACAAATTATAGTCCGCCTGCCAGACTCCGCCTGAGGTATGTGAGCGGTGAGATGGGGGAAGGCCCCATTGACAAGATTGGCAGACTGAAACCGCGGTGCCACGGCCTGTCGCGGCCAATGCCGAGCATTCCCACCACAGGCCTCATCGGATCGACGGTTACCATGGCCTGTCAGCCTGGCCTAACGCGATATGTGTGTATCCTGTGAGAAAGCAGGCCGTGGAACCTCAGCAATAGTTACCTTCACCAGTGTCTACCTCCCCTTAATCACCGCTCATATACCTCAGGCGGTGTCTAGCAGTTGCGCGCTGACTATAATTCAATCACCAATAATAACACGAAATTCCGTAATTCCTAATTTACAATCTTAATAGTGCTTTAAGACTCTAAAACTTGGTCTCATTGTGTAGTGTCATCAAATTAATGCGTCCTCAAAATAATTGATCACACTGTTAACCTTGTCTATAGTGTATAAATACTTATTGTAAATTATAAATTGTTAATTAGTGCTTTGGTATTATTCTTAAAAATTTGGTAATGGACTGCAAAACTGTTTGAAATAAAGGATTTTATTATTATTACTAGCTCCTGCTCGTCATAGTTTTTACGATTTGCCAAAACATGGAGATTTCTTTAACTATATAAGTTTAATTTTAATGTATTAAAGAACATACAGGGTGGAAGGGACATCGACGCGCATGCTGTAACCATGGATCTGAATCCATGGTTACATGATGCGCGTCGATACCTACATCATTCTTGACCTCCCTGCGTTAAAATTTTTCGTTGGTTGTTAAAAAAAAAGTTCGGTGTTCCATACTTTTTGACAGAGTAGGTATTGCACTTCTGTAGGAAACAGCTCTTTTTTTTTTAATTACCATCGAGAAATTTCAACGCATGGGGGCCAGGTATGGTGTACTGAATTCATGGAAACAGGTTTCACGTCGATGTCCCTGCCACCCTGTCTACCTTCCGGAATAAATTCTTTAAATTATGGCGAAAAACGCATCAAAATCTGTTGTGTAGTTCAAAAGATAAACGCAGTCACACAGACAGACACGAAAAACAACTTTTATTTATATGTATAGATTATTATTCAAAAGGGTAGGTAGCTGAAATATGAATCCTTGACTTCATTTTCCAGCAGATGAGTTATTAAGATGCTCAGTACCTCGTGCGTTTATATTTAGGTAAGGCTTATCCGTAAATTAATTTTGACGATTAAACCTTGACCTATAACACGAAGTAGAAATCGGGTATATAATAATATATCAGTAGTGTCATCATAATGCTTTCACAACATGAATAAACCGTGCAAAGCAGGGGCGGATTGCTAGTATGATTATAATACACGTGACAGCCCTTGACTGTCTGTCATATACTCCTGATTAGTAACAAAATATCTTAAATTTAAGTTCTTATTTTCTAATACACATGTTGAAGCAAACCACTTACAAACACATGGTTGACATTGACATTGCATCTATAATAACGTGTGATGAGGACAAATTAAACTTTAATTGCAATGGCGTCGTCTTACGCCGTCCGACGTCCAGGGACGTCCAAATTATTGACGGTACAGTGTGTACAAAGTGCGCAGTTATGTTGTGATTCATTTCGTTAAAAAAAGAATTTAGGATTACACGATGCTCAGTGGCATGCCATCTCCGCTGGTATATTTACTACGTCGATGTCACAATGCTCAGTGGCTCATGCCATCACTTCTGATATATTTACTTCGTTAATGTCACTGTGCTCAGTGGCTCATGCCATCTCCTCTGATATATTTACTTCGTGGATGTCACAGTGCTCAGTGGCTCATGCCATTTCCTCTGGTATAGTCAATGCCGACCAGAGCTGTCACATGCATTATGATCAAACTAACAACGCGCCCCTGCTTCACATATGTTGTGGAAGGATTATGATAATACTACTGATAAACCTGATTTGAGCTTCGTGATGGTTTAGGTCAAGGTATAATCGTTAAAATTAATTTACAGATAAGCCTTAGGTAATTCAATATCCCAAAAAACCCAATCCCAATAAATGCTTTTTCTTTCTTTCTTTTTTTTCAATATAAACGCACGCGGTACGAAGCATCCTAATACACATCTTCATTTAGGGTAAGAGAAGCTGGTGGAAAACTAAGTCAAGGTTACATATTTCAGCTACCTACCTACACCTTTGAATAAATTTTGGAATCATTTATGAAGCGGCACGGACGTTACCTTGAATATTTTACCATTAATAACTAGACCAGTTCCGGGATGCTTGAACAAACTTCCTACAATAGATGACAACAAACTAATAGGTATAAAATCTTTAAAGTTTGTCTCAAGAGTTTGAAACATTCTTCATCAAGTTTTTTTTTTTTTTTTTTGGTGGGAATTTATCTATCAAATAACGTCTCAGACTTTTATTGACTAAAACCCACCCGTGTTCCTTCTGTTGCCTGTGTGCCAGGGCCACGGTATCCCTTTCGTACAAACACGCAACCCTGGCAGGCATTGGCCCTAACGGACCCCGTCAGTTGGTGCTGACATCTCTTTAAGGCGCGCGAAGAACACAGCGTGCCGTCGACCCGGCGACATCATTCTTCAATCGTTTGTCCCAGAGAATGCAACAATTTATATACCTACAGCATGTATCAGGAATGGTCTGTACCACATCCTTAAAATATGACCGGTGTGGTCATATTTTATTATTATTATTTTATTATTATCATATTTTAAAATATGACCACACCGGTCATATTTTAAGGATGTGGTACAGACCATCAAACTGAACAATTTTCTCCATGGGACCAACCATTACGCGGAAAAATTATCAACTGACCCAAACAATACTTTATGATCTATTCGACCCAAATTAATGTATGGGATGGCTGATTGTTTTTTCGCGATTACGATTTCAGTCCTATGGAGAAAGTTGTTCAGTTTGATGGTTTGTACCACACCCTTAAATACGACCACACCTTTCTGCTACTTGCTGTATACAGAGTCAAATTAAATTAGCTAGCAAAACACTGCAGACGCGATGGGCATCGATAGGTACATAAACACGATAAAATTAAAAAAAAAATTTAGGGGTCAACAACCACTTGTGGTGTTGTTTCTTGAAGTCATCATCATCATCTACCTAGCTTTTTCCCAACTATGTTGGGGTCGGCTTCCAGTCTAACCGGATGCAGCTGAATACCAGTATTTTACATGGAGCGACTGCCTATCTGACCTGCACAACCAGTAACTGGGTAATACAATACCCTTTGGTAAGGCTGATTGTTAGATTTGGGTTTCTGACGACCCGTAACGACTGCCAAAGATCTACGAATGACAGCCGGGACCAACGGCTTAACTTGCTTTCCGAGGCACGGAGGGGGGGCTTGGTATGTTAAGATGGTCACCCGTCTACGGACCAACTGCGGCAAGCGTAGCTTAACCTGATCGATCGACCCATGCGGCAGTTATTACTTAGCCACAAGCCCCTCGAAGTACGTTTCTTGAAGTCTTGAGTCGAAAAAAACAGTTTTATTTTGTTTTATCGTGTTTTAGGTGTCGATACCTATCACTTCTGTGAAGTTTACACAAAAACAAAACAGATTTTACTAACTGATATTTCTAGTGACTAGACTTATAGAGGTATGAAGAACAGGGTGTAAAGTTCACTCATCCTCTATAGAAAAGGGAGGAACCTCCGACCAGACGGATGCGCGCGGTAAATTCTGCTTGCGCGATGCAGGATTTTGCGTGACGTCAGTGTGACGCTAGTTCGCATGTGGCGATGGTGATAACGCCACACACTAACTGCGGTCGATGACCCCACAAAAACATTATCAAATTAATTATTTTATGTTTTATCATGTTTAGCTATGATACCCATCACGCCTGCGGAGTTTCTCTAGGTAATTCTATTTGACCCTGTATAAAAAAACCACTTTATATCGTTTAAATCAAACAATAGCAACATAAATCAATGTTGTACATCTACAACAGGAAACGATGGTTTTAGTTGTAAAATATGTGTACACATATAAAATAATAGTTCGCGGAAAAAATGGACGTAAACGCACGCCCACAGATTCTTCGCCATTGTTCCAATAGTCGGCCATTAAAATAAAACGAAGCGGATGTCTTAAGTTTAATGGGAAAAAGTACAGTAAAACTTTTAATATGTCGTTATTTTTTTGGCAGACTGCCAAGTCATAAAATAGTGGCAATTATTTAATTCAATTGATTCCGCCCGTTTCAGCAATACATTCGGAAAATGTAGTGGAAGCTGAAAAGAAGAACAAAAGTAGAGAGGTGTCGTGAGACACCCGACTGGAACGAAGTTCCTTTCACTAAATATTATATTTAAATAACGGGCAAACAAACAAAAAAAAAATAATAAAAAAAAACAAACAAAAAAAAATAACAAAAAAAAAATGGCAATAAATTAACATCGTTTGAGAGTAATAAAAAAAAAAGGAAAAGTGTCAGTAGTAAACAGTAAAGTAATTATATATAACATTCCACAGGGAATGTAAAATGTGTACCTACTTCGTCTTGAGTATTTTTATCTCACGAAGCGAGGCGCGCTTTATACTTGTAGTTTCCAAGTGTACAGACGTGCTTTGGGTGTGTAAGCGCAGGTGCTCTCGGTACCGCCCGAGACTTTAGCGAAGTTGAAAGTGCGTGTGTGTGTTATGTGCTGACGCTACTCGCCTTCATGCACACATTCACAACGTGTTTGTACACACGGCTACACATCAAGCTATATATTTCCAGTATACGCTCACCTCTCATTGTACGGAAATCCTACACAATGCGAGATCAGCTTATAATGGAAATGTATAGCTTGATGTGTAGCCGTGTGTACACTTGGTTACAACAAGTAAAGCGTGCGTCCCTTTGTGAGATAAAAATACTGTACGAAAAGAAATAAATTTATTTATAAAAAAAAAACATTTAATTCAGCTAACTTGATCTACATATACAATTACGATGTAAATTAAAAAATAACACTCAAATTACCCACTTTATTATTTATTATCTTTGGTCGACTCTTCACGTGACCAGAGGGCTGCTCTATTTTTCTGGCAAAGAATCAGCATCGCCATACAACGTGGCAATGCTGCCAGCCTTTTGGGTACTTTTCCTGTTGACTGCGATGCGGACGAATTTTTTGATGCCCTATCATTCTGTCCCCCTCCTTTTTTATAAACATGTACATATTATTATTTTAAGTCTGTTATCGTATATATTATGTAAATATTTTTCAGAATTAAATAATAATTACCCGCTAAATTCACAAGATCTGATATAGTCGTTTTAAATTGTTTGTTTGTGATATACAAAACCAGCTTAGCAATACAAAAAACTGGTCAAGAGCGAGTCGGACTCGCGCACCGAGGGTTCCGTACGTATATATGATGTTGTTGATTTCTGAAAACTGTGCTATTTAGAGACATTGTTTTATTTTTCCTGTAATCTTTACATTTTCTATCACATAGAATAATTTCAGATTTTTCTCTATGCAAACTTCGGAGATAAGAGGGGGGGGGGATGTTATTTTTGTTCTTAAATTTTTCATCAATAGTCGCAAACAATGAAGCCTAAAAAAAAAATTGTTTGAGAATGTGCAAACAGCGTTCTTTCATATATACCCCACATGCCCTAGTAGACACCATTAGAATTTTTAAGACCCCCTTTCAGGCCCTGTTGCAAAAAAGACATATTTTTTAAAATGTATTTCTTGTTTGCAAAATATTTGGGTAAACGTCATCTAAAACTATTCCAAATTTCAAATTGATAGCATTTGTTCGTGAGATATCCAGCTGTGACAGACAGACAGACTTACGTCTCACCATAAGGGTTCCTTTTTACCATTTTGCTACGGAACCCTAAAAATGTATAGAAAGAGCGTTGGCAGACCACCAGGTGAGAAAATTGCGGGGAAGACCTGGATGAGACTCGCACAGACCAGCAAATTAATTTCGTAACACACTACTAATGATAATCTGAATGATTTTGAAGGATATACTAATCCATATGATATGCTTCATATGTTCAAAAAAATCGTCTGCTCAACAACGTAAATAACGCAATGTTGTAGAACTGTCAAAATGAACGCTATTGCTAACTGTAAGTGTGGGACTTCTTGGCGGGAAAGTGAAGCGTCATGTTAGCAGTTTTGTATATTTTCTAAAATTTGTGTTTAACCGAATATTAATGTGTAATAGTGGTGGATTATTAACCATTAAGTGTTCGTGAACCTGCATTAGTGTAGGCAAATGAAACAAAACAGTGCAACATCACTTTAAGTTCTCTCAAGAAATCCGCGCGAGGTTTCAGTAAAGTGCCACGTCTTTACTGAAACTCAAGGGGAGTGGGGCGGGATATCATCTATCATCTTTATCATGCATTGAATGGAGTTCATTTCATAATTTGTACTTGTTACCTAATAAAATAAAACAGAAAAAAAAAACTGTTAGTGTGTTATGCAATTACCCCACGGGCAAGCATGGAACAAAAGGGAGGAGGACGAGGATGGTGATGAATTGTATAGAATGATTTATATTATGTGTACAGACAATGAGGTCAGTTGTGGCCCAGTAGAAACGACTGCGACTTACGAGTGGATCGTAGGTTCGAACCCCGCCAGGCACTTTACTTTGTATAAATTATTTCAACAACACGGCTCTCAAAACGGTGAAGGAAAACATCGAGAGGAAACCGGCATGTCCTAGAACCAAAAATTCGAAGACATGTGACATCTACCAAGCTGCACCGAGCGCAAGTGGTGGATTAGACTAGTAATTTACTAATGACCCCGCCCCCGTGCGTAAACCACCAAAACTTTATCAATCAACTTTGCACGTACTCTCTTAATATTGGAATACACGACAGAGATGGACATATTTGCGTGAGCAAGACAGTTAGAGGTCAAGTTATACTGGACGGAAAGCTGTTTTCTTTCGGATCTGTCGATAGCACCCACTCTAACCTGAGCCACCGATACTTATGAGAAGATCCTCGTGTTCTTACCTCTTCGTAACGTTTGAGCGCCTAGTACTTTTTGGGAAAAATAAAAAATACATACTCCGTAACTATGCCTCTTCAACGCTCGCCACCACCGCCTACTCCAAAAGCTCAGCCGCCAACAACGCCGATGTTCAGCACACCGCAGCCTGATCTATTCTTGCATCATAGTTCATCAGAACCGAGTTTAAATGTAAACCTGGATTCGCCAAATAATAATATTTCTCCAGCCATAACCTTCCGAAATGCAAAACGCTTACGCTTAGAAGGTGACGAGGAGTGTAGCCTGTCCGCGACTATGATAGAAATAAAAGACATGTTTCGCGAGTTCAAACAACAGCAAGAAGATAAGTACAATAAGCTGTACTCAATGGTGAATGACATCCGGGACACCGTTGACATCATGGCTGCTAATTTCAACGAAATAACTTCGCGTGTTCACTTGTTGGAAACCGAGCGTAAGGAAAACTTGTCCTACATAAATAAGTTGGAGGTAAAACTCGAAAATTTCGAGCAGAGTTCCAGATCCACCTGTATAGAGATACGCAATATCCCAGTGGCTAAATCCGAGACAAAGTCAACCTTATTGAAAACCGTCACTGATACGGGCAATCTCATCAATTTGCAAATTCAATCTCATGAAATTAAAGATGTCTTCCGAGTCCAAACAAAAGATCCGGCAAACAAAACCATTATTGTCGATTTTACATCAGTCCTACGCAAGGACGAATTTTTGGAAAACTTCCGTAAGCACAACAGGAACTCTTTCAAGTTAACAACGGAGCACCTTAAAATCAGTGGCCCTACCAAACCAATCTTTGTCTCTGAAAATTTAATACCTAGGAAAAAGAGACTATACTACCTGGCACGTGAAGCGGCTAAGTGCAACGATTACAAATTCTGCTGGATTAAACATGGCAAGATCTTCGTACGCGAGAGAGAAGGATACAAACACTTTGAAGTTAAGACTGATGCTGACCTTTCTGCCATTTTGAAGTCCAAATGACTATACCCAATCTCGGATTATCAAACCGAATTACCCGCATTACCGCTTACTGTACATTACTGTTTTTTGTTCCATATGTTCTTTAATTCTTTTAATTACCTGTATTTCTTTATATTAATATTGTTTAACTCCATAATCTTAGTTTACAATCAATTGTACACTATTTCACTACGCGACACACAACTCCTTTACTTGAAATTAACACTACATTGCACATACCGCAAGTTTTACAATTATATGACACACAGTCTTGCTCTCTACTGTCTTAGAAAATTACCTAATCCTGAAGCTATTCCATACATCATAACCAAGGTTGTTCAAAATAAATTTAAATCCATACCCTGCTCAGATATTAGCTTAAAGCTGAACCAACAAAGAGTTTCCTTTTTATATTCTTATAATCATTATGGATGATCTAAACGTAATTAATACCGAAATCGAAAAACTTTCTGTCTCAGAAAGTTTTGTCTGCTCTCCGGAGGCAAGTGTTCGGTATTTGACTGAGCCAGAATGTAAACTTAAAATCTTACATCTCAATATTCGAAGCATCAAGCGAAACTTTGACAATCTGACATTATTACTAGGCAGATTGAGTTATACACTGGACGTTATTGTATTGTCTGAATGCTGGCTGAGTAAATGTCCGAATATTCCCCCTCTATCAGGCTACAACACTTGTACCACTTCATATAAAAACCAAAACGATGGAGTAATCACCTACGTCAGAAATGATTTACAATACTCTTTTCAAACTCCCTCGGTTAATGACGCAAATTGTTTGGTACTGAATTTCTCTGACAAGATTGCAATTGTCGCGGTATATAGATCACCTTCGATTAAAGATCTCAATCCATTTCTAAGCAGTCTAGATGTGTTGCTCCACCACTTAGGAAAATTCAAGACTATTTCTCTTATCGGGGATATAAATATTAACATTGCACCTACGAGTGTGGATCCAAATTATGATGAATATCTAAACATTGCAGCATCACACGCTATGCTTCCCGCACATTCTTTCCCCACTAGGCTTGCTAATTGTCTAGATCATGTATTGCTCAAGTCGACACACACTGCCACAACTTTGGTATTAGAATGCGACATAACTGACCATTCTCCTGTTGTACTGTTTTGTAACCCTGATATCACAACAAATACACGAAAACTTTTAGTCACTAAAATTGATATTGCTAAAGTGAAATCTGACATCGAGAAAGCAGACTTCTCTAAAATACTAAATTCAAATAACCCAAATTTTGCTGCCGAAACAGTCGTATCACTACTATCCTCTTCAGTAAACCTCCATACAAGTTTTTCGGTCATTCCTAGTAGAAAGCGCATCATCAAGCCGTGGATTACTCCTGGCCTCCTCAGATGTATTCGACAAAGAGATAAATTACATAAAACCTTCAAGAAACACCCAGAAAACGACACTAATAAAACTATTTATCTTCGCTATCGAACTTTCTGTAATAATTTACTAAAGAAGCTCAAACGCGAATATGAAAGGTCAGAATTTCAGAAGGCAGGAAGGAACCCAAAAGCAACCTGGAAAGTCATTAAAGAAATATCCCATTTGGACAAGGATAAAACTTTCTCTTCAGAGTTGCTGAAATGTGAAGACGACCCTCTTCTCTCTGTCAATCTGGTAAACCGATACTTTGCGAATGTGGGCAGCACCCTTGCATCCAAGTTCCCGAATTCTCCATCACAAAATAACTTTTCAGACCTCCACGTTTCACCCCAGCTAGCTAGTTCTTCTGTGACAGCCCCGCTCGAATCGATGGTCATGTACGATGTTGATGACGCCGAAATTGAAGGCATTATCTTATCTCTCAGAGATGGATGTGCCGTTGGTTATGATAAAATCCCATCCATAGTTATCAAGGCCACAAAAGATACAATTGTCCCTCTCCTTGTCCACATATTTAACCTCTCGCTATCATCTGGTATTTTTCCGGATATTTTCAAAACTGCCATAGTTCACCCTATTTACAAGGGAGGAGACAAGGATCTTGTTTCCAATTACAGGCCTATATCCGTCCTTTCTACCATCTCAAAAATCTTCGAGAAAGTCATCAACGCGAGGCTTGTGAAATTTTTAGCGAAACTTAATATCCTGGCCGAAAACCAATATGGCTTCAGAGCGGGGAAATCAACAGAGGACGCTACCTTGGAGCTCACAAGTACAATAGTTGCACACATTAACGATAACCAGAAATCGCTTGGTGTCTTCTTAGACCTCTCGAAGGCGTTCGACACCGTTTCTGTCCCCAAATTGATTGACAAGCTGGAACAGATTGGCATACGTGGAATTGCCCTCGAAATCTTTCGTAGCTACTTATCGGGGCGTAAACAGGTTGTGAAGGTCGGACCATATATGAGTGATGAAGAAAATTTGTTTTATGGAGTCCCTCAGGGCAGTGTCCTAGGACCAACCCTCTTCCTCATATATGTTAATGAGCTGTGTCAGTTATCTCTTCCGAACACAAAAATCATTACATACGCGGATGACACAGCTCTCATAACCCATGGCAAGGACTGGTCAGAAACTCGTGAAAAGGCAGAATTGGCACTGAGCATGGTTATGAGGTGGTTAACCTCGAACCTGCTCACGCTCAATATCTCTAAGACTAAATTCATCCCCTTCACCCCAAGTATTCTTAGCCAACCGCCATTGTCGTTTGAGATAAGGTCCCATGTGTGTACAAACCCAGTCGCCAACACCTGTAACTGTGCCCAAATAGAACGGTCTGATAGCATAAAATACCTTGGAGTTATATTGGACAATCTTTTGACATGGAAAAAACAGATTAATTCAGTTGTGGTTCGAGTCAGAAGATTGATCTACTTATTTAAAAAACTTCGAGCGGCTGCTGATTTCCAATGCCTTAAAATGGTCTACTTTGCCCTCGCTCAATCAGTACTCGGTTACTGCATAACCACGTGGGGGGGAACGCACAAGACAACCATGCTGCGGCTAGAGAGGGCTCAGAGAGCAGTTTTGAAAGTACTAGCTAAGAAACCTGTTAGATTTCCCACATCTGAGCTTTACTCGCTTTGTGAGGTCCTCTCTGTGAGACAATTGTTCGTGCTGCAAACAGTTCTTAGGAAGCACCTACTTCTCCCTTACGAACCTCAGTCCCTTACAAAGAAGCGTCGTGCCGACAGAGTCTGTAAGACTGAACGCTGCAGGTTAGCGATGGTCAGTCGCCACTTCACTCACACCAGCTCCAAACTTTATAATGCCATAAATATAAAAATTAAAATATACTCTATGACTAGGAATGAACTGAAGAGAAATGTGACTCACTGGCTTAAGTGCTTGTCCTATGATGAGACTGAGCAACTTATGGTGTCATAAACGCGGTAGAAACACACACACAAACACAAACACACACACACACACAAATACACACCTCATCCCCACCTCTACTCTATACAACATAGTGTTCTTTATATTACCTTATTTTTTTTTCTTTTTTTTGTTCTATTTTTAATTTATTTTGTAATCCTCAATTTAACTTCTTTTAGGCTAATCTGGAACAATGTCTATGATTGTATGTATTTTGAATTGGGCGTTGATAGCTGCGCCACAGTACTTTACTTTTGTAGTTATCTTCGTTTTTCCTGTGTACTCTGTAAACCTAAGTTGTTCCAAATAAACTTTATTTTATTTTTTTATTATTTTATTTTATTACGGCATATCTCTCGAGGGAACATTATAGGCAGATTATGTACAGAATATTTAAAACTATAAATCTCTATGATAAATGACCAAGAGCCACAGTTCATACATTTGTCATTGAGCTGTATTACATACTTACATAGCAATAAGATAATTTTTATTGGGGTGTTTACATTACATTTGTTAGGCCAAATGATTACATAAATCATTTTAATGGTTGACGCAGTCACGTAAGGGTTAATTGATATTAAGGCCACTGACACACTTGCGTTTTTGTCCTGCCTTTTGTAAACACCGCGTTTTTTGCGCGGCATTTTTGAACCGATATACGTATTCAAAGGTTATAATCACGTCAACGCCGGCTGTCGCTGAAAATCAGCGCTGGGGCTCAGTCTCGCATAGGGTCGCAGCATTATGCTGAGCGATGGCCGTTTTGTGTGAATGTGATGCATATTTTCCTCAACTGGTTCTTTCGTGTTTGTGTTTTTATTTCTTTGCTTTATGTTTACCGCAAATAAACGTATTTTATTTCTTGCTTTTCTTTATAATTACATAATAACCATTGAATACGTAAATCGGTTGCTTATATAAATAAAATATATCATCATCATTCATTCATCATTTCAGCCAAAAGACATCCACTGCTGGACATAGGCCTCCCCCTAAGGGGGGGTGTTTGCCATAATCGCCACGCTTGGCAGACGGGTTTGCGATCGCAGTGTGGTGTTAAAATGCATAGAGAACGCTGCTTCCCATTCTCTAGTAAGTCCCTTAGTCGCCTTTTACGACACCCACGGGAAGAAATGGGGTGGTGCTATTCTTTACCGACGTCCGGCACCACACGGAATAAAATATATAACACAACTATTTACACTGGGTACTAAATTAAATGACTTACTAATGAAATAATTACAAAAACAAAATGACACTTAGCACAGGTTTGCACGCGTGATTTTTCCCCGTGGCGATAATAATTTTTTCGCGCAATGGATTTTTAACGCAATTCTTAGCGCCAAGAGTCGAAAATCCAATGCCATCCAATCCCGCGGTGGGATGCACTCTGTTGGATTTTCAATGCTTGGCTCAATACTGAGAGCTAAAAATCCAGTACACGATAAAATTCCGCCCCGATATTTTTACGTCAATGCGATTACGTGGGCTTAGGCGTCGAAGTAAACGTCCGCATCGCTGTCATTCGGAAACGTGCCCAGAAGACTGGCACGCATTATGTAAATTAAATTGTGTGCATTAATGTGTTTTTGGGGGAGAGACCCATGTCCAACAGAGGACGTCTTTCGGCTAAAATCATGATGTACACAGCACTAATATTTTGCACGTGAAAATGTTTTTGTTTGTTAGCATATCTCAATGTATTAAATCATCGTCGTATTTTATTGTAAAATTGCGTTTAACTCACGCTAATTACAAACATACCCTTAATTTTCAAATAAATCTTTTATAGATTACAGTATTGTTTGTTGGTGATTCGCTTATCATGTTATATTATTAAATTCATTTTAAATATAACTGATTAGGTATACTTTTATTATCAGCTGAGTTTTAATTTTCCGTTCATTCTTAAGAGAGAACGAATTGACTAGCCGATCTATCCTGTAAAAATGTCAACGTGAAAACTTGGTGAAATGAGCTGTCATACGACTAGCCATTCCACCAGATGCTTGATAGATTGACACGACTGATAGCACACATCAAGCTCACTTGCTCGAGAGGTAGTTACTGAAAATCAGCGCTGTTGACGATAAGTTCGTCCGAAGTCACAGCATTTTGCTGAGTAACGACATGTTCTTGCACAGATGCGACACACGGCTTTTCTTACTTGTAATTGTTGTTTGTTACAAAAGTAGATCATTTCCACTCGGCAATCGGCATTTTGTTTTGTTTGTTTGTTGTCATTTAACAATACCGCAATCCCAACTCGTAATGTATCTTTGGCCTGCTTTGACAATCCCTGACACTGACATCAAGCAATGGACAACATTGTCAAACTTTTAAGATTTTGAATACTAGGCTTTTAGCATTTTTTTTTTCTTATTTTTATTACTGGATAATATTTACATCACAGGCTTTAAATATGATTGTAATGGGCTACTTTGTATTAGAGTGTGTGTTTTGTCAACTTTATTTTTGTAAAGTGTGTCTTATTTGTGCAGAATAAACAATTTTTCTTTCTTTCATTCACTTTAAATTTTCACAGCGAGATTTTTACAGACAATCAATTGTGTATAACATGTTGTCAGTATTGTTGGTTGGTGCTTCGCTTATAAATAGCATGATAAGTGAATCACCAACAACATGTTATGTTGCGTTATGTCACTTATCATGTTATATTCTTAAAATAATTTTAAATATAACTGATTAGGTATACTTTTATTATCAGCTGAGTTTTAATTGTCCGTTCATTCATAAGAGAGAACGAATTAACCAGCCGATCTATTCGGTAAAAATCTCGCCGTGAAAACTCAGGTGAAGTGAGTTGTTATTCCAACAGCCGGTGTATTTTGTAAATATCTCAGTCAGCTTAAAGTGAGTGTGTGCATCAATAGTGCCGGTGGAAGGACAACTCGCTTCATCTACGTTTTCACGGTGAGTTTTTTAGGGAATAGCACTACAGCCGGTCTATTCTGCAAAAAGCTCATCGTAAAACTCAGGTGATGTGAGCTGTCATTCCATTGATGGACACTATGTATTGATGCTCAGTTCATGCTCACTTCACCTAAGTTTTCACGGTGAGATACCTATTTACAGAATATAGCATTGCAGATGCTTGATTGATTGACACGATTGACAGCCCACTTCATGCTCACTTCACATAAGTTTTCACAGAAAGCCAGATTTCGTTTTACCAAAATCTTTTATAAACACAATTGCACTAACTTCTTTTTGGACTTCACCGCAGTTAGGTAGAATTTCATTATGTTTCGATGCATTATTACAATACCGTCCAACATAATCTGCCTATAATGATCCCACTGCTGGGATACAAGCCACCTCTCTATAAAAGGTAGTGTAGTAATCCACCACGCGGGCCCAGTGTGGGTTGGTGGATGTCACATGTCTTCGAATTGTTGGTTCTAGGACATGCCGGATTTCACCACGATGTTTTCATTCACCGTTTTGAGAGCAGCGGTGAAGAAATAAAATACACAAAGCAAGTGCCTGTCAGGGTTCGAACCTACGACCTATAACTCGTTAGTCGCGGTCGTTACCCCTGGGCCACCACTGCTCTCAATACCGCCTAAGGCCACTTAATTAGAAACATGATACTCGTAAATTAACATGATATTATTGTATCAACAGACTGCTGTCTCAGCTGTCTGATCTATATGTATAGGTAAGTGGCAAGATAGCTTCCTATACCCCTCGTAGCTGTTTGAAGTGCCAAGCATTTTAATATCAGAATACTCAATACTTGGAATGTGAAGATAAAAATAAAAGCCGTATAATCTTTAGCAGAGTTTTTTTTGTTTAGAAATTAAGATGGATATCCATCGCTATAGGAATTTGAATGATGCTTCAACCATTTCTGGCGATATTTGCCTATTTTCCTGTCGCGAATCGATGCAACAATAAATTATTTGGCAAAATTATAGAGGTCCGTTCAGCAAACCTTTAACATAGCTGAATTTTGAGTCAGAGAACAGATTAGCTTTTTTTTTTTTGGGTTGAAAATTATCAAATAACTTCTCCCGCTCTGGGTGGAGCGCGAGGGCGTGTCAGACTTTTACTGACTAAAACCCATCCATGTTCCTTCCGTTGCCTGTGTGCCAGGGCCACGATATCCCTTTCGGACCTCGTCGTTGGTGCTGACATCTCTTTGAGGCGCGCGTGGAACACAATGCGCGGTCGACCCGGGCCTGGTCTTTATCGGATGGCGAGCTGCCCATCGCTCACCGTCCGCGAGCCCGCGCCTACGGTGGCCGGAAATCGGCTTGCGATTCCCAACGCCCGCGGCGTCTCCTGCTGTGACTAGGGGCGCGAGGGCGCGAACCTTGCCTTACCCTCACGCGTTCTGCCTCCTCCTTCGCTAGCATTACTGCTTCGCAGAAGAAGGTGACGGCCTCCCATGCACTCTCGCTCCGAACCATGGCCTGAACCAGGGCCGGACGCGAGAGATCGCCGCCGCCGATTGCCTCCGTGAGGACACGGCGGTGCTTCGCCAAGGCCGGGCCGACCTCCACCGTATGCTCCACCGTGTCCGCCGGGCGATGCACACGGAGAACAGATTAGCTGAGTCCTCTAAACTAAAATTATAAGTAGTAACCAAAAATATATTTAAAGCCTTACCAAATAATACACAACTAGATATATATAACAAATATATTATATACCTATTTTACTACAAAAAAGGATAAAAGCACTAAAGAAAATAAACCTAACCTGACCTCATTTTGGGGTCAATTTACTCGTATTTTATTTTGTAGGGATCTATTTTTAACCGATGATATTTTCGTCAATTCTGGACCGATTTTGAAAATTATATTTTAATTTGATAGAATAAGCTTGCGCGGTACTCCCATATAAATTTCATTAACTTTGCTTTGGTAGTTTAGGAGTTAGCTTCGATAATACGTATTTAATCCACTTTGAGTATCTTCATGATGGTATACTTTCTATTATTGTTGTTTACATAGCAAAATGGTATACGAGATGAATTGGTCTGGGGTTTTTTTCCCGATTTTAGATGTGGTAAGTACCTTTATCTAAAATCAGGAAAAAAAACTCTTTTACGAAAAAAAACAAGCGACTTTCCAAAACGAGACTACAAAGTGAAAAATAACTTTAATTTCGGAAGTTGGTGTCTGGATCTGTTTTTTTTTTAGTTTTTTGCCGCCGACTTCTGAAATTAACGTTATTTTTCACTTTGTAGTCTTTTTTTGGAAAGTCGCTTGTTTTTTTTTTTTGTAAATAAGTTTTATTTTGTGAACATAATTGCACGGCGATACAAAATTATTATTATTGTTTAAAATTATTCAGGTACATAGGTACTACGTCTGCCTCATGTTTCACCGCAATACCCTTACCTTGTTTGTAATTACTTTACATCTAGAGTTAACTAAACACAACCTAAATTCGGAGTATCTTAACCTTTCCTTCATAAACCAAGGGCCGCCATCTTGAATTTCAAGACCCTTTTGTAATAACAATTAACTCTAAACAATCATTTTATAGATAAGGTCCAAACGTCAAAACTTACAGGACTTATAATTGGGTCAGGGGACCGCAAATATACGAGACTTGGCTGAATGTAACGATGTTGCCAGCTACAAAATAAATGCAGCTATGATACGGAGAAATTGCCTTAAAGTTTGTGGGGTAAGTTTTTGTCTTTGAAAGGTCATGAATATATGTATTTAGACACAAAGCTACTCGGTTATATTATTCTTACATAATATTATAAAGCAAAGTCCCCCCTACCGCGTCAAAATGTCTGTCTGTCTGAACGCCATAATCTCAAAAACTTCTGAACGGATTTTCAAACGGTTTTCAACAATGGACGGAGTGATTCATGGGGATGGTTTAGGTGTATATTAATTTAGGTTTTTTGTAAATTGGCTGAAATATGATGAATTGACGATTATGGTTGACGGCGGCGGGCGCAATGCGATCGCTTCGTTTCCTTTTAATACTGATAGTACGTATCCATGGGATATTTTCCGACATACACTCGGGGGAAGCCACTGGCAAAAACTAATTTATTATATTAGATACAAAAATGATCGATTGTCTGTAGATTTTCGAACAAACTCCGTGCTAATAACATCATATTAAAGATTTATTTCACTAAGCAAGACTCCAACCATTATTGCATACCTACCTCAGTACCAATATATACCAACTAGTAAATTAATAGTTTTTACGCTACTCAAACTGCTTTATTTGTTCTCAGTATCGTTTTGAACAGTAATCAGTTTTATAATACAAAAGCTACAAACAACACTGACAAGACTATTAATTTCCTGTAATTGTCTTTTCTAATTATCTATTTTAATGTAGCATCTGATACAATCTGTTGTTTTGGTGTCATAGATTTTCCACATTAAAGTTGTGATAATTATATTCTACGTGGGCTATGTGCCAGATTTTGGTATCCAATTTAGTCTACTTTAAGACTGCTTTAAGACAATCGCATACCAATGCGTTCTACACTTGATTTTATTTTACGGTCGATTAGACAGATACATTACTCTGTAATACCATTTCGTATTCAGTACTGCTAGCAAGATTTATAGTGAAAGAAAATATTTGTTAAAGGCTACAGCTTAGGCTAGACCAAATTTCTACCACACTTGGGACTCGCCTAGGAAGATAAGTAGCCGTTATATTTTATTCTCTCACAAGAAAAGTTGGTTTTTACTAAAAAGGGAAAAGTTTCACAGAAAAATCCTTTTGAGGTAAGATGTGGAAATATTTAGGCATTCTTTTGTTTATTTTTTATGCTTTTCTTTTGTTCAAATACCTTCATATTTTGGTGAGTTACCTTTAAAATATATCTTCATAAGCATAGCCATTTATTTGAATGAGTACCTGAGTACCGGCTTACAATCCAATCGTATAAGGCAGATACCGACATAAATCTTCCCAATTCACGAATAGATTTTATTTTGGATTTTAACATTTATTACGATTGCTTTTGAGTAAAAACAGTGTTATTATTATGAATAACATTAAATGTTAAATTACAGCTGAAGAAGGGTAGAAAAGCTCTTTAATACGGCTAACGAAAGGTAGAAGAGCTCTTTAATACGTCTAAAGAAAGGAAGACTAGAGAGAAGGCTCTATCTATCTTATAGGTGCATGTTTATAATAGGAATAGCAGAATCGATCGATCGATTAAGTTTCATTGATCAGAGAAATGTACAGTAACATCGCTAGGATTATCTATCTGCCTAGCCTATTCCTAACTATGTTGGGGTTGGCTTCCAGTCTAACCGGATGCAACTGAATACCAGTAACATCGCTATGATTATACTTTACAAGTGTTTAGCCCATTATTTATTTACTAACATCACAATAATTCCACCTAAATGTCTTCACTCATCATGTCTGTTCTGAGGAAAATCTTCTAAGATGGCAACACAATCTCAGAGGTAATAAATTTTCAGGGGTACCCCAGATTAATAACTAATTAACCCTCCGAAACGAGCTCCTTAATAATAAATTAAGCATCCTTCGGTGATAACTACGAAAAATAAGGGTACCTGCATGGTGAAAAAGATTAACGGAATTTCCGAAATTATTTGTGTTCTAAGTAGATTTTAATTGAATTATTCTGGTTATTAATTAAGAATTATGTTTTTAGGGTTCCGATCGTTAAAAGGGAAACGGAACTTTTATAAGATCATGTTTGTGTCAAAGCCAAATTATTTATTTCAAATAGGCACATAATAGGCTTTTTTGAACGTCAAATTTTACAAAAAATTGTATTGATTCTAGTGGCCCCTTCTAAAAGGTAGTTTCCATATGGAAAAGAATTGGCAAGAAACTCCACCGTTACTCTTTTAAAATGTTTTACAATATTTTTTGTAGATACATTAATTATATATAATTACTAGCTGCGCCCCGCGGTTTCACCCGCGTAAGTCTAGATCCCGTGGGAATATCGGGATAAAAAGTAGCCTATGTCTTATTCCAGGGTGTCAGCTACCTCCATACAAAATTTTATCAAAATTGGTCTAGCCGTTTGAGCGTGAAGAAGTAACAAACACACACACACACACACACACTCACAAACTTTCGCCTTTATAATATTAGTGTTATATTTGAATACGATGCACCTAGAATAAAATTACTATACCACACTCGGTAAAAAGAATTAAAAATTAAGCAATGACAGATAAATTAATAATCACATATTTACAAACATTGTAAAAGTATACGTTTTCCTAAAAAAATATAGTAATACACTGACCTGGCGGCTAATTGCGTAACACACTATTAGTAGGAATCGGTTTCAATTGGACAGTTCAACAAATTCATTGCGTTATTTACGTTGTTTTGCAGACAATTTTTTCTAACATATGAAGCAATGGTTTAGCAATATACTTCAAAATCATTCCGATTCCGATTCAAACTCTGTTGCGCAATTAGGGTGCGTGTGTGAGTTAAGGTATTCATAGAATGTAAAATTCGTCGTCTAGCACTGTAGGTTTTTCTCGAGATCTATGCAATGTAGGAATTTCAATTTTTTCAATGTGAAGGATAAAAAAAAAACTAGTTTATACCTACTACTTATTTGTGGTTTTAAATAACTTATGCGGTCTATCTTGCGTACGATTTGGAAGCGCGAAATGATTTATAGTACGTTCTAAATCGAGGAGAAGGCCTACTGATGATTGAAATCGACAGCTAATCACTTCGCCTATCAGTCACTCGCCACAACTGGCGCGAAATTCCAAAAAAATAATAGAAATACATACCTTTTTATTTCAAAACATTGAAGTAACATGAGTTATGAACACTCTGAAACCGCGATATATTATGTAAATGCTCGTTTCAAAAACACCCACGTCTCCTTCTTCAAGTTACAAATACGTTGAAAAATGTTCTCGATACTTCAGCAAGCGGATTAGAATAGGTCTCTGTGAGACTTAAATATCTGTCTGAAAGCGGTCTTGTGAGTATTAAACCCAATCGTGAAAAGGTGGTATGTTTATACAAAATACAAAAAAAAAATATTTTAACTTAAACATTGTGTCATACATAAATTGAGGCAGCCCCAGTAAGTTACAAAAGAAATTGTGTCGGAGCTGTCTCACCCTTCCCTGTAGTGGTTGCTTTACAATGAGAAAGAAGTTTATAGGTACTTATAGTACGTTGAATTGAGTTTGACGCTGGGATAAAGGCCCGTGCAGACTGGTGCGATATCGCAGGCGTGACAGTCAGTGCGACACGACGGTAGCCTTAAGATAGTATGAATCAAATTCTGCGCCATTTTTTTTGTCTGTCGAATGTTGTCAGCATAAAAAAAAACTGCTGAATTAGCCGGGAATTTGATTCGTACGATCTTATCCCAGCGCCGAATTTACCCCAACTTACTCTAGGCAGAATATTATATGTTTAGGTTTTTCCTAATAATGGAACAAAAGGAAGGTTTTCTCGTAAACGTCTGATCTTAAGTGTCTTGTTTCCATTTATTCATGTGAGTCAGTCTGAAGTGCCGTAAATATTGATAAAGAAATGAGAGAGTAGGTACTAAATCCATGTATACTTGTGAATACATATTTTATATTAAGTTGTATATAAATGGAATTGAGGTACGATCAAGTTGGCAGACGGTCACACCGTCTCGTAGCATTGTGGTTGTCAAAATTGTAATTTATTTTATTTTTGCTATTAGGCTTTTGTCAATACTACATGCCGCGAAAAGTTGGTTATCCTTAGGCTGCGTCGGTAAGTAGGTAGATAATTTACGATACCTAATTTCTTAGCCTAGTATTCTCTATTATTTATATAAATGTCAAGGACAGTCATCATTGAAGACGAAATAGACACCCAAACCACTAACTAAATTTATATAATAATCCAAAAACAACACCAGAACACACAATTGCCGCCATTAATACTGGAACAATTTCCCAGAAAATAATACATAAAAAACCAAAAATAGCCTTACACAGTTTGTCCATCCATCAACGGTGTAATAAAAACCTCCCCTTATTAGGCTCGCCTAGCTGTCAGCCGTCAATCGTTCAGTTTTATTGGATTGTCAGGCTTATTGGAAGGTGGCGAAGGATAGACCATTAATTTGTTACGGAATTACATGTACCAACGTGTGGGGAAATTGAAAGGCCCGGTTTGACGTTGATTGTTTGGTCCGTGAGTGCTTCGGTGTGTAAAGCGGTCGATAAGTTTTTGTGGAGGAAATTTGTTGGGAATATATTGCTATTAATAGAAGGTAGTATCTGATAGTATTTTTTTCTATTTTTAAGTAAGGAATTCATATTTTAAATTTTTAAAGTGTTTCTCTCATTTAGATACTTTTAGTCGGTACAGTAAGATTTTACAACAGGTACATATTTGTTGAATTTTACATACCTTAAAAACCGTGTTTTATGTCACGCTGTGTGCTCCAAAGCTTGATGTTATTTTCAATCGTTCAGGAATTCAGTAACTTGCTAATCGCGAAAAAAAAATCAACTGTTCCCTACATTTTGACGAGTTATTCAAACATAAATGTAGGGAACAGCTGGTTTTTTTTTGCGATTTCAGGTTTCGTCCCATAATAAAAGTGGTTCTTATGATGAGTATAATGACCCCTTAAGAGGTTGTGCGCTAATTCTGGGACATGTTGTATAGGAAGAACACACGATAGTACTTTTCCTATATTGATCTTGAAATCGGTTCATATATTTTGTTTATAGGAATTAGCTCAACAGTGTTAACTTCGTGTTTATTACGGTTTTTTTCCGAGTAGTATCGAACTCGAGCAGACCTATTACTTATTTATGTACTCTTCAGGTCACATTAGAAAATACATATAAATGGGTCTCGATCGATTCAACTGTAATATTCAAGAATCCACTTCGCCAATGTTTAAACTTTTAAGTTCATTGATTTTTAAAAAATATTCCACAACTGTCACAAAATCAAAATTAGCACAACCTTATTTTAAACAACCGAGTCACAGCCTAAAAATATCGGAGTTTGAAATGTCTAACGAAAGTTTTATTTGTGATCACTAGGGTTGACAGCCTGACACCCGCCCACGCCTGCCGAGCGTGGGCGGGGGTCGAGCTGTAAAAACACTGTAAAAACTTTTTCGTCCAACGTATGAAACATCGCTAAATCGAATCCAAATCTATTCAGGCAATATTTGAACATAGAATTTAACAGAATACTCTTTATTATGTACACCATAAAAATTACAGATATAAATGTAAAAAAAAAATATAATCAAATATAAATAAATGTGTCTCTTAATTCGTGTCCTAAGAAGTATTCAAGAATCTGCTTAGCAAATATTGAAAAACTTAAAAGCTCATTCATTCAAAAAAAAAACTTCAACAACTGTCACAAAATTAAAATTAGCACAACTCTATTTTAAAAAGATCGATGTTTATTTCGATTTCGTTGAGTTCGATTGAATGTTTGATTCGTAATCGCTGACTTTTCGTTTGACTGTCTGAGGGTGCCTACGGCTGCCGAATAGTATCATAGTAAAAACTTTTTCTTCCAACTCCAAACGTATGAAACATCTGGCTGAATCGGTTCTTCGTGAACCTGTTAGTGTAGGCAAATGAAACAAAACAGTGCAACATCACTTCAAGTTCTCTCAAGAAATCCGCGCGAGGTTTCAGTAAAGTGCCACGTCTTTACTGAAACTCAAGGGGAGCGGGGCGGGATATTATCTATCATGCATTGAATTGAGTTCATTTCATAATTATTTAAACTTTGTACTTGTTACATAATTTTACATGACACTGGCTAAATGTGCAAACCGCACGAAACCAAAACAAAAAAAAAAAATCTGGCTGAATCAATTTTATTCAGTTATCGGTCGTACAGAGTACAAACAATTTATTTATATTGATAGGTTTTTATAGTGCTGCAGTATTTTGTTTTACAGACGAAAGCCTGGTATCATGAATTGGTATACCTACTGATTTTTTTCATCCGGCGTTATACAATAAATGTACAGACATAATGAGAGCAGTGATGGCCAGGTGGGAATGGCCGCGACTTACCGAGTTGTAGGCCGTAGGTTCGAAGCCAGGCAAGCGCTTTACTTTGTGCAAATTATTTCATCACCACTGCTTTCGAAACGGTGAAGGAAAACATCGTGAGGAAATCGGCCGCTCCATGTCCTAGAACCAATAACTCGAAGATATGTGACATCTACCAACCCGCACTGGGCCTGAGTGGTGGATTACGGCTTACTCCCTGTCACCGAGAGGAGGCCTGTGTTCCAGAAGTGGGAACATTATAAGCTGATTATGTATGTATGTTTTTGTCATCCTATAACCTTTCAATAGGAAAGTGAATTGTCGCATAGGTACTGTATGATAAAGTGTTGATGTTATATCTAGCTATTACGGTATTCTCTAAAGAAACTAGTACAAGGGACATATTAGTTCTGAGAGTAATTAGGTACTTAGTTGGTTCTTTAGATTGTTCCCACTTTGCTTCCGGTTAAATAAATTGCAGAAACAGATTGAAAATCTGTAATTAGTCGAATCTCATAATATAAACCTTTGTCAAAAACTGGTCAAAAATG
Organism: Tiliacea citrago; assembly: GCA_963921375.1. Classification (NCBI taxonomy): domain Eukaryota; kingdom Metazoa; phylum Arthropoda; class Insecta; order Lepidoptera; family Noctuidae; genus Tiliacea; species Tiliacea citrago. Next base: position 12,976,556 of record OY992802.1, read on the forward strand.
TAAGTACATAAATAGGTTTTTTTTTACAGTTTTTGACATTGATTGTCGTTGAGATGAGATTGCGACCAGGATTGCGACTAAGTTTTGTTTTTATACCGAAATATGTGGCTACAAAAACTAAAATTAACTACATTTTCATCATCTTAATGTTGGTAAATTTTCTTAACGAACCTCATTACACTAACAAAATCTTATCTGCACCCACTTTATTATGAAGAAATTGCATTTGCAAGTTATTTACGCACCCACTTACCGTAATCATTATGTTGGTATAATATAAATAAATTTGATTTATCTGTTATCTGCGGTAATAATTGATTCATTAATAAAATGGCAGTTTTACATTATGATAACTTTCAAATTGCTGTTTTATTTTACGGCCTATTTCACATAATTATGCTATTTTTCTATGGGAAAGTAACCTTTATAGAATAGAATAGAATAGAAACTCTTTATTTTGGACACAATTATCGATATGGTGTTAGTAACATACAAAAAATAACTTATTGCCTAGTGTTAGTAACAATCAACCTCCGCACAAACTGCTGCATAATCGGAGAGCCGAAGCTCTCGGCTACAGTTTTCAGGATGCTGTTTTGACCGCCCCTCACTCTCCTCAGAAGCGACGCAGTTTTTTTGCGCACAATAGCACCGAAGCCGTCGGTGCGGGCTTGCGCAAACATATTCGACGCGCTACAGTATCGAAGCAGCCTCAACAACATCCTGAAAACATTTTTATATTGGACGCGCAGGGCATCCAGCGATCTCTTAGTATAATTGACCCATAGATTGCCCGTGTACAATTGACTCATAGATTGCCCGTGTACAAACTTTGGCAGTAAGCCTTAAAAAGTGTTACTTTAACTTGGTCTGTACACCGCGCAAATCTACGGGACAACATATTACTCCGGACCGCTAGAGCCCTGCGCTCCCTTTCAATATCTACATCGTCCCTGAGGTCAGCGGCAAGACAATGCCCTAGGTATTTAAAAGTTGACACCCTATTAATTGGTGACCCGTTAATAAGCAACTCGGGTCCCTCTCCACGGTGTTTGCCGCTGACCTCAAAGACCATGTATTCACATTTCTTTTCATTAAATTTCAATCCATGTGCGGCAGCGTAGGTCTCACACGTTCTAAGCATCTCCCTGATTGCTCCCGCTGACGGACCCAGCAGCACCATGTCATCTGCATAGCTGATGTTGTTAATTCTAACCCCATCAACACTGCATCCGACACGCATGCTGCTGAGTGCGACTATCAGGTCATTCACGTAGAGGTTGAAGAGCCTGGGAGACGTCAGACCACCCTGTCTCACCCTGCACTCCAACCCATATGGCTCAGAGACTGTATCATCCCATTTCGACCGATTGACTTGGTTACTATACCAATACTGGAACAGCAGTTATAAACTTTTAACGATTTTAATATTTCAATATTATTCCATTGACAGAGTAAGTCTCATTTATTAATAATAAGATAAAAAATTATATTTAAAATTTTAATAATCCAAAAACCTCTAAAAAGTAAAAAAAAAATCTCCATTTTAAAACGCCACTTTTCTGATACACGCTGTATACATGACACCCTCTAAAACGAAATTAACTATCTAACAAAGTAGGTATTTTAGTGACATAATTACACACGAAGGTCTAGGCAGAGACTTCTGAAATGATAGGTGCTAAAACACCGGGGGCCCAAGTCTGCTATTTTTATAAATTCAGTCATTCCAACACGATCCCATTGTCATGCCATTGTCATTTTGCTAAAAGTTCGTAATCTGGTAAATTCATAATGGTCGATCATTGGTCGGTCAATGTTCTCGTAATATTATAATGGCATTGTCGTATTGCCATTATTATAAAACCCATTAGTAGAAATGTCATTTATTTGTCATTATGTACGCGATTACCAATATATGCGATTTCTTTCAATGTGGCCGACCATTGGAAAGTCATAATGACGCCATTATAATAGTAGATTACCAAACTTGTCAAATCAACAATTATGAAATCAATGATCGACCATTCTGACACTATTGTAATAGCAGACTTGAGGCCCAGATATAAAGGAAATATATCTATATAAATGTTTGTTTGTTTGTCCTCTATGGACTTCAAAAGGGCAGGACCGAGTTTGATGAAACTTTGGTGAGTTTTAGCACAGGTTTAGGGGTAGGGTAGGAGTAGGGTAGGGGTAGGGTAGGAGTAGGGTAGGGGTAGGACAACTCGCGAACGAAGTCGCGTCGGGCAGCTAGTCAATATATAAAAGTCATAAAAATATTAATCAAAATTCAAACGCAGTTCAACATTTTCCAAATTTTATTCGACTGTGACAAGAATTGATGGCTTTACCATAAATTCATGTCACACTGGAATAAAATTTAACATTAACAACAATTATTAAGCGTTTTCGTCCCAAAAATATTCACTTTTTTTATTAAAATTCATGATAATGCCTTCAAAACATCTAAAATGAAATGTTGAATAATTGAATACCACGAAACGAGCCGGGGTTGCTCACGCGGTTCCCAAATCCGGCTTTACGGCAAAAATCCCTGTATTTTCTATTCGCCTTATCCGTGCATTGAATAACCTGTGCAGTGAATAACCTATAGAAAATTCATACTTCCTTTACCCAATGCATAAATGTACTGAGAATTCCAATTTTGGTTAAGAATTAGATATTCCTGAAAGTCTGATAACCAGTCTTACTAAGGGGTACCGTATTACCCAGTAACTGGCTTGTGAAAGTCAGATAGGCAGTCGCTCCGTGTAAAATACCGGTATTCAGCTGCATCCAGGTAGGCTGGAAGCCGATCCTAACATAGTTGGGAAAAGGGAATGCAGATGATTATTAATTAGACATTTAGGATTAGCATTGAAACCTTTTATATAAACCATCATTTGAGTTTCACCGAAGTATTAATTAAATTAGATTTTCTGTTAGTGCTTTTACTTGTTCGATTAATTGGAGTATTTCAAAAGAAGCTTTACTTACGAATTATTTAAATTCAATGTCGAAATTCAAGATGAGTAATGTAAGTGGATTTGAAATAAGTAGGTACAGCATAAACACCTCATTAAGGCGCTGACCAGAGGCAAATGATAAAAGTAGGCTTGTCTTAAAAAAAAAAATTGCCAAATCTACATAGTTTGTGGTAGCAGTAAAAATATAAATATGTTATTCTTGAACATATTTCACAGAACTTGGTTGACACCAAAACACGTTAAGAAAAAAAAATCTTGATACAAATTAACGGTAAACTAAATCTTTACTTTGGGTTTCAATCCAAAATATCTGTATTAAATATCAACGTACAGTTGGTATTTAATTAATACGAGTAACAAGAACGTCTTATTTGTATGCAGAACTTGGTTGTTTTTATTTTTGAGTAAATAGATAATTGCTTCATATTTTGCAATAAATTACAAGCGTTGTGTCATCGCGCTTCTCTTTCTTTTGTATGCAGTCTAATGTAGTCAGTAATGTATGCAGTCTTTTGTATGCATAATAATAACATACATTATCATCTACCTAATGTTGGATTTGGCTTCCAGTCTAACCGGATGCAGCTGAATACCAGTATTATACATGGAGCGACTGCCTATCTGAATTCCACCACCCAATTACTGGGTAACACGATATCCCTTGGTAAGACTGGTTGTCAGACTTTTGGGCTTCTGACGACCGGTAACAACTGTCAAAGATCTACAAATAACAGCCGGGACCAACGGCTTAACGTGCTTTCCGAGGCCCGGAGGAATCTTGGTATGAACAGATGGTCACCCATCCCCACGGACCAACCGCGGCAAGCGTAGCTCAACCTTATCGATGGACCCGTGCGGCAGTTATTATTTAGCCACAAGCTCCTCATCAATCATCTTCTCATCAATCCATAACAGCGTGTATTTTATTATTGATGTGTAACATCCGACATCTCGCTTTCTGTGGGAGATTTTTCATGAAAAGGGACGGAAGTAACAGCTTGAGCATGGAATAAGTACTTTTTAATAGCATGGAATTAGTAATTACTTTATAATAGCATGTAATTAGTGTACTCATGGAATTAGTAAGTACTATATAGATTGGAAGTAGAGGGGGTTGAATTTCAACCAATAGGCGACCACTAGTAAGGAATAATTATTCAAATAAATATTTAATTATTTAGCTTTTTTAAATTTTGAGGTTAAATTCTGTCGCTGCTCAGTCGCCAAGGTGAGATGTTAGATGTTACACATCATAAGCGACTTATGTAAGGCTCGCTCGTTTTTATTTATTTAGGATATGGGGACTGACGATGACGTACGCTTTGCGGTTATAAAAGTCCCTAATTAAAAAATAATAAAACTTGAAATAAAAAGGTAAATTAAGCATTACGTTCAAAGTGCCTTCTATGTGCCTGTTTGAAATACATAATTTGACTTTGATCTGCTGAGAGCCATTCACAGGAACCTTTGAACTAGCAAGATTTTTAAAGGCAATTAAAAAGATAACACAACATTCGTCATTTTAAAGATTCATAAGCCTATCCATTATAATTAGAGAAATGGGACTGGTTCGTGAATCATGAGATCAATGTACGAACTAAATGTACCAACACCGTCATTACGTAAAACATTTACAGTCAAAATTCTAAAGATTTTGATGGAAATTCGTAATCCATTGCGTCATTATGTTTGCAATATTTGTCTGTTCGACGACCTAAATAACGCAATGAATATTTTTGAATTGTCAAACTGAATGGCATTGATTGTGTTTTACGCAATTATTCCGCAGATTGAAAGCAAAGCAACCTATAAAAATAACGCGCAAAAAAAAGAAAATAAAAGGGTCTGAACCCATACTTATTCCGCAAACAAGTTACAATCAGAATCTTCACTTTAATATAAGAAATTAATACGAAAAAGAATTCACAAGAAACATCAAAAGCTTACCCTGAATGCACTGTGACGGCCCCTAATTCAATGAGTCCTTCATTTCGAACAAATTGTTTCTCGTTACCGTCTTAAAGGCGTGTGCAGACTTCACGACTGTGACGCTGATTGATTGACGACGATACGCAGGGAAGTGGGCAGTCTCTTTTGTAACAGTAATTGCAATTCGGGTAACGATTGATAATGTGTGGTGGCTGATTTACGACTATTATTATTTAAATGGCTTTTTTCTTTATTTATAGAATAGAATAGAATACTCTTTATTATGTACACCATAAAAATTACAGATATAAATGTTGTAGTTTTACATAGGGTGACACAATGGGCGGTCTTATCGCTAAAAGCGATCTTTTACAGACAACCTTTGGATGGATTAAAGGGAGAAGGAGAGATAATACTGCAGGTAGTCAGTGGTGTACCATTTACATATACAATAAATACATAGATACATACATAAAGCATACACATATCTATATAAATATTTATACAATAATAAACATGAAACAAGAGCAAGGAACTGTATTCTGTAATGATGTATTTATGTGCGAACTTAGGGAATAGTAGAAGTGTGTGAATCACCACTCGATTTAGTACCTATTCATTATGGTATAAAGCAACACAAGCTTCTGTACATTATAATTTATATAAGAATAGCCTCTGGCTTACACAGTCGCTAATAACAGGATAACCAGCATTCTCAGAAATACATAGTAATCTTATTTTTTTTTTTTTTTTACATTACCTACTAACGTAAAAGTAAAAACCGGCCGAGTGCAAGTCGGACTCGCGCACGAAGGGTTCCGTACCATTATCTATAAAAATGGCAACAAAAAACATGTTTGTTGTATGGGAGCCCCTCTTAAGTATTTTATTTTATTTTAATTTAATTATTTATTTTTAAAGTGATTGTATAACTAAATATTCTGTGAATATTTCAAGCGTCTACCTGTTGCCGTTATCAATATCGAGCAAAAAAATCACGTTTGTTGTATGCTCCCATACAACAAACGTGATTTTTTTGCCCCTTTAAATATTTATTTTATTCTGTTTTTTTTTTTTGTAGTTTTTGTTATACTCGTACCGGTAACAGAAATATAATACATCATCTGTGAAAATTTCAACTGTAACTATCGCGGTTCATGAGATACAGCCTGGTGGCAGACGGACATACAGACAGACGGCGGAGCCTTAGTAATAGGGTTCCCGTTTTACCCTTTGGGTACGGAACCCTAAAAAATAAATAAATAAAATACTTATATATTTCTCGCTTCGATTACTCGAGGCGAAAATGGGAGAATTTATTTAGATACTTAAGTATCTAAATAAATAACTTACCCAATTTTTGCCTTATTCCTGAGGCATTCAAAATCAAAATATTTGAATTCACAAAACCTACATGGGCACTTATGCAACGTCAGAAGCTAGGTGCACGGTTCCAATTTGTCGTTTCCTTTGGAGAAGATCCGGCAGAAACTCCACGGTTGCTCTTTTAAAAATAATTGCCTTTTACAATTTTTACAAATTACTATGTTGATAGGTATGGGAGGATAGGTACGCCTGTCAACAGTACCAGGTATTTAATAAAATAGAATTCGAATATTAACTCTTAGACAACAACTAGAATCAATTCTATTTTCTTAGTAAATGTTGACGTCCAAAAGTGCTTTTTAATGGCCTTCTAGACATGTAAGATTATAATACACCTCTGTATAACTTGTATAGATTCAAGTTTTTTATCTGAACAGACAGCTGTGCTGCTGGGGAGTTTGTTGCGCCACTTCTTCCCAGCTAAAGCACTAGGAAGTGGTGCAGGGTGGGCGTTTTTAGGGGACTGTCTTATGTAATTTATGACGTTCGAAAAGTGCTGATTCTCAGCCTAGCTTGAATAAATGACTTTTGATTTTGATTTTAACCTTTCGGCGAAACAAAGCGTGCTTTTAAGTTATCTAATAATAATATCTGTACTTTATTTAATATAATATTATAAGAGGAAAAGTTTGTGAGTTTGTGAGGTTGTAGGGGGTAATCTCTGGATCTACTAAACCGTTTTTGAAAATTCTTTTACCCATAGAAAGCCACGTTATTTGTGAGTGTCAAAGGCTATATACATATTAATCAGAAAAATTAAAAGAATTTCCGCCCAACGAAGTGGGCACGGGTCAGCTAGTAATATTATAATAAGGTAAAGTTTGTTTGTAAGTTTGTGTGTAGGGGGTAATCTCTAAAACTGCCAGTTGGATTTGAACAATTCCAAATTCTCAAGTCTTGAGGAAGGGTATAGGCTAAATCACGCTGCGACCCTTAGAAGCTGAGCAAAAAGAAAAAAAGTCATAAAGAACGCTTAGCTAAAACGAAGTAATAGCGCGGGCGGGCGATGCGATGCGACGCGGTGGGTCGGGGGAACAAGAAATTTCACGTGGACAAAGACGCTAGTGTTAGAATATGATTTATTATTGCTACAGGTAGTTTACAGATAAAGCTGATCAACATTTAAAAAAACCTGTTTCTGAAACGTACCCCTAGGATATACAATAATAAGAAAATTATCATATTCGGTAGCTGGAAGGTATATTTCGCTTATTACCACTTTTTTATCTGATATTACTTTAATAATCCTACCATATCCCAAGGGCACGTCTTCCCTACCATTATCGCGCCCCCCCGGTCTACTCTTTGATATGCATTGGTCTCTATAGTCCCATGAAACATGAGGCTCCAGCACCCTAATTGCGTAACAGAGTTTGTTTCGGAAGCAGATTTCAAATTTAAGCAAACTCGAGTCGGAATCGTTTTCCTTTTTTGGAATTGTGTAACAAAAAAAATTCCAATCCAGTAGCAGAGCTCGTGTGAATTTGTGGGTTCATTCGAGTGATCGAGTCTGTTTTAACCACGCTTGGATCGGTGCATTTCATTAATGAGTTCATTATTACTTTCAGAAGCTTAGAGACAAAAATAACATATATACATAAAATAAAAAGGGTTAGACAGAGGTGCACCTATAGAACACCCTCGTCTCGCCAGTTATTTTGAAGTCCCATGTAATAGGGGCGAGCCTTATGCCACCAACCGGGCACAAATTCAGACTCTACTGATAAATTCCTGGTCGAAAAACCCAATAACACTTTGCCCGACCTGGGAATCGAACCCTGGAGCTCGTGGTCAGCAGTAGCGCTTGTGAGCACTAGAAAAACGAGGTAGTCACAGACCTCTCACAGAGTAAGCTTTAGTAAATTGGTAAGCTTGAAAATCAATATCGTATATGTAAAGATATATAGGTTTGCAAACCAATTCCATTAAAGCCACCCTAATAAATCATTTTCTCAATGTTTTATGAAAATAATAAAAATCATGTTCCATTCCTAAATTGGTTTCGACAAAAGGTTTTATGGTGGTGTATAAAATATGAGGTATAATACCGTGTGGTTAGATCACCCCTTTTGAGTCGTGGGATATCGTAAAAGACATTAAGGTGAATCCGCAGCTGTAACCCGCGAAATTCAAATTTTCTTAAGTGTTTTTTTGCAATTTCCAGGTCAGTGTCAGGTTGTATCTTGATCAAAATATGATTCGAGACTACAACAGATATCTATTTACAGAATTATAATCATTAGAATCATTAATAAATCTCTCTATGTCTGTCTTATAAGTGAAAGTTTAGATAATTCTGCCACCTTATGATATCTTAAACAATTAATTTGCTTTAAAAAGTAAAAAAATCGACACTGTTAATTAAATATATTTGTACGCCTCTGTAACATCTCGCACAATGTTTTAATTTGACCTATGTTTACAAATAAAGCATTCCGATTCCGATTCTGATTCTCTAAGTTAGATTTGTTCCAGTGAATGACTTTTTCATGAAATCATAACATTGGGGAACAAATCTTTCACAAAATAGGTATGTAATGGTTATAATTCTGTAAATAAATACAGACACTCACCTGCAAATTGTAAAAAACGTAAGAAAATTTGAATTTCGCGGGCTACCACTGCGGATGCACCTTAAAGAAAACACTTCTAGGGATTGGAAACTACATAAGATACTATACTCCTGTATTCCCCGCAGGGTTAGGCAGAAGCACACCTATAATTTACCTATATTTAACCAGTTATGTTTAAGTCCTATGTAATAAGGAGCGCGCCTTTTTTTTTGGGTGGGAAATTATCGAATAACTTCTCCCGCTCTGGGCGGAGCGAGAGGGTGTGTCAGACTTTTGCTGACTAAAACCCACCCGTGTTCCGTCAGTTGCCTGTGTGCCAGGGCCACAATATCCCATTCAGACAAACTCGCAACCCTGGCTGGCATTGGCCCTACCGGACCCCGTCAGTTTGTGCTGACATTGGAGCGAGCCTACTGCCCATTGTATTGGATTGGAGCGAGCCTACTGCCATCAACTTCCTGAGAAATTCCAGATGGAAAAACCCAATAACACTTTGCCCGACCCGGGAATCGAACCCAGAACTTCATGCTCAGCAGTAGTAGCGCTTGCTCACTCAGTCATCGTCTGACTTATATTACAAGGACATAAAGTTTGGGCAATGAAAAACGCGCTCGTGAAATGCAACAAGTATAACATTTTCATTGACAGCGATGCGAATGAATATTGTGATCCATTTTAGGGTTCTGTAGTCAACAAAAACTCTTATAGTTTCGCCATATCCGTCTGTCTATGTTCCCCAGCTCAGCTCAGATACTCTTACTACAAGAAAGCTGTAATTTGGCATGGGTGTACATATTAATCACGACGACAAAGTGGTAAAAAAAATGTGGGTAAGCCAATTGTAAAATTCTAATTTGTGGTGTACAAGATGTTAAATTAATTACTAAGACTTTGTGGCTCAATTCAATTAGTTTTTTGTTCACTTAGGCCGATTTACCCTTTAAAACCTTTTTCTCCACACTTAAAACAAACTACCTCCTTTGAAGCTATGCATTGGTTTGTGAAATTATTTGTGCGATTACACCTAAAACATTTCTTCACTTCTGCTCCAGAAGTAGATGAAATGTTAACCACAGCAACTGATTCTCCAGACTTACCAGACTTTTTTATCCTGGCACACTTCTTTGTTAACTGATAACCTTACTCTCTATTGAGAGGTTAGGTTCTATGAACTGATCTGACCTAGCACGAGCAAGTTTTAATTTGTTTCCATATATTTGGAGATCCCTAATGGATTTGATGTCAAGTAAAGCCATCTCTTTCATATATTCAGGTCTAATGTTATGCATTAGGATTTCTAACTGTTAATCTTCATAGAGAGGTTTTGATAACCTATTTACATTTCACAACCGATAAATACACAATCATTGATTCTTGCTTTGCTTGTGTACGGGAGCGTATTTCCTTAGTTAATTTATAATCCAAATCTGGTATATCAACATCTTCCTGTAGAGAATAAAGCAAGTGTTTATAAGATGTGAACGATTGTTTATTTGATCTAAACCAAATCAATGATGATTTCCCCTACAACGTCTCTGAGTCCGCCGTCTTTGGACCCATTTAGGGGCGCCGGAAGAGGGTGTTGGCTGCCCTCTGCCGATGCCCAATGCGCCTGCTGTGGGCCGGGTGAGCGAACGAGATCTCCCGCTCCCTTTCCGCAGCCTCCTTCTGCGTCCAGACTGTTTCGCATAAGGACACCACCGCGTCCCAGGACTCCTCGCTGCTGGCTATCGACTCGACCACGGCCGGCAGCGACAAGGTCACTGCCTACTCCTGAGATGAGGGCACGGCGTGGCTCCTCCCGAGTGGCACACTCTGCCAACGTATGCCGCGCCGTGTCCTCCCGGCAGTCGGCGCAGTGGTGACACCGGGCGTCCGGCTCCCTGTTTATGAGACACAGGTACTTCCCGAAGCAACCATGCCCCGAGAGCACCTGCGTCACCCGAAACGACAGGGAGCCGTGCCTCCTCCCGAGCCAGGGCTCGAGTACCGGCCGGACCGCCTCGATGGTGGCGGTAGGGCGTGAAAGCCTGCCTCAATTCTTCCAATCCTTCTATGAAAAGCCTTACATATGTAGTACCATCATACTTTATGTTTGATATATGTAAATTTCATGACCTTGTCACTCACAAAAGCTACTTGTTGTTATTCCACCAATTCTTTATCTGCTGATGGTTCATGCATAGATAGCATTTCCTCATCATCAGTGTCATCTTGTAATGAGGTTAATATACTAATTACCTTATTTTTAAGTTCAAGTAATTCCGGTGTTGTATTAGTTATACGAGAAATTCTCATTAAATAATATTGAGAGCGAACTAAGATACGTTTAGTTGTGACACTATCTCCCGAAGTCAAATCTTTATGCAAACTACACAGCTTACGTAAAGTGCCCTTGCACGTAAAATGGGGATGATATTTTTTTTCTCGTCTATCCCTCGATGTGGTGTATCGTTAGATGGGCCGTTCAAAAATATTGAGGGTCGGTGAATACCATTTTTTGATTCAGGAATCCGTTTGCGTAATATTATGAGCTAAAGTGCAAATTTTTGTTATGAGTCTAGGATATGTCAAAAAATTCATAGCAGTAGCATATAACAACAAAAGGGAAACTATCACAGCTAAGTAGGCTTTACAAGTTAACGAGTAATTGTCGACCAACTTACATTTGCAGTTGGAGAATTGATCGTGACGTATATCGATGTATGGGAGAATTATTTTTTTCAACTACAATGTTAAGTTTGTTTTAGGGATAAATCCATCCCAACTGCGGAACCCTTCATTGTGCGTAGTCCGACACGCACTTGGCCGGTTTTTTATTTGTTTAATGCCAGTTTTGGCTATTTAGTTCATAGTGATTGCCTCGTTGGTCTAGTGGTCGCAACTTCTACTGCTGAACATGAGGTCCTGGGTTCGATTCCCAGGTCGGGAAAAGTGTTATTGGGATTTTCCATGAGGAATTTCTCAGTAGCAGCCCGGAGTCTGGATTTGTGCCCAATTGATGGCATTAGGCTCGCCTTGACATGGGACTTAAACATAACTTTAAAAAAAAAAAATAACTAGCGAAATGTGGGTGTACTATAGGTACACCTCTGCCTAACCCTTCGGGGATTACAGGCGTGATGTTATATGTGATTCGTAGTGAGTTAATATCAATAGTAATTTAATGAAAAAGGAAATAGAAAACTTTACTACTCTCATTTGGTTTGAGAACACCCGGAACGTTTGCAAGTCTGAACAAAACTTTAAAATTAACATTTTCAATTCTCCTCTTCGGGAAGGTCTTTATTTACTTAGAATAAATTACTCCGTCTGAAATGAACTCTGTTTAAAAGGACAGCTTTGGTTGTAATTAAATTGAACTTATACTAATAAAGGAACAACGATCAACCGTATTTCTTCGTTTTTCGTTACTCATTAGATGGTAATTATGTTTTCAATCGAGTTAAGTGATACGGAGGAATGAGAAAAATATTGTGAGGAAAGTTTTGAGTAAGAATGTGGATGCTATAAGAGTAGAGGAAGACCAAAGAAACGGTGGATGGACTGTGTGGAAGATGATATGGCTAGAAAGGGAGTGACAAGATGACGGCTAAGAGCCATAACCCACCGGGACAACATAACGGCGCAGCCAGGTCGCGTCGCAAGCAAAATTGACTGCGTAACCAAGCGGACGCCAGGTGAGCCACCCACTATATATATAGCTGTTGACAGCACGTCCTGCCGACGTTGCCATAGCGTCCCGGTGAGGTATGGCTCTAATAGACACGAATGGAAGAAAAGGACATGTTGGGTCAACCCTAAATAAGGATAAATTGGCAAAATAATGATGATGTCTTTTAAGAAGTTTTGCGAGTTTTTTAATGTCTAAAAATTAAAGAGAAATATTTAAAAAAATAGGGTACTTTGGCAACATTCGTGATTGCAGCTTTTCGTTTAAATTCTAGCCACTACAGTGCAATTTTTTTTATAAGAAGTTAATAATTTTTCGTTGTACTCGCCTTGTGCCGTCCGTGCATAAACGATTAATGCAAAAAAATAATACTGTGACACATAGACAGTTTACAACAAGGAAAGCCAATTGATATTTAATCCAAGCGACATAGGCGGATCCGTGGGGAAAAACTTGTTTTATACCTAGCGAAGAGATATAAATACCTACTGGAATAGCCGGAAATAACATTTTTCCTATAATTCAACTCAATGGGTGCTCAATTTTATCAGGTCACTGCTTTTCAAAGGTAATTTTTGTCCTAATTTCTGACTGCTTCTGAATAGAACGTGAATTATCGAATGACAATAGGGGCTAAAATAGAACAGCTATTCTGTAGGTTTGGTTAGTCAACAATTAAGTAACATCAGAAAAACATAAATCCCTTCCGTATGATCTCAAGAAGTCAAGTATGAGGAGCAGAAGAAGCTACTTAATTGCTCCAACTGTCCCAGTTAGATCTGCTTTTGCTAAGAGGCAGTATGCAAGGCAATCTTCTCACTTATACAACCGGTTCAATATAGAGCTACACATCTATCCTCTGAAACTCCGTGACTGTAAACTAGTTGTGACTGACTGGCTTAAGAATAAAACCTACGATGACATTGAGGCTTTGGAACTCGTAACGTCGCTTTCATAATCTGTCAAATAATTAATAGGACTGCAGTAATCAAATCGTTAGTGGAGGAAGCTGTGACTGGCTTTTTCCGATCCCAAGACACTATCGCAGGGCTAACCAAAACCTTAACTGAATCCTAAAAACTAAACCAACAAAACTCATATACACAATGTACGCTCACACTATCACACACACTCTCACACACGCACTCAAAAACGCACTCTCATACACCACCAAAGTGCGGTTCTTTTTGTATTTTGTATTTTTATATTTTTCTTTTTTTCTTTTTAATATGTTTTTCAATTGCATACCGGTATATACCATATTTTACAATTCGGTTTATGTTATGTGGAAGAGCGGAGTCACCAGCATCTTTTTGCTTAAAAGGTGATCTCCAAAACATGTCTGTTAAACATTATGTAGGCAACAGATTTTTTTTTTTTTTGCATAACTCATCCCTATAAAACGGTTGAGCTGAAGATGATGCTGTTCCACGCGTCACGTTCGTGAACGGGCGCCGTCAGTTGAAAGTGGTCAACGGCTTATTTGTAATCTTTTAATCTTATATTTTGAATTGTTTGTAATTAAATATTTCTTTTACATTGTTCCCACAATCATATAGAAGCGACAAGAATAATGTAACCAGGTGTTTGAAATATCTGTAGTTAAAAGAGTGTCCTTGGAGTTTCTTGCTTGTTTTTCTCCATAGAGATCTACGTTTTGGAATTAGCAAATAGCTTCAACTGTCGGACTAACTAACCGACTTTTACTTGACAATTCAAAAGTGCCTGTAAGTAATTAAAAAGTAAAAGGTTACTTGCGCAAACCAAAGGCTTCCCTCCCGCAAACAGGCGACTATTAGCACAATTTCTATGAAATCTTCATGTACAGTGTCGCGTCCGCGATATCGTGCCAGACTGCACGAGCCTTAAGGCCGCGCTCACTTTGGATACGTTTCCGTACGAATTCCATTCGTGCAAAAACGTACGAACACGCACGAACATTCCCGACCTTCTGAGTACTATGAAAGCGCTCACACTGCGCGCGAGTTAGTCGTACGTATACGTACGTGCAAGTCCGACGTCAGAAATCAATCTGAACTTGTTGGGATTTTATTACACGTTCGTGCGTTCATCATCAATAATGGATGTAGAAAAGTTAATTAACTTGGTTCACGGGCATAAATCTTTGTGGGATCAAAGTGATTCCAGTTATCACTTACGTGACATTCCATAATGTGATGAAATTCACCGAATTCATCTCTTTTTAAAAATATTTCGCGCACCCATTCCGTTCTACGATAACGACGACGGCGTCGCAATCTACGGTTTAGAAGATGATTATCCAAAAGATAAAGATTATTCATCGCAGCAAAGATGACTTCACGTATGCGCTAACACCGGTACTCTGTCTATTTGACGGAGAAAAACGTATTCAGTGTGCGCACTCAATTCGTACGAGCAGTGTTCATACGTTTACGTACGATATAATTCGCATCCAAAGTGAGCGCGGCCTAAATCGTAACGTGTTTTGCTACCATGAAATTATTTAAAGAAGGAACATAAATCCGGTTTGAACAGCTTACAGAGGTAGAAATAGATACAATCATACTGCCCTAAAGTCCAGCAAAAACGTACTAAAACTACATTTTTATCTAGAACCAAGGTGACAGTGCAAATAGTGCTAACCTTTTCTTACGAAAAAATAATACTACTACGGTCAACTAAACACGACGCATGGTGACCCGAGAGGATTGCCATTACCGCTGCGGTCCGTCCCGAGGGTCTGACCTGACTGCGGAATACTCTGAAGTGAACTTAGACCTTTCTAATCTTTGGGAAGAGTTTCCTTAATAAATAAATAATAGCGAAAGGTGATGCAGGGTTTTTGAGGTTAATGGGACATTGAAAAACCAGCCAAGTGCGTGTCGGACCACGTACAATGAAGGGTTCCGTAGTTGGGATGAATTTATGCCAAAAACAGGCTTAGCATTGTAGTTGAAAAACATGTTCTCCCTTATATCGATATACGTCACGGTCAATTCTCCGACTGCAAATGTAAGTTGGTCGACTATTACTCGTTAACTTGTAAAGCCTACTTAGATGTGATAGTTTTCCTTTTAATTTCGTTTAAAGTCAAAGTCAAATTATTTATTTCAAATAGGCACTTATGAGGCACTTTTGAACGTCAAAATTTACAAAAAAATAGAATTGATTCTAGTTACCCCTTCCAAAAAGTAGTTTCGTATGGAGAAGAATGGGCAAGAAACTCCACCGTTACTCTTTTTAAAAAAAAAATTACAATACTTCGTTTAAGATAATTATTATGTGAGGACGATGCATCTTGAATAAAATTACTATACCACAAAAGGTAAAAAAAATGAAGAAATGAGATTTTACGTTTTATGACTTGACGTTATACTTGTTACTTATATATACAATATACGACGTTAATATTGCCATGAATTTTTCACATGTCCAAAAACAACCATTTAGCTGGCAGGGCACACTAGACTAACAAAAAATAGCAGTTTAAAGCTTAATATTACGAATCGAAAAATGGTATTCACAGACCCGCCATATTTTTGAACGGCCTATCCAACGATACCCCATACTATGGGAAGGCGAGAAAAAAAAATATCATCCCCACTTTACGTGCAGGGTACCCTAAAAAAAGTTTTTTCAAGATTTAATTTTACCACTATGACGGCGTGATTAATATAATATGTACACCCATGCCCATTTACAGCTTTCTAGTACTTAAGAGTCCCTGAGCTAAGCTGGGGACAGACAGACGGATGGACATGGCGAAACTATAAGGGTTCCTTCTTGGCTACGGAACACTAAAAAGTGGACTTTGATGTTGTTCTGCGCTAACATTGGCAACTGAAATCGTCAAGGTGGTAGCCATTTCAATACAGCGTGTAACGGAAAGGGTATATACTCGTACATATCAAAGGCACGGATTCTTAAATATGGTGATAATAAAGTACATAGCAACATTTTTTTTATAATACGTACATTTTTATAAAGTTAAGAAACATTTAACTAATAAAAATCAACCGTCCACGCCACCGCGTGTCGTTGCGGTGCCGTGTCGCAGAGGTGTGTGTACTAGGCGCACAGACATAGATAATGGATAATGACCCACGTAGTGCGGTGACACGTTTGTGATGATTTAAATTTAATAACCTATTGAAATAAAAAAATATTAAACATTTTCAAAGTTATTTATTTTGAGCTGAAATTTTGTACAGAGCTTCTGAACCAGATGCACTCTTCACCTTGTTTGTATGGATATACCCTTTCCGTAACACGCTGTATATTACAATCTTGGTGTTGCCGAGACGTCGTATTTTATCACAATTGCCGAGAATTACGCAATTAACTGTCCGTGTAGGCTTAACTAACGAACTATTGTGTTACTTCTCGCACAATGCATTGATAACACGTAATGCAAGGCAATATAATGAAAGGTCCAACTTGACAGATTACCTTGTTGATATTTTCTCCATGAGGTTCGCTTCAGGCGTTCCCTATTTAAACAGTGCGAAGAGTCTCTGTAGCTCAAATTGGTTTGTTTTGTTGTGTTCTAAATTTAGGACTTTAGACACACTTTTTATTGTTCTTTTTTGTGTCTAAAATGCATAATTATGCTAATGTCATTCATACCTGTAATTTGCGTGGTTACTGAAGACCACTGTGACATTTCAACAATGAATAATAATATGATGACGTTCATCATTCGTTTCATTCATTCGTTCATCATTCATTCACGACTAAAGAAGATTTTGACAGGTCCTTACATCCCAGTGCTGCCAGAAATTCTAATGGCATAATAGCTGGCTGGAAAATCAATACTATTTTTAATACGCGTTTTTAATCCAATCGCAGCGATTTAAATCAAGCTCGTTACGGCTAGAAATATAACACCACAAAGTTTGGCATGAAATCAAAGTTTTTGGCATGAACATTTCAAATAAAATAATTGAAAAACAAAACGCAAAGAAGTTCAAAATGACGTCAGCATCATCATCTACCTAGCCTTTTCCCAACTATGTTGGGGTCAGCTTCCAGTCTAACCGGACGCAGCTGAATACCAGTATTTTACTCGAAGCGGCTGCCTATCTGACCTCCACAACCCAGTTACTGGGTAACACGATACCCCTTGGTAAGACATGGTTGTCAGACTCTCGGGATTCTGACTACCCGTAACAACAGCCGGAATTACTGGCCTAACGTGCTTTCCGAGGCACGGAGGGGTCTTGGTATGTACAGGTGGTCACCCATCCATGGACAAACCGCGGCAAGTGCAGCTTAACCCGTGTGGCTGTTATTACTTTGCCACAATCCCATTCAAAATGATGTCATATTGAATAAAAACAATTATGCGTTTTAAAAGTAGATTCCTACACATACTCAAGAATGTAATGATATAGAACGTACATTGTATTCTTTGACACAAAAGCACGTGAAGACTTATGAATATGCAAACACGCCTGAGATATACGACGCAAGAATTCTTTCATCCCTTGTAAACAACAACAGAATACATAAGATAAGTAATTGAACACAAAACAACATGCCACAAAAAGCAATGTTATCATAATATAATTTGGGAAATATTTTAATAATAAAATCCATCTGTAACTTGCTCGTTTCCACAAACATAATTCGCCCCGGGAAGAGAAACCTCAACATTGTCTGTCGGAACACCAAACACAGTTTTGTAACTTCGTTCGTCGAAAAACGGTACTGCATAACAAGGCTGTCAAAGTTGTAACCACAATAGGAGCTTTATACGACTACAAGTTACTGTTGAGAGTTACAAACGGTATATTGCTGAACATCAAACCAATTTATGTATGTAACTTTGACCGCGTGGCTTCGCTTTTCATATGTTTATGCGTAGGTACAGTCAACTTCAAAAACAACGACAAGAATTCATTTGATTAATTTAATAAATAATTCCACAAAGTATTATGGAACACAATCAATCAACTCAGCCTATAGCAGTCCACTGCTGGACATAGGCTTCTCCCAGGCTGCGCCACAACACCCTGTCCTCCGCTTTCCGCATCCAGTCTGTCCCAGCCACCTTTTTAAGGTCGTCGGTCCATCTAGCTGGGGGGCGCCCCACACTACGCTTGCCGATACGCGGTCTCCACTCCAGGACTCGTCTGCTTCACCGGCCATCGAAACACAAATTGTAGATAATTAAATTATGTCTAAATAAACTGTAAGGACATAATATAATAATATGACTCAATTATACAGTATTATCAATTGTTGATACAGTAGTATCAATGAGTGGCTACAATTAAGTACCCAGTGTACGCTTTTATAATGTCTAACGCGGTAGCACGTCCATAAAATGTATGCAAACAAATACGTGCATGTTATAACGATATCGTGGACGTAAATTTAAAAGCGTCTTCGTATATTTCCATATATTTTACTTCCCGGTATTATCGGGGTGCCACGACGTGGACCCGTGGATGCGGGTCTCATGGCATCGCGATAATATTATTTATTATAACATTAGAAATTATAAAAGCGCACAATGTGTAATTTATCTTGTGGCTACACATTGATAATATTTTACTTCCCGGTATTATCAAGGTGCCGTGACGTGGACCCACATCCCCCTCACGGCATTGCGATAATATTATTTATTATCACATTAGAAATTATAAAAGCGCACAATGTGTAATTTATCTTGTGGCTACACATTGATAATATTTTACTTCCCGGTATTATCAGGGTGCCGTGACGTGGACCCACATCCCCCTCTCGGCATTGCGATAATATTATTTATTATCACATTAGAAATTATAAAAGCGCACAATGTGTAATTTATCTTGTGGCTACACATTGATAATATTTTACTTCCCGGTATTATCAGGGTGCCGTGACGTGGACCCACATCCCCCTCACGGCATTGCGATAATATTATTTATTATCACATTAGAAATTATAAAAGCGCACAATGTGTAATTTATCTTGTGGCTACACATTGATAATATTTTACTTCCCGGTATTATCAGGGGGCCGTGACGTGGACCCACATCCCCCTCACGGCATTGCGATAATATTATTTATTATCACATTAGAAATTATAAAAGCGCACAATGTGTAATTTATCTTGTGGCTACACATTGATAATATTTTACTTCCCGGTATTATCAGGGTGCCGTGACGTGGACCCACATCCCCCTCACGGCATCGCGATAATATTATTTATTATCACATTAGAAATTATAAAAGCGCACAATGTGTAATTTATTTTGTGGCTACACATTGATACAATATCATGATACAAACAAAGATCGTAGAAAATTAAATGAATTAATGTCGCTACAAAGTGTTTCTTCCCTGCGCCACTTAAGCAATCTATCAACAATCCTATTCACAAGGGCGACGGAAACGATATCAACTATATTAAAGATTTATATCTATTTTACCACCTATGTTATCTAAAATTATGGCAAAATAATCAATAACAGATTCTTGAAATTTCTACACAAATTTAATACCTTAAGTAGCTTATAGTTTGGATTCAGGCAAGGAGTATCAACCGAGGGTGCAGTTACTGGCCTCAGCTCAATATCGGCTGATAATCCGGATAATGGTAGCAAAATAATAATAGTAGGCTCGCTATTACATGGGACTTAAACATAACTAGGCGTATATATAATATTAGATGTAATATATAATATTTATAGTGTTAACAGGTACATGTATATCTTTATATTTAAATAATATTTATTCCTCAATTCTCGCTATTGCACCTACTACTGTTTGTCTCTGCATCGCCCAAAGGTTGACTGGTAGAAAATGCCTATGGCATTAAGTCCGCTTCTGTACATTTGTGTGCTTAAAGTATTAAATAAATAAATAAATAACTGGCGATACGTGACCCTTCGGGGATTACAGGCGTGATTTTATGTTATGTGTTGGTAGCAAATGTTTTTTTCATATTTTTTGAGGATAACAAAACAACATTTTTTTGGTACCTTTATTTCAAGCTATTAAGTATCAAGTGCCATAGGGAACTTTTTGTTGGTTAGGATATCTCAGTAAGTTTCAGAAACTCAGTTTCACTGGAAATATGTTCTCAAGTTTTTTTCGGCTTCTAAATAGCAAATAAGTTCCTAATAAATTAAAACTTTGTAGGTATTCTATTTTTTTAATAAAAATTTTAATGTTTCCTTACCTTTTAAATTATTTGTATTGTAATTACTACGAGTTGAAAAGGATACCAAAGTATTCAAAAAACTATGTGTGTTAGCGACGCGTGATTTTACTTTTAAGCTTGATACATGATTTTATTGACTTTTAAATCTGTTATTACGCCTTCATATAATGCAAATAAGTTATGCAATAAAATTATGTTAAACTATAACGCTTAAACATCAATTTTGTATATGAATATTTAAGTGTTTTAGTAAAATACTTCATGAAATGAATTCAAGAAGTAATATCTACCAAAACCAGAAAAAACGATATTACTTTCAAACATTTTTTTTTTGTATGTTCAGCCTATTTTATTTATTATCTATAATTCTATCTGTGTTTTTTTTTTAAATATTGATATTTAAGTTATTAAAAATAAATATTCCCTCTGAAACCTAACGGCGAGGTGTGAGCGCGACGCGCATTTGTATGGCCAAAGTCTACGACGATAATCCTACCATTAAATGAAAATAGTTAGTATCTCAGTAACGTAATTGCTAGCTTGTAGAAAAATATAAATCCAGTTAAAACTTTGAAAGTGTCGTTTTAAAACGAAATATCGACAGAATAAAATGGGAATGTATTTGGAGGAAAATGTTCCTACCAGCAGAACCGTTTTACTATTATTTGCTCGTAGATCCAATTAGGTTTCACTCACTATTTCTAACGGATGCTGGAATTCCATACGGTATTAAAGTAAATTCTATCAGGTAACTCAAAAGTGTTCTTGTTTAAATTGCGTCTAGACGGTAAGAAAAACTAAATAGAAATAAATTTTTGGCTATTATAGAGAAAATGCTCAATCATTTTCTTAAACTTAGTCACTCACACTGTTACTCAAAAATGTTTTAATTGGAAGTTAATTTAAAAAAAAAAAAATATAAAGGGTCATGATAAGCCTGCAGGTAGACAACTAGTACTTGCTAAAGTAGATGCCTACTACTTTAAAAAATCATCAACTGCTTAGCCTTTTCCCAACAATGTTGGTCTGTTTCCAGTCCAACCGGATGCAGCTGAAAACCAGTATTTTACATGGAGCCATCTGACCTTCACAACCCAGTTACGACTACTACTTAACCTTGCGAGCGTAAAGCTTGACGTGGTACACCCAGACCAAGATAAATCGATCGATATTTTAATGGTTTATCGTTACAATAGGCTGTGCGTCTGATTAGCTGCGCGGGAGTCGATTGCCACGACTCAGTCAACCGCCACGCGCCACCAGGGCCTCAAGTCTGCTATTACAATAGTGTCAGAATGGTCGATCATTGATTTCATAATTGTTGATTTTGACAAATTTGGTAATCTACTATTATAATGGCGTCATTATGACTTTCCAATGGTCGGCCACTGACACTACATTAAAAGAAATTGCATATATTGGTAATCTTGTACATATTGACAAATGAATGACATTTCTACTAATGGGTTTTATAATAATGGCAATACGACAATGCCATTATAATAACACAATTATATTACGAGAACATTGACCGACCAATGATCGACCATTATGAATTTACCAGATTACGAACTTTTAGCAAAATGACAATGGCATGACAATGGGATCGTGTTGGAATGACTGAATTTATAAAAATAGCAGACTTGGGCCCCAGGCTAAGTGTCTAGGCGAGGTCAAAGGTCAGTGGGTGAGTTATACCCACCTTACGCTCCGTGTAACAAATCTTGAACATTTTTTCATGTTTTTGTATTGTTTGTGCTTTTTTGTTTTAATTTAATTTTTTTTTTGTTTTATTAGAACAAAAATACTTTACGTTGTTTTTTTTTTAATATTTTTTACCAAAAATCTAGTGAGTAAGTGTTACTCTAACTAATAATATAATAATTATAAAACCGAAAGTGAGTTCATTTGTTTGTTTGTTACGCTTTCACGCTAAAACGGGTGAGCGGATTTGGATGAAATTTGGCACATTGGTAGATTATGACCTGGATTAGGACAAAATAAAGAAAAACGTTAATAAACTTTTTATCCCGATATTCCCACGGGTTCACGGACGCAGCTAGTATGCTATAATTATAAGTTCCATTTTTTTAAGTTGTTGAACTTACATACAAAAACCAAAAAAAAAAATATTTTATCTTTAACTTTGGTACACTAATAAATAGGTACCTACTGATTATTTAATCATCAATAAAATAACAATAAAAAATACATTACACTATTAAAATTCACAAGATATCAGGGTTTGTTGCACTCACCTTACGCTCCGTGTTACATATTAACCTTCCGCGCGCTGGTTTAAAAAATCTACATTATACTTACAACCCACAGCCACAAAGTGACACAGAATATGTAAAATTTTAATAAAAAGTCGTATATAAATGTACGATTGTATACTAAAACGTAATATGAAGAGAAATCGAGTCGGTAGACTTTATATTAGCAATTGAAATGGGCTGCGAGCTTTTCAGGACTCAGCCCGAAAGCTGCGGCCCTAGCACGAACGGGCGACTTAAATGTAACGTAAATTCGAACGAATTTTTAATCTAAAATACAACTGTTCTATAACATTTTGTGTTTTTGGGTAAAATTTTGCGACAAGAACAATACGCCTCTAATGCATGAGGTTGTGGGATCAAATCCGGGCAAGTACCAATGTGAATTTTTCAATTCATATGTACTTTCTGAGTTTTTATTGGATTTTATAACGGCACGCATATATGCGGGACGCTTCATTTTTATGGCATTACAAAAAGTTTTGATTCCAATTTTTACTTATCTGTGGTAACACCCGCCTTAGCGCATGCGCGGTGATGTGCTGGGTTTTGGCGCCATCATACGTTTTGGTGTACTGAATTTCGTGGGAATAATCTCTTTTCATCTTTAAGTGTGCTAAGCAATTTATGCTCGTCACAACGCTTAAGGAAAAGTACCAGGAGAACTCCTCATCAATATCGAGCAAAAACGAGCAAAAAAATCACGTTTGTTGTATGGGAGCCCCCTTAAATATTTATTTTATTCTGTTTTTTAGTATTTCTTGTTAGAGCGGCAACAGAAATACATCATGTGTGAAAATTTCAACTGTCTAACTATCACGGTTCATGAGATACAGCCTGGTAACAGACGGGCAGACAGACAGACAGACGGCGGAGCCTTAGTAATAGGGTTCCCGTTTTACCCTTTGGGTACGGAACCCTAAAAATCAGAGTCTAACTAATAAAAACATTATTTATTTACAAAAGTAATGGTAATGTTGGAACAATAATTGTCAAATGTAAGTCTTGCACCGGGTACACTTATATTTCTTTGTTTTTCTTCCAACTACCTAGTAATGTCGTAGTTGTTAACTCAAAATGGAAATGTTCGTTTTAGCGATGCAGTAATGAAAATATATACCTACAATCATTACTGCATTGTTTTAGCGACACAGAAATGTTTAGGTTTCTGCTGGCATTTTGAGCTTAAAACTACGATATTACTTTGGAATTAAAGATTATTACAAGATCTTTTCAATTCCGATATTCCAAACCATTAAAATTTATAACACACCAAAAAAAAAATCAGCATCTCAGACACCAAAACAGTCAACTTCTACTCAGCCAGTAATAAGTTATATCCTGAAACGGTCACGTCATCGAATCTAAGCAGAACGGAATCCTCACTCCACTTGCCTATGAATTATGCAAAGCCGGTATATTGAGACTTCGGTGGGGTTTCGATACCAAACTGAATATAATAAGTATTGTTTGATCTTGGGTATCGAGTTGATTATGGTATTGGCAATACTGTATTATGAATCAGCTGGTAATAATTGGGTTATTTTCGCGATGAATAATCAAAACTTTTTCTTACCGATCGTAATTTATTGCTGAGCATATTCAATTACCAACGATTTGACGAATAATAATTACACACATAACATAATGAGCCAATAATTTTCCCACCCCTACGACACAGGCCTCTTCTCTGTCTCAGTGCGGGTTGGCAGATGTCACATGTTTTCGATTTTTTTACTCTAGGATAGGACATGCTGGTTTCCTCACGATGTTTTCCTTAACTGGGGGCCGATCGCGCTAATTTTGAACGTTAATACCAAAACTAAACCACAACCAAAAACGTTACGTTAGACACATTTCGTATGGCGCTAATCATTTCAACGGAAACGATTTAGCTTTACTTTGGAAGTTACGTTGGAGGAACAATCGATCGAACTTTCAGTATTGGGTAACGTCAACGATTTTGTCGCTCAGAAAAAATAGCGCGATACCGTTTCTTACATCAGCTAAACCAAAACTAAACCAAAACCAAAAACGTTCCGTTCGAACGGTAATTACGTTGAGAAATAACGCGATCGCCCCCTGTTTTGAGAGCAGTGGTGATGAAGTAATTTACACAAAGTAAAGTGCCTGCATGGGTTCAAACCTACGATCTACGAATAATAATTAATTAAAGACACGTAAATGAGAAGGAGTGGACTCACAATCTGTTTTTGACGTTCTTGACTGCTAAGCTTTTTGATGGACACTTTTGATCCACGTTGTTTAAGTTAAACTATAACATAACATAACACTGTAATCACCGAAGGGTTAGGCAGAGGTGTACGTATAGTATACCCACATTTCGACAGTTATGTTTAAGTTCCATGTAATAGAGTGCGACCGTATTGCCATCAACCGGGCACAAATCCAGACTCCAGGCTGGCAACTGAGAAATTCTAGATGGAGAAACCCAATAACACTTTGTCCGACCCGGGAATTGATTGTGACCACTTGACCAACGATGCAAACTAAGTTAAACTACCTATTAGAATTATTTAAGTAGATAAATAACATAAAAATAAAATGGTTGTTATAAAACAATATTCAACCAATCAATCAATCAATAGTCTTTATTTATACAACATTAGGTTATAACAGTGTGCAAGATTTTATATTACAGTTTCTCTATGGTTTGCCATTATGGCGTACAAATATACAGTTATGGAAGGCTTTTGCCAATGAAGTAAACTAATTTATAATAAATAGGTAGTATCAATGTCAAAAAAAATGAAATAGGAAATGCGATAATGTCAATAATAGATAATTATAATGTTAAAAATTTCTATTCATTATTACGTAGTCTGTTTAATGCATTCTAATACGACTGCTTATCTTCAGTTTCCACCTGATTGTATTTTCCACTCTAACGAAGCTACTCTTGGCATCAGCTGTTTTCTTAGCAAACACTGCTTTTCAGAATAATTTATGGTACTTTGATTTTATGTATACTTTCTAAGTTTATCTTGGGACATAACTGACATCAGTTAAGAGCGGCCCACCCGTCATATTTATTTATACAAACGTTTGTACGTGATTATGGCGTTGTAAGTGTTGTAACACATCTTTCTTTGAAAATTTTAAACTAATAGGAATCTTGTGCGCTATATCTAGGTTTCTATGAAAGCATAACATAAAAATTTGGATAAACAAATTCAGTATAAGCCTGCAAAGATCAGTTTTTTTTACAAATTTTATCTGAACTTTGGGCGTTCATAATGTACTCTAAATTGTACAAGTAAAGAAAACATCTTCTTATAAACCTTGCACATGTAATGTAGATTCTAAATGACAAACATTTATTTCATAAACTTGTAAGGCTTACTCAAAAGCACCGTGTATTTCGTGGAACAAGTTTTATGCAATTTCCGCACATTATTTTTCGTTCAATGTTATCGCGTTCTCACTTGCTTGTTAGTAGTTCTCACTTGCACTAGATGAAACTAAAAGCTTTCAACAAGCAAAGGAGAACGCGATAACATTGAACGAAAAATACAGTGTGCAAAAAAAGCAGATTTCTGCAGGCTCACAATGAATTTGTTTCTCAATTTTTTTTGCTTCCGTAGAAACTTAGATATACCTAGTACACAAGATACCTATTACTAGTTAAAAAAATTCAATGAAAGATGTGTTGCAATGCC
The DNA here is from genome assembly GCA_963921375.1 of Tiliacea citrago. Taxonomy (NCBI): domain Eukaryota; kingdom Metazoa; phylum Arthropoda; class Insecta; order Lepidoptera; family Noctuidae; genus Tiliacea; species Tiliacea citrago. The sequence goes on from OY992802.1 coordinate 13,003,197, forward strand.
ATAATCACGTAAGAGCGTTTGTATGAAAACTATAACGGGTTGGCCGCTCTTAATACCTATAAGTCTGAAATCTTGAGCGAGCGTGGTGATCGATGCTCGTGCCTTCTCTGTATGAGAAAAGGCTTTTGCCCAGCAGTGGGACAATAATAGACTGGTGTTATTTGTATTTACCGGTGTTTTTATCTTTATGGTATAAGCCATAAAGCTCAAAGTAGGTTTAGTGGTTTTTCGATCCAAATGTATAGACATTTGGATCGAAAAACCACTAAACCTAATCACTGTTTTTAATTCGGAACTGAATTTTGGCTTCAAATAAACCCACAGGATGTGTGTGAAGTTAATTTGTTGTACAGGTCAAGTTTAATGCTTGGTTTTACTAACTGTATTTTGTAACACATTTCAAAAGCAACTCCGTTACACGCTGTTCGCTGTGTCTGTTGGCAGCTTCAATTTTGAATGCATGTTAAAGGGTTTATAAAATTAACAATTTTGTTTTTTTTCTGTTTCAGGTACGGAACAATACAAATTCTTAATTTGGTGAAAGGTACCCTTTTTTTTTATTCTATTAATTTGTAATTTCTGAGTATATCACATTAATTACATTGGTCTAGGAAAAAGTCGTGAGGAAACCGGGACTTAATTAAAAGTCTTTGACATAAATCTCGGGGATCCAGGACCTTTGAAAAGCATTTGAAGGGCCGAAGCCAACTCGCAGAGGCCCGTTAGATGCTTATATGTAGCTATCAGATATGTATTTACAGAACTGTAATCATTAGAATTTGTCCCGTGTGGTGCCGGATGTAAAGAATAGCATCATCCTGCGATTGCCAACCCACCTGCCAAGCGTGGCGATTATGGCAAACCCCCCCTTTGGGGGAGGCCTTTATCAAGCAGTCGACGTCTTTCGGCTGAAATGATAATGATGATGAATCATTAGAATCATTAATACATCTCTCTAGTTTAGATTTTTTCCCCAATGTCATGATTTCGTGAAAAAGTAATTCAATGGAACACATCTAACTTAGAGAGATGTAGTAATGATTCTAATGATTATAATTCTGTAAATACATATCTGTTATAGTCACGAATCATATTTTGAGCAAGATACAACCTGACATTTATATAACCAGTTATCGAAGTCCATCAATAATAATTTACGCGATTCGGCACTCTCTGTTTGCAAAAAAACTTTAATAAATATCTCATCGAAATGAACTATATTAACACAAAAAAGTTATTATATATATATATATATTCCATACAAAAACATCTACGCAACATCTACACGCATTCACTAACCTACATTTCACACAAATAGATCAGGGGGCCGATCGCGCTAATTTTGAACGTTAATACCACAACCAAAAACGTTACGTTAGACACATTTCGTATCGCGCTAATTATTTCAACGGAAACGATTTAGCTTTACTTTGGAAGTTACGTTGGAGGAACGATCGATCGAACAATACTCTCACAAAAAATAGCGCGATACCGTTTCTTACATCAGCTAAACCAAAACCAAAAAAGTTCCGTTCGAACGGTAATTACGTTGAGAAATAGCGCGATCGGCCCCCAGTTCTTCTTAATGTTTATAATATCATTTTTTGATTGTTTTGTTGTATTAGTTATTATTGACACAACTTTTATTTTTTATCTTGATATTTTGTTGTTAAAATAAGTTAAGATAAGATCCAAACTTTTTTTTTGTCTGAGATTTTTGCATATACTTTTAATATTTTATAATTACCCTCGTTATTATTGTCATCAACTCATCGAATGTTAAAAAAATACCTACTAAGTATCTGTATTCTTAAAGCCATGCTCTTAATAATTCAGTGTTTTATTTAGCAGTCTAATGCAACTTATCGTTAATTGCAGCGAAGTGTCTGCGAACGAGGAAGACCGACCTGCCGTGATACAGTTTTCACTAGTTTAGGGGTCGGTGTGAATTAATCTCAAACCCATACACAGATATTTATTAGACATAATATTACGTAATTTATTTTGTACTAATAGACACAAATCACAGGATTGTTGAGGATTTGTGTATAAGATTTGTTATTTTATATTGTCAATAAACTTTTACACTTTACTTTACTTTGACACTGACCTGCAAATTGTAAAATTGATTGATTCACCATAAACAGAAGATTTATTTTTTTATTTGTCGAAGCATTAAATGGCGTTAAATAGATGTGGTCATCATGAGCACGGGACTGAGATATCAGCACGAATTGACGGGGTCCATCAGGGCCAATGCTTGCCAGCGTTGCGAGTTTTTCCGAAGGGGATAACGTGGCCCTGGCACACAGGCAACGGAAGGAACACGGGTGGGTTTTAGTCAGTAAAAGTCTGACACGCCCTCCCGCTCCGCCCAAAGCGGGAGAAGTGATTTGATAATTTCCCAACAAAAAAAAAAAGAAAAAAAAGGGACTTTGTTTTTAAACTTAGTTCGCTTTGGATGCCCCGCAATAGTACCCACAGCAACCGTACTTTAGAAATTAAGTCAAATACCTAATGTGCCAGTAAATTCAATAGAGCACCCAAACTTGAGTAGCTTTTAGATTTCAGCTGGCAACCCTCTTAACTTTATAAGTAGGAATGTAAACGATAGTTTAAATTAACTCTAACTTAAGTCTCCCCCTAACCCTAGTAACATTTGAAGAGGATCTTTGAACTCACACTAAACATACCTTAGGTTTTCCACTGAAAGGTTAAACTTGGATTAACATTTTCACCCTAATGATGATATCTTCGAGATTAAGGGTTAATAGCTAATGATTTTGAAACTAATTGTATTAGGTACGTACACGAGCGGAGTTAATTTCTACGACACACTTTGGATAAGATGTCAAACGCACACATATCATAAACAAAATGACGTGTACACGAGTGTATACGTCATCTTGTCTATGTGTGCGTTTAACCACGGCACGTGTCGTGGTGACAGGTTGTAGATAGATAGGTAGAGATAAACTACGATAACATGGCTCGCCCCTCCAAATTACTGTTTCAATGTGTGTAGTCACATCCTTCCGAAAGAGTTTGTATGTAGTTGTAAGTTTTCGTAATATGTCACTTATTACCAGATTTCTTGGTCAACTAATCATAACTAAACGATCGCGCGCAAGATTACGCACGTGTCGTTTTCATAGAATACGTCAGTGCAGCGGCATACTTATAATAATGGGCGATTAATGACGCCACTAGTCGAGCAACAAATCCGTGATTTGTTTTTGTTTGACGGCCGTCTCATTACGTACACATGCGTACAAATACGTTCACAAATACTTTCAAACGTTTTGAATTTTGGAGGGGCGGGCCATATTATCGTAGTTACACTTTACTATCCTTTTTGTACGGTCGGTGTCAGCAGGGGGGTTATTGGATACTTATCCCGGGACACGAAGTGTAACACAGCACATAAATAATCATTAAGGTAGATCCGCAGTGGAAGCCCACAAAATTGAAATTTTCTTCCGTTTTTTGTAATTTGCAAAATATAATTCGCGAACCTAACAAATATCTATTTACAGATTATAATCATTAGAATCATTAATACACGTACCCGGGCCTAGTCCTTATCGGACGGCGAGCTACCCATTGCTCACCGTCCGCAAGCCCGCGCCTACGGTGGCCGGGAATCGGCCTACGATTCCCCGACGCCCAGAGCGTCTCCTGCGGCGGTGACTAGTGTTGCCCAAATGCAAGAACAAGACGAGACTTAGCCAGTCTTGGTCTTGGTCTTGCGCCAATACACCTGGTCTTGGTCTTGGTCTTGGTCTTGCGCTCCCAGTCTTGGTCTTGGTCTTGGTCTTGCAGCAAGAGTCTTGCAAGTCTTGCAATTACCTATTAGTCTATTACTATTTATTAAAGTTTACTTGAAATCTTAGAAAAACGTATTAGAATTGGAACATTGTGAGCTTGAATTAACATAGCCATAGTAAAGATCAAGCAGATTAATAAATAACTGAAGATTTGATAAGAAATTCGAAAAATCAACTGACCTATATGTCGTTTTCCATGGAAGTAACTGTTTCTTAATAAACATTTATGATTTATAAGCTTTGATTTATAACCTAATCATAATACTACTTGCGTGATCAGTATAATGTATTCATTTTCATTCTAAGCACTCTGAAACTTATTTATTCTTTGGAACACCTGTAGGTACTCTTAAAAAAATTCGAAATTATTTTGCATGAGTATACCTACGCCCTATGGCGGCAATCAAATAGTGTCACAAATGTTATGATTTCGGCGTGGCGGCAACGATTGTTTTAGATTTCAAAAGAAGCCGCCGGCGCGTGTATCATAACCATGTACTTCCGAAAAGCGGCAAATTTCTTTGAGAAGTAAGTACAAAACCTTTGATGCCGCATTATCAAAGTGCCGATGGTTAAAACATAACTATGCATGCACTCAGTTTGATTTTAATAGATATTTTTTTATTCGCTATGTTTATGGTATTAGTCGTAATGCGCATAGGTCCAGTTTTTCATATTCTTTGATACAGTTTTTTGCGTCTCATAGAATTCCTAAGCGTACCTACCTATACACCGAACTGTTACACCTAACTACTCAGTGAAATAGCGCTAAGTCCTAGCTGCAAGACGCAAGAGTCTTGCAGGCTATGTCTTGTTCTTGCTCAAGTCTTGCACGGTCAGTCTTGGTCTTGGTCTTGCTAAAAATACGCGGTCTTGTTCTTGGTCTTGGTCTTGCAAAAACGCAAGAACAAGACCAAGACTGCAAGACCAAGACTGAATTTGGGCAACACTAGCGGTGACTAGGAGCGTGAGGGCGCGAAATTTGCCTCTCCCTCACGCGTCCCGCCTTCTCCTTCGCGAGCATTACTGCTTCGCAAAAGGAGGTGACGGCCTCCCATGCACTCTCGCTCCGTACCATGACCTGGACCAGGGCCGGACGCGGAAGATCGCCGCCGCCGAAAAAAGAAGTACCTAACTAACTTTGGATGTAAAGCCAGAGTTAATCAAGTAACTCAAAGACATTTACATTTGAGTCCCACATAATGTCCCCACATTATGTGGGACTCAAATGAAAATGTCGGCAAAACCGCTTTGAGAAACATATTATATGTTTCTCAAAGCGATTTGCCGTTGAACTGACTCTAAAAACAATACGTCTACAGCTGTCCGACTGAACTCTATCTAAATTGAACGATCGACCGAACGACCGTTTGAGTTGAGCAAATTCTAGACTCCTTTGTACTGACTGACGGACACCAATCCATTTGACAAAGCAGTACCTTCTAACGGCAAATCATTCACGGTTTTACGAACATTTACGGACTTATAAATGTTTCAATTTGCATAAAAAAACCTTTCATAAATCCTTCATCTTTCCATTATCGCACATAAATCCAAATGAATACAAGCAAAAAGAAATATGTTTCCAATATCAAATCGATACATTTCTTTTGTTCGAAAAAAAAAGGAATATATTTTGTTGAAATATTTTTTTCATCCAGCCTTTATTTTCATTGCTTATTCGTTGCCAATCGACACGGGATTCGAAACAAAAAGTGTTATCGTAAACATTATGAATATTCATAATCGTTTATTCAGTCTCGATTTTTGCATTTCGATACAGATTGGATGAATAAAGACTGAATTAACAGCTTTTGATCCGGTATAAATAAATATCACCGAATTATTTTTGTTCATTCACAGTCAGCTTGTTTGCATTCTGCGGTTGGAAAAAGGAATGTTATGAATTCTTTCACTGCTTATAGTAAAGTTTTTAACCTCGAACCCTTGAAATGTCTCGCCGATAGTGGCGCGTGTGTGGGATCATTTAGCTCCCTTCAAAATGGTTGAGCTGAATGGTGCTGATCCATGCGTCATGTTCGTGAACGGGCGCCATAAGTTGAGACTGTTTATCTCTTAGCTTATTTTTATTATTTTATTTTTAATTGTTTATTTTTGTTTCTATTTGCTAATATCTGGGTGTTTTTAAAATTCACGTCTTTTTTACATCGTTCTCACTTATAATAATATAAATTAAACAATAATGATGTAACTAATATTTTGTAACAATATAATTTAAATGAGTGTCCATGGAGTTTCGTGCCCGTTCTTCTCCATACGTACCTACTACCTTTTTAGTGGCCACTAGCTACATATTTCTGACTGGTCGACTCCTTGACAGTTCAAAAGTGCCTGTAAATGGTTTAATTGAAATAAATGCGTTGAGTTTTAGTTTGAGTTTGGGCTGTTTACGAATAAAAAAATTGAGTTATGAGAGAAAGAAAGTAATAAGAATGATAAGTCTGGTGTTTTAGAAAGCTTCAGGAAATATAGGATAAACTGCAAAGAAATCAAGAGCTTAAAACAAGTAATGATGGTTACACACTTGAATCTTTACAGGTCTTAATCATGTAAGTGTTGGAGGAATTACAACTTCTAAGCACCAGAAAACAAAAAAATCGCATCATAGTCTTATTTCTGTATCACTATAGTTATTTTATCTATAAAGTGATACAGACATGAAAATGGAATGAAATTATTAAATGAAATGGATTAAAATTATAGTAGGTACCTACCTACCACCATTTTTACTCATACAAAATAATAATACAGTTTGTGTATGAACGACAACGAAGCAAAACGAGTATGTAAGGATCGTAATAGGTAACGTTCTAACATTTCTGCCTACCCACCCCCATGGGAAGAAGAAGGCGTGAGTTTATGTATGTAATAATACAGCGAAAATTCCATAATGGAAAGACAAGCGGCGAATCCTTTTCATTCAACAGAGTTCTATCATAAGACGTAAACAATACAAATAATAATTGTAAGTACAGTCTACAGTACATCAAAAAAAAAAAGATTTTTGTCGTACAAAATTACATGCTGAAATCCTGACATTCTACATTGTACGAGAGTGCTAAGGATATTGTAATGAGAAGGTACATTAAAATAATTGGGGCTTCTCGACGTAAGTACGGGTAATTCTATAGCTACGTGGTTTTCTGTTAAGGCACTGACAAAATTTGTAATGTGGGCTTGGAAATTCCGTTAAATTCAAGTTGACAAAAATGAAACTCAGTGCATTCTCAGAGAGCAGTGATGGCCCAGTGGTAACGGCCCCGACTTACGAGTTGTAGGTCGAGGGTTTGAACCCAGACAGGCGCATTACTTTGTGTAAATAATTTAACCACCACTGCTCTTAACGGATAAGAAAAAAAACCTTGAAGAAACCCGTATGTAAAAAAAAAATTGAAAACGTGTAACATCTACCAACCTCCACTGGGCGTGCGTGACAGATTACAGCCCACTACCTCTCAAAGAGAGGAGGCCTGTGTCCCAGTAGGCATTATAGGCTGATTATGCATTCTTCTTACCGTGTCGATAGCAATCTGAATGGACTCGGCCCAGAATTCAGCTACGTGTTTGGCACCATCACTAGCGTCCATTAGTTCTGCGACTGGACACGCAGGGCATAATATTAAGTGACCCATCGTTTGTGCAACATTTACACTCCATGGCAGAATCATCTATAAATCTCCATCTGAACAGGTTTTCCTTGCTTCGGCCAAGCTAGGTCTAATTAACGATTACTGACAAATGCTTGCACTGACTGGACAGGTCCACTCAAATGCTTGCAATGACTAGACAGGTCCACTCAAATGCTTGCTCTGACTGGACAGGTCCACTCATATGCTAGCACTGACTGGACAGGTCCACTCAAATGCTTGCACTGACCGGACAGGTCCTCTCTAATACTTTCACTGACTGGACAGGTCTACTCAAATGCTTGCACTGACTGGACAGGTCCACTCAAATACTTGCATTGACTTGACAAGTCCACTCAAATGCTTGCACTGACTGGGCAGGTCCACACAAATACTTGCACTAACTGGACAGCTCCACTTAAATGTTAGCACTGACTGGACAGGTCCACTCAAATGTTTGCACTGACTGGACAAGTCCACTCAAATCTGTGTGGTTATTACCTCAAATGACCATTTCAGACATTAATTTACATGGTCCTCACATGATCTAACCAAGATTATGTCTGGACATTCAAAAACACTTTGACCCCTGAGTGTCTTTCGCCATTTCTTTTCTGGGATCATTTTTATGAAATGTCGAATTCAGCTAACTTATTTTTTTTTAAATAAAATAACATAACATAACATCATCGCCGAAGGATTGGGCAGAGGTTTTCCTATAATATACCCACTTTTTGCCCAGTAATGTTTAAGTCGCACGTAATAGGTGGTGGGCCTATTACCATCAACTGGGCACAAATCCAGACTCCGGGCTGCGAGCTGTTTTTTTTTTAATATAACGCGTAAAAGTGATTCCATTATCCTATTTACTGAATAAACAATTTAATTTAATTTGTTAAAGCTGAATAACACAAAAACTTATTTCAATAAATTCAAAAATTTTAAAACTACACTATAATTCGTACAAGTTACAAGTTTGTCGCATTTATCTACTTTTCGACCCGAGGTCATTAATTGTAGTTAGCTCCTTAAATCCAAGTAGTGTATGAGCGGCCATAAAAGTTACGAAAGTTGGCGACATTCCCTTTTGTTAGATTTGTCGAAAAGATTTTTACTTTTGTTTGATTACGCCATTACCATTATAACATGGTCCTAAGAGGCAAAAAGTTAATTCTCTAGTAATGTTACAAGAATATTATGCCATTATACTACAGCGACTGTTTTATTGATGGTTTTATATTAGTAACTGACTGCCTCTTTGGTAGAGTGTTCGGAAACGGTACTGAGCATGAGGTCCTGAGTTCGATTCTCAGGATGGGCAAAGTGTTATCGGGATTTTCCATCTGGAATTTCTCAGTAGCGGCCCGGAATCTGAATTTTGGCCCGGTTGTGGCATTATGTGGAGGCTCGCCCCCTATTACATGGGACTTAAACATAACTGGCGAAATGTGGGTGTACTATAGGTACACCTCTGCTCAAACTCTGCGGGGACTATAGGCGTGATATTATGTCATGTTACATTTATGGAAAAAATGATCACTGCAAAAAAATGCGGTGGAAATATTCAGTCATGAAATATCACTTGACCTACAGTTTCCTCATGCAACCCCTAATATTAGAACCAGTAGGCGAAGATAACGCATAATGATAACGATATCTGTTATCATTTCAATTGGAACATCGTTATCAATTGGTTTTATTAATTTAATATTGGATGTGCAAGCTTACTGTTATCTTGTGACCTTGCTTCAAGTGCTTCATTAGATCAGTTTCTAGGCAAAATATTTTTACGTGGTAAGTGTGGGTATACTGGTTTTAGTGCCTTATTATTGTTTTCGAATTTGCTAGGCCGTGGACTGTTTTATTTATCAATTCAAGTTATCTATGATAATACCTGACACTAATAGCAAACCAATACGTTTTTATTATTAATGTTATGTTTGTCTAACCATGCAAGTTCAATAAGTAAAATAATCATATTAATTTTATCGGTTAGTTATCAAAGTACCTACACTACTGGAAAAGGGTTAATTTTATCCTCAATAAATATCAAACAGTGTTATTAATTAATCCTGTACTCAAATTCATTTAAGAGGGATGCGCTATGGTAGCCCGTGAAATTCAAATTTTCTTACGTTTTTTGCAATTCGCAGGTCAGAAACAGGTTGTATGTTGATCTAAATATGAGTCGCGGCCATAAAAAATATGGCTTTACAGAATTATATTCATTATAATCAGCATTAGAACTCTCTCCGCCTTATTACAAAACAAGATTTATATTTTGACATGGCTTAAACCATGCAGCCAGTTTTTGTAATAAGAACGTAACAGTGATTAAAACACCGTTCTTTATACAAAACTGAAAACTTAGTTTGGTACTGAGATGTCAGTTGTGTTTAGGAACTTTACCATAGTCGGAATAAAGTTCAAAATTCCATAATGGCTCCATGTTTTAAACCTGGGTCTGAAGATAAGGTCTGGGTCTGAGTTCAAAAAATCTTACTGAAAGATTATTTCTGAAATCATTATTCAGTTGGATTTTTTGAAGAGATTAAGTAGTATTGGCGATTCTAATGATTATAATCCTGTGAAACTATATTTGTTACGGCCGCTAATCATATTTAGATCAACATAAAACCTGTTACTGACCTGCAAATTGCAAAATACGTAATAAAATTTGAATTTCGCGGGCTACCTTAGCGCATCCCCCTTAATGCCATAATGATACACTTTCCAATCGATGTAGAAATAAAAGGCGAAAAGCTAAGATAGAAGCATACATCAAGCAAGAAAACTTATACGTAAAATCATTTGGAAGAGAGCTGTTTTGAACATCCTAACTTAATATTGTAAAAGCGAAAGTGAGTTTGTTTGTTTGTTACACTATCACGCTAAAACGGCTGAACGGATTTGAATGACATTTGTCACATATGTAGACCAAGACCTAGAGGATACTTACTATCCCGGTAGTACGTTCCCGTGAGATAATTTTCGACCTCCGTGCAGGTGAAGCCGCGCGCAAAAGCTTGTAGACTATAATTAATGATTTTCTTCCCTCTACCTTCTATTCAACCGTCTTATATTCCTAGCTGTCTTCCTCTTTATAACTACAAGGCACAGCCGTCCATTGCTTGCAGACGCCGCCATACTAACCCCATTCCTCTTCCGGCCACTCCCACAGCGAGAGCTTAGCTGTAGTCTGTAGTTTATTATTACGAGTATATTCAAGAAAATATTAGTGTTACTTAGCATAATGCTTTCAGAACAACAGGACCAAAATATTTGCACTGATTTTGGAATAGTGCACTAAAAACTAGATGCATTTATTTGTTTCCGGGCTAGTTACAATTTTGAATAATACCTAATCATTAGTGCAGTGTTAAATTAGCAAGTGATTTTATTAGTTTTTGCCACAAAACGACATAAGCCTAAGCCCACCAAACGCAGTGGATATTTTCATATGCCTCATGGGTTGTGCCTTTTCCATAGCTTGGCAGTCTTATAATTAGGTGTGTAACCTGGCTGAGTTGATCATAACATGCAGAAAATAATAACACATTTATTTATATACCTCGACAATTTTAGGCCGATCATTACAATTTTAAGCAGTGTTGTTCCCGTAGGTGTCGTAAAAGGCTACTAATGGACTTACTAGAGAATGGGCAGCAGCATTCACAATGCATTTTAACACCATACTGCGATCGCCAACCCGCCTGCCAAGCGTGGCGATTATGGCAACCCCCCCCCCCCCCCCCATGCTGCTGGACATAGGCCCCCCTTTGAGGGAGGCCTATGTCCAGCAGTGGACGTCTTTCGGCTGAAATGGTGATGATGATATGGATTACAATTTTGGAGGTGTGCAAGCGGGCTGAGTTGATAAGCAATTAAGCAGAAAATACTTACACATTTCTTATACAGTAAACAATCTTATTTCTAATTATTACAATATAATTTTAAGCATAGTTATCAGGTATCACTTTTCACAACCATGCGCTAAAAATCTATCCAAAAAATCCACCCCACGCTGTATTTACCAATTAAACGCTGTCGTCAACATTTTGTCAGCACAATTAAAAAAGCTAAGAGCTTGTTATTTGTTCAGCGGGGCCGCTAACAAACCGGTCGCGGTGGGTTAATTTTATTATAAAGTTGGAAAAACCCGCTCATGAGATATTTTATTTTCGTGGCTGTACGTAGCCTGTTTAATTCTGGCATACAAGACCAGTGTTTCCGGCTGGATGTGAGAATAGAGGCTGTTTCTATTTTTAAACTGCTATATTATTTAAAAGATTAAATTTGTACGGGTACCTCGTTGAGCAAGCTAAATGGGGTCTGAAATATTAAAAGGGTTATCGTTAGGTACTGTAGGTATTCTAAATTTAATCCGTCTCGTCAAAACAAAGGCTGAGTGTTTTGAAGCAACTTAGAAGACGCCACGATGTTCAACGGTGGAGTGCGAGACGCCACGTTGATTAAATTAAATTCTAGTGTTTTTTTTTTTTAATTAGGTAGGCATCTTTTGAAGGAAAAAAATTAAAATACATACAACATAATTGTTTACTTGTTGAAAAGAAAGCGTACTTACATTACGACTTCACAAAATAACATCATGCCTGTATTCCCCGAAGGGTTAGGCAGAGGTGTAACTAAAGTACTATAGTACACCCATATTTCGCCAGTTATGTTTAAGTCCCATGTATTAGGGGGCGAGCCTATTGCCATCAATCGGGCACAAATCGAGACTGCAGGCTAATACTGAGAAATTCCTAATGGAAAATCCCAATAACACTTTGGGAATCGAGCCCAGGACCCCTTGCTCAGCAGTAGCCTTTGTGAACACTAGACCAACGAGGCAGATTACGACTTCAGTACCAGAAAACCGAAATAAATAAAATGGATGCAAATCATTATGTGTGAGTAATAAAACAAAAGAGCGAGCCACCACCAAAACATAATATTTAATATTATGTTTTGGTGGTGGCCAAAACATAATATTTAATATTATGTTTTGGTGGTATGAGGAACAGGGTGTAAAGTTCACTCATCCACCATAGAAAAGGGAGGATCCTCCGACCAGACGGGTGTTGTGTCTGGTGGGCAACTGCCCGACGGTTGATGTCGGGACGTTGTATATATGCTAGTTGCGCGGTAAACTCTGCTTGCGCGATGCAGGATTTGCGTGACGTCAGTGTGACGCGTAGTTCGCATGTGGCGATGTTGATGCCGCTACAAAGTAATAGCAACACAAAAAGCGAATGGGGCAAAATATTGATAGCAATGATTGTCCCTTAGAGGCAAAACACGCTCAGGGCGATTTCAATGGGTTTTCCTATATACCTCTTTTTTATGGTTCTTTTCCCCAAAGGTATATTATTTAATAGTTCTTTTAAAGAGTGAGAGTTCTATTCACATTTGGGACCTTATTGCCTTTAGTACCGCACTGTATGAGAGTATTGGTAACAGTTTTGCGTGGTTTCCTGTTACAAAGAGTCTACCCCTCGTATTACACGTGGATTATAGAAAAATGGAATTATACTAAATGTACAAAACATTCCTCTTCTTACTTGATTATGCAACTTTACCTCAAAATGTTGCATTATCAAGTAGTAAATTAAAAAAAGCTTACCCCCATGGGTAGAAGGCGTGAGTTTATGTATGTATAAACTAAAAAAAAAAACTTTGAAAACCCGTTATACAGGGTCAAATTAAATTAGCTAGTGAAACTCCGCAGACGTAATATATGTCGATATCTCATCATGATAAAGCAAAGATAAATTAATTTAATGTTTTTTTTTGGGGTCATCAACTGCAATTTAGTTGAAATATTATTAAAAAAACAGGTTTTTTTATGTACACTTCACAGACGTGATGGGTACCGATATCTAAACACGATAAAACAAAACAAAAAAACAGATTATTTTTTAAACTCATACTCGTTTCTTAACTACAAGCGGTGGATAACTCCAAAAAAAATCAATCAATTTTTTTTATTTTGTCCATACAGCGTCGCGCTTTGGTGGCGACATTAATTTAACACACGTATACGCTTTCGCCTTTACGTTTTATGAAGATATTTTAATTTCATTAAACATTATTTTTATTGATTTAATTACAATTTTCAAAAATAGCATCTTGGAGCAACCTATACTTAAAAAACTGTAGCGGAGAGGTCATTTTCCGGGGTCATGGATCATGGCATCGCATCAATTAAATTAAAACACATAACGTGCAAGGAGTAGGCGAATTGAAGGAAGGACAGAGCTTTATTATTTAGTTTGTTTGATTTTTTTTATTTATAATTATTATATCTTATTATATTTTGTTATGATCACTGGCCCTACCCGTGTGTTAAATTAATGTCGCCATTATACATGTGCACAGGCCACTGCGCGTCACCAGTCTGGCGCAAGACGCAACACGTCTCATGACGCAGTTAGCATGTCGGTGACGCAAACCCATAAGTTTTGCCCCTTCCATAAATCGCTCTACGCTGGTAAAGAAGTTTTCATTTAAAAAACTTAACAAAAATAATGTGTAGCGTCCTTCATCATCATCATCATTTCAGCCGAAAGACGTCCACTGCTGAACATAGGCATAGCATCCTTCTGTTGTGCACTAATAACATCAAACTCCGATCACTTGGATTTTTCTGTTCACGCAGTTGAACATGGAGAAAAATTTACATCAAAAAGCTTAAAAAATCATTTTTTATTTTACTCCATTATCAACACGTTTGCTCACTGAAAATGAAGGTACTGCTAAAGACAAAATTGGTTAAATATACCAACGATATTGTTAACAATGTCTTCCATAATCTTCGGATATAAATTACAGCGTTATTCGCGTTATACATTCTCGTGATAAACCCTTTTGAGACGGTAACTGGGACGCCAACAATGAGCTCGATCCACAATCCTTTGCTTCCTTTAAGACAAAACTTGTCTAGAGCTTGCAGACCGGCTCAAAGGATTAACAGTGGCTTAGTTATGGAGATACGAGTAAGTAATACAGTAAAGTATCAGACAGTTCAGAAGTTTTTGAAAAGAGAAGTGGTCCTTCGTGTGGATTATTGTCCTTAGAGTTGAGAGAATAACAAAGACCAAATCTTAAAGAATATAAACATAACATCACGCCTGTAATCCCCGAAGGGTTATGCAGTGGTGTACGAGTACTCCCACATTCCCATTCATTTATTTTTTCATGTAATACGGCAAGCTCATTGCCATCAACCGGGCCCAAAGATCAATTCGGAACGTTTGATTATTTTAAAACATTATGTAGAAGTTCAGAGTCTCCGCAATAATTTCAGCGTACATTAAAAAACCATCTGGGTTCAACAATCATCGCTCAATTTAATATGGACAACCAAAAATATAAATTCTCCCCTAGCAATAAAAGCAATAATTTGGGCACAAAATGTGGACATTATGCGTTGGTCATAAATCTTTGACAAAGATTTACATCCAAGTCCTGCCAACGCCCTTCTTGGCAGAACCGTAACTTACGTTTATAACAAATAGATGTATATAATTTATTTGTTTACACAAGTTTCAAACATTACATGCATTAATTTTGGCATCAATATGAACTTGTTCTATCATTTTGATTTAGGATTTATTTATTTCCTCTGTTATCCTGTACCTCATAATGGATGGTAATTATTCTATGATTTAAGATGTCCGAATAATGTGTTGTATTCTTTTGTTTCCGCTCGAGATAAACTTAAAAAAACTCAACTCAAAGCATTTATTTCAAATAAACCAATTACAGGCACTTTTGAATTGTCAAGAGGTCGGTCAGTCAGAAAGATGAAGCTAGTTGCCCATTACAAAGCGTAGTTGGTTCTTATGGAGAAGAACAGGCAAGAAACTCCACAGACACTCTTTTAAATTTAAATATTGTTACCAATATTTTGTATATTGGTAACATCATTCATGTTGAAATTATACATGTGAGAACAATAAAAAAAAAGATAAGAACAAAAATAAACAATTGAGAAATTAAAATAAGTTAAAATATGCCGTGGCAGCTAAGAAATGATCAATCCCTACTGTCGGCGCCCGTTCACGAACATGACGCATGGATCAGCACCATTCAGCTCAACAATTTTGAATGGAATTTAATGATCCAACACACACGCCACCACCAGCGAGACATTTGAGTGAGCATGTCATACTCTCAGCCGCCAGGACACATTCAAGTCAGTGAAAGACGTATCCAGTAAATGCTAGCTTAATAGTAGATACATAGTGCTCATACATGTGGTATGCAATTATATAATACTAATACACGATAGTCTTAAGGTTGCCAAAGCAAGGAAGAAGCCAAACTGAACGGGCCAACCTACAAAATTTTGATGAATTGTTGAAATAATGCATAGACAAAATGGTTTCTTAAACGATTCATTTTCAAGTTGATAGTGTTTGCTTCTGCTTACGCTATCGCGTAAGCGTGTAGTCTTAACAGTTAGTGTCAGAAACAACTGAGAATGCCTTTAGGCAGCAAAAATGGTTTTGATGTTTTCTATCAATCTACTCTTGTATCAATAAACTATGATTTTGTGGCTGCATCTACAACACCACATGCGAACTACGTATCAAAGCCGTGACGTCACACAAATCCTGCATCGCGCAAGCAGAGTTTACCGCGCAACTGGCATATAAATAACACCCTGATATCAACCGTCGGGCAGTAGCCCACCAGACACAACACCCGTTTGGTCGGAGGATCCTCCCTTTTCTATAGAGGATGAGTAAACTTACATCCTGATCCCCTCATCCCACTATAATTTCATCATTGACCATTGAATATACCATAGATTGCATCTGCCAACCCGTATTGAACCGTATAACGTGCCGTAATTGGTAGTTACATGTAAAATTTTACACTTTTCGGCGTATTCTTAACCTTATAATCTACGTAAAACGACTCTTTGGATTCCGGATCGAATAGTGTTCCCTTTCATTAGTTTAATTATTCTGTGAAAAGCTCGTCAAAGCTTCAAATTCGACACAACTCATTACCGGGCCTCCAAAATAAACCGACACCTGTGTACCAATTATCTAGGTTCTATAGGTTCTTGGGTTTGTAATAACTTCGGGACCTTAATTATCCTCTATCTGACTCAAAATGTCGGCGACGTGCGAGGCTTTAAGCCGGGTTCCTATATGGATGAACGAAACGTTGTATTTATTAGGTACTGTACTATAGTTGGTAAAGCCGAGTTACCGGATAAAGTGGCCACCTTTTGAACCAAAAATAAATGTGAAATTACTATCAAAAAGAAGAAAACAAGTAACAAATTGTTTCTGTATGTGAAATCAAAATCATTCTGCCTAGCCTTTTCCCAGCAATGTTGGGGTCAGCTTCCAGTCTAACCGGATGCAGCTGAATACCAGTATTTTACATGGAGCGACTGCCTATCTGACCTCCACAACCCAGTAACTGGGTAATACGATACCCCTTGATAAGACTGGTTGTAAGTCTTTTAGGCTTCTGACGACCCGTAACAACTGTCAGGAGACTGACAGCCGGGACCAACAGCTTAACGTGCTTTCCGAGGCACGGAGGAGTCTCGGTATGTAAAGATGGCCATCCATCCACGGGCCAACCCCGGCAAGCGTAGCTTAACCTGATGGATCGACCCGTGCGGCTGAACCTAGCCATGAGCTCCTCCTATGCTCCTTTAAGTGAAATTATAAAATAACTAAAACTCATACATTAAAACTTAAAAGTATCTCGTACTTACATGCAGATGTATATAACATCAGACTTAAGGGTCTACGTTTTGAGGAAACTCTTCGTTGTTGTTTAGTGAACACACGAATCGCAACTGTAACGAACAGTCAGTATCCCCAGAGGACTAATCCTTCAATCCAACGTTATGACCGCCCCAACCGTAATCCGAGCCGACTCCGCATTATTCATATAAAGCATGACCCTAATCCTATATTCACTTTCCATTTTTGCGTGTAGAACAATGAAGATTTTATAATGTAAGAAGAAATTTATATACTGGAGGGAACGGAATATGCGTCATACCTACAGCTTACTTTAAAAACCGGCCAAGTGCGTGTCGGACTTCATCAAGTTGATTGTAATAGGGAAAATGAGATATTTCAAATAAAAAAATCTGATTTATCAAATTATTGGTATTTATTTGTAAAAAATACGTAATAATTAATATTACGTATATTTTACTAATAAATACCAAATTTCAAGCTCTTAGCTCAATAGGAAGTTAAAAAATCTTGGGAACAAAACTTCGTAAAAAAAAAAAAGCTGAGTTGGGTGGCTTCTCATTTCTTTCTTTTTCAAAATTTCGTAAAAAAAAAAGCTGAGTTTGGTGGCTTCTCATTCCTTTGTTGTCCTATATTTTTCAAAACAAAAAATACATTATTTATCTACTTAACGAGTTCTAAACAACGATACCCCACTAGATGGGGTAGGTGAATTGGTTTTTTCGTGCCTCCCTTTAGTATGGGAGCCCCCTTAATAACATTTAAAAATATTTTATTAACAATTTCGATGGCTTTGGATCAACAATATTTTTTTTTTTTTTAAAAACGTTGCCCCACACTAGGAATTTTTCCTGTGTCGTGGGTGCGTTTACAAACATTTAAACTCACATACACAACAGCCAAACCCGGAACAACTACTTAAAGGTCATACAAATATTTGTTCCGTGCGGGAATCGAACCCGCGACACGCAGCGCAGCAGTCAATCGCTTAACCACTGCGCCAACCCTGCCGTCAATATGCTTATACTGTAAAAATTTGAAGACTGTAGCTCCAACCGTTTGGCTGTAAAACCTGTGTGACAGACGGACACGTGAGTGTCTGCAATAGGGCTTAGTTTGAACCCTTCGGGTACGGAACTCTAAAAAATAACTATTGAGTGAAAAATTTTAGGAGGGTTTTAATGTTTTATTGTGAATTAATTTTTGTTATACTGTTATGTCTCCAGAGAGTCGTATCTTGTCGTATCGTCTCTTGTTACCTACGAAATTGCAATATGTATGTTATGTACATTTTCCGTGCCTCCCGGTGCGAAAGCGTTTTAGTGAACTCTCGTTAAGTGGGCCGGTTCTTATATGCCTCATATTTTTTAACTAAAGCTTGTATAAGCAAAGCGATTCTTCTTTTTTAACTTGAATTAATTATTCTCTTATAAAAGTACATGTATAAAACAAAGTCGCGTTGTTTTTCTAAACTGCCTTCAGATTTTAATGCAATCTTCACTATCATATTATAGAGAATTTATTCCGGAACGGTTATGCGTGGGAGTGTGTACTACATAAATATTAATTTAGATGTCACAGAAATCTTGATGTTTTGATGTCACCGTCCTACGCAGGGGCGGGTCTATATTTAAAAGGGATCAATCTGCCTAGCCTTTTCCCAGCTATGTTGTGGTCGGCTTCCAGTCTAACTGGATGCAGCTGAATACCAGTATTTTACATGGAGTGACTGCCTATCTGACCTCCACAATCCAGTGGCTGGGTAATACGATACGCCTTGGTAAGACTGGTTGTCAGACTTTCGGTCTTCTGACGACCCCTAACTACTGTCAACGATCCACGAATGACAGCCGGGACCAACGGCTTAAAGTGCTTTCCGAGGCACGGAGAAGTCTCGGTATGTAATGATGGTCACCACGGACAGACCAACTTCGGCGATATAAAAAAGGGATATTTATCAAAAACATGGTTCTGCTTACGTGTTCTAGGCTGGTATTTGTAGAGAAATTGCCAACAACTCACGCTTGGCAGGAGAAATAGTAAAGTCAAATACGTCGCTTTCAGTAGACAGGAGTTTCTTTAAATCATCCTTGGGTGACCCTGGTAGCACATCTCCACCGTTAAACCATAGCAGTGAAACCGCGGTAGTTCAATTCAACTGGATCGCGTCATGTTCCGCTAGTCGCAACCGATTCGAGTAGCGAAACATGATGCGAGCGAGTTGATTTGAACTAATGCGGTTTCGCTGTGATGGTTTCGCGGCGAAGGTGTGCTACTGGCGTCAATCTGCAGCTAAAGCCCGCGAAATTCAAATTTTCTTAAGTTTTTTGCAATTTGCAGGTCAGTGTCAGATTGTATCTTGATCAAAATATGATTTGCGACTATAACAGATATAGTAAATATGAGAGATGTATTAACATCTCTCTAAGTTAGATTTGTTCCATAGAATTACTTTTTCATGAAATCATGATATTGGCGAACTTAGAGAGATGTATTAATGATTCTAATGATTATATCTAATTCTGTAGTTACAGAATTAGATATAATCATTAGAATCATTCATCACGTTATCTGTTATAAAGCGAAACATATTTTGATCATGATACAGCCTGACACTGACCAGCAAATTGCAAAAAACGTAAGAAAAATTGGATTTCGCGGGCTACAGCTGCGGATCTAGCTAAAGTAATAATAGTTATTCTTTGACGGGTACAAAAACATAACTTCATTAGCTAAAAAAACAAAACTAAGTAAATTTATTTATTCTATACGCATACCTACTTTAATTTTATAATTAGAAGGTAAAATGCGATTTTAAACCTTTCCATCCGAACCCAAAATAGACGACACACCTACATACATATTTAATCAATAAATCTCTTAAACTACAGAACACAAGCGCAACCTAATTAGCCCAAACTAATGCCCTTTTTAATTATTCATGGAGAGGTACAAAGGGTGAGGTAGACGGGTAGGTAGCTGTATAAAGAGATACAAGTCAGCTGATACGGGTTGGACTCGCAGGGAGTGTGGTGGACACGGCGGGAATGTGCTGGACACGCCAACAATAAATCATAAAGAATGCCCTTCAAGTGTGCCCTTTTTGAACGCAGAACAGGCCTTCCACCTAAATATGGATGTGGACTTTTGATGTCGGAGTTTGCAAAGAAACTGGGTTACAATTGTTGGTTGAGGTTTGGTATATACGTAAACGATGTTTTGTGTTCTTTAGGATGTATTTTTAACAGATAGAAAGAGAATCGTTGAATAGGAAATTAGTTCTTGCGGCCATGTATATGGTAGATTTCTAAGGAAGGTTTTTAACTGTAATTTTCTATTTAACTAAACCTTATTCTAACAACATTGATCCATCTGTCTAGCCTTTTCCCAAATACATCATCTTCGACCGACTCACGCGGCTGTTAAGATCCCATAATCCATAAAAACATGACACAATAATGAATTAATCATTTGTTACCCGTGGTCCCCTCCCGTAGTCCCTGCAGGGACCATTTTTTCGTGGTCCCTTCGAGAAATACAATGCTGCCAAATTAAAATGGTAGACCGTTAGTTTTAGCTCTTAGTTACTTGAAACATTCAAAATGATTCACCAAAAATAGAGGGATCTGGCGCTCGGCACGCTCGTTAATGGTCACTGTTCTAACCTAACCTAACCCAAATGATTCAATAACAGTAGATGGTTTTAATTTGGCAGCATTGTATTTTTCGAAGGGACCATGGGTAAAAAAAATACCCGTGGTCCCTTCCTGGGTCTACGGGAGGGACCACGGGTAAAAAACTGAATTAATGTCGGCAGCTCCCATATTTATAATATTTTTATAACACCAGCTAACAGGCCTTTAATACATCAACATTTTCATCAAAAGAGTTTTAGCTACTCTAAATCTCACCGCCTAGGGAATAGACCTAGATTAAACGTAGCCATCCTTATACACTAACCAAGCTAATCTTCCTGTTAAATAATCTATGACATATCACTTGTCCCCCGAGAGTGGCTTAAGAAGTGCGCTACTTAGGAACATTTATTATTCAGAACATGAAGTAAATTAAGAAACTTGATAAGGAAAATCAATTAGGAATAATGGTTAAAAAGGAGATCATTTACCGTTCATACATTTTTGGGCTAAATGTGAAAGTGCAAAATGTAAAATGGAAAAAATACTATATTCCGAAAGAATATCTACGTTTTTCTCTTATTTTTTTACTATGGGAATAAACTTGTAGGATCATTCACCGTCAAGTTACAGGAGTTCGAAAATCACTTTTACGTAATTATGTACCTACTTGCTGCGCCCCGCGGTTTCACCCGCGTAAGTCTCGATCCCGTGGGAATATCGGGATAAAAGTAGCCTATGTCTCAATAAAGGGTGTCAGCTACCTCCATACAAAATTTTATCAAAACTGGTCTACCCGTTTGAGCGTGAAGAAGTAACAAACATACACACACACACACTCACAAACTTTCGCCTATATAATATTAGTGTGATGTGATGATTTGATACGGGCTTTGATTTTTATTCAGAAAAGCTATTGCTATCATAAGCTATTACTATTATTCTTTTAACTACACACACATAAATAAACCCACGCCTTCTTCCCATGGGGCTAGGCAGAAACTATAGAACGCCACCTGCTACGCTCCTTACATACCCCCCCCTTCCACCCCCCCCCCCTTCCTTCCTTCCTTTTGCTTCGGCTACGGTCATATTATATCTGATCATACACGCACGCCGGTTACAAGTACTACGCACCTGAGCTTTCTGAAGAACATCACCAATTTGGTCACTATTTATGTCTTCCTAACGGAACTAAAACATACTGAAAACAGTACTTTTCAAACTCGTATAACAGCGCAGGGAATGGCCCTACAGATTCGGTCCTATAATAAAAAGTGAAGAGAATAACATGTTCTATTTTTTGTTTGGGCACAGGACTTTCATAATAATAATAATTAAGCCCAAAATGAATGTTCTCCTTTGTTGGTAAATGAGAATGTTTCTACAGCTAGATACTGTCATAATGTTTTGTTACTTGCTGAAACTTATTGTATTAGATTTAAATAAGGCTTAGTAATTATTATGTCAAAGAAACAATTTAATCCTGAAACCACTGCCACTCGTCAAAATGTAAGTGTGAAAAATCCACAAGGCGAGATCGAGGATCAAGAGCAGGACTTTATTATTACTTAACAAAACAATACAGCGTTGAAGTTACCCAAACATAGTTTACGAAAAAGAATTGAGACAAATAAATACGTGTACGTACGTGTGTATATACGTACCGAAAAAGCAGAAAATAGAGGTTGTTTTTCCATAAACAATATTTAAGCTTTCTATTTATAAGAATTCTAGTCCCCCTCCAAATATAGTTGACGGCGCAGCAAGTGGCGCCATCTATTTTTGTTATGAAGTTACTGAAATCACCGAAAAGGTCGGATAAGAGTGACACTGGCCGGTGACAGTCATTCTCAGAGCGTCGCATCGATGGTTACGAGGCGGCTGTCTTCTGATAACAGAAGATGTGAAGGGAGCCGCTGTCGTAACACGATCACGATGAACTGCTATATTCCGGCATAATCCCCATGATATTGAAGCTGCTGAATCACTAATACGATGATCACTTCTGGTAAAGGCTATCCTGCGCCGTTATAGTTTAGGAAAAATTGATTTCGACAAATAAATACACCTATTTACGTTACTTCAGAAAACGTACAAAATAAACTTGTTCGTCCATGAATATAGTATTCAGCTTTCTATTTCTATACCTATCAAGAATTCTAGCTCAACGGAATTTAATAACTCATTAATCGATCTTTCAAGACCTTTCAAGTTTGTATAGTGGGTACTATACAAACCCAATACCCACATCTTATAAATACACGCTTCGGAGAAACGGCGATACATCTTTAGAAAGTCTCTTAAGTCCTTATATTACTGCGGAGCGATGAAGTAGTGATAGATGATGCGATCCACAGGGAATGAAAAATGTGTATGTCGCTTAGTCTTGAGTATTTTTATTTCACGAAGCGACGCGCGCTTGGCTTAGGTATACCCTTCTCATTACGCGGCTGGGTCAAGGGCTTGATTCAGAAAGCATTACTCCTCGACACAGCACGTATAGTGAGGAGGTTCCTCTCTAGAGCCCTGACCACCGGCAGCTTGGACCTGGTTCCTGATGCCGATGGTCTACTTTTTTTGACTTTTTTTTTGTATTTTGAAAAATATTTAGAAATGTAGTGAATAATTGTATATGAAAATAATAAATGTAAATTATAATTAAATAGAATAGCAATAAATGGAAAAAAAACTGAATTATAATAATGTACAGGTATATAAAAACAATCAAAAATAAAAATAAATATAATAGTGCGAAATATTAGTATCTATTTCGCGATCTCCTGACTATGATTATAATAATTTAATTAAAACATTTTCAACAATAACAACGTAATGATCTCCTAAAACAGGGCTTCCTCTCTCGTACCCTATTGCTGTGCCCTACAGAGTCCATAATGATCTAAATTATATAGTTACCACATAATTACACATTATGGTAAAGCAATAAAGATATTGAATATTGAGTACATTCACAGCGAATTTGTACACTTGCTTACCACAAGTCAACCGCGCGTCGCTTTGTGAGATAAATATACTATACGACGTACGTTATAAATCAATTATTTAGCTCAAGACTCCATTTATTTTGATGGTAAATGGTCACATTTTTGCGACCAAGTGGTTTTTCACATAATTTACAATAACTACCTCCGAAAAGTACTGCAAGACTCGGTGGTCACGCTTTGACCTTGAGCTGGCCTAGCGTAGTACGGACTATCAATAGAATAAGAAGCCAGCTTATACTGGTTTTGCTTCCACTGACGTGCGGTTGTACTCCCATCATAATTTTTGCCATCCAGGATCAATCATCTGCCTAGCCTTTTCCCAACTACGTTCGGGTCGGCTTCCAGTCTAACTGGCTGCAGCTGAATACCAGTATTTTACATGGAGCGACTGCTTATCTGACCGCCAAAACCCAGTTACAGGGTAATACAATACCCCTTAGTAAGACTGGTTGTCAGACTTTCGGGCTTCTGACGACCCATAACGACTGCCAAAGATCCACGAATACCAGCCGGGGCCAACGGCTTAATGTGCTTTCCGAGGCACGGAGGGGTCTTGGTATGTAAAGATGGTCACTCACCCATTCATGGTCCAAACCGGCAAGCGTAGCTTATTCAAATCAAATCAAAAGCAATGTATTCAAACTAGCTAAGCTGAGATCAGTACTTTGTGAACGTAAAATTACATGAGACAGTTCCCCAAAAACGCCACCACTTCACCTGATTACCCTGTAAAAATCTCACCGTGAAATATTGCGTGGAGTGAGCTGTCAGTGCCATCTCACTGATGCTAGGGATTGACCAAGCATTACATTTACAATCATATTCTAGATTTATAAAATATTTTTGAATGCTAATTCTGTTGAGCATTTTATATTATTTCAAAACTAG
The DNA here is from genome assembly GCA_963921375.1 of Tiliacea citrago. Classification (NCBI taxonomy): domain Eukaryota; kingdom Metazoa; phylum Arthropoda; class Insecta; order Lepidoptera; family Noctuidae; genus Tiliacea; species Tiliacea citrago. Next base: position 13,027,942 of record OY992802.1, read on the forward strand.
TATTTAAGTGTCGAGACATGACTAATTAGGAGGTTTTTAAATGAAATAGCAAAACAGAAATTCAGTTATAAACTCAATTTTGTTTTTTAATTTTTGTCCTAGACTAGTCCTCAAACATTACTATGTGTAAACACTTACATACTAGATTTGAAATAATATAAAATAATCAACAGAATTAGCATACAAAATATTATTAAGATCTCGATTATGATTGTAAATGTAATACTTGGTCCATCCCTAGCATCAGGTGGGATGACACTGACAGTTCACTCCACGATCACTTCACATAAGTTTTCATGGGGAGATGGTTACAGAATCGATCAGCTGTTCCTTTTAACCGGAACGAGCGACCCATGCGGCTGTTATTAATTACTAAGCCACAAGCCAGGATCCATCAAGCAAGAAAATGTATTATTGTTAAACTATGAATGATTTCTATTCGTACACTGATCTTATTGGTCTTCTCGATTCGACGATTTAACATACGTCTAGTTGCCTAACAAGATTACTTTGGCCCAACATGTGGCCAAATATCGACCTCATCACTTAAAGTATAAGGTCGATACTCCTTTGGCATAAACATAAAAGAGATAAACAAGGCAATCAACACTTCATTAACGAAGTTGGTTCATTTATTCTCAACACTTGAACTGTGATGAAAGCATTTCCACTCGTTGATTAAGTAATATTTCGTGTAGTCGTCGTTCTTCGCAATATTTAAAAGAATAATATTAGGATAAAAATTACTATATTTTTTTTACAAGAAAAAAAAACGGTGAAATTACCTTCTACATAATAACGATACGAGTCGAAAGTGTCTTTGAACAATCAGGGAAATTAATTAATAAAAAATAAAAATAAATGTGCTGCCAGGGTTTTGGGCACTTTTCCTGTTGAAAGCGATGCGGACGAATTTTTGATGCCCTATAATTCTTTTCCCTCCTTTTTTTATTTTTTTTTATTTGTATAGTTAATTAGTTATTTAATTGTGAATAGTTAGTTGTGATAATATTGTATAATGGTTGCTAATAAAATTTTATAAATTGAAAAAATGGCACGTTAGGTCTATGTGCCGTCAATAGCCATTTCATACAACTGTCAAAGAATGACGGTTAAGACTATGACTGACTTTAACTAACTAATTCAAACTACACGCTAGCTGACATGTAGTTCTGTTGCTTAAACCTTAAATCTGGCCATAAAGTATAAATATTTGAAACCCAGAACAAAACCCTAATCGACTGATAAGTTAAGTTTTCAAGATTCCTCTCTCCTAATATTATGCTGATTCATGCTGCGGTCTTACGGCCCGCTTTCTCACAGGCCAGATCGCGCCAGGCCCGGTCGACAGGCCATGAGAACGGTTGATCGGATGAGGGCTGTGGTGGGAATGTTCGGTTGGCCGCGACAGGTCTCGATAGGCGTGGCCGCGCGCCAGGCCTCGACTTTGGCTTAGGCTGTAAACAGGGTCCATAAGGTGACTATACTGTATACCAAATGATTTATTGCATTCCACAATGAGTACTTAGGTGGTTATTTTCAATTTAATGAGATCATTATATACCATTTACTATCTCTGTCTCCTCTTTTTCACCCCTTGAGGCTCGGAAACGTGACATGATGCATTTTCCTCATTCCACATGACGTCACTCCTAAAAACGGACCGGACATGACATATCAACTGTCTCTTCTGTATATACCTTCAACATTCAACACACCTGATAGATAGTCCTTTTCCCTGTATAAAAATAAGAAAATGTCTCAGGTATACAGGAAAATGTTTGTTTGTACCGTTCCAGTCAAACAAACGTACGGTCGGTACAATAAGATAAAAATACTGTTTTTTTTTTTGCGTCTATGATGAAATTACAGAATGAGCAACCGAAATATTGGGTTTGTTATGTTGGTATTAATGTTTGAAAAGTTTTTTTGATTTTGGAACGCTGTACTTCGAATTGTCAATGTTGCCAACGAATGCAATTTTAGTTACATATTTTCTCAAACGAATAATTTGTGTTGTGATTTCGTGTGATGTGTCGTAAAAGGTGAAAGAATGTGTTTTGAACATTTATTTTAAATATTGACTTTGCTGTTCAAATATTTCAAGTTTTTACTAGCCTAAGGCCGTTTGTCCACCGCACCATCAACGAGAACGAGATGACTACGCCGAAGTAGCGATACTACATTTACTATGACCGAATAATCTCGTTTCTAGTTGAATGTCCCGTTCAGGGTGCGGTGGACAAAGAGAGTAAGGCAGGGAGATGATGTTAGCCTAATTGGTACCCGTCTACAAAGAACAAAGGTCTACAATTTTTACCTTTAAGGTGATCCACAGTTTGTAGCCTTCGAAATTCAAATTTTCTTACGTTTTATGCAATTTGCAGGTCAGTGTCAGGACTGTAAAAGATATGTATTTCCAGAACTATAAACATTGGAATCAACAATACATCTCTATAAGTAAGATTTGTTCCCCAATGTCATGATTGCATGAAAAAATCATTAAATGGAACAAATCTAACTTAGAGAGATGTATTAATGATTCTAATGTTTATAGTTCTGTAAATACGTATTATCTGTTATAGTCGCAAATCATATTCTGATCACGATACGACCTGTAACTTACCTGGAAATTGCATAAAGGCTCGTACAGACTACTGCAATGTCGCGGGAGCGACGCGAATCTAGTAGCACAATTTCTTTGTCGGTGCCTGTCGCGCCCGCGATTTCGCGCGAGTCTGTACGAGCCATAAAACGCAAGAAAATTTGAATTTCGCGGGTTACAACTGCGGATTCACCTTAAGGGGGATGATATTAATTGATTATATATATATATATTGATTATATATATTGATTATAATTCTGTAAAGCCATTATTTGTTATGGCCGCGAATCATATTTAGATCAACACACAACCTGTTACTGACCTGCAAATTGCAAAAAACGTAAGAAAATTTGAATTTCGCGGCTACCTTAGCGCATCCCCCTTAATGGATTATGATTGGTATGCATACTCATCATAGGGGCTTGTGGCTAAGTTAAAATAGCCGCACGGGCCGATCGATCAGGATAAGCTACGCGGTCCGTTGGTCCGTGGATGGATGACCATCTTTACATACCAAGGTACCACCCCCTATGGAACACCTGTTCTACGCACTGGCAACTGAAAAATTATTTACATTAAACAACATCCTATCCGGTCTTAAGCAGGTTTCACAAAACATAAGATATCCATATGATATATTTTCTCCGTGTGTCAGAAAGCACGTTAAGCCATGGTCCCGGCTGTCATTTGTAGATCTTTGACAACCAGTCTTACTTAGGGGTATCGTGTTACCCAGTAACTGGGTGGCGGAGGTCAGATAGGCAGTCACTCCATATAAAATACTGGTATTCAGCTGCATCTGGTTAGACTGGAAGCCGACTCCAACATAGTTGGGAAAAGCATTAACACTTTTATGGATTATGTCCGAAATAAACTTGATTGATTGAAAAGGCTAGGCAGATGATTAATGATTATGCATAATCATCATAATGATTTGCTAAACTTAAAATCATAAATATTTTTTTACTTCAACCACTAAAACTAATACATTTGAAGCACCTATCATATTACAGCGATAGATTTTCAGTCCAGACATATTAATAATGTCCTAGATAAAAATCGGTAGTAATAAATCATTTCAGGATTTCCAGTATAACGCGGCAAAACTATCATAAAGATTATATTTTTACTACCAGAACCATTTTTAGTATGATGGGAACTTCCGAGCGATCTAGTTTCAATTAAGGAGAACGTAAAAAATGGTCTATTTATTTGTTTCTTTATTTTAATGGTTTATGTATATTATTTTATTTAGTTTCATTAATAAGACCATTGAGCTTGTGGCTAAATAATAACTGCCGCACGGGTCGATCGATCTGGTTAAGCTACGCTTGCCACGGTTGGTCTGAGGATGGGTGACCATCTGTTCATACCAAAATTCCTCCGTGCCTCGGAAAGCACGTTAAGCCGTTGGTCCCGGCTGTCATTTGTAGATCTTTGACAGTTTTTACGGGTCGTCAGAAGCCCAAAAGTCTGACAACCAGTGTTACCAAGGGATATCGTGTTACCCAGTAACTTAGTTGTGGAGGTCAGACTGATAGGCAGTCACTCCATGTAAAATACTGGTATTCATCTTACCAACCGGTTAGATTGGAAGCCGACCCCAACGTAGTTGGGAAAGAAGGCTAGGCAGATGATGATAATAAAACCATTTAAAAAGAAAAAGTTTTACCACTTTCGCCACAAGCTAAGTGATTACCCAAGAAATCAATTAACCTTTTTCGAGCGTCTATTGTTTAAAAAAATACAATGACCTTTATTTCCAGACAAAAAACTGAAGGTGATAAATCAGCTCCCCATATAATGGAACCAATTGACAATGATCGTAGTAGTGCAAAGGTTTGCTACCCCTATTCTATAATATAGTCCTAATGACCGAATTTCGGCCATGGTGACCATTGTCAGACGAGACCAGCCTTCGGCGCTGGAGATATTATAGTGCACAAGTGTGTGCACAAGTACACTCTCTCTTGCGTCACTCTCATAGTCCAATGGGACGGCCACCCGACACGACCGAAGAGAGATCAGGTGCAGGGCCAATGGCTTAACGTGCTTTCCGAGGCTGTTACTAAAAAAATCCTAATGGAAAAACCCTGTGTGCTATCCTTTCTCTGGACCGACTCCCGCTGTCTGAAAACATTTTCAAATTAATGTGATGTCAATCTTACTCATGATGTCAAGCTTTCGATTCGTAAGAAAGCGGTGAACGGTCGTACAATAATGGCTGTCCAAATACAGAGTGTTTTTTGACACGTTAATGTCAAATACTGGTGAAAATCACATATTTTTATGACGGCCATTTTATTATGGCGGAAACGCTTTCCTGGGAAACCAAAGCTTAAAACACAAAGGAAGTTATTTAGAGAATTTTTTTTTTTTTTTTATGGAGTTTGACGTTTTCTTTGTTTTTGGTGTGGTTAGTGTAGCTAACCTGTTGTCAGAGTTTTTATGCTCCCACGGGCCTCTGACTTGGCTTTACATGCCGTCAAGAAATACCTCACAGGCAGCTTCCTCACGATGATTGGCGTAAGACTAACATTAGGGACGCGTTGTTGAACAATTGTCTAAGATTTTGTGGTAAGACCCTATCTTCATACATCATAGCCTTTCCCTAAATATAATTATATAGTACCTTCAACGGCACTACAGCCATCATCCTGACAAATGCGTGTTCCACTCAAATCTGTGTAGTTCTTTCCCCTAAAGACCATCTCAGACATTAATCTGCATGGTCCTCATAAGATCTGACCAAGATTATGTCTTTTTTTTTTTTTGGGTGGGAAATTATCAAATAACTTCCCCCGCTCTGGGCGGAGCGGGAGGACGTGTCAGACTCTTACTGACTAAAACCCACCCGTGTTCCTTCATTTGCCTGTGTGCCAGGGCCACGATATCCTTTTCGGACAAACTCGCAACCCTGGCAGGATCAAGATTATGTCTGGACTTTAAAATAGACGGTGTCGTCTCAGTTTGCGTCGGTCTTTCTTCTCAGAATAATCATATACAGAATGCAATTGAATGTATGGGCATCCTCTTAAGGGGTCATTTTATTCATCATTATGAACAACTTTTACTATGGGAACAAACCTGAAATCGTAAAAAAAAATCAGCTGTTCCCTACATTTTGACGAGTTAAGCGAACATAAATGTAGGGAACAGCAGACTTTGTTTTTCGCGACTTCAGGTTTGGTCCCATAGTAAAAGTTGTTCATAATGAGTACAATGACCCCTTAAGAGGATGCCCATGAAGTCAATTGCACCCTGTATAATTTTGAAACATAAGTTATTTTGAAAGAAGATTGAATAGAATATGCTTAGATGCTTTGGTCATATTAAGAGACTGAATGAAAGGAGACTAACAAAAAGTATTTACAACGCAGATGTGAGTGGAAATGGGAGGGAAAGCCTTAGGCAGACATAATTATAGTGACCTTATTGGTGATATGCTCCAGAAAGGTTAGCAACCAGCGTGCGTGTATGACCAGATGTATGAACGTAAACGAAGCAAAAGAAGTATGTAAGGAGCGTAGCACGTGGCGATCTGTATAGTTTCTGCCTACCCCAATGGGAAGAAGGCGTGAGTTTATGTTTGTTATTTTTGACGTGTAAAAAGGTTTTTTTAAAACCAATTTACACAAATAAATATTATTTATAACGGTGCACGTACAGGTATGAATAAATACATAATTTATGTATATTTTAATGTATGAACAGATGTTTCAGTGATAAATATGTTCAAATATAATATCTCCGTACAACGTTTTAATTTCAGTAATTTATAGACAATTTGTATCAAATTGGCGTAATTTATCGATGTGAATTGTGTATTGGGGTGTTATACATGGAGATATTTATTTCCATTGTTGAAATAACTGTTGAAATTTCATATTTGGTGTACTTATAAGATTCGTTTTTGGACGTCATTTTGTAAAATGATTATATATTTATATAACCATTTATGTACACACATAATAACAGACAAGAAGAAAAGAACAGAAAAATACGTACAAAGGTGATGCTTATTTCTAAAGTAATCTCTTCCAGCATACCTGCGATGGGAAAGTAGAAAAAGAGATGTAGAAGAGAAAATAGAATACATAAAATCTAAAACAATTCACTTAATAAAATAAAACAAATAATATGAGAATATACACACACACATACATACCTACATGTAATGTACCTACCTAATGTTATGTGGATTGGTTAAATATTATAATTGAGCAGCCTTAAAAAGAAACAATCCGCAAAAGACACAATTTGAATGTATGGCCATCCTCTTTAGAAGTCATTGTACTTGTACTACATCCACAAACGAATCGCCTGCAATCATAGCCAAAGACATTTATGTACAGATTTTGACGCAAGACTCGCGTTGTTGAACAATTTTCTAAGATGTAAAAAGAAAGAAATAAAAACACAAACTCGAAAGAACAAGTTGAGGGAAAATATGCGTCACATTCACGCAAAACGGCCATCGCTCAGCATAATGCTGCGACCCTATGTGAGACAGAGCCCCAGCGCTGGTTTTCAGCGACAGCCGGCGCCGGCGTTGTCCCCTATCCTTAGATTATCTTAGCTTTTCCCCACATAGTACCTATACAAAATGTCCTGGAATTAACACACACCACCAAACGCCCCAATTAGAATATTATGTTACAATCATAATGCATACACAATTTTTTTATTATTAGGAATAAAACATTGTATATTTATTAAATTAGTTATACTGTTTGTGGGAGAAAATTGTGGTCACATTCCAAATCTACGCACGCACACTGTCGCACACGTATAAGGGTCTAGCGTAGTAGGTACTTCGTCCATTTTGGTTTGTTTTGACTATACTTACACTAGTGTGACTAATTTACGTAGTTGAAATCATTTTTGGGATAAAATATTACGTAAGTAACTTAAAAAAAAACTGGCCAAATGCGAGTCGGACTCGCGCACGAAGGGTTCCGTACCATTGTCTATAAAAACGGCAAAAAAATCACGTTTGTTGTATGGGAGCCCCCTTTAAATATTTGTTTTATTTTAATTTCATTATTTATTTTTAAAGTGAATATATAACTAAATATTCTGTGAATATTTCAAGCGTCTACCTGTTGCCGTTATTAATATCGAGCAAAATCGAGCAAAAACATCACGTTTGTTGTATGGGAGCCCCCTTAAATATTTATTTTATTCTGTTTTTTAGTATTTGTTGTTATAGCGGCAACAGAAATACATCATCTGTGAAAATTTCAACTGTCTAACTATCACGGTTCATGAGATACAGCCTGGTGACAGACGGACAGACAGACATACAGACAGACAGACAGACGGCGGAGCCTTAGTAATAGGGTTCCCGTTTCACCCTTTGGGTACGGAACCCTAAAAATGACAGAAATCGATTCAGTAAACGATTCTGAACAAACTACTTTCATAATGTGCATTAATTCAGTTACACATTATATACAATATTAGTTTTAGCATATGCGAAACCCGAAACATGTGTCTGTCTAGTATTTTTATGTAAAGAATGTATGCACAAAATTTCAAAACTGTATCATGAAAAATCACAAAGTTATAAGGTTGTTATGTTACCGGGTTGTCCGTACAAAAACAGCGGTGCAGCTCCCCCGCGCCTCCAGGGTCGTCTTGCGCTCATTGATAATAATTTGTCAGTAGGTACCTAACCGTACGGCGATTGTATTGTAAGTAATTAAATGTTGATAACATTTTCCGTCACACTTAAATATTTTTGGGACAAAATATTATATAACATGGTGTAAAAATTATTGAAATCGATTCAGTTCCTGAACAAACTATATTCAGGTTTCGCATATACTAAAAATAATATTGTATAATGGTTGATACTACCGAAATCGAGCAGCTACACATCGCTGTATAGGTACAACTATTTAATACAAAATGTACGAACAGATGTTTCAGTGATAAATGTGGTACTAATAATATCTCTCCATGTGTAACGTTTTAATTTCAGTAATTTATCGACAATTTGTATCAAATTGCCGTAATTTACTGGTGTGAATTGTGTATGTACCATATTTGGAGTAAGTCATGCCCATTGTTGATGTAGTACGATTCATTTAAGGGATACGTTTTGAAAGTCACTTTGTAAAATGTTATGGGGATTGGCTATACAGGGTGACTGGAAAATAGTGGCGGAGCCGTTAAGGGGAGGTAGTCTAGGGTTATTCCGTTAGATATCACTATGAGACCTACCGTCCTTACTTAACCCTTTCCAAGATATTCCTACTCAAAGAGTGTAACCCAAAAATTCGTACAAAAAATTTTCAAATAGTAATAAATCCTAAAAAAAAAGTGATTTTGGCCTACTTTTTTTGTTTTGCAACAAAGATATTCTAAATAAGTAATATTAATTGTTAAATTCCCGCAACTGTCATTATTTTATGCAAAAACTCCTAAACAAAAACGGAAAATGTAAAAAAAATACTTTGATGGCTGATAAAACATCAATTTTCTTAAAAAAAAAGGGTTAAGTAAGGACCAGGGGGTCCAGGGGGTCTCATAGCGATATCTGTCGGAATAACCCTAGACTACCTCCCCTTAACGGCTCCGCCACTATTTTCCAGTCACCCTGTATATCGTATTTTAGAACACAAAACGCGCCTTAAAAAAAAATCTGTCCGCGAAAGACAATAATTAAACGAATCGCCACAGTGTGAATCTTGTGTGAATATTTAGTTATTTTATGTGAAAAATCATCACGTTTCTCTATGATTTCATTTATTTGCTTGATATTAACTACATAACTCTTTTCCTGGTGATAAACAAAATCCACCACCTAAACTGGAGACCACATTTTTATACCACATTAAAAACCATTGTTGGTCGTAAAAATAATAATTAAAATGGCGTACTAAACCATATTTACGTCACTATAGCCATTAATGGAGCAAGTACCTACCTACCTACCTATATGACTGCTTACTCCTTATGATGCCTATCATTCAGGTTAATTGTTTACTGGCCTTATGGGTCGTAATGGGCCATTTGTATGGGTACGACATGCCGTTTGTCATTTGTTTTAGATCGGATTAGCACCATGATAATCCCAGCATACGTTCGTGTTGTTACTTCTGATAGAATTTATCACTTTTATGGTGTCATAAATCTTATTAGTCTTATTCATGATGGGACAATTGCAGTTGATAGGTACTTACTTATTTACTCTAGGAATAATCCATCTTAGATTGTAATTTCCACGTATTAGCTAATGTGGATGAATGCGTAGTATAGGAGACGAGGTAAGACTGTTCCAAATTATTTTTATCCACGCTTTAACATAACATCAAACCTTGTTTCCCCGAAGGGTTAGGCAAAGGTGTACCCATAGTGGGTACAGTCATGAGCATTATGTAAACGCTTAACAGAATTCAAAACCGATTTTCTCGTGGAATAACGATTGCAACTTTGAGAAAAGAACTATTTCATAATACATAGTTTGGGTTCCAAAATACTATGTTCGTAGTAAAATAATGTTCCTAGGGGCGAGCCTATTGCCACCAACCGGGCACAAATCCAGACTCCGAGCTGCTACTGAGAAATTTGTAATGGAAAACCCAGTAACACTGCTTGACCTGGGAATCGAACACTAGTAGTAGCGCTTGCCACCACTAGACCAACGAGGCACGGCTACATAATCAGCCTTAAATGTTCCCTCTGCTGGAACACAAAACTTTTCTCTCCGAGAGATAGTGAGTGCGGATGTCACATGTCTTCGTAACTTTGGTTCTAGGACATGTCGGTTTCCTCTCGATCTTTTCCTTGATCGTTTTAAGAGCAGTGGGTTTACACATAGGTTTGATGGAAAGCGAACGAAAACAGATCCAAAACCAATCAACCAGCAGTAATGCTCGCAAAGGAGGAGCCGGGACGCGTGAGGGAGGCACGCCCCTAGTTGCCGCAGAAGACGCCTTGGGCGTCGGGAATCCCAGGCCGATTCCAGGCCACCGTAGGCGCGGGCCTGCGAACGGTGAGCAATAGGTAGCTCGCCGTCTGATAAGGACCAGGCCCGGGTCCACGGCGCGTTGTGTTCCCGCACGCGCCTCGAAGAGATGTCAGCTGATGGATATACTGTGGATATACTGATATGAATAAACTGATGGGATCCATTAGGGCCGATGCCTGCAAGAGTTACGGATTTGTCCGAAAGGGATACCGTAGCCCTGGCACACAGGAAACTGAAGGAACACGGGTGGGGTTTAGTCAGTAAAAGTCTGGCATGACCCACCTCGCCGCCCAGAGCGGGAGAAGTTATTTGATAATTTCCCCACCCAAAATAAAAAGGGCTTGCTGGTTTCCTCCTGATGTTTTCCTTGATCGTTTTGAGAGCAGTCAAACTCAAACTCAAACTCAAAGCATTTATTTCAATTAAACCATTTACAGGCACTTTTGAATTGTCAACAAGTCGGTCAGTCACAAATATGAAGCTAGTTGCACATTCCAAATAGTAGGTCCCTAGGGAGAAGAACGGGCAAGAAACTCCACGGACACTCTTTTAAAATAAAATATTTGATACAAAGAATTGGTTACATTATTCTTATTGAAAATATACATGTGAGAACGATGCAAAACTTCAGAAGCGTGATAAAAAAAAAACAATTAAAAATAAGCCAGAGATGACCAGTCCCAACTGACAGCACCCGTTCACAAACATGACGCATGGATCAGCACCATTCAGCTCAACCATTTTGAAGGGAGCTAAATGATCCAACACACACGCCACCATCAGCGAGACATCTGAGTGAGCATGACATACTTTCAGCCGCCAAGTCAATGAAAGACATATTACCCGGTAAATGGTAGCTCTATTGTCCATAGTACTCACACTGCACTCACAGTGGGATTAGACATAGGTATGATAGAAAACGAACGAATACAGATCCAAAAAAAACCAATATAATTGAAAACCGTATAAAGTTCCTCTTGACATCAATAATGACATCGTAATAAGAACCACTTGCCCCTTCAATTAAAATCTGATCAATATCACTATCCTCTTCTACTGATTAAAATTTTATCGTAACGAGCAATATCCAATTTTGAAAGATAATTTTATTAGGATGCAACTGTTCACTTTACGAATAACGCGACAGTAATATTTTATATAATTTTATCATAGTGGCGCTATTATAGTTTTAAAGTTGCCGCTTGCGTTGGACGCTTCGAACATTGAATTGTGAAATGTGATTCGAACTGATGGTATTTAATTTATTCTATGTAACGTATTATATTAAAAAAACCAGCAAAGTGCGTGTCGGACCACAAACAACGGCACAATGAAGGGTTCCGTAGTTGGGATGAATTTATCCCAAGAACAAATTTAACATTATAATTGAAAAACATGTTCTCCCATACATTCCAACTGTAAATAAGTTGATCGACTATTGCTAACTATTGTCGACATTGTTGTGTTGTGGTTGACTATTGTTAACTTGTAAAGCCTACTTAGCTGTGATAGTTTTCTATTGCTGTGATTTTTTCACATATCCAAAAACAACCATTTAGCTGGCAGGGGGGGGGGGCACTTGACTCTAACAAAAAGTAGCACTAATGTGTGGAAGTTATCCTTAATAACTTTCACACATTCTTTTCTAGTTTTACAGAAGCCCGAAAGTCTGACAACCAGTCTTTCCAAGAGGTATAGTGTTACCCAGTGACTGGGTTGTGGAGATCAGATAGGCAGTCGTTCCACGTGTAATACCTACTGGTATTCAGCTGCATCCGGTTAGACTGGAAGCAAATGCAAATGTTGATTCCTTTCTAGACGAGATCTCTGATGGATGTGGTCAGCTTTATTCTTTAATAAGTTGTTGCTGGAAGACGCCATACCTGACGAATGAAATCTTTAAAAACAAAGGTGATGTTCAAGAGTACGACAGCAATAGAAGAATGAAGATAATATCACATAGTATGAAAGCTCGGGAGACGTTTATTGAAAGGCGACTGAGAGAAGAGAGTGAAATTTTACAAAACCATTTCGGTTTTCATCCTGGTCGGAGCACAACGAATGCCATTTTCGCCATCCGCCAGCTGTGCGAAAAATACAGAGGTGCGCATAAAAACTAGCACATAGTATTCGTTGACCTCGAAAAGGCCCTAAAGGTGAAATGTGTGCCTGGGAGGTATGTACAGTTGATTCGAGTGATGTACAGTCGATACAGTTCCCAAGTCTGGTCCACAGTGGGCACTACTGTCAGCTTCAATTTGACTGTTGGCTTGCACCAAGGGTCAGCACTCAGCCCTTATCTCTTCCTGGTGATAATTTACGATCTTACGTCAGATATCCAGAAAGAGGCTCCCCGGTTTATGTTGTTCGCCGACGACATTTGTTTGGTTACCGAGAGTGGCCTAGAGGTCCAGAGTAGATTGGAGGTGTGGTAGTAAGGACTAGAGATTTGGTCTGAGATTAAGTAGGACCAAAACAGAGTACTTGTTTTGTGATTTTGGTGGTCCCTCCAATCCTGTGCCCATATCTCCCGCCAGAACGCCCTTTACCGATCTGCTCCGAATTTCGGTACCTCGGGTCGTTTGTCCAAGGGCCAGTAGACCGAGGCGGTGAAGTAGACAGAGACATCTACAATTCTACAAGTCCGTGATAAGGCTTGTCGTACTGTATGGATCGGAATGTTGGACTGTGAAGAAGATGGATGAAAAAAAATTTCATGCAGCGAAGATGATGTTGAGATGGATGCGAAGGGGAGGAAAATGGATAAAAAAAGGAATAAGTATAAAAGGGGAAGTTTGAAAGTGTCGCCAGTGCCGGAAACGTTGAAAGGTAACCGTTTGGTTCGTATGGGTATGTGATGAGGAGGGAAGAAACGCATGTGACTAAAAGAGTGACGAATATAAAATTTTGCTGGATGGAGACGGTCAGGGTGGCAAAAGAAATGATTGTATGATTTGTGTGAGGAATGTTATGTAACAGAATTGATAGTGTGATGATTGACAGGGAAGAATGGAAGATGAATACGTGTTGCGCCGACTACAAGTAACATATGACAAGGGCAAAACATGATGAAGTTTGTCTAGAGAAAATAGACCCTTAAGTATCTTACCTCATTCGTGTTGCAATTCTAAAGCTATTACGATTTTCGCGTTTTTTAAATAAAATAATAACAATGTATTTTATCCAGTCAAATATACAATATTAGTTTTAGTATAATATGCGAAACCCGTGTCTAGTATTTTTATGTAAAGAATCTATGTTCAAAATTTCAAAACTGTATCATGAAAAATCACAAAGTTATAAGGTTGTTATGTTACCGGGTTGTCCGTACAAAAATATGGTAACGGCGCCCCCGCGCCTCCAGTGTCGTCTTGCGCTCATTGATAATAATTTGGCAGTAGGTACCTAACAATACGGCGATTGTATTGTACTCGTAAGTAATTAAATGGTGATAACATTTTCCATCACACTTAAATATTTTTGGGACAAAATATGACATGGTGTAAAAATTATTGAAATCGATTTAGTTCCTTATTCTGAACAAACTATATTCAGGTTTCGCAGTTTCGCATATACTAAGAATTATGTTGTATATACCTACCTTACCTTAGGTCCTACAATAAAATATAAAATACGAACAAAACATTAAAATCAACTACACAAATGAAACACTGTTGTCTACAATCACAAAGCGGCATAAAATGATCATGTTCGGAATTCTATGTATAAGCAAAATGCGGGTTATAATTTCCCTTGTAAATAGCTTTACCCGATCCCACATTGTTTGAGCAATATTCGCTTCATATCACATGAGTAAATATTAAACAGAGACCGAACGTTTAAAGCATATTATGTTAATATTATGTTCACTCTCATTTGAATGTTGTAATGAACTATCAAAATGATGTTGCTCAATTTTCATAAATTTTATAACAAAGTAAAATTAATCCTAAAAACCAACACTAACAAAATAAAGATTATTTTCCAAATTATGGTAGTTACCTAATTTCAGTCAACTAGAATGTTGAAAGCCTTTTTTTCTTCAATAAAATATGGGTATTTTTTTTATGAAAACATTTTCACAACTGTTTACTGTTTAAATAGCTTTATTTACTAACAGGTAGTCAATTAATCTGCTTAGCCTTTTTCCCGACTATGTTGGGGGCGGCTTCCGGTCTAACTGAAAGTAAGTAAATACCAGTATTTTACATGGAGTGACTGCCTATCTGACCTCCAGAATCGGGTAACATGATACCCTTGGTAAGATTGGTTGTTAGACTTGGGCTTCTTACTACCCGTAACGATTGTCAAAGATCTATGAATGAGAGCCGGGACCAACGGCTTAACGTGCTTTCCGAGGCACGGAGGTTTCAAGATAATTATGTCATGGATGGTAACCCATCCACGAACAGCCGCGTAAAGCGTAGGTTAACCTTCGATCGACCCGTATGGCTGTTATCATTTAGCCACGAGCCCCTTAACTATTTACTATAGTTAGTATATACAGATATTTATACAGTAAATAGTTCAAAGTATTGTTAATCCCATCAAAAACATAAATGTGAAAAAGTTCAAGTTCAATACTAAGAATAAGCGTGGTTGTTAACTTCGCCGACAAAAGAATTGAGATCTAAATGGGTGTCAAGTTCTGTAGATAACATAAAACATTCTAAAATAAATTTTAAAACACAATTTCTTGTTTTTTTTTTTCTGCTACAACAATGTTTGCTATTTAAAAATTAACTTCATAAACTTGAAAAGTCGAATTATTTACACAAAGTAGACATCTAACTTAGGATAAAATAAAGCTCACGATTTGACTTGGCTGAGGCTTGGATTTTAGACGTTAATATCTCAATAACCTCAAACGGTTGGCTGTTGTTATGAAATTTGGGGTTCTAGTTAACCTAAGGGGTTTAACATGTTTTTATGTTAAATACAATTTGAGTTATTTAGGGGTCTGGCTCCAAATGGTTCGTGTATTATAACATACGGCTGCTGCGTCGCCAGTTCCTTTTTCTTGGTTTGAACTTGGCCTGATACCGCAGGTATCTAGTACCTGTTCAAAATCAAAATCAAAAGTCATTTATTCAAACTAGGCTGAGAATCAGCACTTTTCGAACGTCAAAATTACATAAGACAGTCCCCCAAAAACGCCCACCCTTCACCACTACCTAGTGCTTTAGTTCCATTCAAAGATCTGGTAAACTTCTCGCCGTATTGATCACGTCACTGTTGGCGAGACATAACCGTACCAGAATATAAGCCAATCGCTTCCAGCTTTTGTAAGCCAACACACAGTTTCTGGAACGAAAATTATCGACGTGTCAAAATTAAACGCAAGTCAAGAGATCCGATTAGCTTTGTTATTTCAGTTCAACTAATCACAACAGTTAACGGACGCTTGACTATTTGTTAGCAAATTTTTGCGTTGATTTTAATATAAAAAATCGGGCGTGTCTCTGTAGTATACATACTCTTGCACTCAATATGAAGCCGTGACGCGGCGCTTCAGTTAATGGGTTTCGGTTTAAATGTGCTGTTTCACGACAGCACGACAGTAATTAAGCTTGAGGCATGGCTATTGTACTGATTTCGGTAGGCGCTACTTACTTAGATTTTCACAGAAATGTGGGATGATTTATTTATGACTAGCTGCGCCCCGCGGTTTCACCCGCGTAAGTCTCGATCCCGGGGGATATAGCTACCTCCATACAAAATTTTATCAATATTGGTCTAGCCGTTTGAGCGTGAAGAAGTAACAAACACACTCACACACTCACAAACTGTCGCCTTTATAATATTAGTGGGATTTTCTAGGTCGTATTGTAAGGATTTTATTTGTTTATTTTCACTTTTCTCTGTTAGCCAGTTTTACCTCCAACTTATTCTGAGTAGGTTTAACATTTCACAAAAAACTACATTGTTTTAATACCAAAATACAACAGAAGGCATATTTTCACATCCTCTTTTAATGATTAGATATCGAATGGCACGCACCATTACGTGGTTGAAAGTAGTCACATATTCAGTTAAAACTCATACGAAATTCGCCAAATTCCTTGATTTATACGTATGTATTATTACGTCTTCTCATCGTAGTAAGTACGTGACAGACCTACTGAAGTCGTTTATTACTTATTTTCTTACATATTTGGAGGAGAATTTCCCATTATGGTTGACACTTCATTTGTTTATTTAAATCATACTGTAAGTATAATCAACTCTGAGGCAACTTTAGGATGTAACAGAGAACAAAAAAATTGATTTGCTTCTACAACTTAAATCAAATAAATAATAATATTATTTCAGACATGAACACATACATGAACAGTCCATAAGTTGTTTAGTGACGGGTTAGTAACATAAAGTACTTATAGTCTATAATAGAATTGTTGGTAAGGACACAAACACACATTAATTACTTAAGCCCACCCACGAGGGTCAGTGTGGTAGCACCATAGGCATATCTACGCCTCTGCCCAACTCCTCGGGAATCACAGGCATGACACGATGAAATAATTTATCTACGTGTACCTATAGCCATTTCCACCCAGTGCCGTTGTATAAGACAGTCTGGCCTGTTAATAATAATTTTCAGGATGCCGCTCCGAGTGTTACCCAAGTGCCGCTGCACAAGGAAGCCGCTTTTTTACGCATGAGTGAGAGTGAGTGAGCTTCGGCAAACAATCCCGAAGCACTACAACGCCGCGGCACCCACAACAGCATCCTAAAGGCGTTATTATATTGAATATACACAGGCTGCTCGAATAAAAGGACTGACAGAACGCTTTAAATAAGGTCACCTTGACGTCTGCCGTGCAGCGAGCAAACCTGCGGGCGACCATATTCCTCCTCACTGCCAAAGCCTTGCGCTCCCTCTCTATAGCACTGTTATCGCGTCATCACGAGTCACTATAATACCTACGTGTAATATAGTTTATATTATTATATTAATTTATATTTTGCGTTGCACTAAATAAATCATTTATCTATCTATTTAAATTTCCTGTGTAGTATATACCTAAATTATACTATGATGTGCTATAAAAATAAAATAAATAAATACCAATCATGCTCCCAGAATTATAACATGTATCAGAATAAATATCTACGTCAATTGAACGGGTCATATTTATTTATTTCGTGTAATGCCACTTTCATCTTTAGCTACTCAAAGTCCCGGATTCTTGTAATAAATATTTAAATGAGAAATAGTTAAATAAAGATAGTCCGGGTATCAACGCTTTAATTCGGTTTATTCCCAAGAGTGATATAGGTATAATTTTCAAACATAGCGTTTATTTATGTGTTTTGTCCAAAATTTGCTATTTTTGTTCATAGGATACGATATATGACTCTATAGCCAAGTTTGATACGAAATAAGTATATGAAAAGCTGTAAGCTAAAGCAAAATTGAGTTTTATGAAAAAATCCCTCAAATCTGTTTCTTTTCTTTTCAGATCGGAAAAGTTCTTTACCAATCAACGTCACTAATGAAGCAATCCGCAGACGGGATATTGGAGTAGCAGCCGTTCGCGCCACCTTCCGCGAGCAATAAAACAACATACCCCTGCTGACAACTCCAGAGACTCTACTCAAATAAAAACAAGCCCTATCACAACGGCACAAAGACCACACTCCCCCAAGATCCCGCAGTCAAATGGCTCTGCTTCGAATTGAAAATACAATCCAAGCAATATGTCAATTAAAGCCTATTCTCAATTGTAATCAAGCGCGCCACTCTAAGACCAAAACGCTACGCGACGAGGTCATATTTCAGACTTGATTCGTTAACGCAATTTAGGCATCGTAGCTAAACAAAGGGAGAAGCAAAACCAATGTATGGTTACGTCAGGATAACGAACAAATTAATCGTCACCCAAACCAGGGATTCGTATGGCGACTCAAAGTCATAACTCCTATCGTTCACTGCCTAGCTTTGTTGCTTTATCTTCGTGTCTTCTCGTACTGGCGTCTATTCTGTTGCAACCGACGCTTGCCTCGGTTGAACTAGAATCAATCCTAAGTCCAGAGTTCAACATAAGCAACCCCAACTCAACGGACAACGGGACGTTTCAAGACGACAATTCCACATCCTCGAAGCACGATCACATAAAGCATTCGAAATATTCCATAGCTACCACAATTTTCTTGGTCACAGTATTTATGATAGTCATAGTTGGAACTATAATAGGAAACGTACTAGTTTGTGTTGCAGTACGTTTAGTTAGAAAATTGAGACGGCCTAGTAATTACCTGATAGTGTCACTGGCAGTGAGCGATTTGTGCGTGGCGTGTATAGTGATGCCAGTAGCCACCGTGTATGATATTATGGGAACGTGGCCTTTCGGACCAGTCATATGCGACTTTTGGGTGTCAAGCGACGTTTTATCCTGCACTGCTAGTATCTTAAACTTATGTATGATCTCTGTGGATCGATACTATGCCATAACGAAACCTCTAGAGTATGGTGTGAAAAGAACGCCTAGAAGGATGCTCTTCTGCGTCTTCATTGTATGGGTTAGCGCAGCATTCATATCCCTCCCGCCGGTCCTAATCCTAGGTAATGAGAAGTCTGATACCATGTGTTCTGTGTCACAGAATCAGGCTTACCAAATCTATGCGACTTTTGGTTCGTTCTACATCCCGTTGACTGTAATGATCGTGGTCTATTATAAAATATTTAGAGCTGCTAGGAAGATTGTAAAAGACGAGAAACGTGCTCAATCGCATTTGGAGACGCACTGTTATTTGGAAATAAATGTGAAGAACGGGGGAGCGGCTGAAGCGAAGCTTTTGGGCAATCAGCCGGCACAGCCTCCCCCCAGGGGATCGACAGCTAGTACGAACACGACGGTGAGCTTATTCAGATAATTAGTTTTTTTCTTTTTGTTGTGCTGCCTCTTCAATCACTGCGAGTAGACCATCAACTTTGAATATTTCTCCTTCTCCTTTTCAAGGCAAAACAGCTCAAATATTTTAACCAATTTTAATCTTTTAACACATCCTAAATGGTAAATAAATATTTTAATAAGAATCCAGCAAGGCCTTCACGGCAATGTTAGTCTGCCTTAAATTGTTTTCTGAATAGTTTAAGCATGCATTACCAAGCTACATCCATTACAAATTAAAGGAAGAAGGCTTTACCCAGATAAGGAAGCAATCTTGGTGTCTGCAGTATGAGGAATCGTTTTCTTATTTAAACCCCTTTGAGACATCCATAATTATTTTAAGACTATTGAACACCTCGGATTGTTCAAATAATTACCAGTTCGTCACATGCCACTTTGATTTGTTCACCCTACTTGTTATGTGGTAATTAAATATTCCAAACTGCCTTGTACTTATAACAATGTTGCTCCAAATTTTCTAACAGAAACACACACACATAGCCGTCAGCTCATGCAGTCTTAAAACATGAAAATGTGCATTGTGTAACAGATTTATTTTTGTTACAGTGTAGCGTAGACAAAACTGAAAGCACAATTGGGAGGTGCTTCAGCGGCCAAAGAAAGTCGAACGAGTCCCAGTGTCCGATGTTGCAACAACCAAAGACTCCTACGAAGCCTATTCACACCATTAACCGGTCTCCAACACAACTGGTGCCTGGGAAACTAACAGTTAAGGAGAGGCAGAGACAACCCTCAGAAAGCAGTCAGAAGAATACGACGAACAGAATCCGATCGTCGCTCTCAAATTTTGCTCATAAAAGCCATATCGCCAAAGACTTACTGCACCCACAGAACGCAGTGCATCAGAAGAAGCTACGGTTCCAACTAGCCAAAGAGCGCAAAGCGTCTACAACCCTTGGTATAATCATGTCAGCATTCGTAATCTGTTGGCTACCGTTCTTCGTGTTAGCCCTGCTTCGACCGTTTGTCAAAGAAGATGCGATCCCTGACGCAGTGAGTGCCCTCTTCCTCTGGCTGGGCTACCTTAACAGTTTGCTCAATCCGGTCATATACGCGACTCTGAACCGAGACTTCAGAAAGCCGTTCCAAGAGATCCTCTTCTTTAGATGTGGCAATCTAAACCACATGATGCGTGAGGAGTTCTACCACAGTCAGTACGGAGATCCTGATCAACACTACTGTGTCAATAATACTACCAAAATGCATAACTATGAGGAGGGTGTGGAAATAGTTTCGGCCATCGATAGAGAGGAGACACGAGCTTCGGAGAGTTTTCTATGATCGTCAATGCCAGAGGTCGATATCAGAGACCTAGATACTGTGATCTAATTAAGACTTTTTTTATATAAAACTGCGGTCTAACAGTGTTGATTTTGTCGATTTCATTCATTTGAATAACTTGTGTATTATAAAAGGCTGTTTCTACCCAACTAGTCGTTACTTATGTAAATGTACTCGAGGTTTTGTTTGATGATGTAAAATATGTATTTTACACTAATTATCTACGTAATAATAAGGCATTTTATATCTGCAATCAGAGAGTGAGACACGTGTTTTAGATAAAATAGAAGCTATTGTAAATATTAATAATTATTTAATAATGAGATGACAGTGACGTTACGTTGTGTCATTATTGTTATCTGTCAAGTGTGAATTGATTGTAAAATACATTTCGATTCCGTGTTCTAGAAACATTTTCTCTTTGCAAATATAAATGGGCCTCAAGTAAGTTGTACGATTTTATTATTAAGTAGTTATCGTAAGTCACATGGTACATTACGTCACTTTATAAATAAATAGAATAATAATGGGATGTGAATGAATTATTATTATTTCATAAATTTGGAATGACCAAAGAGGTATAATATTAACCTGAAACGCGAGGTGTTATAAGTATAAGATGTTGTGAATTTGATAAACTTTAATAATAGAAGTGTATTATATTGTTAACATAATAAATGATATATATGACATTAAGTTAGTCAGAAGTATTAATCCATGTGATAGTAGATATAGAATTCTATTCTTGGTTAGGTTTCATTACATTTATATTTGTTTTGTACAAATCTTTTATTTTTAATTGTTTATCAGGTATATTTTCATTATAATTATATATTTAACGTAATGTAACTATGAAGAAGCAAATTATCTTTCAGAACTACATGTAATGAAGTTAAAAAATTATAATAGGCACTGCCAGATTAATAATAATCAAACAATATTATAAAGTATAAAAGCCAAAGGATTGTAGAAAATACATTTGCTTTATATCTTAAAGTGCTAGACTAGCTGTCAGTCTGTCTTGTGTCATTATCTTATTATTAATAGAGCTCATAATGCCTTGTATAACTTTGACAGAAACTGTGGTTCAGAGTTGCCTTCTTATGATATTCATTTTCTTCTTCATAATTTATTAAGAGTAAACTATTCTACTATTGTATGTGTTATAAATATATATATTAGTTAATACGTAATTATATTTAATTTAATTCACTTCTGTTTATAATTAGATTAACTTAGAACAAAGGTCAGTGTTGTAAATATTGTTAATTATACTAATGACATTATGATTAATAATAAAACGGTTAATAAGTATAAATAATAAGTGAATATATTGCAGAAACCGTGTGGGGAAACTACGCTTGGAAAAATAATTTGACAGTTCAATTGATGTTTTTATTAATAACGTACATACTAAAATTTCTTTGGTGTAGTTTCTTTCCATTTGTGAATATTGTGGTTGTTAATAAATAGATGTATTAATAATAAATCATTGACCACAAATTTCTCAGTACTTCTAGGTCTAAAATTCATTTTGTAAATCTTATAGTTAGAATTAATGCCATATTCTGCCACCAAAATATATTTTTCAATATCTATGTTGTTTGAAAGTTATATTTTGTTCGTTATTAAACGTTGAAGTATTTTAAAGTTTCAGTAAATGTGTAATAGAGTAGCAAATAAATATTTTCCAACTGTGATTGAGAAATATATCTTAATTCATAATTAATATCTTCAACGTTTTAGAAGCTGGAATGGATAAGTCACAAATGATATTTTTTTGTAAAATCATTGTAGATTTCCAAAAGGTCTTCTCCAATTTTTCATTTCATATAAATGAACGTGATAATTTCTGTGTGAGTCAGATCATTTCAACCAGAGAAGTATCCACTCGTTGCAACATCGTTGCAAATCGTTCTGGCTTGTGTAATCGGTCCAGTAGACTTGGAGCAAATTGGCTGAGACAGACGGATTGATAGACAGACAGACAGACAGCCTTCCAGACAGACGAGTGGTATTATAAGGATTCCGTTTCTTCCTTTTGAGGTACGCAACCCAAAAATAATCTCTCATAAAAATAACAAAAGACGAACAGAAGAACGTATAACAATTGGGTCAAGAGGTCTAGTACCTACAAAGATAATTATAAAGAACCCTGCAGGCGGGGTCCCATTATTGTCTCCTGATTGTAAACTTCCTCTTTCAGCTTGATTTTCATCTTAAGCCAAATTGTAGAACAGCTTGTGAGCCCAGCGCTGGTAAAAGTAAAATGCGAATCGGCAAGATTTCTAGCGAGACTCACAACCTTAAGTTACCTGGACGCACTCAAATATCGTCACCCGTCGGGAGCTCTATATAATATACTTATCCATTTTTATTTGCTTTCAAGACGTAGATTGAGATTCAACTTCTGGTATTGTCTACTCCATGATCACATATTTCAATTCACCTTTTCCACAATAATTCTATGACATATCATTAATGACTTAACATATAGCTTTCAATAACAGTTGTTACAAGATTCCAAAGTTAACGTTCACCTCCATAAATTGTAAATAATTAAAAGTTTAATTTAAAAAGAGCTCTTACAGTACAAAGCACCGTTACGTTTGTTAGTTCAAGATTTATTTGTGTTCCTTATTATTTATTTATTTATATAATGTATTTATTCAGTCAATCATCCAATGTAAGGTAGAGGTTACAACATTGAATGTATAAAAATTAAAAGTGTAAATAAAATGAATACATTCCTTGTTGTGGCACTATCGATATAGTTTATGTACACATTTGTGAATGTTGGCTATTCTATTATAGTACCTATGTATATTAAAGGACTACCTATTACTTATTGTGTAGGCGTAGCTTTTCTTGTATTTTTAAAGTCAACTCAATAAATGAGCAACCTCAGCATAGCATTTGACAACCCTGACATCTAAAATTATTATAATAATTATATTATGTTATACCATCTTTTGATGAAGGTGTTATACATCTTTCCATGTTTAATAAAGCAACCAAAGGCAATATTTAATATATTTTTTATTACATCAAAACATAAAGTGGGCCTTAGTAATGATGGTATGTCACAGGGGTCCATCTTTAGCCCGTTACAGCATTCCTTGTTTTACATGTAAATAAATCCCAAAAAACGTATTTCTTACTTCAGTATACATCTATGCCTCAAGGTATGCAAAAAATATGTCTTAATTCACAATTGTGTACATTTTTAGCATTGAATATATAGCAATGTACATTATTAATGTATGGAAAACTTTCATAGTAACTTAGCGAAACGAATGGAATTCTTATCTTTTGGCATTGTTGTATTTTTCTTATGTAGGGGTCCTAAAAGCGACGAAATAAAAATTAGATTCGATGTTGTTTTGTTTTATTTTATCCTTCTAAAATACTCACTACATAGTAGAAATAAACTACGATAATATGGCTCGCTCCTCCAAATTACCGTTTCAATGTGTGTAGTCATATCCTTACGAAAGAGTTTGTATATAGTTGTAAGTACTCGTAATATGTCACTTATTACCAGATTTGTTGGTCAACTAATCATAACTAGCCAATCGCGCAAGACAACGCACGTGTCGTTTACAAATACTTTCAAAAGTTTTGAATTTTGGAGGGGCTATAAACTTTTTTGAAACTGATGAGAGTTAAAGCAATATATTTATTAAATAAAACTTTATCTATACTACCTCTTCAATCGCCTAGGACGCATAAATAAACTTACGTCTTCTTCTCATGGGGGTAGGCAGAAATTATAGAACGGCGCCTGATACGACCAATACATACTACTGCGACTAACAAAAGGAAATGCCGGGAGAGGGCCTAGAAAGACATAAAATAGTAACCTTATTGGCGATGTTTTCAGAAAAGTCAGGTGCGTAGTACTCGCAACCGGCGTGCGTGTATGACCAGATTTTATGAACGTTAACGAATCAAAAGAATTATGTAATGATCGTAGGAGATGCCTGGATATTAAAATAAATTAGGATCATGACCAGCAATAGAAAACTATCGGCAAAGTCACTATCAAACTATCTATTTGACGGCGCAGCAAGTGGCGCCGTTTATTTTTGTTACGGAGTTACTGGAATCACCGAAGGGTTGGATAAGATGGACACTGGCTGATGACAGTTACTCTAGCAGAACGTCGCATCGATGGTTGCATGGCGGCTATCTTCTGATGATAGAAGAGGACGTCAGGGGAGCCGCTGTCATACCACGCTCGCGACGTACTATGTTCCGGCACAATCCTGATGATATTGAAGCTGCTGATGCTGAAGCACTAATACGATAATCATTTCTGGTAAATGCTATCCTGCGCCGTTACATTCATTATAATTCACTATATAATAACAGTCGAATGGTCAAATATCAAAAGAATGGCTTTTTCAAATTAAAATGAAGGAACCGTTTAGCAACAACATCAACTTTTAAAATGGGTAAATAATTAACGCTTGCGTCAATAACTCATTAATTATCATAAACAACAGATCTTTGGCAATGACTTTCCGACCTTTACCTACGTTTACTTCCAAATATATTTACGAAACGTGAGTTCATCGACCCAAGCCAGCTGTTTAAATAGTAATATGGGAATATGCGTTGGCTGTTTAAGCAGT
The DNA here is from genome assembly GCA_963921375.1 of Tiliacea citrago. Lineage (NCBI taxonomy): Eukaryota > Metazoa > Arthropoda > Insecta > Lepidoptera > Noctuidae > Tiliacea > Tiliacea citrago. Next base: position 13,053,358 of record OY992802.1, read on the forward strand.
ACGCACCTAAAGTTGATGACCAAGCCGAACTATTAATAGATTCAAAAAAAAATGGTGACTTAGTAAATGTTACTGTCGTGTAAATAAAATACAGCTTTGTCCACGTGATTTTCTAAAAATATTCCACGGTAATGTACTACAATTGAATGTCACAAAATTTTCAAAAAACGAAATTATCATTAAATCCTATTTTGGGTCATGGTCTACCCGTGCACTCATCTATCAGTGACGAATGATGACCAAAACAAAACTATATCGACTGCACCGCACCATCAAGAAATCTGTAAGCGTTAGTTTGCTGAGGTACCTTTTACTAATAAGGGAAGTGTTAATCTGACTAAATCAGTTACCTGCCAAACTTGGGATTGAGCTCCTCGCTCTGCTAAGCCTTGTGATAAAACCATAAAACACATTGAAATTGATGAATATTTTATACGAAATGGCATGAATACTTACTTTGTAAAGTATTTGATTACTTTTTTTTCTTCTTTCTTACGTATAGTTTTATTGATAATCTGGCAGTTTGAGTACTTTATGTGGCCACCCAAATGTCCTTTGTTTGGTATTGTTCGTCGATTCGTTGAGCTCCGTAAGTTCTGATTTGAGCTACACGATTACTGACAAATGCTTGCATTGACTGGTCCACTCAAATCTGTGTGGCTCTTTCCTCAAAAGACTATTTCAGACACCAATCTACATGGGCCTCACATGATTTGACCAAGATTACCTATGTCTGGACTTTAAAAGAGACTTAAACCCCTAAGTTTGTTTTGCCATTTCTTCTTAGTAGTCAGATAGGAAATGTCGACTCCATCTAGTTTTTTTTTTTTATATGGCGTGAAAAAGTAATTCTATTATCCTATTGACAGAATAAACAATTTAATTTCACCTAATTATTTTTCTACATCAAAAAGAAAATTGTAGAGATACCTAAAACATAAAATCAGATCCAGATATGATATTTAATAGGTAGTCATAAAATATTGACAGTAACATAACAAATTACTGAATGTTACCTACCGACAGATAGAAATCAAATTCACGATTATTTTTAGGCTTCCGTACCTTAAAAGGAAAAAACAGAACCCTTAAAAGATGACTCGTATGTCTATCTGTCCGTCTGTCACAGACGATTTCCTCTGAATTTACTGGACCGATTAAGTTGTTTGGTACACATGTGAATTTCTGTGACCCAAACACGAACTTGTAACGAAAATAAATGAATTTTGAATATGGGGTTCACATTTGATGGAAAAATATGAAAATTTAAAAAAGAATTGCTAACTGTACCGTGTGACATGTCATTTCAAATGAACTGGACTGAAGGACTTGTTACGAGAATTCCAGTTTTTTTTTTAAATAATTTTAATATAATCAGTTTTCCACCGAAACTGCTAAGCATAAAGTAAAAAAAAATACAAAAAATATAGTTCTATACATTACACATTATTTAGATTACAGGAAAACCTATAAGAAATGTATGGTCATAAAATAGCATGGCAAATCACGCAATATTGTGCGTACAAACTTACATTTGTAGTTGGAATATATGGGGGTACATATTTTTCAACTACAATGTTAAGTTTGTTCTTGGGATAAATAAAATTAAACCCAACTACGGAACTCTTAATTGTGCGTGGCCCGACACGCACTTGGGCGGTTGTTTGTTTTCCGTTTCCTTTCCGAAAGTTAATGCAACTGTTCTGAGAAAGACTCACTGAAGAGGCCTACTAGTGTAATATTTTGATTTCTGTAATAAATACTAATTTGTCTGCCTCGTCGATCTAGTGGTCGTTAGTGATAGTGCTGAGCATGGGGTCCTGGGTTCGATTCTCAAACCATTTCTTGCAAATAAACCAACTACAGGCACTTTCCAATTGTCAAGGGGTTGGTCAACCATAAAGATGAAGCTAGTTGCCCATTCCAAAGCATAGTAAGTTCCTATGGAGACGAACGGGCAAGAAACTCCACGGACACTCTTTTAAATCAAAATATTGTTACAAAATATTGGACAAAGCGTCCGTAATAAAAAAATAAAACAAAAAATTAAAATAAGCAATGGCAGCGAAGAGATGACCAGCCGCTACTGACTGCGCCCGTTCACGAGCATGACGCATGGATCAACACCGTTCAGCTCAACCATTTTGAGCGTAACTTTATGATCCAACACACTCGTCACCACCAGCGAGACATTTGAGTGAGCATGACACACTCTCAGCCGCCAGGGCACATTCAAGTCAATGAAAGAGGCACCCAGTAAATGGTAGCTTTATAATAGGCACATTGTGCTCACACATGTGCTGTGCAATTATACAATACACACAGACACAGAGACATACAGAGATTGAATGTATACAGTGCAAAGATAGTTTTTACAATCTTCAGCAGCTCCAACAATATTTTCGAATGCTAATCAATTAGTTATGCGCCCTTGTGGAGCAGAACCTGCGTAAGCCAAGCATTTTTGTCAGCGATATAATCCCCCATCTTATAATATGCTTGGCTGCATAGTGTGTGTTTTATACAAGATTTAAATTTCGTTTCATTTAGTTGGAGTATGTGGGTATTTTATTGTAACATTTTAAACAGTACCCCATGAAGGATGAGTCCACTTTAGCCGGTCTGAAAACTGGCTAAACTAATTTCTCGTGTCTAATTCTCGGTTCGGTCAAAGTGTAATTGGTATGAGTCCATTGTTACTTGATAATGAATAAATAATAAAAAAAACCAGCTAAGCTCGTGTCTGACCACGCACAGTGAAGGATTCCGTAGTTGGGATGAATTTATCCCAAAAACAAATTTAGCCTTGTAGTTGAAAAACCAGTTTTCCCATGCATCGATATACGCCACGGTCAATTTTCCAACTGTAAATGTAAGTTTGTAAGCGCAAAAAAGTATATTTTTACGTGATAAAACTACAAATTAGGGTGCCGCCCGCCGACGAGCGATTTTCTCGGTGATTTTTGTCAGAATGTATTATATCTGACAAAAATCGCCGAGAATATCGCTCGTGGGCGAGCACCCTTAACGATTTTATTTTTTTATTGCGTTCACATAGAATTTATTTTTTAGAACACCAAGGGACCGTAGATCTTCGTATTTGATATTAATTTCAACTTGATACCTCCACGCGTTCCTGAGAAAAGGGGGTCTTGACAGACTGACAGACAAACGGACAACGAAATGATCCTATAACGGTTCCGTTTTTTCCTTTTGAGGTACGAAACCCTAAAAAATATTAATTGAGTTTTTCCATCTTGAATTTCTCACTAGCGGCCCGGAGTCTGGATTTGTGTTCATTTGTTGGCACGCCCCCAATTACATGGGACTTAAAAAAAAAACTGGCGAAACGTGGGAGTACATGTACACCTCTGCCCAAACCTTCGGGGAAACACGGCGTGATGTATGTTATATATTTTTTTCTTTATCTACAGCATCTAAACTCAAATAGCATAAATCAGCATAGAATGTTCTCTCGCCTCCTTTGGATGAGAGAGAGTGGGACGCAATCCACCACGGGGGCCCAGTGCGGGTTGGTAGATGTCACATGTCTTCGAATTTTTGGTACTAGGACGGTGAAGGAAAACATCGTGAGGAAACCGGCATGGTTTCCTCACGATGTTTTCCTTCACCGTTTTGAGAGCAGCTGTGATGAAATAAATTACACAAAGTACCTGCTGAGTTCGTACCTACGACCTACAACTCGTAAGGCACGGCTATTAGCACTGGGCCACCACTGCTCTCAACTAACAAGAACTAACAGAACTAATGAACTAAAAGAAATAATGCCCTTTGAGGTTTTGTCAGCATTTGTCTCAACCTTTCGAGTTCTGCCGATCCAGTGAGTCAAGAACAATAGGATTTCGATGTGTCTCATTAGCTGTGGTTCGATAGGTTAAAGTTTGTAAGGTAGGAAAAGCCGTCGAAACGTAAAAAAATATTTACTAGTGTGCCTTTAAAAGGTACACTTTCAGAAATCATTTATCAGGTTTTGTTACTTAGACTTGTAGCGGCATCAACATCGCCACATGCAAACCACGCGTCACACTGACGTCACGCAAATCCTGCATCGCGCAAGCAGAGTTTACCGCTCAACTAGCATAAATATACAACGTCCCGACATCAACCGTCGGGCAGTTGCAACACCCGTCTGGACTGTCACGTTAGTCGTTAGTTAGGTTTATGTTATGTATGTTATAATATGCTCCCTTATGTTATTTTATGTATGCTACGTTACGTTATGATATGTATGTTATTTTAAAGAACTCATTAACTGAGCTCTCTTCCCTAAACAATAGGTACAAAATCCAAGCGTCGGTACACGCACAAAATTGTCTTTTTTCAAAATCTCCTCATTATCTAGAATGTCTTTAATCATTCCATAATAATAGATGAGAATGGCCATGCCCCGTCGTGTTATGTACAAAAATAAAATTTGTGAACCAATGACACTGACGAATTTTACCTTGAGTGTTTCTATCGCATGATGTCAGCAGCTAGTAAAGAGAAATTAGGGGAAGGCCAAATAATGAGCGACAAGTTTTTCTGCTGTACCTACATCATCATCATCGTACATCATTTCAGCCGAAAGTCGTCCACTGGACATAGACTACTACCTACATATTGAAGATTTAACAATGATTACTAAATTTTAATACTTAATTAATTATAAATTATTTAAAGCCGTCAAACTTTTAAATTGCGGTATTTTTAAAGTTAGGTTCATGTCAGATAACCGATTTTCCTTGTAAAATACATTTAAAAGTTTGTTACAACATTAATATTTTTTGTACTTCGACAGTGCTGCCACAGTGGATAATTATTATAATGCGGTATTAACAACTTATTTTCAATTAATGAGGCAAACATGAATTAAAAAAAAAAAAAAATGAATTTGAAGCAAGCTAACAGTAGATACCTACAGTAGCCGGGCGTTCGTAAAGCAACAAAAAATCCCCCCTATAAATGAATAGTAGTTATAGTTATTCAAAAAAGAAACGATATTTTTTTAGGGTCTCATAGTATGTAGTATCTGCCAAACCATTTCCCAACTATGTTGGGGTCGGCTTCCAGTCTAACCAGATGCAGCTGAATACCAGTGCTTTACAAGGAGCGACTGCCTATCTGACCTCCACAGGTACTGGGTAACATGATACCCCTTAGTAAGACTGGTTGTCAGACTTTCAGGCTTCTGACGACACGTAACAACTGTCAAAGATCTACAAATGACAGCTGGAACCAACGGGTTAATTTGCTTTAAAAGGCAGTCATATCTTAATGTTAATAACAGTAAACAAAGAAACAATCATCTAAAATCCTAAATGGACACAAAATTATTCGATACATTATTTGTTTTAGAATATATAAAATTTATCTGAGACCCTCACGGTAAGCCCTTTTATTTGATATGTCATACGGTACGGTCATTTCCTACGAAATGTATGGGAAAAGTTTTTTGCGAGTTATGACTTTTCTAGTACTCAAACTTCAATTGGACCAATAGAGGTTTTTGATCCCTATAAGAAAGAAGATAGATTGGCATAAAGAAAAGTTTTTGTGCAAAATGCCCATATTCCTGCCTGTATATCAAAATGCAGATCAAAAATTCAAGGCCAGTCTCTTAATACCGTTTTCCTGTAGCTGGTAGCTGCTCTTACTCAAAAATCCATCCTGTTTATTATGTAACGATAAGGATGTTCGCACTACATTACTCAATACAAATAAAATACCAATCTACGAAACCCAAAACCTCATAAACCTGAGTTATTTGCTTATTTTTCGAGAAAATACATATTATGCTCGAATATCTGCTCGTAAACACTCATGCTCATTCGAGCAGGCTAAAGGCTCGTACAGACTCGCGCGATATCGCTGGCGCGACAGGCACCGACCAAGAAATTGTGCTACTAGAGTCGCGTCGCGTCCTCGATATCGCACTAGTCTGTACGAACCTTTATCCCCATTAAGTTTCGGTATTTTATTTCGTGTGAGGTAGCCAGTTTTCTTGTAAAAGAAAATTAAATCTTTGCAAAGAAAATCGGCGTGTTGTCGATAACCTTACTCTGAGATTCGAAACCATGTCTCGTAATGGATGGATTATATTAATATTACCGCTTTAAACCAATGATATTATTAGTGAAAAGTCGTAGATAGGTTACCTACTCAACATTCGATCTTCAAAAACGGCACAATGTCAAACTATTAGACGACACGTGGAAGTAGGACGGCATGTCGTAATTATCGGGAGTGAAAACGAGACAAGACGAAATGTGTTAGCCATATTTTGACGTGCCACTTGTAGAGCGTGTACAACCTATCTATCTACCGCTATTTACTTATATCATTGCTTCAAACAGTCTCTCAGGATTTTTCTGGAGCTGAAACCAGCTTTTATGGTTCCGTAACCAAAGCGGACCTTATTACTAAGGCTCCGTTGTCCATCCATCCATCCGTCTGTCACAGGGCTGTATCTTTTGAACCGTAATAGGTAGACACTTGAAACTTTCACACGAGTGTGAACTACTATGGCCGCTATAACAACAATAAAAAATAAAATTAAGTTATAAATGAAAGGGAGAAACAAAAATATATATTGTTAAATATTGTACGGAACCCTTAGTGTGCGAGTCCGGTGTCGGGAGTCGCAATCCGATTTCCGGCCACCGTAGGCGCGGGCCTTTGGACGGTGAGTGATGGGTAGCTCGCCGTCCGATAAGGACCAGGCCCGAGTCGACGGCGCGTTGTGTTCCATGCGCGCCTCAAAGAGATGTCAGCACTAACTGACGGGGTCCGTTAGGACCAATGCCTGCCAGGGTTGCGAGTTTGTCCGAAAGGAATATCGTGGCCCTGGCACACAGGCAACGGAAGGAACACGGGTGGGTTTTAGTCAGTAAAAGTCTGACACGCCCTCCCGCTCCGACCAGCGGGAGAAGTTATTTGATAATTTCCCAACCAAAAAAAAAAAAAAAAGTGCGCGAGTCAGACTCGCACATGGCCGCTTTTTTTTGCCAAGTTATTCCATACTCTCAGTTATTTATGGTGACAAGGATTCGGTTTAAGGATTACAAAATACGTTAGATAACTGTGGTAAATAATAGGTTTATTACTTTACTATCGGACTTGTTAGATTTATGTATTTTAAACTTTTTGTTATCTATTCAGTTTTTGCTATCCAGCAGAATAATAATTCAAGTAAAATCAATCTAAACGACAGTAAAATGTGGGGCCAAACAGGAATATAAAATGTGGGGCAAACTTTGTGAGGCGAATGCGGAACAAATCAAAGCTTAATTCACTTATCTCTAATGTTTATTCAAATCTCTCTCTACGAATGATCACGTCAATAAATATAAATTCAAAGGAAGTTGCTGCAGAAACGGTAACTGCAGTAAACCGCAGGTCCTTTGACCAAAAGTCGAAGCTTGGCAGTTATGCAAGAGAACTGTCAAAGGGATCTCAACGTAGATTTGTTACACAAGTAGAAGTAAGGATGCGAGAAGTCCCAAAAAGTATCGATATACATAATCCAATTATTATTTAGCATTTGCAAATATCCCGCTGTTATTAGCAAAGTTAAATTATTATGGTTTTGACCCCAGCGCTACGCAATGGTTCCGCAGCTATCTAAGTGATAGGGAGCAACTTGTTGACTTGCGTTTGGGTGACGGCACTACCCTTACATCAAGACTTACTTCTGTAGAGAGAGGAGTCCCGCAGGGTTCTATATTGGGCCACATTCTCTTTATTTTGTACTGTGCGGATATTATAAAATGTCTCCAGAGGTGCAAGTACCATACATACGCCGACGATGTACAACTTTATATATCCTTTAGACCAGACGAGTACGATAGTGCTATTAAGGATCTTAACGATGATGTTCAAAGAATCGCCGCGTGGTCTGAGGAGAACTGCCTTTTTTTTTTTTTTTTTTTTTGGGTGGGAAATCATCAAATAACTTCTCCCGCTCTGGGCGGAGCGGGAGGGCGTGTCAGACTTTTACTGACTAAAACCCACCCGTGTTCCTTCCGTTGCCTGGGTGCCAGGGCCACGATATCCCTTTCGGACAAACTCGCAACCCCGGCAGGCATTGGTCCTAACGGACCCCGTCAGTTTGTGCTGACATCTCTTTGAGGCGCGCGTGGAACACAACGCGCCGTCGACCCGGGCCTGGTCCTTATCGGACGGCGAGCTACCCATCGCTCACCGTCCGCAGGCCCGCGCCTACGGTGGCCGGAAATCGGCTTGCGACTCCCGACGCCCGGGGCGTCTCCTGCGGCGACTAGGGGCATGAAGGCGCGAACCTTGTCTCACCCTCACGCGTTCCGCCTCCTCCTTCGCTAGCATAACTGCTTCGCAGAAGGAGGTGACGGCCTCCCATGCACTCTCGCTCCGAACCATGGCCTGAACCAGGCCCGGACGCGAGAGATCGCCGCCGCCGATCGCTTCCGTGAGTATGCTCCACCGTGTCCTCCGGGCGATCCACACAGTGGTGACACCCGGGCGTTTCCTCCCGCTTAATCCTAAACAGGAACCTCCCGAAACATCCATGTCCGGTGAGGAAAGTCAAAGGACGCTGGTAGTCGAGCCAACTGCTGTCTTGTGCCAAATACAATTATATTTCGCTTTTGTTGGATTTTTTGAGGAGAACTGCCTGTCGTTAAATCCAACAAAAGCGAAATATAATTGTATTTGGCACAAGACAGCAGTTGGCTCGACTACCAGCGTCCTTTGACTTGAAACTTATGGGTGAACCAATTGAGCGAGTGAATGAAGCACGATATCTAGGTGTTATTATGGATAAAGACCTTCGATTTGAGAAACACATAGCAGACTCGGTTAGAAACTGTTTCTATCGCCTTAAGGTTTTATACAATGTGAGACTTTATTTATCCGAAAGACTACGGGAACAGCTAGTGGAAACCCTGGTTCTCTCTAGGTTGAAATACGCTGACACGGTTTACGGCCCGCGCTTATTAGCTCGTGCTGACCGCCTCATCCAAAGGGTACAAAACGCCTGTGCTCGTTTTTGTTACAATATTCCTCGCATAAGCCAAGTAACACCTTATATAAACAAACACTTTACACTAAAAATGAAGTCCAGACGCAAACTACACTTGGCTCGCCTTCTGTTCGGTGTGGTTAAATGTCAGAAACCGGATTACCTATACGACAAGCTAAGCTGGATTGCGAGTAGACAAGAGTGCGGGAGAAGGCAATGCTCGCAACATCTCTCGACTCAGTCTCAGGGTACAGACGCTTTTAGAGACAGCTTTCGTTATCAATCAACAATCAACTCAGCCTATAGCAGTCCACTGCTGGACATAGGCATCTCCCAGGCTGCGCCACAACACCCTGTCCTCCGTTTTCCGCATCCAGTCTGTCCCAGCCACCTTTTTAAGGTCGTCGGTCCATCTAGCTGGGGGGCGCCCCACACTACGCTTGCCGATACGCGGTCTCCACTCCAGGACTCGTCTGCTCCACCTGCCATCGGTCCTTCGACAAACATGGCCAGCTCACTGCCACTTCAGTTTGCTTAGTCTGCAGGCTATGTCGGTAACTCCGGTTCTCTTCCGGATAACTTCATTCCTGATCTTATCCTTCAAAGAAACTCCGAGCATAGCCCGCTCCATAGCACGCTGAGTGACCTTAAATTTGTGGACCAGCCCGACTGTTAGTGTCCACGTTTCGGCACCGTATGTCATAACGGGCAGGACGCATTGGTTGAAGACCCTAGTCTTCAAACACTGCGGGATTGACGACGAGAAGGCTTTCGTTATGCGGCTTCCAAAGTATGGAATAACCTCCCACCACTGATTAGAATAATTAACCAGATAGACACCTTTAGACGACACTTACGGCATTACCTCATAGAGGCGCAGCGGAAGTTGGACATGGTCACATTGAATGTCTCAATTATATGATGCACACCTACCGACATATTATGTATGCGTCAGTGTTTCTGTCGGTGAATGTAACACGAAAATGCAAATAGCCACTGTTATACAACTGCACTGAACTGTTGTTATACAACTTCATTGCTGGGAATTGCTTTTGCTCATACTCGCACTCGGCTCAGCTCACTAGCTTTTTGTTTTTGGAATTTTACAAAAAATCACACTGTTTGTGTACTTATTCGTTATTATTTTTTATCTGACGCAGATTGATTTTAGTAATGTATGCATACACACGTTGCAGAATAAAACTGATTTACATCCGTCACCTCACACTTTCAGGTCCATTTGAAAACCAGCGTCTGGCAACGGAAGGAACACGGGTGGGTTTTAGTCAGTAAAAGTCTGACACGCCCTCAGGGAGAGGCAGGGTTCGCGCCCTCACGCCCCTAGTCGCCGCAGGAGAAGCCCTGGGCGTCGGGAGTCGCAAGCCGATTTCACGCCACCGTAGGCGTGGGCCTGCGGCCGGTGAGCGATGGGTAGCTTGCCGTCCGATAAAGACCAGGCCCGGGTCGACGGCGCGTTGTGTTCCACGCGCGCCTCAAAGAGACGTCAGCACGAATTGACGGGGTCCATTAGGGCCGATGCCTGCCAGGGTTGCGAGTTTGTCCGAAAGGGATATCGTGGCCCTGGCACACAGGCAAATGAATGAACACGGGTGGGTTTTAGTCAGTCAAAATTTTGACACGCCCTTCCGCTCCGCCCAGAGCGGGAGAAGTTATTTGATAATTTCCCACCCAAAAAAAATTTCTTACACCGCATTTTACACTTTTTACTTGTTTGATTTTAGTTTTTTTATCTGCTGTATAATAAATTGTGTGCCGTTAGTCTGTGCTAAATAAATGTATTTTCTTTCTTTCTTCTTTGTTTCTATTTACCTTAACCTCTAGTCTAAGGCCCTATTTTGTATATATTTATGGAAATCAATTATTTCAATAAATTAATAAAACGTAAATAAATAATATATCGAATCGATATTTAAAAAAAAATATTGATATCGATTTCGACAGATAGAAAAAAACATCGATATATCGGTGTACTAAAAAGTATTTGTTCTTTATGAAATTCCATTGAGTTTGTGTTTTATTCGTATAAAAACCAAAACAGGATCATAATTTCTGATGTAAAATCGTAAAATAATGAAACAGTGATAAAAATAGGTTCCTCCTTTACTTTTTTACGGCTCTGAATTCCAGTGGTTTTAGCCAATGGCGAAAACAGTGTTAAGCGTAGTTTAGAAAAACAACGCGGTCGAAAGTTAAGCTATGCTTGCCGCAGCTGGTTTTTGGATGGGTGTATATAGGCATGAGGAACAGGGTGTAAAGTTCAATCATCCTCTATGTCATGCATACCTGTTATTTGCATGGTTACTGAAGTGCCAATTTTTAGATGTTATTTAGCTTGAATTGTAAGTGACTGTGCTGTTGGTGTGCTTATTATAAATAAATACAAAAGGGCGGATCCTCCGACCAGACGGGTGTTGTGTCTGGTGGGCAACTGCCCGACGGTTGATGTAGGGGTGTTGTATATATACTAGTCGCGCAGTAAACTCTGCTTGTGCGATGCAGGATTTTGCGTGACGTCAGTGTGATGCGTAGTTCGCATATGGCTATGTAAATGCGGCCACAGGCGTGTTAGTCGGGGTTCGGCGTAAAAATAATGCCCCTAAGCCCCATTTAGACGGTGTAAGTTTCTGGAACGTTCAAGAGCAATAATCGCAAACCATAAAGCACGTTCAATTATTGCCATTCAAGAATTGCACGCAATTGTTTACATGCGTGCGATTTCCATAAAATGTTATACATCATTTGAATGCAAATTTAGCCGTTCAATAAAATTGCAAGCGACTTACACCAAGGAACTTTTATTGTAAGGCGATTATTGTATGCAAACTTTGCCTCGTCTTAGTTAATCAATCAATCAACTTTTATTTATTTTCCTTTTTTCTCTTCTTTACTTCTTTTTACTTTTCCATTTAGCGTTTAAGATGTATAAGTAATTATTAATGAAGTCACAGGATTATTGGCACCAGTTTGAACACCTCCATACAAGTAAGTTGACACAACTGGTGCGAGCGAATTGCATCCCACATCCCGCGCGGGGTTCGCCTCCGTGTAGCCAGGGATTTATACTGTAACAACTTTGGTATTTGCTAAGCCTTATAATATTTTGTATTCAAATATTGCAGGTGGTAGTGAGACGTAGCCGAAAGGTTCTGGAGTGAAGACCGCGTACTGGAAGACGTAGCGTTAGAAAGCAAACAAGGAGGACCGAAGACCTGGTAATACCTGCAGGATTCCGCTAGATGCGAGTAGCACAGCACCGTTCGAAGTGGTGATGCTTGGGAGAGGCATATGTCCAGCAGTGGACGTCTTGCGGCTGACATAATGATGATGAATCGCTATCGCTTACGCCTTTGCCCATAGTATTATCCTGCTGCCAGATTGCGCGTTACCTAATGATTTTTAAATTCGCTTTCATCGCCACACTATTGGAAAATTGGCATCAAATTATTGACAATGACCTCAACACGCTGGCGTTTAGGAAGACTATGTAGGCATGTCACATGGTGTGAGAATGTGCAGTGGCGTAGCTAGCATGGTGACACCCGGTGCGCATAATTGTGTCACCCAAGAATAAAAACCGGCCAAGTGCGTGTCAAACTACGCACAATGAAGGGTTCCGTAGTTGGGATGAATTTATCCCAAGAACAAACATTGTAGTTGAAAAACATGTTGTCCCAAACATTACAACTTTGGTCGACTATTATTCGTTTTCCTTTTAACTTCGTTATAAGTCTATACTACTGCCGTGATGTTTTCCTTCTCTTTTTGCTTTTTTTTAATTATTTAGTTTGGATAACTTGGTTACAATGGCTTCAAGCTTAAGGCGCTGACAAGAGGCAAATGATAAAAGTAGGCTTGTCTTAAACAAAAAAATTGCCAAATCTATATATACGAGTAGTTTGTGGTAGCGGAAAAAATATATATTATTCCTGTACATATTTGTGAACTTGATTGTTACCAAACACGTTAAGAAAAAAAAAAAAGTTTTTTTTTTACTGTTGACGCTGTCGATTCTTTTCATGGAATCGAATGATGATACCATTGTCTAGCTAATTTCTATTCGTTGAACTATGATCACGTGACATTTCGATAGCTTATGTCAATCCCATACATTTTTTGGCTTTTCTACTAGCGTTATTGCTAATCGAATGTTACTTTGACTAGGCCTTCTGGTCTCAGTTTGTTGTTTATCGACACATTTATTTACGTTGCGTCAATAAAAATAACCATTTTATCTTATGGACACCGCACTGTTACCTTGACAAAGCTGCTTCAGATAACATCATTCTGCAGCTCCTTCTATGACGTCAAGCAATAAGCATAGTCGATCTCGTAATTGTTTATTCACCTTAAGGTGGAATTTTACTTGCACTTCATTAAACGACAAGGTCTATTTGCCTATGTGACAGTTAGATAATTTCAACTTTAGTGAAGTTTCTAAATCAGTCTATAATGTTCCCACTGCTGGGACACAGGCCTCCTCTCTGTGAGATGGAGTGGCCCGTAATCCACCACGCGGACCCATTGCGGGTTGATAGATGTCACATGTCTTCGAATTTTTGGTTCTAGGACATGCCGGTTTCCTCACGATGTTTTCCTTCACCGTTTTGAAAACAGTGGTGATGAAATAATTTACACAAAGTAAAGCGCTATTACCTACAACTCGTAAGTCGCTGCCGTTACTACTGAGCTACCACTGCTCTGAGTTTCAATTTACTGGTAATCATTGTCAAAAGTGGTAAAGAAATTAAGGCCGTTTAAGTATATTATGTCAATCGTAGACATATTGGTCACCGGCTCACAGTACTGACTACTGAGACCTTCTCAGAACAAGAGTGCGTTTGAGAGAGAAAGAGATGTCAACAAGGTGGAAATAACTGAAAAATAAAGGGGTAATAGTACTCATCATTGCTGACAACTTTCACTATGGGACCAACACAAAATTGACAAAAAACAAAAAAACACTAGTTCCCCCCAATTTTTTCCAGTTATGTGAACATAAATCAGGCCATATGAGAATACCAGTGCTGCGGTATTTATTTTTTTAAATATCGCAGCATTATACTGAGATAGAAGCCTTTTTGTCGTCGCACAGATCTTGTTTGATTTTTGTAAAATGAACAAATATGTCAGTTTTGTTCGTTTTAAATGCTCCTTTTTTTACTTTTTTGTTTCTGACCTGACTGACGATATCCTGTCCAAATTTCAATAATTCATACAAAATTCCCATAGAAAATGCACTTTCAATTTACCCGGCAACTTTTCAAATTTTTCTTTCCGTAGAAACCAGGGGGTCTACTCCGAAGCGCTAAACCGAAGTATCGGCCGTTTCATAACTTCCACAGTTTTCTTTTGTGACTTTGAGTCCTTACCCGACTTGAAGTCACAGTTTTTGACGTTGGCTTATCTCTTCGACCGTCTTTTTTTTTTCGCCTTGGTCAGCGATAGTTACCCGTAGTAAAGAAACGACAGAACATTCGGCCGATACTTCGGATTTATGTTTGGAGTAGACTCCTGATTCGGGCTATACCGACGAACATTTTAAAATAAAAAGTTGTCAAATCAGCCCAGCCGTTTTGAAGTGATGCGCTTACCAACGAACAGCATTTAATCGTTATTATATAGATGTTTTTTTAGTTCTTATGTCACACAACGCACGCTCAACCTATCACCATTATTAAACTTGTCTGTCATGCGATGACGTACTTAAGCGCCTGTAAACATTCCCTGCGATCATTTCCATAACGATGCTGTTATGCTAAACCTTGCTATTATAAATAAATAAGGCGTACTATGACGTTCGCGATGATTATCGTGTTTGTTTAGATTATGAGATTAATTTAGCGGAAAACATTATTTTGAAGTGGCAAAAGATGGTAGCTTGAACTGGCGAGCGAGAGGCCGTGAGTCAATTTCCATTAGTTACACTGTTAAGGTGAATTGTATTTTTTTCTTTCTAGACTTACCTAAGTCAAAGCTGTGCCTATGTGAAATAAATGATTTGACTTTGACTTTCAAGAGTGCCTTTTAATGGACTACTTGAAAGAAATTATTTGACTTCGATTTCAATAGTTTTAACCACACATGTTTTTCTATATACCTACTGACTTGTGAACAATAAATCAATTAAAACAATACTCCGATCATTACACAAGACCCTTTTCAAAGTTCGAGACGGATAGTCCTTCGAAGTTTCAAGTGACACACAAGTTTCAGGCGTCGTGATAGTACCTATGGGACTGACGGTATGTAGTTATGAGTGTGACGTATTGAGGGAATGACCCTCATATATTTTGTGAACTACGATCGTGTTAATTTGTTAGCGTAGAACGTCTTCTTGTTGTTTTGATGGCTTTAGGTGTGAAGGACTGAAGGTTGACGAAATAACATAATTTACATGAATAATTTACACATGAATTATTTATCTAGACACAGATCACGGGATTGGCAGTTCATTGAATAGACTCTCATCATCTGCCCATCCTTTTCCCAACTATGTTGGGGTCGGATTCCATGCAGCTGAATGGTAGTATTTTACATGGAACGACTGCTTATCTGACCGCCACAACCCAGTAGTTAGGGCTTTGGTAATACTGTGTCAGACTTTTGGGCGTCTGACGACCCGTAACGACTGTCAAAGATCCTCTGATTCTGAAGAAGGTGTAGATTGAATAGAGTCTCGGTCACAAGAAATTCCACCAAGGGGCCCACGAGATTAGTAGGTCCTTCATCATTTCAGCCGAAAGACGTCCACTGCTGAACATAGGCCTCCCCCAAAAAAGGGGGAGGTTGCCATAATCGCCACGCTCGGCAGCCGGGTCGGCAATCGCAGTATGGTATTAAAATGCATAGAAAACGCTGCTGCCCATTCTCTAGTAAGTCCCTTAGTCGCCTTTTACGACACCCACGGGAAGAAATAGGGTGGTGCTATTCTTTACGTCTGGCACCACACAGACAACTTTCTTTTACATAGCTACCTCTATTACGTACATTTTCTTAACTTGTTTTTGTATGAAAAGCCTGTTATGCAAATAGGCGTACCTCGCTGAAACGAGGGTCGCGTGGACTGTCCTAACTTTAGCTTTGTCTATATTTTTTTTGCTTAGTTGACTTTGACAATAGCGTTTTGACGTGCACTAACTTTCATGATTACTTCACATTAAGTACGACAGGAATATTTGGTGAATTATTACTGTTTTAGTTAGTTGACGACTTTATTCTGGGACCTATTTACTAAGAATGGGCAGATAGGCAGTCGTTCTATATTCTATGTTAGCGAGTTTGGTTTCCGCACTTAGTCCTTCATGTGGACCATTGTACGTGGGCCATGCCGGCTGTCGTTGGTTATTCCAACTAGCCCACCTCCCTCCAGAAGCTGATTAGGTCTCCTGGTCTGGAGAGGCAGTCGCTCCATGTAACATATTGGTATTCAGCTGCATCCTGTTAGACTGGAAGCCAACCCCTACTTAGTTGTGAAATGAATATATGGCAGATGATGATGAAATACATTTTTTTTATTATTATTCTCAAAAATACATTATTTGTTGTTTTTAGGGTTCCGTACCCAAAGGGTAAAACGGGAACCCTATTACTAAGGCTCCGCCGTCGGCTTGTCTGTCTTTCTGTCACCAGGCTGTATCTCATGAACCGTGATAGTTAGACAGTTGAGATTTCACAGTAATGTATTTCTGTTGGCGCTATAACAACAAATACTAAAAAAACAGAATAAAATAAGTATTTAAGAGGGCTCCCATACAACAAACGTGATTTTTTTGCCATTTTTATAGATACTGGTACGGAACCCTTCGTGCCGACTCGCACTTGGCTGGTTTTTGGATTTGTTATAAAATAATATTATAATAATATAATTGTCTCAGTCATTTACGTTGTAGTTTAACGAAGAATTCAGCACAACGGGAAACCTGAACCATGAGAGAAAAATCTCCTCTGGATTATCGGGCCAAGAATGATTTTCACTTTCTTTTTTTCCGATAATTGCCATATACCTAATCTAAGAAAAATCGAGCAATGTAAGTAAAAAGTTTTATATTAATCGCTATAAATATCTAAATAATGCATGGGTACACAAATTACGAAGTGGGAATGCAACAGACGAACATAATTATTCGTACTCGGTATCCTCGAACACGTAGAGTGTACTTACATACGTGTTCGGATCAACACAAGAGCTATCAAGCATCAACAGCACTCGACTGGACTCCAACTGCCAGAGGGTTGTTGTTATTTACGTAATAGGTACGTGGCAATCCAACTGTAGTTTATGCATCATCTGTGAACTGTTGAATACTGGAATCGTATTATTTTCTAATCTTATCATACTGATGCCCTTATCCGAATCTAGATATGATGACGTATTTTTCCATATATCTCTTATAAACAAAATGTAATTAAATAACATAACAGGGGCCGTAAAACACTCGCAATCATACACCAACACGCATACAAATATAAACTTATAGGTGAGATGGTTCCATATTATAAGTACAAACCTGAAACCATTTTGGAAAACAAGAATCAAAATATCTATTGGGATCGAACAATAACTACATACAAAACTATACATTACAATAGACCTGATATCACTGTTCACGACAAAATAAATAAAACAGTTTACTTAATAGATATAGCTATACCTAACTCACACAACATTCAAACTACAATATCTGAAAAACTTAGTAAGTAACAAGACCTCGCCGTAGAAATAAAAACCCAATGGAAAGCACTCAACGGACATATCGTCCCTGAAGTACTCTCATCTACCGATGTAGTGCCGAAGGCTCACACAAAGTCTCAAAACTCTTTAAATGCCTTCTCACACACTTTACATGCTCCAAAAAGCCACCATTCTCAACACTTGTCGCATAACCCGAAAGTTCCTGACTTCTTCTACATTATCATACACCTTTTCAATTTAAATTCCCTCAAAAACCTCCCAAATAAGAAGAAAAATAAAAAAAAACTCAATATAATAATAATAATGATGCGTAAATAATAATAATAAATGTGTACGTAATAAATGAAAATAATAATAAAACATTTATTTCGCTCTGCAAGCTCAGCAAACGATGGATGCGCTGGCGACGAAACTGCTGAAGCAGAATTTGACGACGATACGTCAAGGCCGGCTCCGCGACACATATTTACGTTAGGCGCATTAACTGATGACTTAGTTACCGCCACACTGTTGCGCAACTCAAAAGCTAAATTCAAGTTAAATTCTTTGCGCAAATCGGAGGCAATGACCAAAGACACATAATGTCAGATAGACAATGTCCTTCAGAAGGCTGGTTATTTCGACGTGGTCGAAGGTGACGGGTGGAAGCTTGTGAAATTCCTTCGCCTCAAAGGTCGGCATAAAATAACAATAAACCCGAAAAGTGATCTTAAACCTCATTCATTACAAAAGACTTTTATTACTACGAACCAAACAATAAAACCGCGAAAAAAATCAGCCGCTCCATACATTTTGTCAAGTTATATGAACATCAATTTATGGATCAACAAATTTTCTTTTGCGATTTCAGGGTTGCCTAAAATTAACTTAGAAATTACGTTAATAATCTCAGCTCCGAGAAACGATAAAAGCCTTAATTAAATCAATTTTAATTGATGTTGTTTATCGTTTCGCTGAACTTCCAAATTGAAAATATCTGAAGCGAATTAAGCGTTAAATATAAAACGGTTCCGGTTCTGAAGTAACAGTTATTATTTTAGTCGAATATTTAACGACAAAAGAAAGTAATGATTTCCTTTTTTTAATAACGAAGAAAAGAAAGTACGTACTGCCAAACAAATAAAAAACCGGCCAAGTGCGAGTGGGACTCGCGCACAAAGGGTTCCGTACCATTATCTATAAAAACGGCAAAAAAATCACGTTTATTGTATGGGAGCTCCCCTTAAATATTTGTTTTATTTTAATTTAATTGTTTATTTTTAAAGTGAATATATAACTAAATATTCTGTGAATATTTCAAGCGTGTACCTGTTGTCGTTATCAATATCGAGCAAAAACGAGCAAAAAAATCACGTTTGTTGTATGGGAGCCCCCTTAAATATATATTTTATTCTGTTTTTTAGTATTTGTTGTCATAGCGGCAACAGAAATACATCACCTGTAAACATTTCAACTGTCTAACTATCACGTTCCATGAGATACAGACTGGTGACAGACGGACAGACAGACAGACAGACAGACGGCGGAGCCTTAGTAATAGGGTTCCCGTTTAACGCTTTGGGCACGGAACCCTAAAAACATCAATGTTCAAGATCACACACCCAATCATTTAGATTTTTTTGGATAGATAGGTATCTTAAAGGATAACCGGCTGATATCATGTTGTTTTATATGTAATTGCTTTACTGTAACTTGTATTATGTACTTACGTGATATTAGGTAATATTAAAACCATTGAAATATGTTCTATCCATATTAGAGGGTTTGGTTTCCGCACTTAGTCCTTCATGTGGACCATTGTGCGTTGGCCATGGCGGCCGTCGGTGGTTGTTCTAACCAGCCCACCTCCCTCCAGAACCTGAATATGTATTATATCTCCTGGTCTGTTTAGGAAAGTTATATCTGTAAAAGATCTGGGTGACCCGGGAGCTTCCGGTCTGATCTGAGTGACGCCTGTGCATTCAAAGAGCACATGCACGACGGTTTCTTCAGCCTCCATGCATGCCCTGCACAGAGGACTGTCCGTTATGCCTATTGTGAGGAAGTGTTTGTTTAGTGAGCAGTGTCCTGTGATGGATCCCGTCACCAGGCGCAGGCCGTTGACGACGTTGAACGGTTGAACTATGTAGGTACAGTGTACTACAAAAGTCAATAAAAACTTCAGATATTTAAACCATAATTAGTTAACCAAATGTAATTAATAAAGGTGTACCTACAGTCATCATCATCTGCCTAGCCTTTTCCCAACTATTTTGGGGTTGGCTTCCAGTCTAACTGGATGCACTTGAATACCAGTATTTTACATGGAACGACTGCCTATCTGACCTCCACAACCCAGCAGTTACTAATATTAATAATTAATTGGATTGGATTGAATTGGTTCGTCGTTGGTTGATTGGGTTCGCTTATAATAATACTGAGTCAGACTTTTGGGCTTCTGACGACCCGTAACGACTGTCAAAGATCCTCTGATTCAGACTGCCTATCTGACCTTCACAACCCAGTTACTGGGCAACACGATATCCCTTGGTGAGACTGGTTGTCATAAAGGTGTACCTACAGTATACCCACATTTATTTATTTCATATACACGGCTTAAGAAACCAATTAAATAAAAAAACACAAAGTCGTATTTTGCGTTAGCTAACTCTAAGCCAATAAGACCAGCTGAAAAGCAGTTTATGAAATCATTTTGAAATGAACGAATGAAAATGAATTGAAGTGATTTATGTTAATGGACTTTTATTGTTGACCGTGTCTATAAAACGAACTTTTACTGGCAATGTATACTCTCTACACGTCAGGCAGCAAATGTTACTATAAAAAGATTTATTTATTTCAGTGTTTGTGCCTTTTATCACCGCTGATCGTTGGCTTGATTAGAACGTACAATGAAAAGCATTGATACAATTAAATTAACTTTAAAGGCGATTAGGGAGAGCAATTCAACTTTTTAGATTTTTAAATTGATTATTTCGGCTTTCTAATCACAGTATAAAATTAAAATGTCTGATTGGATCATTTTTATTTGGTTATATTATTAAAATGATCCACTACGATCCTTCGTTTTATTGCAAGTTCAGAACAAAACGTAATACATTCTACCAAATTAATACTGAGCAGTGATTTGAATTTCAAATTTAATTAAGCTCAACGCAATGTGAACCTATTATTACAATTGCTATTGAAACTCGAGAAACCTACAATTGTAAGTAGTTTCAATAACTTTTGGATTACGTGCATGAGCTCATAAATATAGAGGTTGATTTTCAAATCGTTCGTGTGAATATACACTCGTGGTTAAATAATACGGGTCGATGACGAAAATCCCTCTAACTTGCAAATTAATAATAGTACATGCAAGAAACTAATTTTATACTACAGAGAATTTTAATGTCGTATGAAATAAAACCTAAAATGATCTACAACGTAATTCAAAAAAAGTTAATAGAGTAAGCAAAATATTTTGTATTTCAAAATCAAAAATATAAATCTAAATATTTTATTTCACATGGGCACTTATGAAACGTCAGATGCTTGGTGCTGGGTTCCAATTGGTCGTTTTGTATGGAGAAGAGCCGGCAAGTAACTCCACGGTTACTCTCTTTAAAATAATTAGCTTTTACAATGTTTTCAAATTACAGTGTTAATAGGTATGGGAGGAGAGTCTACACTTTCCATCACCTGCATCTATCTATGTGGTATTTCCATTACCTAGCTGGAACCAGGTAATAAACAAAATAGAAAATGGTCTATAAATCTACAGTCTATTAAGTTCTCACATTCACAAAATTTAAATTTCATTCGTAAACCAAAGTTTCACAATCGCACAACTCGAAAATCGTTCACTTCGTCATAATAAACTCAATAACATTCAAACGTATAACTCAGTTAACTACATCACTTCGACTAAGTTAGTCTTACATAAAGGAAATTACTTGGAGAAGTAATGACAAGTGAGCAAGAATATAATTCGTGTTAGGAAACTCAAGTTATACTCCTATTACTTCTACGCTACTGGAAATTGATTATGGAAATATTTTTAAGGACAATTTTAGTTTTGTGTAATGTTTTATAGCCTGGTTGCGTTGACCTTAATTGAAAAGAAATTAAATTGAAAATGTAAAAAATAAGCCTTAGTTAAAAACTTTTGTAATTTATTCATTCAGAACAATAAAATTTAGAATTAATATTGACATTAGAACAAGGGAAATATTTAACTGAACACTGGTCCTAGAAAATGTTATTGACCTTCTAATGATGGACACTTTTTTTAATAATTGAGGCACTTATTTTAATTATCTCATCGTTGGCAGGAACTAAGCTAGGGCTCCCCGACCACAATATGGTCTAGGCCAATCGTGCGAGCCGAGCGAGCGCTACATCAAAGTTTGTCACAGATACTTGGCTATTTAATATTTTTAGGGCCCCAAAGTAGGAATTATTTGAGGTTCACAAAAAGGGGTGCAATCATTATAAATTACAGTGTTCAATAATATTTTTAGAAGCGCAAAATTGAATTTTTTAAATTTTCTATTAAATTCATACATGCCATGTTTTTTTTAAGAAAAACGTTAGTATTTTGTGTAATGTTTTCCAACGTGGTTGCGTTGTAATTAAAAAGGAATCGTTAAAAGTTTATAAAGAAGGGTTTTTGTTAATATTTTCAATTGTAAACGTAAAATACTTTACAAACTTTTGTTACTTAAACAGTAACAAATTAAGTTGAGAAGTAAACAGTGGCATTCATTCAAAGCAATGAAATGTAGAATTATCGATGACGCTAGAAACAGTTTCGGTTGATAATTTTCAGACGATGAACACTTAGCCTAGTTTCTTCAACAGGCTAACCCGGACTTAGTTGTACCTAAAAGTTTTAGGAATTACTTCACGCAATTATAATTAGTTCATTTATTTTCTCTCACAATGTTTTGTAGCACTTAACAGTTTTGAACTATAAGAATTCACATTGTGAGAGCTGGTGCCTGAAGTAGGTTTTAGAAAAAACCTGTATTACAGGTTACCAGGCCCCACTTAGCGGCATCATACACATAAACAGGCAGGTAACATGTAATTCTACTAAAAAATTAAAACAAAAATAAATAAATTAAAAGGAAAATTAAAATTAAATTAAATTAAAATAAAATTAAAATAACACAACAAAAGCAGTCAAAAAGTGAATGGTGGAGAATGGAGATGAATGTGTAGGTGAATCTTGGTGAATTTGTTTATGACTAGTGGTGAATGTGTTAATACCAGACCTTACGTACCTGATGTATAAACGTAAAAGAAGAAAAAGTAAGGATCGTAGCAGGTGGCGTTCTGTAGTTTCTGCCTATCTCCATGGGAATATGTATACTGAAAAAAATGCGAGCTAACTAAGATACATTTTCTCTTAGTTGGCGTTAAAATGTTTGGAATAATTAATATATTTATTTATTTACAACATAGCATATTTGCCAGAACAAATTCATTTCATTTATATCGATTATGTGACATGTACAGAATAATCACCGGTATTTGTTACATCATACATTTTTTTTTTTTGTTTTCGGTGGGAAATTATCAAATAACTTCTCCCGCTCTGGGCGGAGCGGGAGGGCGTGTCAAAATTTTGCCCGACTAAAACCCACCCGTGTTCCTTCATTTGCCTGTGTGCCAGGGCCACGATATCCCCTTCGGACAAACTCGCAACCCTGGCAGGCATCGGCCCTAATGGACCCCGTCAATTCGTGCTGACGTCTCTTTGAGGCGCGCGTGGAACACAACGCGCCGTCGACCCGGGCCTGGTCCTTATCGGACGGCAAGCTACCCATCGGTCACCGTCCGCAGGCCCACGCCTACGGTGGCCTGAAATCGGCTTGCGACTCCCGACGCCCAGGGCTTCTCCTGCGGCGACTAGGGGCGTGAGGGCGCGAACCCTGCCTCTCCCTCACGCGTTCCGCCTCCTCCTTCGCGAGCATTACTGCTTCGCAGGTGACGGCCTCCCATGCACTCTCGTTCCGAACCATGGCCTGAACCAGGGCCGAACGCGAGAGATCGCCGCCGCCGATCGCCTCCGTGAGGACACGGCGGTGCTCCGCCCAAGCAGGGCAGACCTCCACCGTATGCTCCACCGTGTCCTCCGGGTGATCCACACAGTGGTGACACCCGGGCGTTTTCTCCCGCTTTATCCTGAACAGGAACCTCCCGAATGTTACATCATACATGCTTTGTTGATTTTACTTCTTCACTTTTGTATATCAAATAATAATTTAAGTTGTTGGTAAGTAGTAGTTGGTAACAAGCAACTTGTAAGCATTATACGAGTATCATTCTTAAACTGACCAACATGTGTTAATAACTACCCGTAATTGAACTTATTAATTACTGAGTTGACGGAACTATGATGATTTAACAAAGTCCTCTTAGCTTCAGAAGTCAAGATCTTGTTAGGCTCGTATGGAGTCAAGATGCGGGATGGGGGCTTTTAAGCTGCACTGCCTCTCCCGTAGGACAAATCGCCCCAACAGTCAACCTCCAATGCCTCTCGAGAGAGGCGCTAAAAACACGCCATTATCAGCTGAATTTCTACTAATATTAAGCCTAATCTTGCGTGTGGTAACTTTAATCGTCGGGCCTGACAACTATTCTAAAAAATTAAACATTTCCATAGACGAAATACGGCGTGGCAACTTTAAAAAAATAATATTTTAGTTTCGCGTGCTCGGGTCCGCCATTGTTGTTGTGAAACGGAGTGCAGTGAAGTGATTTTATTGTGTTAGTGCCCTAAATGGATTAGAAATCGGGGTAAGTGGACTTATTTTCATTTATATGTTATTATTACATCGTTTTAGATAATAATTGCACGAAATCACGTCGTAAAATTTAAATTTTTGAACAAAGAAATGCTACGAGAAAAATCGTTCCGCCGACTACATTTTTTTACGAAATATGGCTCATTTTGTGTTTTATCGCCTGGAAATAGATGAATAATCATAAAATAATACTTTCTACATCGTTTTAGATAATAATATCACTAATTATATCATAAATACATATGAAATGTTTCGAAAAAGCATACGTCTAAAGGCGGCCCCATGCACTGTGATGTTTGGGTTTTATTATTACGCAAATTTTACCTAGAACTCTCTAAAAAACGCTGTTGTTTAATTACTTATCTATTCATAATGCAAGGTGCAAACTTTCGTGTAAATTCAAACAGCCGTTTTACCAGAAATAGAAATAACGTAATCCCAAAACAAAAGCAGCTGTTATCTGAAATCATATTTTGTTTAGAAAAACATTACACTTCCCAGATCCATTCTTGCAATTGTTTATTATGGCCTGTCTAATTAGCTTCTCGGAAAAAAATACTCTATACGGCTTATGTCTTTTGTTATTTATTGAAAGAGTTTTTAATGAGCTCCGGCGGCCCCTGTCACAACAATGACAGGCCATAAAAAAGATCGTTGATTACATCATTGTTCGTCAAAACATGACTGCGGCTTAAAAGGTTAAACAAGATTTTTGTTAAAGGAAACACTTTTTTTATCAGTGTAAGACAAGGCAGTGTATCATAATGAAATTAATACCTACAGACACGATTAGAGACTATTAAAGAGCAAAAAGTATGTAACAGTGGCTGTAATTTGCTATAATTAATTACTAGTATTCTCTTGTCCACCTTGGGTTAATCGACTTATAAATCATGGAAATCGTGGAAAGTTTTCCATCATTTTTCAATGATGGAAAACTTTCCACGATTGTCTATCAAATAGGAAATATCACACTAATATTATAAAGGATCAGTTTGTGAGTTTGTATGTTTGTTACTTCTTCACGCTCAAATGGCTGGACCAATTTTGATAAACGTTTGTATGGAAGTAGCTGACACACTGGATTAAAATATAGGCTACTTTTTATCCCGATATTCCTACGGGACCGAGACTAACGCACGTGAAACCGCGTAATTATATAAATCAAATATAGTATAATATAAGGTATATTTTTATATATTTCGTGTATCTATTCATACACGAAATCTCTTAAGGGGTCATTGTACTCATCATTATGAACAAATTTTACTATGGGACCAAAGTTGAAATAGTCAGAAGCCCAAAAAAAGTGTGATAACCAGTTTTACCAAAGGGTATCGTGTTACCCAGTATCCGGTTGTGAAGATCAGTAAAGGCAGTCGCTACATGTAAAATACTGGTATTAAGCTGCACCCGGTTAGACCGGAAGCCGACCCCATCATAATTGGGAAAAGTCTGGGAAAATGGATTTCGAGTGAAAAATTATATAGCCTTTTTTGTACAAGTCATAGCACATTTTTCCATTAACTAAACAATCGATTAATTTTGCATCAAACTTGTAAGTACTTCAGTTTTTCAACCTTACAATAATCTATCCTGCCATCAAACATTATAAAAAAAACCGGCCAAGTGCGAGTCGGACTCGCGCACGAAGGGGGCCGTACCATTATCAAAAAAAAACGAGCAAAAAAACACGTTTGTTGTATGGGAGCCCCCTTAAATATTTATTTTGTTCTGTTTTTTAGTATTTGTTGTTATAGCGGCAACAGAAATACATCATCTGTGAAAATTTCAACTGTCTAACTATCACGGTTCATGAGATACAGCCTGGTGACAGACGGACAGACAGACAAACGGTGGAGCCTAAGTGATAGGGTTCCCGTTTTACCCTTTGGGTACGGAACCCTAAAAAGGTCCTCATTGTATGTAGGTTCGAAGTCAACACATCCAGTTCTCAGAAGTCAGGTCACCGACTCCACGACATGTCACTCACTTCCCGGTAACGGTTGTGACGTCACTCGTTGTATATTACGGCTGAACACGACATGGTTATTGGCGTCATCGATTAACTTCACTTCTCGCGAAGTTGCTTCGACATATTATGACTATGGTCGAAATTGACCGAAGTCAATTCAATTAAGTCAAAAAGTCGAAGGTCAATTTCTCTCGCGCAAAGAACTACAGGAAGCTTCGGGTCCTTTGACTCGGGCGCAAAAACTGACAACCGTTGGAACTTGCCCGAGGCTAGCCGAGGTAGCACGAAGCGAACCGAAGTGCCCTTCTACATTCTCGTGTTCACATAACTTCGATCAACTTCGGGAGTAGTATAGTGCAGGTTTAATAGTTGAAGTTGTAGGATACCACACTATATGGAGTAAGGTTGGAACTGAAATCAATTGGATTAGAAGTAGACTTCTTGGAACGAAGATCTCAGAGCTGAGTTATTAAAGCACTTAGATGTAGATGTAACAGAAGTTGGGAAGATGCAATAATATTCTAGGGTAGTGGTTCTCAAACTTATTTTGCTATTCAAAGCCACATCTTTATTATATTTAAACCTATATTTACCTTTTAAAGGGCTGCTGTGTCGAAAAATTATTGATAAATCGATTCTTTGTTTTCAATACATAAAATCATATTATGACTTTCACTCTTGGAACACTATTAACGCTGAAAAACACAACCTTTAAGACTAGGTTCTCTTTGTAAGCCATTTTTATTGATTCTGGCCGACAATCAAACAAGAAGTAATTTTTAAATGGTTTGGTCGTTGGGAAGCTTCTAGAAGTCGTCTGAGAATCTATAAAAGCGGTCATCAGACCTGACAAAGGTTTAGTTAACCTTCGGTTTAGTTAACCTTCGGTTTAGTTAACCTTCGGTTTAGTTTACCTTAGTTTTACTGCCGTTTACCTTCGATTTTGTGTCTTATCTCAGTTTAACTTCAATTTTCGAATCTTAAATCAGTGCTAATTATTTTAGAGGAGTCTGTGTTCTATTTAAAACTATCTTTGCTTTAATTAAACGTATAAGATCACTAATTTTATGAACAGTTTGTGATCCCAAAAATAACCATTCTAAACGATTGACTGTGTGTGATTGAAGACTCATTACTCCGCCCTTACCACTGCCTCCTCACCCCTGTGCCTCTGGGAGGCCTCTAATGTCAGTGGCACACCGGCTGGTGATCCAGTGTTCGTAGCTGATGTTGGCTGACTGCTGGACACTCCCTCGTTCATAGGGAGGCCAGTGTTCTCCTCCTGCTCAGCGTCAGGCAGTGCCTCCACTCTCCTTCAACGGCGCTGGCGGCGTGTCTCAAAAACCCTTTTCATAGTTCGCACCCTGACGTCACCCAGCTTCCTAAACCTTTAGACTTACATTAGTTAATTTGCCTATGCCTACTCCTGTGCCATTCATCTCAAGACGCTGCAGCCCCGTCCCGTTCCTGTCCAGATACCGGCTGATGAATCTGATACCGTTCCTGTTTCCCGAGCCCGAACAGCTGAAGACTGGGATTCCTTTTTGTAGTACTATTTTTGTTATCTTAGTAGGTATTAAACTTGTGACCTACGACTGGCCCTCCGGCCAATCGTAACGCTACATCCCATACTAGCACTGTGGGGTAATTAGACAAAAATCATTATATTAATACGTGAAAAGAAATCTTTGTATCCCTTTTTACGAAAACTACGCGCCTCCGTTCGCGTAGTTTAAAATTTGGCACAGTTCAATTTTGTATGGAGGAGGAATGCAGATAGCTAATATTTTTATATGCATTAGAAATAAATTAAATTAATAAAAAAATCATTACACACACTGTGTCACACGCGTTTGACACACATACACATAGTACCAGGGCCTCATGAAATATACAGGTTGTCCCGTAAATAATGGATCAAACGTAACGGGTAGGTAGCTTACCTCATTTCCAACAACTAATTTGAACAGTAAAAAAAAAACCGATAAGGTAACCAAGATATTTTTTTTTTCGATTTTTACTATTTTCTGTACCAGCATTCAGTGTTTTTAATGCTGTTGCTGCAAATGGTATCATATTTAGGTGTGATTTTTGTCAAACATTTCTGAATAGTTTACTAATGTTATAAGATACCATTTTTTTAAATAACATTTTATTTGCCTTAGAAAAAAATCTTGAATTCAAAAGTTTTGTTTTTACGATGAAAAGACCAGAATTGGAAAAATTCTCCTGTAAAAAAAATGTATGACACCAAAGTGTACCATTATTTTAAAAACTTGTAAAATTACTAAGGTTTGCAAATTGGTATAAAACTTACGTCTAGTCCTTGCGGTTACAAAGATATTGCTATGAATGTGATGAAGAAGACAGAACAGAAATTAAAATGGTACAATCTAACTTTTCTTTCTCGTAATGGCTTATGCTTGTAATCTAAGCATGTGGTTAAGCGTGTAGCGTAATTCCGAGCCGATGACGTCATCTGTTCGGAATTTGGGACCGCTACCTGCGGAGTTGCACCTCACTCAGTGTGAAAGGGATAGATAGCGCCGCTTTTGTATTTTTGGTAAAACGGTGTCTTTGTGCAGGTATTTTTTTTCCTTCACCCTTCACTCATACAGGGCTTCATTGTTGCATGATTTTATTTGTTTAGTTGACACGAATCTCTCTTCGAGTTGATACGTGCGTCAGACTACTTTCGCTCCCGCTGTGCCTAACTGTTGTGTTCCTTAAAATTAAACTTGTGCTGTGTATTTGGACTTTGCTTTGCCTAACAATTTGGAACAGTTTGTGTTTTGGACGAATGACTTGGCAATCCTACGGACTTCGAATACAATCGTTTGTGTGAGGTTGTACGTGTGTGCAGTAGTACGATGCCTCGTTACGAGTACACGCCACGGGAGTATGCCGAAATGTATTTTATCTACGGAGAAGCAAGAGGTAATGCCAGGGCGGCCGCAAGATTGTATCGTGAAAGATACCCGAACCGGGATCGACATCCCGACTATCGCGTATTCATTAGAGTGCATAACGCGCTTCTTGAGGGAAGAATTCTTGGCACCGGAGTTGGGGGTGCCAGTGAAGGGCGACCGTCACAAGTCAATGACGAAATTATTATTCGAGAAATCGAGGAAGATTCGTCGGTCTCAATTCGCGTCATAGCGCAACGCACAGGTATTCCAAGATCGACGGTACATCGAGTTCTAAAAAGGCACCGGTTGCACCCATATCACGTGCAACGTGTTCAAACGCTGACGTCACGTGATTACCCGCAAAGAGTAGCATTTTGCCAAAGGATGCTTAGAATGATACGGGCGGACCCACAGTTTTTTAATAAAATTTTATGGAGTGACGAGTCTTCATGCCGGCGAGATGGATATCTCAATTTGCATAATTTGCATAGTTGGCAGCTGGTAAACCTACATTTGATGCGATAGGACAGGAGCCAACATCAATTTAAAATAAATTTATGGGCAGGAATAATAAATGGGCAAATAATAGAGGGCCCTTTGAACTACCAGCAACTCTAAACGCCGAATACTATCTGCATTTTTTAAGGAATGAGTTGCCAACGTTATTAGAAAATATTCCAGAAGACGTGCGGCAAGCAATGTGGTTACAAAATGATGGTTGCCCCGCTCACTATTCGACGGCAGTAAGGGCGCAACTCAATGAAACTTACCCTGACAGATGGATCGGCCGATTAGGACCAATTTTGTGGCCTCCGCGATCTCCGGATTTAAATCCCTTAGATTTTTTTTATTGGGGATGTTTAAAAGACAAAGTTTACAAACAACGAATAACGTCGGAAGAAGAATTACGTCAGCGCATCCAATCTGCTGTATCAGAAGAGATCGATAAGAGTCGGATAAGAGCTTCCTTTATTAGGAGGTGCAGACTTTGCATTCTCGTAGGGGGGCGTCAGTTTGAACATTTACTGTAAAAACAAAATAAACGATTTATTTGTATTTTTTTTTAATTTAACCTCCTAATTTTTTTCATACGCTGAGATACCTAAACATTTTTAAGAAAATAGTTGAATTGTGCACACTTTATCAAATTTTATTTTATTTCGTAATTTGGCACCTCTGTCAGATTCATAGCAATATCTTTGTAACGACAAAGACTAGGCGTAAGTTTTATACCAATTTGCAAACCTTAGTAATTTTACAAGTTTTTAAAATAATGGTACACTTTGATGTAATACATTTTTTTTACAGGAGAATTTTTCCAATTCTGGTCTTTTCATCGTAAAAACAAAACTTTTCAATTCAAGATTTTTTTTCTAAGGCAAATAAAATGTTATTTAAAAAAATGGTATCTTATAACATTAGTAAACTATTCAGAAATGTTTGACAAAAATCACACCTAAATATGATACCATTTGCAGCAACAGCATTAAAAACACTGAATGCTGGTACATAAAATAGTAAAAATCGAAAAAAAAAAATTCTTGGTTACCTTATCGGTTTTTTTTTACTGTTCAAATTAGTTGTTGGAAATGAGGTAAGCTACCTACCCGTTACGTTTGATCCATTATTTATGGGACACCCTGTATAGGTGACAGAACTGGCAGCTGACCATGGAATTAGTATATAGA
Organism: Tiliacea citrago; assembly: GCA_963921375.1. NCBI lineage: Eukaryota > Metazoa > Arthropoda > Insecta > Lepidoptera > Noctuidae > Tiliacea > Tiliacea citrago. The sequence goes on from OY992802.1 coordinate 13,084,438, forward strand.
TTGTAAATAAACGCGGTCGAATTTCGACCAGTGGGCGACTACTAGTATTATATTATTCTAAGTACTGTTTATTTTATTTTGTTATGTATTTACTGTACAACTCATCAAACCTGACTTGGGTTCCGTACGTATTTTTCGGGTGACCACTGAAAATCAGCGCTGTGCTGTGGGTCCCCCATAGCACAGCGTCATGCTGAGTGCAAGCCTTCTTGTCACATTCATGACGTGCAGCTGCCGACTATTTGTTTTTTTGTGTTCTGTTTAATTTGTGTAATGTTTACCTTCTAATTTATTAGATATGTTTTTGTATGCACGTTTTTTCTGTGACAAATAAAATTATTTTGCTTTCTTATTCTTTCTTTCTTTCTTTATTAGTAAGTGGGAGAGAAAAAACGTAGGTTAGGTAAGTAAGTCTGTAAGTAAAATTTTATTTGTTTAAACATGGTGTACCTACATGATACATTGCATGCAAGATAATAAAAGATACAGAAAAGTTCTAACATGTTCAGCCGCATATCGTGACGTACAAATTGGTAGGAAGAGATGGTACATAAACCGCGAAAATATTCATCGAAATCAAATTATAGAAATTATGTAGGTACTTATCAAATCATCTTATCATTACAATTCAGCAAGCATGTTTTTTAGATAAAAATTAAATGTCAAAGTATAGGTAGGTCGTCTCCATATAATTTTGTTTGATTTAAAAAAATTATACAGCCTTCTCATTACCTACATACTCTTATCCTCATGCCTCTAAAAAAAGGATAAAAATATTTATCATTAGTCAATTCAGAAGAACGGACCCATTATTTTACTATTTATTCTCCGTCATAATGTATTCTTTCATAATTTCCAAACAGTTTAAATTCATTTAATTAAGAGTGTAAAAAGTTAATTGCTTATTTTTTCTGAAAACGTTTAAACGGACAGTAGCTTAATATTAATTTGCACCTATTGTTATGAAATCCAGGGGTGCCATTAATGGGCACGCCACAATTGTGGCGATAAGTCCCCTCTTTGAGGAGTGGCTGGAGAGGCGCCACGGCGTCCTCACCTTCCGCCTGACGCAGGTCCTCACCGGACATGGATGTTTCGGGAGGTTCCTGTTTAGGATTAAGCGGGAGGAAACGCCCGGGTGTCACCACTGTGTGGATCGCCCGGAGGACACGGTGGAGCATACGGTGGAGGTCTGCCCAGCTTGGGCGGAGCACCGCCGTGTCCTCACGGAGGCGATCGGCGGCGGCGATCTCTCGCGTCCGGGCCTGGTTCAGGCCATGGTTCGGAGCGAGAGTGCATGGGAGGCCGTCACCTCCTTCTGCGAAGCAGTTATGCTAGCGAAGGAGGAGGCGGAACGCGTGAGGGTGAGACAAGGTTCACGCCCTCATGCCCCTAGTCGCCGCAGGAGACGCCCCGGGCGTCGGGAGTCGCAAGCCGATTTCCGGCCACCGTAGGCGCGGGCCTGCGGACGGTGAGCGATGGGTAGCTCGCCGTCCGATAAGGACCAGGCCCGGGTCGACGGCGCGTTGTGTTCCACGCGCGCCTCAAAGAGATGTCAGCACAAACTGACGGGGTCCGTTAGGACCAATGCCTGCCGGGGTTGCGAGTTTGTCCGAAAGGGATATCGTGGCCCTGGCACACAGGCAACGGAAGGAACACGGGTGGGTTTTAGTCAGTAAAAGTCTGACACGCCCTCCCGCTCCGCCCAGAGCGGGAGAAGTTATTTGATGATTTCCCACCCAAAAAAAAAAAAAAAAAAGGGGTGCCATTAAAAAATTTACATGCTATGTTTATTTTTGGATTTTTCACTCAATTTTTTGCAAGTTATTCATGAATCTGAAAAGAACTCCGGACGCGGTTTTTTTTCTGTTTAATATTCAACGATTTTGTATCCGGCCCTCCAAAATTTTCTAATTCCTACATAAATGAATGGTAAACAAATTTAATTTAAATTCATTGTTGGTGTTACATTTTTAGGTGCAGGTACAGTCAAGGTGAAAAGTATGTTGAATTTTTTTACTGGGTGTGATTTCAAGTAGTTTCAAGTTTCCATAGTGAGATTTCAAGCACTTAGCAAAGAATAGATTTTATTCACATAGTATTTTCCGTTACTTCCGTCATTTTCGTAGAGGACGCGTTTTGAGTTTGCGTTCCGTTCTACCAAAAAAACGCAACTTATATTAATTACTTGTAAAATAAAAAACAAAAAAACACACGCGGCATTAAAACATGTAAAAAAATTGGAGTTTGTTTCTGGACTCCTACACAATGTATATTAAAATAATGGTTAAGTTTTGAATTTCATGCATATTCCCTATTCCGGGACATGTTGAATTTGGTTTAGTGTAGACTAAACCGGAAAGATTTTTTACGAGAAAATGATATCCTTTTGTCGTATTAATTTATAGACTGCTTCATTGGTCTAGTGGTCGTAAAACCCCTTGATGTGCTGGGTTAAATTCCCAGGTCGGGCAGCGTACTTTGGTTTTTCCATTAGGAATTTCTCAGAAACAGCCCGGAGTCTAGATTTGTGCCTGGTTGATGGCAATATGCTCACCCTCTATTACATGAGACTGAAAGATAACTGGTGAAATGTGGTCGTACATACTATAGGTCACTTCTGCCTAACCCTTGGGAGAAAAACAGATGTGATGGTGTTTATGTATGTGGAATTTATAGTAAGATAAAAAACAAAAAACCCACTGAAACACATAACTGAAAAGAGAGAAACAAGCATTACTCGTATTTGTATAGAATTTTGGTATCGCAGACGACAAACAAAAGTAACACCATATTTCAGGTTTGTGATACCAATAAATTATGCAATATCCTTCATTTTGTATTTGAAGATAAATATATATAAATATTATATAGCCCACTCCCACAAATAATACGAATCTAATGTCATCTGATATGTTAAAATCCATTAATTTGTATATAAAATACATAGGTACTCTCGAAAACATTACCCTCCTTCTGGAGCCGTCGAGTCATCATCTGCCTAGCCTTTTCCCAACTATGTTGGAGTCGGCTTCCAGTCTAACCGGATGCAGCTGATTACCACTATTTTACATGGAGCGACTGCCTATCTGACCTCCACAACCCAGTAACTGGGTAATACCATACCCCTTGGTAAGACTGGTTGTCAGACTTTCGGGCTTCTGACGACCCGTAACGACTGTCAAAGATCCACGAATGACAGCCGGGACCAACGGCTTAACGTGCTTTCCGAGGCACGGAAGAGTCTAGATATACCTTATATTATATACAATAAACAAATATACCACGTAAAAAACTATTTCTCTTAATGTAGAAATAGACAAGTGCTGATATCTTCCTTATTGTTCACCACAAGAACACAATGAATCTATAAATAGCCTTAAACTGTCCATTACGGCTATTGTGGGCCATTGTAGGCCTTTCCAGTTTCCACGCACCCGCCTGGGTGATTCCATTCTACGTTACACACATTGATTAATGGCGAATCCCTTTCGTACCATTAGGCACGATCAATCATCGGTGATAAGCTTTTGGAGTTTTATCTCATGTGGCAGCCATGTTCTTTGAGATTTTATTTTAATTAGGTGATTTAATTTTCTATTAATGACAGATAAAGTTACGGTGTAAATGGATATAGAAAAAAGAAAGAAAAATATTTTATTTGGGACACACACAGGAAATACAAAAAGTAAAAAAAAACGGTCAAGTGCGAATCGGACTCGGTCACGAAGGATTCCGTCCGTACCGGATTAATATCAAGCAAAAACGCCGAAAAACACGTTTCCTATATGGAGACCCCTTTTAATCATTAATTTTATTTTATTTTTTGTTGTTATATCGGAAATAGAAAAAAAAAACCTATTATGGATCATGAGATACAACCCGCCGACATACAGACGGACAGCGGAGGCTTAGTTATTTTTTAGTTCAGATAAATAAAAATACGAAACGAAGAATATTTTTCATCTTACATTTTAATAATCATTATTTTGTATATCATAATGATACTGTAAATGTGAAAATCGCCCTTAATGAAATAAAATACCTTATAAATCGGCGTTTTTAATATTTGTTGATTAAATGCAAGTACAGACGCCAGCAGATCAAGCTACCCGAAACTGTCAAATTTTCCCAATCAACCTTGAACCTTATACTGTGGGGTTAAAGTTGAAAATCTATTGAAGAAATTTGACAGATTGTAGTAGCTTGATGTGCTGGCGTCTGTACATGGTTTCAAATTCCTAACTTGTTTAAATTAGTTGTTGCATCTCGCACATAAATCAAAACCTATAGGGTACTTCCCGTTGACCTAGAAACATGAAATTTGGCAAGAAGCAAGGTCCCACAGCACAAGTAAAGGAAAAAGTCCGAAAATTGTTAATTTATAGTTTTATCACATAAAAAAAAACATTTTTTGCGATTACAAACTTAAAATTTCAGTTGGTAAAATGACCGTGGCGTATATCGATGTATGGGAGAACATGTTTTTCAACTAAAATGTTAAGTTTGTTTTAGGAATAAACTCATCCTAACTACGGAACCCTTCATTGTGCGTGGTCCGACACGCACTTGGCTGGTTTTTTTTCTATCGTATTAATAGCAGAGGAAAAGTTCATTGACGCCCGCGCCGCCGCGGCCGACAACCATCATTATTTTGTTTCGTTACGCATAAAGTCTCGTGCAGACAGTTGCGACTTGTCGCGCGACGCGACACCGGTAGAACAACTTAAAATATTCATAGAAATTGTTCTACCGGTGTAGCGTCACCCGAAAAATCGCATTGGGCTGTTGATCTTGTTGTTCCGCCTTGATTTTGAATCTGTGATATCTTTTAAAGTATTCATTTAAATTATATGATCTCAAGGCATATTTTAATCTACATTAATGCCCAATTTATTTATTTTTTCAAATATTTTATTGGATAAGCATTACTAATACGAAAATAACAATGAAGTTTTTATTAAATTCTTGAAGATAAATGTGGTTACTGTGCGTCATCCTTTGAAGATAATTATGCTATCGCGGATTTTGTTGTTGAATTTTTTTTTAATTAAAATCCAGTACAACATAAATTTTATGTACATCTTATGCAGGGGCCACACCAACGGAAAACGCCGTTGATTATCGCGATGTTCGGCGTTAACCGTAGGTGTAGCCACAACGTATCTGATAATTTTACAACGGCATTCACATTGCCGATTGACATTAGACGATAACTCGGGTGGCAGTATTTTTTAACATCAAAGAGATTTATCGCGAAAATGATTGCCAAAGTTGAAGCGGCCACACTTACGTTTGTCATTGTGCACCGTGAGTGCGACGGGAAAGCACGTGTTTGTTTAGCGGTATTATGGAGTGGTCTAATGAAAAAGTCATCGAGTCATTGAGTTTCTTCCTTCGGTAGTAATAGAATATATTCATGTAGTATAAGTTAACACATTAAATAACATAGTGCAGCAGCGTCAACGTCCATTTCGAAATTCAAGGGGCACATAAGCGCCAATTTTATCTCTAATTTTATCGCCAATTGACGTACACCGTTCAAGTGTGGGCACTCAATTTATCGGAATAAATTCCGTGGTGCTTACGGCGATTTTGGGCATTACCGTTTCCCGTTGGTGTGGTTGTGCATTACGGTTTACGCGGCGCACGCCAGTAAAGTCCGCATGATTTTTTCCGACATCTTCAACCTTTGAAAATCCGTTCAGTATTTTTTAAGTTATCGCGTTCAGACACACAGACAGACGCGGCCACGGACTTTGTTTTATAATATGTAAGGATCACACCGATCGCTACGAAGCTTGTGGCTAAGTAATAACAGCCACACGGGTCGATCGATCAGGTTAAGCTATGTTTGCCGCGGTTGGTCCTTGGTGACCATCTTTAAATACCAAGAGAGTAAAGCCATTGGTCCGGCTGTTATTTATGGATCTTTGACAGTTGCTACGGGTCGTCAAAAACCCGAAAATCTGACAACCAGTCTTGCCAAGGGTTATCGTGTTACTCAGTAACTGGGTTATGGATAACTACAAATTAAATACTTACAGCTATGAACGAAATTCATTTAAGAAAAATCGACTGTTCTGGTAATGTGTGCTTGGAAAAAAGTTTTATAATAACACTTGGAATTAGTTTTGAAAAAAATGCGAGTTTGGCCTTCAATATCTCCAGAACCAGTGGATTCCCAGGTACAGTCTAGTGGAAAAAAACGATCCAAATAATGGGAAGAATATGTAGCTTCCGGCTTCGGAAAGGGTCTTTTTACACCCAATATTTAGGTGGATTCTTCCTTTTCTATGGAGGATGAGTGAACTTTACACCCTGTCCCTCATACCTCTATAAACTTAGTGTACGTATCCACTTGAAATTATGACTTAGTCGCCCTTTTTACACGGCACAGTTTCATTATGGTACGGCGTATAAACCGCGCCGTAGAAGAACGTGTGAGCTTGTATAAGCCACAGCAAACAACCAGACGTGACAATGGTTAGATACGGCTCAGTTGTGTTTTTTCTGTACCAGGCTCTAGATGTGCGTAATGAATCCATATAGGAAAAAGATTATCATTTCTGGTTATGTGTATAGAGAACTCAAAAACGGAAAAGAAGGATTTGGATACATCCAATCATATTAACCCATGTTATATATTGCCTTTCATGACACAATGTAATCAGTTGTGTCAATAATTATTGATTTATCTACATTTTAAAACAAAATTAGCCTAAGCGGCAATATGTTCGCGACGGCTTAGAGATAAACTACGATAACATGGCTGGCCTTCCAAATTACCGTTTCAATGTGCGTAGTTTTTTTTTCGTTTTTACTTTATCATTATTTATACAAAGGAACATAGGATTACGTATTAAATAGCAACCAAAAAACCACTAAGGTTTAAACTTGTGCTATGATGAGTGTATCTCAATATCAAACTATACAATTAAATATCTTATATGTACGCGTTATTGTTGATACAATTAATAACATCTTTAGGTTTTAAATAGTTCATTCCTACATAAAGAAAAGAAAGAAAGAAAAAGCATTTATTGGGACTCGCACAGATCACAAATTAAACTATACAAAAACACACTCATAGAAACATAAAGATCAAAAACAAAAATAAAGTAAAAATGAAAATAAAAACAGAAAGTCCTGTACGAGGCCAAAAGGCAGTATCTCAGCATGATGCTGCGGCACTTAAAAAAAAAAAAAAAAAAAGTGTCGCAGCACATACATAATACTTAAGTAATATTGCTTAAGTATAAATTTGATATTTTTATTGTGTAATACATTTTTTTATTTCAGAGGGTAGACTGTTATTAAGTCTAGGTATAATATAACCGGTAGTTCGTTCGCCATACGTATTGTTGACGCGTAGTGTACGAAGCCTATTCTCAGAGACTTACATCCTTACGAAAGAATTTGTACGTAGTTGTATTCATAGTTTTTGTGCAATCATTAATCGTAATATCTCAGTTATTCCCAGATATGTTGGTCAACTAATCATAACGAGCCGACCGCGTAAAGCTCCGTACTCACATACGCTTTTCCTCGATAGTTTTACTCCAAAACGAGGAAATATTAACTTGTGGACCGCAAAACTCACAGCTCAAAGGCTCGCATCGAGCCGGCTCGATGGAATTAAATAAAAGTAATTTCCTTCGCACCTACTCGAAGCGAGCCGTCGAGCTTGACTCAAGCGTGTGTACGTCGCCGCGAGTGGCGCGAGTCGAGCGTCAGTCCGACGTTGTTGATCGTCGTGAAAACACGTGTAGAATAAAAAATATGGGTTTTCGAGTTTATTCCAAAGGTGTTATAGAAGAATTTATTAACTTATATATTTATAATTAAGAACTGCGAGACTTGCTAAATGTAGCAGCCACCGTCTCCTTTGTTGAACAGACATGTTTTGGCTCGAACGGTTCGGTGAATACTGAAAGGTGCGCGTCACTCGATAAATTAATGCTGAATGTGTGGACGAAAGCTCATGCCATGGTTTTTTACTCGATATGATAGCTCGATCGAGTAAAACCGTATGTGAGTACGGAGCTTAAGACAACGCACTTGTCGTTTTCATAGAGTACGTCAGTGCAGCGCCATACTAATAATAATGAGCGATTAATGACGCCACTAGTCGAGCAACAAATCCATGGATTTGTTTTTCTTTTGACGGCCGTCTCATTACGCACACATGCGTTGTGAGTCTTGGTAGCGCTTTTTATATACTTTCAAACGTTTTGAATTTTGGAGGGGCGGGCCATATTATCGTAGTTAATCTCTAAGCCATCACGAACCTAATTGCCTCCGTGAAAACATCCGGTGCCGTCGACAGACTCTCCTAGACTACCATACAACACTGATGTGAACAAAGACATTAAATTATTTGATATAAATCACGTCGTGCACAGACAAGGCGAATACTGGCGACGGCGCTGTGCCGTAGGCCGCCGTGTCCCGTAGTGATCCATGCAATACTGGCCTACACTCGGCGAATAAACACTAGTTTTTCACGGCAAGTAAAACGTGTGGGTACAAAGGGCCCTACGATATCCATGGGAGAAACGGGGTGCCCTACAAACTGTCAGTGAGTGAGAACAGTCGGGACCGATGACATGACGTCCCCATTCTTTTGTTTAAATAACTGCAAAGAGGTTAGTTAGAAGCGTTGACCATAAATTGATATATGAAATTGCTTTTTCTATGGACTTTGAACGAATTAACCGAGAAGTTTTAACTACGTAGGCTTAATAATTCCATTTGGATAGATCATGGAATTATTATGTGCTATATATTATATATTATTTTTGGCATTGGTATTTTCGGCACTTCCGGCATGTTCAAAGAGGACGCGTTTTGAGTTTGCGTTCCGTTCCACGATGAAAATGCAACATAAATTAATTAATTGTGAAATAAGTAATGCATTAAAAAATGTAAAAAAAAATAGGAATTTGTTTCTTGACTCCTACACAATGTATAATAAAATAATAGATACGTTTTGAATTATGTGCATATTCTCTATTGATGGACATGAAAATTAGCATTGATTTGTCGTGGTGAGCGCTCTGTTTCCTTCGCGAGGGGAACATGCTCCCCCGCCCATGGCTCCGCCTCCTGCAGTGCCAGATGCGGACCACACCAACGACGACGATGCTACAGAGGTGACCGAGGTAGATCTGAGAGTGGCGGTACGTAGGCTGAATGCCAAAAATACCGCCCCAGGACCCGATGGCTTGCCTGGAAAAGCCTGGGTTCTGGCCTTGGAGGCTCTCGGGCCTCGACTAAGGGGGCTCCTAAGCGCATGCTTGGAGAGGGGCCAGTTTCCACTTCGTTAGAAGACGGGGAAACTGGTCCTCATAAAGAAACCAGGGCGCCCGGCGGACTCTCCGTCCGCTTACCGGCCCATCGTGCTGCTCGACGAGGTGGGCAAGCTCTTTGAAAGAGTAATTGCAGACCGCCTTGTCGGGCGGCTGGTGCGGGTGGGGCCGGATTTGGCGGAGAGCCAGTTTGGTTTCCGTAAGGGGCGCTCTACGGTGGTTGCCGGATTGCCGCCATGGGATCTGGAGGCGAAAGTCCTCGCGCACATTTGGGTGTGGCGCGAAGAGGCGAAACTCCGGGGCATAACTCCGCTGCCGCAAGAAATCGCGGCACAGCGGACGGAGCTCCGGAGGGATCTCATGGCGACATGGAGAGTGCGATTGTCGCAACCCAGCGCTGGGCACGCCACAATTGTGGCGATAAGTCCCCTCTTTGAGGAGTGGCTGGAGAGGCGCCACGGCGTCCTCACCTTCCGCCTGACGCAGGTCCTCACCGGACATGGATGTTTCGGGAGGTACCTGTTTAGGATTAAGCGGGAGGAAACGCCCGGGTGTCACCACTGTGTGGATCGCCCGGAGGACACGGTGGAGCATACGGTGGAGGTCTGCCCAGCTTGGGCGGAGCACCGCCGTGTCCTCACGTGGCCCTGGCACACAGGCAACGGAAGGAACACGGGTGGGTTTTAGTCAGTAAAAGTCTGACACTCCCTCCCGCTCCGCCCAGAGCGGGAGAAGTTATTTGATGATTTCCCACCCAAAAAAAAAAAAAAAAAGCATTGATTTGTATTCGGAAATGTAATGATTGCCGAGAGACATTAAGAAAATAGAATAAGACCTACATCCTGCATGAACCTTCGAAAATCCACGCAACCATTCGCTGAACATCCCGTTTTAATTTGTGCTACGTCATTCATGAAATGACGTCGTAATACACAGAAACTCAACGTTCATTCGTCAGCTGTTTGTTAATCCACTGCTCTTTTGTTTTTGAGGCCAGTATTATATAACATAACTCACATAACATCACGCCTGTACTCCCCGAAGGGACAGGCAGAGGTGTACATATGGTATACCCACATTTCACCAGTTATGTTTAAGTCTCATATAATGGGGGGCGACACTATTGCCATCAACTGGACACAAATCCAGACCCTGGGCTGCTACTGAGAAATTCCAGATGGTAAAACCAAATATTACTTTGCCCGACCTCACCTCATGCTCAGCAGTAGCGCTTGCAACCACTACATCAACGAGGTTGTCTAACAAAGGTCTGAGAATAACAAAACATCATGCTTGTATTCCCCAAAGGTTAGGCCAGAGGGGTATAGACACAACCACATTTCGCCAGTTATATTTTTGTCCCATGTATTAGGGAGGATTGCCATGAACCAAGCACACATACAGACGGGCTGATACTGCCAAATTCCTAATGGAAAAACCCAATAACACTTTGATTCACCACGGAATCGACAACTGGATCTCACGTTCAGCAGTAGCACTTTTTTTTTTTGGCTTCGTGCGGGTTGCACATTTAGAGCACACGATGCGTTGCGGCGCCGCACCGCAAAGATTTCACCGTACTAACGTAGCAGCGTTGGACAGTCTGTTAATAAAAATGAATCGTAAAAGACGTCTGTTGTTGGCCCTACTATGTATGGGAGAATATGTTTTTCAACTACATTGTTAAATTTGTTTTTGGGATAAATTCACCCTAACTACGGACCCCTTCATTGTGCCGCCGGGCACCAACTTAGCCGGTTTTTTAAGTGCATATAGTAGCGCCTTTTGGTTTCTAGCCAAGTTGTAAATCTATAAATCTCTGTTTGAGTGTCTGTCTGATAGTGTTTTTATAACTCGAGAACCATACTTACCTGATATAGGTACGCGATTCTAATCAATTATTAAACATGTTAATGAACAAATATTACAGCTGTCAGTTGGTTCGATCACCTTAGGAAAACCTGGATCACTTTTTGAATTTTTCACTATCAACGTCATAATTTTTACGTCGTTATTTTCATCGTGTAATATCACAAGATTCTAAGTATAGTTTAGGTTTTCATATGTCACCCGAACAGGTAGTCTCTAACTAAACACATAAAAAGTTAAAACCTTACCTTAATATTACAGAAAACTAACATATTCAAGAGCGTTGAGATGCAAAATTACCTTAAGTAAAGTATTACGGAACTATTTCTTGCAACTTCGCACGGAGTTCGAGTTTCCCAAGGAAGCTCGTTTATGATATAGATAGCGAGTTTTCCATTACAAGTTTTCCTTGTTGTATTAAAAAATTGAACAAAAACATCGTGGAGCGTCGCACTGTTGTTATGCAAATAATCATCATACAGACCCATTTCCCTGTTGCCTATACTATTACAGCTGTTTGAAAAATTATTTTAAAAACCTTTAAAACGTATGATAGATGAAGTCGCTGTAGTGTAAAAGTGCAGTAATAATAGTAACAATGACACACATATTATAACATATTAACAAAGTGTTAATATTATTATACATGGCCTCATCACCTCAGATATAGAAATAGCTCAGGAATTAATTTTTTTTTTTTACTAATATTCCACTTAAAACTACTGAAACTTTAAATTCCTCACCCGCGCTTTCTGCTGCCTTACTTAGAAAGAATGTAAAGGCATGCCCTTTGGAGTTTAGGTTTCAGCATACAACCCCCAGGCTGTTATAACAGCTTTTAAAGATCTTAAAATTAAATCAACAGAAGATCTCTGGGGAATGTCTGTAAAAGTCTGTCATCTATCATCGAAACCATTGCGCCCTATTTAGCTTTCATATTTAACACCAGTGTGGACCAAGGAGTCTTTCCGGATCTCATGAAACACAGTAAAGTAGTTCCTTTGTTCAAATCCGGTGATAGTGAAGAACCCAATAATTATAAGCCTGTGTCAATTCTGCCAGTTCTCAGTAAGGGGTTTGAAAAGTTGATGCTCAATCAAATGTTACGTCAATATAATATAAATTCCATCTTTCATGAACGACAGTACGGTTTCACTATAGGGCATTGTAACCCTAATAAAGAACATTTTTAGCGCCTGGGAGAAAGCATAAGATGCCATTGGAATCTTTTGTGACCTCTCTAAGGCGTTCGATTGCGTAAACTATGAGACACTTCTGCTGAAACTTGAGCACTATGGGATGAGGAATACAGCTCTTGATTTACTAAGATCATACCTGAAAGATAGAAAGGTTTAAAGTTCAAGTAAACGGTGTAAACTCATTGGGGTCTGAAATGGCAACGAGCATCCCTCAAGGTTCGATATTGGGTCCATTCCTTTTTTAGTTTACATTAATGATTTACCCCAATTACTTCAAAATCAACTGAAGATGGTGTTATTTGCAGATGATACATCATTGATCTTTAAAATAGACCGACGGTCACAAAATCTTGACGACGTGAATAACTCTATTCTTCAGGTCCAAGTTTGGTTTACGGTAAATAATTAATCAAATAACTTCTCCTGCATGGTGCATCATGCAGAGTAAAGAAACTTCTACCCAGGTGGGTCCCGGCCAAGCCGGGGAATCCCACACCGCCTCGGTGGTCAGCCCTCATCGTAATCTGGGGGGGGCACCAAACTCTTCTTTGGTGCCGCGCTTTTCAGCGCGGCCGGCTGCTGTTTTAGCGCCCACAACTCAGGCTGCGACTTACGCGCCCACAACCCAGGCTGCGACTAACGCGCCCATACACCCAACACTGGCTGCGATCAACGCGCCTATACACCCGAACTCGGCTGCGATTGACGCGCCAATACCCACTGCGACATGCACGCTTTCTGCGAGCCTCTGGCAACAGAGCATCGTGCGGAAAAGCATCGCCCCAGACAAGGGCCAAGACCGACATGGACAGAGAGGGATGGGGAAAGATGACGGCCCTGGCAGCTCCACCACTCTCCCGGTTGAAGTTGATTCGGTACGCCTGCTGAGAAAGCGCGGAAAAATCTTGGCCCGGGAGAGGAAAGCAGGCGTTCGAAAGCCCGACACCCGCCAAGGCACTAGCCAGCGCGATGTGCGATCGAACGCCGAAGAGGTAGTACGCGACCAGCCACAAGTACGCGAAGGGGAAACCCAGCGCGAAAAGTGGCCGGACACGGAACCACGCGACCAGCCGCGAGTACGCGAAGGGGAAACCCAGCGCGAAAAGTGGCCGGACGCGGAACCACACGACCAGCCGCGAGTACGCGAAGGGGAAACCCAGCGCGCAAAACGGCAGGACGTGGAATCACGCGAGCGGGGGCAAGTACGCGAAGGGGCAACCCAGCGCGAAAAGCCTCCGCAAGCGCCAGAGTCCGCCGGGGCTGACAGCCGACCCCAAAACACTGACGTAACCCACGACCGACCTCGACCTAGACAAAACAGGGGTAAGAGATCTAGAGCCTTGCACAAGGCGTTGCCGGCAAAAAACACCCAGCCAGACACCTCCAAGCCGCAGCCTGGACCGAGCGGTACAGGGCCGGTGAAGAGGGCGCGCCCTGATGAGACCGCTTCACCAAGCATGCTCCAGGGGGACGCCAAACGCTCGAGGATCCACTCAGCTCAGGGGGAGCAAAGGACCTACGCGCGAGCCACGAAGGACATTCCTGCGCGGCTGGCCGTAGCAATCTGCTTCCCGCCTCCCTCCAGGGACCTGACGAAGGAAGAGGCCGAGCACGTAAAGACAGATCTCGAGAATCTGCTATTAGACACAGACTCGTCAACGCCGCTCCCGGCCTTCCGTGGATACCCACGGGTAGCGGAAGGGACCGTGCAGATGTGGTGCGAGGACGACAATTCCCTGACTTGGTTGACCCAGAATGTGCCCAGAATCAGACTCCCAGACACTGACCTCACACTGACAGTACTGAGACAATCTGACGTGCCCACCCGAGTCCGAGCCTCGCTTTTCGTCCCTCGTTACGATGGTGACGTGGCCCGGCTCGTCGCCGGGCGAACAGCACGAAGGCCAATACAGAGAGGAGGTGGTGGAGAGACAGTCCGATGGATCCATCAGCGACTAACTCCACTTCATCACCGCCACCATCCCTCAACATCATCCAGACCAACCTCCAACATAGCCAGGCTGCCACGGCTAGTCTACGCAGGGCACTGGAGGTGAAGCCCCGAACCATAGCACTGATCCAAGAGCCGTGGATCAGGAACAATAGAGTATGCGGCCTCGGTAACATCGGAGGTAAGCTAATCCTCAACACACACAGCCCAGACAAACCAAGAACCTGCGCTTACATACCCAAAGAAATCCCTATCGCACCACTTACCCAATTCTGTTCCAGAGATCTGACAGCTGTCAGGCTCCAAACAGAAGGCCATGCTCCAGATGTTGTGCTGGCCTCGGTTTACATGCCAGGCGAGGACACAAACTGCCCACCGAAGGAGATGGCCGACCTAGTACAGCACTGTGAGCGAGCCAGCCTAGATCTCATCATCTGCACGGACTCGAACGCCCACCACCCGCTCTGGGGCAGCGACGCACCGAACTCCAGGGGAGAGGTACTATCCACCTATTTATTCTCAACTAACCTTAACATCGTGAACCGTGGCTCAGAACCCACTTGGGTCACAGCTCGAGGACAAACGATCATAGACTTAACGCTTGCTACAGAAAACGTGACACACATCATCACAAACTGGCACGTGTCAGACAAGCCTTCTTGCTCAGACCATAGAAGAATCCGCTTCAAACTAACAACCAACACCAAAAAACCCGTACCAAAACGAAATCCACGGCGCACTAATGTGCCAGGATATAAACGTCTCCTAGCCTCCATGCTAGATAGGCACCTTACACTGACAACCATAACTGACCCTGCGCGATTAGAATACACTGTGACAAAGCTATCAGAATACATAACCGAAGCTTACCATGCATGCTGCAAACTAAGGTCGCCACAAGCCAAGGCTGTGAGGAACCCCTGGTGGAACGCCGAACTTAGTAAACTCAGAGATGCACTTCGTAAGCAATTCAACAGAGCCAAGAACACCAGACTCCCGGAAGACTGGGAGCTATACAAAGAAACCCAATATTTGTACAGGAAACAGATCAGGACTGCTAGGAGAACAGCCTGGCGGAAGTTTTGTGAATCCATCGAGACAAATAATGAAGCCGCAAGGGTAAGGAAGATCCTATCAACTGACCAGGACCGAACTCTCGGCGCGCTGAAAAAGCCCGACAACTCATACACAATAACTGACCATGAAGCCAGTAAGGTCCTTCTGGAGACTCACTTCCCAGACTGCAGGCTCTTAGAAGACAGGACCTGGGAGGTTGTGCCAGAATGGACCCCAACGGATCAAGACTGGTCAAGAGCCCATAATATAGCAACAGAAGATCGTATAAAGTGGGCTATCAACACGTTCCAGCCATTTAAGTCCGCAGGGCTGGATGGCATTTTCCCAGCCCTGCTACAGTGGGGGATAGATCATCTGACACCATGGCTGGTGGAGATTTATCGAGCGTGCTTAGCACTCAGACACATACCACTAGCATGGCGCGAAGTGAAAGTCATTTTCATACCCAAACCTGGCAAAACCGACTACACACAACCCAAGGCTTATAGGCCTATTAGCCTCACATCCTTCTTACTGAAAACCCTGGAGAGGCTCTGTGATAGACACATTCGAGACGGACCTCTCCGGGTAAAACCACTCCATAAACAACAGCATGCGTACTCCACAGGCAAATCAACAGAATCCGCGCTACACAGCGTGGTCTCTAAGATTGAATGCGCAGTGGACCACAAATGCTCATCACTGGCTGCCTTCATTGATATCGAGGGCGCCTTTGACAAAACCATGTTCAACAGCATTAACATGGCGTTAGATAGACACAATATAGACTCGACCCTAAGCGGCTGGATCACCAATATGCTCAAAATGAGAGCTGTACAAGTCACGGTAAATTACACTACAAGGGCCATCGTGGCGAAAGGCTGCCCGCAAGGAGGTGTCCTCTCGCCGCTTCTATGGAACCTGGTAGTAGACAGCCTCATCAAAACACTAAATGACAAAGGTTATTTTACCGTAGGCTACGCCGACGACATAACCATAATAATAAATGGCACCCACCAAAACGCCTTATGTAACCTAATGCGCCAGGCTTTGAAAATAGTAGAGGACTGGTGCAATAAACACCAACTGTCGGTGAATCCAACAAAAACCGAACTGATTCTTTTCACAAAAAAGAGGAAGTTGGCGACACTACAACTGCCACGATTCTTTGGAACTACCCTAAGCCTGGCAACTGAAACCAAATACCTGGGCATCTATTTGGACAAACAGCTGAACTGTGCAAAACACACCAACTACATCACCACAAAAGCTAGCATATCACTATGGCAGTGCAAGCGACTGCTTGGAAGGAATTGGGGTATCAGCCCCAAAGTCACCCACTGGCTATTATACACCACAGTCATTCGACCAATTATCACATACGGCTCACTGGTCTGGTGGCCCAAGACGGACCTGAGCACAGCCCAAAAAGACCTCGAAAAACTGCAGCGGTTCGCTTGTGTAGCAATAACCAGCAGCATGAGCACTGCACCCACTGCCACACTGCAAGTATTGCTGGGACTGCCACCCCTGCACCTCATCGTGCGAGAGGAGGCAGCTCTGGCAGCCTTCAGGCTATATATATCGGGAACCCTGAGCAGAGACTCTAGGGTCAAGCACACACGCATAAGGGAAGATGCAATCAAACGACCACCGATGATGGCATCACCCTGCGACAAAGCCCCGAAACTACACTTCTTTCAGAAGCACTACAACATCATACTCACAGAAGAACGGTGTGACTACTCAGGCCCGAAGGAGATGAGAGTATACACCGACGGATCAAAGACCGACTCCGGAACCGGAGTCGGAGTTTTCTCACATGACTTCAACATAAATATATCCAGCCCGCTGGGATTGTTCAACACCGTCTACCAGGCGGAATGTGTGGGCATTATACAAGCGGCTTACGCCATAGAAGCCAGGAGAGTTACGGACACCCGTATACGTATACTCTCCGATAGTGCCTCAGTCTTGCAATCCTTGGGGAAAAATTATATTACCTCCAGACTAACACTAGAATGTCACAACGCACTGGAACGGGTGACAGTGTGCAACCGTAATACAGTGACACTGCAATGGATAAAAGGACACAGCGGATCACTAGGTAACGACGCAGCTGACCAACTTGCTAGGAGAGCATCCAGCACGTCAGTCTGTGGACCCGAACCTATCGTACCCATCCCCTTCAACCAACTACGCAGGTGGCTACAAGAGTTCACCCACACACAAGCACAGAACTGGTGGACCTCGACACCGGGCTGCAGGCAATCCAGGGAAGCTATGCCGTCCTTAGATGGCAGGCTAACCAGGCGGTTGCTACGCCTGGACAGGAACGGCCTGCGCCTAGTGACGGGGACCATCAAGGGACACTGCTCACTGAATAAGCACTTCCACACAATAGGCATAACGGACAGCCCTCTGTGCAGGGCTTGCATGGAGGCTGAAGAAACCGTTGCGCACGTGCTCTTTGAATGCACAGGCGTCACCCAGATCAGAACAGAAACCCTCGGGTCACCCAGATCTTTCACGGATATCTTAAGCAGACCAGGAGACCTAATCAGCTTCTGGAGGGAGGTGGGCTGGTTGGAA
Organism: Tiliacea citrago; assembly: GCA_963921375.1. Classification (NCBI taxonomy): domain Eukaryota; kingdom Metazoa; phylum Arthropoda; class Insecta; order Lepidoptera; family Noctuidae; genus Tiliacea; species Tiliacea citrago. The sequence goes on from OY992802.1 coordinate 13,102,416, forward strand.
TAACCAACGACGGCCGCCATGGCCCACGCACAATGGTCCACATGAAGGACTAGGTGCGGAAACCGAACCCGCTAACATAGAACATAGAACATAGAACTTCTCCTGCTCTGGGCGGAGCGGGCGGGCGTGTCAGACTTTTACTGACTAAAACCCACCCGTGTTCCTTAATTTGCCTGTGTGACAGGGCCACGATATCCCTTTCGGACAAACTCGCAACCCTGGCAGGCATTGGCCCTAATGGACCCCGTCAATTCGTGCTGACGTCTCTTTGAGGCGCGCGTGGAACACAACGCGCCGTCGACCCGGGCCTGGTTCTTATCGGACGGCGAGCTACCCATCGCTCACCGTCAGCAGGCCCGCGCCTACGGTGGCCGGAAATCTCCTGCGGCGACTAGGGGCGTGAGGGCGCGAACCCTGCCTCTCCCTCACGCGTTCCGCCTCCTTCTTCGCGAGCATTACTGCTTCGCAGAAGGAGGATGACGGTACCTTGCCAATTCATTTATGAAAATATTATGTATGTAAGGAAAAATCTACATAAATTTAATAAGATAAGTGGTAGACTTAATTTTAATACTAGAAATAAAGATAAAATAGATCAACCATTTTTCTGATTATCTAAAGTACATTCATCTTTTATGGGGTTCTGTGTTAAATGTTACTACAAAATACCTTGTGATATATTGCAATTTTAAATGAAAGACGAATTTCTAATCTTATTTCAAATGGAGTGTGAATCAATTTAATTTCCGAATAACTAGTACTTTCGAAAAAATCATATAAAAGTTTAAATTATTAACGCAAACTGAACTATAAAAAGTTTGGTTTTTAAAGTACTTTTTATACAAACAGATGTTTGTTTACGTGTTTGGGAACTAAATTGCAAACACAGTAAAGCTTCCTCCACGCTCCGTTACACGTATAAGATGTGTAACGGAGCGTGGAGGAAGCTTTACTTATCATAATGTTATTACAGGCAGTTGTAAAGCCACGGATTTAGGCCGTCTACACACTCCGAGACTTGTTGCTAAAGTTCCTAGGTTAAAGATTAGCGATTTCGTGTGGAAAATACAACGGCTTGATTTAAAATGTAAATAGCTTTGTTTTGAGACCCTTGTTTTATGAGCTCAGGCCTATTATAAATGTAGGTACGATTGAGTATTTTTACTTCTAGTAGGCACGTCATTTATGTTACTAACCGACTATGTTCGAAATAAATCATAGAATTAGGAATAAGTATAATATTATAGAGACTAGCTGCTGCCCGCGGCTTCACGCACGTGTTTTTTTTTTTTCGAGAAAAAAAGTAGCCTAAGTTACTCCTTATAACATCAGATATCTGCCAGTGAAAGTCCCGTCAAAATCGTTCCAGCCATTTCGGACCAAACTGACAAAAATGTTTAATTTTGTATTTTTTTTTGTTTTAAGTACTGAATGTTACTTTCATATGCATTTAGTAAAAAGCTGTTGTTTTGATATTGCAAACAAATACTTAAATTTTATTTATTTGCATATATGACTGGTGACGGTGTATATTATAGATTGACTGAAATTGGCAGATTAAACTTGCACGAGCCTCTTTAAGACGTTGACAACAGCTAAACCGCGGCCCCTGTCAGACTGCATACAAAAGAAAGAGAAGCGCGATGACACAACGCTTATAAATTATTGCAAAATATGAAGCAATTATCTATTTACTCAAAAATGAATTGAGTAATCGAAAATAAAAAACAACCAAGTTCTGCATACAAATAAGACGTTCTTGTTATTAATTAAATACCAACCGTACGTTGATATTTAATACAGATATTTTGGATTGAAACTCAAAGTAAAGGGTTAGTTTACCGTTAATTTGTATCGAGATTATTTTTTATAAACGTGTTTTGGTAACAACCAAGTTCTGTTGTTCTGTTTATGTTCAAGAATAACATATATTTTTTCCGCTACCATAAACTATATAGATTTTTTTGTTTAAGACAAGCCTACTTTTATCATTTGCCTCTTGTCAGCGCCTTCAGTAGTTATCTAATATATAAGTATCTAATACTAGCAGCACCCTGCGGTAACACCCGTGTAGTCGATCGCGTAGGAATATCGGGATAAAAAGTATTCTGTGTCCTAATTCTGGTCATGGTCTACACATATGTCAACCTTATCTGTTCAGCCGTTTAAGCGTGAAATCATAACAAACCAACAAACAAATAAACAAACTCACTTTCTGGTAAGAATGCAGTGAGGTTCCCCTGAAACCAAAATATCGGTGGAAAACGTTGCTTATTATTGTCCTCAGACAAGACGACGCTTAAGATGAGCCCCAATCAAATGCCATATTCGTTAAGGACTAATTTCACCAATGAAACTGAACGCGTTCAGTTTCAGTTCAGCTTATATGAATATCAGTACCATTGGTGAAGTTCACCATAAGTCGATTTTCCAGACAGCCATCATCTGATGAAGATGGCTGCATGACCCAAACATAATTGGAAAAAAGGCTTGATATATGATTCTGTCAAGCCTTTTTTCCAACTATATTGTGGTCGGCTTCCAGTCTAACTGGATACAGCTGAATACCAGTATTTTACAATGGAGCGATTGCCTATCTGACTTCCATAGCCCAGTTACTGAGTAATACGATACCCCTTGGTGAGACCTGGCCTCCACAACCCAATGAATGGGTTAACAAACTCATTGGTCAAAAAGGGTTTGTTTATAATAATGTAACGTTACGATTAGGCGGAGGGCCAGTTGTAAGTCATACGTTTAAAAAAAGAAAAGATTTTTATCATAATTGATAAAAACTTTGTTTGAGTAGGAGTTCCAGGTCAGCTTCAATTTTGCGCCCGGATGGAGGGAAGCGGGATCGGCAGGCTATAGTGGAGCAGGACGAGGCCGGGCCGCAGTGTCTTGCGTCGAACAGGATCAGGAGAAGGTTGTCAACATCCCTTAACAGCTTTTAATGATAATTTACTTCAATATCTTTGTACATACAAAGTTTTCTCTTAAATTTCCATCGAAAGACAAGTTAACAGCTTAAGAAAATTACAAAAATAAATCAAGCAATCAATACGTCAATCTAAGTTTAGTTCAGTACCCAACTGTGGCTGATCAAATATGGATGGCCCGTGCACTTTGTAATGCCAGGTTATGTGGGACTCGGTTAGCTCGACACGTACGGTTGGCAGCAAAAGTAGCATCACACGTCCTATTCCAGAAAATAAAATAAAATAAGAAAGACAGTAAAAAAATACATTTACTTAGCACAGACTAAAAGGCATACAACATAATACAGGGTGGCAGGTACATCGACGATTCAGTACATGATTACCCCTCTGCGTTGAAATATTTCGTCAGATATAAAAGAAATGCTGTTCAACATTATCATCATCATTTCAGCCGAAATACGTCCACTGCTGGACATAGGCCTCCCCCAAGCACCGCCACTTATATCGGTTCTGTGCTTCCCGTATCCAGAAAATTCCTGCGGCCTTCACAAAGTCATCGGTCTACCTTGTGGGAGGCCTTCCAACGCTACGTATTACGGTATGCGGTCGCTACTCCAGAGTTTTTCATTTTGTTCTTTCTTATATCTATGACCCACATTTCGCAAGCTATGTTTAAGCCTATTCTCAAAAGAAGAACACTGTTCAAAAATTACTGATCCATTTATCTATTCAGGTTTTTTGTGTTTTACCGAATGCAAAAATCTACTAGCGAACCATGAAAACGTACCCATTAGTAAAAAAAAAAACTTAAAATGAAACAAAAACCGACAAACAAACACCTATTGAAGGTGCTTTAGTTGCTGTCTCTACAAAACTGAAGCTAATACGAAAATAGAAACACTGTTATGTTGTTAGAGCTCAAACAAATATAAACATAGAAATGTGGCTTTTTGCTAGTTTAGCCCCATGTAATATATTGGATGCGAGCCTTTAAAGAGTTTTTTAGAATTACCAAATCAGCACCAACTGTTCATACAAAAGGTCGTTAAAATGTCCATATTTATAATATTTTATTTCATTCCATATTTATATATAAGAATAAAAATGATCATAATTGGTTGGTCAAGTTTTCGTTGGTGTCGTTTATGAACGCTACCTGAGTTTAATTAGAAAAATAATTAATAAAATTTGTTGACCTGTAATATGTTTTTATTTTAACTCCTAATGTACACCCACAGATCAGAAAAAGACAGTTTATGATCTGAGTATACACCCTAGTAAAACATTAGTATAATAATATAATAACTTATTTGTCAAGAAATATTTGAGAAATAACAAGTTAAAATCCAGGATCTGACAGACCCACCAAGCATAGGTACCGTGTAACTTTTTGCCTCCAGGCATTAAATCGGTTAAATCGTCCGTATATTCAAACCCTAACTGTCTGTCTGTTCTTCAATAGTCTTATGTCAATCTGCTAAACAACTCCTTCCCCTGACTGTACTGTACACGGCCATCAAAATCATTATTAGACTTACGGCTACAGGTACCACAGTGCCTAATAGCTGGACAGTAATTGGAACCTCTCAGGCACCTGCCTTAATTGGTTCAGATTAGTAACGCTTGCCTACCAATAGGCTCGACCAATCACTGCTGAAGTGGAGTGGCTAGAGGGATTTAGTGCACGACAGTAACCAGTTGTGATGGTAATTTTCTGTACCTTTACCAAAATAGATAGTGTAGTTGTAGGCGAAGCACTATAATGTAGTTAGTCAGTAATCAGATGTGGCATGTCAAGCCATTATAATGTAATAAACAGTAAGATTAGGTTTATGTGTTAAGAAACACAGCAATCAAAATATCAAATAAATGTAAACAAAGGCCTCTCAGTAGGCATCACGTAGTTCATCCCCATCATCATCATTTCAACCGAAAGACGTCCACTACTGGACATAGGCCTCCCCCAAGCACCGCCAGATCGACCGGTTCTGTGTGTGTGTGTTCACGTAGTTAGGATGCCCAAAATCAGTAGATTGTAGGTGCTATCAACAAATATGTTGATATCTTTGTAATCCGAGCAATTAAATATTTTAAAGTTGATGTATGATATCAGTAGGCCTTCAGCAACTAAATTCACATTGTTTCCCGTTGCATTACCATCTAAATGACTAAAAGTAGAGCGCCATAAATCAAAACAAAGAACGTACCTACGATTGCGCAATAATATTAGATATTGCATCCTGATTTTACAAGGTCAAAGTGAACTGCGTCGTAGTGTTCCTTAGGGAAAGTCCATTTTTAAGAGTTCCGTTTGGATGGTCAACAAAGGCTTAGTAGGTCCTCCCGCTACTAGCGCCCATGACCAAAACTATAAGTAAGGTCACATTTCAATCAAATCAAGTTTCATTCAGTTTCAATAGAGTCATCAAGTTCAGTCTTCAAGAAGTCTACGGTTAAGCAACAGCTCCGCATACCTGTTGTCTTCACGAGTCGTGCTCATCCTCTTTAAGTAGCTTACGGAAGTCAAGTTTATCATAGTTTAGGATTATTTAGTGCACTGTTGAACTGTATTATAAAGTTTATTCTTATGTGATTAACTGTGTACCCTATTGATGATCTTATTTTATTTTTCAATCTATAACTACCTGTTCCACGCAATCACAAACAGCCGACCTAACATTTTCCCTACAAAATATTTCGACAAACTCTAATCTAACCAATTCTATTTTAAGCCAGTTACAAATTAAAGGTTTAATTCTTGGGGTCGGCGCGGTAAAACGTTAACAAAGGGCCTACGGTAAAGAGGGTCAAAGAATTGTGTCAGTTTAGTCAACAGTACACGTAATTTAACTTTTAGCGGATTACAAGAAGTATTTATGAGTTACTTAATTACGTTTTTAGGGGTAGCCAACAAGGAACCCTTATAGTTTCGCCATGTCCGTCTGTCTGTCTGTCCGTCTTCCGTCTGTCCCCGGATTAGCTCAGAGACTCTTAGTACTAGAAAGCTGTAAATTGGCATAGGTGTAGATGTTAGTTACACTGACAAAGTCGTATTAAGTGAAAAAATTCATGGCAGTAGTATATATAACGAAATTGAAAGGAAAACTATCACAGCGAAGTAGACCTTAAAAGTTAACGAGTAATAGTCGACCCATTTAAATTTGCAGTTGGAAAATTGACCGTGACGTATGGGAGAACATGTTTTTCAACTACAAAGTTAAGTTTGTTTTTGGGATAAATCCATCCCAACTACGGAACCATTCATTGTGCGTGGTCCGACACGCACTTGGACGGTTTTTTTATTTATGTTGTAAAGTGCATGGCTGTACCTAGTAATCTCAAACTCAGTATCTCACTGGTATAACATGGGAATGGTGAAATGTAAGTTCAATATAAGATATACTTATGCCTTATGCTTAGACATAAGACATACACAGCTTCAAGCCCACGTTTTCAGTAACAATGCCTACAAACAATTCACCTTACTAATAGAAGATTGACCTTTCCTACTTTGTACAGACGCCAGCACATTAAGCTACTACAATCTGTCAAATTTCTTCAATAGATTTTCAACTTTAACCCTACAGCATAAGGTTTAAGGTTGATTGGGAAAATTTGACAGTTTCGGGTAGCTTGATCTGCTGGCGTCTGTACAACCTATGACTGATCTCAATAAAAGAAAGTGAATATTCATATAATTAATGTTAATAATCTATTCAAAAGTTGTTGATTGCTAATTGTTTTCTAATTTTATTTTTATTTAATAAATTTGATTATACCTTTTTCTGTGCCCTACAGGGTCCGTAATAGTACCTTAGCTTTAAGCCATTGTAACACCTTTACTTTGACATTATGGAATGCAAATAAATATATGAATATGAATATGTAACTATCTGAACATACCTACATGTAGAAATAGATGAATAGCAGTGTAGATTAAAGACCGACGGAACCTTTCTAAAACTACACGATGTTTCCCTAACTGAAAAGACCCTCGACATAAATAGCGATCGCTTTACAACCGAATTCGATCGCAAAGTCCTAATGGCGTCCCTAGACAGGAAAAAATGCTTGATAAGGTTGTGATTTTTTCGTTGTTATCAAGCAATTTTGGCCGTCTTGAGATCCCATTAGGACTTTGCAATCCAATTCGGTCGTAAAGCGATCGCTATCTATGTCGAGACTGACTGACTTTAAGTAGATACTCATACTTCAGTAACCATTCGGTACAAAACATTAATCAAGCCATTTCGCTATAAATATTTTTGTATAATGACAACCAGTTTTTTTAAGGACAACCCCTTTTTTTAAGGACAACCACTTTTTTTTTAAGGACAACCACTTTTTTTTAAGAACAACCACTTTTTTTTTAAGGACAACCACTTTTTTTAAAGGATAACCATTTTTTTTTAAGGACAACCACTTTTTTTTTAAGGACAACCACTTTTTTTTTAGGGACTACCACTATCTAAATCTAATAAACACAGCAATTGATGAATACTATAGCATAATCAGCCTGTAATGTTCCCACTCTGCTGGGACATAGGCCTCCTCTCTTCGAGAGGGAGCGGGCCGTAATCCACCACGCGTGCCCAGTGCGAGTTGGTAGATGTCACATGTCTTCGAATTTTTGGTTCTAGTACATGCCGGTTTCCTCACGATATTTTCCTTCACCGTGCCTACTTGGGTTCAAACCCACGACCTACAAACTCGTCACGGTCGTTGTCACTAGGCCACCACTGCTCACATGAATAGTATTTTAAACAATTCATGAATACTATTATATTCATGAATTGAATGATGAATGAATTGTTAGCTCGTCACTTTCAATCTCAAATACACCTTCCAACTATTTCACCGACAAATAAAAACAATTGTTTTCTAGAAAACAAGGCATTTCTGAAACCAAATCCAATTATCCGTCATCGCGTGCTCAAAAACTATAAAACAAATATATTTGGCACACAAAAGAGCAATAAGCTATTATTTTTCTGTATATAGCAGTGTTATAAATTATGTATTTTCATAATAATATAGTACAGATTTCCCAAAAAAAGTATGCGCTTCGGGAAATATCGTCTACTTCATCTTAGATCTAATATAGAGCTGTTTGTGCAACCATGGAACTACTGGCCTATTTTGTATTATCATGCGTACAAAATAATAGAATAACAACTCTATGCAATTCCAAAAAACAATGACTGGAGTATTTAACCCTACTGCGAGAAAACTTAATACAAACACGCAATGATAAGGTACTTCAAAACTCGGTAGTACAAAACTTAGAACCATTACCTCTGTGGGTTTATGACGCAAAGTTCATGCTAATTTGGAAACACGAAGATTACCAAAACGCATAACTTTTCTGGTTTACCTATACCTATGTCAATTTTATAAGCGGTCAATCCGTCAAGCGTTTGACCCGAAACGTAGCACAAACTAATATTAGTACGATTTAATTAACATTTGTATGAACCTTTGCGATAACATCTGAACAGGGAACACGCTACTCCCTGTATTTGTATGAACCTTTGCGATAACATCTGAACAGGGAACACGCTACTCCCTGTATTTGTATGAACCTTTGCGATAACATCTGAACAGGGAACACGCTACTCCCTGTATTTGTATGAACCTTTGCGATAACATCTGAACAGGGAACACGCTACTCCCTGTATTTGTCGTCGCTTTTTTAGCCGACTACGCAAAAAACGCCTCCTTTGTAGGGTTCTGTACCTCAAAAGGACAAAACGGAACCCTTATATGATCATTCGTGTTTATGTCTGTCTATCAGTCCGTCTGTCACAGCCAACTTGCTCCGAATCTACTAGACCAATTAAGTTGAAATTTGGTACACATAATGAATTTCTCTGAACACGGATGTGTGACGTAAATAAATCATTTTTGGGTCATTTGGGGGGCAAATTAGAAAATTTAAAAAAAATGCTACCTGTACCGTGTGACATATCAAAAGAAAGGGTTTGTTGTAAGGATTTCAGATATTTTTTTTTTTATAATTTTGAAATAAAAACTTTTAAATATATTTAAGAAAACAGATGAATATCTATTGACCATTCTCACCCCTGATATCCACAACTACTAAACCTAAAAGTTTTGATAAAAATACAAAAAATTGTTTTTTACTTAAAGATTACAGGAAAATCTATAAGAAGTCTGTGGTCTTAAAATCTTAAATTATGCGTACAAACTTACATTTGCAGTTGGAATGTATGAAGGAACATGTTTTTCAACTACAATGTTAGTTGGTTCTTTGGATAAATTCATCCCAACTACGGAGCCCTTCATTGTGCGTGGTCCGTACACGTACTTGGCCAGTTTTTTTAGATACAAATTTTTAAACGTTACAATCTTTTGTACGGATAGTGATGTGGTGATATATCCGAACTTCATATAGTTTACCTATATAATTGCTTTATCATCGATTGAATGTCACTTGCACGTCATAAAACATCAAGATCTATTTTTGCTTTAAAACCAATGCGACAGTCAGTTAGTTTGGAATCAGATCTTAGTGAAGTTTCAAATAACTGTTTTTTTTAAATAATATTTTAATGGCCTGGTTGCTGGGACCTTTTAGCCAAGTCTTTATTTATTTACTAACTTTGTTCAAATTTAATTAAATGGAATAGGAATAGGGAGTGGGCGGGGATATCATCTTCATGCATTGATGCATGAAGATGATATCCCCGCCCACTCCCCTTGAGTTTCAGTAATGATGTGGCACTTTACTGAGACTTCTCGCGGACTTCTTGAGAGAACTTAAAGTGATGTTGTACTGTTTTGTTTCAATTGCCTACACTAATGCACGTTCACACACTTAATGGTTAATAATCCACCATTATTATACATTAATATTCGGCTAAACACAAATTTTAGAAAATAAAACAAAACTGCTAAACATGTCACTTCACTTTCCCGCCAAGAACCAGCCAAATTACTGGTAGTTTTTGTCAAAAGTGGTAGCAAATAAGAGGTTGACTATACCTACCTATTTACTAATAAGTACTTCATAAACAAAAAAGAATAATATTACAATAATAATTTGACATGCTTCTTTCAGAAGAAATAATACATTTTATCAGTATTATCACTAACAATCTTGCGCTAGCAGAACTAATTTAAATTATTAACTTTGTGTGGTGTTTGGGTCACCAAGATACAGGCTGTGCCTAGTGTGGGACCCGCTGTTAAATAATATATAATTTTTCTGTTGGTAAAATTTCATGCATAATTGTATATTTCATATATTTGTGAACTATGTGTAAGTTTAATAAAAGAATTTGATTTGATTTGAAATTTTTAACAATCACATTAATGATGCTATGTGAAATTAGCAATCGTAATTTTATACGCACGTGTTTGAACGGTATTTAGCAGGGACGTGCCGTTATTCGCCACCGCATCTGCAACCACATCTGCACTAATCAATGCGGAGTTTACGCGGATGCAGAGGTGGACAAGGGTGAACTTAAGTAAAATCATAATCAACAAAATGGATATTATAATCATTAACATCATCACTATAGCTTTAAATTGTCACATGTTTACGAAATAATCTTATATCTATAATTTCGAAAGCTATACTAATTTTTAAATAAATGATTATATTTTAGTATCTAATTATTTTATTAAAAATTCCGCGAATTGAATTAGGATCAACATACAACGAAACAGAGCTGCAATTTGCAAAAAACGTAAGAAGTTTTGAATTTCACCTGGCCGTCTTGTCGGATCCCTAAAGACTTGACATCCGCGTCCGCGGATGTGAGCCACCAAAAATCCGTACCCGCATCCGCAACCACGGTTTTAAAATATTTAGTTGCTAAAACGTAAGAATTCGGAAAGTCAGAAGTCGTCAATCATTTTCAATAAATAATTAGGACTGCCTGGTTGGTCTAGTGGTCGCAAGCGCTACTGCTGAGCATGTGGTCCTAGGTTCAATTCCCGGGTCGGCCAAAAGTGTTTTTGGATTTTTCCATCTGGAATTTCGGATGGATGGCAATTGGCTCGCCCCCTATTACATGGAATTAAACATAGCTGGTGACTGTGTGTACTATAGGTACACGTCTGCCTAACCCTTCGGGGAATACAGGCGTGATGTTAAGTTTATTGTATATAATTTATAAATGTTCAATAATTATGTGGTCAGACGTGATAATCAAATCAAATCAATATATTTTATTTCACATAAACCTACATGGGCACTTATAAAACGTCAGAAGCTAGGTGCACGGTTCCAACTGGTCGTTTCCTATGGAGAAGAGCTGGTAAGAAACTCCACGGTTACTCTTTTAAAAATAATTGGCTTTTACAATGTTTTCAAATTAGAAAAGAAAGAAAGAAAAACAAATTATTTGTCACAGAAAAAACAGAAAAAAAAAACAGTGTTAATAGGTATGAGGACAGTGTAGGCCCGTCAACTAGTACCAGGTACTTAACAAAATAGAAAATGGTCTACAAATCTATTAAGTATACAGTCTATTAAGCCTACAACGTTCTCACATTTCACAAATAAAATAAAATAAAAAACTTTACAAAAAACTTATTTATTAAAATAATAAAAAATAAAAACCTATTTAAACCAAATGACATAAATTCCATTACAACTGTAACAAATCTGAATTAATATCCTGTCCACAAAAGCCACTAATAATGGAAGTTCTAACAATTTTTCGACACAAAACTATGCATTGTTTGTTTATCTATGAGTGTTGCCATTTGTCTGTGTCATCAAAGCGATCGTGGCACAGCGAAAATACATTTTCGAAACAGTTTTACGTTTCATTACCTTTTGTTTGAAAAACATTGTCAGGTTTTGTCGTTTTTTTTCAGTACCTTAGTCATCTCTAATTTTGTCGTTGATAGGCCGCTTGCTTGTTTGCCACCTAAGCCTAATGAGTGCGTTTCATCAAATAGTTTCTATGCCGTAATCTTGGTTCCACTGTTGTAGGACGAAGTAACGAACACAAATACGCAGTGAAGCCAACATTACGGCATAGGAGCTATTTGATGAAACGCACTCTTCAATATGGGGACGATGATAAAATAAAATAAATTTAATTCAGACTAATTTATTTGTCCATAATTGTTAGTAGCAAAGGTCATAAACTATGTTAGTCATCATTCATATTTAATTCAAAATTCAAATAATAAAATCACTCATGTCAAAAAATCCATATATTCTATGATGATACGACAATAATTTAAACTTCATATATCTAATGATCTTTCCAGGTCTGCATACAAAAACTCAATCAAATATACCCAATAGTTTAGTCACCAAGCTAGTCAAATATCGGCAAAACCCATAGTCCGCCCATCATTACTATTTAGTTTGTTAAAAAAACAACATTTTTATAAAGTACGGTTGTTAAAATTTATTTGACGTTTTAAAAATACCTACGCCTATGCTCTAGTACTGCCAGTATTTTCAATTATTGTCGTACTATCTTTTGCCAGCGGCTTCGCCCGCGTGGATGTCGGAAATTATCCAAAAGAAACGTACAGTCGGTGACCAGCATTACCTGACCTCTCTTATAAAGAAGAAGAAGAGGGGTCATGTAATGCTGGTCACCGACTGTACTACCGGGATGAAAGTATCCTATGTCTTAACCCAGGTCATGGTGTACTCATGTGTCAAATATCATCCAGATCCATTCAGCCGTTTAGTGTAAAATCGTAACATTAGTATTATATATAATATTAGTTAGGATTGATGACTCCACATTCTATAAAACTTAATAATTGTTTATCTCATAACTCAAGTCATCACCATTTCAGCCGAAAGACTTCCACTGCTGGACATAGTCCTCTCCCAAAGGTGGCGGGTTTGCCATAATCGCCACGCTTGGCAGGCAGGTTGGCGATCGCAGTATGGTGTTAAAATGCATAGAGAACGCTGCTGCCCATTCTCTACTAAGTCCCTCAGTCGCCTTTTACGACATTCACGGGAAGAAGTAGAACTTACAAGTACTTAGTTGAGTTCATCGATAAATTGATCCAGAAATTAGTAGAAGCTCACGAAAAGAGGCTTCATCAGCATGTGAACGTCGATGCAATCCAGCTTCTCGATCACACAAATATAGTAAGAAGACTAAAAAGACCAAAACCGTTCGAGTTAGTGTTTAGTGTTAGTGAATAGTGTAAAGTACAAAAGTGCCAAACAAACACAAGAATGAAGCGTATTCGCCTTAATAGAGACAATAAGAAAAGTGCTATTGAAGACACATTCTTAGTAAAGACAAATTAGTAGTTTAGGTTATAATTTAATTACCTATTAGTCTATCTATAAGGCTAGATTGTAATAAGATTAGGGTTCATTCTATTGATCAATCCTAGGACAAGAAAAAAAAAAAAAAGTAATACTCAAAAATAAATAATCTTTATTTCTAGTTTTATAATTTAGTAGTCATATCGCAGCTTTTTCTAATAAACAGTTACTGAATCTTAACAAAACTACTCATTGATGCTTTTATAGTGTAGGTCCTAGTTGTGAATTGTAGATGTCAATATGAATTAATCGTAACCAAAGGAGAGGTCAAAAGTGGTATAATATTCCGTAGATTTTTAAACGCTAATGTGATGTTATTAGAAAGTTTATTTATTATGCTACTCGATTATAGTTAAAACTGATTTTTTCAGGCACCCGTTTTTGAGTAAAGTGTTTCAATACAAACAAAACGCACATAGTCTTTATTTATTCAGTTCTATGCAATATAATTATCTTAAATGTGGCTAAAGTTTCCGTTTCTTTTAAATATTTTGAGATTTTATTATAGTTTTAGCTGCAGCTCCATGAAATTAAGACAAAAAATATTGATTATCATGACAATCCAATAACAAAACGTGTCGAAAAAAAGTCAAAGCTGTAAATGTCAAGCCGAGTCCTGCGGGGCGAGCATGGCCTACTGTGACATGACTTGAGTCACACATTTTATCACAGTTTGAGTGATAAAACTGTTTTGTCATAAAATGCTAGTACAAATTGACATGACATAATTTATCATGTCTTGTCACAAACGTCTTGGCACACCCGTGCTCGGCCCGTTGCTGACTGACATTGTCATTGTCACGTCTTTTGCCACAGGGCTGCCATCCCTAAAATATAAATAATGTTTGTAGTTAGTGATGCCAACATTTTATTTTTCAACACTTGTTTTAAAAAAAAACGGGCGGCGTTAAAAAAAAATGCACAAAGACCGAGAAATAATCACCCTGTTTCAGCCAATATAGTGTCATAAGGCTGTTTAAATTTTCAATTATTTTAGTACCAAGCTCCATACATTTAGTGAATTTAATATAATTTACTAATCGCATGCATTATTCAAGTTGATGAATTAATATCTTAAAATAATAATTAAATATGTATTTGCACGCCGACATTAATTCTTGATCGATCTTAATTTCTTAAAATGATAATTAAATATGTAAAATTTGCTCGCTGACTTAAAGGCTTCTTGGCAATTAAAAGTATTCTTGATCGATATATTATCTTATGGCCTTTCTGTAGGTACGTTATTTATGCAATGATTTTGTTTATTTTTTATTTAAGTTAATAAAAAATAAAACATTGTATCCCGTTTACATAACACTGTCTACTGAAGTACCATTTATTTTACCACTGTTTGTAAATTCTCCTGACAATTCGGGCTTAATTCTCTCAAATTTATTTCGACAGTTTTCAATTCATAATACACAATGAAAATAATATTGAACCAACTGTGACAATGTTATGAAATATTTCCACGAAATCGTTGCCGATTATACGAAACGCTTTTTGTATGTCAAGAGCTTGTCGCTTTAAGTCAGACTAACTATATTACCATTTTAACACCCCAGTCACAAAATTATATGTAGCGAAAGAAATAAACATTGTTGTGTCAAATAAACAGAGCCGTTCGCCATTTATTCTGACAAATGGAATTCAGGTTTACGGGTCCGAGCGACCTCGGGTCAAGAATAAGAAAAATGGAGTGTCTACACTTATACGTTCATTTTGGTAAAAAAAATCGTTAAGCTTAATTTTGGCTCATTATTCATCATACTCCTGCCCTTATTCCAATTTATTAGGGGTTGGCGCGCTTTCATAATAAGGCACGAATATTGAGGGGTTCTTTCTAATCGTGACTTGTGAAAAGTCTAAAATAAAATATCTTTCTTCTAAATAGTTTTTAACACATTGAATGCCGACTACGGATCTCGTATCCGTATATGGTTTCTATGCAGGACGCCGACTACGGGTAGATACGTAGGATTTCTATTCGAATTTCAATAGAATATACAGTAACTAGCCTCACCAATAGAGTATTTTTATATAGGATGGCATCTCAAATAATACATGGTTTAATAAAAGAGTAACTTTATTGAATATAAGTAAAAACAAAAAAAAAAATTTAAAGGTATTTGGACATTTTTACTTTCTTACTTTTATTACTTCCAGCTTGTGTTTCTTCGAAATAACCAAAACTTACAGTTAAGTACCAAGGCTGCCGAATCTACGTAATTATAGATAACTAGATTTTGCCCGCGGCTTCGCCCGCGTGGATGTCGGAAAAAATGTCACGAGAACGTATTACCGTATTATTAAAGTACACTGTTAATGCAGATTATAAACTATAAACTTTGTTACCAAATTTCATCTAAATCCGTTCAGCCATTTTTGCGCCAATCCAAACATAAAACCATCCCCTTTAAAATTGACTACCCCTTAGAATAGAATAGAATAGAATAGCTTTTATTTGCAAATATGGGTTATACATATGTAGGTAGTAGTAGGTTTTCATCAGAGTTCTGCCATATTTCACCATTCGGCATGCAAACATTTTCATTACCTATATAAAATTGTTAAAATTTAAACTCTTGTTGGAACATTAAATTAGTTATGTCATTCTCATTAAATAAAATTATTAAAATTCAAATATTCAGTAAAAAAAAAAAAAAAAAAATTGTCAGTAACAGTAGGTATACAAGAAATACAAATCGTGGTCCGAAGATAAATAAACAAACAAACATCAAAATTCCAGGTCATAGACAACACACCATAAATATTCCATACGCAAAACAATAATTAATTAATTAAAAGTTCGAGGTGGTCTGATAAAAATTGTCCGTTAAAAACTCAGTTACACTGTAATATGCTTTATGTATTAACAATTTACGAAGTGTACTTTTGAATTGCAACGTTTTCAAGTCTTTCCATGCACTTAGCAATTTATTATAAACAACTGGGGCCATGCAATAAATACTTTTGCGGATCATAGCGGTTTTACACGGTACATTATTTAATTTTGAATTGTCACGTCTGTTTCTTGGGTATACATCGGCCAAACGTTCAAAACGATTTGGATTGTTCTTCACAAACATAGCCACTTCAAGAATATAGATACACGGAAGGGTCAATATGTTGTACTGCTTGAAATATGGCTTGCAGCTGTCGGTGGTTTTTAGCTTATACATTGACCGGAGACATCTGTTTTGAGCCTTAAATGCTGTCTCTTTGTCGGTGGAGTTCGCCCAGAAAATGACACCATAGCGTAAATAAGATTCAGCAATACCGTAGTACGCCGCAAGAAGTGTTTTTGTATCCACTATGGAGGATAGTCTATGTAAAGCAAATGCAGACGAACTCAATTTTTTACACAACCTGTCAATATGTGCTTTCCAGTTTAAACTGCAGTCTATTTGTAATCCTAAAAATTTGGTATCAGTTACTTCATCAATGTCGTTATTTTTGTACGAGTAGTGTATGTTAAGGTTAGGTACACGAGGCATACGTTGTCTAAAGTGCATTATCATAGTCTTACTTAAATTTATATTCAAATTATTCTTATCTAGATATTTAATCAAATTGTCAAGAGAATCATTTATGTCCGTTTCATATGTATTTTTATTTTTACACGGGATCGTAATGGTACTATCATCAGCAAACATAGTTAAGCCCTTCCACCCCGTTAGGGGTAGATTTTTTGACAACCCTGATACACCTTTTCCTTTATTTCCGATCTTAAATATAAATACCGAGTTTCAAGTTAATCGAACCGCGCGATATATCTTTCCATACAATTATTTTCCCCCACAAAATTCAACACCCCCTTTAAAAGGTTGTTTTAGAAAATGTATGTTTATGGTCGTTTTATTTTTTAAGAAAATATACAGGTCAATTTTCAAGTTTATTGATCAAACGAAACAGAATTTTGATTTATATCAAAATTATGTTTCGTTTGATCAATAAACTGGCTTTTCGCCCCAAAAAGAGTTTATTTTTGAAAAATATTCAATCATGTGTGTTATTCAATTACTTTGGAGTTTATCAAGACGTACAGTAAAGTCCTTCCCTAAAACTGAAAAACCCCCTTTTGCCCCATAAGGGTTACATTTGAATAAACCCATTTATTATTTTTACTTGAATACAAAACTTTGCGAATGGACAACTTCAATACAAAACTTTATCCCCCTTTTCACCACCTTGTGGATTGAAATTAAAAAAAAACAACGATTTACGTTGTATCAGCCAACCATACGCCGAAATATTAGTGAATTTAACTTAAAAAATAAAGAACTTAATTATTAACAAAATTTCACCACTTAAGGGTTGAAATTATAACTACACCGTTACGTTAGCTTCCGACCATAAGCCTAGATAATAAATTTAGTGATTTTTACATTCTAAAACAGGGATGCACAGACTTATTAAGACTAGGGGCCACTCGGGCAAATAATGAACTGATGGCGGGCCGCCAGAAGTATAGGTAATTAAAGACAATAAAGAATTGATAATAATGTATTAAAATTGAAAAAAAAATTATTAATTTGAAGCGTGGCATAGTGCTTACAATCTTTTTTATATTTGGCTCAAATTTACTTGTAGCAACACGTAAAACTGCTTCCAAACTTTCGTTTGCGGTTTCGATTTTTTGTTTTATTATTATTTAGTATTGAAAAGGTTTGTTCACATATATAGGTAGAACCAAATAAGCTGGCACATTTCAGAGCGTTTATGCGCAACTCTTTGTACGTATTTTTATCAATGCAGCGGTAAAATTTCAGCAAGTCTCCTTTAGTTGAATTTGTTGCGTAAATCTTGGTCGTTTTGAATGTCGATAATTTCTAACTGCATTGACTCTAGCGCATTTTCAATTGAAATCGTGAAAGGATTGCTGAATATGTCCAACAGAGGTTTCACTTTTTTAAACTCCGAAAATCTGTCTTGAAAAGATTGAATCAAAATATCTAGCTTTTCTACATAACTGAAATTAATCGCAGTTTTGTTGAATTTTTCAGCCATTTTCTTATAATTCGGAAAATGATTGTAATTTCCAGAATTCAATTGCGATCTGAAAAGTGTCAGCTTGCATTGAAAGGATGATACATGAGCGCAGAGCTGGGATATCAGTTGATTTTTGCCTTGAAGCCGTGTGTTCAAGACATTCAAATGATTTGTAATGTCAACTAAAAAAGCCAAATCACACAACCAATCAGGATTTTTAAGTTCCGGGACATCCCTTTGCTTTTCCGCCAGAAATATTCCAATTTCTTCCATTAAATTTAGAAATCGTTCCAGTGTCAATCCACGACTTAGCCACCTTACTTCTGTATAATACAGTAAATCTCCATATTCGCTTTCGATGTCATCAGGAATTATTTGAATTGCCTGTGATTGAGTCCTCGTGATTTTATGAAATTTACAGTCGAAACTACCACTTTCATGATATTTTGAAATTCAATTTTTTTAGAACAGAGGGCTTCTTGGTGTATAATGCAGTGAAACTGCATGAGATCTTCAGCGTTTATGTTTTTTTCTTGCAGATGCTTTTTCAGCAAAGTAACTAGCCCAGAATTGACACCAATCATCGAAGGAGCACCGTCAGTCGCAACTCCCGATAATTTTGATAAGTCCAAATCAGTTTTTGAACACTCATCCAAAAGTACATTGAGTATATCAACTCCTCTGGTTTGTCCTTTCAATGAATACATTCCTAATAACTCTTCTAAGACTTCAAAATCTTGAGTAACACCTCGTATGAATATGAGAAGTTGAGCTGTGGAACTAATATCAGTGGATTCGTCGAGTGCTAATGAAAAAAATTCAATGATCTTAGTTTTTTCATTTAATTGTTCCGCAATATTACCTGACAAAGACATAATTCGTCTTTGGATAATCATACGATTCAGTTGAATTTTCGCAAACTTTTTTGCTGCTTCTGGACACATTTTCTTAGCGGCAATTTCTATGCATTCTTTTACAAAATCCCCATCATTGAAGGGGCGACTTCGCTTTGCTATCATTCGAGAAATTTCATAACTAACTTCTGTAGCTATTTCTGAATCTTGAATGGGTTTTGTAAACATAGCTTGCTGACCAATAAGCTCCCGTTTTAAAGACAACATTTTTTGCTTTCTTAATTCGCCTGTAAACTTGGTAAAAGTAGGATGCTGCGTTTCATAGTGCCTTTTTACATTATATTCCTTTGCAACAGAATTCTTGGAAATTAAACAAGCACTTAAGAACGCGCGCGCGAAATTCAAATTACTTTTCGAACATATTTTTTTTTGTTTTATTCTGGAATAGAATTCAATATTTTTCGAATGTACGAGAGTATTATTTTTGCTGTCGGCGGGCCACCAGTATTCGACCGGCGGGCCGTGGTCTGTGCATCCCCTTTCTAAAATGAAGGACTTTCCATACATAACTTCATCCCTCTTTTTAACCCTTCGGGGGTGGTAATATCAAAAATACTGAAACACGTATATATTAATTTTCAATAGTCAGCCTTAACACAAAATATGGAGATCCTAACTTCAAAACTGAAGGACTTTCGTATAAACTTCCATCCCCTATTTTACCTCTTTAGGGGTGGAATTCCCAAAAATCCTTTCTTATTCGTTGTTTACGTTATAAAGAGAACCTCTGTACAAAACTTCAGCTTTCTAGGTCAAAGGGTTTAGGCTGGGCGTTGATGAGTCAGTCAATCAGTCAGTCAGTTAGGACTTGTCTTTTTATTTATAATAATAATAATGCCATATACGTATCATATTTGTAAATAGACAAATGTATGGTGGCAGTCAACTTAGGCCGTGTAGCCAATTTTGACATTCAATGGGTTAAGGAGAACGTGATGCCACTGACAGAGAAACTACCACCCTGTAGGACATGATCAGCTTGCGTCGTACCCAGTGGCATTGGTTAATTTAATTTATCTATAATGCAAATTCAATAAAAAAAAATTCTAGCCTTTTCCCAATAATTGTGTATTGTTTTTTGTATTTAATATATGGGGCGAGGACCTGAAATAAATGTTTTATTTTTTATTTTTTGACGCATGTATTTAATTCGGCCTGCTACCATTTATGTCAGCCGCATCACTGTCTATATTTGCACGAATGTCGACGATACGGCCATCTACTATTATAGAATAGAATACTCTATATTATGTGCACCATAAATATTACAGATATAAATGTTGAAATTTTACATAGGGTGACACAATGGGCGGTCTTATCGCTAAAAGCGAAATCTTTTACAGAAAACCTTTGGATGGATTTAAGTGAAAAGGAGAGACAATACTGCAGGTAGTCAGTGGTGTACCATTTACATAAACAATAAATACATACATACATAAAGCAATACACTTATCTATATAAATATACAATAATAAACATGAAACAAGAGCAACAAAACAAAAGGCGTATGTAAGGATCTTAGCAGGTAGCGTGCTGTAGTTTCTGCCTACCCCTATGGGAAAAAGGTGTGAGTCTATATGTATGTTTGTATGCCAAAGTCGCCTGGTCCATGGGAAGCTTTCGGTACATTAGATCTCCATTTCTTCTTCCTCCTTGTCTCAAACAGACAGCATCTGACGTCACACCCAAATTCCCTAGACATTGTCGATTCATTAGGGTGGTTGGAAGGCACCTCAATTGGGTCCATAAAATTAATAGCCGCTCCCCGAACAATAAAACGTTAGAATTGGAATAAATAAACTCTTCATCAAAAGAAAATCAAAGCCCTTAATTTATTGAGCCACCCACAGGAAAGTCCTGTTAAGGTTGCCTGCGAGATGCCATTTAACAATAAAAACTTAAATCCTCCGTTTAATTTAGAAGGAACCCACCGCGCCGTAGCTTGAAAGTTTGATCGTTAATATACTGTCTGTCTTTAGGCACCTAAAAATCACTAAAGTTAGTTAGCAGTAGCTTGAATTTAGTGTCCGTAAGTAAGCGGTCGATTTATGAAAGCACTTAGGTACATTATATATCTAGAGCGTCAGTATTATCTATAATATTACATACTATCTAGCCCCACAGACGTCCCATAGAAAATGCACTTTCAGTTTTCCCGAATTTTCAAATTTAATAAAAATAACACTTTTTAGCATTACATGTTTTAAAATAAAACTTGTCACTAAAATGTATAAAATAAAAATAAATAATTTAAAAAGTTAAAGACATGGCTGCCCTGTCAAAAAATAAACTACGGGAACGGGACCTCTTAGATTAAAAAGTTTTCCACAGAATTTACTTTTTAGTTCGTTTTTAGACAGAGTCGTGTTTTAAATTTTTTGATATCTTTTTATTTATAAATATAGATATGTAATTGTCCTGACTGATTCATCAACGCAGAGCCGAAACTACGGAACTAGGAACGTGAAATTTTGCACACGGGTTCCTTTGAACACTAATAAAAGGTTTCTGGAAATTCACCCTTGAAGGGGTTGAAAAGGGCGGGTTATATTTGTATGAAAAATCTTACTCCTTGAGTTAATAAACTTGAAACTTGGCACAAATACTTATCTTAGTAAATTATGAAGTTTGTTCTTTTCTGTTTCTAAAGGGTGATTGGGGGGTGTCAAAGTTTGTAAGGAAAAAATTTAACGCACGGTTGGATTAACTCGAAACTCAGTAATTAAACTTAAGACCGAAAATAAAGTATAACGTGTATCAGGGTTTTTTGAAAATCTACCCTTAACGGGTGAAAAGGGGTATTCAATTTTACAGGGGAGGATTTTACTACGTGGCTTGGTTAACTTAAAAATTGGTATAAAATAATCTTTCATTTATTGATTTGATTTAATGGGTAAAGGGTGTTGAACTTGGTATGGTAAAGTACCAAAACCACGCGGATGAAGTCGCTGCGAAGTGCTTGTTTTTAAAATAATCATCATCTTTTCAGCCAAAAGACGTCCACTGCTGGACCCCCCCCATGGGGGGGGGGGTTTGTTTGTTTTTAATATAACATAACATCACGCCTGTAATCCCTGAAGGGTTAGGCAGAGGTGTACCTATACACCCCACATTTCGCCAGTTATGTTTAAGTTCCATGTAATAGGGGAGGAGCCTATTGCCATCAACCGGGCACAAATTCAGACTCCGGGCGGCTGCTGAGAATTTCTTAGTGGAAAATCCCAATAACATTTTGCGCGACCTGGGAATTAAACACGGACCTCTTGGTCAGCAGTAGCGCTCGCGACCACTTGCCCAATGAGGCAGTCGAGTCGAGAATGTTTTAATATGTCAGCTGAAAAAAAAAATGAAAGTTATATATACAACATTATTTTTAGTTTATGCAAAACCTGAATATAGTTTGTTCGGAATAAGGAACTGAATCGATTTCAATAATTTTTACACCATGTTATATTTTGTCCCAAAAAGTTTTAAGTGTGATGGAAAATGTTATCACCATTTAATTACTTACAATACAATGGTCGTACGGTTAGACATCTACTGCCAAATTATTATTTGGGAAGCTTCGTCGAGTCTTCTCGTCGCGTATTCCACAGAGCCTAAAGACGAAGGTCTTCAATCAGTGCGTCCTGCCTGTTATGACTTACGGAGCCGAAACGTGGACACTCACAGTACCCTGGTCTATAAATTCAAGGTCGCTCAGCGAGCTATGGAACGGGCTATGCTTGGAGTCTCTCTGAGGGATCGAATCCGGAACGAGGTGATCCGGCAAAGAACCAAAGTTGTCGACATAGCCCACAGAATAAGCAAGCTGAAGTGGCAATGGGCCGGCCATATTAGCCGTAGAACCAATGACCGTTGGGGTAGACGTGTTCTTGAGTGGAGACCGCGAATCGGCAAACGTAAGGTAGGACGCCCTCAGGCTAGGTGGAGCGACGATCTTCGCAGGGTAGCTGGTGGCAGCTGGATGAGGGTGGCCGAGAATCGAGCTGAATGGCGTGCAATTGGAGAGGCCTATGTCCAGCAGTGGACTGCTATGCGATGATGACGATGACTGTTTTATCATTAAGCCAAACCTACTACTAAATTCAGTTCGGGCGCCATTTTTTACCTAATTTTTGTGCTAAAGCTAGATAATAATAATAATAGCCTGTTTCATCACCTCCGAAGATTACCTTAGGTTCAGATAAATCATGTGGCAGGTGATTTCAAAGAAAATTTGTTAAATTTCTTAAGTTATTTGGTGCTTAGAAAAAAGCTCTGGTTTAATTTCTACAGTACCAACCAAAAATACAACTTTTCAAAATAAACTTCTATTCTATAGACGCTGCTTCCATTTTCCTCACAACGATGCGCGACGCGACGGCGCGGCGTCTGTTTTAAAACTTCTATCTCCATGTCATGACGAGCATCTAATATGTCAACAACCTTGAACCCTCGCCTTTGTGGTGCGTTCAAGGCTCCCTTGTCGTTGACAAATGATTCATGAGAAAGAGAATACAGAGGAAATGCTTTCAGCTTTCGTCATGAACGTGTGTAGGTACTGTGTGTTAAGTGTGTGATCGTGACTACTTTTTAGGGTTCTGTACTTCTAAAAGAAAAAAACCCAACCCTTATAGGATCACTCGTGTCTGTATGTCTGTCTGTCTGGGGGCAAAGCCTTACCGTGTGATATATTAAATGAAAGGCCTTACTTACTGTGAGGGTTTCAAATGTATTTTTTTGATAATTATATTATAATCAGTTTTAAAGTAATTTAAGAAAATATAAGGTTATATAACGCCACCTGCTACGCTCCTTACATACTCCTTATGCTTCGTTTACGTTCATACATCTGGTCATAAACGCACGCCCGTTGCGAGTACTACGCGCCTGACCTTTCTGAAGAATATCGCTATTTAGGTCACTAATTATGTCCTCCTAGGGTGACCCCTCCCGGCGCGCGGCGTTTCCACTGACCTCTGCTTTGTAATACCTTTTGTTAGTCGCTTTTTATTTATCCTCTCAACATGACCAAATTTGTAATAAATTCAAGGAAATTTACCCGTTTTATGACAAAAAAAACTCGTTGTTCCAATAAATTGACGTAGGCTGGGCAATATGATGTATTGAAAACTTGGAAATTACAAGAATAGAATACTCTTTATTATGTACACCATACAAAATTACAGATATAAATGTTAAAATTTAATTTAAAAAAAAAAAAATCTTATTGCTAAAAGCGATCTTTTACAGACAGAGAAGGAGAGAAAATACTGCAGGTAGTGGTGTACCATTTACATATACAATAAATACATACATACACAAAGCATACACTTATCTATATAAATATAAATATATACGAGTATACAATAATAAACATGAAACAAGAGCAAGGTCTGATCTGAATCTGTTTGACTGATGAAATTATAATGAGCCTAGTCGACAGACGATGGGCGCCCCGGATGGTGCATTCCGAGAGCAAATGCACGAGTTACTATAAAAACTACCCAAATCGCTATAGGTTTGCCTATAAAATTTGAGGGTTTCCCTCGATTTCCATGGGATCCCCTCATCTGATTCTGATTTGGTGGCAATGAGACCACCTCGGGAGTATACACTTTCAAACAAAAAAGAATTTTCAAAATCGGTCCATAATTAACGGAGTAATCGCGTAACAAACATACAAAAAAAAAAAAACATACCGCCGAATTGCGAACCTCCTCCTTTTTTGGAAGTCGGTTAAAAAAAAGCCAAATTATTTATTTCAAATAGACACATAAGAGTTACTTTTGAACGTCAAAATTAACAAAAAATTATAATTGATTCTAGTTGCCCCTTCCAAAAGGTAGTTTCGTATGGAGAAGACTGGGCAAAAAACTCCACCGTTACTCTTTAAAAAAAAAAGAAGTTTGTCAATATTTTGTATATGATAATATTTTGATATGTGAAGACGATGCTACATGTATACAACGGTAGGGCCGCCACTTACAATACTCACCAACCCCGCCTAACTTTACTAACTAGAAACCGTCCTTCACTTAGGGTCATCAACTCTGTAAGAAACTTGTTACTGAAGTTTGTCGACCTAAATGGCAGTGTGGTAGCCCTGGAGACGTATTATACGTATAAGTTAGTATCTCATTCGTTAAGGAAAGTGATACTTGAGGGACATTGAAGCCGCTAGATAAATTGGTATAGTAGAGAGTAATATGAGACCCTTGTCCATTAGCCGATAAAGTATTTTACGAAAGAATCCTTTTACCGAATTACGATGACAAACAACTCAGTGGATCGTTGTGATGGATGTCATTGGCTTGTCATATCTTGTTTCTTGTCTTTGAGGCAATCTAGCCTAGGTTTTAGATATAGGTATCGTTCGGGTTTAGGTACATCAGAAAATATATAAAAAAGTAGCTAAGGACAAGCTCCTTTTTAGTCTTTTTTTTTTCTATACTTGGTTTTCACAAACGTAGCCAATACTTATACTAATTATTTCAGTATTGTTTCTTTTCTAAAATTATATTAAATACCTACCAACAACAAATGTGTATTTTCAATTGCATGCTAATAAGAAAATTCTTATTAAATAAAGACTACAGACTATATAAGATAAACTCTACTTTGCTACGACGATTAAACTTCGTATTCACTGGAAACAAAGTTGACAAATAGATGCGCAACATTTTTTCCCGTAACATCAAATTAATGTTGCATACATAACATGCAACATGTTTCCAACACAAAAACATATTGCTCAACTCTGTTTCCAAACGAATACGCGGGTTATCAATCGACGTTAACATTAAGGGTCCGTAAATTACAGGAACCCTAAATACGTCAGTTATAAAATTAACGATCTCTCTCCAGCGGTCAGTCGTCAGGGTGTCAACTTATCACGATAAGTCCTATTGTTTTCCAACATCGTTTGTCAGTGACACTCCCAGGGACCTTCGACCTGCTGATAATGGCGACAGTTTGGTTTAATCGGGGCTATTCTGTAACAGCCATTCAGCTTGTCACTTCTGAAGAGTCAGGCAGTTTGTCTACGATAGTATTGAGTATCTGGTTTCGTCCTAGTCTGGCTGTTTGTGTATGTGAGTTTCAATGTTTGTAAACGCACCCACGATACAGGAGCATTTCATAGTCTGGGGCAACACTTAAAAATAAAAAAATATGTACACCACAAAAATTACAGATTTAATTGTAGACATATAGGGTGACACAATGGGCAGTCTTATCGCCAAAAGCGATCTTTTAAAGACAACCTTTGGATGGTTTAAGGGGGAAGGATTCGAGAGACAATACTGCAGGTATAGTCTGTTGTGTACCATTTACATATATACAATAAATACATACTTAAAATAATAATAATTACATACAGAACACGTATTATATTTATATAATATTATATTGTAGTTATTATCTATATAAATATATTTGACGGCGCAGCAAGTGGCGCCATCTATTTTTATTACGAAGTTACTGGAATCACCGAAAAGGTCGGACAAGAGTGACACTGGCTGTTGACAGTCACGCTCAGAGCGTCGCATCGATGGTTACGTGGCGGCTGTCTTCGGATGACAGAAGAAGATGTGAAGGGAGCCGCTGTCGTAACACGACCACGTCCAAGACGAACTGCTATATTCCGGCACAATCCTGATGAAAGAAGAATAAAATATATATATGTGTATGTGTGTGTGTGAGAGAGATGGTTATTCTATAGATATATCTACAATCATCAGTAATTAACATTATACTCCAGGACTGTCGATCAAAACGCTAGCTGAAACTTTAACTTAGGTAAGACTGAAAAGATCTGGAAAAAGTCAAGGATTTTTTTTTTTTTTTTTCTTTTTGGCTTCGCACGGTTTGTGCATTTAGCCAGTGTCATGTAAAATTATGTAACTAGTACAAAGCTGTAACTAATATTAATAATGTATAATTATGAAATGAATTCCATTCAATGGTGCATGATAAAGATGATAGATGATATCCCGCCCCGCTCCCCTTGAGTTTCAGTAAAGACGTGGCACTTTACTGAAACCTCGCGCGGACTTCTTGAGAGAACTTAAAGTGATGTTGCACTGTTTTGTTTCATTTGCCTACACTAGTGCAGGTTCACGAACACTTAATGGTTAATAATCCACCACTATTACACATTAATATTCGGCTAAACACAAATTTTAGAAAATAAAACAAAACTGCTAACATGACGCTTCACTTTCCCGCCAAGAAGCCCCAAGTCAAGGATTAATAAGCTATACTTAAAGCTTTTTTAATCCTTGACTTTTTTCGTGGACGTGGTACGGTGGATGAGTTCATAATTTACACTATAAACTCATCACCAGCTGTTTTTAGGCCTCTTCACTTCGTATCTTATATTTAAGGTCGTCTCACAATATTTAATGGCTTATCAAGCCATTAACATTGATCTAAAAGAAAAAGTATTAATTGGGACTCGCACAGGAAGATTGGAAAACAATTTCACGAACTATGTAAATGTTATTTATACAAAAAAAACCGGACAAGTGCGAGTAGAACTCGCGTGGTGAGGGTTCTATAAAATGAATATGTTATGTACTATTTTTTTATCCTAAGATAATTTATCCCAAGAACAAACTTATCATTGTAGTTGAAAAACATGTTCTCCCATACATTCCAACTGCAAATGTAAGTTTGTGCGCACAATATTGAGAGGTTTACCATGTAATTTTAACACCATAGACTTCTTCTAGGTTTTTCTGTAATCTATAAGTAAAGAACTACTTTTTGTATTTTTTAGTTTTTAGGCTCGGTAGTTTCGGAAATAAGGTCAAATTTCATCTATTGTGTGTTCATAAATAACTTTAAAAATATTTATTTTAAAATTATAACACAAATATATTTGAAACGCTCACAATAAGCCATTTTATTTGACATGTCACACGATACAGTTTACAAAACTTATTTTTTAATTTTCTAATTTGCCCCAAAAGTGACCCTCATAATATTCAAAATTCATATATTTACGTTACACATCCGTGTTTGGGTCACAGAAATTCATATGTGTACCAAATCTCAACTTAATGGTTCTTATAGATCCGAAACAAATCGGCTGTGACAGACTGGCACACGAGTGATTCTATAAAGGTCCGTATTTTCCTTTTGAGGTACGGAACCCTAAAAAACATTTTTACGCGTAAAGGATGTTTCTTTTTGTCCAATGTCATGAGGGAAAAACTGGTTTGAAGACGGATCATCAAGCCAGCTTTTCCCTCATGACATCTATTATATTAATATTATCTACGTTTTTAAAAAAAAAGTCTTTGGAATAGGTAAACTAGGTTGGCTCTGTATTGTGTCCTACTTTCCCATATACAACGACACTTTTATCACTCAAATACATTTAACGCCTTCACGAAAACTGCGAAAAAAATAAAATAAAAAAAACTGCCTTGTTGCATACGTAGAATTACACTTAATAACAGTTTTTTGTAGTTTCTCACATAATTCGTCACCCACTCATTACTTTGGTTTATCTATTTACATAAATACATAAACTCACGCCTTTTTCCCATGGGGTAGGCAAAAACTACAGAACACCACCAGAGCTACGATCCTTACATACTTATTTTGCCTCGTTTACGTTCATACATCTCGTTTTATTCATGTATCTACTTTCTTAACCATTACTAAATGATAAATATGCGGATATTGCGGAGGCGAAGCCCTAGGACTTAAGAAGGAGCAAATAAGGGACGGATATTCTATTCTATTTTTCTTTCTGGCAATGGTGCCGTTGTCGACAATTCTGCCAATGTCAGATGTGTTGAGAGAAAACGTGCGGAAGAAAAAAAAAAAAAAGAAAGAAAAACTAAGTCCAAAAATATGTTGATTAATAATTGAATTTAATGTGAAACTTGTTGACAACTGTTAGTACACTGAAACAAACATAAAGCATATTGTTATTTATATTAATAAATATGTACATAAATGATCACAAACAACACAAAAATAATCATAATTTGATATCATTAACGCGGATAAAAAACATCAAAGCCTCAAAGAGCTTTGGGGAAGAATATGTTAGTAAGGATGGAAAGTTAGTTGGGACAGGGATTTTTAATTTAGGGAGATGACTATACAAGTCATGAGCTGGGTTATTATTGGAGCAGTTAAAAAAGATGTGTTCCAAGGTACCTTCATCCAACCCACATTCGCAGAGCGATGAGTCTCTGACCCGGATTTTGTGAAGAAAAACCGGAGAACAACAATGGCCTATACGGAGACGGCAAATAATGGAAATAACTTTCTTAGATATTTTTTTATAGGGGTAAAACCAAGGCTTGGGTGTAACTTGGGGCTGAATAGCGTGATAAAAAGCACCTTTCCGTTTACTTGAATTTTGCCACTGTACCTGCCATGAGGATAGCAAGCTCTTTTTTGGAAGGCCAAGCAAATCGTAGCCCTGACATTGAAAATATTTAAGGTCCACGGCTTCGGACGTAACAGCATCCTTAGCAAGAGCATCAACATATTCGTTTCCTCTTATGCCACAATGACTTGGAATCCAAACCAAGTGTACGGTTTTGTGATTCTTGGCACAAGAGAAAAGAGACTTTTTAATTTGAAGCAGTATTGGACTGTGAAGTTTACTCTTAAAAAGATTTTGTTCCAAGGCTTGCAAACAACTAAGTGAGTCTGTAAAGATGACACCAGAACTTATGCTATGGGCCTCTATAAATAAACACGCTTCCAATATTGCCACGCATTCGCCCGTAAATACTGAAGATTGTACAGGGCATTTGAATTTTAAAACGATTTTGGAGTTTTGGTAGTATACCGCAGCACCAGTGCAACTTGCATCAGATAATTTAGAGGCGTCAGTGAAAAATCTTTCAAAATTGTACCATCGCTCACCAACCGCCGCATTGAAAATAGAGTCCGCCGAAGGGGACTTTTTCGATATGCCAATGTTGTAGAAAATATCAGGTTTAAAACATATAATTTCATAGTCAAAACTGAAAATAGGGAGTTTCTGAAACTGGATAATAGGGGAATTTAAATTTTTAAAACAACGATAGGATTTTAAAAACAGAGGGACTTCTTTATGTTTCCAATAATTGGAACTTCGGCATGCTACATCCAAATCGTCTACTTTCTGAACAAGAGGATGGGAAGATTTGGTAATGACTTTAGACCAAAATCTCGATGCCAGATACTGCCTTCTCAATGCCAGCGGTGGTTCTGCGCACTCTACCTGCAACGCGTTAATTGGTGAGGACTTCATACAGCCCGATATGATCCGTAGACACTTAGCCTGAATCCGGTCCAACCTTGTCAAAGCACCTTTGTTGCAGGGAATTAAAAGAAAAGATCCGTAATCCAGAACACTCCGGATTAAAGCATTGTATACCAGTTTCATAGTGTAGGGATGTGCACCCCACCAGACACCGGCGAGCACTTTTAATATGGGAATAGTTCTCTCGCATCTATTAACTAAATAATTTAGGTGATGTAAACCACTCAATTTAGAATCTAAAAAAAAAAAACGCCTAAAAACTTTACTTTTGAAGAAACCGGTATACAATGCCCTTGGATGCCCACTGAAATTTGTGGGATCAGCCTCCTGCGGGTAAACACAACTACAGCACTTTTATGGGCAGACAAACTCAAACCATGGGATTTCAGCCATTGGTTTAGAGAGTCCAGGGAGACGCTGAGAGATGATGCAGCGTCGCTAATTGAGTTATTGGTCACATATAGAGCCAAGTCGTCGGCATATTGAAGCATTTGACAATCATTATTGAGGCATGAACCGATGTCAGCTGTATACAAATTGTACAGTAAAGGACTAAGAACAGAGCCTTGTGGAAGGCCCTTCCATGACATCCTAACGTCAAATTCCTCACCTGGGACTCTCAAAACCAATGAACGAGACATGAGCAAACTACAGATGCACTGTACCATCCTCTCCGGTATTCTCAGCTGTTGCAATTTTTGCCTGAGAATGGGAAGAAGGACATTGTCATAAGCAGAGGAAACGTCTAAAAAGGCAGCGACTACGGATTCATTTTTCGACAGCGATGAGCGTATATCTGAAACCAAAACCCCAACGCTATCCATGGTACTGAGTCCCTTTCTAAAGCCAAATTGGGACCTAGGAAGTAAGTCTCTGGATTCTACTATAAATTCTAGTCGATTCTTTATTAGGTGTTCTAATAATTTAGCAAGTACTGATGACAGAGCGATTGGTCTGAAGCTGTTTGGGTCAT
Organism: Tiliacea citrago; assembly: GCA_963921375.1. Classification (NCBI taxonomy): domain Eukaryota; kingdom Metazoa; phylum Arthropoda; class Insecta; order Lepidoptera; family Noctuidae; genus Tiliacea; species Tiliacea citrago. The sequence continues at coordinate 13,133,791 of OY992802.1, forward strand.
CAGCGTGCTTGCCAGGTTTTAAAATAGGTATGATAATTTGGGATTTCCACTGATCGGGGACCCAGCCATGGGTGAAACAAAAATTTAAAATATCTAAAAAATATTTTTTTGCTCTATGACCCGCGTGTGACATAAAGGAATAGACAATACCGTCTACACCGGGGGCAGAGTCATGAACATGTTTTAAAACTACGTTAAGCTCCTGCATAGAATATGGTGCATCGAAAGGACCTTCTGAAGTAATGAGAAATGGCTGGTTATTTTCTGCTTCCGATGGTACATATGGAGGTGCCAATTTATCAAAGAACTGCTCAGCAGTCTCTCGAGGGATGGGAGAAGAAATAGAAGGGGAACATCCAGATCTAAACCGGTTAATCTTCTTCCATACAACTGATAAAGGAGTGGAGGGGGACAGAGAACCGCAAAAGTCAGCCCAACCAGCACGTTTCTTCCTTCGCAGCAACCTTTTAGATTTAGCGAGGACCCTATTAAAAGCTATCAGATTATCGCTAACCATCGCCTCATTATACACCCTTTCCGCATCATTCCTTTCTCTTATGGCTGTTGTGCATTCCTGATCCCACCATGGAGGGGGAGGGATCTGCCCACGTGCTGAGTTTTTAATAGGAAAGCATGAGTCTGCACTAGCTGTTATAGCAGAAATGAGGTTATCATAACAGCTTGACACATGGAGGGGACTAAGGGAATCAAAATCACAGGAAACTAAATTTGGAAGTGAATCAATTTTGTCCTCCAATAATGATGAATACTTTGCCCAATCAGGATTAGACAAATTATACCTCAAGAGTGGAGGGTTCGATTTTTCTAAGTAAGTTTTTTCAGCCAAAGATATTATAATTGGATAGTGGTCACTACCATGTGTCAAACTGGTGCATTCCCAATGGCACGACGCCGCGATATCCAGTGTGCAAAACGTGAGATCAACGCAACTCTTATGCTGTCCAGGAAGAGACCTACGGGTTGGGCAACCATTGTTTAAAATACAAAGGTTAAGGTCGTCTAAGACTTCAACTAACCCTTCTCCAAAAGAGTCGCAACGTTCAGAACCCCACCTAAAGTGATGGCAGTTGAAGTCCCCCATAACAAGTACAGGGCCTTCTATGTTTTCCAACATACATTTTAAAATTGAAAGGAAACTTTGATGAGGATGAGCAATATAAACAGATAAGACGGTTATACCCTCTACCTTTCCAGCCACAATGCTAATATCATCACCTAAGGAAGGCAAAGATACAGCCACAAGTGGAACACGATTGTTCACGCAGAGAGCCGACCCACCATAGCCATCAGGTCGGTCGCATCTGAGAATATTAAAGGAAGGTAAGCGGAAACTAAGACTTGGAACTAGCCAAGTCTCAGCAAGGGAACAGGCTAAAGGTTTGTATTTGTTCAGAAGAAATGTGAGCTCGTGCTTCTTATGCCACACGCTCCTCACATTCCATTGAAGGAACACAAACCGAGACATTGTTATATGATGAGAGAGAATTAATAAGTGAGGAAGCAACGTTGGACGGTAATTGAGTATTATTAGATGAGGACATTAAAGTTAACAGGAGTTTACTAAGAGTTTCAATGATTGAAGACAAGTTTTCAGGAGATTCTTTTATTTGACTATTGAGAGCACAGCCATTAGGCTGAGAAGATTGAGGTGTACCAGTGAGCTGCTGATGAGCTGTTTTATCATAAGAGGGAGAAAGGGGAGCATGGGTTTTTGGCTTAAGGAACACAGTTTTGCGGTATGACTGAGTCTGTGATTTAGCAATGTCTGCATAGCTACGAGTAGAAGTTGGAACAGTTTTACTTGCTTCTGAATAAGAAATTGTTTTCTCAGCCATAATTGTTTTAATTGTCTTCTGTCTGCTGTACTCCGGGCAAGCTCTGCTATTCGCAAAGTGACTTCCAGAGCACAACACGCAGAAAGCTTCACTCTCAGCAATGCTACAACCATCACCGGAGTGATCATTGCCACACTTGCTGCAACGGGGTTTGGAACGACAAAGAGATTCTACATGACCAAATCGGCAACACTTGCGGCACTGAATAGTGGGGTAGACATACTGTTCTACAGTTAGAGATGTATAAAAACAGAAAATTCGTTTTGGTAAAACTTGGCCATCAAATGTGATGACACAAGTTTCTGTGGGCCTGTATTCAATTAAACCATCTTTGTTAATTTTTCTGTTCAGTCGCCTAACTTTTATTATTGGACCACAGCCTGCTGGAACTTTTAAATATGTCAAGACATCCTCATCTGTGAAGTCAGTAGGAATGCCACTTACAACACCCATACGGGTTATATTAAAAGACGGAATACCAGCCTCATATAAATTTGTCCCTAACACATTATTTGAGATAAAAGCATTTGCATCCTGAGGGGATGCAAACTCAACCGATACGCGGTTTCTACCGACTCGCTTGACTGAAACAATATTAGAAATATTATTGTTTGTTAAAAAGCGCCCAAATGAAATTGGATGTAGGGTAGTACCAGAATTAGTTTGAGTTTCCTGACGGGAAACATGGACGATAAAGGGTCCTTTATCTATCACTGAATACCTAACACGGCCTATATGGGTTCTCGGTTGTTTGGTAGGGCGATTGGGTACATCTTCTACATTACCGGGACGTTTACGGATGTTAGACTGGGGTAGAAGGGTTTGGGACTCCAGATTACAGACTACATCTGCAAACTGGCTTAATGGGTTGGGTGTGGGACTTGAGTTAAACTGGGTTAAGCCGGATAGGGGGGTTGTAGGGATATCGTCAGGAGGGTCAGGGGGTTTATTTTTATCCATATTCATACTGAATATGGATAATGGTGATCGGTATCGTTAAAAAACAAACACTAAACAAACCTGGTATCAGGTAACAACAAGATAACACAAAAACAAACACAATAACAAGTCACAGTAAACACAATTTCACAGAAAAACAGCTAAAATTCAGAACACACGTGTCACCCAAAAGCACACTGTGGCGAGAATCCAAGGGACGGATAGCTGGTAGCACACTGACGTTTATTTTTAAGTCAAGATGACAGATTAACAATACCATAGATCAAACCATAACTATATAACATTCCTTCCCCTAGCTTGAAAAAATAAACTTAAATCATAAAATCTAATAAAAACGCTTATAATCTACTCTAGGCACAGTTCGCAGGTTTTTCCCATCAACCGTTTGTCTTATTGGCTGCAGACTTGATTCCATAGGAGCATTCCCATGAGTTATCCAATGTGCTTTGCACGCGTGGGTTCGAATCCCACCCTCGTCGCCAATGATAAATATGCGGATTTTGCGGAGGCGAAGCTCTAGGACTTAAGAAAGAGCAATTAAGGGACGGATAGCGGTAGGACTCTGACGTTTATTTTCAAGTCAAGATGACAGATTAACAATACCATAGATCAAACCATAACTATATAACACTAAAAAGAACAACTCCTGAATATAATCAATTATAATCTAGCATATAATCGTACTAAGCAATTTTAATCGATCTTCAAAAATAACTAGCTTTTTATTTATGACAACCAACCATCACCAATACACCTACAACTGCTCAATACAACTAAACCCACCCACACACCAACACCTAATTTTCTTCTTATTATGTTTTAATTCTTAAACAAATGAATTAATTAGCTAAATAAATACAAGCACCATTTATAAACAAACTGTTATTCGTAAGTATTTAAAGATTCTTTGAACACCCTTTGGTCTATTTTTAACGTAGTCTTTATGAAGAAGCTGTTGATATTCTACATAAAATACTTTCCAATAATCTTGGCCCATAACTCCAAACCATGACTTTACATGACTATGTTGGAGTGGCCAAAGTGTCCATACACCTGCTGTTCTGAGGACCTAAAAAATGCCACTGATGCGCTATTGGCGAGGCCGGCTTATTGGTTGATTCGCACGAATTAACTTGTCCGAAACGGGCGAATCGACACTTTTAAATAACAACATGTTTTTTTCTGTAGGCGATTCGCACGAAGTTAGTTTATTAGTGGGCCCCAATCGACAACTCCGGAAATACGTATTAGGGAATTGGCACATTTTGAATGTTATGGAAAAAAGTACATTATAAAATACATTTAACTATTATTTTTGTACAATGTGTAATATTTTATTCAGCAAATGTTTATGAGTAAATAAAAGAAAATATTTTATATGTCAATTGCCTACGTATTTCTGGAGTTGTTTATTCGCCCACAAATAAATTTACTTTGTGCGAATAGCCTTCAGATTTTTTTCATTATTTTAAAAGTATCGATTTGCTCGTTACGGTCGAGAAAATTCGTGCGAATCGACCAATAAGCCGCGTGCCTGGATCCAACTCATCTAACTTAATATAATAATTTTATCGTTGCCATCGACTCGAAAAGAAAAAGAAGAGGTTGTCGTCCGAAAATAATTTACCTAGGTACTACGTAACTTAATCTTTGGCCGTGACTTTATAATCTGGTAATCCCTTCAAAATTAGCAGTGGCGTACTCCATACAACCCGTCCATATTGTAATTGAAATCGTTCTGTCTCTTTCTAGCTTCCCAGTTGGAAAGAGACGGAATGTAGCTTTAAGTAAATTAAAATTGGATTAGTAAAGTATCGAGTTTTGATTACTTTGGGTAAGTTACGGTTAAGTAACGGTTTGTATAGGTAGGGATAGCATTTAAAGGATATTGACTCCCGAACAACTTGGTTCGACTGTTATTTGAAATATTTTAAGTCCGAATTTCATTCGGAGTTTAATTAGATCGCACAGAGACTCAGAGAAGTTAATAATATTTTTAATATACCACACAAATTGAACCACCAAGGTATGAATAACTTTTTGAACATTGTTTGAAGGTATGGTTCAATACATACATACAAATAAATGAAGGAGATTGTTCTGCATCCATACATCTTTCGCCCCAAAACCAACAGCGGAGGAAAATTACTTTTCGTGTTCTAAATTACAAATATGTGCCCATGAAAACAAAGTTTAATGACGGACAACTTTAACGCATTTATTTAAAAATAAAACAAAGATTTTGAGATTATAATTATATAGTAAGAAACAAATCTATAAATACTTAGAAAATTACATGTTAATAAATGCCTGTCACTAAGGTTATTTCTATTGCCTGTAGCCCTTTATATGGCTAGTTAAGAGCAGGCAGTCTAAATCAAATTTCGAACGCAAGCTCCGTCCCTCGCACCCCACCACTTCGTTATGTGCTAAACGCTAATATATCAGTAATAAAGTTGAATATCGCGTGCGCTCTTTGATCGTGTTTGAGCACGAAACTAAATAGCTTAAGTCTCAATTCTTATTTCGTTTATAACTAAAGTAATAATTGATCTAGAGAAAAAATATCTTGTGTCGGGATAATAAAAACCATGTTTTCTTGCTGTGAATATTTATTTTAGACATAAAAGCTAAACAATCTTATTTGTTTTTTAGAATCATCCTTAAAAAAGACTGAGATATTTTTATTTATTGAGATAAAATATTACAATTACGTAACTGTCTTCGACATGAAAAGATTCCAATAAATCATATACTAAAGTTTAATTTTGCTTGTATGTGTGACTTCTGTGATTAATGCAAATTAATTTAAAAATGGGGAGCCTGTTCTTAAGCTAAGAGATTAGTAAAACATTTAAGTACCTACTTATGTATCTTATTTGATGTTATAGACTTATTCAGTAGCATTTTACTTTTTGGTAAATCTTCTTGACAGTTGAGTTGATTGACTTGACATGAGAAAGATTAGGGATGACCATACATTAGATCCGTATCGATATAATATAATATATTAAACAAAATCGATACCGTTCAGTACCCAGCGTGTTATTCTATTTGTAATATTACAATGCATCTCACTTGTGTGTAGTAATTGTATAGAAAAAGATCATTCATCAAAAAAACATCGCACAAGTATCTACAGAAGCGTCCTACCTTAGTGCGAAAAATTTTGCTCACGGATGTCATACACATCCGTACGTACTTTCCTGTTCAAACTTCAGCATCATGCATGAATGATTTGTACTGAAGGGTATCGATTTTATTGAATATAATAATATTATATCAATACGGATCTAATAAAATTATATGTATATTTTTTTATAAAGTAGTCTATTTACTCGTTATAACATCAGCTATCTGTCAGTGCAAGTCCCGTCAAAAGTTAGTTTTCACAGTGTCGATTTTTACAGTCTATTCTGTAAAAATCGACACCGAGAAAAAAAACTTCACCTTAGTTTTCACTGTGAGATTTTTAGAGAATAGATCTTCAGGTGGCCAACGCAAGTAATCTCACTCTCGATGTGTGTGAAATGAAAGAATGGACATCACTAAAAATTGTCATGTCAAATCTAATTATCAAAGATGGCGGCATTTGTGATGTGATGTCGTTACTCGCTACAGCTCTTTTAATCATTTATTATGGAACGCAGAAGGTCCGTTTCATACATATTCGCAACTAGTATAATAAAATATATTTATTTTATAATTATTATTTAGGTCAGATGTCTCTAGGGCAATTTACGACGATGTCCTTTGAAGTGTCTGTACCTAATGTCAAAAAACATATTTTTACTAAATTCATATGAATGTATGCGTGTGTTTATAGGTACTTATAAAAACGAAACAATTTTTTACATTTTCGGTCTGTCTGTCTCAATTCTCAATTCTTTATTGCCTCGTATTTTTTTTTGTCATAATATTTTTTTTTTTTTTTTTAAACGTTGCCTTAGGAATTTGTACTAGGAATTTGTCCTGTATCGTGGGTGCGTTTACAAACATTTAAACTCACATACACAAGCAGCCAGTATTACATAGATGGTATAAAAAAGTAAATGATCAATATGGACCCAATATGGGTCAATATGGTCTGTCTGTTTGTTCCGGCTAATCTCCGAAACGGCTGGACCGATTTAGACGGGACTTGGGCTGACAGATAGCTGATGTTATAAGGAGTAATTAGGCTAATTTATAAAAAAAAAAATATATACATAATTTTATTATAGAAAAAACTACGTGGGAAAAACCGCGTACAACCTGTTTCTGTAGTTTAAAATCTTAAAATAAATCTTATTGATAGATCAATAAGTCGTATATGACTTATTTACAAATAAAAAAATGCGATACTACTACTTACTGCTAAAATTCAGATGAATGTGTGAATGTCTTATTTGGCCAGTTTTTATTCCCGTAAAATGGAAAGAAAATTTTGTAAGCACCCTTAATGAACAAGCAAGCTCAAGTATTCAAATTCAAATTAAAATTCTTTATTGCATTCATGTGAACATTTAGTTGTTACAATTAGGAAGTTCCAACGTGAAACCCGGTTAGGGCACGGCAATATATTAATAATAAAAATAACAATAATAATTATTATAATTATAATAATATATTATAATAATTATTGCAATTATTATAGCATCATAATTTTAAAATAATAATAAAAGTATGTATGTGTGCTTTTTTATGACTATATTATAATAAGTAATTATTTATCTAGCTATCTTATTGTATTAAATAACTTGTTCTAGGTATTCAGAGACCGAGTAAAAGCATTTTTGTGTTAGATACTCTTTTAATTTTCTGTTAAATATATTGAATTTGGTTTCTTCTTTTATTTGTTCCAGTTCTAGTAGAAAATTAACGAGAAACATCTCTAACAAAAATAGTTTGTATCGAGCTCGACTATGACGCAGACACTACATTACCATAATGATACTTTATGATATTTGGCGTTTACGTCAAATTGTGTGGAAGATATGACGCATTTGAAGTCTGAAAGTGTCTTCAAAGACTCTGTACTTGATGTGATGCTTGGAAGATAGTTTTTATTCTGGACACTTTCATGAAGGAGGAATTTTGGTCGACGGGTATATGACACCACGACTCAGCGCATACTTCGCCGACCCCACGTAGTAACTAAATTATGTAGTAATGTTTTTATTGTGTATTAGTTTAATATTTTGTGTATGTTATCTATGGAGCTTAGTTGCCTGAAAATAAAGCTATTATTATTATATTATGTTATTATTATTTACAGCGACCCGCCTTGCTTTGCAGGGGTACAATGGCGATATGTATAAACATCGTAATTTCTGTGCAATACCTAAATTAAATATTAATCCTAACTATTACTACATTTGAAATAAGATTAGAAATTAAAAAAAATACTTTTTTTACAGTCCGTTCAACATAGTTATACGTTTATTTTATTGTTACTAGCACTGTAAGAGTCTCATGTAGTCACTATGAGTGAAATATATAGGTATATTGTTTGTACAATGCCTGAAATAAAATGTTTTTTTTTATTCTCATTAAAGAATTTAATTAAATAATTGTAAATAATGTTGAAAAGCGCATTAAAATCATTTACCAATGTAGTTTGAAAGATCTAAGTGGTCACACAGGTAGACATAAAAGTGACTTTGTTCCACTATGTACATGTCGGAAATACATTAGTCACTCGATTGACTAATCGGGATGCCAGCGCCACCTAGCGGAGCTCGACAGAGTCTACAACATAACGCTCGACCGGCCGGAATTAAGGCAGTCGAGGAGTGAACACGTTTAGAAACTGTCGCGCGTTCCTTATAGTTGTGTCGTGTTATCGTGTACCTATAGTGTGTGAAACTGTGAATTACTAGTGTGATTAATTTGATTGTAAATTATAATTAGCTTTAAACTGCAAACGGTTTTTCTATTGCGAAATAATCAACACTTCCCATAGTACAGTCGCCGTCAGATATATTGTAGCAGACAAGGTGACCAAATATTTCTGAACAATTTAAAATGTCAATAAGTTCCATACACACAACTAACCAAAAATATCTGAACACTTACAACGTCAAGTGTATCTACCCAGACAAACACTGAGCTTATGAAGCGAATCCCGAGCGGGACGCGGGACGAAATTCGCTATCGCTTATTGTGTCAATCAAACTGGGGCGAATAGTTGCGTGACTTCCTTAGCCCCATACATGATGCAAGTTCCTGAAACGTTCAAGTGCAATAATCCCATGCCATAAAGCACTTCTGTTTACACCAAGGCAATTATTGCAAGGCAATTATTGCATGCAAGTGTTGCCTCGTCTAAACACAGAGTTGCACGTCCTTGTGCAATTGATTCAAGTACTGAATGCGATTTTATTGTACGTGCTGTTTAAACCTATACCAGTTTTGAATGGCAACTAATTTGCCCATATCGTGCAATAATTTTACGTTGTTTAGACGGTGACAGTCAATTTTTGCTTAAATTGTATGGTATGCCACTGGAAATAAACTTGCACTCTGTGAATGTGGCATACCTAATCATTAAATTTGATTTTTGGTGTACCTCAGGGTAGTGTCCTAGGACCAACCTTCTTTCTTGTCTATGTCAATAAGCTGTATGCGTTACGATTGTTCCGCCAAGTTATCCAAACAGAAAAAAACTTAGCCCAAAAAATTTTCGAAATCTGTCAAAATCGAAGGGAACAAACCAAAAATTTGTCAAAGTAGAAATAAAGAAGTTATAAGGGTTTTAAGTTAGCCGCGCGAACGTAACGTGGAGGATTGCGCGGCCATGGAAATCTCAGCAACTACTTGGGTTAGAGATCTAATTCTTTTTGTCAATTGAAGAGTGAATCTGTCAAAAATTTTCGAAAAAACAATTATAAGCTCTAGATCAATATTTTACGAGATATTCACCTTGGAAGCTATGGCCGCGCAATCGTGCACTTGTTGTTTCTTTATTGTTGATTATTTCTTTAAAACTTGAGACTTATACAGTAAAACTGTTACAAGAAGAATGTTATTAATTTGTCAAAACTAACGAAAGCAATAAAGACTTCAAAAGTTTAGTTAAACATACGAATTTAGTCCAAAACAAAAAGCACGTGGCCGCGCAGTCGAAACGTTACTTTGTACGCTGATATCTCATTATCTATAATTGCTAGGAGTTCGGTGTGAACATCCAATTTATCGACTTATTTACCTCATTAGAATGACATATCGTTTTACCCTTAGAACAGTTTTCAACGCGTGTAATCTCAAAAATTATGGTATCTCATACAATGTTCGAGCAGGGTAACCATAATTTCGATTTGATTTGGGAATACCTCTAACTGGAGACTAGCAATTATATTGGACAACAAATAGCTCAATCTGTAAAATTTATTATTGATATTAAATAAAAAACTTGTATATTTCAAATAATTCGATCTATGTTAATTCATCAAAGTTTACAAAATTATGCGCTCTCACTCGTACAACTGCTGGCCAGCCGACCACCGGCTGAATGATAGCCGCTTGGTTGTCGAGAGCGGCTACGGGTAACGCTACGAGCGCGTTGCCTCGCAGTTTAGCAACAATGATATCTATTATTATAAAAAAACCGTGTTACAGATTTTAAAAATAAAAAGATGTTTCACTAAATACATAAAAATAGAAAGATTTTTTTATTTTTAATTAGGATAGGTTTGCTCTTGAGCTTAGTCTAGGTCAGAGGTGACAGAGACAAAGTCGACGATGGAGTGAGAACCGAGAATAAGCCTTTTCACTGTCACTTTGAAGAGGTTAGAAAAAATAAGAAGATTTAATTAATACTTTTCTTTTCTAAGAGAATTCGCAAAGGAGATTGTTCTGCATCCATACAACTTTCGCCCCAGAACTAACAGCGAAGGAAAATTACTTTGCGTGTTCTAAATAACAAGTGTATGCCCATGAAGACAAAGTTTCTTGATATATACATATAGAGACTTATTATGTAGCATTTTACTACTCAGTGGTAAATCTTCTTAACAGTTGATTTGATTGACTTGACATGACAAGGATTAGGGATGACCATACATTAGTATGGTGATGATGATGATGATTATGATCTAATGATCCGTATCGATATATTTTAAACAAAATCGATACCGTTCAGTACCCAGCGTGTTATTCTATTTGAAATATGCAATGCATCTTACTTATGACTAGTAATTGTATAGAAAAAGATAATTTATTATTTAGGAGGGTCGGATTAAGATATGAAAATCTGCGGGCTAATTGCGTAACACACTATCAGTAGGAATCGGTTTCAATTTGACAGTTCAAAAACATTTATTGCGATAATTACGTTGTTGAGCAGACAATTTTTTCTAATCAATTTTTTTCCAAGCAATGGATTAGCAATATACTTCAAAATCATTATGATTCTGTTTAAAACTGTGTTACGCAATTAGGGTGCTGTTATGTTGTTGAATTCTTTACAAACAAATCAATTAGAAAAATCAATTATTATAGAAGAAATAATTGATTATTTTCTCACATCCCTAATCTCATTCGTCCTTCGGCTGTGTGTTGATTTGCATCGCAAGATAAGTGCCATATTCTGTATTTTATGTGATTCGTTTTTAACAATTTCACATTAAAACGGACTGTGATATTTTACCGCGTGGATTGGACAGTGTTATTCCGGTAAAAAGAACCTGGCTGTTGACTGCGGCTGGTTACCTACATTTCGTCAAGACCTGGTTTATATTTGGACCTGATATTTGTGAAATTATTCACTATAGCAGATACGGTGAGTCTTTATAACTTAAATGTGAAAAACAAATGTAAAAATAAAATAGAAATGTATACCTACTTAATGAATATTAGTTTTAAGTTTTCGTTAGCTATAGAATTTCAATACACTAGCTACATACTTAATGAAAAAGGCAGTGGAATAAATTTAAAAATAACGAAAAAATAATGATAAAATTACTTTTTAGTTGCGCGGGCGCTGGGTAAAATAGTCAGTCTGCACAATTAATGTGCACCTCTCCATATATATAATAGGTACTTGCCCGTGGTTCCCCAGTCTAGTCCCCCTTGGGGTACCACGAACAAATATTTTAGCCCGTGGAACCCCCAAGGGGGCACCATGGGCAAACTATTAGGCCCGCGGTACCCGTGGTAATTGTCAGATAAATAAAATGAAAATACTTTGGATGTAGCGCTCGCTGGCCACTGCCGCAACACCGCTCGCTACGCTCGCTCGGCTCGTGCGCGTTTGCTTACAGTTCTAACTTTTTATTTTTATTAATGCAAAATTAAAAATCTTAAAAGATTATAAATTGTTAGGTGCTATTGAATATATTCCTCCAATCTTTGGAACAATAGGTCACTACAAATGTCATTTTACAAGAAATGCCGATATGCTTTGCTATGACGACAACTTAAGTAAATTACGTGAAAGTACAAAATACCCTGTTTGCATGCATTTTCTCACATATGGTTTTGTAGAGGTGTAACTAGAATTATTATTTGATTTGTTTATTTTTGTACATACTTAGTGATTGATTTTCCATTTTCTTAAAAATGGTTCTGTTGGTTGTTAAAGAATTTTATATTATTTGTTGATTTTTGGAATCTTTTTATTTTTGTTAATTTTAAAGCTGTGGTGAATAAACACAAGTGCTTAATTACACCTTAAAATAATTAATCATCAATATTATTATTAATTGCATCTTCCAAGTTGTTAATTGTGAAAATAAAAAATTGTTAAATTACTATTTTTAACCAAACATTATATTCAGAGGTTCGTCATTTTCAGTAGAGGCACCTTCGCCTCTCGACCACCAAGCAGCTATCATTCGGCCGGTGGTTCGCTGGCCAGCAGTTGTACGAGTGAGAGCGCATAATTTTGTAAACTTTGATGAATGAACATAAATGGAATTATTTGAAATATACAAGTTTTTTATTTAATATCAATAATAAATTTTACAGATTGAGCTACTTGTTGTCCAATATAATTGCTAGTCTCCAGTTAGAGGTATTCCCAAATCAAATCGACATTATGGTTACCCTGCTCGAACATTGTATGAGATAACATCATTTTTGAGATTATACGCGTTGAAAACTGTTCTAAGGGCAAAACGATATGTCATTCTAATGAGGTAAATATTTCGAAAAATTGGATGTTCACACCGAACTCCTAGCAATTATAGATAATGAGATATCAACGTATAAAGTAACGTTTCGACTGCGCGGCCACGTGCTTTTTGTTTTGGACTGATTTCGTATGTTTAACTAAACTTTTGAAGTATTTATTGCTTTCGTTAGTTTTGACAAATCAGGAACATTCTTCTTGTAACAGTTTTACTGTATAAGCCTTAAGTTTTAAAGAAATAATCAACAATAAAGAAACAACAAGTGCACGATTGTGCGGCCATAACTTCCACGGTGAATATCTCATAAAATATTGATCTAGAGCTTATAATTGTTTTTTCGACAATTTTTGACAAATTCAGTCTTCAATTGACAAAAAGAATTAGATCTCTAACCCAAGTAGTTGCTGAGATCTCCATGGCCGCGCAATCCTCCACGTTACGTTCGCGCGGCCAACTTAAAACCCTTATAACTTCTTTATTTCTACTTTGACAAATTTTTGGTTTGTTCCCTTCGATTTTGACAAATTTCGACAATTTTTTGGGCTAAGTTTTTTTCTATTTGGATAACTTGGCGGGGCAATCGTAACGCACACCAATGAGCTGTGTCAGTTATCTCTTCCAATCACATAAATAATTACTTAAGCGGATAATACAGCTCTTTTAACGAATGGTGGGAACTGGCCTGAGGCTCGTGAGAAGGCAGAGGCTGCTTTGAAGTTAGTCTCGTTTATAGTTAACCTCGAATCTGCTCACGCTCTATATCTCCAAGTTTATCCCCTTTACCCCGGGAGTTCTTAGCCCATCACCTACGACATTTGGGAACAGGACGCATGTTTGTCCTTAACCAGCGGCCACCACCTGTAACTGTGCCCAGATAGAACGGTCTCACAATATCAAATATCATGCAGTTATATTGGACAATCTTTAAACTTGGATAAAACAGGTTGACTCTATCGTGGTACGTGTCAGAGTACTGATTTATTTATTCAAAAAACTTCGCTCAGCTGCAGACTTTGAATGCTTAAAAATGTCTTCCATGTATGTTGTGTTGATAGCTGCGCCATAGTATTTTACTTTTGCAGCCGTGTCTTTTGTTAAAGTTATACCTAAATTGTTCCTAATAAATAAACTTTATTATTATTATTTGTTGGTATACATTTTTGTATCTCGGCACTGATCTGCCGGTTTTTTAGGGTAACACGGGCTGAAGCAAAGTGCTACCCCTGAGAGGACTAACCACCTAGTTGATAATTGATGATCATCACATCATCATATCACACTATATATATATATATATATATCACATCACACTAATATTACAAAGGCGAAAGTTTGTGAATGTGTGTGTATGTTTGTTACTTCTTCACGCTCAAACGGCTAGACCAATTTTGATAAAATTCTGTATGGAGGTAGCTGATACTCTGGATTAAGACATAGACTAGTTTTATCCCGATATTCCCACGGGATCGAGACTTACGCGGGTGAAACCACGGGGCGCAGCTAGCTATATATAAGACGTGATGATATTATGTTTTGACTTTGTGTTGCAGTGGTGAATGATGTTTGTGCGTGTGATAATTGTGCGTTATTGACGTTCTGCAGGAATTTTCGGATAATTCTGCAAGTATTCAGGATAGCAGCTTTCTGTTGGGTTTGGTAGGTGGAGGGAACTACGTTCAGTGTTTTTAAAGATTGATGCAGTTGTTTGGGAATGACACCGTTGGTTGAAAGTACTAATAAATTATTAAAACATTCGACGCGCGCAGTCGCGTCCCGGATCCCACGCGACATTCAACTCAGTTCAACAGGGCCTTAAAAGGAGGATACCCAATATTGGCAAAATGTTTATTTCTTTGTGTTTTTGGACTATCAGCGGGTGAACACTGATTGGTCGATAATACCCGTCGATGTAACATTGGCCCTATATTTTGATTGTATTGTATTCATTCTTATCGAAGTATTGTGGTCCAAGCTTAAAGCGATATTATTTTTAAAGGAAATTAAATTTCAGCTAAGTAATGTCCATGTTTCGTCCTTATACCTAAAGACAAAACATGAAAATTAAAGGCATAACTATAATTTCGTACTTTTATAATTTTTAAAAGAATATTGACAGTCGCCAAATGATTAGAGGAAGAAGCAACTACCTAATCTACTTCAAAATTAAAGTAGGTAACTACCCTAAAATTATTTATGTGAAAACTTCTTTAGGCGCGTTGAGCGATTTCTGGTAGGGGAAAAATTTATAAGTTCACGACATCCACATGCTAATTTTATAAATTTAACATTATAAATATAGCTATGCATAGTTTTACTTTAAAAACTTAGGGCCTGTCGCCCAAGACGCTACTCAAAAGTCACCAGTTACAAAGTCAAATCACCAATGAGCAGCCGTGAATAGAATGAGTAGAATGTCAAGGCACTAGTATTTCAATGGTATGATTCGTTGCCTCGCGTCCTGCTCGGACCACAATTACTATTACCAATACTAGTAGGCTACCCATTGATCATTTGAATTTATAACACGTTACTTTTGAGTAGCGTCGTAGAGGATGGCTATAACCATAGATATATAGATAACCATGCATAGAATACCACGTACGGGAAGACGTAGTGTTGGAAGGCCTCCTACAAGGTGGACCGATGACCTTGTGAAGGCCGCAGGATACGGGAAGCACAGAACCAGTCGAAGTGGTGGTGCTTGGGGGAGGCCTATGTCCAGCAGTGGACAGTGGTCTTTCGGCTGAAATAATGATGATGAATCATGATGATGCATAGAATTGTAAATATACAAAATCTTTTGCCTAACCTCTCTGTTCCGAGAGTTGTGGCAATACTCTTCTACTTTACCGCCTCTTCGAACTTACACCATCCCAAAGATTCGAGGAAACGGTAGTAACAGATAAACACGTAAGGTATTCCGTCGGAACGTGTTGAACTGTCGATGCCTCCGCCAAGACCTCTCCAAGCTATGAAGATATTCGGTTCGAAGGGTCGGATTGTATATTCATACGTGTGTAGCTTGAGGAATCCCGGAACTGCGGCAGATAATTGAATGGCATTGTACTTACGTCCTAGGAAATAACGATGATGTTAAGCGGAATTTGTACATTGTTTTTTTTTATGTGTAGATTCTTTCCTCTCCTTTTTTAAGTGAGTGATTTCATGAAAAGAGAGAGAAGTGTGTAACAGGAAGTGACAGCTTGAGCATGGAATAAGTTAGTACTTTTTAATAGCGTGGAATTAGTATGTATGTACTATAAAGATTGTAAGTCGTCTACTTACCCCCTCTGGGTCGAATTTCGACCAGTGGGTGACCAGTAGTAATGAATAATTATTCGAATAAATACACTGGATCGCAAAAATTCCGGGTCGCTAATAAAAACCGTGATATCTCCATAAATGATATACCTAGATCGCTAGAATAAATAATTTGTAGTAAGCAGGTTACTAATGCAATGGTTCCTTGGGTTGATCAGAGTATTCAGTGCAATATCATGTCGTTAACACCTGAACAATGTACACGGATTATTACCATGGTACAAGAAGGAAGAAGTCAGCGTAGCACTGCTAGAACACTAGGAGTATCTTTATCAACGGTCTAAAGAGTTCTTCAGCGATTTCAAAAGACCGGCATGAACATCAGGAGACCAGGAAATGACAGGCCAAGGTGCACAACTACAAGAGAAGCCCGATTCATCGTGAGCACTATGTTAAGAAATCGACATCTCACGGCTGTTCATGTCCGAGACAGTCTTTAAGAAATTCACCACAACAATGTGAGCTCTGATACGATTCTGCGACGTCTTCGTGAAGCTAATCTAAAGCCGTATAGACCAGCAAACGGCCCCAAACTGATCAGAGAACATCGAGTTGCCAGGTTACGTTTTGCTCGAGAACACATCCGATGGACAGATGAAGATTTGTCCAAGGCTATGATGATTTCCGATGAGTCCAGGTTTTGTTTATTTACGCAAAACGGGAGACGAAGAGTATTTAGGTGACCAGGAGAACGGTATCATCAAGCGTGTTTTAAAGAAAAGGTGCCATTCGGAGGAGGATCGATAATAGTTTGGGCTGGGATATCTTCAGAGGATCGCACGGAGTTAGTGATCATAGAAAACGGTTATCTGACTGCTGTCAGAGACGTAGAAGAGGTTTTAAACGAGCATACTGGTCCTTTCTTAGTGAATATGGGTGCAAATTCCATTTTTATGCACGATAATGCGCGACCACATACTGCTCCTTTGGTCAATATGTATATTCAAGACGTCGGTATTACCTGCATGGAGCGGCCAGCTCGCAGCCGAGACCTAAATCCCATAGAGCATGCATGGGACGAGCTCGGGAGATGCTTGAGACAACGCTCTCCTGCTCCCGTTACCTTACACTAGTTAAGGAATGCGCTAGTGAAAGAATGGATAAACATAAACCAAAATCGTATATTAAAAATTTGGTTTACAGCATGTCACACATCGTCTTAATGAAGTGATACGGGCTCGTGGAGGAAATACAAAATATTAAATTCACAAAAAATCTTTTATTTTTTAAGATTTACTGCGTAGTGTATTTTTGTTGTTATAAGTTAGAAGCGAAATTTTCTTATTTTTTAGTATTTAATTAAAGTTATATAGTGCACAAAACGTGTTAGACATTTTGTTATATAAATATTAATCAGTCATCTACAATATACTATAGTTTCGTAAATTACTCTTATGTATTTAAGAAACTATCACGCCATTTATTAGCGACCCGGAATTTTTGCGATCCAGTGTATTCCAGTATTCACCTTTTTTAAATTTTGGGGTTAATTTCTGTCTCTGCTCAGTTGCTTATTACCAAGGTGGGTGACCAAGGTGGGTGGTGGGTGGGTGATCATAAGCAACTACTGTGAAGCTCACTCATTTTTTTCTTTCTCATATCAGCTCGAAATAGGAAGGTATACCTATGAACCATGGTAAAATGGCAACAGGGCTGACTGACACAAGTATGCCTGAAATGAGTATAGGTAATCGTTGAAGCTATTTTAAATGTGGTGCTGTCTCACAAACAATGGGGCACTTAAGAGTCCATAATACCTCGGGGCCACCTCACGCTTTATCTCGCTCGCACACAACTGCTTGCAGTCACACGAGCAAGCGAGATAGGGAGGCAGGGAGAAGGCTCGAAGGCGCTCTAGTTTAGGTAATTTATTTTTACGGTGAAAAAAATGGTAATTAAAAAATAATAAAAAACCTAATATCTGTTTTATATTTAGTTCAGTTATTAAGCAAAGTTTAATGATCTAATTTGAAGTACTTTTTTAATACTAGCGGTATATTGTTCGGTTTGGAGGTAACTTTGTATTTTTTTCGGTCGAGTAAATTATATATGGAATCGTGTCTCGTCAAACATATGTAGTAGCATAATCATCTTATAATATTCCCACTGCTGAGACACAGGCGTACTCTCGGTGAGAGGGACAAGGCCATAATCCACCCCGCGGGCCCAAAGTGGGTTGCTAGATGTCACATGTCTTCGAATTTTTGGTCCTAGGACATGCCGGTTTCTTCACGATTTCCTTTACCGTTTTGAGAGCAGTGGTGATGAAATAATTTACACAAAGTAAAGCGCCTGTCTGGGTTCGAACGTACGACCTACAATTCGTAAGTCTCGTTCATTACTTAAAATTAATCCTGAACTTTACTCTCTAATTATTTCAAAATGAATGCTGTTGTATTTTAGATATAACGGAGGATCATGCGAAGCAATTTGAGGTATTGTAGACTCTTAATATCATGTGTAGCGTGTCCTGCTTGTCCCGTGTGGTGCCGGACGTAATGAATAGCACTATCCTATGTCCCGTGGGTGTTTTAAAAGGCGACTAAGTGACATACTAGAGAATGGGCAGCAGCGTTATCTATGCGTTTTAACACCATACTGCGATCGCCAACCCGCCTGCCAAGCGTGGCGATTATGGAAACCCACCGAAATGTTGGGGGACGCCAATGTCCAACAGTGGACGTCTTTCGGCTGAAAAAAAAACGAGAAAATTTTGCATCTCTTATTGGGTGATGATGTGTCCTGCTGTTTGCACGCTACAAGAGCTGATCGACGTTACTGAAGGTGCCAAGCTCGTAGCCGAATTCTAGGCTTACTCTATACAGGGTGGCGATTTCACCTTGCCATTTTTCCTTGAATATTATATTGTCATTGGTCAGGCAGGAGACATGTCCTTTCATAGTTTTATGTAACCGATCAACTATAGCCACCTAAACCAATACGTTTGTTTCCAAGTTCTGAAACAGTCCTACACCAACCGGGGGTTGTCCTTGGGTGCACTTGCATTGTGCGAACAGGGATAATCGTCATATTATGGTGCCTCATTCCATTTTCAATTGTCTAAGGGGCCCGTGCGAGTTGGCTTCTGCCCGTCGTACGAGGATCCAAAAGACCGGAACCCCATGGTCCCGAGACACGTAAAGATAAAAAAAATATTGATGTTCCTAACTTTACTACCTACATAAAACCTGTAAAATTATAATATGACTAGCAAACCTCCTGCTTTGCACGGCTTTTATGACTTGATAGAACATGGAGATTTCTTTAATTAAATATGTAAAGACGGCTTCCCACGGTACGGACGCGGACCAGCCCCCACGGCCATTAACTACGGACAGCCACGCACCGCCCACCAAAGCTCTTCCAACGGTGCGGGTCGGTGTGTGTGGGTCTTGAGATTCGAAGCCATTCAAAGAGAACTCGTAAAGAAAGCTCGCACCTCACCTTTGAAGTTACCAACTCGCCGCGGATCGAACGCACCGCGATGGACGTGTCTGCGCTACCACGAACGATACTCTTCCCATGGTCCGGGCTGGTCCGCGTCTGTCCGCAATATCACGCACAGTGGGAAGCCAGCTTGAGTTAAATATTAATGGATTATACACATGAACCATTCCGGAATAAATTCTCTAAATGATAATGAAAACTGCATCAAAATCTTTTGCGTACTTTAGAAGAACAACGCGGTCACACAGACAGACACTAAATGCGACTTTAATTAATAATACCTATGTATAAATAGGTAATGGTCTATTTAGGTTGAAGAGCAAAATGTTCGCGTCTCTGATTAATATCAAATGGTGTTATTTGGGGCTAAATGGATGTATTTTGCTTTTGTTGTTTTCATCCCACACAGGTTTGTCTACATGACTTTCTAAATGATACCCTTTTGTAAATCCTGGTTTATGCAATAAAATATGTATAGTTATTAGTTTTCTTAACTATCCTCCAATTAGTAAAGCAAATGGGGCAATTTATAAAGGCTGTGGAATGTAATAAGAATTCGGTAAAATTTATTCTGAATTTCATCGTTTCTAGGTTCCGTAGTCAACCAGTAATCCTTAAACTTTCACCATGTCCGTCCGTCTGTCCGTCCGTGGCTTAGCTCAGAGACTTTTAATACTAAAACGATGTAATTTAGCATGGGTATATTAATTATATTAATCACGACGACAAAGTGGTAAAATAAAACCTTGAAGTATTTTTTTAGGGTGCGTCCCCTACACGTGCAGTGGGGATGATTTTTCTTTCTTTTCTATACCATGGTGTGGAGTATCGTTGGAAAGATCGTTCAAAAATATCGCGGGTGTTTGAAAACCATTTTAAGATCCAAAGATCCGTTTGCGAAAAATTAAGCTTAAAAGTGCACATTTTTGTTAGAGTCAAGTGTGTCCCTGCCAGCTAAATGGTTATTTTTGGATATGTGAAAAAAATCACATATGCAGTAGTATATACATATAACGAAAATAAAAGGAAAACTATCACAGTTAAGTAGGCTTTACAAGTTAACGAGTAATAGTCGACCAATTTACATTTGCAGTTGGAAAATCGACCGTGACTTATATCGATGTATGGGAGAACATGTTTTTCAACTACAATGTTAAGTTTGTTTTTGGGATAAATTCATCCCAACTGCCCTTCATTGTGCGTGGTCCGACACCCGCTTGACCTGTTTCAAGCTGTTTTCAAGACGAGAGAAAGATTAGTACAATTTTGGCTGTAGCATGTAAACTAACATGTGAACTATTAAGTTGATGAGGAAACATAATATTGGACTATTTTCCGACGGTGGGTACTTACTTTTTGAATACACGCAGGTAATCGCTGAAAATCAGCGCTGGGGCTCTGCCTCGCATAGAGTCGCAGCATTATGCTGACCGATTGCCGTTTTGATTACCGACTTCGATTGCTCAGTATGTGAACCATACAGCAATGGTTCAGGTACTGGCAATCGAACCTCTGCGCAAATGCCCTCAGGATGCCGATGGAGCTAGCCCGAACCCTGCGCACCAGGGATGTACACCATCTTCGCATAGTAGAATAGAAACAGTCCACACGCGACTCAACGAACATTCCTGATGCGCTGCAGAATCGGGGCAGCCTCATCAGCACCCATTCATTTTTATCTGGACCGATTTTAACGGAACTTTTGTAGCGGCATCGACATCGCCACATATGAACTACCCATCACACTGACGTCACGCAAAATCCTGCATCGCGCAAGCAGAGTTTACCGCACAACTAGCTTATATGCAACGTCCCGACAGCAACCGTCGCGTCGGGCAGTAGCCCACCAGACATAACACCCGTCTGGTCGGAGGATCTTCCCTTTTCTATGGTGGATGAGTGAACTTTACACCCTGTTCCTCATACCTCTTAATACTTTCACTGGCTAGCTGCTGTTTTAAATAGTAACATAGGCTACTTTTATTTTAGAAAAAACCACACGGGCTGTGCAGCCAGTTAGAAATAAAATAAAAGTTGTACAAATATACATCTATTAACGCTGTTTGCACACCGACGGTTGCCTTCGCAATTCCGCCGCAATACGAAATACTTTTTCATACGTTTTGTTCTACTGTTTGTTAAGTTTCCTCGATCGGCGGTGATAGTGTGAAACTGACGTTGTTATCCTAAAGTTAACGCCTGACATAGCTATAAAGATTTGATTACCTTCTTGTTTAAAGACTTTCCTTGGCGGAATGGCAAGGTACACCTTACAAAAATATTTGTTCAAATTTTGCACTAATTCTCAAATAGCACATCGGATCTTTGAAAATATAATAGTTGCGTATTTGTAGTTCCGTCTGACGTTTATATTTCAAGTGAAGGCATCTCCAACTCATGTTATACAATTTCATCAGTCAATAATTATAGGTATGTAAAGGTACCTACTTAATTTAATTAGTATCCAGATAATTAATATGTTCAGCACTGTAATAGAAGAAAATTAATTAAAAATACAATTAATTAATCAAATTACACAAATTAGGAGCAGTTGTGGCCCAATGGTAACGGCCCTGACTGACGAGTTATAGGTCATGGGTTCGAACCCAGACAGGCTCTATACTTTGTGTAAATTCTTTCATCACCACTGCACTGCTCTCAAAACGGTGAAGGAAATCATGCTTTATAGGTACTAGTTTAAGACATTTATTTCTCAAAAACAGAATACAATCATTCACTTACAATGAGAAACACTGGTTGCATACATATAATATAAAAGTTCCTTGGAACGAGTATCGGAACGGTAGAGGTTAGAAGTAGGTACAATAATCAAATGTTAGTCATTAACTTATCAAGAAGTTGGTAAATTAAACTATGTTAAAATAAATCGAGTTAAGAAGGTACTTAAAAATAAAAATAAATATATTTATTATTGATGTAGGTAATCTGCAAAAAGTATTGAGACTATAAGTCCATAATTTACCTATCAAAACACAGTTTCTATCATAGTTGCCATTGAAAACGTAAATGCTTTTTAGTGTTTATTTAATATTGAAACTTAGTTTTATTTTTGTTTTAAGTACCTAATCGTTGTATTTTATTTGTTGTGAAAATGTATAGATATAGTTTTTATTAATAATATTAGAGTTTATGTAAATATTCCGAAGTATTATGAAGTCAAGAAATCATCGTGAGGAAACCGGTATGTCCTAGAACCAAAACATCAAAGACATGATTGTGACATCTACCAACTCGCACTTGGCCTGCGTGGTAGTTTACAGCTCACTCCCTCTAAGAGATTAGGCCTGTGTCCCAACAGTGGGAACATTATAGGCTGATTACACAAAACACAGAAACACATACAACTATCATCACAGGCTTACCTAATACAATAGTGTTTTAGTTATAATAGCTTAGAAAGATTAGACTTACAATTAAATTATGAACAACCAAACCTAATTTTACAAAATTCGGCCTGTGTGAATTCACTCAGAGTACAATTAAAGCAATCAATCTGTTGTGACACCATATTGAGCGCATAAAGGGCGCGCGTCAGCGGCGCGTGCAGGTTGGTGCGAGCTGGCAGCACCCATAGCAGCGGCGGCCGCCTCCGTCGCCCCACATGCCCATCAGGCACACACAACACAACCGTGCATAGAACGCCCGAATTGTGTATTTTACCGCGCATAAGCTTAAATAAGTTAGTGGCGAGAGCTACTTCCCTTCTTATTTCCAGGTTATTATATCCTAACATGCCCAGCACAAATAGAGTAGGAAACAACAGTCGATACCCTGGATATACACCATACTGCTTAAAGTACAGGAATCTCATAAATTTGTTCTGGATACGTTCTAGCATTAGTTTGTACTTGTCTTCATGTGGCGACCAGACGACAGCATTGCATTCCAGATGACTTTTTACAAGCGCTTCGTACAACGATCTCAGAGCACAGATGTTCGTGAACTGGTTTCCTAGCCGTAAGACCAACCCTAAGTTGCGGTATGCTTTTTTACAAATGATACAAATTAGTAGACATGCATTATGATTATTTATAATGAATAGTCCTAACATACAAACATTCTACAAGGTGTAAAAACTGAAATAACTAAAAACCTGTACTTATCATAATAAAAACCTTTTATTAAGGGAACAATCCTGAAATCATCATCAGAAATCTGCATCACCATACATTATACGCTTGCGGAACTCGACAAAATACAGGGTGACTGAAACATCGACGCGCAGCTAGTTACCACGGATTCAGTACATGATTCCGAACCCCCCTGCGTTGAAATTCTTAGTAGATTATTTAAAAAAAAACTGCTGTTCCATATTTTTGACGGCGTAGGTATTGCACGTTTCTATGAAACAACTGACTTTATTTTGATAACCGACGAAAAATTTCTACGCTAAGGTCTAAAATCATCTGCTGAATTCATGGTCAACCCTGTATTGCAGTTTTTTTTTGCGATTTCACGTTCGGTCCCGTAATAAAAGTTGTTCATAATGAAGAATTTTAATTTGAATTGATTAATTAAATCTGTTTATTTTTTAAATTGAATTTTAATTTTGATTATAATAATAATTTTGATTATGATTTTCATTTTCGATTCTAATTTCGATTATGATTTTGTTTTTACTTAATGTTTTGTTCTTTGTTTCTAATTTATTTTTCTATCCTCGCTACAAGTAGCGATGTGGAAGCAATTTTTTTATGTAAGTGTTGTTTACGCCTGTAAGTGACTAACTCAACATAACTCAATGCATATGTTATTTTTTATTATGTTAGTGTTTCTAGTGAATAGGTCGTTGGTTTACCTTTCAAATAAAATAAAAATAAGAGTACAATGACCCTTTTCTGATTTTCTACAATTTTAATAGGTACTTATATTGCCCCACTGCAAGGGCAAAGGCTGTTTCTCATACAAAAAAGCATTATCTCGAGCATTGATCACACAACACAATATATAATATATATCAGACAATAGGTACTTATCCTACTTTAAATCAACTCAACTTAATTGATTCGAATTTACGTAGAAACCTTTTTTACAAAAAAAAAAAAACACAACAAAGTGAAAAATAACTTCAATTTCGGAAGTCAATGTAAAGGTTTTTGTATTTTCTGTTTTTTGCCACTGACTTCCAAATTTAAAGTAATTTTTCACTATGTGGTGTGAAGTCGGTTATTTTTTTGAAAAAGATATATTTATTGTCCACTTTTTAGTTATGGTACCTACCTCATACAAATTCAAATACCACTACCTGCTATGTAAATAAAAGTGACAGTAAGTTAATATCAAAATTATAACATCTTTGACAGTTGTTACGGGTCGTCAGAAGCCCAAAAGTCTGACAACCAGTCTTACCAAGGGATATCGTATTACCCAGCAACTGGGTTGTGGAGGTCAGATAGGCAGTCGCTCCATGTAAAATACTGGTATTCAGCTGCATCCGGTTAGACTGAAAGCCGACCCCAACATAGTTGGGAAAAAGGCTAGGCAGATGATGATCCACATAGTAAGTGGGAAAAACACGTAGGTATTTAGTGGGTCGGTTTATGATTATTATTTGTCTATTATCAACTGCTCATCACTTTTTACAAAATATTGCTTTTCCCGATGCAGGACGCTAATTGTTGAGGAGTTCTCCTGGTACTACACCATCAGCTCCACTTCACCATATCCATTGTGACGAGCATAGCGTCGAATCGCAACCCGTGAAATACTAATTATTGATTAGTACCGGTGGCCGTCTGTGATCTTCATCATCAGTTCCACTTCAACAAATGGTACTTTCCAAGAGCAAAGGCACGAGTTACTATAAAAAATACCCAAATCGCTATAGGTGTGCCTATAATATTTTAAGAGTTCCCTTGATTTCTCCAGGATGCCATTATAGTTTTTCATAAAACAATACAGAATTTTCCAAACCAGTCTAGCCGTCTTCGAGTAATCAGGGAATACACCTACTTAAAAAATAAAAATAAAGATTTAGACGAACTGAGAACCTGTTTGACCTGTATGTACCTATGTATGTATATAATATGTATGTCTGTCCCTATGTTCCCTCGTACCTAAACGGCTGAACCGATGTTGATGAATGATAATATGTCGTTAGATTCGTCTTTATTGTCACTGGGTATATTAAAATTGTTAAAAATCAAAATGGCGGATTTTTGGCGCCAATAGGTGTATTTTCGAAAATAAATAATCTCTGAAGCCTATCGAGTGGGGTATCAAATTGAAGGGTTTTAAAAGGTGATTACAAATTATATGTTTAATTTAATTAAAATGAGAAATGATAAAAAACTATCCCAAACTTTTGGAGTGAGTGAGTAAGAGGCCGTTTTCACCTGATTATAAGTGAGTAAATAACCTAATTTACCTTCTTATAATCCTAACTAAAAAGTGTTAAAATAAAAAAAGTAAACTTAAAATATCTAAAAACCCGACTGCATAAGATTGTTTATAGTTTATATAAATCTTGTTTCCATCTTTTTTTAAGTTCACTTTTTACGCAGTCGAGTTTTAAGATTTTTTAAATTTACTTCTTTTTTTTTTAAAGTCTGGTAATAATGTAAATATGCCATACAACGTGGCAATGCCGCCAGTCTCTTGGGTACGTTACCAGTCGACAGAGATGTGGAAGAATTATTTGACGTCATATTTTAATTTGTAAAAACTTTTAGTTAGGTTAGGATATTATTTTTTTCCTAATAAGTATAAGTTATTATTTATGTAATGTTCAGTTTAACCCAGAATAAATCCCTGTGACGTCAGCGAAACTACATTAAAAGCTTACAAATCGTTTCGTTTATCCTATACAGCGTAATGCGGAGGACAGCCGACCGCGGCTAATCCGCGCACTGACGTCATTGGCCTGCCCGCCAAATTGCCCAGAAAACCGTCTGACCACAGGCACACATGACCAATGTTTTCGCTTATAGACATTGTGTTGTGAATTTATTGGTTTTGTTGTCCTTTGTTTTGTTTGAATAACCTGTAGTGAAATTCTTGTTTAATTTTGTTTCAGAGGGGCTAGATTTTGAACACTTCTAATTACGGGAGTGTGCCTGTATAAGGGAAATTCCAGAATTATTAAAAACGATCGCATAATAATCTTAGTATATACATCTGACAAAAAAAAACTGAATTTTACCTACATTTCTGTAAATTTTTTGACATTGTCTGTCATGGAGATGCGATTAGAACTTGAATTTGAACATTTTTTGAGTACCAGAATTGGGCTTCTGATCCTTTTATTACTAAAACAGATATTTACATTTTATAGCTCGATTATTGTAAAAGTAGGTAATAATAATTTTAGCCCGAAATAATCGCATCGTAAGGCAAAGGGCTCTCCTTAAAAGGAGAATTACAAAAATGTGCATAGATGCATGACTTCTTCGTTGAAATTAAATACTATTCGTTAGTTCGTATAAATAATAATTACTTGGTAAAAATAGTTGGTTTTCTCTACTAAAATAATAATAAAGAGTTTTTCATTATTTATTAACTTATTTAGCAATAATCGTTCTCCTGACGCATGTTTAGCCAAAACCTCATGCAGAGCTGATTTGAGGGCTCTAATTTGTAGATTCTGTTGGATATAATCCATCAAAATATTTTTTCTCATACCTATTACAAATATCCTATACTTTTATAATAATAGAAAACATTTTTGTTTTATGCCTTTAATATAAAGAAAAAAACGAGTGGACCTAATTAAATTTTCTACTGAAAGGGTTGGAAACAAGTCCGAATATCTCCGAAGTTCTACATCATTTTGAAGTAGTTGTTATACCAAAATACCTCCAACATTTTCATAAACATTGGCAGTTTTATTTTTTCCATTACTTTAATTTTTTTATAAATAAAATAGAAGTAGGTACCTATATATTTCACTGTGCATGTGATGTGTGTTCAATATCGGACGAACGCTTGTCAAGGACGGACCTATGTCAATTGATTTCGCGCTCTTTGTCGCGTTGATACTATTGTAGTGTAAATATAATATATATATAGCGTAAATAAATAAAAAAAAAATACCTAAGTTAGCGCAGCGCCGAAATGTAAGAGAGCTCTAAAATAAAGAACGTGAAAACACTGAACGAAAACTGATCATCAAATTACTATTAACTGCGTCGGCAATTTCAGACAGTTCAAGTCCAGTTTTCCACCAACGTGATATTTAAACCTGCAGACACTTTGGGTACGAATCCTTTTTAAAGGAAGAAGGTTAGGGTTATGTCGGACTCCTACTGACTAAAACCCCACTGTTCCTTCTAGTACCATGAGTCGGGGGCCCGGGAGATACTTGTACATTCCCACACAGGCGACTAAAAAATCATCTCAACATATTTTGATGTTTAATTATTTATTTATTTAGACAACCGAATGAGCATAAAGTCAGTCATCCGCGCATTAGTACACGTATAGTTATGTCAGCAATCAATTCAGAGTGTGTATTGCAGCGTAATATTTGTTAGGTATACGACAAAACGTATGGGATTAGCAAATAACGGTGCATTAGGCATTAACGGGTTGTCGGCTCAATGCTAAATGGGGACATTACAAGCCATTTCCATTTAGTTTACATACTTAGAGGATTTGCACAGCTTATTGTTGTAAGCTCGTAAGTGTATTAGCACTGATCATACAAGTAGAAGTTATTTATGAAAAAAGAAACATCAAAAAAGACTTTGAAAGTCTGTGTCCGTTTCGAAACGTTGCCACTACTTATAGCGTAAAATGTTTATGGAGGATGATATTCTCACAGCATGTATGTCTATTTTTATATTCCTGTTTAGTTTATCATTATTTTTCTTTATGTATGCTGTACCGGTACAGCCTCCTATTAATTGTTTGCTGCACCGGACGACGTCAATACGTCGGCGCCGGCTGTCACTGAAAACCAGCGCTGGGGCTCTGTCTTGTATAGGGTCGCAGCGTAATGCTGAGTGATAGCCGTTTTGCGTGGATGTGACGCATGCTTCCCTCAACCTTTTCTTATTTTTGTGTTTATGTTCTTTTTTGCGTGATGTTTACCGCAAATAAACGTATTTTCTTTCTTTTCTTTCTTTCTTCTTTACACAAGTAATTATTAAATAAATATTTTAAACATTTAGAGTGATTATTTCAAATATCTATGCAACAAGATGTATGCAAGTTCAAAACAATTATGGATGTCACGTGATCAACTTTGAACGATAATATCTCGGAAATGTGACGCTTTAAGGCTCGTACAGACTGGCGCGATATCACGGGCGGGACAGCCAGCGCGACCCTTGTCGCGCTCGCAATATCGCACCGTGTGAGCTTACTCTTCTCAGTATGGACACTTTTTCGTACAACTAGGAAAGCATAGCTTAAGAGGGCCCTTCCCGGTCCATCTATCTTCAACGCGAACATGATAGAAAAGCTTTAAACTAAACTAATGAACTACTAACAAGCCAGTGAGATTGCGATGACATTGAATGAAAAATAGTGTGCGGAAATTTCATAAAACTTGTTCCAGGAAATACGTGTTTTTGAGTAAGTCTTACAAGTTTTTGAAATAATTATTTATCATTTAGAATCTACATTACATTTGCGAGGTTTCGATCACAATGTTTTCTTTACTTTTACAATTTATGAGTACATTATGAACAGCCAAAGTTCAGGTAAAATTAGTGCAAAAAGCAGATTTTTGCAGGCTTATACAGAATTCAGTTCTCCAAAAATTCAGTTTTTTTGCTTGCATTGAAACCTAGATATAGTGCAGAAAATACCTATTAGTTCAAAATTTTCAAAGAAAGATGAGTTACAACGCCATAATCACGTACGAGCGTTTGTATGAAAAGTATGATGGGTTGGCCGCCCTTAAGCGATGGTGTGGTCGAAGATGGAGCACGCTTGTCTAAAAGTATGTATTTCACTCACTCTAGTCTTAAAATCCCCCAAGTTACAAACGTACGCACAATAGAAGTGTTCCCAAAACGTTTTGTGTGTATGGGTTCTCGCAGTTTAATTAATAATCATATATACTGCGACCAGTTACATAATTATTTGTATAATTTCATTTATTTATGTAATGACAACAAAATAAAAACGAAAAGGAAAAAAAATAAGGGATTCGATCCTGAAACCTTCAAACAAATAATAAAAAATAAACTCATCTTTGTACCTTTTATACACAGAAGATTTATACATGGCCAGTAACAACCTCGGGGCTATAAACCCACAAAAGGTCGCAAGCGGCCTGCATGTCACATGTCATTTTTGTCCGTATTTCAAACATAAAGTAACTGGCCGGTCCTGATTAAGTCACGCTGTGAAATATTACTGTTGTATTTTTCTTGTAAATATTATATTATTTCTGATAATCTAGCTGGTACTCTACCTATGAAATTATATTTTCCGGGCTGACATTGGGGCTACCCACAGTGACATTAAAAAGTTAGAAAAACGATTATAGATATAGATATTACAGTAAACAGCACGTCAGTCAAAACAATTAGACATTCTTCGTCTTCTTAGCGTCGATGGCTTATAAATAATTTAAGTTTCCTGTTCGGCCCAGAAATTAGCAATGCTAACACCATATATGACGCAGACGTAAGGTCCTCACGTGTACAAGTGACAGAGCATGCGGTCCAAGATGAAAGGTAGGCCATGGTCTGTGGGGAGACGCCCCATATACATTGCCCTACCTCTCTACCAATGGGGTGGTCCGGCCGGTGCTCGACGACTGGCTCTGGAGAAGGCAAGGCTCTCCTTGTCATTTAGACCGACGCAGGTGCTCCCGGGGCACGACTGCTTCGGGAAGTACCTGTGTCGCATAGGCAGGGAGCCAGACGCTCGGTGTCATCACTGTGTCCACTGTCGGGAGGGCAGGCGCTTGCAGAGTGTGCAGCTTGGGAGGAGCTGCGCCATGCCCTCGTTTTGGAAGTGGGACGCGACCTATCGCTGCCGGCTGTGATTCGTTCTATGGTCGGCGGCACAGCATCGTGGGACGCGATGATATACTTCTGCGACAATGTCATGTCGCAGAAGGAGGCAGCGAAAAAGGAGAGGAAGAATTTCGAGTGCTCTCCCGGCCCGCAGCAGGCACATCCGGCGTCTGCAGAGGGCAGATGATTCCTGTTGCTATCAAAAACCTTCGATTTCCTCCAAAGGTATGTTCGCAGACTCTAAACAGTGGTCAAAAAGTTGTAGCACCCACGACACAGAAGGCAGGGCTGAGGTGTTTTATTTCTTCCACCGATATGTCATCCACTCCGTAGGCCTTACCGCAGCTCAGCCGTTGGATAGCTAAAATGATAGCCGATAGTTGAAATGGACTATATACACGGACTCAGATAGGGTAGAGAAGTTGCTCATTTTGGGAGTTCTGCCAAGAAGTTTAGGTGGTTTGCTGTTAAGGAGTAGTTGATGAGCTACTTGGTAAGCCGTGACTGTGCTAGGAGCATTAGGTAGTAGTGCTTCACTGGTGAGTTTGCGCATAGTATTTCATGCTTTTTTACTATTGTGGGTGATGTCTAGTAATAGTAGTGTCGATTTCCATCCATTTTTTCTGGGGTCGCTCGCTTATCTGTGACAGCAGTGTTTCTCCAGCTTCGGCGGTCTCTTCCGAGAAAGGGTCATTATTATAGAGATACTCGTACGCCTTTAGAAGCTCACCGGGTTCTCGGGATAAGCCGGAAATGTAAGATGTATGACATCCTCGGAGATACATTTTCAGGATGTTTCTGAGACTACATTTATGAATTTTTCGTAATTTTGTGAGATAGGCGGGATATTGAGTAGTTAGTTATCGTAGGACTTCGTCCCCAAATCGTTCCCAGTCAGCTCTCAAACAGTTAAAGCGGCGTTTAAATGGCATAACCACTGGGTGAACAACTAATTGGATGTTGCACATAATCGGTATGTGTTGGGTTCGGGGGATTGGCATATGGTATTTTTGCTCTGGGTAATATCTGAGCTTCCATCATCCATTGTTAAATGACGCAGGTTGTTTTAGGTCATGAATTAAGGTTAATGGGTCCAGGGATGGTGAACTCAGGGACGTCCACCGCCCCTTATCTTACAGGACCCGAGGTGGTAGCGCGTAGCAATCCACGCGCGCCACTTTTAGACGTCACGGGGTCAAATACCTCACCCTCCCCCCAGACTTGAGGCGGCCCGCAGAAGCGGGACCAGCTGGGGATCGCGGAAGTCGCATTTGATCCCACGATCCCCAGTGCAAGTGTGGGAAGGAAACACCGGGATGGTTTTTAGTAAGGAAGATTCCGACAGACCCCTCCGCCCGCCCCAGAGCGGAAGAAGAGTCTTGGAAAATCTTCATGGAAATCCATGAAGATTTTCCAAGACGGAAACAAAAAAAAAATTGTCTTGGATGAAGGTCAAATTATTAGCTTCTGCCCATTCTTCGACAATTCAACCGTCCAAGTTCGTGGAGCGGTAGCCCCAACTGTCTGTTGAAGTCACCAACGACTATTTTTTTGTGTTGAATGTTAAAATCTGAAGTATTGAGTTGAAATAGAGTGCCTGAGGTTTATACACAGATGTTACAGTGGAGTTACCAAGGTCTAACGTGATAATTTCGGTGTTGCTTTCCTGGAGTATTTTGTAGAGATGAGACTTACGCCGAGAGTAGCAAACACTGGGTTACCATGATTCGGGTCATAAATTACGGCGACAGTCCAACAATGTGAGGCTTGCTTTGGGTGGAATCCCGATGGGTTTCATGAACAAAGTCAAAGTCAAAGTCAAACCATTTATTTCAAATAGGCACATAAGAGGCACTTTTGAACGTCAAAATTTACAAAAAAATAGAATTGATTCTAGTTGCCCCTTCCAAAAGGTAGTTTCGTATGTAGAAGAATGGGCAAGAAACTCCACCGGTACTCTTTTAAAAATGTTTTACAATATTTTGTTTGATTACATTAATTATATCATTATATGTGAAGACGATGCACCTAGAATAAAATTACTATACCATAATAGGTAAAACGAATTAAAAACTAAGCAATGAAAAATAACTTAATTATTAGATAGATACGTGGTGTTCACATATTTACAAACATCATACAAGTATGTTTTTCTAAAAAAATAAAAAAATAAGTCAGTGTGTGAGTATAGGTTACAAATAGGGAACAAATAGGATGTCACATGTATCTTGCGAGATAATTTAGAAATAAGTTCTGCTTTGTCCTGAGGGAACATTTTGTTGTTGATCGAGATAACACTCAAGGCTAGTTTTGTTATCGGACTGTTTGGCCCTGAAAAGGGCCGATTGGAATTTGTCATCGTGGTGAAAGAATTAGTCAATCGACAGAAATCTATTGCCCAGAGTGTGCCAGACGTCACAAGGTTGGAAGGTACGTCGCTCAGGGAGGCTCCTTTCATGCAACAATTGGCCATTGACAGCGCCTCTATGTCGAGGCAGTAAGAGTGATTTTTGTAGTGCAACAAACCGATTTCCTTTAAATAATAAAGCAGAAAAATAACAGAAGTAACTTACAAAAGACCCAAAATAACCCATTCTTGAATATAATATTAAATATTCCTTAACCAAGGCACAAATGCTGATACAAAATAGGGTAAGCGCGTTCATAATTCGACGCTTACAAGTTTTTGTGATGAAATTGTTTATAAAAATCCCCGTTTTGTCCACCTACTGTTGGGTCTACCCCAATTTTCTATTAGTGTCCCGAATGGGCGAAAAACGTGCCAATTTTCCTTGTACCCTCGAGAAAGGGAAAATGTTCCACTGTTCATTTGGGAACAAATCTACGAGTATTGGAAGTTGGGACTAGTAATATAAGACAATCAGTGGAGACAGTATCGGGTTATAATGAATGGAAGGATATATGATATATGAATGGGTTCAGTATAAGTTTGTTTGTGGTGACCAGATGTATGAACATAGGCGAAGCAAAAGGAGTATGTAAGGAGCGTAGCAGGCGGCGTTACATAGTTTCTGCCTACCCCCATGGGAAGAAGGCGTGAGTTTATGTATGTTTGTGTATTTGTGGTGTTATATAACGCATCACGTTGTTTTCAGGGAAAATACCTCTTATAAAGGAGATGGATAACGGCCCCATACAAGCTTGGCCCAGAAATTAACACAAATAAAACAAAATGTATTATGAAGCTATAATAGTGTTTCATAGCCCTGTATATTTTTGTTCGTCACAAAACTTGGTGAAGGGACTTTCTCAAATCAATGACTTCAAAAAATAAATTCAAACCTGTCGATCGCGGAGTGATCCACGGTCTTCCAGCAGATTGTTTTTACTCAAATCTAACGACTGTATCCCAAATGATTAATTTGCTATGCCCCAGTTTATAGAACGTTGGAAACCAGGTAAAATCAGAGTGACCCGAGATGTGAGTTATAGCTATTGTTATTGTAGCCCAGATAAACTGTAATGTGAAGATCCATAGTCCCAGAAAGGCGAAATCTCTCAGAAATGCAAAAAAGATAACTCGAAACACAGCCAATACATATTTTTGAACAAATCACAAGAAACCACAACTAAACATTTATGACGCTGTCACACGCAGCACTACAGTTATAAATCAAATAGAAATCGTCAAAGACAGACCCGACTGACAAAAAGGGTTACGTATGTTTTTGGTGCATGTATTTGTATGGTACATAGTTATGCCCTACGTATGTAGGATTCTCTATTCTCTCGTAGCATCCAGATACCTGGATGCATTTTAATGATTAAGATGTCGTTAGGTTTGTGGTGAGCGCCCAACGTAACGTACTTCACTTTCAATCGAAATCCGATGGATTTTGAAGGAAGTTCCTAATCCAAATAGGTGAAAGGTGACGTTTCACTTTAAATCAACATGGCAGAGGTTTTTTTTTTTATTTTTCTTTTTGGCTTCGCACGGTTTGTGCATTTAGCCAGTGTCATGTAAAATTAAGTAACAAGCACAAATTATGAAATAAACTCCATTCAATGCGTGATAAAGATGATAGATGATATCCCGCCCCGCTCCCCTTGAGTTTAAGTAAATACGTGGCACATTACTGAAACCTCGCGCGGACTTCTTGAGAGAACTTAAAGTGATGTTGCACTGTTTTGTTTCATTTGCCTACACTAATGCAGGTTCACGAACACTTAATGGTTAATAATCCACCACTATTACATATTAATATTCGGCTAAACACAAATTTTATAAAATAAAACAAAACTGCTAACATGACGCTTCACTTTCCCGCCAAAAAGTCCACCATGGCGGGGTTTAGAAACCAATATCATCAAAAAAAAACAAACAAACATAACAAACAATCATGAAAAAGTTATTAGTTCGTTAAAATAAAGGGCTTTAGGAGACGTTTCCAAAAATATGACATGACTCAGGGGTCACCAGGGTCATTTATTTATTTTTATTGGCTCACCAGCAGCTGTTTACACTGGGTTTATGCTAAAGGTAACATGCAAAAGTGTAATGCAACAGTGCAACAATCACTTACCTAGTGATAAGTCATATTTTAGGAATTGTCTAGTGTCTTCGTCAAAAAAATAACTTATTGGCATAATTATTATATGATTATGCGTAAAGTTAAGCGTATCACTAAAGCGTACTCTTTACGTTGAAAAAAAAAACAAATGAACATATTGGCGCGTGAAAAATTATCGTTGTTCGTCATTAAATCTGGAATTTATAAATAATTTACTTGGTTTGAATTTCCGCGCGTTATTTGAGAAAAGTACTAGGGGTCTACTCCGAAACGCTAAACCGAAGTATCAGCCGAATGTTCGTCCGTTTTATAACTTCCATAGTTTTATTTTTTGACTTTGAGTCCTTACCCGACTTCAAGTCACAGTTTTGACTTTGGCTTATCTCTTCGACTGCCTTTTTAGGGTTCCG
Organism: Tiliacea citrago; assembly: GCA_963921375.1. NCBI lineage: Eukaryota > Metazoa > Arthropoda > Insecta > Lepidoptera > Noctuidae > Tiliacea > Tiliacea citrago. Next base: position 13,169,363 of record OY992802.1, read on the forward strand.
TACCCAAAGGGTAAAACGGGAACCCTATTACTAAGGCTCAGCCGTCTGTCTGTCTGTCTGTCCGTCTGTCACCAGGCTGTATATCATGATCCGTGATAGCTAGATAGTTGAAATTTTCACAGATGATGTATTTCTGTTGTCGCTATAGCAACAAAAACCAGAATAACATAAATATTTAAGGGGGCTCAACAAACGTGATTTTTTTGCCGTTTTTATAGATAATGGTACGGAACCCTTCGTGCGCGAGTCCGACTCGCACTTGACCGGTATCAGCGATAGTTAGCCGTAATAAAGAAACGACTGAACATTCGGCCGATACTTCGGATTTATGTTCGGATTAGACCCCCTGGCATTAATGGACTCACGTATGTATGCATTGGCTTTGCCTCGGCCCACATTTACATGTTCGTCCATCTATGCCTCTTTTGCTGGGCGCAGCAGTAATTTATTTATTTAAGTTCGGACAACAACATGGTCCAATTGTTAGTAAAATATCTTATCACTAGTGTTAGTAGTACACAAAACAAAAATAACAATAACTGATGACTGCGGCAAGATGTGCAGAGAACGATAAAGCAAGGAATATGCTACCTGACCATTCTCCCCACATAGTGCCTCAGAAATGGGCAAAAGATGAGATGAGATGGTGCATGGTAATGTACCTACTATTAATTTTTTCCTGCAGTTTTGCCAAGCAACGAAAGCCGTAGTGGGATTTCAAATATTATCCGTTATTTTTTTTATATAATTATCTCTTTGTCTGTGCCAGGCCAGACTTTATCCATGTCCTTTTACGTGATTTTTTTTATTTTAATTATTGCTTAATTTGTCTGAGTCAGGCACAGCCACTGCAAACTGGGCAGGGCATAAGAAAGTGGCAGACGCAATTAATTCCATATGCGAAAAAAGAGAGCGCAACAATACGCTGGAACCAAAATAAAACAACGTAAATGATCCAAACCAATTAAAATTTGTTTAAAAATAAACTAAGCTATCCTAACAAAAATATTGTCAGCCAGAGTTTTCTATGACCTAATTTTTAATGCAATTTTGCAATGAAATTACTAAGGCAAAAAATATTATATAATATAAAACAAGTAGATATCTTTGCGGCATTCAATTATATCGAGGAAAAACCCACTTGCGTTTTTCTCTAGTCAGAGTATTATTCAAATAGTCAATAAACATAATATTATAACCAAAAATTAAATGCTGTAATAGTGAAATAAATTATAAATAATATGTAATAATAAATAATAAAATTTGACGGCACGGTTGGCGCAGTGGTTAAGCGATTTACTGCTGCGCTGCGTGTCGCGGGTTCGATTCCCGCACGGAACAAATATTTGTATGACCTATAAGTAGTTGTTCCGGGTCTGGCTGTTTGTGTATGTGAGTTTAAATGTTTGTAAACGCACCCACGATACAGGAGAAATTCCTAGTGTGGGGCAACGTTTTTAAAGAAAAAAATAAAAAAAATAAAATGGTTATGAAAAAGCCCTCAATTTATTTTGGTATTGCCTTAACGTGTCATCTGTTACTCGTACTACGACACAAATGGCGTGTAGAAACTGGTGGCTTAGAAGGAATGAATTTTATTAGCATAGCCGCAGCCGGCATCATTCCGTGCTCTGTTGCCATACCTAAGGGATTAAGTACGTCAGTCAGGCGGATGTTCTTGTCTGTCTACCTGACATAATCCCTTAGTGGGATCCTACGATGCTTAGTATAGAGATGGGCTGACGTATTTATATTTAGGTATAGTACGGTCGACTTAGGAAATCCTTAACCATACTTTAAACCTGGTCCAGTACGGAGTATCGAGTTACCCAGTAAGTAAATTCGTATTTTTTAGTCGATGGGAAATTCAAGTGGGAACATGGCTTGTAGTGCTCACTAATACTCAAATAAATAAATTAAAAAAATACGTAAACTTGTACAATACCATATTTCGTGTAACTTCTAAACCTCAATTATTACAAAGCATAACCTACTACCCAACACTACGTACAAAATCATTATCCCTCCTTCAATCTTCAAACAAATATCAATTTAAAAGCACTTGTTCACAGATATACAGAGCTACATACGAAGAAGCAATATTTTCTCTCCGGTACAACCGTCGTCGTCGCCTCGATCATATCGAGGCAACGGCTGGAAAATGTTATTTCTTACCTCAAACCGAACTATCGTGTCACCGTGCTCACCGTGCTTAGTACTGTGGAAACATACAGAGGATTATGCTGCTTTTTATATGTACCCGGCATCAACATCGCCACATGCGAACTACGCGTCACACTGACGTCACGCAAATCCTGCATCGCGCAAGCAGAGTTTACCGCGCAACTAGCATATATACAACGTCCCGACATCAACCGTCGGGCAGTTGCTCACCAGACACAACACCCGTCTGGTCGGAGGATCCTCCATTTTCTATGGTGGATGAGTGAACTTTACACCCTGTTCCTCATACCCCCAAATATATTTATTTATTAAATCTCCAGCATCGGAAAAAAAATATTTTTATTTTTTATTTATTTATTTATTAGGAACAATTTAGGAATAACTTAACAAAAGACACGAAAATAGCTGCAAAAGTAAAATACTGTGGCGCAGCTATCAACGCCCCACACGACATACATGGAAGATATTTGTTCCAGACACACATCTTTAAGGAAGTCTTATAGTAAAATTAACAATTAAGTACATAAGAAAAAAAACCATTCAAAAGTTTGTATGTAATGATGTAGAGTGGAAGTGAGGGTGAGAGTGTTTGTGAGTGTGTGTGAGTGTGAGTATGAGTGTAAGTGTGAGTAAAATGTGCAATTAGTGTATTATGAGAGGATGCTAGCATGAGAGTTTATTTAAGATACTAAAAGTTGCTCGGTTGCATCATAGGACATAGATTTAAGCCAGTCTGTCAATTTCTTTTTCAATAAGTTCCTTGTTAAAGGGTAGATTATGACTATCCTATTTATATTATTATAAAGCTTAGAGCTAATGTGGTTGAAGTGGCGACCCACTATATAAATATAAATACTGGTGTGTTTCCAATTATAGGAGATCACAACGTTCACTTATAACCTAGGTACAGACGCCAGCAGGTCAAGCTACCCGAAACTGTCAAATCTTCCCAATCAACCTTGAGCCTTATGTTGTAAGAATAAATTTGAAAATCTATTAAACAAATTTGACAGATTGTAGTAACTGGATGTACTGGCGTCTTAACAATAAATTTGTAAGGAGCTCGTGGCTAAGTAATAACAGCCACACGCGTCGATCCATCAGGTTAAGCTACGCTACGGGTTGGTCCGTGGATAGGTGACCATCTTTACATACCGAGATTCCTCCGTGCCTCGGAAAGCAAGTTAAGCCGTTGGTTCCGGTTGTCATTTGTGGATCTTTGACAATCTTTACAGGTCGTCAGAAGCCCGAAAGTCTGAAAACCATCAGTCTTAATAAGGGGTATCGTATTAACCAGTTACTAGGTTGTGGAGGTCAGGTAGGCAGGCGCTCCGTATAAAATACTGATATTTAGCTGCATCCGGTTAGACTGGAAGACGAACCCAACATAGTTGGGAAAAGGCTAGGCAGTTTCAATAAGTTTGTTGAAGCCGAAAATGTTGAAATAACCTTTTAAAAAAATCACGAAAATCATAGGAAAACCAAATAAAATGCTAAATTGTAAGGAAAAAAAACCATAAAAGAAAGTCTTTTGCATTTCCTGGGTCATATCTCTATTCTATTCTAAATTCTACTCACACAATAGAACTATACTCACCTTAACGTACAATAGCTGTAAAAGTGCTTTATTTAAATGGCAGCATCCCAAAAATTATGACCAAACGGAAGACCTGTTAAACATACAGTCGTAATTATCAAACATATCAATAAAAAAATAAAAACATAACATGCACGCACCAACCCACACATTTTCACCACATACACCCCCATTTCACACACACAAACCACTCACCACACACACTCACACCCAAAAGCACCTAAACTTTTTGTCATCAAACCGTTTTTCTACAATATAATAATTTTTGTTAGTTCATTTTTTTATACATTTACACTGTAGAATTGTTTGAATTATTATTTTTCTCTTGTTTTTTAATATTTATTTTTATTTTTTATTAATTACTTCACCTAAATTTATATAAAAATGTTTGCCTTACTTGGGAAGAGACTGGACCCCACAAAACATGGAATCCTAGTGTGGGGTTTAGGGAATTTGTAAAAATTTAGCATTTATGGCTCCTACATGTAACCTATTACTATATGATGATGTACCTTGTTTTTTGTTAACATAATAAAGTATTTTATTTTATTTATTTATTACGTTGTTTACGTTGTTGATCTGACAAATTTTACGAACTTATGAAGCATTAACCTTCAAAATCATTCAGATTGCGACTGAAACTGTTACGCAATTAGGGTGCCGGAGTACCATTAACAGTTCAAAGGAGATGTTTCATTTTCGGCCATAAAGTGTACGGTAATAAAAAAAGAGGAAAAACTTCCACCAATTGACGAAAAATATTATTTCCTGAATATTCCCCTGATTACTTCAGCACAAAAAATAATAGTTTTCGAAATTATTGCTATAATCTATTGATTATGTCGTCGTCTTACTTGGTTATTGCTTTCGTCCAGAAATCAAGTTACACTATAACGTAATATATTATTAACACGGAGACGTTATTTATATAAATATGAAAGGCATATATTTCTGTGCTATTTAGCTAAGACAATTCGATAGCTATCTTAGACAACTTTTATGGCTAATTATAAGAAAGTGATCGATACAAAAATATATTATATTTTTGTAGATTGTAGATTTGTAAGTATTTCAGGATGAAAAATGGCTGGCTGTAACAACATGACAAACATTTTCAGTTTTTATTTAGTGCTAAAAAAATATTAGTTAATATGAAAAAAAACATTCTTTATTGTATTCAGGGGTTCGTTTCCCAGGTTTTCTAAAGCGTATATTTTATGGCCAGCGTCCTATACAAAAATGAACCGTCTCCTTTCATCTGAGTCTTTTCTACCAAGTTCGCACGTCGCGTCGTCTTCTGCGTGATCGTCCATCATAAAGCCCCGTATATTTCCTTCAAGTAATAAATAGTAGATACGTAGATAACAACACATCCATATGCGCCGATAACACCGTCTGCTCAGTGTTTACAATCAATATTGACGTGTGACTAGGTAGCTGTCGACGGCGACGCGACAAGTCGATTCAACGTTTACGTTACTATGTTACCCTAGCACGAACGAGCGGACTATACGTAGGTAACGTAAATTATTTGAATCGAAAATACAGCTAGCGTATTGCATTTTTGTTGAAAATACAAGACCAATTAGTATCACCCATAGATATAAATCTATCAGTCTTCAAACTAAATCAATATTATGTGTGATACAAGTACATATTTCCAATTCAAAAATGGTTCTTGTTTACTTCGCGCGTTCGTTACTAAATGTAAGTTCTATGGTAACCGACTAGCGTTAATTGACATTTGAATGACTTTCAGCGGACTCGGTAACTTTTAACTTTTACATTATTATTTAAATGTGGTTTAAATCATAAGTGAAAAAAAAACCCTCGCACTTTAGGTACTTTTTCCTGCGTTACTTTGTTTCCAATGAAAAATAAGTCGACGGCCCACTTGATGGGGATTTTGGCAACACTTATGGCACTAAATCAAAAACCAGGGCACTATAGAATCAAGGCTGAAATATATCTATGCTTTTAGTTTCAGCTCCACCTTATAAACCAAAACACAACACAACTTTTAACAATGATAAAATAGTGCTTTTCGCGATTATAAAATAGTACTTTTCACGATTATAAAATAGTTCTTTTCACGATTATAAAATAGTAGGTACTTTTCACAATTATAAAATAGTAATTACTTTTCATAATTACACATTTTGATTTAGAAGATATGTTACATCCACCAGCAAATATGAAGCCTGTGCCCCAGCAGTGGGAACCTTATAGACTGATTATGATATGCTTATACTATTCTGATTCATAACCGTAGTGTGTTCTTTGGGTACCTGCCGGTTTGCCGAAAAGATTTTGACAAAATTTCATTACCCAAACAAATTTTAGCAACCTTTTTTTATACCATTGCAATATTTCGAATGATTTTAGTACGCATATTTTCATTTGGTCAAATTTTTACTTGGCAAAATATTACCAAGTATAATGTCATTATTGCATTTGGTCTTTAATCAAATGATTTATTACAGCAAACAATCTTCAGACAATAAACGTTTTTGAGCGAGCGAAGCGAGCGGTGCCGCGGCAGCGGCCCGCGAGTGCCAGACACGACTTGCATTATTAGAAAAAAAGATATTGTTTTTAGTAGGTTACCCGGAACTCAACTATTTAGATTCGGTTAATTACTTATTTATTTTATTATTTGATTTTGAGTAAAAACTATTACATTAGATTTATTCCAACCGAAATATTTGACTAAATAAAAAATGTTAAAAGTACTAGTTGGTAAACAAGTTATAGTTTAAACGTTCATTTGCCAAACATTAGGTTTGCGTTACAATTTATTGTGAATAGATTTTTGTCAAGTAATAATTTGGCAAATGAAATTATGCGAATTTTTTTTTGAGAAGTGAAAATTTGTCAAATTCCTTTCGGTCAAACAAGGGAGACCCGTGTTCTTTAACAAACTCTTCCTAAATCATACAAGGGCAGTACGGCCAATTAATCATGGCCGGCCCGAACTTTGCGCAGAAGACTGCACAATATTTTTAAAGTTCCTAGTGCCTATGTTCAGACCGGTCATGAGTCATCGGCCGTACAAGGTCCAGAAAATGTTCTCATATTTCCAAAACGGTACTGCGTTACCATGTTGTATCCACCGAAAACAAAAACACAACCTCCTTTTTTCTCGTGGGTATCATAACAAGCAGAAACACTGAAAAGCCGGTTTTTATTAAAAAGTTCTAAACTCCTACAGCTAAAAGTCTCGTGGAGATAGCCTTCATAAAATTTTTATAAGCCACATATTTTTAAATTTACTTTTAGAAGGCAGACGCTAAATTAACATACAGCCTCGCTTGGTGGTGTTTAGAATAAGCAAGTAAGAATATTATTTAGCCGCACTGGATTAAGCTTCAAGGTGTTATGACTTAATTTTAACTTTTTTATGTCTATTTTATATCTATATACAAATTATAAATTAAAGTCGCTTTTCGTAACTGACGACTAATTGGAACCGTGCAACTAACTTCTGATGTTTCATAAGTGCCCATGTAGGTTTATGTGAAATATAGTACATTACGATACGTGTGACTTGGGTCTCCCTTGTTTGACCGAAAGGAATTTGACAAATTTTCACTTCCCAAAAAATTTCTCGCATTATTTCATTTGCCAAATTATTACTTAGCAAAAAATCTATTCACAAAAAGTTGTAACGCAAACCTAATGTTTGACAAATGAACGTTAAACTGTAACTTGTTTACCAACTAGTACTTTTAACATTTTTTATTTAGTCAAATATTTCAGTTGGAATAACAGTTTTTACGCAAAATCAAATAATAATATAAATAAGTAATTAACCTAATCTAAATAGTTCAGATCCGGGTAACCTACTAAAAACAATCTCTTTTTTCTATTAATGCAAGTCGTTTCTGGCACTCGCCGGCCGCTGCCGCGGCACCGCTCGCTTCGCTCGCTCGGCTCGTGCGTAGGAGGTCACAGTTTTAACCTAACCTAACCTACCCATTTTTTTAAAGAAATTAACCTAATCTAAATAGTTATGTTCCGGGTAACCTACTAAAAACAATATCTTTTTTCCTAATAATGCAAGTCGTGTCAGGCACTCGCTCAAAAACGTTTATTGTCTGAAGATTGTTTGCTGTAATAAATCATTTGATTAAAGACCAAATGCCATAATGACATTATACTTGGTAATATTTTGCCAAGTAAAAATTTGACCAAATGAAAATATGCGTACTAAAATCATTCGAAATATTGCAATGGTATAAAAAAAGGTTGCTAAAATTTGTTTGGGTAATTAAAATTTGGCAAAATCTTTTTGGCAAAACGGCAGGATCCCGTGTGGCTTATGTAGTCCATTATTGCACGGCGTGAAGTTAGTGCCCGAGCGTAGCGAGGATGCTAAACGCCATTTATAAATCCACAATCCACTCCACTGCATCCTATAATGTTTCCTCTTTCTGTGAGTGGGAGTGGGCCGTAATCCACCACGCGGGCCCAGTGCGGGTTGATAGATGTTTTCCTTCACCGTTTTGAGAGCAGTGGTGATGTAATAATTTACACAAAGTAAAGCGCCTGTGGGTTCGAACCTACTTACAACTCGTAAGCCGCGGCCGTTACCACTCGGCCACCACTCCTCATAATATATATCATTGTCATTTATAAAAAGACATACTTAAGTAACGAGTACCGTATACTATTTTATAATTCGTGTGACATAAACCCGTTGTCTTTTTAAATAATTGAAAAGATTTAATAAAAAAAATATGGCCATAAGTAATGATTGTGCATTTCTACACTGAGTTGGTAGCCCACAAACTTGATGGTGCGTACTTTTTTGATAGTTGACCAAAGTACGCCAGTAACACATCATCGCAAAAATAATTTGTTAATGTAATTATTATTGCATCCATGTAGTTTACAAGTTTATAAGTAGGCTTCATACATGAATCCTGCTAAGGCACTGCAATATAAAAAGTTTAATACAGTGTCATAATATTAAAAGTACTGTGCTTAAACAAAAATACTAATTTCATTATTTCCATTCATAAATTAAAATAAGATAATAAAAAAAAAACAAATAGCGATAACAATAATAATCATGAAATAGGTAGTAAATCAAATTGTAGGTGATGTGTGTATTATGTAGGTATGAATTTCAAAAATCTAGAGATTTACATATCGTCAAAAAAATCCTTTAAAGTGTAAAGGCTCTTACACACTCACGCGATATCGCGGGCGCGACTATATGATGATGTACCTTGTTTTTTTGTTAACATAATAAAGTATTTTATTTTATTTATTTATTACGTTGTTTACGTTGTTGATCTGACAAATTTTACGAACTTATGAAGCATTAACCTTCAAAATCATTCAGATTGCGACTGAAACTGTTACGCAATTAGGGTGCCGGAGTACCATTAACAGTTCAAAGGAGATGTTTCATTTTCGGCCATAAAGTGTACGGTAATAAAAAAAGAGGAAAAACTTCCACCAATTGACGAAAAATATTCTTTCCTGAATATTCCCCTGATTACTTCAGCACAAAAAATAATAGTTTTCGAAATTATTGCTATAATCTATTGATTATGTCGTCGTCCTACTTGGTTATTGCTTTCGTCCAGAAATCAAGTTACACTATAACGTAATATATTATTATCACGGAGACGTTATTTATATAAATATGAAAGGCATATATTTCTGTGCTATTTAGCTAAGACAATTCGATAGCTATCTTAGACAACTTTTATGGCTAATTATAAGAAAGTGATTGATACAAAAATATATTATATTTTTGTAGATTGTAGATTTGTAAGTATTTCAGGACGAAAAATGGCTGGCTGTAACAACATGACAAACATTTTCAGTGTTTATTTAGTGCCAAAAAAATATTAGTTAATATGAAAAAAAACATTCTTTATTGTATTCAGGGGTTCGTTTCCCAGGTTTTCTAAAGCGTATATTTTATGGCCAGCGTCCTATACAAAAATGAACCGTCTCCTTTCATCTGAGTCTTTTCTACCAAGTTCGCACGTCGCGTCGTCTTCTGCGTGATCGTCCATCATAAAGCCCCGTATATTTCCTTCAAATAATAAATAGTAGATACGTAGATAACAACACATCCATATGCGCCGATAACACCGTCTGCTCAGTGTTTACAATCAATATTGACGTGTGACTAGGTAGCTGTCGACGGCGACGCGACAAGTCGATTCAACGTTTACGTTACTATGTTACCCTAGCACGAACGAGCGGACTGTACGTAGGTAACGTAAATTATTTGAATAGAAAATACAGCTAGCGTATTGCATTTTTGTTGAAAATACAAGACCAATTAGTATCACCCATAGATATAAATCTATCAGTCTTCAAACTAAATCAATATTATGTGTGAAACAAGTACATATTTCCAATTCAAAAATGGTTCGTGTTTACTTCGCGCGTTCGTTACTAAATGTAAGTTCTATGGTAACCGACTAGCGTTAATTGACATTTGAATGACTTTCAGCGGACTCGGTAACTTTTAACTTTTACATTATTATTTAAATGTGGTTTAAATCATAAGTGAAAAAAAAACCCTCGCACTTTAGGTACTTTTTCCTGCGTTACTTTGTTTCCAATGAAAAATAAGTCGACGGCCCACTTGATGGGGATTTTGGCAACACTTATGGCACTAAATCAAAAACCAGGGCACTATAGAATCAAGGCTGAAATATATCTATGCTTTTAGTTTCAGCTCCACCTTATAAACCAAAACACAACACAACTTTTAACAATGATAAAATAGTGCTTTTCGCGATTATAAAATAGTACTTTTCACGATTATAAAATAGTTCTTTTCACGATTATAAAATAGTAGGTACTTTTCACAATTATAAAATAGTAATTACTTTTCATAATTACACATTTTGATTTAGAAGATATGTTACATCCACCAGCAAATATGAAGCCTGTGCCCCAGCAGTGGGAACCTTATAGACTGATTATGATATGCTTATACTATTCTGATTCATAACCGTAGTGTGTTCTTTGGGTGCCTGCCGGTTTGCCGAAAATATTTTGACAAAATTTCATTACCCAAACAAATTTTAGCAACCTTTTTTTATACCATTGCAATATTTCGAATGATTTTAGTACGCATATTTTCATTTGGTCAAATTTTTACTTGGCAAAATATTACCAAGTATAATGTCATTATTGCATTTGGTCTTTAATCAAATGATTTATTACAGCAAACAATCTTCAGACAATAAACGTTTTTGAGCGAGCGAAGCGAGCGGTGCCGCGGTAGCGGCCCGCGAGTGCCAGACACGACTTGCATTATTAGAAAAAAAGATATTGTTTTTAGTAGGTTACCCGGAACTCAACTATTTAGATTCGGTTAATTACTTGTTTATTTTATTATTTGATTTTGCGTAAAAACATAGATTACATTAGATTTATTCCAACCGAAATATTAGACTAAATAAAAAATGTTAAAAGTACTAGTTGGTAAACAAGTTATAGTTTAAACGTTCATTTGCCAAACATTAGGTTTGCGTTACAATTTATTGTGAATAGATTTTTGTCAAGTAATAATTTGGCAAATGAAATTATGCGAATTTTTTTTTGAGAAGTGAAAATTTGTCAAATTCCTTTCGGTCAAACAAGGGAGACCCGTGTTCTTTAACAAACTCTTCCTAAATCATACAAGGGCAGTACGGCCAATTAATCATGGCCGGCCCGAACTTTGCGCAGAAGACTGCACAATATTTTTAAAGTTCCTAGTGCCTATGTTCAGACCGGTCATGAGTCATCGGCCGTACAAGGTCCAGAAAATGTTCTCATATTTCCAAAACGGTACTGCGTTACCATGTTGTATCCACCGAAAACAAAAACACAACCTCCTTTTTTCTCGTGGGTATCATAACAAGCAGAAACACTGAAAAGCCGGTTTTTATTAAAAAGTTCTAAACTCCTACAGCTAAAAGTCTCGTGGAGATAGCCTTCATAAAATTTTTATAAGCCACATATTTTTAAATTTACTTTTAGAAGGCAGACGCTAAATTAACATACAGCCTCGCTTGGTGGTGTTTAGAATAAGCAAGTAAGAATATTATTTAGCCGCACTGGATTAAGCTTCAAGGTGTTATGACTTAATTTTAACTTTTTTATGTCTATTTTATATCTATATACAAATTATAAATTAAAGTCGCTTTTCGTAACTGACGACTAATTGGAACCGTGCAACTAACTTCTGATGTTTCATAAGTGCCCATGTAGGTTTATGTGAAATATAGTACATTACGATACGTGTGACTTGGGTCTCCCTTGTTTGACCGAAAGGAATTTGACAAATTTTCACTTCCCAAAAAATTTCTCGCATTATTTCATTTGCCAAATTATTACTTAGCAAAAAATCTATTCACAAAAAGTTGTAACGCAAACCTAATGTTTGACAAATGAACGTTAAACTGTAACTTGTTTACCAACTAGTACTTTTAACATTTTTTATTTAGTCAAATATTTCAGTTGGAATAACAGTTTTTACGCAAAATCAAATAATAATATAAATAAGTAATTAACCTAATCTAAATAGTTCAGATCCGGGTAACCTACTAAAAACAATCTCTTTTTTCTATTAATGCAAGTCGTTTCTGGCACTCGCCGGCCGCTGCCGCGGCACCGCTCGCTTCGCTCGCTCGGCTAGTGCGTAGGAGGTCACAGTTTTAACCTAACCTAACCTACCCATTTTTTTAAAGAAATTAACCTAATCTAAATAGTTATGTTCCGGGTAACCTACTAAAAACAATATCTTTTTTCTAATAATGCAAGTCGTGTCTGGCACTCGCTCAAAAACGTTTATTGTCTGAAGATTGTTTGCTGTAATAAATCATTTGATTAAAGACCAAATGCCATAATGACATTATACTTGGTAATATTTTGCCAAGTAAAAATTTGACCAAATGAAAATATGCGTACTAAAATCATTCGAAATATTGCAATGGTATAAAAAAAGGTTGCTAAAATTTGTTTGGGTAATGAAAATTTGGCAAAATCTTTTCGGCAAAACGGCAGGATCCCGTGTGGCTTATGTAGTCCATTATTGCACGGCGTGAAGTTAGTGCCCGAGCGTAGCGAGAATGCTAAACGCCATTTATAAATCCACCATCCACTCCACTGCATCCTATAATGTTTCCTCTTTCTGTGAGTGGGAGTGGGCCGTAATCCACCACGCGGGCCCAGTGCGGGTTGATAGATGTTTTCCTTCACCGTTTTGAGAGCAGTGGTGATGTAATAATTTACACAAAGTAAAGCGCCTGTGGGTTCGAACCTACTTACAACTCGTAAGCCGCGGCCGTTACCACTCGGCCACCACTCCTCATAAAATATATATCATTGTCATTTATAAAAAGACATACTTAAGTAACGAGTACCGTATACTATTTTATAATTCGTGTGACATAAACCCGTTGTCTTTTTAAATAATTGAAAAGATTTAATAAAAAAAATATGGCCATAAGTATTGATTGTGCATTTCTACACTGAGTTGGTAGCCCACAAACTTGATGGTGCGTACTTTTTTGATAGTTGACCAAAGTACGCCAGTAACACATCATCGCAAAAATAATTTGTTAATGTAATTATTATTGCATCCATGTAGTTTACAAGTTGTTATACAAGTTTATAGGCTTCATACATGAACCCTGCTAAGGCACTGCAATATAAAAAGTTTAATACAGTGTCATAATATTAAAAGTACTGTGCTTAAACAAAAATACTAATTTCATTATTTCCATTCATAAATTAAAATAAGATAATAAAAAAAAAAAACAAATAGCGATAACAATAATAATCATGAAATAGGTAGTAAATCAAATTGTAGGTGATGTGTGTATTATGTAGGTATGAATTTCAAAAATCTAGAGATTTACATATCGTCAAAAAATTCCTTTAAAGTGTAAAGGCTCTTACACACTCACGCGATATCGCGGGCGCGACAGGCACCGACAAAGACAATTCCTTTGTCGGTGCATGTCGCGCCCGCGATATCGCGTGTGTTTGTAAGAGCCTTAATACGATTTTAAAAAATAAGGTATTTTTGGAGACTGTTTTTAAATTTAGTTTCGTATTCTGTGTCCTTTATTGAAATTGGTAGCTTTTTATATATTTTGACGCACATGGGGCTACAGGTCCTGAATGGAACATAGTTAACTTTGAGCTTGGTAAGGCTAATTCATTTTTGTTTTGGCGTCTAATGGCGTCTAAATTGTCCTACTAGTGTCGCGTTGCGCCCGCGATATCGCGTGAGTCGTAAGAGCCTTAACACTGTTATGTAGCGGGCGATGTGGTTGTATACTGATTTATATGTCACCGTATAATTATGAACTTCGTTACTTTATACAAAAAAAAACAATCAAGACTTGTGCGATGCCAAAAAGGCTCCTATCTCAGCATAATACTGCGATATTTAAAAAAATAAATACCACAGCGCTGGTATTCTGATAGGGCCCGCTGTGATGCCACGGACTCAATATACGGATATATATAAATAGGGTAATAAAAATAAATATAACAACACCTACAATAAATAAAAAGAAAACAAAATTAAATAAAATAAAATAAATCGTAAGTATCGAGAATAAATATTACGACTTCCAGTCTAACCGGATACAGCTGATTACTAGTATTTTACATGAAGCGACTGCCTATCTGACCTCAACAACCCAGTTACTGGATAACACGATACCCCTTGGTAAGACTGGTTGTCCGACTTTCGGGCTTCTGACAACCCGTAACAACTGTCAAAGATATTCAAATAGCAGCCGCAGGTACATAAAGATGGTCACCCATCCACGAACCAACCGTGGCATTTGTAGCTTAACCTGATCAATCGACCCGTGCGGCTGTTATTACTTAGCGACAAGCCCCTCTTTCCATTCATCATTTAAACAACCATTATTTTGTTAATCATTTGTCACTATATTTTTATCATCAAGTAAAAATTCTCTGAATAGAAAATATTGCCGCAGTTTATGGGACACAATTTTATAATATCAAAATCCAAAATACTAATTCTAAACGATAAATCATTTATTCCTATATGTAGGTTTGTACAAACACTTTTACACGTAAATCATATTTTAAAAACTAGATGAGGTCGGTTTCTAATAATCACTGCAGAACATGACCCTTCTAGATCCGCACCATAAACATCTCATAGGTAAGGAAAATTGACACATTCATCAGAAAAGCCCGTTTAACCAACTGATTGAAAACGTAGAGTATCTAGACGATGTTATAATAAGTGGCTGCCAACCTCTTCTACACAAATGACAACATATTATAAAACTATCACAAATCAATTTGCCAAGCATATGGCTAAGTTAATTTTCCTTCAGAACTTTATACAGGTTTACGGCCTATAAGATTGATTTACGTTCCTCCTGCCCAAATTCAACAAGGTATTGGCACATTGTTTATTTATTTATTTATTTTAGTATCTGGAGGAAATACAGCTAATAGGAACAGACAAAAAAGGAAACCATAGTCACCAGAATGCCAATTACAAATCCTCCCGTATAATAACTCCTCTCACTAGAGCCATGCGCGTGGTGAATGAGGTTCACGGGAGGGTTGATGTATTGTGGTGCAACTTGAGTGAATTCGCAAAAGTTACACTATATGTAATAAGTTATTTAGATTAAGATATTTTTTAACTAGGTATAAGGTGTAGATTTAGGATTTAGTTAGTAAGGCCACTCTGTCGCATTGGATCATAGATCTGTAATGATAGTGTAGGTAAGATAATAGGTAATAGTGTAGGTAAGATAATAATAGAAAGTGTAGGAAATAAATAAATAAATAAGACTTATAATAATAATTTATGGTGTGAGCACGAAAACAAAAAACACATCGTTTCAATTAAAGTAAGAAGCAATATAAATACTTGGTTTGCAATTTTATTATGTGACATAAACAGTAGAGAAAATAATAAAATTTAAAATAATAATTGCAACGAAAACTTTAACCGTGATACGAAATTCTAGCGTAGAGATTTTTAATAAAATATTTTTTTGCCTCTAATATCCATTCATACATTAAAGCCAGATTAAAGGCTCCCGCGGTCAGGCGCGACGCAACCCTAGTAGAATAATTTCTATAAGAACTTCATGGAAATTGTTCTACCAGAATCGCGTTGATCTTTAAATCGATTTAAGTGATTGTGACATGGCCATAAGTTTAAGGCCCGGCGCCCATTGGCGGCACGGCATGGCAAGGTATTTTTAGGCGACGAATAAAAATATAACTTAAAGATATGAAAATAAAGGTGAAATTTCAATGTTAGGTCGTAAGTACAAAAACAATACACATTCTTACTTACAACAATGCTTATTCGTAACATTGAAATTTCAACTTTATTTCGATACAGTTAAGTTATATGTTTATTCGTCGCCTAAAAATACCTTGCCATGCCGTGCCGCCAATGGGCACCGGGCCTTAGCAACACTAAAGTTTGCATCGTCTTAACAGTATCTAGACGATGTAAGCCATTTATTTCTTCAATTTTTTTGTATGCCACAGGCAACTTTCATTGTGGAAATTGTACTTTATTGCTAGGTAACGTAAAGTCAAATTATTAATTAATTCACTGGAGAAATCTCACATGTGCTAGCTGTCACTTTGCGTAATAAAATGGTCATATTTATTGTAAGAGCAGTGGTGGCCCAGTGGTAAACGCCGCGGCTTACGAGTTGTAGGTCGTAGGTTCGAACCCAGACAGGCGCTTTACTTTGTGTAAATTAACTCATCACCACTGCTCTCAAAACGGTGAAGGAAAACATCGTGAGGAAACCGGCATGTCCTAGAACTAAAAATTCGAAGACATGTGACATCTACCAACCGGGACCGCGTGGTGGATTACGGCCCACTCCCTCTCATAGAAAGAGAAGGCCTGTGTCCCAGCAGTGGGAACATCATAGGCTGATTATGTATTTATTGTAATGGTGGTCACGTTTAGTTTAATCGATTTATAATAAGTGTGATATAAATTTATAATAATAAGTGTAAAAGTATCTATATAATACAATAAATATGACCATTTTATGACACAGAGTGACAGATAGTTACTACATGTCAGATTACTTCCAGCGAATTAATAATTCGAATTTAGATAAAGTTCAAAGAAAACTCGACAGAGACAACAGATTTGGAGATTTTTTTTTCAACAGATAAATAATCTGGGTACAATCCTGTAATCCGATTACCTATTCCTATATGGCAAACCCAAAAAGATTATTTTTGTTTGTATGTACCATCAAACTGCGGACCGATTTGAACAAAATACTGTAAGGATATTTTTTTAGGTCCGTTATGATTTTGAGTGCCTTGTGGCCTTGTGACGTTTTGACAGTAAATATTGGAAATACCTACATATGTGATTTCCTTTTTACTGGTGTCGGTGATCCGTATCAGCCGTGAGGCACACATTCCTGCAAGTTTTTTTTTTTTCTTTGGTTTCGCCCGGTTTGTGCATTTAGCCAATGTCACGTTTGGCTGCTAATTTCTTACATGGCACTTTACACTTTTTACTTGTTTTTTATTTTTTTTTATCTGCTGTATATTATATTAGGTATGTGCCCTTTAGTCTGAGCTAAATAAATGTATTTTCTTTCTTTCATATACAAGCGGCCCGCCCCTTCTTTACACGGTTTATACGACTAGACTAAACATCGAGATATCTTTAATATAATTATGTAAGTAAAATATTATTGTATTCCATAGACATAAACAATCCGGCATTAATTCTCCAAATTATGATGAAAACCACAGCAAAATCCGTTGCGTTGTTTAGAAGAACTACGCGGTCATACAGGCAGACACGAAAAGCGACTTTAATTTATAAATTACTAGCTCCGCCCCACGGTTTCACCCGCGTAAGTCTCGATCCCGTAGGAATATCGGGATAAAAAGTAGCCTATATGTTAATCCAGGGCGTCAGCTACCTCCATACAGAATTTCATCAAAATTGTTCTAGCCGTCTGACCGTGAAGAAGTAACAAACACACACACTCACAAACTTTCGCCTTTATGATATTAATTTGATGTATAAGAACTGGGCTTTTACTTTAGATACTGGGTCAAATTAAGTTAGCTAACAAAACCCCATAGACGTGATGAGTATATCTAAATATGATAAAACAAAAAATAAATTATTTTGATGAGTTTTTTTAGGGTCATAAACCGCCAGTAGGTTTAACATGACGCTTTCTATTTTTACGAAGCATAGACACAGTTCTTTCTATACAAAGTGACATTTCGTTTCTCCATTTCATCGCACCGTAGAAAGCCTTCTATAATCTGTCATTTTGTGTTTCGTTTCTAACGATCTTTGTCTAGGTCCTTTTTTATGTAGACGATTTCAGAAGAAAGTTCTCAAAACTGTGATAATTAATAGAAGAACAAAATTATCTTCTCCTATTTTACATAAAATTAGTTAATAGGTCATTACTAAGGAAATGATTAAGGCCAACTGTAATAAGCAATTTTTTTCTTACTTTTATTTCTGGCTAGTATTTACATCCATAGTCTTAAAACATGATTGTACTATTGGCTACTCTGTATTAGAGTGTGTATTTTGTCAATTTTTAGGGTTCCGTACCCAAAGGGTAAAACGGGAACCCTATTAGTAAGGCTCCGCCGTCTGTCTGTCTGTCTGTCCGTCTGTCACCAGAATGTATCTCATGAACCGTGATAGTTAGACAGTTGAAATTTTCACAGACGATGTATTTCTGTTGCCGCAATAGCAACAAATACTAAAAACCAGAATAACATAAATATTTAAGGGGTTCCCATACAACAAACGTGATTTGTTTTTTGCCAGTTTTATAGATAATGGTACGGAGCCCTTCGTGCGTGAGTCCGACTCGCACTTGGCCGGTATTTATTTATTTTTTATTTTTGTAAAGTGTGTCTTGTTTGTGCAGAATAAACAATTTTTCTTTCTTTTCATTTTTTAGGGTTCCGTACCCAAAGGGTAAAACGGGAACCCTATTACTAAGGCTCTGCCGTCTGTCACCAGGCTGTATCTCATGAACCGTGATAGATAGACAGTTTAAATTTTCACAGATGATGTATTCTGTTGCCGCTATAACAAAAAATACTAAAAAACAGAATAAAATAAATATTTAAGGGGGCTCCCATACAACAAACGTGATTTTTTTGCTCGTTTTCGCTCGATAATGATAACGGCAACAGGTGGACGCTTGAAATATTTACAGAATATTTACTTATAATACTTACTTAAAAAATAAATAATTAAATTAAAATAAAACAAATATTTAAGGGGGCTCCCTACCACAAACGCAATTTTTTTGCTCACCTTTTTTGTTCTGGTGTAAAAAATCCTCATGGATGTCCTCCGCCCTGGGGCGGGTAGAGGAGTATGTCAGACTCTTACTGGCTAAAAACCACCCCGGTTCTCTCTTCCCACACTTGCACCGGGGATCATTTGGTTGAGGTATTCTGTACACTCAGCATTAATTTATTATTGTACGTACGAGTGAAAAAGAATTAACAAAAAAGATGGGCATCAGCTTCTCCATTTTGGCTATTTAATAACGCGATGAACATAATGTCGCCATTCAGTGAAAATTTTGTAAATAACTTTATTTATTTGTTGCGTAGAAAACCTGGTAATGCACATTTACAACAAATGTGCACAGCTGTGCTTCTAATGTATTTTATTGAAGATAATGAACCTCGGGCAATTTTCCAGACGGTTAGTGTCTTCCCCTGAAAATAACGTTGATTGCAATCACGATTTCGCTGCACGACGACGGATTAAGGGTTTATAGTATAAAGTTCACTTGGAACCTCATTGAAGTGACCGTTTGCAATGCGGACGCGCATGCATTTGTTTTTAAAAACGCGAATTCACATTTCGATTCCGTTCGAATTTCGAAGTGATCTTCAGAAAGTATCACTGTACGAGTATTCTTGTGATAACTACATTTAGCCCCACTATCGAATACGCACCATTTAAAAGACGCAGGTTTCTTGCTGTGGCATACATAAATATTTAAGCAACAAATGACTTCCATCGTCACTGTTTAGATAGTGCAACTTTTAGTGTGCTTCAACTTATTGTACACTAGAGGCAATTAAATCGTACCGTGTAAATCCGGCTTTATTGTAGCAATCAAAGAACGGTTGAAGTTTACGAAATGGATTAGTTGCCCTCCCAAAATCTTCCCATCTACACACAATGTAGACCTCAAGATAATAATGTTTTAGTTGACAGGGAGATTGTACCCATAATCTTATGTAATCCCTGGTCTCGCCCTCTGACATTGATGAGAACCCTACCCGTGGCCAGAAACCAGATTGTAACGCCTAAGATATTGTCTTTTAAATTATAAACGAAAAGTTTAGAAGTTGTTTAAATACTTACCAGTGTCGTTTTATTATAAGCGGAACCAATATACCTAATTTTGTTTTAAAAACAAGTACCAGCTTCTCGTTACAGATTTCTAATAAAAACTTTTATGAAGTGACTATTCAACAATAACAAAACCAATTTGTTCGTCTGGTGCGTTTGAAATTCAAACAAAACTAAAAGCCATTGCAATATTTAAATTCACAACAGTTCCATTCCAATTTCGAATAATCTACCTATTCCGAATGCATTCGTCACTTCCGCATTTATTTCCGTTAAAACAATTTCGGTTTGGCAACCATTTTGAATTTACGATTTGTAACTGTACGGGCACTGTAAGGACTAATTAAAATCAACTGCAAAGATTCGAACTACAGAAATTGTACCTTCAATTCAGAATTGAAATTGCATTGTTATTCCGAAATCGGAATAATTTTACAAATATTTGTCATGTTTCAAGCTTTTTTAGCCTAAGTAAAGTGAGTACTACTCGTATTCAAAATGGTTAATTTCAGATAATAAATATGTTCATCGTCTGCCTAGCCTTTTCCCAACTATGTTGGAGTCGGCTTCCACTCTTACCGAATGCAGCTGAATACCGCTATTTTACATGGAGTGACTGCCTATCTGACCTCCACAACCCAGTTACTGAGTAATACGATAACCCTTGGTAAGACTGGTAGTCAGACTTTCGGGCTTCTGACGACCCGTAATGATTGTCAAAGATCCACGAATGACAGACGGGACCACCGGCTTATAACGTGCTTTCCGAGGCACGGAGGGATCTTGGTATGTAAAGATGGTCACCCATCCACGGACCAACCGCGGCAAGCGTCATCATTCATCATCATTTCACCCGAAAGACGTCCATTGCTGGATATAGGCCTCCCCAAAAGGGGGAATTTGCCATAATCGCCATGCTTGGCAAGCGGGTTGGCGATCGCAGTATGGTGTTAAAATGCATAGAGAACGCTGCTGCCTATTCTCTAGTAAGTCCTTTAGTCGCCTTTTACGACACCCACGGGAAGAAATCGGATGGTGCTATTCTTTACCTCCGGGCCCACCCGGACGTCCGCGGCAAGCGTAGCTTAACCTAATCAATCGAACCGTGTGGCTGTTACTACTTAGCCACTAGCACCTCCAAGACATTATGTTATTGTATCCAAAATAAACATCATCTAATTTTAGTTTTGTTTTTAAAGACAAAATATTTGGTCAATATTAGAAACCGGGTGGTGAATGGATTTCCTAGCTGAGTCATCCCTGAGAAGAAATGCCGAAACAAACTGAGAGGGCATGGTCTAAATATTATTAGAACTTTATGTGAGTTATCCTGTATCCACCCCCGTGGCCCATTCCAGACATGTCTGGAAGGTCCTTTTTTTTTGGAATAACCATTGCAGCTTTGAGTTGTTGACCTGTCCCAACAGAGGTCATGCATGCATCAGTCATCGTGTAGCTCAACTGTATTTTAAGAACCTCAACGATCCATTACACGACGCTCTGCAGACAGATCTGAGAACCAGATCTGCAGGAAATTGGCGTAGGCCATATAAAAAATACTCAAAACCGCCAAACAGTTATAAAGTCATGTATTCAATCTAGCCTGCATGGTACTCACATTCACAGTCAGTTTTCTTTATGTGGTCAAAAATATCATGCATTAGATACGTCACGTAAAACAATAAAAATAAAACTGTCAATATTAATTCTAAAACACTTCGTTTAAAATAGTTTGTTGCTTGGTTACATTCATCATCATTTCAACCTAAAGACGTCCACTGCTGGACATAGGCCTCCCCTGAGCACCGCCACTTCGACCGTTTTTGAGCTTCCCGCATCCAGCAGATTACTGCGGTCTTCACAAGATCATCGGTCCACCTTGTAGGAAGCCTTCCAACTCTACGAACCTTTCGGCCCCATCGGCCATTTATTCTGCAAGCAATGTGGAGCTGCCCACTGCCACTTAAGTTTGGCAATTCTTCGGGTTAAGTCGGTTACCTTGGTTACATTAGAGTATCCCCAAACCTTTTTGTCGTCCAATTAATTCCTTAACTTTATAGAAACCATTTTGTCAGAGTTCCTGTTTAATAAATGATTTAAATTTGTTGAGGCTCAGTTTCTTTAACATGGCTTGAGAGTTTGTTGTAAAAATGTTTACTTTGGCACTTAAATGAATTACAAATTTTTTGGAGCTAAGTCGTGGGTACAACAAGTAAATCTTCTAATATTTATGCTATGAATGTCGCTGTATTTAGAATATAGATTAATATTCTTTTTTACATAAATCAGGTTCTCATATACATATTGAGTGCGACTGTCATTGTGTTTATTTTCTTAAATTTATCCCTCAAATGCCAACAACTTATTACTGAGACATTTGACATCTGTCAGTTTAGTGAAAGCAAATCGTAAAATTACTCGTATCGGTCATTATTACAATAAATATGTAATCGTAATTGAAAAAAGTTAAGCAATTGTGCAGTTCTAACAAAACGAAAAAATATATTATTTTATGCCCGCCGTTACAAGGTTACGTTGTTGAATTTTGATGAATTGTCAAATGTTACCTATTTAAATGACTCCATAATAGGTTATAAATTGCTCAAATGGTTCGTTTATGCAGCACAAATATAGCCTGAGTGTTGGCTGTATTTCCCCACAGCTACTTGGTACTGGTTGACGGGCCTACACTGTCCTCCCATACCTATTAACACTGTAACTTGAAAACATTGTAAAAGCCCATTCTTTCTACAAGAGTAACCGTGGAGTTTCTTGTCGGCTCTTCTACATAGAAAACGACCAATTGGAACCGCGCACCTAGCTTCTGACGTTTCATAAGTGCCCATGTAGGTTTATGTGCAATAAAATATTTTGATTTTGACAGCAAAATGCCGTACGACATTATAGTATTACCTACTATGGAAATAACTAAAAATTTAATATACAAATGGAGTAGTTTCTACATCAGTCAAATTTTGGATTTTATAGACTGCGTAGGCTGCAGAGTTTGGCCGCTTAATTTGGTTATATGTGTGCCCCACTATAGCTTCGAGTGTAAAGTAATACCTTTTGATTTTTTGGGTGAGAAATTTTCAAACTACTTCTCCCGCTCTGACCGGAGCCGGAGGGCGTGTCAGATTTTTACTGTCTAAAACCCACCCGTGTTCGTTCAGTTGCCTGTGTGCCAGGGCCACGATATCCTTTTCCGACAAACTCGCAACCCTGGCAGGCATTTTCACACGAAGGAAAATTAAAAGATAAACTGTTTGGTAAGATTGATGTGGGCTACCCAGACCTACTCAAATAAGTCTTTTATGTTTCTAATAAGTCTAATTAAAAACACGTGATAAACTACATTTTTTGTGCATTTGTGAACTAAAATTAACAACAAAATTCAGTTTCAGATACGAATAAAAATAAGCTGTAGGAAGCTGTTGGGGCTGCCCCGGATGCGGATCATCAGAGACGCTATTCTTTTGTAATGTATTGCTAATGGATTGTAATGGCTGATAAGATTTATTTTTGGTAATTGCGAATTCTTTTACACAAGCAGCCCAATCTGGTTTCGCACGGGTGCAGTGCGACATGTCAAAATATTGAGATTTCTGTGCCACATCTAAGTTCAATCTTAACAATATATTTGTCACCGTAAGATTGTGCTATCTAGCGAGATTATAAACTATCGCAAATATGTGAAACGGTTACAATATTATAAGCTTCAGAAGTGGAAATTTAATAAAAATAAACAGTTTACAACAAAAAAAACAGTTTTATTTCATAATTACAATCAACAAAATTACAACTAAGACTTAAAATCCACTAAACGAAACACTGCACACTTTATCACTTTTGCACTAAACTAAACTCAAATGGTGTACAGGAACGGGAGGCAGGTGCTCTTCAATGATTGATTTATTGATTCTATTTCGTTATATTTTAATTCGTCTTTTTACAAGCAGTGTGTATCAGGGAAAAAAAATCTAATATATATACAGTTCCTTTTAAAAGGATTGAATGAACGAACGCTTGCTGTGATTGGTCGCCGACGTTGGCGAGCCCTCATTCGTAGATGAAAAATGTGATGTCCCGGTGTGTCGATAGATGGCGTTAGTAGTTGCGCCAACATGCCGGCCGCCTTGGAAGCTCCAGCTTCCAATAAAATGATGTATCTACGTTGCCGCTAGATTGGAGACGCCGCAGGCTGCATTCATGTTGTCGTCCTCTGCTGATGATACAGGTAGAGGGCAGATTTTGGAGAACGCCCGTTGGACAGGTCCCGTAGCAGTCTGGATGGTGGCGACACGTGACACGCCATCCTTTCCTGGGAAAATATGGGTAACTCTGCCCATACGCCATTTTAGAGGTGGTAAGTTGTCCTCTTTAATGACGACAAACGTGTTTAAAGCTATGTCTTGACTATTCGTCTTCCACTTCGTCCTTGTCTGAAGTTCGGCAACATACTCTTGTGACCAGCGTTTCCAGAAGTGCTGTTTTATTTGTTCCACTCTTTGAAACCGTGCCAAGCTGTGAGTCCGTGTTTCGGTGAGGTCTCTGCAGGCTGGTGCAGTGAGTGGCCGGCCGATGAGGAAATGAGCTGGGCTTAGTGGACGAAGATCATGTGGATCTGAGGACATAGGAGTCATAGGACGGGAGTTCAGGACTGCCTCGATCTGTGCCAACACAGTGCTGAACTCCTCGTACGTCAAATTAGCGGTACCCACAACACGCTTAAGGTGGAACTTGCAAGATTTTACTCCTGCTTCCCATAATCCCCCAAAATGAGGAGCATAAGGGGGAATAAATTTAAATTCAATATTGTCACTTGATAATTTATCAATTATTTGCTGTGAATTTTCTTCTAACATTTTATTAATTTCTTTCATGGCTCCAATGAAAGTTCTACCGTTGTCGGAGAAAATTTGAGCTGGTTTACCTCGTCGTGAGATAAACCTTTTGAGCGCTAATATATATTCTCGAGCAGCTAACGTACTGACAAGTTCTAGGTGAATGGCCCGAGTAACAAAACAAACGAATATGCAAATATAGCCCTTTTCGAGTTTGGCCCCCCTTCCTTTGCGATTAAGTACGGCTATGGGACCAGCATAATCCACTCCACATCGAATGAATGGGAAACCGGGTTCTATTCGTTCAGACGGAAGGTCGCCCATGATTGGCGTTAGGGTTTTACCTTTCATTCGAGTGCAGCGGATACATTGGTGGACAACCCTTCTGGCTAGGTTTCTACCCCCTAACGGTCACCAATTTTCACGCACAGTAGCCAATAATAACTGGGGACCAGCATGAAGAAGCTCTTTATGTTGATGTTGAAACAACAGTTGTGTGAAGTTATGTTTACTAGATAAAAGTATCGGGTGCTTTTTCTCGTAATCAAAATCGGGTGAGTTACTAAGACGGCCACCTACTCTAATTATATCCCTTTCATCTAGAAATATATTTAGCCTAGAAATCGAACCTGAAGTTTTTAATGGTAAGTTACGTTTTAAATTATCATATTCCTTGGGAAACGATTCGCGTTGAGCGAGGCGCGCTAATGACTGTAATGAGTCATTCAATTCATCTACTGATAACGGCCCCCGTGTACGATCTTTCTTTGGTGCGCGTAAGTTATGTATGTATCGCAACAGGTAAGCACCGGCTCGCACTATACGCTGATAACAACGAAACCCTTCAAAATTAATAACTTTATTCTGTATTACATCACAAACCATAACGGTTGTCGTTTGTGATTTCAGTTCTGGTAAGTCGAAGTAAGTAGTCGCAGATCGCTGTGACCATGATGACTCAGGGTTTTTTAAGAACTCAGGTCCGCTCCACCACAGATTACTGTCAATTAGTACCTCAAGGCTAAGACCGCGCGAGACCAAATCCGCGGGGTTGGTTTTGGTACCTACATGTAACCATAACGCGTTACTTGTTATTTCATTAATCTCAACTATTCTATTTTGGACGAATGTCTTTAACGAATGTGGTGACATTCGTAGCCAACCAAGGACAATAGTTGAGTCTGTCCAAAAGTAAATTTTGTGGAAATTAACACGCAATGACTCGATAATTTTCCTATATAATCGAGCGCCTATCAACGCCCCACACAGCTCTAGTCGGGGTATACTGACGGGTTTAATTGGTGCAACTTTACTTTTTGCACATAATAATCTAATAGTCACCGGTGAGTCATCAGAGTAGGTGCGAACATAGGCGCATGCACCATACGCACTCTGCGACGCGTCCGTGAATACGTGTAATTCTATGAACTGTGTGTATGTACCCATAACATGACGCGGTATACGTAATTTATGCAAATATTGAAGTGTGTCAATAAATTTTTCCCAGGACAACGCAACATCACTGGGAACGGGATCGTCCCAATTTATCTTGCACAACCACAATCTTTGCATCAATATTTTAGCTACTACGACAGCCGGCGTTAAAATACCTAAAGGATCATATATTTGTGCAATTATTGACAACATGGTACGTTTATTTAGTATAGTCGGTCTAACTACTTGTGTGGTGAAATGAAGTTCATCACCTTTATTATACCAACCCAATCCTAAAGTCTTACTTTGGCAATGTTCGCCTAATGATAATCCTTTAGATATTTCGTGGGCACTGATATCAACGTTAAACAACCACTTACGCAAAGGTAAACAAGCTGAGTTTAAAGTATCTCTTAACTTTTCACAGATATCTAGTAACCTATTTAAATCATTGTCACCGAGGATGACGTCATCAACGAAAAAATCATCCCGGATCACACTCGAAACCTGCTCATCCTCACATTCCAACGCGAGCTGACGTAAACATCTCATACTAAGGTATGGCGCAGACGCGGTGCCATACGTGACGGTGTTAAGGCGATATACACATATTGGGTCCGTCGGAAGTTTACGCCATAATATCAATTGTAAATCTCGTTGATCTGGTTGTACGAGAAAATTCCTAAACATTTTCTCAACGTCCGCACAACCGACGTATTTATATTGCCTAAAGCGTAGTAGTATGCTAAATATGTCATTCTGAAGTGGTGGACCAATATGTTGAATATCGTTCAACGATTTACCGGACGACGTCGCCGCGCTTGCATCGAAAACAGTACGCAGTTTAGTCGTACTGCTATTTTCATTAATAACGCCGTGATGCGGTAAAAAATAGTGAGGTGACTCATAAGTTTCAACGCGACTCATGTGACCGAGCCTTTCATATTCCTCCATAAAATCTACATATTTTTCCCTAAATTGTGGCAAACGAGCAAATTTTCGTTCTAACGACAACAAACGTTTTTCAGCCGCTGTGTAACTGTCTCCGAGTACCTCAGCTGATTCCCTTAAAGGAATACGTACGGAAAACCTACCATCTTCCATACGTTTTGTCGTTTTAACAAAAATATCTTCGCACGCACGTTCGTCAGCACTAAGGATATCTTTAACGTTATTGTTTATCTCTTCGAGTTCCCAAAACATTTTCAACTGTGTGTCAATGGTTTGGGAGAAATTACATTGCACACTTTTAACGTGAAGCGTGTTATTATGTAAAGGCCCCGATACTATCCAACCCAACTTTGTGTTTTGTAAATAAGGTCCTTTATTCAACTTAATTTTGCCATCACACAATAATTCCCAGAACTTATCCGCGCCTATCAGTATATCGATGTCCGACGGTGAGTGAAAATTCGGATCCGCGAGTTGAATATTGTCAGGTATAAACATATTACTTACATCGACACTAAATGTGGGTAACTGATTTGTAATGCACGGCAACACTAAACAATCAATGTTCATACAATACGAATTTAACCTTGAACGTATTTTTATTTTACAAATGTGGGTGGACTGCGAAATTGTTTGACCTACCCCAGCAACGTGATAAGTGGACTGTAATAACGGTGCATTTAATATTTCACATAACGACTTCTTTATGAAACAATGTTGACTACCATTATCAAGAAGTACGCGTACAGTGTGATATTCGTTATTATAATCTGCTATGTCCACTAACGCTGTGGACAGCAAAACGTTGGGTAATAACGAATATTCCCGATTACTGGTTTGCGACTCTGAATGATTAGCCGTAACGTGTAATGATGACGAGACAGTGGAGACGTTAGCGGAGACCGGCTGTGCTGACGCACTCGACCCGCTCACCTGTGATGCGCCGTCAACCTGCTTATCAACGCAAAGCAAACTGTTGTGCTTCTTGTCACACAGCCTACACGGCCCAAACTTGCATTCATCAAGCTGGTGGGTTGTGCGTAAACAATTGATACACAGCTTATGCGTTTTAATTATATTATTCCTCTCTTGGACA
Source organism: Tiliacea citrago (assembly GCA_963921375.1). Lineage (NCBI taxonomy): Eukaryota > Metazoa > Arthropoda > Insecta > Lepidoptera > Noctuidae > Tiliacea > Tiliacea citrago. The sequence goes on from OY992802.1 coordinate 13,197,862, forward strand.
GACAAATTAAGAAACCTTGAACATGAATAAATCGCGTGATTACCACTACACATCGCACACATGCGGCTTTGCTTTGTCTTTGTGATCGTACCCTTATTGTTATTGTTACTAACGTGCGTAGCAACATGAGTATGTGAATATTGCTTCTTAGAGTGTGTTTGTTCGCTGCCTTTGTTCTCGTAGGTTTTGTTATGATTCACTTTTATCATTTCTAACACGTCGGCCCTGTCTTTGAGAAATTTAAGCAAGTCATCTAGTTTTAAGGCTGACCTTGACTCAATTAATGAACTAGCTGTACCTTTAAAATCTTCCCATTCGCGTTCAGTAGCCTGATCTAATTTGGAAACGACCATGTAAATGATTAAAGTGTCCCATGAATCCGTTGGTTCACCTAATGTTTTAAGGGCACGCAAATTTCTCAAAACAATATCTATTAAATTCCTAATCTGGGAAGCAGACTCTTTATTTAACGATGGAATTTTAAATAATGCCTTCACATGATTATGAACCAATAGCCGCGGATTATTAAATCTATTCTCTAATAGCTCCCATGCGTGAGTATAGTTGTTAGCGGTAAATTCCAATGCACTTATAACGTGTGCTGCGTTACCGGACAACGACGATTTTAAATAATGGAACTTTTGAACAGGATCTAAATCTTCGCGACCATGAATCATACTAACGTAAGAATTTTTGAACTCTAGCCAGCAATCGTACGAACCGTCAAAGGAAGGTATTTTAATATCGGGTAATTTTATGCCTATCGGCTTACATGTTGAAACACTAGACTTTACCTCCTTTTGCAACAAAAGTTTCGCAGAAGCTACAACACGATAAAATTGATCTTCAAAACGATCTCTCTCCTCTAGCTGTTTTGCAAGATCGAGATCCTCTACTGCTTCTTCTTCAACTTTAGTCTGTATTTCACTATACATGTCTATCAAACTCGAAATACTCTCAACGCGTAAATTTAATTCTAATGATTGTTGATCACTCAAGGGTACACTGAACTTTCTAACGTAATTTTCAAAGAGAGTAGTCTACCTTTTAAAACCCCTCTTTTCTTAATTAACTCTGACAATTTCGCCTCACTCATTTTGGGAATTAAAGAAATCAGGAGCACTTACGATTGCCAATTGCAGATGCGCGCGAACCAATGTGGGTGCCGTCGTGTGGGTAGGTACCGCCACTTGAGCACTGGAAATGGAATAACAGCACGAAATCAACACAAATCGAGGGATGAGATGGAGAAACGGACGGGAAGTTCAGACCTGCCACTCCTGTTGATGCCTTAACGTTGCAGTTCTTCGCTCGATACGTGAATCTCCTCTTCGTATTTTCATGCGACGAATCTTCGGAGATTTCAAGCTTGAACTTCTTATCGGGCTCGTAGGACCACTTTATGTACAGGAACGGGAGGCAGGTGCTCTTCAATGATTGATTTATTGATTCTATTTCGTTATATTTTAATTCGTCTTTTTACAAGCAGTGTGTATCAGGGAAAAAAAATCTAATATATATACAGTTCCTTTTAAAAGGATTGAATGAACGAACGCTTGCTGTGATTGGTCGCCGACGTTGGCGAGCCCTCATTCGTAGATGAAAAATGTGATGTCCCGGTGTGTCGATAGATGGCGTTAGTAGTTGCGCCAACAAATGGCTTACGTAACCTTACGACTAGCTGATGATTCACACGTCCGTCCAGTCCGAGCGCAGAGCAGCAAAAAGGAAGTTCCATCTTTTTTTTTTTTGTATGGCATCTCGCAGTTGACCTTGAGAGGCCGTGACTGCTTAACCGGTCGAAATCCATCCCCAGCGCCCTGCTTTTATAGACGTAGTAGGGTAGTTACTGACGTAAGAGAGGATTCTCCTTACAATATAATATAACGCATTATTTTTCGGTAGGTCATCTATCAATGTCAAATTGTGAACGAACCTACACTTATCGACTGTTCATAATCTGTCCGATTTTATCACCCGTCAAATTGTGTACCATCCCTGACTGGGAGGTCTTGGCGGTAGCAGAATTGGTCGCAGTAACTAAGCCAGGGCACCCCGACCCAGTGCGTTAGGTTAGAATTGTGACAAACCACGCACAATCCGAGTGAGCGAAGCGAGCGGTGCCGCGGCAGCGGCCGGCGTGAACTTCTTCCAAATTGGTCGTAGTTACTTGGCTATTTAGTACGAGTATAAGCACAAGGTACGTTCGTCTCATGCAAGTTTGATACCAGTTCACAATTTGTCGGTTTGCCATGGATATTTATTATAATAAATTATCGAAAAATAATGCGTTCTTTGTTAATGGATTGTTGCAGTTCACAATTTTTCGATTAGTTTAAAATCTCGCTAGATAGATTAAAAACTTACGATGTTCATAATACGAGTATACGGTGACATATAAACCTTCCGGAATAAATCTTTTCAATGATGGTGACAATCGCATCAAAATCCATTGCGGAGATTAGAAGATCTAAGCAGTCACACTGACAGGCATGACATGCGATTTTGTTTTATACATAATATTATATACAGCGTGTCGCTTTAATGGCGACATTAATTCAATACACCTATTCGGTTGCGCGTTTTCTTTTATGAAGATTTTTAAATTTCATTAAACGTCATTATTTACTAACCATTTTGGAGCACCCTGTACTTAAAGAACTGTAGCGCAGAGGTTATTTGACGGGGTCACGGATCATAACATTGCATCAATGAAATTAAAACGAATAACGTGCAAAGAGTAGGTGAATTAAAGGACAAAGAGCTATATTATTTAGTTTGAAAATTTTAAGTTTTCAATGTACGAATTATTTTATCTTTTTATTTTTATAATTACTGGCCCTACCTATGTGTTAAATTAATGTTAACATTGTAGCGGTACGTTGTATATATATCTGCTAATACCGTTTTTTTTTTACTACAAATAAACAACACAATCAAAACACATTGATTATTACAAGCTATAGGTAGGTACATTTATTATTCCAACGTTGTGTTCATAATATACGTTGGGGACTACAGTTTCACGAACGATTGATTCGGTTGATTTAATACCGATGGGAATATATATTATTTATTTGTAATTTTCCCGAACAAAATTCCTAGGTATTTTTCCATGTTATTATTATTTTCCCGAACAAAATAAAATATATTGTTTCTGTAAATATTATAATGCCTTGGAGCTTATGGCATTCGTGGTGGCCCAAAAAATTACACATAGTATAAAACAAACTCGATTTTCGTGTCTGTCTATGTGATCGAGAAGGTCTTCTAAACTACACGATCGATTTTGATGCGGTTTCAACATCATTTAGAAAATTTATTCCGGATGCATTATGTGTATAAAACTTTTGTAATTAAACACCATTTCAGTACGACTATTTCTGTATTTATATCAATATTTAACGAACTATTTAATCAGGTACTCAATATAATATCAGTATAGACTTTAGACTGCTTATAGACAACCTTTAGGTTCCGAGGCTCGAAGAGAATTGACTTATCAACTACGAGACGCCCCAAATATCATGGTTTCATTTCATTCTGTTAAAAAACCATTACTTTTACTGAAACTGTCAAATGAGATACTTTTACACTTCATGAGTATGATACAAAAATTATTTGAGACAAATCACATATTTAGTGTTTAAAATCACTACAAATCTTATTATTATTTGGAAATCATGACATTTTATTAAATATTTAGCTCATAGATCTTGATGTTTTGATATGGCGCGATTGCATCCGTGTGGAGCAAGGGCAGGTAGCTTGTTAGTATAATAATAGGCACCTACCACTAAAAAAAGATGAAACATAAAATCTCCTGAAGAAACCTGTATAAACACATGCAGGAAAAAACATTATTGCCCAAGGGACATCAACGAACTATATTATGTATATCTGACATTGGTTAGATTTGTTATAACTAGACATCGGATTATAAGCACTATAAAAATGCCAAAACATGCATGCAAATATGCCCTAAAAAAGAGCGAAATGTGCACATAATAATCAGTTGTAATTCTTGTGACAATATTCAATTAAATATTTTCTTAGATTTTCTAGAGAAAACTTGTGACGTTTGTTATTAATATTAATTTGTAGGCTGAAAATGGCTTCTCTAAATCAACTGACGTTACAGGACAGAACTTGAAATTTGGTGCCATTTCTGTAGAAACCTCTTCAGGCAGAGTTTGGCCAGTACCGTTGATAAATGCGTTAACTTTCTTTCGCTCAATACAACACGCATACGCATGCATTTAACTACTGAAATAAACACTATCAATGAAAAAGTACTAAACTATGCAGTAACGCTATAAGAATAGCTATTTATGCATTTGCATATATATAAATAAATAAATAAAAATCTTTATTGCAGACCACATGGTCCAAACAAACAAACAACAATCAAATGTTCGCGATCCATGCAAACATGCAAATACATGTAATCTGATGTCTAAGTTATAACTAAATATTAAATATTACATTACATTTGACAATTCATTTTTTGTAGATTCTGACATTTTATATTGGCGGTTTAAATGATTGTTTTTTTTTATTTTTAAATTTGTTGTAGTTTATATTTAATTGATGACTGAATGACAATTTTATTTTGGTTTTTAGTCTGTTTGGAATTTGAGACAGTTTGTAATAAAAATGGTTTGTGATTCGAATGTGTGAGTGTATGGACTATTTATTTTTGGCAATGGGTGTTATTTACCTGAAATAAATAAATTTATTAAATCTATACAGCAAAATAAATTGATATCGGAAAACGTGTCATGGAACTCAAACGGAGTTGGGCAGGACACATGACAAGGCGCGGCGATGACAGGTGGAGTAAGGCTATGACAGAGTGGCGTCTAAAGAATGGAAGACGAGATGTCGGTCGTCCGGCGGCGAGATGGGCGGACGATATTGTTGCCAACGCGGGCAAAACCTGGATAAGACTGGTACAGGAGCGTGGGGATTGGAACAAGAAAAGAGAGGGCTATGCTCAGCAGTGGGTGACGTCGCTGTGGATGATGATGTAATCAAAGTCAAAGTCAAATTATTTACTTCAAGTAGGCACAATATAAAAGGCAATTTTGAACGTCAAACTTTACAATAAAATAGAAATGATTCTAGTCGCCCCTTCCAAAAGGTAGTTTCGTATCGAGAAAAATGAGCAAGTAACTTTACCGTTACTCTTTTATAAATGTTTTACAATAATTATTTTGTTTAAGTACTTAATTATACTAAGTCAAGACGATGCACCTAGAATAACACAACTACTGCTATACCACATTAGGTAAAAAGAATTAAAAATGAAGCAATGACAGATAATTTAATTATGTGATAGATACTCGTACATGAATGTGAGGACTATGTGGGTCATTGTTTTTTTATTTTTTTTCTCTTAGTTTCTTTGGTATTGTTCGTCGAATCGTTGAGCTCCTTAAGTTTTGAGTTGAGCTGCACGATAACTGACAAATGCGTGCACTGGCTGGGCAGGTCCACTCAAATCTGTGTGGTTCTTTCCTCAAAAGACCATTTCAGACACCAATCTACATGGTCCTCAAATGATCTGACCAAGATCATATCCGTATTTCATATACACATTGACACTGTTGAATTTTATATAATACAATGACATGAATATTTACTTTGTTAAGTATTATATTGTTTTGATTAAGTATTGTAAATGTGAAGACTATGCGGGTTATTGTTTATTTTTTTACTCAGTTTTCATCATAGTCTGGCAGTTTGAGTAATTTATGCGGCCTACCCATGTTACAAAATATAATAGTATTGTGTACATTTAACTAGCAACACTGTTAAGAGTTGGCAACACCATACCCCTCCTACTAACCGTAGTGTATAGGAGACAGCTAAGACTCGACCATTCGATCGCTGGTAGCTGACTCGAGGAGTTCTAATAGTGAAACCTCGACCTGATTAAGATTGAGAAGAAATATTGTTAAGTACCGGAAATATTATAATTTACTGTATGCGAATATGTGATAAACTGATTTGATTCTGAGTTTGTTTATGTTGATATAGTGATTAATAAAAGTATATTATTCTGAAACTGCCGTTTTACTGAGTTGTTCTAACACCCAAATGTCCTTTCTTTGGTATTGTTCGTTGAATCGTTGAGCTCCTTAAGTTCTGAGTTGAGCTGCACGACTACTGACAAATGCGTGCACTGACTGGACAGGCCCGCTCAATCTATATGGTTCTTTCATCAAAAGATAATTTCAGGTACCAGGCTACATGGTCTGCACATGATCTGACCAATATAATGTCTGGACTTTAAAAGAGACTGTGACCTCGTGAGTTTGTTTCGGCCTTTCTTATCAGAGTAGTCAGATACGAAACGCTGGCCCCATCTAGATTTTTTATTTACTATATGATTGACGTGTAAAAGTATTTCTACAGAAATACTACTTAACTACTAAACTACTAACAGAAATAAATAATTTATCATTTATTTATCATGGTGCTTACCTATTTACACAAATATATACCCTTTACATTCGTGGAACAAAAAGGATATGTAAGCAATTCTATTTACATTCCGTTCCCACATAAAATGTTGGTACTTCCAAAAATAAAGGTCCTATATAAAAATATGTACCAACGAGTACTTAAATAATACATCCCACTGAATTGTAAAGGAGCGAACAGATTACATTTGGTACAAAAGCGGTCGGATATTATTGCTGGTAATACATGCCTACTTGACCGGAAATTACCTACCCTGGGAACACAATGGGACACAAATTGACAGTAGACAGGTTTCAGACGGAAGAACCTGATTGTGAAAGAAGAATAAAGTCGTTTTAGCGGTTACAACTTTCATGTACGATGTTATAGTCGGGTTTTAATGCGGGGTAAATAATATATTCTCTTGTTTTTCTCCACAATTTGGGATTTTTGGCCATTTATTATTATAAAATTGAGTCAAGTTTGTCATTTTACAAGATTACGATCAATTTACTCCAATAATAGCTACATAAATAATAAAAGAACAACCAAGATCTGCATACAAATAAGACATTCTTGTTATTAATTAAATACCAACCAAGTTAAATAATTAAGAAATAATAAAAAATATGAAAGGAATTAGATCTTCAGAGGCTTGGAGTCAGGATAGCAGGTACGGGAACAGGATCTTCAGCCGGCTTCAGGACAGGAACGGACGGGGCTACCGCGTCAGCGTCCCTCAGTTGGATGGAAAAGCAGGTACGGGTACACGATCCTCAGCCGGCCTCAGGATTGGAACAGGACGGGACCACAGCGTCTATATCCCACAGTAGGCATGACCACCGCCTAGGCCGCCTGAATGTTCCACCATCCAATAAAATAAAAATAAAATATTTTTGATTCGTCAAATTGAATTCCTATCTATGTGAAATATTATTTTGGTTGTCGCAAAAAGGAGATGGATATAAGCCTATACAAGCTTGGCCCAGCAATGAACACAAATAAAACAAAATGTATTATGAATCAATAATAGTGTTTCAAAGCCCTGGAAGTATACTCCGAACATAAATCCTAAGTATCGGCCGAATGTTCAGCCGTTCCTTGACTACGGCTAACTATGGCTCACTACGGTGAAAGAAAAAAAAAGGCAGTCGAATAGATAAGCCAAAGTCAAAAAAATATTTATTTATTTAAATCACAATTATAACACCTTTACAGACTTATCCAAGGCGATGTTATAAGTCACAATGTCTACTTACACAGATTTTTAAAATGTGACTTGAAGTCGGGTAAGGACTCAAAGTCAAAAAAGGAAACTTTGAAAGTTATAAAACGGCCAAACATTCGGCAGGTACTTCGGATTAGCGCTTCGGAGTAGGCCCCGCGTGTATGTTTTTATCCATCGTAAAATGTTATGAAGGAACATAAGACCCTTCTCAAATCTGATGACTTGACAAATTAATTCAAACCTGTCGCTCGCGGAGTAATCCGCTGTCTTCCAGCCGATTGAATTTCACTCAAATCTAACGACTAACTCCTTTATTTATAAACATTACTTAAAGTTACTGAAGAAACTGGAGCACAAATGAACCATTTGGGATTTAGTGGTTTATTTAAAAACGTTGATTAAAGTCAAAGACATGTAAACGTCAAAAATGTATGGTTAAACAGTCGCTAATAAACAGTCGCTAATCATTAGCGACTGTTTAACCATACATTTTTGACGTTTACATACCCCAACCATACCAAGGTTCTATAAACTGGGGCGTAGCAAATGAATCATTTGGGATTTAGGGGTTTATTTAAAAACGTTGATTAAAGTCAAAGACATGTAAACGTCAAAAATGTATGGTTAAACAGTCGCTAATCATTAGCGACTGTTTAACCATACATTTTTGATATGATTCATTTGCTACGCTCCAGTTTATAGAACCTTGGATCTCCGTTGGAAACCGGGCACGCCACAATTATGACGATAAGTCCCCTCTTTGAGGAGTGGCTAGAGAGGCCCCACGGCGTCCTCACGTTCCGCCTGACGCAGGTCCTCACCGGACACGGTTGTTTCGGGAGGTTCCTATTCAGAATAAAGCGGGAGGAAACGCCCGGGCATCACCACTGTGTGGATGGCCAGGAGGACACGGTGGAGCATACCGATATCTCGCGTCCGGCCCTGGTTCAGGCCATGATTCGGAGTGAGAGTGCATGGGAGGCCGTCACCTCCTTCTGCGAAGCAGAATGATTCCAAAAATATACAAAAAAAAATGTAAAGCTCACTCCTTAAACATCACATCCTTACATAATACAGTTCCTTGCTCTTGTTTCATGTTTATTATTGTATATATACATATATTTCTATAGATTTATTGTATATGTAAATGGTACACCACTGACCTGCAGTATTGTCTCTCCTTCTCCTTTTAATCCATCCAAAGGTTGTCTGTAAAAGATCGCTTGTAGCGATAAGACCGCCCATTGTGTCACACTATATAAAATTTCAACATTTATATCTGTAATTTTTATGGTGTACGTAAATAAAGAGTATTATATATTCTAAAGGATCGGTTTTAGCGATAAGACCGCCCATTGTGTCACCATAAGTACAAAATCAACACATAAACATAATATAAGAGTATTCTATTCTATGACCTAAGACTTTTTTGGCTTCGCACGGTTTGTGCATTTAGCCAGTGTCATGTAAAATTAGGTAACAAGTACAAAGTTATTTGAATAATTATGAAATGAACTCCACTCAATGCATGATAAAGATGATTGATGATATCCCGCCCCGCTCCCCTTGAGTTTAAGTAAAGACGCGGCACTTTACTGAAACCTCGCGCGGACTTCTTGAGAGAACTTAAAGTGATGTTGCACTGTTTTGTTTCATTTGCCTACATTAATGCAGGTTCACGAACACTTAATGGTTAATAATCCACCACTATTACACATTAAATTCGGCTAAACACAAATTTTAGAAAATAAAACAAAACTGCTAACATGACGCTTCCCTTTCCCGCCAAGAAGTCCAGAACCTCGTCATTTATTTTATTGGTTCACCAACAAATGTTTTTATGCTAAAGGTAACATGAAAAAGTGTTATGTAACAGTGCAACAATCACTTAACGTCATATAATATCATATTTAAGAACCGGCTAGTGTCTAAAGCGTAGGTACTCTTTCTAACATACAGAAGGTTTCGTAACTATAGAAAAAACACAATTAAAATATTGCGTTGCATTGCTTATCTTTTAAGGACGCTATCACAAAAAGTAACAAAAATTTGCATTTTTGTTTTTCAGTACATTTTGCGGCAAAATTTTACTAAACCAAATGTAACTAATAATTGCCACAGATAGATTACTCCTTCATCTCCATTAGTAGCAATTTTTTATTCAAAAATGTTGGTTTATAATATTGTAAAAAATAATTTCCGTTGCCGCTTCACACAAAATTGACGATATCGTGTTGAGTTTAGGAACATTTTTCTTCAATATCATAGCATAAATTTAGTTATTCAAAATATTTTATGTAAGCAGACATGTTCAACTCAAAAACGTTGCAAAAACAACTATCAAAATGTTACAAATAGTCTCTGAAAATAATGTTAAAAAAACCTATATTATTCTAAAAAAGACTGTCGGTAATGTTTTTTTTCCTATTATTTAACAAACCATAGCAAGAAATTTAAAAATCACACACTGGGCTTCAGCTATCCGTGTAATAAAAAAATTTATATTTTATGATTATACAATATCTTCATTAAGTAAATGAACGGCGAAATAAGCTATATTTTCGAGAGCGCAAAAGTGATGAAACTATTAACAGGTGCTGAGACTGACACGAATGATGTATCACCACGAAAACTGTACTTTTATAGTTACACAGACTTAATGTTTCAATTATTTCAAGCTTTCTCTCAATTAGATAAGAAATTAACGAAAAACTTTTTTTTTGTGATAGCACCTTTTATGCCTCCCTCTATGTTAGTTATAAGTCTGTGCAAAGCATATTACATTTATGACAAATGCATGACAATGACGGTGACATATAATCATGAAAGGTAAAGAAGGTGTTGCCATTACATTATTTTAAGACTGGATTATTTAAAAATGAAATTGTTTTATTAATCAATTATTAAATATCATGTTCATTACAGTCTAGTTATTATTCAATAAGCTTTAAATACAAGTTTAATATTTTATATTCTAAAAATACTATCAATATCATCATATTTCCAAAACCGGCAACATAAATATCTCCCAGAAATCTTTAATCAAAATAATACCTAATCTATTAAATTGAAATATTTCCTGTAATGTTTTGCCAAGTAACAAAAACTGTGGTGGGGATTTTAAATATTATCAGTTATTTTTGAAATATAATTATCTCTTTATCTGTGGTAGGCCAAACTTTATCTATATCCTTAAAACGAAAATACAATAAGATAGTTGTATTTTTAATTCAAACATCGTTCTTTACGTTACGATTACGTCACCCGTTCGCACCTCTGACGAACAACCCCATTTCCATGCTTAATTAAAAGCATTTTTTTTAATTTGATTCTTTCATTTAATATCCAAATGTAAGTCCTCCTGTGCCGGCTACCTTTGAATGAGTAACGATGAAGCTGCGCCAACTCCCAATTACACTGCCGGCCAACTTTCTCTAGTCAAATATTAAAAAGGTAATACAAAGTTTTCAGTTCAAAACATTATTTCTGCGATCTGAGGAGAAAAGCGAGAATCATTGTCCATTTCAGAATATTGCCTATCATAGAATGCCATCCTATTATAGTCCTAAAATGCAGGGTAAACGGCTCTTTTGATACAGATAAGGCACGAGCATTGATTACCGTGTTTGCTCACGACGTTTCGGCGATTTCTGACTTATATTAACTACTAGCTATGACCCGCGGCTTCGCCCGTATGGATATCGGAAAATATGCCACGGGAACGTACTACCTGTATTAAAAGTATACATACATAAACTCACGCCTTCTTTCCATGGGGGTAGGCGGAAACTAAAAAAACGCCACCTGCTACGCTCCTTACATACTCCTTTCGCTTCGTTTAAGTCCATAAATCTTGTCATACACGCACGTTGTTAAAAGTATTCCAGGTTTTAAACTATCTGTGTGCCAAATTTCATCCAAATCCGCTCAGCCGTTTTTGCGTGATTGAGTAACAAACATCCAAACATACAAACTTTCACATGAACAATATATACATACAAATAAGTAGGATATTAAGACGCTGACAACAGGTACACCGCTGTCACTGTCAGACTGCATACAAAAGAAAGAGAAGCGCAGTGACACAACGCCTGCAAAAATGAGTTGAGTAAGTAGTTCTGCATACAAATAAGACGTTCTTGTTGTTAATTAAATATCAACCTTACGTTGATAGTTTGTGTTTACCCTAAATCTGAAAAGGGATGACTCCTTTTCAGATTTAGGGTAAACACAAACTAAGCTTGTATCGTATCACTAAGGGACCAACATAGAAATCGCGAAAAAAATATCGGTTACTCCATACTTTTTTTAACCGTCATCAAAAAAAGGAGGAGGTTCTCACTTCTGTTGTTTTAGAAGTCCGTCGTTTATAAACATATTTGGAAAATTATTTATTTTTTTTGGAAGGCTATACTTCCAGATTAGTCCCTTAGAAATTTGGTCAAGTTCTTATGATGCTAAGTAATTTCCTGTCACTCTTATTTACATTGCAAGTAATTTGATTGGGGGGTTAGGTAACTTCGTTTTTATTTTTTCACGGGGTGGAAAATCCTCATGGATGTCCTCCGCCCTGGGGTGGGCGGAGAGGACTCTTACTGCACCGGGGATCTTGGGATCTAGTGCGGCATCCGTTATCCCCAGCTGGTGCCACCTAGCCTGCCTCTGTGGGTCACCTCAAGTCTGGGGGGTGAGGTGTTTGACCCCCCGCGACATCAGAAATCGCGCGTGGAACACTACGCGCCGCCACCTCGGGTCCTGTATGATAGGGGACGGCGGACGTATGAGGTAGGTACGGGGTAGATACCAACCACCATTAAAAAGTAACAAGTCAAAACTTTTTACAAAAAAAATAGGACGTACAAAAAAACACTACAAAGTGAAAAATATAACTGTTAATAACAGTTTGTAGTGTTTTTTTTTGTTGTAAAAACGTTTTTTGTTCACAGAAATCGAGAAAGTGTAAGTATACATTTTTATTTTTCCTTTATTTGGTATGTAATAAAGAGTATTCTCTACATCAGAGATAGCCGTTATCGCTTATACTGCCTGTAGACAATTATTGTTCGGCATTGGCAGATATCCAGGCCATTTGTAAACGTTGAGTATGTTCGAAATGGAATTTATACGTCTGGGATACTGAAGCGGAATACATAGACGTATTTCTAGAATACTTGAATGCCACTAATAATGTGCTTTCGTATTTTAGCACGATTTTACTTTAGTTTAAATTAGTCATTCTTAAAAAGGAGTGAAGTTTTTGTTATTTAGTTAATGTATTTATTTTATGAATAATATTTACATAATATTATATACGCTATTAGACTTAAAATAACAATATGTACATGTATATAAAATAATTAGTTTGAAGACAAATGTAAATAAAATTTGAAGTCATATTTTATGCAAAGGCTGAAAATCAGCACTTTTTGAACGTTCAAATCCAAACCACTTCCTAGTGCTTTAGGTGGAAAGAAGTACCACAACAAACTCCTTTTTAACCGACTTCCAAAAAGGAGGAGGTTATATGTTCGGCTGTATGTTTTTTTTTTTTTTTTTTTTATGTATGTTCACCGATTACTCCGTCAATTGTGGATGGATTTTAAAAATTCTTTTTTTTTTCGGTAGGGTATGCTCCCGAGGTGGTCCCATTGCCACCAAATCAGAATCTGATGAGGGGATCCTTGGAAATCGAGGGTACCCCTCAAATTTTATAGGCATACCTATAGCGATTTGAGTATTTTTTATAGTAACTCGTGCAGTTGTTCTCGGAAAGCACCATTTGGTGAAGTGGAACTGATGATGAAGACCACTGATGGCTACCGGAACTACTTAATAATAAGTATTTCACCGTTGCGATTCGATTAGGCACTTTAATATGGTTGATAAGCAATTTATGCTCGTCAAAATGCATATTATGGTAAAGTCACCATCAGTTCTCCTGGTTCTTACCAGGAGAACTCCTCAACAATTAACGCCCCTGCATCGGGAATAACAATATTTTGTAAAAAATGATGAACATTTGATATTAGGCTATTGTTAATTAAATAAATTACAAACTGACCCACTAAAAAGTGAAAAATAAAAAACTTTTTACAAAAAAAACACTACAAAGTGAAAAATAACTTTAATTTCGAAAGTCGGTGGCAAAAAAATAAAACACAGATCCATAGACACCGACTTCCGAAATTAAAGTTATTTTTCACTTTGTAGTGTTTTTTTTGGAAGTCGGTTGATTTTTTTTTGTAAAAAGTTTTTTCTTTAATAATATGAGTATTTGTAATAATGATTGTAATGTTGCTTAGTGAATGGAATGCTTTTTTTTTGTTTGTTTATGTTTTTGCCTAGCAAATAATAATTTGGCATGCCGTAAGGCAAAATGTATCGGGACTCTCATCAAAATAACCATCATATCTGTATACATTATTAGCAAATAAATGATTTCTTTCTTTCTTTCTTCTTCGCAGCAGCACAGCTGTCTGTGAAGTTAAAAGAACTTGATTTTATTTTTAGTATGCAAAGTAATTAATAATACAAAACAAAGAAACACAATAACAAAACAAAAAAATGCCATATGTCAGCTAGCACACGCCAATTGGTATACCTACAAAAAAAAAACATTTAAAACTTTATTCAAGCTGAAATAAAAACCTAAATAAAAGCCTCCAGGAATAAAGGGCGTGCCCGCTTACATGTGCAATGCTGGATTATGTTCATAAAACTGTAACTCGCTGTAATGATAATCTTTGCTTATATACTAATAACTTTAGAAAGAGAAAAGATTTGATGTTTGTTTGTTTGACTGGTAATTTCTTAGCTGGCTTATTTTAACTTATTTTTAATTTTTAATTGTTTTTTTTTGTTCAAATTTTTATTACGAACGCTTTTAACGTGCACGCCTTTCTAAGTTGTTCTCACATGTATAATTTCAACATGAATGATGTTAGTAAGTTAAAAGATTGTTACAAAATATTGGTTATATTTTGTAACAATCTTTTCATTTAAAAGAGTGTCCATGGAGTTTCTTGCCCGTTCTTCTCCATAGACCTACTACGCTTTGGAATGGGCAACTAGCTTCATCTTTCTGGCTGACTGACCCCTTAACAATTCAAAAGTGCCTGTAATTGGTTTATTTTAAATAAATGCTTTGAATTTGACTTTACACACGTAAATAATATTGTGTGAAACCACCATGCTATTGGAAATTGCGTGACTTCATTTTTCATGAATATTTCAGCCTGTCAGAGACGGCGAACAGTTGGGTAATGAATCGTAAAGACCAGAGCTGAATACTAAAATAATGGCGGTAATTTTAATGCTGATTTTTTAAAGTTAAATAATTCATGTTGCCTAGTAGTTATACTTCGTGTATGTACCGATATTGTTTTGAAAAAGCTTCCTTGATTTTGTTCTAGAGTCTTTACTCCATTTATTAGACCATTAGAAAAACAACAGCAAAATAATGACAGTTACTGTATTATATTATAACTATATAATATTGACGGCACGGTCGGTGCAGTGGTTAAGCGATTGACTGCTGCGCTGCGTGTCGCGGGTTCGTTTCCCGCACGGAAAAAATATTTGTATGACCTTCAAGTAGTTTAAATGTTTGTAAACGCACCCACGATACAGGAGAAATAGTAATTATTATTGTTTGTATTTTTAACTAGTGTTTGTATTTTTTTAATGTAAATAGTAATTATTATAATAATAGTTTATTGTCACAAAACATATATGAGACAAACTATGTTACGATGATAGATGCAATAGTTAAAAACTGTGGCTCAGCTACCAACGTCCGAATCCTAGTGAGAGGGTAGGTTGTTCCAAGACTGATACATAACAAAGGTAATTTAACAAATATTTAAAGAAAACAAAAAATAAATAAAATAATTTGAGATAAGTGCCGTGTGTACCTATTGTTGAGTAACAGAGGGTGGGGGTGTGTATTGTGTGTTTTTTGTCATGTGTGTGTTTCCGAGATGTTAAAATTCCACAAGTTTTTCTGTTGCATCTTTTATGTAAGTGATTTTAGTTAAACGTCGAGTTTTTTCTTGCATATGGTGATCGATACCTATATGGTAACATATGTAGATTACATTTCTTAGTATCAATCGTTAAACAACGGAGTTTATTATAATTAGAAAGCCTCCCACAAGGGACTGATGACCTTGTGAAGGTCGCAGCAATCCGCTGGGTACCACCTGTCCAGCGTGATTGCTGTCACCTAACTTTCTAATTTGTACATTACAATTATGTATGCATTCCTAAACATATATATATATATATTCCTTTGTTTTTACAATTATTCTACAACACTACACACACACATACACACACACCACACACACACACACCACACACACACACACACCCACCCACACTATTGATAATTTAAAAATAATTAAAAATATGGGGCCTGTGTAACTTAAATTTAAAAGTGTGGATCTACAAACCCTACATAACAGTAGTCTTATATATTTTGTATCTATTAAATTAGTAGTCACATCAAACATGTTGTCTGTTAAAAGAGGTGATTAAACCTATTTATATTTAACATTGCTTGGATAATGTTAGTTTACATTTAGAATAAGATCTTTTTGTTAACTTGTATTAACCTTTCTGTTAATAAAACCTTTATAAATCAAATAGTAGTAGTAGTTCTATAGTTTCTGCCTACCCCCATGGGAAGAAGTTTGAGTTTATGTATGTATGTATGTGTATAAATCAAATCAAATCACCCCGCTGGGTGCGGGAAGCACAAAACCGGTCCAAATGGCAGTTCTTCGGGGAGGCCTGTGTCCAGCAGTGGACGTCTTTCGGCTTATTTTTTTTTATCCTCACTCTATTCTATTTCTATCCTCCTACTTAAAACTAATTTCAACCAATCAAATGTCTTGAATCTAGTTTTAAGTAATGCTTGAGTATTGAGTGACGTTCTGTAATACGGGCCTAAGAAAGTGGAACAGACTTGTGTAAAGTACAATCAACACTTTTCTATGTTTTAAAATAATTGTCACGTAGCAAATTAAGTTACATTCAAATTACTTATTAGTCTTATAGGCTAGATTGTACTTAATTATTAAGAACCTGGTTCTTTTTAATAGAGGATAAAAAAATAAAAAAAAACCGAAAGACGTCCACTGCTAGACACAGGCCTTCCCGAAGGACTGCCATTTGGACCGATTTTGTGCTTCCCGCACCCAACCGATTGCTGCGACCTTCACAAGGTTATCAGTCCACCTTGTGGGAGGCTTTTTAATTATAATTAATTATAGTTAGAGTCTGATATAATAATATAAACACTTTGTTCATGTGTTATATTGATTTTTGATTTCGGCTTAATGACAATGCTCACGTAAAATTAGCATGTGGATTTCATTACGGTTGACCACTCCTTTACATTAATCTTGTCAATACCAATTCAATGCACATAAATGTTCGCATTTGTACGCGTATGGAACGCCGTAACCGTAAGTTAACCGCGAGTTAAGCCGCTTTGCCGAAATTGGGTTATCTGTTTACTGAGGTATATCGTGACTATGGGTTTATCCTCGGATGATTAATACTGAATGTGTGTGATTAGGAGATTATGTGAAGAGAATGTGTTACACGAGGCATAACATGTTACGGAAATAATGTTCTAAGTTTACTTTAGCCTTAGTTTAGGAATCTAGAAAGTTTAAGTATTGTATTTTTTAAATAACCAAAAGAAACAACCGACTTCCAAAAAAAAAACACAAAAAACTGAAAAATAACTTTAATTTCGGAAGCACATAACATAACAACATCACGGCTTGTTCCCCCCGAAGGGTCGGGCAGAGGTGCACCTGCAGTACACCCACTTTTATTATTATATTTAATTTAATTTTGGAAATCGGTGTCTTTGGTTCTGTATTTTCGTTTTTTGCCACCGACTTCATCATCAGATCAGTTTGATGGTACAAATTTGATCAGAAATATTTATTTAAATTTGCTCCACTTAACTACCTTAATTGAGATATCTTATCGCCACCCGTGAAATACTTATCATTGAGGAGTTCCGGTGGCCATCTGTGGTGTTCTTCATCAGTTCCACTTCACCAAATTATACTTTCTGAATGCAAATGATTGACTTGTTGATGAAAGTATAAAAAATGCTATACAGGCTGACTTTGAAAACATGCGACATAATTTAAGGGAGTGTTCTACCCATCAATATGAACAACTTTTACTATGGGACTAAATTAGAATTCGCAAAAAAAAAGTTGACCTTTTTGTATGAAAAGCTGGATTTTTTTTTGCGAAGTTTAAAGTGGTCCGATATTAAAAGTTGTTTATACTGATGGGTAGAACACCCCCTTAAATTTTGTCGCATGTTTTCACAGTCAGCCTGTATATGTATATGCCTATAATATTATATTTGAGGAGTTCCCTCAATTACTCATGGATCCCAACATCAGAACTGGATATTTATTCCTTTCAAACAAAAAAAAAAAAAAATCGGTTTATAAACTACGGAGTTCTGAGGTAACAAACATAAAAAAACAACAAAAGTACAGCCGACTTGAGAACTTCCTCCTTTTTCGTCGGTTAAAAAACGAGCGAGGCTTACAGTAGCCGAATATGATGTGTAACATCTGACATCCTTGGCCTTCTCCTTGGCTTCCATGACCTTGGTAATAAGGAACTGAGTAGCGACAGAAATGACCCTATCTACTTACAATCTTTATAGTACAAGTTACTAATTCCTAGAGTACGCTAATTCCATGCTATGTTCTATGTTAGAGGGTTTGGTCTCCGCACTAAGTCCTTCATGTGGACCATTGTCTAATTCCATGCTATAAAAAATTACTTATGTCATGCTTTCACTGTAACTTCCTGTAACACACTTCCATCCCTTTTCACGAAATCACTCCCACAGCGAAGAAAGATCTTACACATAAAAAAAAACCTACTAACAAAGTCATTGTAATGAAAAGAATAATCTGAATTTTTCATCTCACAAGGGTACATGCCCACTTTAAAGACGTTCACGAAATGTATGGGGCTTGGTACTAAAATAATTGAAAATTTAAACAGCCTTCTGACCTATATAGGCTGAAAGAAGGTAATTATTTTGATGATGTCTTTGGTTATATTTTAGGGATGGCAGCCCTGTGGCAAATGACAAAGTCAGTCAGCAGGACTCGGCTTGACATTTACAACGGATATTTAGTCCGAGTTTACAGCTTTGACTGTTTTCGATATGTTTTGTTATTGCATTATCATGATAATCAATATTTTTTGTCTTAATTTCATGGAGCTGCAGCTAAAATTATAATAAAATCTCAAAGTATTTAATAGAAACGGAAACATTAGCCACATAAAATAATTGTATTGCATAGAAATGAATAAATAAAGACTATGTGCGTTTTGTTTGTATTGAAACATTTTTCACTTTTTCACAAAAACGGGCGCCTGAAAAAAAATGATTTAACTATAATCGAGTAGCATAATAAATAAACTTTCTAATAAGGTACATCACATTAGCGTTTAAAAATCGTCGGAATATTATACCAATTTTGACCTCTCCTTTATTTAGATAAAAGGTACTAAGTAACCCGAATATATTATCTTGCTATATTAAAGGTCTAAATACTATATTTCTAAAGACAAAATATTTACGAGTATAGTAGGCGAAACTACTATATAATCTTATCTTATCTTAATATTTTTATTTCAATAGAAAATAGCGAGATGATCGCAATAGAGCCAGTTAATTAAGCATAATAATTATTAATAATCTCATAAAAGCTGAATAAATGATTTTTTTTTAACCTTAATTAAGAGTGTAAAATAGTTACGAGACAATTAAAAAAAAAACCTGTTAATAAAGGTTCGTAGTAGCAAAAAAACCGGACAGGTGTCACACACCACGGTGTGGACAGACCACGCACAATGAAAGGTTCCGTAGTTGCGATGAATTTGTCCCAAGAACAAACTTAATAATTATTGTAGTTGAAAAACATGTTCCCCCATAAATTCCAACTGCAAATGTAAGTTTGTACGCACAATATTGAGTGATTTACCATGCTATTTTAAGACCATAGACTTATAGGTTTTCCTGTAATCTATAATTAGGTAGTGTAGAACCTGTATTTTTTTTTTAATTTTTGGGTCAGCTGTTTCGGAGATAAGAGGGGAAATGGTACATTTTCATCTCTTTTCTTTAATAACTTTATAACTAATTATTTTAAAAATCCAATAAAATATTTTGAATCCTCACAACAAGTCATTTCATTTGATAAGTCACACATTACTACGATTTGCAAAACAATTCAAAACTAAATAATTAAAATATGCCGTGGCAACTAAGATATGACCAGTCCCAACTGACAGTGCCCGTTCACGAACATGACGCATGGATCAGTACCATTCAGCTCAACCATTTGAAGGGAGCTAAATGATCAAACACACGCGCCACCATCAGCGAGACATCTGAGTGAGCATGACATACTCTCAGCCACCAGGGCCAGGGGCACATTCAAGTCAATCAGTCAATCCAGTAGATTCGGAACAAATCGGCTGTGACAGACAGACACATGAGTGATCTTATAAGGATTCCGTTTTAGGGTTCCGTAGTAAACAAGGAACCCTTATAGTTTCGCCATATCCGCCTGTCTATCCGTCTGTCCACAGCTTAGCTCAGAGAGTCTTGGTACTAGAAAGCTGTAATTTGACATGGGTGTACATATTAGTCACGCTGACAAAGTGCTAAAATAAAATATAGAAAAAAAATCTTTTAGGGTACCTCTTCTGCACGTAAAGTGGGGATAGTACTCGTATATATAACGAAATTAAAAGGAAAACTACATATCACAGCTAAGTAGGCTTTACAAGATAACGAGTAATAGTCGACCAAACGTATATCGGTGTATGGGAGAACAGGTTTTTCAACTACAAATAGTTGAAAAACCGGGAGTATTTTCTTGGGATAAATTCATCCCAACGGAACCCTTCATTGTGCGATGTGCGTGGTCCGACACGCACTTGGCCGGTTTTGTCTATTGAAGTACGGAAACATATAAATAAGCACTTCAATTTTATTTTATTTTTTCGCCATTTTTAATTTTTTTACAGGCAAATGGCTTCAGAAAATACTATATTTGATGTAAATCATAGTTGGCAGCCCTTGTACCAAGGTACCGCTTCTTATACCGCAATACTTACCCAAATTACATATTCGACCTCCCTTTACAAATCTGCTAAAAATATCTTGAGCTCACTTAAAGCGAAAACAAGCGACGTTTAATGTAAAAACAGACCACCAACTTAGAAAATTCTCTTGTCCCGAAAATGTTGACTTTTAATTAAGTTGATGAAACACAAGGAAATTGGGACCTTATTATTGTAGGCACAGGTTTCATAGTAGAGAGTTGGGGGTGGTTTTCTTAACCGGCCTTTAGGGCTGCACTGGTACGAGTATAAAGTGATCGCGGAAGATTATTCCCATCTCAGCGGTTTGTGGCCAGATGTACACAAATGGAGGAAATGACTAGAGGTAGCCCAATTACTGTACATATATATATAATACTACTCAATCTGTCCAACCTTTTCCAAACTATGTTGGAGTCGGCTTCCAGTATAACCGCATGCAGCTGAATACCAGTATTTTACATGGAGCGACTGTCTATCTGACCTCCACAATCCAGTAACTGGGCAATATCGATACCCCTTGGTAAGACTGTTGGTTGCACGACAAAAATAATATAATACTACTGTTGGTTAATAATTCTTAACGGCTATAACATAACATCACGCCTGTTTTTCCACGGGTAAGGCAGAGGTGTACCTAATAGTACCATTTCACCAGGGATGTTTTCAGCGATTGACTGCTGAGCTGCGTGTCGCGGGTTCGATTCCCGCACGGAACAAATATTTGTATGACCTATAAGTAGTTGTTCCGGGTCTGGCTGTTTGTGTATGCGAGTTTAAATGTTTGTAAACGCACCCACGATACAGGAGATATTCCTAGTGTGGGGCAACGTTTTTTTTTTTTTTTTAGAAAGTTCTTTTTTTTTTATCCCTGATAGTAATTTGACAGATGCAAATGTCAAACTCCAAATTGAAAAAACAGGCAAAAAGTTTTTAAATGTCAATTAATTACTATCTGGGATTAAAAAACGAACTTTTTATTTATAATTTATTTTATTTAATCTAAAATAATACAATGGATTACACAAACTTATAGGCTAGTAACAAAAGAGAGTATATAACATGGGAGCATCTGTAGCCAAACTAGGATGAGCCATGTATCTCGGTATCAGCGCTAGACCCCTCAAAACAGACAATAATACATAGTAGCCCAAAAGACATGCAAAAAGATGCCTCAATGAAAAATTTTATCAATACAAAAATGTGTATATGTGTGTATGTGCGCGTGATTTTGACTAAGTGTAGCGTAGTGAAAGTTGATGGGGTGTTGGAGTGTAAATACGCCTTACTGAAAAAAAAAAAGTTGTTTATTTGACAAAAGCTTTAACAGCTATCTCTAAATAATGAGCAAGTTCTCTGCTTCCTCATATACCAATTATGTTAGTTAATATAATTATGTTCGCTCTTATTACATAAAGATTTGTTGAGCTGTTATAAATGTTGAGTTCTTTATTTATTTTATTGTAAATAAACGGAGCAATAGCAGTGTAAAATCTTATTATGAAAGATTTTTTGGGCTCATAGGGTCGTGTACATACCTCGTGCTTTCCGCGCTTGTTATTTACAGTCGACCGCACTTCGATGGAAACACTTTGCCCTTGAGCTGGCCTAGCGTAGTCCGGAGTTTTAATATAATAAGAGACCTGCTTATACTGGGTTTGTTAGCACTGACGTGCAGCCTGCTACAGCTGTACCACGCCAAATGTTTTTTCTTATAAGGTTAGGCCTCTTGAAACTAAGAAACGAATCCGATACAACCTGCCCCTTGCTGCCCTCCCCCAGCGACGCCCTAAGCCGAGGTCCGTGCCCCACAGGGGGTGCCTTAGCGTGTAGTCGCTTAGTTTATAAGTTTTATGCCCTGGCTGGAGGCCTCAATACACCCTCAGGAAAATCCGGTTAAGCAGACGACAACCTCCTAGGTTGACCTGCGGGATGCCATATGAAAAAAAGACACTTTAAATCAAATAACGAACATAAGTACCTACAAAATGCGGTGTGCGTCTCAAGGTTGCACAAACTGATTACGTCGGGGTCACCAGTTTGGTGGTATGAGGAACAGGGTATAAAGTTCACTCATCCACCATAGAAAAGGGAGGATCCTCCGACCAGACGGGTGTTGTGTCTGGTGGGCCACTGCCCGACGGTTGATGTCGGGACGTTGTAAATATGCTAGTTGCGCGGTAAACTCAGCTTGCGCGATGCAGGATTTGCGTGACGTCAGTGTGACGCGTAGTTCGCATGTCGCGATGTTGATGCCGCTACAGTACCTACAAAATGCGGTGTGCGTCTCAAGGTTGCACCAAATGGGAGTCCAGCTCAGCATGTGCCAGAAAAATATACCTGACGCTGATATTGAGCTGGATTTTAATCATATTATTACAAAACTAAATAAAAGTTTCCATCAAATCTCTTAGGGATCGCAGGTCACAGCTGTATGTAGGTAGTTACATAACAAGCTTAATATCGGCCAGTTTAGGCCGAAAGGTTAAAGGGCCGAAACCAGGTCGTGAATGTTCCGGCTCGGGGGTCAACAGTAAACAAATTACTGGATTGTAGTTCGGTGCAGCACCGACATAATATCGAATGGATAATAATTGTGCGCCGTATTTTTTAACTATTTAGGTACAATCTTGTAGTACGTACAGTCTTGTCTTTTATACTTTCGACCGTCCGTTCGGTTTTAACTATGTGTTTCATTCGGGTGTATGAGGAGTTATGGATCGTAAGACAGAATAGTACGTAGTCTTAGGAACGATGTAACAAATACTTTGTATCAATATTTTAATTTAAAAGAGTGTCCGTGGAGTTTCTTGCCCGTTCTTCTCCATAGGAACCTACTACTCTTTGGAATGGGCAACTACCTTCATATTTCTAAGTGACCGACTCCTTGACAGTTCAAAAGTGCCTGTAAATGGTTTAATTGAAATAAATGCTTTGAGTTTGAGAACCCACCCAGTAGTAGAGTAGCAACGAATAGTACACCCCCCACCCCCGCCCCAGCTTTAAAACATCATAATCAAAATATTTGATTTCACATAATCCTACATGGGGCACTTATGAAACGTCAGAAGCTAGGTGCATGAATCCAGTAGTTCGTTACCTATAGAGAAGAGCCCATAAAAAATCCACAGTTACTCTTTAAAAAAAATATTGTTTTTTACAATGTTTTCAAATTACGGTGTTGATAGGTATGGGAGGACAGTGTAGGACTGTCCTCCTCAAGGCCCGACAACAAGAACCAGGCACTTAACAAAATAGAAACTGGTCTACAAAACTACAATAAATTAACCCCACAACATTCTCACATTATCTATATAAAATATAACATCACGCCTGTAATCCCCGAAGGGTTAAGCAGAGGGGGGGGGGGGGGGGTATAAAATATTATTAAAATAAAAAAAGTATAAACCTTGTCGAAATTAAATTGTAGGTATAGAAAGAAAGAAATAAATTTTATTTGCTCGAACATGTGAATACATACAGAATTAAAATAAAATAATACATGCATGCAAGATCTTAAATAAGAGTGGCTCACGACATGTCTACCATTTCTCATAGCGTGCAAATATCTTAGGTACAATATTATTATTATTATCATGGAATCAATGATTTTTAACTTCTACACTTATACATTAAATATCAGTCATAGTTAATTAAAACAAATTTCTTATGTTCAATCATTTACATTATCCAATTATTCATTATTTATTTTCCTTGTTCAATATTACAGATTACAATAATTATCACAATAACGATTTACGTCACTTTTAATAGGCATTCAATTTTTATAATGTAGGCATTCACTTATTTGTAATATTTAAGTTCTCCAATATTACATGATCATAATTTAATTACTACAATCTTAGATAATCACCATGAGTCGTTTAAAAATTCTGTAATACTATAATATGCTTTATGTGCCTACTATAATATTTTGTAGATAATTGGTGCCATGCAAAATACACTCTGGCACAGAAATACACTCTTATATAATGTCAAATTAAGAAAAGATTATGTGTGTAAAAAAATAAAATACTTCGCTCGGTTACTAGAGCTTAAATGCCTACATTTGGTTTTCTGTCGTATTGACCTATAAACCTGTTGCGTCGAGCATGTAGGTTTGATTAAAATGTAACTGATGTTCATCCTACTAGGACTATTTTATTACATAAACACTTAAACCTCCTCATGAATCACTTCATTCGTTGGTGAAAACCGCGTTCAGACAGACAGACAGACAGACGTGGCGCCCGACTTTGTTTTATAATATGAAGTGATGTAGTGATATGAGTATTTCGGAATTATGGTAGTCGTTGCGCAAACGCAGAGTTTACTCCTGGGTCTGGATTCTGAATTTTCTCTTACTTTGTAGGGGGTTTAAATCCGTTTTATTATATTTTTAATCAGTGCGGCAACTGTTTATTTTCCTCATGAATCACTTCATTCGTTGGTGTAAACCGACAAACGACAGACAGACGGGGCGGGGGGGCTTTGTTTTATATTATGAAGTGATGTAGTAATGTGAGTATGTCAGAATGATGGAAGTCGTTGCGCATACGCAGAGTTTACTCCTGGGTTCGGGATTCTGAATTTTCTATTCCTTTGTTGGCCTTTTAAATCAGTTCTCTTTCAAAAAAATAAGTGTCTTTTCGCAATAACTGTAGAAATATACAGTCCGCACCCCAAGAAGTGCTGCCTCTTTAAATAGTCTATCATTTGAATAACGAAGAAGGTTTACAAAGCTTGACTTTTAAAATAGCACGTTGCGCTCTCTCCAGCTCTAACATAATTATAAGTTTTGGTGAACCCATCCCAAGCTGTTATACAATACTGGGAGTAGAGACTGATAGAGGGCAATTGCATACACATTCAGCGGCTACCCAAATTTATGAAAGATTTGATCAGAAACATTACTTTTCAATAGAGAACTGTGCATTCATCCTTTATTTTTGAACCCAGAGGAAGCTAGAAATTTGATTAATTAATAATACTTACCTAAAAGCCTGCTGCCAGTCGTTTTACTCGTGCAGCTTGTGGGTTAGGTATGCGCAGAAGGCTTACAACGCTCTGCGCGTGCAATATAATAATGCACTGAGCATATTGTTGGGGCTGCCTCGGTTTTGCAGTGCGTCGGGCATGTTTGCAGAGGCGCGAATAGATGACTTTCAGGCCATCATGCGCAAACGGTGTGCATCGATGTTGCGGCGATTCAGGGGTAGCCTTAAGTGTATTTTAGCTACACTGGCGGACAAGGTTGATGGACCATTTATCAGGCTTGGGCTGGCAGACATCTGCGTGCACATGTTCATGTAGCCAATTGATGCTTATTTATCGTATTTATAAGTTATTGAGTTTACTAACATATGCTAAGTTCATACTAAGTTAACATTATATGGATCCCTTGGTCTGAAATATTTTTTTTTAATTAGGAAAGGCAAGAGGTAATTAACTTATTAATGTTGTCATGAATGTTGTCATTTGTTTAATTTTATTAAACAAATTCACATAGAATAGAACATTATTCTATTCTCATGCTACTAGTGGTCAAAAATCCATGTAATATAGAATTAGAAAAATAATGGATAATACTCTTTCGTTATTTTGATAAAACGTATAATAAACTCCGTTTGTTCATCATTTCAGCCGAAAGACGTCCACTGCTGGACATAGGCCTCCCCAGAGCACCGCCACTTTGACCGGTTCTGTGCTTCCCGCATTCAGCGGATTCCAGCGGCCTTCACAAGGTCATTGGTCTACCTTGTAGGTGACCTTCCAACGCTATGTCTTCCGGTACGAAATCGCCACTCCAGATTCTTTCAGCCCCATCGCCCCAAAACAGTTTTACATGTCGAAAAATTACTCTACTCTACTCTGAGAAGAAACACCGAAACAAACATAAACAGTCTCTTTTAAAGTTCAGACATAATCTTGGTCAGGTCTTATGAGGACCATGCAGATTAGTGTGTGATATGGTCGTTCTCGGCTGGCCCGTTTTTGTCGATCTCGTAAAGTCAACAAGTGATACTTACTTTTGTCTCTATTTCAACCTTGATATTTGTCGATCGTTAGCAGGTGACAGTAACTATCGATAAAATCGAACAAAGCTATGCAAGGCCGACAGATCTTTTTTTTTTTTTTGGGTGGGAAATTATCAAATAACTTCTCCCGCTCTGAGCGGAGCGGGAGGGCGTGTCAGACTTTTACTGACTAAAACCCACCCGTGTTCCTTCCGTTGCCTGTGTGCCAGGGCCTCGATATCCCTTTCGGACAAACTCGCAACCCTGGCAGGCATTGGTCCTAACGGACCCCGTCAGTTGGTGCTGACGTCTCCTTGAGGCGCGCGTGGAACACAACGCGCCGTCGACCCGGGCCTGGTCCGACAGATCTAAAGGTGTATTCATAATCAGCGCCGATAAGCCAGCGGTTTTCGGCGCCGACAACAGCTGGTTGTCAACGCTGGTCGGCGCAGGCAGTTTTCATACTTGAACCATCGATAAGTTCCGACAAGTTCCTATCTGATTAGTCGGCGCCACGTAGAGCAAAAGACGAGCAAATCTGTAGACACCCGTCATTTTAGCCTAATATGTCAATGTCTACTTCATTGAGCCGGATACGTTAGAATCTCTTATTGGGCAACACCGATGTCCAAAGTTAGACAGATTGTCAGACTACCCGGTTTTCGACGACCCGCCATGACCATAATAGATTAATACGACAAATGGGACCTAGTTTTAATTTGCTTTTCGAGTGAGCACGGAAATTATTTGTCAAGCAAATTGACGCCCTAAGGTAATTTCCCGTGTTTTAGCTATTTTATGCTAACTGTTAAAGAATAACAGTTGTGATTTTAATATACGGATGATTTAAATTGGTAACTAATTTGCTAAAAATAATTTCCCTAGTTTTTTTTTGTTTGTGGGGCGGATAATCCTCATGGATGTCCTAGCGGACGGGCGGAGGGGTCTGTTGAATCTTACCGACTAAAAACCACCCCAGTGTTCCCTTCCCACACTTGCACTGGGGAGCATGGAATCAGGTACGACTTCCGCGATCCCCAGCTGGTGCCTGCCCACCTGTGTAGGCCACCTCAATTCTAGCGTGAGGTGAGATGAGGTGTTTTTTTTCCACAAACTGTAATCAATATCTACAGTATCAGTCAGTATCTGTATCATTCTTACCAAGGGGTATCGTGTTACCCAGTGAATGGTTAGTGGAGGCCAAATACGCAATCACTGCGTGTAAACTTTTCCGTAGATGAGTGACCATCTTTACATACCAAGACCACTCCGTGCCTCGGAAAGCACGTTAAGTCGTTGGTCCCGGCTGGCATTTGAAGATCTTTAACAGTTGTTTCGGATCGTCAGAAGACCGAAAGTCCGACAACCAGTCTTAATACGGGGTATCGTGTTTTCCAGTAACTGGGTTGTGGAGGTCAGATAGGCTGTCGCTCCGAGTAATATACAGGTACTCAGCTGCATCTGGTTAGACTGGAACCCAACCCCAACAAAGTTGGGAAAAGGCTAGGTAGATGATGAAGATGCCATCGATATCTCGTCATCATTTCAGCCGAAAGACGTCCACTGCTGGACATAGGCCTCCCCCAAAAGGGGGGGTTTGCCAAGCGTGGCGATTGCATTATACACACAGTATGGTGTTAAAATGCATAGAAAACGCTGCTGCCCATTCACCAATATCAATCACAAATATCTAAACGCACAATTTCCCAAACGCAGCCATTGGATATTGTTTTTATATACGCAGAATTCCCAAAAGAAATAAATAAAATCGAACGAAATACTTCAACTTTAATTGATTCCCCGTATATTGTGGTTATTGACCCGTGTAAGGCCCGAGTACAAAATTCAATCAAAACTGTGGGCGCCATGCCGCAACTCCATTCGTACGTAAGCAAATTATTTCGCCACTTCTGACTTTAAAATTCACAGGAAAAATTTAATAACTGGGTGTCCACTCCGAAGCGATAATCTGAAGTATTGGCCGAATTTTCGGCCATTTCTTGACTTCCTAAGTTTCCTTTTTTGAGTTTGAGTCCTTACCCGACTTAAAGTCACATTTTAGACTTTGACTTTTTTTTTTTTTTTTTGGATGGGAAATTATCAAATAACTTCTCCCGCTCTAGGCGGAGCGGGAGGGCGTGTCAGACTTTTACTGACTAAAACCCACCCGTGTTCCTTCATTTGCCTGTGTGCCAGGGCCACGATATCCCTTTCGGACAAACTCACAACCCTGGCAGGCATTGGCCCTAATGGACCCCGTCAATGCGTGCTGACGTCTCTTTGACTTGGCCCTTTGACTGTTGTTTTTTTTTCTTGCTCCATAGTCAACTATAATCGGGAAATAGCCGAATATTCGGCCGATAATTCGGATTTATTGTCGGAGTAGAAAGGGCTTAAAAACCGTCCAGTGATTTAAAAACTGTAAGGTTGGAATTTTTGGACGTCATTTTTACAAAGCTACGCTTGCCGATGTCGGTCCACGGGTGAGTGACCATCCATTACCCCTCCAGAGAGACTCCCCCCAGATCCCCTCCTGGAGACCCCTCCAGGCATCGAAAAGCACGTTAAACCGTTGGTCTCGGCTGTCATTCGTAGATCTTTGGCAGACGTTAAGGTAGTCAGAACCAGTTTTACCAAGGGGTATCGTATTACCCAGTAACAGTGTTGTGGGGTCCAGACTGGCATTCGCTCCATGTAACATAGTGGTATTGAGCTGCATCCAGTTAGACTGAAAGCCGACCCCAACATAGTTGGAAAAAGGCTAGGCAGATGATGACTCACCTTATCATAGATATTTATTTTTCTTATAACCAAAGATGACAGAAGAGCTCTAAACTTTAAGTTGTCTTTGTACGTTCTACGAACTATCATATTATTAAAATCTCGATTATGGTTGCGAATGTAATCCCTGGATAATCCCTAGCATCAGTGGAATGACACTGACAGCTACCTCCACGCAAGAATTCACGGTGAGATTTTTACAGAAAAAAAAATCGCGACTCGCGCACTAAGGGTTCCATACCATTATCTATAAATACGGCAAAACAATCACGTTTGTTGTATGGGAAAAATTAAATATTTGTTTTATTTTAATTTCATTTAATTATTTATTTTTAAAGTGAATATATTACTAAATATTCTGTGAATTTTTCAAGCGTCTACCTGTTGCCGTTATCAATATCGAGCAAAAAAATCACGTTTGTTGTATGGGAGCCGCGTTAAATATATTCTGGTTTTTAGTATTTGTTGTTATAGCGCCAACAGAAATACATCATCTGTGAAAATTTCAACTGTCTAACTATTACGGTTCATGAGATACAGCCTGGTGACAGACGGACAGACAGACAGACAGACGACGGAGTCTTAGTAATAGGGTTCTCGTTTTACCCTTCGGGTACGGAACCCTAAAAAAGAAAGAAAGAAAGATGCTAGGGATTCACTTATTTGTAATACAGGCATTCAATATTTATAATATTTAAGTTCTCCAATATTACATGATCATAATTTAATTACTACAATCTTAGATAATCACCATGAGTCGTTTAAAAATTCTGTAATACTATAATATGCTTTATGTGCCAAAAACAATTTCATTGTTTGTTTAAGTTTAGGTATCGTTTGCTCTTTCCAACTTTTAGGCAATATTTTGTAGATAATTGGTGCCATGCAAAATACACTCTGGCACAGAAATACACTCTTATATAATGTCAAATTAAGAAAAGATTATGTGTGTAAAAAAATAAAATACTTCGCTCGGTTACTAGAGCTTAAATGCCTACATTTGGTTTTCTGTCGTATTGACCTATAAACCTGTTGCGTCGAGCATGTAGGTTTGATTAAAATGTAACTGATGTTCATCCTACTAGGACTATTTTATTACATAAACACTTAAACCTCCTCATGAATCACTTCATTCGTTGGTGAAAACCGCGTTCAGACAGACAGACAGACGTGGCGCCCGACTTTGTTTTATAATATGAAGTGATGTAGTGATATGAGTATTTCGGAATTATGGTAGTCGTTGCGCAAACGCAGAGTTTACTCCTGGGTTCAGGATTCTGAATTTTCTCTTACTTTGTAGGGGGTTTAAATCCGTTTTATTATATTTTTAATCAGTGCGGCAACTGTTTATTTTCCTCATGAATCACTTCATTCGTTGGTGTAAACCGACAAACGACAGACAGACGGGGCGGGGGGGCTTTGTTTTATATTATGAAGTGATGTAGTAATGTGAGTATGTCAGAATGATGGAAGTCGTTGCGCATACGCAGAGTTTACTCCTGGGTTCGGGATTCTGAATTTTCTATTCCTTTGTTGGTCTTTTTAACCAGTTCTCTTTCAAAAAAATAAGTGTCTTTTCGCAATAACTGTAGAAATATACAGTCCGCACCCCAAGAAGTGCTGCCTCTTTAAATAGTCTATCATTTGAATAACGAAGAAGGTTTACAAAGCTTGACTTTTAAAATAGCACATTGCGCTCTCTCCAGCTCTAACATAATTATAAGTTTTGGTGAACCCATCCCAAGCTGTTATACAATACTGGGAGTAGAGACTGATAGAGGGCAATTACATACACATTCAGCGGCTACCCAAATTTATGAAAGATTTGATCAGAAACATTACTTTTCAACAGAGAACTGTGCATTCATCCTTTATTTTTGAACCCAGAGGAAGCTAGAAATTTGATTAATTAATAATACTTACCTAAAAGCCTGCTGCCAGTCGTTTTACTCGTGCAGCTTGTGGGTTAGGTATGCGCAGAAGGCTTACAACGCTCTGCGCGTGCAATATAATAATGCACTGAGCATATTGTTGGGGCTGCCTCGGTTTTGCAGTGCGTCGGGCATGTTTGCAGAGGCGCGAATAGATGACTTTCAGGCCATCATGCGCAAACGGTGTGCATCGATGTTGCGGCGATTCAGGGGTAGCCTTAAGTGTATTTTAGCTACACTGGCGGACAAGGTTGATGGACCATTTATCAGGCTTGGGCTGGCAGACATCTGCGTGCACATGTTCATGTAGCCAATTGATGCTTATTTATCGTATTTATAAGTTATTGAGTTTACTAACATATGCTAAGTTCATACTAAGTTAACATTATATGGATCCCTTGGTCTGAAATATTTTTTTTTAATTAGGAAAGGCAAGAGGTAATTAACTTATTAATGTTGTCATGAATGTTGTCATTTGTTTAATTTTATTAAACAAATTCACATAGAATAGAACATTATTCTATTCTCATGCTACTAGTGGTCAAAAATCCATGTAATATAGAATTAGAAAAATAATGGATAATACTCTTTCGTTATTTTGATAAAACGTATAATAAACTCCGTTTGTTCATCATTTCAGCCGAAAGACGTCCACTGCTGGACATAGGCCTCCCCAGAGCACCGCCACTTTGACCGGTTCTGTGCTTCCCGCATTCAGCGGATTCCAGCGGCCTTCACAAGGTCATTGGTCTACCTTGTAGGTGACCTTCCAACGCTATGTCTTCCGGTACGAAATCGCCACTCCAGATTCTTTCAGCCCCATCGCCCCAAAACAGTTTTACATGTCGAAAAATTACTCTACTCTACTCTGAGAAGAAACACCGAAACAAACATAAACAGTCTCTTTTAAAGTTCAGACATAATCTTGGTCAGGTCTTATGAGGACCATGCAGATTAGTGTGTGATATGGTCGTTCTCGGCTGGCCCGTTTTTGTCGATCTCGTAAAGTCAACAAGTGATACTTACTTTTGTCTCTATTTCAACCTTGATATTTGTCGATCGTTAGCAGGTGACAGTAACTATCGATAAAATCGAACAAAGCTATGCAAGGCCGACAGATCTTTTTTTTTTTTTTGGGTGGGAAATTATCAAATAACTTCTCCCGCTCTGAGCGGAGCGGGAGGGCGTGTCAGACTTTTACTGACTAAAACCCACCCGTGTTCCTTCCGTTGCCTGTGTGCCAGGGCCTCGATATCCCTTTCGGACAAACTCGCAACCCTGGCAGGCATTGGTCCTAACGGACCCCGTCAGTTGGTGCTGACGTCTCCTTGAGGCGCGCGTGGAACACAACGCGCCGTCGACCCGGGCCTGGTCCGACAGATCTAAAGGTGTATTCATAATCAGCGCCGATAAGCCAGCGGTTTTCGGCGCCGACAACAGCTGGTTGTCAACGCTGGTCGGCGCAGGCAGTTTTCATACTTGAACCATCGATAAGTTCCGACAAGTTCCTATCTGATTAGTCGGCGCCACGTAGAGCAAAAGACGAGCAAATCTGTAGACACCCGTCATTTTAGCCTAATATGTCAATGTCTACTTCATTGAGCCGGATACGTTAGAATCTCTTATTGGGCAACACCGATGTCCAAAGTTAGACAGATTGTCAGACTACCCGGTTTTCGACGACCCGCCATGACCATAATAGATTAATACGACAAATGGGACCTAGTTTTAATTTGCTTTTCGAGTGAGCACGGAAATTATTTGTCAAGCAAATTGACGCCCTAAGGTAATTTCCCGTGTTTTAGCTATTTTATGCTAACTGTTAAAGAATAACAGTTGTGATTTTAATATACGGATGATTTAAATTGGTAACTAATTTGCTAAAAATAATTTCCCTAGTTTTTTTTTGTTTGTGGGGCGGATAATCCTCATGGATGTCCTAGCGGACGGGCGGAGGGGTCTGTTGAATCTTACCGACTAAAAACCACCCCAGTGTTCCCTTCCCACACTTGCACTGGGGAGCATGGAATCAGGTACGACTTCCGCGATCCCCAGCTGGTGCCTGCCCACCTGTGTAGGCCACCTCAATTCTAGCGTGAGGTGAGATGAGGTGTTTTTTTTCCACAAACTGTAATCAATATCTACAGTATCAGTCAGTATCTGTATCATTCTTACCAAGGGGTATCGTGTTACCCAGTGAATGGTTAGTGGAGGCCAAATACGCAATCACTGCGTGTAAACTTTTCCGTAGATGAGTGACCATCTTTACATACCAAGACCACTCCGTGCCTCGGAAAGCACGTTAAGTCGTTGGTCCCGGCTGGCATTTGAAGATCTTTAACAGTTGTTTCGGATCGTCAGAAGACCGAAAGTCCGACAACCAGTCTTAATACGGGGTATCGTGTTTTCCAGTAACTGGGTTGTGGAGGTCAGATAGGCTGTCGCTCCGAGTAATATACAGGTACTCAGCTGCATCTGGTTAGACTGGAACCCAACCCCAACAAAGTTGGGAAAAGGCTAGGTAGATGATGAAGATGCCATCGATATCTCGTCATCATTTCAGCCGAAAGACGTCCACTGCTGGACATAGGCCTCCCCCAAAAGGGGGGGTTTGCCAAGCGTGGCGATTGCATTATACACACAGTATGGTGTTAAAATGCATAGAAAACGCTGCTGCCCATTCACCAATATCAATCACAAATATCTAAACGCACAATTTCCCAAACGCAGCCATTGGATATTGTTTTTATATACGCAGAATTCCCAAAAGAAATAAATAAAATCGAACGAAATACTTCAACTTTAATTGATTCCCCGTATATTGTGGTTATTGACCCGTGTAAGGCCCGAGTACAAAATTCAATCAAAACTGTGGGCGCCATGCCGCAACTCCATTCGTACGTAAGCAAATTATTTCGCCACTTCTGACTTTAAAATTCACAGGAAAAATTTAATAACTGGGTGTCCACTCCGAAGCGATAATCTGAAGTATTGGCCGAATTTTCGGCCATTTCTTGACTTCCTAAGTTTCCTTTTTTGAGTTTGAGTCCTTACCCGACTTAAAGTCACATTTTAGACTTTGACTTTTTTTTTTTTTTTTTGGATGGGAAATTATCAAATAACTTCTCCCGCTCTAGGCGGAGCGGGAGGGCGTGTCAGACTTTTACTGACTAAAACCCACCCGTGTTCCTTCATTTGCCTGTGTGCCAGGGCCACGATATCCCTTTCGGACAAACTCACAACCCTGGCAGGCATTGGCCCTAATGGACCCCGTCAATGCGTGCTGACGTCTCTTTGACTTGGCCCTTTGACTGTTGTTTTTTTTTCTTGCTCCATAGTCAACTATAATCGGGAAATAGCCGAATATTCGGCCGATAATTCGGATTTATTGTCGGAGTAGAAAGGGCTTAAAAACCGTCCAGTGATTTAAAAACTGTAAGGTTGGAATTTTTGGACGTCATTTTTACAAAGCTACGCTTGCCGATGTCGGTCCACGGGTGAGTGACCATCCATTACCCCTCCAGAGAGACTCCCCCCAGATCCCCTCCTGGAGACCCCTCCAGGCATCGAAAAGCACGTTAAACCGTTGGTCTCGGCTGTCATTCGTAGATCTTTGGCAGACGTTAAGGTAGTCAGAACCAGTTTTACCAAGGGGTATCGTATTACCCAGTAACAGTGTTGTGGGGTCCAGACTGGCATTCGCTCCATGTAACATAGTGGTATTGAGCTGCATCCAGTTAGACTGAAAGCCGACCCCAACATAGTTGGAAAAAGGCTAGGCAGATGATGACTCACCTTATCATAGATATTTATTTTTCTTATAACCAAAGATGACAGAAGAGCTCTAAACTTTAAGTTGTCTTTGTACGTTCTACGAACTATCATATTATTAAAATCTCGATTATGGTTGCGAATGTAATCCCTGGATAATCCCTAGCATCAGTGGAATGACACTGACAGCTACCTCCACGCAAGAATTCACGGTGAGATTTTTACAGAAAAAAAAATCGCGACTCGCGCACTAAGGGTTCCATACCATTATCTATAAATACGGCAAAACAATCACGTTTGTTGTATGGGAAAAATTAAATATTTGTTTTATTTTAATTTCATTTAATTATTTATTTTTAAAGTGAATATATTACTAAATATTCTGTGAATTTTTCAAGCGTCTACCTGTTGCCGTTATCAATATCGAGCAAAAAAATCACGTTTGTTGTATGGGAGCCGCGTTAAATATATTCTGGTTTTTAGTATTTGTTGTTATAGCGCCAACAGAAATACATCATCTGTGAAAATTTCAACTGTCTAACTATTACGGTTCATGAGATACAGCCTGGTGACAGACGGACAGACAGACAGACAGACGACGGAGTCTTAGTAATAGGGTTCTCGTTTTACCCTTCGGGTACGGAACCCTAAAAAAGAAAGAAAGAAAGATGCTAGGGATTCACTTATTTGTAATACAGGCATTCAATATTTATAATATTTAAGTTCTCCAATATTACATGATCATAATTTAATTACTACAATCTTAGATAATCACCATGAGTCGTTTAAAAATTCTGTAATACTATAATATGCTTTATGTGCCAAAAACAATTTCATTGTTTGTTTAAGTTTAGGTATCGTTTGCTCTTTCCAACTTTTAGGCAATATTTTGTAGATAATTGGTGCCATGCAAAATACACTCTGGCACAGAAATACACTCTTATATAATGTCAAATTAAGAAAAGATTATGTGTGTAAAAAAATAAAATACTTCGCTCGGTTACTAGAGCTTAAATGCCTACATTTGGTTTTCTGTCGTATTGACCTATAAACCTGTTGCGTCGAGCATGTAGGTTTGATTAAAATGTAACTGATGTTCATCCTACTAGGACTATTTTATTACATAAACACTTAAACCTCCTCATGAATCACTTCATTCGTTGGTGAAAACCGCGTTCAGACAGACAGACAGACGTGGCGCCCGACTTTGTTTTATAATATGAAGTGATGTAGTGATATGAGTATTTCGGAATTATGGTAGTCGTTGCGCAAACGCAGAGTTTACTCCTGGGTTCAGGATTCTGAATTTTCTCTTACTTTGTAGGGGGTTTAAATCCGTTTTATTATATTTTTAATCAGTGCGGCAACTGTTTATTTTCCTCATGAATCACTTCATTCGTTGGTGTAAACCGACAAACGACAGACAGACGGGGCGGGGGGGCTTTGTTTTATATTATGAAGTGATGTAGTAATGTGAGTATGTCAGAATGATGGAAGTCGTTGCGCATACGCAGAGTTTACTCCTGGGTTCGGGATTCTGAATTTTCTATTCCTTTGTTGGTCTTTTTAACCAGTTCTCTTTCAAAAAAATAAGTGTCTTTTCGCAATAACTGTAGAAATATACAGTCCGCACCCCAAGAAGTGCTGCCTCTTTAAATAGTCTATCATTTGAATAACGAAGAAGGTTTACAAAGCTTGACTTTTAAAATAGCACATTGCGCTCTCTCCAGCTCTAACATAATTATAAGTTTTGGTGAACCCATCCCAAGCTGTTATACAATACTGGGAGTAGAGACTGATAGAGGGCAATTACATACACATTCAGCGGCTACCCAAATTTATGAAAGATTTGATCAGAAACATTACTTTTCAACAGAGAACTGTGCATTCATCCTTTATTTTTGAACCCAGAGGAAGCTAGAAATTTGATTAATTAATAATACTTACCTAAAAGCCTGCTGCCAGTCGTTTTACTCGTGCAGCTTGTGGGTTAGGTATGCGCAGAAGGCTTACAACGCTCTGCGCGTGCAATATAATAATGCACTGAGCATATTGTTGGGGCTGCCTCGGTTTTGCAGTGCGTCGGGCATGTTTGCAGAGGCGCGAATAGATGACTTTCAGGCCATCATGCGCAAACGGTGTGCATCGATGTTGCGGCGATTCAGGGGTAGCCTTAAGTGTATTTTAGCTACACTGGCGGACAAGGTTGATGGACCATTTATCAGGCTTGGGCTGGCAGACATCTGCGTGCACATGTTCATGTAGCCAATTGATGCTTATTTATCGTATTTATAAGTTATTGAGTTTACTAACATATGCTAAGTTCATACTAAGTTAACATTATATGGATCCCTTGGTCTGAAATATTTTTTTTTAATTAGGAAAGGCAAGAGGTAATTAACTTATTAATGTTGTCATGAATGTTGTCATTTGTTTAATTTTATTAAACAAATTCACATAGAATAGAACATTATTCTATTCTCATGCTACTAGTGGTCAAAAATCCATGTAATATAGAATTAGAAAAATAATGGATAATACTCTTTCGTTATTTTGATAAAACGTATAATAAACTCCGTTTGTTCATCATTTCAGCCGAAAGACGTCCACTGCTGGACATAGGCCTCCCCAGAGCACCGCCACTTTGACCGGTTCTGTGCTTCCCGCATTCAGCGGATTCCAGCGGCCTTCACAAGGTCATTGGTCTACCTTGTAGGTGACCTTCCAACGCTATGTCTTCCGGTACGAAATCGCCACTCCAGATTCTTTCAGCCCCATCGCCCCAAAACAGTTTTACATGTCGAAAAATTACTCTACTCTACTCTGAGAAGAAACACCGAAACAAACATAAACAGTCTCTTTTAAAGTTCAGACATAATCTTGGTCAGGTCTTATGAGGACCATGCAGATTAGTGTGTGATATGGTCGTTCTCGGCTGGCCCGTTTTTGTCGATCTCGTAAAGTCAACAAGTGATACTTACTTTTGTCTCTATTTCAACCTTGATATTTGTCGATCGTTAGCAGGTGACAGTAACTATCGATAAAATCGAACAAAGCTATGCAAGGCCGACAGATCTTTTTTTTTTTTTTGGGTGGGAAATTATCAAATAACTTCTCCCGCTCTGAGCGGAGCGGGAGGGCGTGTCAGACTTTTACTGACTAAAACCCACCCGTGTTCCTTCCGTTGCCTGTGTGCCAGGGCCTCGATATCCCTTTCGGACAAACTCGCAACCCTGGCAGGCATTGGTCCTAACGGACCCCGTCAGTTGGTGCTGACGTCTCCTTGAGGCGCGCGTGGAACACAACGCGCCGTCGACCCGGGCCTGGTCCGACAGATCTAAAGGTGTATTCATAATCAGCGCCGATAAGCCAGCGGTTTTCGGCGCCGACAACAGCTGGTTGTCAACGCTGGTCGGCGCAGGCAGTTTTCATACTTGAACCATCGATAAGTTCCGACAAGTTCCTATCTGATTAGTCGGCGCCACGTAGAGCAAAAGACGAGCAAATCTGTAGACACCCGTCATTTTAGCCTAATATGTCAATGTCTACTTCATTGAGCCGGATACGTTAGAATCTCTTATTGGGCAACACCGATGTCCAAAGTTAGACAGATTGTCAGACTACCCGGTTTTCGACGACCCGCCATGACCATAATAGATTAATACGACAAATGGGACCTAGTTTTAATTTGCTTTTCGAGTGAGCACGGAAATTATTTGTCAAGCAAATTGACGCCCTAAGGTAATTTCCCGTGTTTTAGCTATTTTATGCTAACTGTTAAAGAATAACAGTTGTGATTTTAATATACGGATGATTTAAATTGGTAACTAATTTGCTAAAAATAATTTCCCTAGTTTTTTTTTGTTTGTGGGGCGGATAATCCTCATGGATGTCCTAGCGGACGGGCGGAGGGGTCTGTTGAATCTTACCGACTAAAAACCACCCCAGTGTTCCCTTCCCACACTTGCACTGGGGAGCATGGAATCAGGTACGACTTCCGCGATCCCCAGCTGGTGCCTGCCCACCTGTGTAGGCCACCTCAATTCTAGCGTGAGGTGAGATGAGGTGTTTTTTTTCCACAAACTGTAATCAATATCTACAGTATCAGTCAGTATCTGTATCATTCTTACCAAGGGGTATCGTGTTACCCAGTGAATGGTTAGTGGAGGCCAAATACGCAATCACTGCGTGTAAACTTTTCCGTAGATGAGTGACCATCTTTACATACCAAGACCACTCCGTGCCTCGGAAAGCACGTTAAGTCGTTGGTCCCGGCTGGCATTTGAAGATCTTTAACAGTTGTTTCGGATCGTCAGAAGACCGAAAGTCCGACAACCAGTCTTAATACGGGGTATCGTGTTTTCCAGTAACTGGGTTGTGGAGGTCAGATAGGCTGTCGCTCCGAGTAATATACAGGTACTCAGCTGCATCTGGTTAGACTGGAACCCAACCCCAACAAAGTTGGGAAAAGGCTAGGTAGATGATGAAGATGCCATCGATATCTCGTCATCATTTCAGCCGAAAGACGTCCACTGCTGGACATAGGCCTCCCCCAAAAGGGGGGGTTTGCCAAGCGTGGCGATTGCATTATACACACAGTATGGTGTTAAAATGCATAGAAAACGCTGCTGCCCATTCACCAATATCAATCACAAATATCTAAACGCACAATTTCCCAAACGCAGCCATTGGATATTGTTTTTATATACGCAGAATTCCCAAAAGAAATAAATAAAATCGAACGAAATACTTCAACTTTAATTGATTCCCCGTATATTGTGGTTATTGACCCGTGTAAGGCCCGAGTACAAAATTCAATCAAAACTGTGGGCGCCATGCCGCAACTCCATTCGTACGTAAGCAAATTATTTCGCCACTTCTGACTTTAAAATTCACAGGAAAAATTTAATAACTGGGTGTCCACTCCGAAGCGATAATCTGAAGTATTGGCCGAATTTTCGGCCATTTCTTGACTTCCTAAGTTTCCTTTTTTGAGTTTGAGTCCTTACCCGACTTAAAGTCACATTTTAGACTTTGACTTTTTTTTTTTTTTTTTGGATGGGAAATTATCAAATAACTTCTCCCGCTCTAGGCGGAGCGGGAGGGCGTGTCAGACTTTTACTGACTAAAACCCACCCGTGTTCCTTCATTTGCCTGTGTGCCAGGGCCACGATATCCC
Source organism: Tiliacea citrago (assembly GCA_963921375.1). Classification (NCBI taxonomy): domain Eukaryota; kingdom Metazoa; phylum Arthropoda; class Insecta; order Lepidoptera; family Noctuidae; genus Tiliacea; species Tiliacea citrago. The sequence continues at coordinate 13,238,410 of OY992802.1, forward strand.
TTTCGGACAAACTCACAACCCTGGCAGGCATTGGCCCTAATGGACCCCGTCAATGCGTGCTGACGTCTCTTTGACTTGGCCCTTTGACTGTTGTTTTTTTTTCTTGCTCCATAGTCAACTATAATCGGGAAATAGCCGAATATTCGGCCGATAATTCGGATTTATTGTCGGAGTAGAAAGGGCTTAAAAACCGTCCAGTGATTTAAAAACTGTAAGGTTGGAATTTTTGGACGTCATTTTTACAAAGCTACGCTTGCCGATGTCGGTCCACGGGTGAGTGACCATCCATTACCCCTCCAGAGAGACTCCCCCCAGATCCCCTCCTGGAGACCCCTCCAGGCATCGAAAAGCACGTTAAACCGTTGGTCTCGGCTGTCATTCGTAGATCTTTGGCAGACGTTAAGGTAGTCAGAACCAGTTTTACCAAGGGGTATCGTATTACCCAGTAACAGTGTTGTGGGGTCCAGACTGGCATTCGCTCCATGTAACATAGTGGTATTGAGCTGCATCCAGTTAGACTGAAAGCCGACCCCAACATAGTTGGAAAAAGGCTAGGCAGATGATGACTCACCTTATCATAGATATTTATTTTTCTTATAACCAAAGATGACAGAAGAGCTCTAAACTTTAAGTTGTCTTTGTACGTTCTACGAACTATCATATTATTAAAATCTCGATTATGGTTGCGAATGTAATCCCTGGATAATCCCTAGCATCAGTGGAATGACACTGACAGCTACCTCCACGCAAGAATTCACGGTGAGATTTTTACAGAAAAAAAAATCGCGACTCGCGCACGAAGGGTTCCATACCATTATCTATAAATACGGCAAAACAATCACGTTTGTTGTATGGGAAAAATTAAATATTTGTTTTATTTTAATTTCATTTAATTATTTATTTTTAAAGTGAATATATTACTAAATATTCTGTGAATTTTTCAAGCGTCTACCTGTTGCCGTTATCAATATCGAGCAAAAAAATCACGTTTGTTGTATGGGAGCCGCGTTAAATATATTCTGGTTTTTAGTATTTGTTGTTATAGCGCCAACAGAAATACATCATCTGTGAAAATTTCAACTGTCTAACTATTACGGTTCATGAGATACAGCCTGGTGACAGACGGACAGACAGACAGACAGACGACGGAGTCTTAGTAATAGGGTTCTCGTTTTACCCTTCGGGTACGGAACCCTAAAAAAGAAAGAAAGAAAGATGCTAGGGATTGATATCATCGATAGTTCACTTCAACCTTCACCTAAGTTATCACGGTTAGATTTTCTCTAAAACGGTCTTTAAAGAATCACCACCAACTACAAATTCATTACTAATTTTAATGACAAAATAACGTTTATAAGGAGAGCTTGAAAAACAATATTCAAACTTATTCTGCAGGAACTATGCGTACGAAAAGCTGAATAATAGGAAAATAAATAATTTTAACTGGTGGTTTCTTAATAACCGTCTGTGGCCTGCAGCTAGATTTAACAATAGAATAGAATAGAATAGAATAGAATACTCTTTATTATGTACACCATAAAAGTTACAGATATAAATGTTGAAATTTTACACAGGGTGACACAATGGGCGGTCTTATCGCTAAAAGCGATCTTTTACAGACAACCTTTGGATGGATTAAAAAGAGAAGGAGAGACAGTACTGCAGGTAGTCCAACCAATATTTATAACCAGTTAACCAATATTTTACCAATAAAATATTACAGGAGAAAAATTAAAATATATTATTTTCAAAATAATTAGTCTGAAAATTTTATGAAAACTTCAGTAGCATGACACTTGCGCGAAAGAACTGCGAATGAAATTTTGCACGAATGGACATTTGCGCGAAAGGACAGTTGCGGAAATAAGATTCCTTCATAACATCACGTCTGTATTCTTTCAAAGGGTTGGGCAGGTATACTGTGTATTATAGTACACTCATAATTCTCCAGTAATGTTTTAGTTACCAACAGATTAGTAGTAAATAGTTCGATTAGGCGCCAATAGTTATTGTCTTAGTTTTTTTATTGTACCTTTTTTTTTGTTTTTATGCAATTCTTTTTCGAGGGACATAGTTGTCGGTTTCATGCTTCTCTTTTTGTCGCTGACAACGATTATAGGGTTAAAATCATATTTCAAGTTAGTGCCACCGAAAATTTGCAAATTTTTCGTCAGGGGTGTCATTTTCATGGTTTTACAGGGCACTGACCACACACTCATACACACACACATACATTTTTACTGCTATGCTGTAGAATTTGTGAAGTTAGGGTCGGTAGAGTTAGGCCGTGTAGATTCAGAAGCTTGGCTCTACATGAGATCTGATATCTTTTTCACAGGGCCAACCTTATGTGGTCGTCTTGGCAACATTTTACATGAAATGTTTTTGGTGGGATTGCCTTTGTTCAATAAGTTATTAAAGCATCTATGTAAATAAATAAAAGTAAAAACTATTTTGAACTAAGATTTGTCGTTACTTTTACCTACCCTGTGTGACATTCTTTGCCCTGTAGTATAAAAATATGAACCTGTCAAATAATTTTATTTTACAGGTTCTTATTTTTATTTCGAAAAAAATATAAGATAAAAGTATTAAAGATAACACGGAAGCATTGTATTTTGTGTAAGAAATAACTCACAATTTACTGTAATAGTATTTTTCATCAGTATTGTTCAATATTGGAACACCGTTCGACATCTATAAATCGTTGTTAAGTACAAACAGGGAAGCGTAGAAGGTTTGGCTTTTATATATTTATCTTTTATGATAAGTTATCGCTTTTGTGGTTTGAAAGCACATCTGCAGGACCGTACTCGTCTAATCGTTTTTAAATTAAAAACGATTTTGCACCTAACATTTGCTTTAAATTTCTTACGTGTTTTGCAATTTGCAGCTCACTCTTGGTATCAGGTTGTATATTGATCAAAATATGATTTGCGACAGTAGCGATAAACCATATACCAGAAAAAAAAATGTGTTTATTACCTTAAATCTATACAATTAAGTTGCCGGCCCTTAACCCTTGCACGAACCTTTTTGCGCAAAAACACATTGCCGCGAATCGACTAGCGCGAAAGAGCAGTTGCGTGAAAATGTTGCGAAAATGAGATTCCTTTCCAGACTATCTAATAATCATTAAAATCATCAAAACAAACGCTCTGGGTAAGCTGTTATAATTGGACAGAAACGTCATGTTTTCATGATAATTATAATCATATTTCAAGGAAATGCCGTGGGCCGCAAAGATCAACAATCATAACACACTTATGCCCTTTTGTGGTAGACACCGGTCATTTTGATTTCCAATCGTATTTTCCATAACTGCCATCTTCTATTTTCACATTTGGCATGAACCTCTGAACTTGAAAAGCTCATAGACCTGGGGGTCTACTCCGAAGCGCTAAACCGATGTATCGGCCGAATGTTCGGTCGTTTTATAACTTCCAAAGTTTCCTTTTTTTACTTTGAGTCCTTACCTGACTTCAAGTCACAGTTTTGTCTTTGGCTTATCTCTTTGACTGTCGTTTTTTTTTTCTTTCTATATAACTTCCAAAGTTTCCTTTTTTGACTTTGAGTCCTTACCTGACTTCAAGTCACAGTTTTGTCTTTGGCTTATCTCTTTGACTGTCGTTTTTTTTTTCTTTCGTCGTAGTCATCCATAGTTAGCCGTAGTCAAGCAAAGGCCGAACATTCGGCCGATACTTCGGTTTAACGCTTTGGAGTAGACCCCCTGCATGGTTAGACTCACATAAAATCAAAATAATATAATGTTTGGACTTTAAACAGAAACCATCTTACTTCTTTTTCGTGTGGTTAGTGACTAACCTGGTGTCAGAGTGTTTACGCATCCCATGGCCCTCTGATTTGGCTTCACATGCTATCGAGAAATATCTCTCAGCCGGTTTCCTCACGATGTTTTCTTTCACCGTTTTTAAGCAAGTGATAATTGTACAATACGCAGACCATGAAAGAAACCATGACCGCTGAGTTTATTTCGGCTTTTCTTCTCAGGGATCAGTCAGCTTGGAAATGCCATCTAGTTTTAAAATATTGACGTGTAAAAGTGTCTCAAAAGATCTACTTACAGAAATAAATATCATTTCATCATTTTATTTCATTTCGTGGTAAAAAATATATTACTCATTCAGCGAGATGCAAGTATGTATCACTTACAGCCGATTTTTTTGAGTTTACTCTTGTCTGATTAATATAAATTGCAATTAGACAGCTTTTGTATAGAAAATATGTCAAACCGCCATATTTATTCTTCAGATAAAAGTCATCTGACGATTGAAAGCCCTTAAGCCCTAGCCTAGCGCCCCTCAGCTGTTAACATTTCAATGTTGCAATGCTGTTGCTGTTGAAGTTGTCTAATATATAACTGAAATGTAATAAAGTTTCTTCTTTATTTATTTCAAAAGGCACCCAATAAGCATAACGTCTACGCAGACGATTGGTACTTAAACCTTACAAGAACTCGCCTTCCACGATAATACTTTAATTTTCTCCTTCATATAATTTCGGAATAAAATGGAAGACGACGAGACAGTTTTATTGAAAAAGTCGAAACTGAACAATAAGGTTGTGGCACAATGAGACAATAAGGGCTGGTTTTTCAACGCAATAACTTTATCCCAGGAATAATTTTGATTTTTTGACAGATTTCCCATACAAAAACTGTCAGACGTCAATTTTATACGTCATCTAACGTTCAGAAAAATCAGCCCAAAGTAATTGCTTGTATTATCATAATTAAAACAAAATTATACCTAACAAAATAGCAGCACGAAAGTCTTATAAACGTCCGCCCCTAAAGAATCAAGTGGCATAGGCTTCGTATACTTACTATCTACATAATTATGTATGTCAAAAGCCTACATTTTCCTATCTACAAGTTCTTACATACTTAATATGATAAGTCTCATTCTCAGACTCAATTCACAGACGATGCCGAATATGGGCTTCTTCTTAGACCTTAATCTTCATTGGTTTTACTTTTAGTTTTATTATGAAAAAAACCGGCCAAGTGCGTGTCGAACCACGCACAATGAAGGTTCCGGAGTTGGAATGAATTTATTCCAAAAACAAACTTAACATTGTAGTTGAAAAACATGTTCTCCCATACATCGATATACGCCGCGGTCAATTTACAGACTGGAAATGTAAGTGTAATTGCAAATTTTTGTTTTTTTATATTTTTAATATAGTTTTTCCTTTACTTGTGCTGTGAGACCTTGCTCCTTGCCAAATTTCATGATTCTAGGCCAATGGGAAGTACCCTATAGGTTTTGATTTATTTGCGAGTATCAAAATATGTAGCTTAAATCGCCGTATTTTTTTATTGCGTTGACTTAGAAGCTTGATTTTTTTAGAGCTCCAAGGAACTGTAGACTTACGTATTTGATATTAATGTTGTATATAATAATAACTTGATACCTACACGCGTTCCTGAGAAAAAGGGTCTTGACAGACTGACAGACAGACAGAACAACAACGAAATGATCCTATAAGGGTTCCGTTTTTTCCTTTTGTTACAGAACTCTAAAAAGAAGTGGTTACACTTACATACCCAGTGTACCCCAGCCATAATTCATTTCCTATAAACCATCCATCTCAGTACAGTGCACAGTTATTTCTACTCACTGCCATGATACCTACTCAATTGATTAAAGTTCACAAGTATCGGATCGTAGGATGGAAATATTGCCATTGAAATCAAAAAGTTAATACAAGTAAATCCACAGGTTTTACCGACCTAGGTACTGTACGGATTACTCTTGCCACTGACACAATTGGTAGAACAGACAGAAGGCCGACTCTATATGCCGAACGAAAATGCACGTAGTATGTGTGTCCATTTTCGTTAGGCATGAAGAGACGGGACAGTAAATATTATTGTGATACAATTTTGTATGGAGGTAGTTGACACGCTGGATTAAGACATAGGCTACTTTTTATCCCGATATTCTCACGGGATCGAGACTTACGCGGGTGAAAACGCGGGGTGCAGCTAGTTACTCATAAAGTTAAGCTACAGGAAAGCTACAGAAAAACGTTCTTAAAAGATTGTCCAAGTCTTTTTTTAAGAACGTTTTCCTGTAGCTACAACTTTACAGTTCATACTCGCTTATTTGACTTTAACAAAATCTGATTTCAACTTTCGCAATTCTTTGCGAATTTTCACTAAATCGTAAGCACAATTTCATTTTTTTTTTTTTTTAATTATGATTGACGTGTAAGTGTTTGTACAAACCTACTTACAGAAATAAATCATTTATCAAAGAGTCTTAATAAAGACCACACGCACATTAAGGTACAACTATTACTATTTCGCTCACTGTACTCGTATGGAGCCGACCTTCTGTACCCATCTATTTTTTGTTCTAATGAACTCTCATTTCTTTTAGAATTGTACGAAGTATATAATATATATTACAGATACTTTTCTGTACAGATGTGATCTTTCCCTTCGTTCAGGCGTGATCTCAGCTTATTGAAATGGTCTGCATTGCTCTAAGAAATGAGTCTTGCGTTAGTAGCGATTGCTTTAATGCAGACACTATGGATTCCAGATTTGATACGAAACCAATATCATTTTGACGAATAAGAAAGCGGAAGGTTAAAATATAATTGTTGAACGTTATCTAGATTTTGGTTGTAGGTCTGTTTTATGGTTACCTAAATAGTGCAAACTGTTTGTGTATTTGTATTATAAGCCTGCGTCATTTTTAGGGTCCCGTACCCAATGGGTAAAACGGAAACCCTATTACTAAGGCTCCGTCTGTCTGTCTGTCCGTCTGTCACCAGGCTGTATCTCATGAACCGTGATAGTTAGACTATTGAAATTTTCACAGATGATGTATTTCTGTTGCCGCTATTACAACAAATACTAAAAAACTGAATAAAATAAATATTTAAGGGGGGCTCCCATACAACAAACGTGATTATTTTGCCGTTTTTGTAGATAATGGTACGGAACCCTTCATGCGCGAGTCTGACTCGCACTTGGCCGGTTTTTCTGTTCATCTGTCTGTCACAGGACTGTACTCTTATTTTTTTTCGTAACTAAATACGTTTTCATATAGCCTCTAATGGGCCTCCAGCGTGATATACAGGGTGGAATTTTGTAATGCCACCTGGAGGGAAAGTACTCTTAATACTGCAGATAGAAAATTTTACTCAAAGGAAACATTCCTTTATTTTTGAATAGAAAGCAAACTGCATTCAAAGATTTTCGAAAATTCTCTTCTCCCACACCCGGTAATCGAAACGGCTAAAATCTAAAAAATTATACCCTGTACTTTTATTGCATCGATCGTTAGGGTCAATTATAAGGATGAAATCTCTCTAACAAACATGATAAATTAAATGAAAGGAAAACCAGGAAATCTTAAATTACAAATTCAATGAGTCAAGTTAAAGCTCTTTAACTAACATCCATCTTTTGTAATGCAGACTCCTTTGCGACATACTCGTAGCTGCGTGTATGAGGTAATTTAAATATGGAATGTTAGATTAACATTTGAAAATTAGATTGTCATAGTTGTTATTCACATTTGATTGTTTTTACAACTCATTCCACATTTTGTCTCACGGTGAAAATGGCTTATCAAGAATAGTTTGATTTAATGGAAGCTTATTTTTTAAATAACAAAAACGTGAATCTAGCTCTGCGGTGGTATGAAGAGAGATATCAAGACCGACAGGCACCAACTCGGTTCGTATTGAAAAGAATGGTAGAAAATTTAAAGAATACGGGTGGTTTCAAGAAGAGACGGCAAACTGTTCAGCAAAACTATTTCGATTTTGAACTAGATGTTTTAACATACTTTGAATCATTTCCAAATGCTTCAAGTAGAGATGCTGCCGATGAATTAGGAACAACCCACACTCGAGTACTTAAAGTGCTGAAAAAGTATAATTATAAATGCTATCGTTGGTGCAAAAATTGCATATTGGGGATCGTGACAGACGATTACAATTTTGTGAAAACATGCTTGGAGAAATTGACCGAAACCCTAATTTTTTGAGTAACATTGTCTGGTCTGACGAAACCAACTTCAGCAATAATGGCATGTACAATCGCCGCAATAACCATTATTGGTCTCGAGTGAATCCTGTTCGTGTTCATGAAACTAACAATCAAGTAAGATTTTCTTTCAACGTTTGGTGCGGAATTATGAGAAATAATGTAGTGTTAGTCCACGTGTACGAAGGTCATTTAAACACTGTCAAGTATATTGAAATACTGGATCTCTTAAGAAACGAGTTAAATGGTTTCCCCGAGGAAGAGCGAAACCAAATAATTCTACAGAAGATGGTGCTCCAGCACATAACAGCAGAATCACTACTGCCTACATTAATAACCATTTTAATACCTGGATTGGTACAAACGGCACAATCAGATGGCCTGCGAGATCGCCAGATCTCACCCCATTAGATTTTTTTTTTGTGGGGATATGTAAAAAATCAAATTTACATGAAATCTTATGCGAATGACAACGAGTTGAGAGTTGAAGTTCAGAATACGATTTATAATATTCACCACAACACTTTATTAAAGGTTACTAGAAATGAATTCGTTAAAAGAATAAATTTGTGTATCCAAGAGAATGGAGCAAATTTCGAGCAACTAATTAGTTAGTTTACCATTTTTTGTAAATAATTAAATAAATTTAAGATTTCCTGGTTTTCCTTTCATTTAATTTATCATGTTTGTTAGAGAGATTTCATCCTTATAATTGACCCTAACGATCGATGCAATAAAAGTACAGGGTATAATTTTCTCAGATTTTAGCCGGTTCGTATCCCGGGTGTGGAAGAAGAGAATTTTCGAAAATCTTTGAATGCAGTTTGCTTTCTATTCAAAAATAAAGGAATGTTTCCTTTGAGTAAAACTTTCTATCTGCAGTATTAAGAGTACTTTCCCTCCAGGTGGCATTACAAAATTCCACCCTGTATAATAAAAAACCGGCCGGGTGCGTATCGGACCATACACAGTACAGGAAGGAAGTGTTTTTTTTAAGTTGCAGTAACTTTAATTTTTTGCAAAATTTCCATCGTTTATGTAGTTGAAAAGACAGTAAGAGTGAGTGAGTGAGTTACACACATTTTTTGCCACTTTAGAAGCGCAAAACTCACCAGCTATAATTGACTTAAACAAGAAAGTAATATATAAACATTATAATTTTTATTGCATTTTTATTTTCCCCCATGGGAAGAAGGCGTGAGTTTATGTACGACTAGGTATGTATAATTTTCATTTTTATTTACGTATCCAACGATACCTATACTTCGTTCAGTTTAAACCCCACCTTTATGCTACTTAAAATATTTCCCTCACACAATCCGCCGCAGGTCTTCTCAACTGCATATAAATTCCGCTCCAATACATAATCAGCCTATAATGTTCCCACTGCTGGGACACAGGCCTCCTCTCTTCGAGAGGGAGTGGGCTGTAAATCTACCACGCGGGCCCAGTGCGGGTTGGTAAATGTCACATGTCTTTGAATTTTTGGTTCTAGGACATGCCGGTTTTCTCACGATGTTTTCCTTTTCCGTTTTGAGAGCAGTGGTGATGAAATAATTTACACAAAGTAAAGCGCCTGTCTGGGTTCGAACCCACGACCTACAACTTGTAAGTCAGGGACGTTACCACTGGGCCACCACTGCTCTGCACCGCTCCACTAATAAAACAATACTCAGAAATAAATTTACAAGTGCCTTTAAAATAAACAAATGTAAGCTACATTTTATGAATTTCAAAGAAAAACTTACATTTCACGACATATCGAAACTGTAGCAAGCTCATTTAAATGTACCTTGAATTCAGAGAAGCTTGGCACAATTTTAAAAAGTTTTGGTACCATTGGAACACGGGAACGAGCTGAAACTTCCAGTGTGGCTGTGAAACTGTAGAAAATAAATATAAAGTTTCCGTATATTCTTTTTGAATAAGGTTCTTTGCCACAGCGGCAGCGATTGGATTGGAAGTTGAGTTAGTTTTTACCCGACAACGACGGAGCCTAAAAGGAGAGTAAAGTTTTTAAAGAATTAAATTAACATCTTTTCAATTACCTTAGTTAAAAATATAACTGTCGCGGTCCGTTTGATAGACGATTGCTAGGCTAGCATCCAACAAAAAAAAATCAAGCAAAGAAAATAAAATAGAGCAATTAAAAATAAAACAAAAACAATCATTTTTTATTAAATTAAATAAACAATTATTATGTAATGAACAAAATCAACATGCCTAGCCTTTTCCCAACTATGATGGGGTTGGCTTCCAGTCTAACCGAATGCAGTTAAATACCAGTATTTTACATGGAGCGACTGCCTATCTTACCTCTATTACCCAGTTACTGGGGTCAGTGTATCAGTGTTCTGCCATTAGGTAGTTTATGCAGGAACGCACAGGTTCATTAATTCTGCGGGAATTTGCTGCGGGTTTCACCCTCAAGACGAGCTGCTTCTCACACGGTCAACTGTACGTCACTTCCGCATCACCAGTCCTGACTCCCTTAATATTTTGGCTGCTGAGACCTAAACTACAAACGTAGTAAACATCCCGAGGTAAACGTAGTAAAAAATGTGGCTGGTATTTTAGTATATTGTGGTGTCTTACGACTTCCACGCATAAGCTAGTTGTTGTTATAAATACTAATATTTAAAATAAACTAAAATATATTAATTCTTATATTTTTTCTTTGAATAGGTACTACCTATGCTCTCCGTAACTGATTGAAAAAGGGAAATATCGCTGAATTTCATTACGTTTCTTACGTATCGCTGAAGTACATTACACGATTGACAGTGAAACAATGATTTCACTAATGTGTAAAGAGTATGTCTATTTGGACATAATTCCTGTAGGTATAAGATAAGATAAGATAACATTTATTTATTTATATAAACATGGTAGACTATACAAACAAGTGCATGCAAGATGATAAAAAATTATAATGAAGTCCAATCATCTTTAGCCTGTTACAACAATGTATTGGCGTACAAATATTTTAGTCAATTATAAAAAGAAATTAACCAAACTGTTATGTCAAACTTACAACTATATTATAATAAAATTAATGTCAGACAAGTTTTTCGACAAAATATTCAGACACTCTAATATGCATTTTGCGATAAAATCACTATCAACTGACGTTTGAACGCATTGATATTTAGCTCCTTCCAACGTGTAGGTAGCTTGTTAAATATAGTATACAGTATTAAGATAACTGTTACCTACGCAATCTTTCTGAAAACTTACCGAACTGTAGTACTAGCGAGTTTTCTTTATTATTTATGTAAATGCAATAATAATTTAAATGGGAATGGTAGGGCAAATAAAATTCAGCATTCAACTAAAAAAAACTATAATTAAAAATATAAAACAGTAAAGTAAAAAATGCAGCCGACTCAGCCCGTCAGCATTCTGCCAAAAAAAAATCAACGAATTATTCCAAAATCAAAAAGCCTCCCACTCGCTCCCATTTGGATACACAATAAAAAAAATTAAGCCATCTCTCAACTACTCAATATTATATAATATAATGTTACCACTGCTGGTCCCGTGTGGTACCGGACGTAAAGAATAGCACCATTCCATTTCTTCCCGTGGGTGTGGTAAAAGGCGACTAAGGGACTTACTAGAGAATGGGCAGCAGCGTTCTCTATGCATTTAAACACCATAAACACCAGACTGCGATTGCCAAGTGTGGCGATTATGGCAAACACCCCCCTTTAGGGGAAGGCCTATGTCCAGCAGTGGACGTCTTTTGGCTGAAATGAAGATGATGATGAAGTATAGAGTGTGGACGATACAAAAATAACACCAAAGAATGGAGACCGGGTCACGCAACAACTTACCAAATGACATCTAAACGCAAAATGTTTATAATTCTTTGTTAATTTAGATTGAAAAAGTTTGTTGACAACTTTTAGATGGAGGTCGGTAAACAGCTAAACATTTACTTCAGGTCAGTTACGAATATTTAGAACAAGCTCAGAAGTTATTTGTCGCATAAATAATTTGTTTACTTTTAGAAATGAGGTTTTAAATCGGTTTGTGTCTTAGTGAATTTGACGATTTTTTTTTTTTTCAAAAAACTTACTTTTCTTTTTCTGTCTATCGACAACTCTAATAAGCGAAGTATGTATGTAGCTATGAACTTTAAAGCGTTCAATTTTTGAAAAAAACATAACTTGGGTTTTTATCTCGAAACCCATAAATTTCCGCCTAGACATTATAGGGTGCTTAATTGTTGCAAATAGATCACACTGTCACGTCGTGCCGAGAATACGCCGATTTACCGGCAACCCTGTATAGTGACACTGTTTTTAGAGTTCCGTATCTCAAAAAACGGAACCTTTATTGTAATTACCATTATTACCAATTTTATTTGATGAAGTTTAATGTTAAAATAGACAAAAGTATTACAATTATACTCTATTTATAACTAGTATGGAATCACTCGGGAGTCTGTCTGTCTGTCCGTCCGTCACAGCCGATTTGTTCCAAAACTACTACACCAATTAAGGCTTGTTGTAAGTGGGTGGGTTTCAAATATGTATTTTTAATTATATTAAAATACATAGTTTAAAAGCTATCTAAGATAATAGATGAAAATTTACCACTCCCCCTCCTCCTTATCTCCGAAAAATTAGAAAATAGTTCTTTACTTATAGATTACAGGAAAACTTATAAGAAGTCTATGGTGTTAAAATAACATGGTAAATCTCTCAATATTGTGCGTACAAACTTACATTTAATTTTGTAGTTGGAATGTATGGGAGAACATGTGTTTCGAACTACAATGTTAAGTTTGTTCTTGGGATAAATTCATCCCAACTACGAAAGCCCACAGAGTACATTTGTATATCGAAAGCCTTCATTGTGCGTGGTCTTTTTTTTTTTTTGGGTGTGAAATTATCAAATAATTTCTCCCGCTCTGGGTGGAGCGGGAGGGAGTGTCAGACTTTTACTGACTAAAACCCACCCGTGTTCCTTCAGATGCCTGTGTGCCAGGACCACGACATCCCTTTCGGACAGGCTCGTAACCCTGGCAGGCATTGGCCCTTTCGGACCCCGTCAATTGGTGCTGACGTCTCTTTGAGGCGCGCGTGGAACACAACGCGCCGTCGACCCGGGCTTGGTCCTTATCGGACGGCGAGCTACCCATCGCTCACCGTCCGCAAGCGCGCGCCTACGGTGGCCGGGAATCGGCCTGAAACATGGACGCTGGTAGGACACCTCGGCCACGAAACCATAGCAGCGAAAACAGTAGTTCAATTCAACTGGTTCGCGTCATGTTGCACTACTCGAACAGCGTTACGGCACCGCATGTTTTACTAATCACCAACCTGCCTGCCAAGAGTGGGGATTATGGCAAACCCCCCTTTGGGGAGGGTTATGTCCAGCAGTGGACGTCTTACGGCTGAAATGATGAATGCTGTAGTTTTACCAATTAAAACTATGAAAATTCAACTTGCCTAATGAATGTCTTTGTCTAATTAATATCTTATTGATGTGTAACATCTTTCCTCTCGCTTTCTGTGGGAGTGATTTCATGAAAAGGGATGGAAGTGTGTAACAGGAAGTAACAGCTTGAGTATGGAATAAGTATGTGTTTTATAATAGCATGTAATTAGTGTGCTCATGGAATTAGTAAGTACTATATAGATTGTGAGTTGAGGGGGTAATTTCTGTCGCTGCTCAGTTGCTTATTACCAAGGTGAGATGGCAGATGTTTCACATCATGCCTTGCAGAACGGTCGCTAGAGCTGAATCGCCTGTGTGTAGCGTTGCCAGACTTCCGGGTAATGCCGGACAGTCAGGCTTTTTGGTTGCGTGTGCGGCCAAATTAGACGGAGTAGGCCTGTCCGGCTTTGTTAGGCTTTTTAAATTTGTAATTTTTTTTTTACATTTTTGTCATATTGTGTTGGTTTCCGGTATACGTAAAATAATACATAAAATACGTACCTAAAGACCGATTCAGTCAATTTTATTGTTGTTTCATTAGAATTTATGTAGACTTTATGGTAAATGATAAAAAAAGAATTGTTTTACTTTAAAAAAAAACATGTTATACCAAGACTAAAAAAAAATGTAGGGTGTCCGGCGTTTTACACATATGTCCGGCTAAACTGGCTGGTTTGTCCGGCTTAACGGTTTTAAGACCTGGCAACCCTACTTGTGTGTCGTATTTTAAGGATGCTCAATGCCCTCCTGATGGCCAACCCTGAATGTGATGTGTTTGCGGACGAATGGAGTAAAATTAACCGCGTATGTCTGATGTTCTGTGAGAAACAGTACGCGTGGGTGTCCACTGTTCCATGTTAGTAAGTAGCATATAATTGTTTATGACACAATTGTCTGCATTGTACGGGTTTTTTTTTTATTTTATGTTAATAATTAACTATAAATAAATAAATAAATTATATGCGACTACTGTAAGGCTCGCTCTTTTTTTCTAATTTACATTATAAATGAAATTAAAAAAAACCGGTCAAGAGCGAGTCGGACTCGCGCGCCGATGGTTCCGTACGTATATATTATGTTGATGATTTCTGAAAAACTGTTAAATACTGATCTTCAGCTGCATCCGGTTAGACCGGAAGCCGACCCCAACATAGTTGGGAAAAGGCTAGGCAGATGATGATGATGATGATTTCTGAAAAACTGTGCTATTTAGAGACGTCGTTTTATTTTTCCTGTAATCTTTACATAAAACTTCTATTAGATTAGATTTTTCTCTATGCAAACTTTGGAGATAAGGGGAGAGGAACGGTATTTTTTTTTACATTTTTCATAAAGTCGAAAACTATGATGCCTTATAAAATAAAATGTTTGAGAATGTGCAAACAGCGTTCTTTTATATGATACCCCACATGCCCTAGTAGACTCCATTCGAATTTTTATGGCCCTGTTGCAAAAAGATATATTTTTTTTAATTTCTTTCTTGTTTGCAAAATAGTTGGGTAAAAGTCATCTAAAACTATTCCAAATTGAAAGTTGATAGCATTAGTAGACAGACAGATTTAGTCTCACCATAAGGGTTCTTTTTTACCATTTTGGTACAGAACCCTAAAAACTTATGCAATCATATATTTTTTTAATCTGCTAACTCGATGTGAGGTATATAATCAGCATTCTAATAAAGTAAAAACAATACAATACCAGCCTATTAATGTCCCACTGAAGGGCAAAGCCCTATTCTCTTCAAATACAGTGAAGGCACGAGCATTGATCACCACACTTTGTCAAGACGGGTTGGTGATTTCAGAAAAAAAAGACACAGGAGATCACGAATAAACCACAAATAATAATAAAATAAAATAAAAAAGCCTCTTTATTTCATGCAACCTTTGTATACAGTGCAAATATTGCGATTTCCTTTTAAACTAATTTCTAATTTCATGCATTTGGATATTGAAAATATTTTTTTATAAAAATCATAAGTTTCTAACGCTTCGTTTGACATAGTGACTTAACCATAAATAAATAATCAATACACAAATACACAATCACAATATTAAACTATAAGATCACGTTTCCTCACGATTTTTCAGATGTTAGGTGTGTCCGAGATAATTTCAGAAAGTATCTAATAATTATTGTTTCCATCCACCAGTTCCTAAGCCTCATAATTTATCCATGGAACTTGAGTCACTCAATTAGTAAGACGACGTATTTTTGCGCTAATGACTCAATCCATTAATCGAGTTTTGCTGGCAAGAAAAGTTTTTTAATTAATTCTCTTAATGTAAGCAAACACTCTTGGATGTAGTAAATACTTTACTTAAAGCTAACACTAGCAAAAAGATTTAAAAAACCCGGCCAAGTGCGAGTCGGACTCGCGCACGAAGGGTACCATTATCTATAAAGATGGCAAAAAATCACGTTTTTTGTATGTGAGCCCCCTTTAAGTATTTGTTTTAAAATTTAATGATTTATTTATAACGTTAATATATAACTAAAAATTCTGTGAATATTTCAAGCGTTTACCTGTTGCCGTTGTCAATATCGAGCAAGTAAAACATTAAGTTATTAAGCACTTTATTTTTGTAATCAAGGAATGATAAAGACTTTTTAATTAATTTATTTAAGGAAGTGTGTTAGGGAAAAAGTTTCGATTTATTTATTTAAAGAAGTGTGTTAGGGAAAAAGTTTCGATTTATTTATTTAAGGAAGTGTGTTAGATGAAGTGTGTTAAGGGTTAAGTCTTGTATTTTCAGCATCAGCACTCCCGAAAACGATGAAAATGGACCCAAAGACGTTTAAAATTGATATAGATATAACATTAAATAGCACCACGCCTGTTTTTCCCAAAGGATCAGGCAGAAGTGTACCTATAGTAATAGCCACAAATCGTCTCATGTAGGCAAGCCAAGGCAGGCATCGTAGGCATGGGGGGCAAGCCTACTGCCATCAAAGAAAAGAGTACCGGTGGAGTTTCTTGCCCATTCTTCTCCATATACGAAACTACCTTTTGGAAGGGGCAACTAGAATCGATTCTATTTTTTTTTTGTAAATTTTGACGTTCAAAAGTGCCTCTTATGTGCCCATTTGAAATAAATGGTTTGACTTTGACTTTGACAACCGGACGCAAATTCCGACTTTCGGCTACGACTGAGAAACTCAATAACACATGCGACCTGGGATTCGAACCCACGACCTCAAGCTCAGCAGTACCGCTTGCAACCACTAA
Source organism: Tiliacea citrago (assembly GCA_963921375.1). NCBI lineage: Eukaryota > Metazoa > Arthropoda > Insecta > Lepidoptera > Noctuidae > Tiliacea > Tiliacea citrago. The sequence goes on from OY992802.1 coordinate 13,255,116, forward strand.
GCCAAAGAGGCAGTCAAAATCTGCGATATAAGTACTTATTTCGGTATCTGTGACATAAGTACTTATTTCGGTATCTGTGATATAAGTACGTACTTATGTCAGTATCTGAGATATAAAGCACTCATGTCGGTACCAGTGATATAAGTACTTATGTCGATCGTTAAAAAAGATCCTAGCTTGCACTGCTGACTTGACTCATATTACCAAAACTAACACGAAAAACTGGCCAAGTGCGTGTCGGCCCACGCACAATGAAGAGTTCCGTAGTCGGGATGAATAAAATTTATCCCAAAAACAAACTTCACATTGTACTTGAAAAACATGTTCTCCCATACATCGATACACGTCACGGTCAATTCTCCAACTGCAAAAGTTAATTTGGTTGACTATTACTCATTAACTTGTAAAGCCTACTTAGCTGTGATAGTTTTCGTTTTATATAAACTAGTGCCATGAATTTTTTTACATATCCAAAAACAACAATTTTGCTGGCAGGGCGCAAATGGATTCCTGAATCCAAAAATGGGTTTCACAGACCCGCGGTATTTTTGAACGGCCTATCCAACGATACTCCACACTGACGAGAAAAAAAAAATATCATCCCCGCTTTACGTGCAAGGGTAATTTACACAATTTTTGTTTCCAAGATTTGATTTTGTCACTTTGTCGGCGTGATTAATATGTGTACACATGCCAAATTACAACGTTCTAGTACAACGAGTCTCTGAGCTAAGCTGGGGACAGACAGACAGACGGACATGGCGAAACTATAAGGGTTCCTTGTCGACTACGGAGCCCTAAAAAGTAAGAGTTTAATCGTCTACAGCTTTAAAAAAATTCATAAATAAATTCGCCATTAATATTCAAATCCCAGGATCTTAAACTCTAAAATAGTGCAATTCCTGCAGGGGATTTTCCTCTCTAGCGAGCCGTTTAGCCGTTCCGTTCCAAGATCAAAATAGTCAAGACTCTGAAACTCTGAAGGATTCTATCACACAAAGTTAAACGACCTACTTACTTGTTAAATGTTTCATTGCAGAACTTTTACTGTATAATTGAAGCAAGAAAAAACCCCAAATTTATAAAAATAAACAAATTTTAGGTATGAAAAATCTGTCTGATTTTTTCAAATTATCAATTTCGTTTCCAATTTTAGTTTATCATCGCTTTTATATCGTGCCGAACCTAGTCATTTCCGAATTCACTATCAATATGAGACATAAGGTGACAAGGTGATATGTAAAAAAATAATCATAGCGAGTGGGCGGGCTATGAAAGTGATGTAGTCAATTACTTCCACATGCGAAAAAAGAGAGCGCAAAAATGCGCTGGAACCAAAATAAAACAACGTAAGAGCGCCAAGCCAAATAAAAATTGTTTAAAAATAAATTACGCTATGAATCAAAATTTACTTACATTTATTTACAGCCAGAGTTTTCAGTTACCTAATACTCGCATTTTGATTGCAATTTTGCAATTAAATTACTTAGGATTTTAGAATTACAGAAAAAGAAAAGTAAAGTGGAGGTCTTTTCGGAATTAAGTTCTATCGAGGAAATAAAAATGATATCCATACATGCTGTAATAGTGAAATAAATGGTTAGGAAAAAGCCCCTAATTTTTTTGGTATCGCCTTAAGGCGAATTTCACCAATGAAACTGAACGCGATCATTACATCTAAACCGCGTTCAAAAGCGGCAGTGTCATCACTTTAGGCGACACGCTCTTGAACGCGAATTTCACCAAATACACCGCTATTTGCTATTTTATTTTATTTTATAGTGTTCGTCAAACTACAACACAAAAAACGCTCAGCTTAGCTATACAATAGACTTAACAAAGAGATTTATCTCTATAATATTATGAAACAAAGTGTTTTTTTTATAACTAATTGGGTAAAACCACTTACCTATGACGACACGGAGGCGCAGTTGGAATAAAATATAACCCTACACCTAATCAATGCCTGTATCATTCTTAACGTCACGCATACAGTCTGAACCATTCGTGTTCACATTCACACAGCATCAAATTCACACACTAGCACTCGCACTCACACACTCGCATGCGTGCGTTCTGCATGTTTAGCTTTCTCTTTTTTTGTTATATATATATATATATATATATATTGTTTAGCAGCAAATGTAGTGCAGCTACATTTGCGTAAAACAAGTAAATTAAACTTATTTTGAATTATGGAAGAGCGGAGTTTCCTAACACAGGCTTATCTGCTTAAAAGGAGGCTTCAATCACTAGTAGTTAAGGTTTATTCGATGTAATATTTTTTTAATTTTCATTCGGTGAAATTTTCCCATAGCACATAAATATCAAGTCTTCATTCTCCTGCGCATAACCCAATTTATTTGGGGTCGGCGCAACATGTCCCTTTCTTCCATACTTCTCTATTAGTCGTCATCTCGGTAGTCACTCCCATTCTAGCCATATCATCTTTCACACACACAAATATCAAGTAACATAATTAATTAAGTTCAGTGCACACATCATAACTCAAGTGCCTAGGTACTTTATCAACACGTTTTACATAACTTACGCCTAACAAGAAAGGTGAGATAAATTAGAATTTAATTTGCGATCGCAAAAAGGCTGTTAACTTTAAATTAATAGTATTACGCTGTAGTAACAAAGTTATGGAGCAGGCTATTTTGGGAGTCTCTTTGAAGGATAAGATCAGGAATGAAATTATCCGGAAAAGAACCGGAGTTACCGACATAGCTTGCATACTAAGCAAACTGAAGTGGCAGTGGCTGGCCATGTTTGGATAACGATAAGGACCAATGGCCGATGGAGCAGACGAGTCCTGGAGTGGAGACCGCGTATCGGCAAGCGTAGTGTGCGACGCCTCCCAGCTAGATGGACCGACGACCTTAAGAAGGTGGCTGGGTCAGACTAGATGCGGAAGCAGCCTATGTCCAGCAGTGGACTGCGATAGGCTGAGTTGATTGAACGAAGTTATTAATATGGCCCTTCGAGTTTTCAGTGCATTTGAAACACATTGGCACAGCTAGAGAGAGGGAGTCACCGAAGTTTGTCTATCAAAAATAACTGGGAGCCACTGCGGCCCACTTGTACCTTAAAGCACTAAATGCGTTTAGCGCTGAACATATTTATATGACCATTCTGTCTTTTCACTTTGAAATGATTGACAGAAACATAACGATGTTGCAAATACGTTAAGCGTTATGCTGGCACTTCATTTCGCGAATTTCTCAAAATATTCGTGTTACTTGCGTATTACAAAATGTATCCTATTCTTAATGGAATAAAGTAGGTACTATTTGTATTAACAAAATAACGCGAATATTTGTGCAAATACGCAAAGTGAAGTGCTAGCATTAAACGCATTTCGTGACGTATGGTGAAAGCGTTCCTAAGTAAAGCGGCAGTTAGAAAAAGAAAGAAAGAAAATCAATTTATTTGACCAGGTTTTAGGCACACAATATTCACAAAAAAACAGAAAATAATTAAATTAGTAGTATTGTGTTAACGGCTGCGCCAAATAGGCCCAGTTCAGCATAAATGCCAGACAACTAGTGCCTGACGCTGGTTTTCAACTGGACCTTATGTTACGAGGACGTCATGGATGTAAATCAGTTTTATAGTGTGTATAATATTTAAATAAAAGTTTATGTAGCAAATAATAATTATATATATATAATTATAATTATAGGTAATTATATAGTTGCGTTTAAGAAAAGAAATAAAATGGTATATGGTTGCACAAAAAAAACAATGGACTTTCGTCGGTAAATAATAGATAACTATTTATAATAATATCAATGAAACATTCAGATTGATCATGTCTAGGTTCTGTTTCGCATCCATGAGGTACTGCCGTAGGCGTCAACTAAATAAGTCGATCGTGTTAATTGTTATCTCCTTATTACGACCGCACTTAACTTAGGCCCACTTTGCAGATTGCAAAACTTTGCAAAACTGCAGATTTCGATCTCCCTAACACTGCATCTGCAGTTTCGGCCAAAGTTACCGGCGATTCCAACTCCGTATAACCTACGAACATAAGACTAGTTTGTGGGCCCAACCTAAGAATGAATGACACCAGTATTTGACAGTTTTCCCTACTCCGATGTGTTTTTACCCGTACGAAAAAATAATTATTCAGAACATTATTTCGAACTACTTTCAGACGATCTTAGATAACGAAATTAGGGAGTAAGCCCCCTGAGCAGTCTGATCTAATCAATCCACCGACCCAGACCTGTATAAAACCATCACCACTTTTTAAATGATAAATATTCATCTAGACCAAATGAGACCTCTCCGTACCCCGTCACCCCCGTACTAATTTATTCAGAACATCGATCTACCTGCTCCTAACAAAGAAACACTTTTATACCAAGCTTTAAGAGCAAACCGAGTAGGTATCACTAAACAGGAATGGAACAAAAGGCCAACTTCTTCGAGAAGTTCAAGCAGCAATCAAAATTGAAATTGTAATTTCATCGAAAGATAATCATGAAAGAATCTTGCAAGACATACGGTGCACGATGACTTCCGTAATATTTTTTTTTTTGAAAAATTCTTGTTTTGTGAATAGAGACGAGGACACTTCTATAATCCACTACTATGGTCCGCGTGCATGTGCTAGTCACCGCCTTAGGTATATGAGCGGTGAGACAGGGGAGGTAGACAAAGGCCAAGCTAACTTAGTCTGCCAACCTTCTCAATCGCACCCTCCCCCGTCTCACCGCTCACATACCTCAGGCGGCGACTAGCACTTGCGCGCGGAGTATGGTTTCTATGGGTGACTTCAGTCTGCATAGAAGTCAGTATACTATAAAACTTAATATCCTAAGGCACGCGCCAATAGTGTAACTTTCTATCAGTAAATGCATTTCATCCTCTTACAAACAAACAATTAGTTACGAAGTTTAGATTTTGATGTAGCATCAAGACATCTCCCATTCTCTATTTAGTATATAAAAAACTTTTTACAAAAAAATAAGAACCGACTACCAAAAATAACACTACAAAGTGAAAAATAACTTAAATTTTGGAAGTCGGTGTCTTTGGATCTGTATTTGAGTTTTCTGCCACCGACTTCCGAAATTAAAGTTATTTTTCACTTTGTAGTGTTATTTTTGGTAGTCGGTTCTTATTTTTAACCGACTTCCAAAAAGGAGGAGGTTATTTATGTTCGGCTGTATGTTTTTTTTTTATGTATGTTCACCGATTACGCCGTCAATTGTGGACGGATTTTAAAAATATTTTTTTTGTTTGGAAGGGTATGCTTTCGAGGTGGTCCCATTGCCACCAAATCAGAATCTGATGAGTGGATCTCATGGAAATCGAGGGAAATCCTCAAATTTTATAGGCACACCTATAGCGATTTGAGTATTTTTTATAGTAACTCGTGCATTTGCACTCGAAAAGCACCATTTGGTGAAGTGGAACTGATGATGAAGACCACAGATGGCCACCGGAACTACTTAATAATAAGTATTTCACCGTTGCGATTCGATTAGGCACTTTAATATGGTTGATAAACAATTTATGCTCGTCAAAATGCATATGGTGTCGTCACCATTAGTTCTCCTGGTTCTTACCAGGAGAACTCCTCAACAATTAACGCCCCTGCATCGGGAAAAGCAATATTTTGTAAAAGGTGATGAGCATTTGACATTAGGCTATTGTAAATATTATATTTGTAATAAGTTTTTTATTTTTCAATTTTTAGTGGGTCAGTTTTGAATTTATCTAAGTTAAAATAGCCTAATGTTAACTGCTCATCACTTTTCACAAAATATTGCTTTTCCCGATGCAGGGACGTTGATTGTTGAGGAGTTCTCCTGGTAAGAATCAGGAGAACTGCCACTCACCATATGCATAGTGACGAGCATAAATTGCTTAATCGCAACCCGTTAAATAGGGGTACTCATTAGTATATTGTTCCGATGGCCATATCTGGTCTCCATCATCAGTTCCACTTCACCAAATGGTGCTTTCCGAGAACAAATGCACGAGTTACTATAAAAAATACCCAAATTGCTATAGGTTGCCCATGAAATTTGAGGGTTTCCCTCGATTTCCATGGGACCCCTCATCTGATTCTGATTTGGTGGCAATGGGACCACCTCGGGAGTATACCCTTTCAAACAAAATCGGTCCATAATTAACGGAATAATCGCGTAACAAACTTACAAAAAAAAAAAACATTCCGCCGAGTTGAGAACCTCCTCCTGTTTGGAAGTCGGTTAAAAATCAAGTCGATTGGCCACGTCTGTCTGTATATCCGCCATATTAAGGCTTTGAAACTATGTAAAGTCAACCGCACATTGGCGGTAACACTTTGAACTTGACCTTGAGCTGGCCTAGCTTGGTACGGAGTTTTAATAGAATAAAAGACCAGCTTATAATGGTTTAGTTACCACTGAGGTGCGTCCTACTACTTGAGGTTTTAAACGTCATCTGGCAACCACCATTTACTATTAGCTTAAGCCACCTATCAATCAAGTCAACCTTTCGCAGTCTACTACTGGAAATAGGCCTCTCCCAAACTGCACCACATCACTTGGTACACAAAGTAATCAATCAATCATATCAGCTTATCGCATACCACTGCTGGACCTCTCCCAAGCTGCGTCACAACACTCTGCCCTCCACCTTCCTCATCCAGTATGAAACCGCCACCTTTTTTAGGTCTCCGGCCCATCTTGCTGGAGCCGTCCCCCGCTACGTTTACCGATACGCGGTCTCTACTCCGGTCTCGTTTACAGCACTAGTCATCGGTCTTTTGAAAAAAATCGCCAGCCTACTGCCAGTTCAGCTTGCTTACTCTGCAAGGTAAGTATTTCGGTAACTCCAGTCCAAATACCAGTAGATAATTCTGTAGTTTCTGATATTGTGTCTGTAATGTAACAATTTTGCATAAAACGAGGAAAAACAGTGTGTTTTATGATCCTTATTATCGCTGGTTGCTGAGAACAATCAGACAAAATGTGTCCTCTTGGTAAAATGGGATGCAAGTATCCCATTTTACCAAGAGACACATTTTGTCTCTCTCTTAACGCCGCCGCCGCGCCGTCTTGACGCCGAAAATATTTTAGGTTTATCTATACTTTATTCTTGTGAAGGATGATGATATGATTTAAGATATTACAGATGTTACGATGATGATAAACACGAAATTTGACTTGACTGTGATACTTGCCAGAGCCTGTTGAGGTTCCAGTGAGTCGGAACCTGGTGCCACACAGTTCACGGTGAGTCGGAACTGTCTGCGATGATTCCCCAGTGAGTCGGGGTGGCGCTGCGTCATGCTCCAGTGAGTCGCGGATGTGGTACAGCGCCGGGTCGAGGCTAACTGCTGGCGTCGACCAGAAGAGGTATAAACAGCTCTTGTTGACCGGCCAAAAGTGCAGTGTGCTGTGCCAAGGTATCTGATGAGACTGAGGGTTATGACTAGGAATGCGCGTCCAAGGTGGTGGTCAGGATACCCTTGGAAGCCGTAGGTGCTGGCTGGCTGTGTAACTCACCGCTCGAAAGCTTGAGGAAGTGATGATGATGACGTCACGCTGAATTAGTTGCATGAAGGCTGCGCTGACGTTTAAGTTCGGGGTCACCAGTATAGAGGTATAAGGAACAGAGTGTGAAGTTATCTTATCCTTCTTAGAAAAGGAAGGATCTTCCGACCAGACGGGTGTTGTGTCTGGTAGTACTAATTCCATGAGTACACTAAATCCATGTTATTATAAAGTACTGACTAATTCCAGGCTATTAAAAAGTACTTACTTATTTCATGCTCAAGCTGTTACTTCCTGTCTATACACTCCCGTCCCTTCCCACAGAAAGCGAGAGGGAAGATGTTACACATCAAAAGTCAGAAGTCGCAGAAAACTTTTCCTATAAGTCTAATGTTGCTCGACCATTTATAATTCTTTGACTATACCCCACCAACGCGAGACGAAGATTGTCTCGGTTACATTATCTACTCGTATCTCACAGCTGAAACTTTTAATTGCAATACTTTGTTTAACTCGGGTATACCTAAGTTTTTACTCGACGTTTCCAACGTAGATTCTTACTTGCTTCTAAAGTTAAGAATATACAGGTAGTTTCATGTGCCGTGTGGTGCTGGACGTAAAGAATAGCACCATCCTATTTCTTCCCGTGGGTGTCCTAAAAGGCTACTAAGGGACTTACTAGAGGATGGGCAGCAGCGTGCTCTATGCATTTTAACATCATACTGCGATCGCCAACCCGCCTGCCAAGCGTGGCGATTATGGCAAACGTCCACCTTTGGGGTAGGCCTATGTCCAGCAGAATGAATTAATGAGATAGTTTCATAAAGTTACAATTTTATGTCTTTCTATTTCGAGTAAAAACGTAAAACTAACGTCACATGGAAAGCAGAACTGAAGCTGTCCTTTTTAGGGTTCCGTACCCAAAGGGTAAAACGGGAACCCTATTGCCACTATAACAACAAATACTAATAAACAGAATAAAATAAATATTTAAGGGGGCTCCCATACGACAAACGTGATTTTTTTGCTCCTTTTTGCTCTGTATTGATAACGGCAACAAGTAGACGCTTGAAATATTCACAGAATATTTAGTTATATATTCACTTTAAAAATAAATAATTAAATTAAAATAAAACAAATATTTAAGGGGGGCTCCCATACAAAAAACGTGATTTATTATCCGTTTTTATAGATAATGGTACGGAACCCTTCGTGCGCGAGTCCGACTCGCACTTGGCCGGTTTTTTTTTGTTCTTCTGTCGATCCTGCTTCCTGCAAACCGCGCGATCCGATGTCGGAAAAAATTAAGCTGACCTGGGAGGGCCTAGACAAATGGCATTTGCTTTGGAGCGATTATATTTCTACAATCGCTATATCGTTATTTTACTTTTTGACAAGCGTTATTAGTTTTCGATTCGAATTCCTTTATACGAATCAAAAACCGCGATAATGCTTGTCAAAAAGTGCCACTTGGCTACGCTATCTCTATGGAAGTTATTGTTCGACGCTGTCGATTCATTTCATGGAATCGAATGACGATAACATTGTCTAGTTTTAATTTCTATTCGTTGAACTATGATCATGTGACATTTCGATAGCTTATGTCAACCCCATACATTTTGTGAATTTTCTACTAGCGTTTACGCTTATCGAATGTTACTTTGTCTAGGCCCTCTGGAACTCCTATTTATACAAACTTTTAATATTTTATGTTATCTATCTTTTTCTTAAAAATAATATGTGACAAACAAATAGCCCTCCGGTTAATTGTGACCTTACACCATGGATCTAAAGTCTCGAATATCAGTAGTAGCAATTGGAATCTGACGGTATGTTTTTCAGTCTAAAAAATTTAACATTATCGAGCGAAATGACGTTTTCACCTCAACAATTATCAAAACTGCTACTCCGTTTAAAACCTCAATAGCTAATTATTATTTGCCTTTCCCACAAGACAGTATAAAATTCAACCATTATAATCTATGTATAGCGCAGTAACATATTGCATGTAGTTACTGAGAAAAACAAAACTGGACATAACATAAGAGTCTTATCATAGAATTTAAACTACAATGAACAAAAAAATAAAGCAGGAACGTTAAGAACAACGGTTTTGCAATTCGGCTAATATTCTATTTTATTTAAATCCAATTATTTTCCATCTTTTTCTTTTCGTGGCAAAGACCTACGAAGACCTAATCTTCTGTTTACATGAATTAATAGTTTTCCAGGGAAGGATATCCGTACTCAGATATATGGCATTTGCCATAGCCGACGATTCGCCAATATCCTGAAAATAATTTTACCTTATCATACAGGTTACCTTGTCCTTAGCAAAGACGCTTATAAAGCCGTTTTTTCACCGCCACCGTCAACAGGACGTCAACGAAAACGAGATGACGGCGCCGAATTAGCAATACATACATTTACTACAGCCGCTTGTTTACCGCACGTCCATCACCCGAGCGCCGGGATCCCGGCCGAATTTTCGAGTAGTTCGGCGCGACCGCTAGGACTCGCCCCGAGATTGTGACGGACTGATCTGCCAGATACAAAACATGTTTCATCTTCTCCACCTCCACCCGCCGCCGCTCGTTCTCGACCTTTGCTCCGGCGCCGTTTGTCCGGCGTTCTACCTTCTATGTTAGAGGGTTTGGTTTCCGCACTTAGTCCTTCAGATGGACCATTGTGCGTGAGCCATGGTGACCGTCACTGGTTATTCCAATCATCCCACTTCCTTCTAGAAGTTGCTTACGTCTCCTGGTCTGTTTATAATAACTGTTTAAAATCTGCGTGCCCCGAGGGTTTCAGTTCTAATCCGGGTGACGCCTGTGCATTCCAAGAGCACATGCGCAACGGTTTGCTCAGCCTCCATGCAAGCCCTGCACAGAGGACTGTCCGTTATGCCTATTGTGTGGAATTGTTTGTTTAGTGGGCAGTGTCACCAGCGCAGGCCGTTCTTGTCCAAGCAGGTTAATAACGCTGGGTTAACGTACCATCTAAGGATGGCGTAGCTTCCCTGGACTATCTGTAGCCTGGTGTAAAGGTCCACCAGCTCTCTGCTTGTGCGTGAGTGAACTCCTGTAGCCACCTGCGTAACTGGTTGTAGGGGATGGGTACGATAGGTTCGGGTCCACAGAATGACGTGCTGGTTGCTCTCCTAGCTAGTTCGACAGCTGCGGCATAATCTAGTGACCCACTGTGTCCTTTTATCCATTGCAGTGTCACTGTGTTGCAGTTAGATACCGTTACTCATTGTAGTGCATAGTGAGTATGACATTCTAGTGTTAGTCTCGAAGTGATATATTTTTTCGCTAACGATTGGAGAACTGAGGCGCTGTCAGAGAGTATGCGCATATGGGTGTCCGTAACTTTCCTGGCTTCCATGGCGTAAACCGCTTGTATATATTTATAATACCCATACATTCCGCCTGGTAGACGGTGTTGAAAATTCCCAGCGGGCTGTATAATAATATGTTTATGTTAAGATAGTGTAAGAAAACTCTGACTTCGGTTCCGGAGTCGATCTTTGAACCGTCGGTGTATTCCTCATTTGCACGTTTCTCCAACCAAGTTAAGATCTTTTCAAGGCATATTGCACCTCACTGTACACGTGCAGCCTGTGGGCTTGCTGCTCACAAGCGTGCTACAGCGCCCTCCGCGGTCAGTATAACAACGCGTTCAAAGCGGTGTTGAGGCTGCCCCGCTTCTGCAGCGCCTCGGGCATGTTTGCGGAAGCACGCACCGATTGTTTTTAATGCCACAATGCGCAAGCGATGCGCGTCCGTAGTGCGCAATACTGTCCTGGGGGCCGATCGCGCTATTTCTCAACGTAATTACCGTTCGAACGGAACGTTTTTGGTTTTGGTTTAGTTTTGGTGTAGCTGATGTAAGAAACGGTATCGCGCTATTTTTACTGAGCGACGAGTTCGAGCGATCGTTCCTCCAACGTAACTTCCAAAGTAAAGCTAAATCGTTTCCGTTGAAATGATTAGCGCGATACCAAATGTGTCTAACGTAACGTTAATACCAAAACTAAACCACAACCAAAAGGTTGTGGTTTAGTTTTGGTATTAACGTTCAAAATTAGCGCGATCGGCCCCCTGGTTATGATCGCTGGGCGTTTTGAATGCCCCTATATACGGCAATGCTGTAACAGACATGTATAATTGTAAAGCCACTTAATCTGATTGTTTTTATGTTTTTTATTTAATTTTGTGACCGAAATTTGACATTTTATTTTAATTTCAATTTCTGTGACCTTATATTTTGATCCTACTCATGCGTTTTTTAATTGCGTTTGTCTTTTATTTTTATTCTGTGACCTTTATATTTTTTACCTATTAATTCGTTTATTTTAATTGCATTGACATTTTATCATATTCTGTTGCAGTATTGTGAAATTTTATTTTATTTTACGTAATGTGGGTTTTGCCTGAATTAAATGAATTATATTATTTTTATTTTAATCCAAAAAAAAGTACTGTGCATTTTTGCGACCTACGATGTTTTAAATGACTGGCTTAATACTGAACACGTTCGGTTCGAATAATCTTGTTTCTCGTTGACGGTGGTGATGGGCAAACGGCCTTAGTCTTAAACGACACTGCAGGCGCGCCGATTCCGTGCTTTGTGAATAAAACAATGCTATCAATGAAAAACAACTAAAGTGGCTGTTGCAGGAATGTTTTTACTCAATTCACGAGTTTTTTGTAAGATGTCCCTGTAAATTTTTTTCGCTTGATCTGGTATCAAAATACAGGCATAAGTAAAGTATTATTTAAGTTAAGTGTTATTATGTTAAACTTATTGTTTTATTTAATGTCATGTCAAAAATAGAAGTGTGTAGTTTATGTATAATTAAAATAATGATTAAAATTTTTAATATTAATATAATGTAAATAATGTTAACTAAAAATTAATGTACTTCAATGATTGTATGTAATAATATTTGTAACTTGATTTGCATACCGTTAAAACGGTGAGACATGTAGCACAATGCAATAATACGAACACCTTTTGTAAACATACCATGTTTCTGGCAAATAAATATTCTATTCTATTCTATTCTATCTTTTCGTAAGCTACAAACGAAAAGATTGTTTTACTTTAGTTGTTTTTCTATTGGCATTGTTATCCTTATACATGCTGGTTTGGAAAGAATATTTACTTATTTTTTCTTTTTTTCCTCCGAAATAATAAAAATATACTTACGATAACCGATTCTACAATTTTCGAAATATCCGTCGCAATACGTGTTCGCAACTTTCAACTTTGTTTGGCTATACATTAGACAAACGGCCATAGGAGCAACCCTGCAAATAGCAACACGTAGATAAAGAACAAACCAACTAAACATTTTTTGCAAACTTTGTATACAAAAGTTTGCGCACTGCATCAGACTGCGTCCGATCCAAATCCGAGAAAGGACGGCGTGATCAAATCGCCTCAATATGTTTTAAATTCGGGGACCAGGTGGTTTACTCCGAAGCGCTAAACCGAAGTATCGGCCGAATGTTAGGCCGTTTTATAACTTCCAAAGTTTCCTTTTTTGACATTGAGTCCTTACCCGACTTCAAGTCACAGTTTTGACTTTGGCTTATCTCTTCGACTGTTTTTTTTTGCCATAGTCAGCGATAGTTAGCCGTAGTAAAGAAACGACCGAACATTCGGCCGATACTTCAGATTTATGTTCGGAGTAGAACCCAAGGTGTTCGGATTTGTGTGCGTTAAACAAATGCATGCATGCACTTCGGACCACCATTTCTCGAATTTGGATCGCATATGACCGATTCAGTTTAGTGCGGTGTTATACCGGACCCTCGCCACTGCCTTCGTAAATGCGTATTTATCGTACTTCGTCACCGCATCCGACTCCGTAAGATTTTAGCGAAGTTATAACGGAGGTTTCTTTACATCTTGTCATTGCGTACGACCTAAGCGACTCACAATCTATGGATCATCAAGGACCGACTACCTATCTGACCTCCACAACCCAGTTACTGAGTAACACGATACGCCTTGGTAAGACTGTTTGTCAGCCTTTGGGCTTCTGACTACCCTAACGACTGTCTTAGATGTACGTAAATATCCTTTCGGTTGTCGGCTTCCGGAAAACGCACATTACGTAAATGACAGTACTTTTACGAGTAGGTAATATAGGTAGGTAGGCCTTCAGAAAAAGGAAGATTTTACTGTTAAATCGATAATAACAAATTATAAATGATACCTTCCCGTAATCCTCATTAGTTTTCCTATCTAATAAAACAGCTACGTAGTGAAATAAAACTGACCTGATATTGCAGTGGCGTGATATGTTTTCATTTTGATAATATTCATTCACATAACCTACACACTTTATCACAATACGTCGAATCCACAAATATATTCACTAAAACTTCACTAGAATATGATGGCACATATGTTTACACATTCATAACATACTAAATATCACTACTAAATACACTATTTGCATGACACAACAACTTATTCTGTCAACCGATAAAAATTCTGCGAACGCCGGCGCGCGCCGGCGGCAATACTGCCTGGCCGGTAACGTACTTTGTCCCGCAACCGTCATGGTTGGCGCCAATTTGACGACTTTTTCTAATTAGACACACAATAATGATGTTAATACGTGATGGTATAAGTATATATTACTTACAAACTATTTACGAGAATATTTTTAGCAAAAACATGTTATAACACAACGGCCATTTTGGAAAAAATGTTAAGTCTAAACTTTCGTTACTTTTTTCGCCTATATAATCATTACTTTTTGAAAAACAATTACTCAATACGGAATCTACACTTATTTCTCAGTAATTCTATTTAGATTCTTATAAGAAAACTTATGGTTTTCTGCCTCTATTCATCGTTTATTTCTCCGTTCGTTACGCACAAATTTATACACTTTGACGTTGGCCGTGACTGGAATGTCAGATAAATTTATTTATTCTTTAGTTCGTTCAAAATAATGTTTCTGCTGTTGAAAAATATTAAAATTAAGAGTGAATGAACCATTTCTTTCATATAAATACAGAACATATTGCTACTTGCAACACAACTACAGATATTTAGCGACCAATCTTGACCAAGCCCTTAAGTGTAACTGTCCGACTTAAAACACTTGGAGCATTTTTTCTTATGTCGAACTGTGTAACATAAGACATTCGAGAGGATATGAATGACAGCTGGGACCAACGGATTAACGAACTTTCCGAGGCAAGTCCTATTGAAACCATGAGCCTATTTGGATGGAACATATATTTTATTAGTACCACAATTCATAAAATAGAGATATACAATAGAGATTCACAGTCTATAGAATAGAATAGAATATATACACCATAAAAATTACAGACAAAAATGTTGTTGTTGTGTTATGTGGTTTGTGTTATTGTTGTTTGTTTGTTGTTGTTGTGTGTGTTGTTGTATGTTTAGTTGATATTATGTTGTGTTGTTGTTGTAATGTTGTGTTTGTTGATGTATAAATGTTGAATGCTGATGTGTTGTTGTTGTTGAGTCTATAGCAGTATGCATGCACAATATTATATCAAGTACCTACCTAACATATTATTAAGCCTGCGAGAAATAGGCCCAGTTCAGCTTAAATGCCAGACAACTAGTGCCTGACGCTGGTTTTCAACTGGACCTTATATTACAACGACGTCTTACTTATGTAAATCAGTTTTATAGTGTGTACCATCGCTGACACTAGCGCCTAACCACTTTTTGACCTTATTACTAGGAGCATAAGGTTGAAAAAAGGTTAGGCGCCAGCGTCCGCGATAGTACATAATCAGCCTATAATGTTCCCACTGCTGGGACACAGGCCTCCTCACTGTGAGAGGGAGAGGGCCATTATAAACCACGCAGGCCCAGTACGGTTTGGTGGATCTTACATGTCTTCGAATTATTAGTTCTAGGACATGCCGATTTCCTCACGATGTTTTCCTTCGCCGTTTGGAGAGCGGTGGTGATGAGATAATTTACACAAAGTAAAGCGCCTGTCTGGGTTCGAACCAACGACTTACTATTCGTAAGTCAAGGCCGTTGTTATCACTTGACCAACACTGCTCACTTATAGTGTGTGTAAATACAAATAAAAAATAATTGGTATGTGTTACAAATAATAGATAATCAAATTGATTACATACAAAAGCCTTACAGGGTTACTCTGCACCTCCGTCTCCCGTCTATCACCTCCATGAAATGGCCTCCGTTACTTAAACCTCCAATGTATTCATAGATATTAAACAAACCCTATTTATGGTTTACTTACAAGTTTGTGATGCATTTGGTAAAATCATCGTAGCATTGATCGAGCTTAACTGAGTGCATCCACTGCTTGGTCTCATAATGAAAACTCACGGTGGAATATGTTCCTATATCCAAATTTAAAGCGTCATCTATGGCAGACTGAGCCAAATCTGTTACTATCATGACAGTCGGTTTCGCCTGGGAATCATCTTCGGCTAGAAAAATAAAATAAACAAAATAAGCATCATCATTTTAAGTCACAGTATAGTCACCTATATTTTTTTAGGAAATTAAATATAAACACACAAACATAACATCCCGCCTGTAAGTCCTGAAGGGAGCATATTGCCATCAATCGGGCACAAATCCAGACTCTGGCCTGCTACTGTGACATTTCTGATAGAAATAGAATAGAATAGAAATATCCACTATAGAAAGAAAGAAAATAAACACTTTATTTCCGGTTAAGCCCCGCCGTTACCGATTCGGTGACGGTTTTTTGTTTACGTAAGTTTTATTTGGTTAATTAAAAGCTTGTTTTTAATAAAGATTTTTACCTATATATTTTTATTTAACAAATCAAGGGTAGAAAAGGAGGCGCAATTGTTTTTTTTCCTGTATTTATGTGTCGTGATAGCTATTGTGTGCACGAAGTTGTGGGTTTAACCCCATATTACCAAGTTGGGCCTTGAAAGGCACTTTTCCAGAACTGAGAATCGAGCCCAAGACAGCACGTAGTAGTAACGGAGTGGCGGGGAGCGAGGGGCGGAGCTTGCATTTGATTTAGACTGCTTGCTCAATGTTTATGAAAGTCTAAAGTTACATTGATTAGCTGTGTTATCTATGTATAGTACTAATAATACCAGCCTATTATTGTAACACTGCAGAGCAAAGGCTTTCTCATAATACAGAAAAGGCGTAGCATATGGCATCTGACAACCTGACAACTAAGAAATGTCATATTGAAAATATTTAACAAGCTAATAAAAAATATAGATTATTTCGATCTGAATATTATTTTATTATATCCGGACAACTGGTAAATTCATCACTACGCTTGCTCAAGGCGGATTTGCAATTCCAGACTTACATTAATTATGTTTCCAGATAGCCTAGACAATATTATAGTGCATTTTGACGCAATTGTGCAAAGTTTGTCATCGCACTCAAGGGGAGATTGCAGCCCGAGCTGAATGTGACGGCTAAATGGAGCCAAGAGTGCAATGACAAATGCTCACGCGCATCAAAAAATGATTTTCAACACACTTGCAAAAGAAAAGTAAATAAAACATAAACATAATATTTGTAACAGACGCCAGAAAGGCTCGCGGAATTTTTATATTCATGCGAGACTCGTACGAATAAAAGAAAACTATTCAACAGTTATGTTGAGAGGGTTAATGAATGGCGACTAACAAAAGGTATTTACAAGGCAGATATGACTGGAAACCCTGGGACGACGCCCTATGAGGTCATATAGTGACTTAATTGGTGATGTTCTTCAGAAAGGTCAGGTGCATAGTACTCGCAACCGGCGTGCGTTTATGACCAGGGGGCCAAGTCTGCTATTTTCAATGATTGGCCATTATGACGACCATACCAAGGCAACGCCATGACCATTGTGCCAATAGTTTGTAACCTCCTAAATTCATAATGGCGTGACAGTGGTCCATAATGAAGTCAAAATAATAGGAGCTTGTCAGTACGACATTACCAAATACAGACAATTTTTCCAATGTAGTATCAGTGGCTCGTCATCGGAAAATCCTAAAGACGCCTTTCAATTAAGAGATTAGCAAAACTGTCAAATTCTACAATTACGGTGCCAATGATCGGCCATTCGGACACAACTGCGTTAGCAGACTTGGCCCCCCGATTTATGAACGTAAACACAAGGCAGCAGCAGGTACGTTATAACGATAAGGAGCGTAGCAGGTGACGTTCTATAGTTTTTGTCTACCCCCATGGGAAGAAGGCGTGAGTGTATTTATTTAAATAACGGTTTTATACTACATAGCATGGAATTGCTGCTCGAGCAGTAGCCGCCGAGGCGTCTGTGGGTCGTCAACTGTGAAACTTTTTTAGTTTATAACAACATTTCCAATTGATATTCGAACATGTGTTTTCTTACAATGACGTGTGTCAATCTCATTGCAATAAAAATCTTCTCTGTGCAAACAACGTTTTTACTTCCATATCTTATTTATCTAGTTTATTTAATCAAAAATGTTCAGCGTCTGTGAGTCTTGAGCGGTACCCATTTAGTACCACAATCAGCGTCAGTCGGCATGATCAGTTCGCGTGGTGTCCTACCAAGTCCCAAACAATTAAATTGTCGCACAAAATTGCGTCATACCAAACCACGAATCCACTTTTGCATGTCATCACTCCAATTCGTCAATCATTCCAATTTATAGCTTACTAGCTGCGCCCCGCGGTTTCACCTGAATAAGTCTAGATCCCGTGGCGATATCGAGATAAAAAGTATCCTATGTCCTAATACAGGTCATGGTGTACTCATGTGCCAACTATCATCCAAATCCATTAAAGTTTTTTTAGCGTGAAAGCATAGCAAACAAACTCAATTCAGACGTCTGAATTGAGGAGCCACCTTAAAGGCTCGTACAGACTCGATATCGCGGGCGCGCGCGACGCGACACTTGTAGCACAATTTCTATGTCGGTGCCTGTCGCGCCCGCGATATCGCGTAAGTCTGAGCCTTAAAACTCGAAAACTAGCTATTTATAATATAGGATATTTTTGAAAATTTGGTGGAAAAAAAATGAGTTTTGTACGGTTGAATTTGAGATATTTACAATGCTTTAATTTATCATAAAAATCCATAACTGTCACCGCGTTGTTTTCGGAATGTTATCAGTCTATGTCATTTTTTAGTATTATTTAGTATATATTCTAATTTGCAGTATAACATGTAAAAATTAAATGTAAAAGCTAATAATTTCGGTAACACAACACATTTCATGTAGCTACTACAGCAGTCGATCAAATCGGATAACAATAGCACAGAGGGTTAATCGATAATTCCTTATATAGTTTAAAAGAATAAATTAAAATGATATAATTGTACCTATACCAAAATGCATTCATTTACATGCCATTTTTTTTTTTTTATTAAAGTTAAGCTACTATAATACTACCATTGTAAGAACTTTTGTAACCATATTTATCTGCAAATAAATCTTTGACTTTGACAGATATTTAGTAGAAAACTCTACCAAATATTGGTGTAATTCAACATCCTGCACATACAGTAATTAAAAAGATATTAATTATTTAAAAGTAACTGAACATTTTTGTGTATAGGGTGACTATAAATAATCGAAAAATCAACGCATTGTAGCTATCGAAAATTCAGCCGTACAAAACCCGTTTTTAGGGTTCCGTACCCAAAGGGTAAAACGGGTACCCTATTACTAAGGCTCCGCCGTCTGTCTGTCTATCTGTCCGCCTGTCACCAGGCTGTATCTCATGAACCGTGATTATTAGACAGTTTAAATTTTCACAGATGATGTATTTCTGTTGCCGCTATAACAAAAAATACTAAAAAACAGAATAAAATAAATATTTAAGGGGGCTCCCATACAACAAATGTGATTTTTTTGCTCGTTTTTACTCGATACTGATAACGGCAACAGGTAGACGCTTGAAACATTCACAGAATATTTAATTATATATCCACTTTAAAAAAAAAAAAAAAAAAAAAAAAAAATATTTAAGGGGGGCTCCCATACAACAAACGTGATTTTTTTGCCATTTTTATAGATAATGGTACGGAACCCTTCACGCGCGAGTCCGACTCGCACTTGGCCGGTTTTTATATTTTCATCAACAAGTCAATCATTTGCATTCAGAAAGTATAATTTGGTGAAATGGAACTGATGAAGAAGGCCACAGATGGCCACCAGAACTACTCAATGATAAGTATTTCACGGGTGGCGATAAGATATCTGGATTAAGATAGTTAAGCGAAGCAAATTTAAATAAATAGTTCTGATCAAAATAGTACCATCAAACTGATCTGAGGATGAAGCCGGAAGGTAGGCACTGGAACTCCGTAATAAAACAATGTAGCCTACCCGTGTTTCGTCTTATTGGAATTGTCATGAGATGCACTCTGGTTATAAATGATTTTTACGTTTGAAACATTCACAGAATATTTAGTTATATATTCACTTTAAAAATAAATACTTAAATTAAAATAACAATAAACGCGATTTTTTTGCTGTTTTTATAGATAATGGTACGGAACCCTTCGAGCGCGAGTCCGACTCGCACTTGGCCGTTTCTTTTTTGTGCTGATTGCGTATAAACATTTCTAAATCCTACTAAATTTTCAAAAATATCCATCTGCTAGATTTCGAGTTCTAAGGTGGCTTCTCAATTCAGACGTCTGGATCGAGGAGCCACCTTAAACGTCCTGTAACTTTTCATGGATTTAACTACAAAGAAATTCCAGGATCGGACCTACTAGATCAGCTAATTTACTACTAAATATTGGTAGTACCCGTATTTAAATACGAGACATGGCTCCTCAATCCAAACGGACACATTATTAGGTCCAGTTGAAAACCAACGTCAGGCACTAGTTGTCTGGCATATTTGCTGAACTGGGCCTATTTGGCGCAGCCGTGAGGCACACTTACCTGCTAATTTCTTACAATGCACTTTACACTTTTTAATTGTTTTTTTTTATCTGCTGTTTATTATACTGTGTGCCTTTTAGTCTGTGCTAAATAAATGTATTTTCTTCTTCTTCTTTTTTATATATATTATATATAGCTATAAAGTTAGGATAATAATCACATAAAAGTCACCTTGCACGGACGTGATGCGATTTTGGTTTACTTAGATTACCATAGATATAAGAAATATTTCTATGCTTATTACAATGACTTATGACCCACATTGCAAGGACTTTACTATTTGGAGTGAAGCGTACATTTTTTATCCATCCATTTGCGGTTTTGTTTTGATGTTAACCGGCTGAAATCCAAAACGAATCATTCCAACTGATAGCGAATGTGGGTACGTGAGTCCAGTCCAGAGACAAGCACTTACTGGTCGTTGGTGTATGGGGAACTAGATCCGCTTGCCTGAGTGCTAAGTGTAGACAATTAATTGGCACTATTATTAATATAATGCATAAAATGTAAAACACAAACTTATATATTTCTAACATTACTGGTTTCTAATTATTCTTCTTTAAATAAAACCTCTCTAATACTTTTTCAACTGAGAAGTCAGCTCATAACATCAATCCTTATATACCCACTAAAAATAAAAAAGTTACGTACTTATGAAGTGCTCATTAAGGCGATTAACACACGACACCGCGCACCGCCGCGGTCGGAGAGGGTGAGAGCATCGCTCGACCGCGCGGTCGGGCGGTATACGTGTGTTAGGCATCAACGGATTTATAAGAGGCCAATGCGACATGAGATCCGCTTCACCGCCTACCGCGGCGATGCGCGGTGCCGTGTGTTAATGGCCTAAGTGTAATTAACACTCTGCCTATTTGCGATAACCGTAATGATGTCCGAGTTATTGTGATTTGATTTTATTAATGGATACTTATTATGTCTCTTTTCAACTTGTAACTAGTTGCTACCTGCGACTTCATCTGCGTGTATTTTGATGCCATCATTTTTTTTATACAATCATCATTTCAGCCGAAAGTAGTTCACTGCTGTACATAAGCCTCTCCCAAAGGGGTGGTTTGCCATAATTGTCACGCTTGGCAGGCAGGTTGGCGATCGCAGTATGGTGTTAAAATGCATAGAGAACGCTGCTGCCCATTCTCTATTATGTCCCATAGTCGCTTTTTACGGCACCCACGGGAAGAAATGGGATGGTGCTATTCTTTACGTCCGGCACCACACAGACAACATTTTTTTTATACAATATACAGGATGAAATGCATAACATGTCCTTCTCCAGGTCCCAGACTTCTTATCTGTCATAGATAACGATCGGTTCACTGGTTTAGGCGTTAATAAGTATAACAGACAAACAGACAGACAGTTCCTTTTGCATTCTAACTAATCCATACTATATTGTCAGGATTTCCAAAAGTTAATAAGATTTGTAGTGATTTTAAATACTAAATATGACATTGAAAATATCTGATTTGTCTCAAATGATTTTTGTATCAGGGTAGCCAGAGAAGAGTTACATTGTTCTCAGGAGGAAGAAAGCAAATAAAATAGAAACAAGATTCCTAAAAAACAATGAAGAATGGCTGAAAATCTTATGAAATACCGAGAGTGCAGCAAAGCTTGGGTCGGCAATCGAAATCGTTTACAGAATTTAGCTAAAAATGTAAAAGAAGAAAAACTTACCACGTTTTTATTAAGTCACTTTCTAGTTTGTCTGTCTGTCTGTCGTTCCGGGTGAAATCTTGCAACTTAAATTTCGAGCACTTCCCAATTACATATTCGGCTGAAACTTTCAGGGTAGCTCACAACTCTGCAATCATGGCATGCAATGCTAACCTAAAAAACTATAAAAACCGCTATATCTTGTAAAGGAAGCGAGATAGAGCAAAAATAACACGTTTTAGCGGTTTTCTAAAGGGTTTTCACTTAATCAAACACATCGATTGAGAAGTTTGCAAACCTGAAAACATAACCAAATTTTTTAATTTTTTGCTTTGTCTCCTTTTTTTGTACCTATCTGTCTGTCTTTCTTGAAAAACATTAAATTATTAATTTATTGCTGATTTCATAGAGTTAAAAGCAAAAAATGAAAGATTTAAGTTATGTTTTCAGGTTTGCGAACATCTCGATCGATGTGTTTGATTAGGGATGGGGGTGTGGGGGATGCGCTAAGGTAGCCCACAAAATTAAAATTTTCTTACGTTTTTTTGCAAATTGCAGGTCTAACTCTCTTCGTACTCAGAGAGTTTTTATTTCTGCGGCTAAGCAGCGTTCGCCGCTGTGTCCCATTCTCATCTTGAAAGTAAGTAAATAAGGCCCCAAATTCTAGAACAAGCCTACAATTGACCACCATTACCACATTTTTTTTTTTTTTGTACAAAATTATAGGCATAAATCCCAAAACAATATTAATTAATCTATAATTATATTATACAGAGTGCAAGGGACATCAACGCGGGGGTCAATTATCATCTATTTTTTTCTTAAATAACTGTAAAGGCATTTATTTCAAAATTATTTAAAAAAAAATATTTGAAATCCTTGATAGGTCACACGGTACCTATAGCAATTTTTTTTACGTTTTTGGGTCACAGAAGTGTATATGTGTACCAAGTTTTAACTTAATCGGTCCAGTAGATTCGGAGCAAATTGGCTGTGACAGACGGACAGACAGACAGACAGACACACGAGTGATCCTATAAGGGTTCGTTTTTGTCCTTTTGACGTACGGGACCCTTAAAAAGTATTTAAGGTGCATACTTTCTAGGTTACCGACAAATATAAAACGATCAAAATGCTGAAATCTCCAGCAACTTTTGTCGCTGTCTGTACGTCCGCGTCGTCGTACCTTCATGATAGGTGTACGCTAAGAGCCTAAACGATAAATAAATTATAGAGCCTTTTACGTGAAAAGGAAAGTCATGTAAATATATGGGGAAAATATAATTCAGGACTGAAAGTCAAGAAGAAAAAGTGAAGAGGTGACTAATGGCCCGTAATTTTTTTATTTACGAACACGTTTTTACTGAAGATATCATAAACGACAAGATCTGAAAGGGCAGATGGTTTTCTCCACCAGAGGACTTTATTAGCCAAATCTAACAAAATTCCTGCCGATCTATTCTCAAAAAAAGTGAGCTTGAAGGGAGCTGTCATTCCACCGGATATTAGGGACTGACAGGACGGACACTATTGCCAACTCACGCCAAGCTTTTTCACGGAATAGATCGGCTGATTTTTGTCCTGTTTTTTTTTTTGTTTCAAAGCAATGTGGTGTAACCATAGATTTAGAGTAGGCTAGATACCACAAGCCATCCGACCAAACCCGCCAGAAGTTTGTGCACAGTACAAACTTCGGGAACTATTGTGTCTTCCTATTGCATGTCAATGAAAAAAATGTCAACGCACGTCCACTCCTGACGAAATGTATTAGCTCACAGACGCGCTTAGCAATTGAAATGATTCTGTTTACGTTGAGCACATCACTGAATGGCTGGGGTGACGTCATCGTAGGTATAAAAAAGATGACACGCTCGGTTTTCATACTATCTAATGAACATGCGGTATCTAGCCCTGTGGGTGCAACACAGATCACCCCATCTAGAGACCGCATTACTGGCAGCTTTCGTCCGCCACTAATAAGTTTTTTACCACATTTTTTTTCTTTTTTCTTTTTGGCTTCGCATGGTTTGTGCATTTAGCCAGTATCATGTAAAATTAGGTAACAAGTACAAAGTATGAAAAGAATTCCATTCAATGCGTTATAAAGATGATAGATGATATCCCGCCCCGCTCCCCTTGAGTTTAAGTAAAGACGGCACTTTACTGAAACCTCGCGCGGACTTCTTGAGAAAACTTAAAGTGATGTTGCACTGTTTTGTTTCATTTACCTACACTAATGCAGGTTCACGAACACTTAATGGTTAATAATCCACCACTATTACACATTAATATTCGGCTTTAAAACAAAACTGCTAACATGACGCTTCACTTTCCCACCAAGAAGACCTTTTTTTTTACCACATTATAATGTCTCGAGCTACGATTGACATTTTTAATATTCAGTGTCACCTTACATTAGATAGGCGAGTTTCGTTTGCATTTTAAGTTTTATTTTACCGTTAAAGTACGTTTAAAATCAATAAATAGTTTTGAACGTATATAATTTTAATAGAAACATGTTTCACACCTCAAAATGCTAGTGAGCTACGTAACTACTATTGCAAGCGTATTTTTCGATAGCTTCTGTCGAATTAGTGACTCATGGTGCCGTTTTGTATGGTGCCAGCTGAAAAACGTTGGTGCTTATCGAATAGATTACGGTAGGTTTCTTACCTATCGAAATTTATAGTGCTCATGTTACGAATTTTCATTCTTACTGTGACCGCTAGAGGCGCTGTACAATATTTCATACATATCATTTACAGAGACGCTAGCGAGTTTTGGCTGTGTCAAAGAGATTTAAGATAGATAATATACAGCGAGTTACGGAAAGGGTATATCCATACAAACCGGGTGAAGATTGCATCTGGTTTAGAATCTCTGTACAAAATTTCAGCTCAAACAGAAGAACTTTGAAAATGTTTGATATTTTTTTTATTTCTATAGTTTATTAAATTTAAATCTTATCAAACGTGTCACCGCACTACGAGGGTTATTATCCATTATCTGTATCTGTGCGCCTAGTACACACACACAACTGCCACAGCTCTGCGACACGGCGCCGCCGCCGCACCGACACACGGCAGCGCGGGCGGCACGAGTGGCGGCGGGATCAAACGAATGGATTAAAACGTGTACCGATCAGCTGACTTGGTCTAGTGATGTGTAGAATTAAATTGGAAACATTTGATTTTTATTAGTTAAATGATCCTTAACTTTATAATTATGTAGGTATTATTAAAAAAATGTTGCCATGTAGTTTATTATCACCAAAAGAATCCTTGCCTTTGATATCTAGGTATATACCCTTTCCGTAACACGCTGTAGAGAGGCTATCAGAAGTAATGTCATAGAAACATTGTGATCCCATGTCTCAGTGACGCTATCTAGCGTAATAAAGCAAAATTACAAAATAGCTAAGTTTGACTCGTTACATTTTTACCGACACGAACCGTCGGGAGTCCTATGTTGTTTCGAACGCCGCTGTTGCGACACACGCTGTTGCGAATTATTTTTCCACTGCCTCACAGGTTCGAAAGCTCATGGACTCGAATGAAGTAGTCGCGAAAGACGCTGTTTCGAAAAACATTTTCACTGCCTCATACGCTCGAATGCTTGTGATAGTAATTTAGTTAAATTGGATATTGATGAAGAGTTTTTGTTTTGGTAACTGAATTTACCAACAATAGAGGGGACCTGGCGCTCGGCGGCCGCTGCCGCGGCACGCTCGCTTCGCTCGCTCGCCTTCGCGCGTTAATGGTCACTGTTCTAACCTAACCTAACCCAAATGATTAAATACTTTTCTGTACACTTTATGACTAAATAAATCGAAATCACAAGCATTCGAGCGTATGAGGCAGTGAAAATGTTTTTCGAAACAGCGTCTTTCGCGACTACTTCATTCGAGTCCGTGAGCTTTCGAACCTGTGAGGCAGTGGAAAAATAATTCGCAACAGCGTGTGTCGCAACAGCGGCGTTCGAAACAACATAGGGACCCCCGAACCGTCAAATAGTTTGAAACATCTAAGAAAATTATTTATTTTATCTAAATACTGGGTAAATTACAAAATATTGACGAATATAAACCGTGGTTAAATCTAGTCGTTTTAGCACTTAAAGATTTGCAATACCATAATGCCTAATTCAGCATAAATACTTCGCGACATGCGATTTGACATGCAGGCGTACCACATAGATAAATTGTCGAAAAAGCTTAGCTCTGCAGCATACGCCGTTAGAAAAATTCGTAATTTAACTGATTTAGAGACAGCCCGCTTAGTATACTTTAGTTATTTTCATAGTGTAATGTCGTACGGTATTCTGTTGTGGGGAAATGCCGCCGACATTCAGACAATTTTTGTTTTACAAAAAAGAGCAATTCGTGCAATTTATAAATTAAGTCCCAGACACTCCCTCAGAGACAAATTTAAAGAGATTAATATACTGACTGGCTTCTCAGTATATTTATGAAAATCTATTGTATGCACATAAAAATATTAATCTGTTTAAAAAATACAGTGATATCCATAATGTAAATACTAGGAACAAGCACAAATCTGTTGTTCTTAAAACCAGGCTTAAAAAAATAGGTGGCTCGTTTAGATGCCAGTGTATACGTTTTTATAATAAACTTCCTAGCCATATTCAAGAATTAAGCCTTAATAAATTCAAATGTTTTATAAAACGGAAACTGTGCCAGAAAGCATTTTATACTGTTAAAGACTTTATTGAGGACAAAAAGGCTTGGGATTGAGCTGCTCCAATTTACAGTGAATCTTGATTTGATTTTTTTTGCCAACTATTTATACTATTTTTTGATTGAAATTTTTAAATACCTAAACTATGACATGAATATTTACTTTGTAAAGTATTATATTATTTTAATTATTATGAATGTGAGGACTATGTGAATTGTTTTTTTATTTTTATTCTCAATCAAAAAAAATTTTAATGCAGGTCTGGCAGTTTGAGTACTTTATGCGGCCTAACCAATTGTCCTTTCTTTGGTATTGTTCGTCGAATCGCTGAGCTCCTTAAGTTTTGAGTTGAGCTGCACGATAACTGACAAATGCGTGCACTGACTGGACAGGTCCACTCAAATCTGTGTGGTTCTTTCGTCAAAAGACCATGTCAGACACCAATCTACATGGTTCTCAAATGATCTGACCAAGATTATATCCGTATTTTATATACACATTGACAGTGATTAATTTTATATATACAATGACATGAATATTTACTTTGTTAAGTATTATATTGTTTTAAGTATTGTAAATGTGAAGACTATGTGGGTTATTGTTCATTTTCCTTTTTTTTCTCATTTAGTTTTTATCATAGTCTGGCAGTTTGAGTGATTTTATGCGGCCTACCCAAATGTCCTTTCTTTGGTATTGTTCGTTGAATCGTTGAGCTCCTTAAGTTCTTAGTTGAGCTGCACGACTACTGACTAATGCTTGCACTGACTGGACAGGTCCCCTCAACCTGCGTGGTTCTTTCGTCAAAAGATCATTTCAGGCACCAATCTACATGGTCTTCACATGATCTGACCAAGATTATGTCTGGACTTTAAAAAGAGACTGTGACCTCTGAGTTTGTTTCGGCCTTTCTTCTCAGAGTAGTCGGATACGAAACGCCGACCTCATCTAGTTTTTTTTAATATGATTGACGTGTAAAAGTGTTTGTACAAACCTACTTACAGAAATAAATCATTTATCATTTATTTATCACACTAGACTGAGGGACTTTAGTCCACTAGGACAAATGTATCGAATTACGTTTTTGTCCGCTATGTCCTCGTGGCAGAGCTTTTTTAAGCGACGATTTTTTTTCGCGCATTGAGTTTTCAACGCTCAGACTTAGCGCCGAGACTTGAAAATCCAACAGTGTATAATTTGCTTGACGCACTGGGATGCGCTCTGTTGGATTCTCAATAGTCTGCTTAAGGCGCTGACAAGAGACAAATGATATAAGTAGGCTTGTCTTAAAAAAAACTGCTGAATCTATATCGGAAAAAATATATGTTATTCTTGAACATATTTCTCAGAACTTGGTTGTTACCAAAACACATTTAGAAAAAAAATCTCGATACAAATTAACGGTAAACTAACCTTTTACTTTGAGTTCCGATCCAAAATATCTGTATTAAATATCAGCGTACGGTTGGTATTTAATTAATAAAAAGAACGTCTTATTTTAATGCAGAACTTCGTTGTTTTTTTTTATTTTTGATTACTTATCTCATTTTTGAGTAAATAAAAAAAATGATTGCTTCATAATTATTTTGCAATAAATTACAAGTGTTGTGTCATCGCACTTCTCTTTCTTTTGTATGCAGTCTGACAGTGACCGCACTTTAGCTGTTATCAGCGTCTTAATACAGTTGGAACCCAGTGCGCGAAAATAAATCATCGCGTAAAAAAGCGCCCGTGCTTACCTGGGCTTACCGCACCTCAAAATTAGGCGAACTCGAAACAGAACAAGTTGATTTTTGGGATGCAATCAATGATAATTATAAGTAAAAAGACAGAGATAGGTTACCTACTCAACATTCGATCTTCAAAAACGGCACAATGACAAACTATTAGATGACACGTGGAAGTAGGACGGCATGTCGTGATCATCAGGAGCGAAAAAGAGACAAGACGAAGAACATGTGGCTACTTAGCCATATGTTCAAGTGCCACTCGCGGAGCGTGTACAACCACCTATCTACCTCTTCTTACTTTTAATATAATTGGTTGCAAGCAATTTATTTTTCAAAGTTTTTTATACAACGTGTGGTGATTTCAGTTTATTTCCAAGAGCTGAGGGGCGCGCTCTAGTGGCCGCTGAAGGGATTAAGGCGCTAGCGTGATTGATAATGGACACGGTGGATAGAAACGCAATGAGCCGCGCTGGGGCCCTTCATTTGTTTCATTCGGGTGCGGATTTAGTGACAAGCGGGGTTTTAAATCTCTAATTTAAAATAAAGTAATTTTTCGTGTCTGTCTGTGTGACCGCTTAGTTCTTCTAAACTAAACAATAAAGATTTTGATGTGGTTTTCAACACCGTTTGGAGAATTTGTTCCGAAAAAGAAAGATAGAAAAAAAAATACAGACGAACATACAACATCCTCCTTTTAGGAACTCGGTTAAAACGGTTTGCCACAGAAACACGTGCATACAAAAGGTAAGGATTTAACCATATTCCAGCTCAACAGTCGTATTTACGAACACTAGATCAAAGAGGGAGTTTCGTTTATTAAGTTAGAAATTAATAATGAGAAATATTTTATTGATCCTTTAAAAACTGATCTTCTAATGATGATCGCCTTTTTAGTCAACGATCTTCGTTTTACTTTCTGGTCTTTGTAAAACTATCTATACCGTTTAGGTAGGTCGCTGTAACTAAGCTAGGGCATCTCGTCCAAATGGGATGGATTAGAACTGTGAACCAATCACGCGCGAGCCGAGCGAGCGAAGCGAGTGATTGCAGCGGGAGCGACTGGCAAACGCTACATCCGAGTTGGTCGCAGTTACTTAGGCATCACAACGATACTAGAGTATCGATTAATATTTTTATGGAAATCAAAATAGGAATTATTTAGGTATCGATTGAATTGAATCGCTTTTTCCAAGCTACATATCCCTATTCTTATGTTCTAATGGATTATGTAGCGACGGCTGTTGAAACAGGAATACGTACGTATATGCTCCTAACCGACCGACCAGCCCGATATGGAAATTGAGATTTATTTCCCACGATACTCGTATTACTTTAAAAATGGCTAATTTTAACAACGGATAACAGATGGGCTTGACAAAATATTTTTGTGATATTTTTTGTCCAATTTATGTGTTTTTTTTTAATATGGGTATGAGAAAAAATTGGGATATGGAAATAGGATTTATTGGATCGGCCGCGTTCAGAATATGTCAAATATGAGCAAGGGGGTCTACTCCGAAGCGATAAACCGAAGTATCGGCTGAATGCTCGGCCGTTTTTTAACTTTCACAGTTTCCTTTTTGGACTTTGAGTACTTACCCGACTTCAAGTCACATTTTTGACTTTGGCTTTTGACTGTCGTTTTTTTTTTGTTTCGCCGTAGTCAGCCATAGTTAGCCGTAGTCAAAAAACGGCCGAACAGTCGGCCGAAACTTCGGATTATGTTCGGAGTAGACCCCCAGGTCTAAACCGATGTTATTGATATAATTGGCTCATTCATTCAATACAGAGTCGTAAAACTTTCTATGTGATTGCGTTCACCACACCAGTGCCCTTAATAGAGGGGATCATTCACTCTTTTCCTTGAATTCGTATAATATAATGTAGGTAGGTATATATTATAGTAAATATATGTACCTATGTATGTGTATTATAAGTTTGTAACCTATTTATGCAGTTGTGTATCTATTTTATTTATAATCTAATCTTTTAATATTTTTTATTATATTTCTCTCCTCTCCTCTTATCAGTCGCTCCATGTAAAATACTGGTATTCAGCTGCATCCGGTTAGACTGGAAGCCGACCCCAACATAGTTGGGAAAAGGCTAGGCAGATGATGATGATTATTCTGCACCACATTGTGTGCGAGAAGTTTAAATAAATAAATAAATTCTCGTATTTTAAAAACGTTCGCATTTAAATCTGTCTCTATCTGTCAAAAAACCTTTGATTTTGATAGATAAATAGAAGATAAAATACTCTTTATTATGTAAACCATAAAAATTACAGATGTAAATGTAGAAACTTTACATAGGGTACAATGAGCGGTCTTATCGCAAAAAAAACCAAAAGCAAAATTAAAAGAGCAAATTAATAATAATATTAATATAATTATATATAATTAATTAATTTTAATTATATTATATAATTAAAATTAATTAATTATTTAATTTATTTTAATATTATAATTATATATTATTTATATAATTATTATTAGCAAAGCAAAAGCAATATTTTATTTACCCAAACTTTTGACAAGTTTTTGACTAAATTAAATACGGAGAATAGCCTTCTGTTCACTTTCAGCCTATCACGAGCAAACCAAATTAAACATAATGTAATGTGGCATCGTCTGTATTCCTCAAAGGTTTAACATCCACTTTTTACCGAAGACACCGCCAGAGGTTCAAGTTCCACACTGCGACATTTGAAAACAACCTCCTTTTCTGATTACCCCCAGAAATAACTGCAGTTAATGCAATAATTCTGTCATAACACTGTATATACTGCGGATCGTGAGATCCTGTTTTCAATTCCCAGGTCGGACAAAGTGTTATCGGGTTTTCCATCAGCAATTTCTCAGTAGCAGCCCCGAGTCTGGATTAGTGCCCGGTTGATGAATAGGGGGCGCCTTATTAAATGGGACTTAAACATAATTGGTGAAATATATGAGGGTGTACTAAAGGTACACAGAATAGACAGCTGTGCTGCTGGGGAGTTTGTTGGGCCACTTCTTCTTCCCAGCTAAAACACTAGGAACTGGTAAAGGGCGGGCGTTTTGCAAGACCGTCTTTATCTTTATTATTCTCAACCTAGTTTGAATAAAATACTTTTGATTTGATTTGTACACTTCTGCTTAACCCTCCGTGGGAAAAAAGCGTAATGTTATTTAATGCAACACTATATTGTTGAAGCGATGCCACTGAATCGATTGTGAAGGCTCAATCCGTTGTTCTTTAAATAGTTCGCTCCGGTAACCCATTTACACAGTGATACCTTCGTATTGTTGGAATTGGTTTACAGGGTACCAACCACACATGTTCCCCTTTCTTTATAAACATTGCTAAAGTTTAGAGACGCTTATACGTCAAAAATGTTTGATTAAAGAATCGCTAATCATTACTTAACTATATACTTAGCTACGTTTTTAAATAAATCATATCCTAGTGTTTAACGTAAACAAGTATTTAATAATTATGAGGTGCTTGTATAATAACCTCCATGAGTGGTGCTACCCAATTACATGATGGAAGGGAGATTCTAACGAAAACTTTTACCATTGAATTAGTACGAGTACACCGGTTTAAAAAGTCTGCCCGATCCTTAATTCCATAAGTCCGGTGATCTCTGGGCAGCCAACCTTGTTCCTAATTTAAGGTTTTTTTTCAGTATTTAAATGTCTAAACATAACTAATTAGGAGGTTTTTAAATAAAATAGCAAAACAGAAATTCAGTCAGAAACTCAATTTTGATTTTTTTCCATTTTTTTCCTAGACTAGTCCTTAAACATTACTTTAATTAATAACTTAAATATTACCATTGAAATAATATAAAATGATCAATAGAATTAGCCTAAAAAATATTATTAAAATCTTGATTATGATAGTAAATGTAATGCTTGATCAATCCCTAGCATCAGTGCATCAAATTCAAATTCAAATTCATTTATTTGCCGGAATGTAGGTTTACAATGTATGATCTTAAAAACTATAATAGTCCCTTTACATTCTACCATTTTATATGGTGTGCAAATATTTCATGGTATCATAGACAATGTTATAAAAAGACAGCTACAACAATTATGAGCTCATGCATTAAGATTTTTATGGAACAAATTAATTAATTGATGTCAAAGTTATACATATCATGTCAGTTCAAGAGATAAAGTTACTATAATGTCAGATTATTATTATTTATAAATAATTGTAATTGATAATGTCATAACTAATCAGTCAATCTAGTCATCAGTGGAATGACACTGACATCTCACTCCACGCAAGATTTCATGGTGAGATTTTTACAGAATAGCACTGCTGGTAAGTTCAGTTAATCACTAATTATTTCATGCATAAATGTCATGTCCACTATTTCTATGGTGTACATAATAATATTGCTTCGAATGTGAGATTGGTACTCGTAGCATTGTGATGTCGGCTGAATATTAGTCGCGTTTTTAATTTTAAAATGTTTGTATATACCGTACGTGGTAGTTTGCCTTTTAAGGTGGCTACGAGGTTTGCTGGACACTTTTTTTTTCACCTTGGCTGACAGTTCTTTTTAAATTTATTATTTTTCATTTTATTTTAACATAAAACGACCAACGCTAATTACATTAGTTAAAGAAACAAACACATTATTTAAGTGCAATAAAAAAAAAACCAGCCAAGTGCGTGTCGGACCACGCACAATGAAGGGTTCCGTAGTTAGGATGAATACAATTTTCGGACTTTTTCCTTTACTTGTGCTGTAAGACCTTGCTTGTTGCCACATTTCATGATTCTAGGTCAACGGGAAGTACCCTATAGGTTTTGATTTATGTGCGAGATATTCGCAATTTTTTTTTATGTGATAAATCTACAAATTTACAATTTTCGGACTTTTTCCTTTACTTGTGCTGTAAG
The DNA here is from genome assembly GCA_963921375.1 of Tiliacea citrago. Classification (NCBI taxonomy): domain Eukaryota; kingdom Metazoa; phylum Arthropoda; class Insecta; order Lepidoptera; family Noctuidae; genus Tiliacea; species Tiliacea citrago. The sequence continues at coordinate 13,288,544 of OY992802.1, forward strand.
ACCTTGCTTGTTGCCAAATTTCATGATTCTAGGTCAACGGGAAGTACCCTATGGGTTTTGATTTATGTGCGAGATATTCGCAATTTTTTTTTCTGTGATCAAACTACAAATTTACAATTTTAGGACTTTTTCCTATACTTGTGCTGTAAGACCTTGCTTCTTGCCAAATTTCATGCTTTTAAGTCAACGGGAAGTACCCTATAGGTTTCGATTTATTTGCGAGTATCGAAATATGTCGCAATAATTTCGCTTATATCGCCGTATTTTTTTATTGCATTGACTTAGAAGCTTGATTTTTTTAGAGCTTCAAGGGACCATGGACTTACGTATTTGATATTAATAATTGATATTAATTTCAATTTGATACCTCTACGCATTCCTGAGAAAAATGGTCTTGACAGACAGACAGACAGACAGACAGACAGACGGACAACGAAGTGATCCTATAAGGGTTGCGTTTTTTCCTTTTGAGGTACGGAACCCTAAAAAGTACCTATACAACTACTCGACACTCTTACGCTCATCTCACAATACTCCAGACATGTTGACAAGATCTTCTTCCTCACTGCACCTAAGTTTTCACGGTGAGATGGTTACAGAATAGCACAGCAGTAAGTGAAGTTCTATCATAAAGTAGGTAGGTAAAATATAACTCTAAGCGTTATACCGTGAACCCGAGTTTCAAGACAAGCCAAACTCGTGTCGTTGTGGCGTGAGTCTCGATTGATAGGTAATAAGTAACTACTCGAATCGTTGAAACGTGAACCTTCAAAATTGGGTGCTATGACACTGCAGAGCCTTCGGACCAAAACGATGACTTGTGCCTCTTCGCCAACTTCCTTAGATATAGTTCCTGCCTGATGCGGTCAATGGACAGGGCTCGGAAACCAGTTAATTTTCTATGTAACCTTAACCGTTATTTTAAAGGTTTTCGAGCATATTTCGTTAATTATTTAATATTTTGCTACAAAATCAATGCTGAACTTAATGTGATGAAACAATCTTTGAAGCTAATATCAATTGTATCAAAAATATTTTGTATCTTCAGAAAAAAATAACCGGTTTCATGCCCTGTCGATGGAGTCATTTTGCGATTGCATCCTTTACAGCAAAATAATAATTTATTATTTTATAGTTTTTTATAGAAAAAAACCGGCCAAGTGCGAGTCGGACTCGCGCACGAAGGGTTCCGTACCATTATCTATAAAAATGGCAAAAAAATCACGTTTGCCCCCTTAAATATTTGTTTTATTTTAATTTAATTATTTATTTTTAAAGTGATTATATAATTAATATTTCAAGCGTCTACCTGTTGCCGTTATCAATATCGAGCAAAAACGAGCAAAAAAATCACGTTTGTTGTATGGAAGCCCCCTTAAATATTTATTTTATTCTGTTTTAGTATTTGTTGTTATAGCGGCAACAGAAATACATCATCTGTAAAAATTTCAACTGTCTAACTATCACGGTTCATAAGATACAGCCTGGTGACAGACGGATAGACGGACAGACAGACAGACAGACGGACAGACAGACAGACATACAGACGGCGCGGCGGAGCCTTAGTAAAAGGGTTCCCGTTTTACCCTTTGGGTACGGAACCCTAAAAAATAACATAATTTTTTGCGGAGCACTAAACTGTGAATGAAATTTGCAAAGCGACAATAAGACAATAAAGATTTAAGAAAAAATTAAAACAGGTTTTAAACAAAAGTGCATGGAGGCGACATTGTAATGTGGTAGGTACCACGAGTGTCCAATTCTAATCTCTTCAGACGCGGCTAAAGTATAATTTAAATAACTTAAAACCTGAAAAAGGGTCATTGCACATTAGGAACGATTTTTAACATAACTCACGCCTTCTTCCCATGGGGGAAGGCAGAAACTATAGAATGCCACCTGCTACGCTCCTTACATACTCCTTTTGCTTCGCCTACGTTCATACATCTGGTCAAACACGAAATCGCAAAACAAAAATTCTGCTGCTCCATAACTTATATTTTGCATAACTCGACAAAATATAAGGAACAGCTATTCTTTTCATGTTTTCAGGGTTGCTAGAAGTAGAAGTTGATCATAATATTGAATAGGTACAAAGGGGTCAATCCCCTTTTCCAATTAATCTCCAATACCTTATGTAAAGCCCGTACTAGACGTCGCTAGTCCGCTACGGCCCGTTCGATCCCGCTTGATTAAGAAATGCCTGCATGCCTAGCGCTGCATGTGTGGGCACCGCGTTACTCCCACTGAATCTATTGAACTGAGGAGAAAAGGCCTCCATTACGAAGATAGGGTGTTATTTCTGAGAACGCTTTGAGTATGAAGATCTTTTCGTTTATTTTTTGTGTTGAATCTTTATTTTTGTTGTAAAAACGATTTGTTTAAGATGTTAGGATCATAGATAAATTGAAGTTTAAATTCTTCAATAATCTTACCACTTAATACTTATATTCAACTGCCAAAAATTGAGGGTAATGTCTTTAGAGTGTATATATTTACATAATAAAATTATATAATTGCATGCTTAATTGCTTAGTGCATGCATTAATATCCTTTTATGTTAATCTCAAGAAGATTTAAATACCTTGAATAACGTGGCATCCAAGATAATTTCGACTGTCTTGATTTAATTCAAGCATCAAGGCCAACACGAAAGGTACAGTAACGATGATTTATACATTCACGATGGCACATTACCATAAAAAATAAAGTCAGGGTAATTAATTTGTTTACCAACTTAATTGTCCGAACCATGTTATTGAGATTTTCCATTAGGAATTTCTCAGTAGCAGCCCCGGAGTCTGGATTTGTGCCCGGTTGATGGCAATAGACTCGCCCCCTATTACATGGGACTTAAACATAACTGGCGAAATGTGGGTGTACTATATGTGCACCTCTGCCTAACCCTTCGGGGATTACAGGCGTGATGTTATGTTATATTTGAATCACAGCTGTCATTCTTTGACAGATACATAATTATACGAAATGGCTATAACATGATAAATTGACGAAGTGTGTCAATTTGATAAACAATTAATTTCCCATTCTCTGACTATTTTACCCTTGGTTAATTTTTGACGTTTATACTAATGTCAGATTATTTAACGTAAGTGCCGCAGAGGATGCATGCAATAAGCAAATAAGCATGCAATAATATGCTTTTATTATGTAAATATATACACTCGAAAAACATTACCTTCAATTTTTGGGAGTTGAATATAAGTATTAAGTGGTAAGACTATTGAAGAGTTTAAACTTCAATGTATCTATGATCCTAACATCTTAAAGAAATTCTTTTTACAACAAAAATAAAGATTCGACACAAAAAATAAACGAAAAGATTTTCATGCTCATAATATGTCATTTCAAGGTATATTATCGCGGCCGTACCTTCCCAAAAACACGTCGTCACAAATATTCTCTGCATAAATTCAGTTATGGAATAAACAAAAACTAATCTCTTAACTCTAGCCATAGAATAAAAATGTGTAGAAGCGAATTTCCAGCTCTGAACGCATTCTAAATGTCTACTGCTATGCTTAGAAAATCGGGCGTAAGAAACGATCAATGCAGTCAGATTTGACAAAATTGACAAGCGTTTTAGCGAGCTCGGGGTTCTCTTCGAAGCGATAATCTGAAGTATCGGCCGAATGTTCGGACGTTTATTAACTTCCAAAGTATCATTTTTGTACTTTGAGTCCTTACCCGACATCATGTCACATTTTTGACTTTGACTTATCTCCTTGAATGTCGTTTTTTTTTCTTTCGCCGTAGTCAGCCATAATCAGCCGTAATTAGGAATCGGCCGAACACTCTGCCGATACTTCGGATTTATCTTCGGAGTAGACCCCCAGGCCATACCAAGGGGTCTACTCCGAAGCGATAATCTGAAGTATCGGCCGAATGTTCAGCTGTTTTAGAACTTCCCCAGTTTCCTTTTTGGACTTTGAGTCCTTACCCGATTTGAAGTCACATTTTTGACTTTGGCTTAAATCTCTTTGACTGTCGTTATTTTTTTTTTGTTTCGCCGTATTCAGCCATACTTAGCCGTAGTCAAGAAATACTTCAGATTTATGTTCGGAATAGACTCCCAGGCTAGTGATCTCCACTATACTCCATTTGAAATAAGATTAGAAATTTAAATAAATCTTTTTTACAGTCCGTTCAACAGATTTTGACTCATATTAGGTTGGTGGCATGATAAACGTCAGCTTTAATAAATAGTTGGTATTGTAACCACGTTTTTGCTTTTAATGCCATCATTACATTAGCCATGCTTACGGAATAGAAGTAAAAATCAGTTGAACGGACTGTAAAAAAGGTTTATTTAAATCTCTAATCTTATTTCAAATGGAGTATATGTAGAACAGTCGCAGACGCAGTGCTATAGCTGAACGTCTGATATACGGAATGTCCTATCAGCCATCGTTTTAGAACGCACCAGCCCCTGCTTCGCACGGTTTTTACGGCTTGTCAAAACATGAACATTTCGTTACTAAAATATGTATTACTGTATGTTTTACACAAATAAAACATCTGGAATAAGTTATCTAGATGATGGTGAAAGCTGCACCAAAATCCGTTGCGAAGTTTAGGAGTACACCGCGGTCACACAGGCGGACTGACGAAAAGCGACTTTAAGGGGCTGACAACAGGTAAACCACTGTCACTGTCAGATTGCATACAAAAGAAAGGGATGCGCGATGACACAACGTATGGCGTAAAAATGCAAAAAAAAATCGTATAAAATTAAATATTAACTAATTAATAAAACACCACCATACTATAGGTTCACCGTCCTCTGCCTAACCCTTCGGGGATTACAGGCGTGATGTTATGTTGTAATAAAAATTAATCCATCACCGGATGCAGTTTGGCATTTGCAATTTTATGGTAATATTTTTAATTATAATTATAACTGTTAACGAATGGATAAACCGCTTTTAAAAATAATTAAGAGTTGTCTTTGAAGATTTTTTTTATGTATTAAAATTATGTTTTGAGTTCCATCACTGTATGCACAAAAAACTTAAAAAATATCATACTGTTTTTGTTTTGGAAAAAATATTTATGGTTTAAGAGATACACTGCTTTAAAAAACACCTTTTTGACCATTTTCAAGAAATCTCCGCCTTAATTGATAACATGTACACGTGTTTATCCACCCAGCTATTTCTCTATATCTTATTAGTTCTGTGAAGTGTCGCGAGAAATCTTACCCGAAAACCCACAAAAAGGACTCCACGTTGTTATTTATGGCGCATTCCGAATTGCGCTGTAATCGATTTGAGCGTGCTTACACCCGTTCCGAATTAGAGTGAGCACGATAACGATGTCCCGTGAATCGTCATAGATGGCGTTATGACATGCGCCATCGTGCGATAATGCCGACCATGCCATAATTGTTGACAGCTCTCAGTCAGTCGCGATATCTAAATCGTAACGCAAATTATTCATATGAGCGCTGTGGGTGATTATGGCTCTTAATTCAGAATTTAACCTTGGTTAGCATCGGTGGCGTTTGCGCTCACGCTTCTATGCGATTTTTTATTCTATGCTCCAGCCTAAAGTAATTCCACCGGAGACCTGTCATAAGCAAGACAAATGCTTTCAAGTGATGCCACTTGACTAACAGCAGACAGTCTTCAGAAATAGCTACCAGCCCCTTCTACTTGCGATCCATCAATCATTGGAAATTACCACATTTTTTCACTACTATATTATAGGTACAATATTTTTTTTTTCCATATTTGAAACTACCTAGTTTTGCCTGGTTACGTATTGGAGACATTTTACTAGATTTTTTTAAACTCGTAAAGCAAATCTGTAATATTTTATCATACTTGTGTAATTGGCAAAAATGAACCCTACGCTTAGGTACTCCTACATCACACGAGGCCAAATGTTGGAGCCAACGTGTGAAGACGGGGTTACTGATGCCTTGTAGAATTATTACCAAAATACTGACTTTGTCGTAATTAATTAGCCTAGTCTTTTCGCAAAGACTTTGTCGACTATGTGTTAGAATTAGTTGAAATGAGATAGGCTATTCATTTTTGAAGTATAGTCTTTTAGATATTTTTGTGTGGGTGTGATGACACTCATTTTTTAACCGACTTCCAAAAAGGAGGTGGTTATATGTTCGGCTGTATGTTTGTTTTTTTTTTTATTTATTTATTTATGTTCACCGATTACTCCGTCAATTGTTTTTATATTCATACCCATAGCGATTTGAGTATTTTTTATAGTAACTCGTGCATTTGCACTTGAAAAGCACCATTTGGTAAAGTGGAACTGATGATGAAGACCACCGATGGCCACCGGAACTACTTAATAATAAGTATATCATCGTTGCGATTCGATTAGGCACTTTAATATGGTTGCTAAGCAATTTATGCTCGTCAAAATGCGTATGGTGAAGTCACCATCAGTTTTCCTGGTTCTTACCAGGAGAACTCCTCAACAATTAACGCCCCAGCATCGGGAGTTCGCATCAGGCGGCGGCCGATCTTGCGGCACGTGGGGTTGCGACAATCGTCGATAGGATCCGGCAATTGGGACTCGAGGTGGCATTGCACAAGTCCGAGGCCATGTGTTTTTATGGTCCTCGGAACGCGCCACTGTCGGGTTCCCAGATAACGGCGGGAGGGGTTCACATCGGCGTCGAGTCGACGATGAAGTACCTGGGACTCGTCCTCGACAGCCGGTGGAACTTCGTGGAGCATTTTCGACGTTTGGCTCCCAGACTGGAGCGGGCCGGGGCTGCTTTGAAGCGGCTCCTGCCCAATCTAGGGGGTCCAAACGCCTCCTGCCGGAGGCTCTACGCGGGGATCGTGCGGTCCATGGCCCTTTACGGGGCACCGGTGTGGGCGCGTTCTTTAAGGCTGCGACCAGCACAGCGGTTGAACGCGTCCCAGAGGGTCATGGCCATCAGGCTGGTACGGGGTTACCGCACGGTCTCCCGTGAGGCAGCGAGCCTCCTTGCCGGACTGCCGCCATGGGATCTGGAGGCAAAAGTCCTCGCGCACATCTGGGAGTGGCGCGAGGAGGCGAAACGCCGGGGTGAAACTCCGCTGCCGCGAGAAATCACGGCACGGCGGACAGAGCTCCGGCGGGATCTCATGGCGACATGGAGAGTGCGATTGTCGCAACCCAGCGCTGGGCACGCCACAATTGTGGCGATAAGTCCCCTCTTTGAGGAGTGGCTAGAGAGGCGCCACGGCGTCCTCACCTTCCGCCTGACGCAGGTCCTTACCGGACACGGTTGTTTCGGGAGGTTCATGTTCAGGATAAAGCGGGAGGAAACGCCCGGGTGTCACCACTGTGTGGATCGCCCGGAGGACACGGTGGAGCATACGGTGGAGGTCTGCCCAGCTTGGGCGGAGCACCGCCGTGTCCTCACGGAGGTGATCGGCGGCGGCGATCTCTCGCGTCCGGCCCTGGTTCAGGCCATGGTTCGGAGCAAGAGTGCATGGGAGGCCGTCACCTCCTTCTGCGAAGTAGTTATGCTAGCGAAGGAGGAGGCGGAACGCGTGAGGGTGAGACAAGGTTCGCGCCCTCGCGCCCTTAGTCGCCGCAGGAGACGCCCCGGGCGTCGGGAATCGCAAGCCGATTTCCGGCCACCGTAGGCGCGGGCCTGCGGACGGTGAGCGATGGGTAGCTCGCCGTCTGATAAGGACCAGGCCCGGGTCGACGGCGCGTTGTGTTCCACGCGCGCCTCAAAGAGATGTCAGCACCAATTGACGGGGTCCGATAGGACCAATGCCTGCCGGGGTTGCGAGTTTGTCCGAAAGGGATATCGTGGCCCTGGCACACAGGCAACGGAAGGAACACGGGTGGGTTTTAGTCAGTAAAAGTCTGACACGCCCTCCCGCTCCGCCCAGAGCGGGAGAAGTTATTTGGTAATTTCCCACCAAAAAAGCAATATTTTGTAAAAGGTAATGAACATTTGACATTAGGCTATTGTAAATTAGATAAATTACAAACTGACCCACTAAAAAGTGAAAAATCACTTTGTAGTGTTTTTTTTGAAGTCGGTTGTTTTTTTTTGTAAAAAGTTTTTTTAATTGTATTATTTGTTATCTTTATGACATTTATTTTACATTCTGTGATTGCCATAACTCACATTTGATATAATTTTTTTTTTGGAAAACGTATTTTGATATTTTTTATTTTACAATGTTTGTAATTATGTGAGCACCATTTTTAACTCGTTTTACCTATTGTGGTATAGTAATTTTATTCGAGGTGCATCGTCTTTACATATAATAATTATATATTTAATGTACCTACCTATAAAAAATATTGTAAAACATTTTAAAAGAGTAACGGTGGAATTTCTTGCCCATTCTTCTCCATACGAAGGTGCCTTTTGGAAGGGCCGATTAGAATCAATTAATATTTTTGTAAATTTACACGTTCAAAAGTGCCATATTTTGTAAGTGCCTATTTGAAATAAATAATTTGACTTTGACTTTGACACAGTCTTTCCATGGAGGGGCCTCAGCATGAAATGAATAATCTCTGGTCCACAGACAGACGTCGTCGGCTAGATCGATCCGTGCGGCTGTTCCTTAGCCCATATGTATGTATGTTTATATAAACACGATTTATTTACATTATCATTTTCGAATTTCACAAAATTACCAACCCAAATAAGATATCTTAAAACTTGCTGAAATCGCGCAAAAGTAAGTGGTTTATAACTAGCAGCGTCCCGCGATTTCACCCGCATAAGTCTCGATGCCGTGGGAATGAGCGTGAAAGCGTAACAAAGAAACAAATAAATAAACAAGACAACAAACTCAATTTCGCATTTATATCTAATATTAAGTTAGGATTCAATAGAATGCACCTTTCTTTCGTAAGATGTAAGAACCGATTCATTTTTCGTTCTCAGCGGGAAAGGAAAAAATAAAAAGGTAAATGGAATCGACTGCTTATCGACTAGTGCTGGTCAACAAAAGGAAATGGATTACTTCGCTCCAGCTCTGAAAGATTGGCTCGAGTACTTTTACAATTAAACTAGTACTACCCTTTTGAAATCTTTTAATTCTTTCTTTATTTTCAACTAGCTGCGCCCCGCAGTTTCACCCGCATAAAGCTCAACACACACAGGCAGCGGGTGCAGGTCGGGCGCGGGACGAGACGGCAGTACGGCCGGGCTGAATTCTCTGTATTTTTATGAATGACACCACACGAAACGCGTGCGCGGGTCGGGCGCGCAGCTGGTCGGCGCTGCGGCAGCCGCGCACGCGTTTCGTGTGGTGCACGCCGTACTGCCGCGCCGTCCCGACCCGCGCACGCGTTTCGTGTGTTGTCATTCATAAAAATGGTGGTCGAACTTCGACCAGTGGTCGACCACTGGTAGTGAATAAATGTTACAGTATTTAGCTTTTTGAAAATTTTGATGTTAAGTTATGTCACTGCTCAGTTGCTTAATAGAGATAAACTACGATAACATGGCGCGCCCCTCCTAATAACTGTTTCAATATATGTAGTCAAATCCTTACGAATAAATAAATAATTGGATTTATTTTTGTTTAACGGCTGTCTCAGTACGCACACAATGCGGTGTGAGTCTTGGTGGCGCTTTGTAAATACTGTCATAAATACTCTAATCCTCTCTAATAGAACGTCTTGAATTAAAGGGGGCGCGCAATGTTATCGTAGTTTATCTCTACCAAGGTGAGATGTCAGATGTTACACATCATAAGCGACTACTGTAAGGCTCGCTACTTTGTTTTGTTAATTGTCGTTTTGAATCTAGAGCGGCAGCTTGGATAATATTGCCTAAACTATCTTCTATACTGTTACAAAGCAAGAATGCTTTGAGCAGTATGCTTACTTAGTAGTTTGAACTTACAATATAATATCAATCTTACCTAAGTTTGTAGATACAATAATCTATTTACAGCTTAATTACAAATAACTAACAACTCACCCCTGCTTCGCTTGATTTTAACGTCTTAACAAACCATCGAGTTTTATTAAATTACTAAAGTCCGGTCGCGAAGCAGAAAGAATTTCGTACATTGCTTATCTCTATCGCTCTTTTAAGGTTCTTCTAATGTGCGGGTGCGACGGCTGTCTGTCCGTCTGTCACGAGGCTGTATCTCATGAACCGTGATAGTTGGACAGTTGAAATTTTCACAGATGATGTATTTCTGTTGCCGCTATAACAACAAATACAAAAGAAACAGAATAAAATTAATATTTAAGGGCTGATGTTTTTGCTCGTTTTTGCTCGATATTGATAACGGCAACAGGTAGACGCCTGAAATATTCACAGAATATTTAGTTATATATTGACTTTCTAAATAAATAATTAAATTAAAATAAAACAAATATATAAGGGGGGCTCCCATACAACAAACATGATTTTTTCCGTTTTTATAGATAATGGTACGGAACTCTTCGTGCGCGAGTCCGACTTGCACTTGGCCGGTATGTTTAAAGAAGTTCAAGACTATCGGTATAGGTCGTATCTGCCAGTTTCTAAGATCGAGTTTAAGACTACTGGACCAATAACATACATATGAAACAAAAACATAAACATAACTTCACGCCTAGAATCTCCAAGGGCTTAGGCAGAGTTGTATAGTACCTACGCCCACATTTACTAGGTATTTCCCCCATGTAATAAGAGCGCTATATTTTAGTAGAGTCTATATTTTAGTGTTCTGTGTTGCGTAATGCAAATTATTTTATTGTATAGATTCAAGTTTTATATCTGAACAGACAGCTGTGCTGCTGGGGAGTTTGTTGCGCCACTTCTTCTTCCCGGCTAAAGCACTACGAAGTGGTGAAGGGTGGGCGTTTTTGGGGGACTGTCTTATGTAATTTTTGGCGTTTGAAAAGAGCTGATTCTCAGCCTAGTTTGAATAAATGACTTTTGATTTTGATTTTGAGGGCTCTATTGGCACAAATTCAGACTCCGGGTCCAAAATAAATCTACACATTCACCTATAAAATTTCAAAATGGAATTAAATAAATAAGTACGCTTGGAAATATGTGTAGGTACCACACTTACTTAATTCCAAACATTAAAAGTGCAACATTCTCCAGCTCCATAATTACGAGATCCCCGAGTATGGCATAATCTTTTACCTTATTAACTCCCTTTGGTCTTGGCTAATTTGCCTAGAAAACGCCTCAACAGCCCTTGAGAGGCCGGTGACGACGACGTGACGCGAATTAAAGAACCGAACCGTTTTACGTTGCCGAAGCTCATTTAATACCAAAGAGACTTAAAAGGCCTTTGATATCTTTCTTTGAATTTCTAAGGTAAACTTAGCTATCGGTAAATATTTTTTTATGTTTAAATACGACTTTTTGTTTATTGCCAGTATTTTTTTAGTGACGCCGTGTTTTTTTGTATGTAGTGACGATGGAATGGGGCCATTATTATTATATTTAGTTAAGTTAGTTTAACGAACTTTTTTGCTTAGACCTCTCAGTCCTTAAAAAGCCGGTGACGACGTGGCTCGAATTAAAAGAACTGAACGGAACCGAGTCGTTTTACGTTACCGAAGCTCATTTAATACTAAAGATATTTAAAAGGCCTTTGATATCTTTTTTTGACTTTTTAAGATAGACTAAGTTATCGGTAAATAAAATACGACCTTCTTATTCGTTGACAGTATTTTTGACTCTGTGTTCTTTTTACAAGCTTTTATTTAGTACAAAATGGAGATCATTATTATTGTATTGTTTAAGTAAAAAAAACAAACTTGCTAAAATATGCAATAACTCCAGAAAAACGTCATCATCTTTGTAGTCTTTTCCAAACTTTGTTGAGATCGGCTTCCAGTCTAACTGGATGCAGCTAAATACCACTATTTACGTAGAGCGACTGCCTATCTGACCTCCACAACCCAGTAACTGGGTAAGACTGGTTGTTAGACTTTGTTTGGCTTCTGACGACTCGTAACGACTGTCAAAGATCTACAAATGACAGACAAACTAAAATGTTGAACGAAAAAAATGCACACCCCGTCTTATATTTCCACAAATCCGACAAAAGATCACATACTCGATTTATAATAAATATTCCTTTCATTGAGTCTTAAGTAAAAAAATCGCTTACTATTAATCAGAGGATTCAGAGGGCCTTATAAGCCGAAAAGGTTTTAAGGAACATTCAAAATCTTTTTGAAATCTATAAGGGCTTTGAAACGACAAATCTGGGGGAAAATGTCTGTCGTGTTAAAGCTTAAGAGGGCCGGGATGAAGCACTCAGATTCAACGAGGACTATTTATAAAGATTACTGAACCAACGTATATCGACTTAAGACTAAATAAACTGGAAATTCGTTTAAAAATAACCTTTTTAGGGTTCCGTACCTCAAAAGGAAACACGGAACCCTTATAGGATCACTTCGTTGTCTGTCTGTCCGTCTGTCTGTCTGTTTGTCTGTCTGTCAGTCTGTTAAAACCCTTTTTCTCAGGAATGCGTGGAGGTATCAAGTTGAAATTAATATTTTTTTATTAAGGTTTTTTTCTCCTGTAGCAACACTACAGCTAACAGCTGATTTGAATTTGTCCCTGTAATTTTAATTTTAAATAATAGATTTCCTTCTTAAATAAGGCCTATTTCCAATTGATTAACTAGTTTAAAGCGTAATTAAGTGTTTTCTGTGTTAAATTTATGCATTCAGTGCAAATTATGTGTAAAAATCTCATTGTGATTCGTTGACAGTTACTTTACCGGCTGAAGGTTGCATTTTCATCTTGAATATCAGGTACAGACGCCAGCAGGTCAAGCTACCCGAAACTGTCAAATTTTCCCAATCAATCTTGAACCTTAAGCTTTAACGATAAAGTTAAAAATCTATTAAAGAAATTTGACAGATTGTAGTAGCTTGATGTGCTGGCGTCTGTACAATACTATATTATTTACTTGGTAGTAGATTGTTTACGTTCTAATATTTTGCCTACAATTAATTAGACCACTTTTTCTTACGGCTACAGGTTTATGCCAATGACCTTAAACACGTAAACATAACCTTAATTCGTTTGGTGACAGAGCTTCTTTCTTTACAATCTAAACTTCATATTCCGTTCAACTAATCATCTGTTACTGTAATCACTACAAGACTTACTCTTTTCTCTTTTCCTTTTTTCTTTTCTCTTTACTCTTTAATCATGATTATGACTCGTAGCGCGCGGGCTCGCCTTGAAGAGTCCAAACTCACTCAGGCTTTGAGCGAATTAAAGGCGTCTAAAGAGCACTGTGACCAACTGATTAAGGAAAGGGATGAATGAAATAGAGTTCCTCGGTGTCCTTGAAGGGAATAGCAAGTTAAAAACAGAAATGGCTCAGTTATATATTCAACACACTGATGCCATAGCAGCCCGGGATAGGCTCCAAGTTGTTGTGGACGGGTTCAGCCAGTGTAGCAACGAGTATGAACAAGCTCTGAGTCACAAATATTTACTACAACAGCAGCTACATGAGGCTCAAAGTCAGATTGAACAACTTGAGACTACAAATCTTAACATCACAGCCTCGTTGAACCAAAGTCTATTCAATGAATTGGTACCTATAGCCCCATCTATGGTTTCTGCAATAAACCCCTCATATACAATAGATTTAACAGGTCAGGATGATTCAAAATCAAGTAAATCATTGAGGGTAGTTACAAATAAAAATAAACTTAAAAAATACATAAAAATTAATAAATACATAGTTAAAACTAAGAAAATGGTCAAAAAACAAAAGTTCTTCATCAAAAATGTAAAACTCAATAGAGAAAGGTTACATCTACTGAAACAATTGATATGTATTCAATTAGCTTAGAAAAAAGTACTAGGAAATACCAAATTGACACAGAAGACTTGCGGTATGAACTTGACCAACTACAGGAGAAACTTACTTCTATGACCATTAAATATACAGCCTCTGAAAACCAAATGAGGGAATATGTATTGGCAATGAATGAGCTGGTAAGCTCACAAACAAACAAATGTGAACTTTGTCAACCACCATCTATTGAACCCACACCAGACCATTCATTGACTATATGTGATACCACCATACCGCAGTCTTGTGCTAGTTTGCCAGTATCAATTACTAACTGTTTCCCTAAACAGAGTTTAAATAAAGAAATAGTATTATTTTGTGATGAAATTGGAAAGGATCTAGGCCACTTGTTGACAAATAAATATCCGGGTCACTCTATAATGAACTACTGTATGCCTGGTTGTTCTTTATTTGACATAATGAAAAATGTTATAAAATGCAATTTTAACCAGGATACTATAATATTAATATTTGTTGGTAATGTGAACAAAGGAGAATTACTCCAATATTATAGATCATTGTGCAACCTAAGTTTAAGAAAAATTGTGTTGTTCACATTCCCATATAGCCAAAGTTTGCCACAGGAAGAAAACAAACTTAGATCAGAAATTAATATGACATTGCATAATTTGACTTATAATAATAATTTATTTCAATTAATTGACACAATTGTTGGTAATCATTTTTATTTGACAAAGGATAGATTTTTTATGGATAGGTACTATCTTTCTAAATACTGTAAAAGACAGATAGCTGTGTCACTATCTTATTATTTTTCCATTTCAGCCAAGAATTTGGCTAAACAATTTGCTTCTATTGAGCAATGCGATGACATGTTAAATAATTCAGCCAATAATTTGGTAACAAAAATTGACATTAAAAATAATTTAAATTAGAAATTAGGACAATAGAGTCAACCTCTAGCAATAATGTACAGAATTGCAAAAATAAATCAAATAAAAGTTTAAAATCAGTCAATAGTATCAACCTGGTGCATCAAAATATTCAAGGATTTCTGAACAAAGATTTAGAAGTAGAATTATTTATGAATTTTAACAGTATTGATATTCTTTGTATAATAGAACATTGGCTTAAAAGCCACCAGTTCTTGTTAAATTTTAATAATCACCAGGTTGGTAGTTCGTTCAGCAGAGTAAATGCTATACACGGTGGCTCATTAATTTTAGTAAGTAACCAGCTTAAGTTTAAAGACCGTAGGGATATTGTGAGCGGACTGTTGAAATAGCCTGTATAGAATTGGAGCAGTTTATTGTATTAAGTGTGTACAGACCCCCTTCAGGATTGTATGACTGCTTTGAAAAGGTAATGGATGAAGTGTTGCACAAGATTTGTAACTCAAACAAGTCCATTATCACTTGTGGTGATTTTAATGTTAATTTGTTAGAGAACTCAGGTTCTTGTAGTAAAATAATAAGTCTGTTTCAGTCATACAATCTTATAAACCTGTTTTGGAGCCCACAAGAATAACCTCTACTAGTGCCACATGTCTAGATAATATTTATACAGATATTATACCAAGCCACAAAGAAATTATAAATTTACTTGATTCTGATCATTGTGGGCAAAGGATTACTATCCAAAACCGAAACAACAAAGTGGCTAAAAAGGATATCTCTGTTAACCCCAAAACAGCACGTCGCTTGGAAGCTTTTAAAGGTAAACTCATTGATAAATTACCAGTTCCATCTATTAATGATGATCTTAATCATCTTTATAATGTTTTTTTTAATATTTACTGTCAACAATTTAATTCCACATTTATTCCCAAGACTATCTCGGTTAATAGTAACGCATCTTTCAGTGATTGGGCTACCATGCAGTTCGAAGATTAAAAACAGTAGTAATGTAATTAAAACGACTTGGAATATTATTAATAGTGAAACGGGAAGGTCTAGGAACCGAAATACTGACTATAGCCTGTCAATTAATGACAACATAATAAAATCAGACTCACAAGTCGCCGTGGCCTATGAAAATTTATTTTTGGATATTCCCGTTTCAACTACTAAATCCCTAAACTCATCACCTTCTGTTGCTGAGTCTTTGCTTAAGGAAAATGTAAATGTTTGCGATTCGGAATTTCATTTTGAACAAATTACCTGTAGATATATAATTAAAACCTTTAACACTTTAAATGTAAAAAAGACTGCAGATCTGTGGGGTAATTCTGTAGAAGTTGCTAAGTCTATTATAGACATCGTAGCACCTACTTTAGCTCTTATCTTTAATAATTGTATTGACTGTGGGGAGTTTCCTGACCTCATGAAGAATAGTAAAATAATACCGTTGTTTAAATCAGGTAGTACATCAGACCCCACAAATTATAGACCTATTTTAGTACTACCTACCTTTAGTAAAATTTTTGAGAAATTAATTTTGGACCAATTGCAAAGATTTTTTAATAAACATAAATTACTACATAGCAAACAGTTTGGTTTTACAAGGGGTCGTTCGACTACTGATGCCGGTGTTAAACTGTTAGGACATATATATAATGCATGGGAAGATAAATGCGATGCCTTGGGCATTTTTTGTGATTTGTCCAAGGCTTTCAATTGCGTTTTTCATGAAACGTTAATCAGGAAACTCCGCCACTACGGGATCCGGAACACCGCTCTGGTTATTCTTACTTCATACTTGAGTAATAGGATTCAGAGCGTTGACGTCAATGGAAAAAGATCTGCCGGATCTATAGTAACAATGGGAGTTCCACAGGGCTCAATTCTTGATCCTTTCTTGTTTCTTATTTATATTAATGACTTGCCTTACCTCATAAAGGATAATCATGATAATTATAGTGTTGTTTGCAGATGACACTTCACTTTTGTTTAAACTTAAACGTCAGCAGCTGGTTACTGACGATGTAAATAGCGCGATCTCAAAAGTAGTTCACTGGTTCAATGTTAATAATAAATTATTAACATTGAACCAGTGAACTACTTTTGAAGTAAACTTCTAAATGATAAAAAACCAAATGCATTAAGTTTACGCTACCTCACGTTAGGCAGGTGAAAACTGATGTGTTGATAAAGGGCGAAGAATTGAATCCTGAAGAAAGCACAGTATTCTTGGGCTTAACTTTGGATGCTAAGCTTCAGTGGGGCCCACATATAGATAAACTGTCTAAGAAGCTCAGCTCCGCAGCATATGCTTTTAGAAAAATTCGTAATTTAACTGACAAAGAGACAGCCCGTTTAGTGTACTTTGCCTATTTTCATAGTGTAATTGTCGTACGGTATTCTGTTGTGGGGAAATGCCGCCGACATTCAGAATATCTTTGTTTTGCAGAAAAGAGCTGTACGATCAGTTTATAAATTAAGTCCAAGACACTCTCTCCGAGAGAAATTTAAGGAGATTAATGTAATGACT
Source organism: Tiliacea citrago (assembly GCA_963921375.1). Lineage (NCBI taxonomy): Eukaryota > Metazoa > Arthropoda > Insecta > Lepidoptera > Noctuidae > Tiliacea > Tiliacea citrago. Next base: position 13,305,739 of record OY992802.1, read on the forward strand.
GTACCTTTTCAGTATATTTTTGAAAATCTTTTATATGCCCATAAAAATATAAAATTGTTAAAAAAATACAGTGATATCCATAATATAAATACTAGAAACAAACATAAATTTGTTGTACCTACAACAAGGCTCAAGAAAATAGGTGGCTCGTTCCGATGTCAATGTATACGCTTTTATAATAAACTTCCAAGCCACGTTCAAGATCTAAGCCTTAATAAATTCAAATCATTCATTAAACGTAAGTTGTGTCAGAAAGCTTTTTATACCGTTAAAGATTATATTGAGGACAAAAAGGCTTGGGATTGAGCTGCTCCAATTTTTACTTATTGAAGTGGTTTATTTTTATTGTTTGATGTTTTTTTTTGCTAACTTTTATTATTTTATATACGTAACGTAATATATACGTAATGACATGATTATTTACTTGTAAAGTATTATATTATTTTAATTATTGTGAATGTGAACACTATGTGGGTTATTGCTCTTTTATTTTTATTTTCACTTTGTCTTTTATTCTCAGTTAGTGTTAATCATGGTCTGGCAGTTTGAGTCATTTAAGCGGCCTACCCAAATGTCCTTTCTTTGGTATTGATCGTCGCATCGTTGAGCTCCTTAAGTTCTGAGTAGAGCTGCACGATTACTGACAAATGCGTGCACTGACTGGTCAGGTCCACTCAATCTGTGTGGTTCTTTCCTCAAAAGACCATTTCAGACACCAATCTGCATGGCCTTCACATGATCTGACCAAGATTATGTCTGGACTTTAAAAGAGACTGTGACCTCTGAGTTTGTTTCGGCCTTTCTTCTCAGAGTAGTCAGATAGGAAACGCCGACCTCATCTAGTTTTAAAAATATGACTGACGTGTAAAAGTGTTTGTACAAACCTACTTACAGAAATAAAAATCATTTATCATTTATCATTTATCATATCGAATACGTAGGTCTACGGTCCCTTGGAGCTTCAAACAAAAAAAAACTGACCCACTAAAAAGTGAAAACTAAAAACTTTTTGTTTTTTCCACTGACTTCCGAAATGAAAGTTATTTTTCACTTTGTAGTGTTTTTTTGGAAGTGCGTTTTTTTTTTTATAAAAAGTTTTTCGTTTTCACTTTGTAGTGTTTTTTTGGAAGTCCGTTTTTTTTTTTGTGAAAAGTTTTTTAGTTTCACTTTTTAGTGGGTCAGTTTTTAATTAATATAAGTTTCAATTGCCTTATGTCAACTGTCCATCACTTTTTATAAAATACTAGCTGCGCTCCGCGGTTTCACCCGCGTAAGTCTCGATCCCGTGGGAATATCGGGATAAAGAGTGCCTATGTCTTAATCCAGGGTGTCAGCTACCTCCATACAAAATCTTATTAAAATTGGTCCAGCCGTTTGAGCGTGAAGAAGTAACAAACATACACACACACACTCTCACAAACTTTCGCCTATATAATATTAGTGTGATTGCTTTTCGCGATGCACGGGCGTAAATTGTTGAGGAGAACGGAAGGAGAACTGGAACTGATGGTGACTTCACCAAATGCAGTATTGACGAGCATAAATTGCTTAGCCACCATGATAAAGTGCCTAATCGAATCGAAATCGCGAAATACTTATTATTAAGTAGTTCCGGTGGCCATCTGTAATCTTCCTCATCAGTTCCACTTCACCAAATGGTGCTTTCCGAGTGCAACAGCATGAGTTACTATAAAAAATACTCAAATCGCTATAGGTGTGCCTATAAAATTTGAGGATTTCCCTCGATTTCCATGGAGTCCCCAGATTCTGATTTGGTGGCAATAGGACCACCTAGGGTGCATAGCCATTAAAAAAAAAGAATTTTCAAAATCGATCCACAATTGACAGAGAAATCGTAAACATACATAAAAAAAAACATATAACCTACTAAAATCAACCTTTAACACAATAAAAAAATACGGCTATCTATGCAACATATTTTAATACCGGCAAATAAATCAATAGGTACGTACCTATAGGGTACTTTCCGTTGACCTAGAATCATGAAATTGGCAAGAAGCAAGGTCTCATAAGTCATAAGTAAAGAAAAAAGTCTGAAAATCTTTAATTTATAGTTTTATCACATTTTTTTTATGTTGCGATTTTTCAGACTTTCATTTTCAGCTGGAGAATTGACCGTGACGTATCTCGATTTAAGGGAGAACTTGTTTTTCAAGTACAATGTTGTATTTGGTTTTTGGTATAAATTCATCCCAACTACGGAAACCTTAATTGTGCGTAGTCCGACACGCACTTGGCCGGTTTTTTTATGAGATGTAGACTTTTTTGAATAATTTCCCTATTTAATTTCGAAGGGACTTGAAGCTAAGTAATAACAGCCGCACGAGTCGATCGATCAGGGGGCCGATCGCGCTGTTTCTCAACATAATTACCGTTCGAACGGAACGTTTTTGGTTTTGGTTTAGTTTTGGTTTAGCTGATGTAAGAAACGGTATCGCGCTATTTTTTCTGAGCGACAAAATCGTTGTCGTTATCCAATACAGAAAGTTCGATCGATCGTTCCTCCAACGTAACTTCCAAAGTAAAGCTAAATCGTATCCGTTGAAATGATTAGACTAAAAAACGACGAAATGTGTCTAACGTAACGTTTTTGGTTGTGGTTTAGTTTTGATATTAACGTTCAAAATTAGCGCGATTGGCCCCCAGGTTAAGCCACGCTTGCCGTGGTTAGTCCGTAGATGGGTGACAGTCTTTACATACCAAGGATATTCCTTTGTTTCTGCGACATTACACGCTTGTGCACTACGTATAATGTCCTACGTATAGTCTCCGATGAGGTTGGCCGCCGCCGGCGCCGTGAACGAAACTCGGTAGGGAGTTCGCGATTTTGGGAGGCTATTATTAATAAACCATCCGGAATAAATTCTCTAAAAGGTGGTGAAAATTACATCAAAATCTTAATTGTGTATACTACGAGTAAAACCAACGAAACGAGATAAATTTCATGCTTTGGAATTCCAAATTTTAACTCATTTGAGCATGGTTCAGTTAACATTGCAAATAAAATTATTTTGTGACGTTTAGCGATAGTTTTTTCATTCAAAATATAATACTTTGTATCGTTGGCCTGAGACGAAAACGACTTCGTTTTATACTATTTAATAGATAAAGATACAGATACAGATTATACAGATCCTACGCACATAACATTGAACCAGTGCACTACGTAATTGTGTTGATTTTTGTATTGCATTGTATTGATTACTACTAAATACCTATGGTTGAATTTAATTACGTTCCCGTGTTTACTGAGCCATAATTTGGCCATTACTATCAAACTTTTCAGACAAAATATTTGTGGGAACCAATTAATTAATAAATAGATTAATAGTTCTAAGAATTTATTGAAACTAATTTTAAACTTAGATTTTTTATTTGCATGTATTGTAGACATTGACATCTAACCAACCCGCACTGGGCCCGCGTGGTAGATTTACAGCCCACTCCCTCTCGAAGAGAGGAGGCCTGTATCCCAGCAGTGGGAACATTATAGGCTGATTATGATTGTATGTTAAAGTCAGATTTCCCAGAAAAACTTTCTCGGAGACACCAAAGCACAGTAGGATAAAAAAGTGCATGTGTGTCGGCTCCGATTGAGATCATTTCTTTTCGCATAATGTTTTTTTTACTATATATTTTGGTATAACTGTTTTGGTATAAATTGTTATGGTATTTTTTTTTTTTGTTATGATTGTTTTTGGCATACAGTTGATGTGGATATAATTATCGTGTTGGATAATTTGTTTTGGCATAATTTTAATTCGCATAATGTTATTTGGCGTAATGACTATTAGCATAATAATGTTAAGTCATAAAAATTTAAGGGAATAACGAAAATCAATTTTAAGTAGGTTAGGATGCGGCGGGGTGACATGTACAATATGTTTTACATAGACATAGTTTTGTTTTTTTTGTGGTTTTTTGGATAGATTTGAGTGTGTTTTTTTGGGTTTTATTCCTTAGAGCAATATCACACTAATATTATAAAGGCGAAAGTGTGTGAGTGTGTGTGTATGTTTGTTACTTCTTCACGCTCAAACGGCCGGACCAATTTTGATAAAATTTTGTATGAAGGTAGCTGACACCCTGGATTTAAGACATAGGCTACTTTTTATCCCGGTAATCCCACGGGATCGAGACTTACGCGGGTGAAACCGCTTGGTGCAGCTAGTTGTATAAAAATGTGTAGTAGTGTCTATCATTGTAGGAGTTAATATGCGTATTTGTTATGCCTATACAAATTATGATTTAATGTCATTAAGGCTCTTATAGACCCACACGATATCGCAGTCGCGACAGGCAACGACATAGAAATTGTGCTACTAGTTTCGCGTCACGCCCGCGATATCGCACCAGTCTGTACAAGCCTTTATGCGTAAATATATTTATGCTATTGAATGTTATGGATATACATTATTCTAATTAGAGAAATTATGCTTGAAATAATTATGCGTAAGCTGTTATATATATATATGCGTATAGTGTTATACGTAAATATAGTTTGGATAAACAAAATTATGCCATGTTATATTATTGTTTAAAATTGTATGCACGACTGGAGTTTACTCCTTGAAAGGTGCGTAAGGTACGTTGCATTAATTGTAATAAATTAGTATGGTGTTTAATTTCACTCCTCATAAAATTTCCATCTCCATCCCATTCCCATCCATCCACCACCCACCATCCCCATCCCATTCCATTCCCATCCACCACCATCCAACCATCCATCCATCCATTCGTTCCATTTCCATTTTTTTTTCTCTCTCTTTTTTTATAATCATTAGAATCAGCATTACAACTCTCTAAGTTCATAAAATCCTACTGAATGATTATTTCAGAAATAGTCATTCAATAGGATTTCACGAAGAGAGTTAGTTGTATTGCCGATTCTAATGATTATAATCCTGTAAAGCCATATTTGTTACGGCCGCGAATCATATTTAGATCAACATACAACCTGACACTGACCTGTAAATTGCAAAAAACGTAATAAAATTTGAATTTCGCGGGCTACCTTAGCACACCCCCAAAGTATTATATGTAGTATGCCAAAGCGGCGGCGGCGGGCGCCAGATATTTCCTACGGTTTGGGGTAATAATCGGATGATGAAAATGATCAGGGGGCCGATCGCGCTAGGTCTCAACGTAATTACCGTTCGAACGGAACGTTTTTGGTTTTGGTTTAGTTTTGGTTTAGCTGATGTAAGAAACGGTATCGCGCTATTTTTTGTGAGAGTATTGTTCGATCGATCGTTCCTCCAACGTAACTTCCAAAGTAAAGCTAAATCGTTTCCGTTGAAATGATTAGCGCGATACGAAATGTGTCTAACGTTACGTTTTTGGTTGTGGTATTAACGTTCAAAATTAGCGCGATCGGCCCGCTGTTCTTGTCTGTTTCATGATAATCAAGTGAGAAGGAGTGAGTAACACATACACTATACGAGTTCGGAATTCCCAATAAAAAATCAAATAGATTTTATACCAAACGTATAGCTTGACTAAACTGAAGAGAATCCCGCGCGGGATTTGGGACGAAATTTGTTCGCACTGATCATCATCATCATCATCATTTCAGCCGAAAGACGTCCACTGCTGGACATATGCCTCCCCCAAATAAGGTTTGCCATAATCACCACGCTTGGCAGGCGGATTGGCGATCGCAGTATGGTGTTTAAATGCATAGAGAACGCTGCTGCTCATTCTCTAGTAAGTCCCTTAGTCGCCTTTTACGACACCCACGGGAAGTAATGGGATGGTGCTATTCTTTACCTCCGGTACCACACGGGACACATTCACACTGATAGTGTCAACTAATTTGTACAGAGCTTTACGAATAGTCCCGTGACTTCTCATTAACACAATCGACACGATCAAAAGTCGCGTCCCGAGTAGTATTCGCATCAGCGTACTCAGAGCTTAACTTTGATCATAAGCTCTGTATTCTCTCTTTCTCATTCATTGCTCTTATTTATTATTTGTTCACATAAACCTTTTTTTATTTGAAAGATAACTGAATTTTAATAACGTGAAATTTATTCTGCCATTTTTAAATGAAGTACTTTATACTTACATGTTATATCTTTTTCATGTACTCTTAACGTAAGTAAGGTTTAGTTGAATTAGCAGGCTCGTATGAGAACATTTTAGCGGAGAATTTAATTATCTAGGTTCATAATTAGATTAATTTCTAGTCATGTCTAACCTTGCTGATTAAAATTAAATAGAAGTTTCACTGAATTAGTTATACACATTGTCTTTTTTTTTTTAATAATAACTCACTCACTGGCAAAAATATGTTGACAATAAATTTTACGGAAAAAAATATCTTTTGAACGGTTATGAGTTTGATAACGAAAACTAATAGGGCTCATCCGAAGGATGGAAGAAAACTTATAGAAGAAGATTTAGATTAATACATTATGAGTGACGACGTGAATCATGGCGACAAACAGACACACTTCCCGACGTAATTATTTAATTACATTTTTTTAATATACACCGTGGCATTTTAATCGTATTACAACGGCAGCCCACTTCATATATCCAAAGACTACTTAATCAATCATGAAAGTAACTTTTTTATTATATGAATATTTTTTTTTTAATATTATTCATTATGACGCATGAAGTAGTTTGAAACACCCTGTTGTGAGAGCAATGAGAACCTTGCGCTCCATTCCGCACCACCCTTGGAACGCACGAATATTTTTTTTTTAATTATTCAAATGTTAATAAAAAAACCAGGCCAAGTGCGAGTCGGACTCGCACACGTTCCGTACCATTATCTATAAAAACGGCAAAAAAATCACGTTTGTTGTATGGGAGCCCCCTTAAATATTTATGTTATTCTAGTTTTTAGTATTTGTTGCTATAGCGGCAACAGAAATACATCATCTGTGAAAATTTCAACTGTCTAACTATCACGATTCATAAGATACAGCCTGGGGTCAGACGGACAGACAGACAGATGGCGAAGCCTTAGTAATAGGGTTCCCGTTTTACCCTTTGGGTCGTACGGAACCCTAAAAATCTATATACTTCTTTTAATCCGTTTTATTTCGTTGCCTTAGTTAACTATAACTTATAATAATAAGTAACACTTGAAGTGTGTGGCAAATAATCATCAAAAAAGTCCTAAACATAATTATTATTTTAAGAATTCTATATATTGGTAAATTGAAAACCTCGTAAGTTCGTTTGCGAGTTATTCAAACTCGTCATAGATGACGTTACAGACTACTTATCTTTTTTTTTTTGTGAAACGAGGGCGTGAGTTGCGAGGTTTTCTTTCCAAAAATGTAATAAAATAAAAATTACCAAAATTGCATTCCCGAGGTTTTCACTCTAAGGCGACGAATGGTAATACATAATTCTGGAAAACTCGTACCGAAAAGAGAGGATCGAAAAATGAGGATATGTTTCCTATATTATTATATATTTGTGAAATCCTATGTTTATTATATATTTGTGAATCTAGAGCACTAGCCAGTGTATAAACGAATAAAAAACCGGCCAAGTGCGAGTCGGACTCGCGCACGAAGGGTAAAGGTACCATTATCTATAAAGACGGCAAAAAATTCACGTTTGTTGTATGGGAAGTAGAAGCACCCTTAAATATTTGTTTTATTTTAATTTAATTATTTATTTTTAATGTGAATATTTATAACTAAATATTCTGTGAATATTTTAAGCGTCCACCTGTTGCCGTTATCAATATCGAGCAAAAACGAGCAAAAAAATCACGTTTGTTGTATGGGAGCCCCCTTAAATATTCATTTTATTCTGTTTTTAGTATTTGTTGTTATAGCGGCAACAGAAATACATCATCTGTGAACATTTCAACTGTCTAACTATCACGGTTCATGAGATACAGCCTGGTGACAGACGGACAGACAGACAAACAGACGGCGGCGGCGGAGGCTTAGTAATAGGGTTCCCGTTTTACCCTTTGGGTACTGAATCCTAAAAAATGCTCTGTCCGATATGTTATGTAAATATAAATATAATCAAACACCATCATCATCTGCCTAGCCTTTCCCAACTAAGTTGGGTTGGCTTCCAGTCTAACCGGATGCTGTTGAATTGAGCGACTGCCTATCTGCCCAATATCTGGGTAATACGATACCTCTTGGTAAGACTGGTTGTCAGACTTTTGGGCTTCTGAGGACCCGTAACGACCGTCAAAGATCCACGACTGACAACCGGGACCAACGGCTTAACGTGCTTTCCGAGGCACGGCGGAGTCTCGAAATGTAAAGATGGTCACCCATCCACGGACCAACCCCGGCCAAACCTGATGGATCGATCCGTGCGGCTGTTATTACTTAGCTATGAGCTTCTCAATAGTAATCAAACACCAATATCAGCCATAAAACATAGATTTCAATTTCAAATATTCACCAACTCCTAGAATTTCACTGTTCATACCGCGTCATGTTTTGCTTAGACAGGTGTCAAGTGCCTAACGGCCGTCAGTTTGATCTGCGGTCAGTCAAATCCAGGTCAGGACAACCTTTTTCTTTGTGCAGCTGATCCTTTGTGAGGCTGACAGCGTAAATAAGATATCAAACGCATGCTGATGTTTTTTGTTGGCATTATGCTTGCAGATACGACAGGCAGTACTGTAGTAGTGTGTTTTCGATTAAAACCTGTTTGAAAACTATTCGATGAAGTGTAAACAAAAGGGACGCCTTCTCCATTCGTAGTGTTAAAGCCTTTAATAGTTTACCATCGCACCTGGAGATCGATCTCATCTGGACGATCATTATTGCTAAAGAAAATATTCGTAAGACGTTATCGATGACTTTGGAAATAATTTGTATTCTTTGTGTGCTAAGTTTTAGATGTGTAACATTTTTCCTCACGCTTTCTGTGGGAGTGATTTCGTGAAAAGGGACGGAAATGTGTAATAGGAAGTGACAGCTTGAGCATGGAATAAGAAACTACTTTCTAATAGCATGAAATTAGTGTACTCATGGAATCAGTAAGTACTATAGGTATAGATTGTAAGTTGAAGGGGTAATAAATACTTCAGTATTTAGCTTTTAAAATTTTGAGGTTAATTTATGTCCCTGCTCAGTTGATTATTAGCAAGGTGAGATGTCAGATGTTACACATCATAAGCGACTACTTTACGGCTCGCACGTTTTTTGTTGTTTTTTGATGAAGACTTTTGTAGGCTCACTTTGTGCTCTTTCTGCACAGCGAACGAAACCGATTTCGTTACGCTTGGGTTGGTGACGCTGAATCGGGCATACTCGGCTCCAGTCGGTCGGTGACGCTGAATCGCGTATACTCGGCTCCAGTCGGTTTGTGACACTGAATGGCGTATCTTCGGTGCTGAATCGGGTATAATCGGCTCCAGTCAGTCTGTGGGGCTAAATCGCGTATCCGCGGCGCTGAATCGGGTATACTCGTAGTCGGTCTGTGACGCTGAATCGCGTATCCTCGGCAATGAATCGAGTATCCTCGGCTCCAGTCGGTCTGTGACGCTGAATCTCCGCTGAATCTTTTCATTGTTCTGAGCGCTGAATCGCGAATCGCGTATCCTCGGTACTGAATCGGATATACTCGGCTTCAGTCGGTCTGTGACGCTGAATCGCGTATCCTCGGCGCTGAATCGCGTATACTTGGCTCTAGTCGGTCTGTGAGTGTCAGTTTCAATCTGTCAAAAGTACAGAGACACTTTAGGGTTTTGATATTAATTGTCGCTGGGGTGAGGTTGCGTCTAGATTTAGAAAATATTTAGTTATGGGAATTACCCTTCAGGTATCCTAACATAGACACGCGCGAACACGCCTTTCTCGCGATCGCTTGTTTGGCGACTCCTTTAAGCCCGATAATCGCATTCTACTTGAAGCTCGCATCCTAACATTCCTAACCAAAAGCGAAAGTCTCGCGAGTACGCGATCGTCGTGTTCTTATGTCACTTTTTGTCGCACACCCTCTGTCGTTGCGACCACGCATTCCGGTTCGCCGAACAAAAATTGTACCACGGCCATACGCTTGCGTACGTGTTGCAGGCATTTCTCGCGTAAATTATCTTATTACAATAACTTATTAAGTAATTAGTCCCCACTTTAGCAGCTGTTTACACGCGTCAACTAACTTAATATTAGTTATTACAGTACACACAGTACCGACAAATGCGAATTTTAGTTTCAAACCGTGCGCATAAATTGTAATTCGCGGAATATTCTATTGTTGTACTAACAAGGTTTAAGTAACATTAACTTAATTAGGCTGTATGGTAAACCGCGGCTAAACTTCGACAGTAGCAATTCAAACAATAACACGAAGTACTTAACTTGATTATTCATACTTACATTGTGTGACGTCATAATTTAAGTGAAATTGTCGGTGAGAACTGTGTACCTAGTAAATATTTTATAAGACAGCAAGCCCGATGGGTTTTGCCGAGAAATTCTATAAAAACTTTAATTATATTTTAGTCCATTTAGGAGATGAATTTCAAAAAGCCCTCCAAAGTAATCACCTTCGTTATAAAAGGAACTCTTGTATAAAATTTCTTCCTTCTGGACTATGCGGTTTAGGTTGTGCGTAGCCAGTCAGTGAATTAATGAACTTATGACTTTATTATTTATGTGATTAAGAAGAAGAGTTATAAGATAGAGTATTATATTCTATGATTTATGTTAGAACATAAAGTTGTATTGATTGTGTACCTAGAGGTACACAATCAATACAACTTTAAAGGGCTTATCGAGACGAGGCAGACGAGGGCAGCAGAAACGCATCGAAGTAATTTGAATTTTCCGATATGTGACTACATCAAATTGTTTATACTTACGTATAGAACTGATCATTCTCCTGTCCCTATCCCAATTTATTTAGGGAAAACGCGAAACCGTATAGGTGTATTAAATTAATGTCGCCATTTAAAGCGGTACGCTGTATATTTTTGGGATCACTTGGCAGTGTCTCACTGCATTTGTTTTTGGGATCACTTGGCAGTGTCTCACTGCATTTGTTTTTGGGATCACTTGGCAGTGTGACAGTGTCTCACTGCATTTGTTTTTAAAGCCGGATTTACATTACGAAACCATTTGAAAAAAAACCGGTCAAGTGCGTGTCGGACCACGCACAATCAAGGGTTCCGTAGTTAGGATGAATTTATACCTAAAACAAACTTAACATTGTAGTTGAAAAACATGTTCTCCCATACATCGATATACGCCACGGTCAATTTTCCAACTGAAAATTTAAGTTTGTAATCGCAAAAAATGTTTTTTTATGTGATAAAACTACAAATTAACAATTTTCGGACTTTTTCCTTTACTTGTGCTGTAAGACCTTGCTTCTGCCCAAATTTCATGATTCTAGGTCAACGGGAAGTACCCTATAGGTTTTGATTTATTTCCGAGTATCGAAATATGTCGCAATAATGTCGCTTATATCGCCGTATTTTTTTATTGCGTTGACTTGGAGGCTTGATTTTTTTAGAGCTTCAAGGGACCATAGACTTACGTATTTGTTATTAATTTCAACTTGATACCTCTACGCGTACCTCCACATGCTGTCTGACGCTGGTTTTTAACCGACTTCCAAAAATGAGGAGGTTATATGTTCGGCTGTATGTTTGTTTTTTTTTTTTTATGTATGTTTACCGATTACTCCGTCAATTGTGGACGGATTTTGAAAATTATTTTTTTGTTTGGAAGAGTATGCTCCCGAGGTGGTCCCATTGCCACCAAATCAGAATCTGATGAGGGAATCCCATGGAAATCGAGGGAAATCCTCAAATTTTAATTTTATAGGCATACCTATAGCGATTTGAGTATTTTTTGTCGTAACTCCGTGCATTTGCTCTCGAAAAGCACCATTTCGTGAAGTGAAACTGATGATGAAGACCACTGATGGCCACCGGAACTACTTAATAATAAGTATTTCACCGTTGCGATTCGATTACGCACTTTAATATGGTTGATAAGCAATTTATGCACGTCAAAATGCATATGGTAAAGTCACCATCAGTTCTCCTGGTTCTTACCAGGAGAACTCATCAATAATTAACGCCCCTGCATCGGGAATACCAATATTTTGTAAAAGGTGATGAGCATTTGACATTAGGCTATTGTTAATTAGATAAATTACAAACTGACCCACTAAAAAGTGAAAAATAAAAAACATTTTACATAAAAAAATCAACCGACTTCCAAAAAAACACTACAAAGTGAAAAATAACTTTAATTTCGGAAGTCGGTGGCAAAAAACTAAAATACAGATCCACAGACACCGACTTCCGAAATTAAAGTTATTTTTCACTTTGTAGTGTTTTTTTGGAAGTCGGTTGATTTTTTTTTCTAATGAACCTTCAAGGTCAAGTGTCGAGTACAAACAAATTTAACATACCTAATACATAAGTTTTATACTTATTAATAAACTAGTAATCAAATATATTTACAAACACAAAAAAAAAACACGAAAACAACAAGAACTGTCCCAGCAAAACCTGTTCTTAGCTATTAGCTAGATTGATCCATGCACGGTGCACTAACAAAGCGCTACTGGCCGCCGACAGCGACGGCAACGGAGAATACACTGACAGTTTATTTAGTTTAATTAAAAAAAAAAAAAAAAAAGGAGTGTGTATTATGCAATCTCAACGCCGCCGACTGTGCGTTACAGTCGCAAGTAGGCCAGGCACAGCGGGTAAGTACAAAAACAACGCGTTAAGATTGAACAAATGGTGGTAAAAAAACGAGCGAGCCACAGTAACCATCTGACATCTCACCTTGGTAATAAGCAACTGAGTAGCGACAGAAATTAACATCAAAATTTAAAAATCTAAATACTGTAATATTTATTCGAATAATTATTAATTACAAGTGATCGCTCACGGGTCGAAATTCGACCCCCTCTACTTACAATCTATATCCTAGTACTTACTAATTCCATGAGTACACTAATTCCATACAATTTTTTTTTTAACGTTGCCCCACTCTCGGAATTTCTCCTGTATTGTGGGGTGTACGTTACCCCAGCAGGAAAGTGTCTCCTAGAGTTATATGAGTGGAACATTTAATTGGTGCCTTAGCTGCTGTAAATGTGCCCCAACATAAAAAATGTGTGCCCGCTGTCGTTTTGGAAAAAAACGGAAAAAACGATTCCTGCTGGGGTAACGTTTTTCTAGCAGGAAAATTCTAAACGAATGATCAGAGAGTGAAAAATTGTGCATGGCCAGATAGCTTATATGTGTGCCAAAATGTGCCCCCATAAATAAAATCTGTGCCCCTTCAGGCTTTTGAGATATTGCATTTCCTGCTGGAGTAACGTTTTGCAGAATCGTATATCTCTAAAACCATTGCATGTGCCCCTGTAGAATAAACATACACGAGTAGCTCTTAATGTGTGCCCCTTAGTGCCCCAATTAGATTTAAGAAAATATTTGTAGTTTTCAAGTTATCGCGGTTTTATGAAAACCCGAAAAAACATCGCAGCGCCTAAATGAGATAAGGTATAAGTTCGCTGAAAATTGTATTCGGTCCTTCTTGACGCTAATAATAACCATACAAAGTTTCAAAACTGTTCATGCATGCGTTTTTGAATAATCTTGCTAAAAGTCAAAACGATGGTGTCATAACTTTGACGGCAAAATACAAGGAACCGGCTCAATCCCAGATGTGTAGGTGTAAACCAAAATCTTGTGCCTTTAGTCAAAAATATATGGTGAAAATATTCAGCTTGGAATGTTTCGCATTAAGTAAATATTAACAAAAAACCAAAATATGTAAACAACGGCTGGTTATCCGACCAAATTCGAATGACTACTAAAAAGCGATGGATTCATACATATCGATGACCTTCTTTATTGGACGTATTATACCTGAGCTGTTGTCCTTACAGTCACGTTCAAAAGTTTTGGGGGCTAATTAAAAATATATATTAAATGCGCCTTGTGACCATATTAAATGAAACAGCTTGTTGATGTGGAAATTATTATTTTTATTCCCTTCATTTTTCTTTCGTTCACACATAAATTACTGGATGTATTTTAATTAAATTTAGAATGGAGAAGATAGCTTACCTTGGAATAGCACTTAGGCTACTATTTATAATGTACTTAATCATGTGTAAAGTCACAGAAACAGCTAGTGGAATATAATCCAATAACAACTTTATTTTGTTACTTACTAGCTGCGCCCCGCGGTTTCACCCGTGTAAGTCTCGATCCCGTAAGAATATTGGGATAAAAAGTAGCCTATGTCTTATTCCAGGGTGTCAGCTACCTCCATACCAAATTTTATCAAAATTGGTCCAGCCGTTTGAGCGTGAAGAAGTAACAAACATACACACACACTCACAAACTTTCGCCTTTATAATATTAGTGTGATTACTTTTCTACTTCAGTGTACTCAGGCACAACACGTGTGAACCGGTTAGTGAGTAAAGTAAAGAAGGTCATCGATATGTATGAATCCATCGCTTTTTAGTAGTCATTCGAATTTGGTCGGATAACCAGCCGTTGTTTACATATTTTGGTTTTTTGTTAATATTTGCTTAATGCGAAACATTCCAAGCTGAATATTTTCACCATATATTTTTGACTAAAGGCACAAGATTTTGGTTTACACCTACACATCTGGGATTGAGCCGGTTCTTTGTATTTTGCCGTCAAAGTTATGACACCATCGTTTTGACTTTTAGCAAGATTATTCAAAAACGCATGCATGAACAGTTTTGAAACTTTGTATGGTTATTATTAGCGTCAAGAAGGACCCAATACAATTTTCAGCGAACTTATACCTTCTCTCATTTAGGCGCTGCAATGTTTTTTCGGGTTTACATAAAACCGCGATAACTTGAAAACTACAAATATTTTCTTAAATCTAATTGGGGCACTAAGGGGCACACATTAAGAGCTACTCGTGTATGTTTATTCTACAGGAGCACATGCAATGGTTTAGAGATATACGATTCTGCAAAACGTTACTCCAGCAGGAAATGCAATATCTCGAAAACCTGAAGGGGCACAGATTTTATTTTTGGGGGCACATTTTGGCACACATATAAGCTATGTGGCCATGCACAATTTTTCTCTCTCCTATCATTCGTTTAGAATTTTCCTGCTAGAAAAACGTTACCCCAGCAGGAATCGTTTTTTCCGTTTTTTTCCAAAACGACAGGGGGCACACATTATTTATGTTGGGGCACATTTACAGCAGCTAAGGCACCAATTAAATTTTCCACTCATATAACTCTAGGAGACACTTTCCTGCTGGGGTAACGTACACTATTGTGGGTGCGTTTACAAACATTTCAACTCACATACACAAATAGCCAGACCCGGAACAACTACTTGTAGGTCATACAAATTCATTCCGTGCGGGAATCGAACCCGCGACACGCAGCGCAGCAGTCAATCGCTTAACCACTGCGCCAACCGTGCCGTCAGTATATTATAAAGTACTTATATTAAAGTAATTACATGCTATTAAAAACTATTTACTTATTCCATGCTCAAACTGTCACATCCTGTTACACACTTCCGTCCCTTGTGACGAAATCACTCCTACAGAAAGCAAGAAGAAAGACACATCAAAAAAATAAGTAATGTGTCCGTTTATGTTTGCGACAGGTCTCACAACTGCGACGGCACGTAAAAGCCGCCGAAGTTGTGAGTTGCACAAAGTTAGCTAGTCATTGATAGTTTCATTTGTAAATAACTATCTATTTACTAGTGAAGCTATCAATGAATAACTAAGTTTGCCTTACTAAATTCGTAATGTAAATTCGGCGTAACGGTATGAACAGTGGGATGTTGGCGTGTGATCCCAACTTTTTATCGTAAAATATCGTACAAGGCAGCGTGTGAACTCTTAGGCCCGTTTGTACCACAAATGGCTAAATACGTTTAACGATTGATATGAGGTTGAATACTCTGCTCGATTAAAAAAATGAACATTTTTAAAACTTTGGTCGAAGTGCGAAGTGAAAAAAGCACACAGAACGAAATACAGAGAATTTTGACTTAAATTGAGAATCCAAAAAGAAAAAAACAATTACAGCAGAACGAAAGGCTGCAAAAACATTTGCTACTGAAAAATGACATGGATACAATTTCTTTCCTAAGCGGAATAGCATAGTACGTTACTCACATGTCTAATAAATAATCAAGAAGATTTATTAATATGATTAACCTGTACAAAGATTTGTTACTGGTTATAATTAAAAACATAATTGATTATTATTTATGTTTTTAGTCTGTAACTAAGCGAAATTCAATTATTATTGTCACATTTCAGAGCAGTGTTGTGTCAAAGGTATCAGTACCTACATTATAACATAACATATGTAACCTCTTTTTTTCTCACTACCTGTTTATTAAGATATCTGTGTAACTGTTTGTTTTCCCGAATTAAATAAATAAACAAAACATCAAAATGTAGACTTAGTTTGCAAATAAATCTTTGATTTTGACTTTGCTCCGTCGAAATAGAAATCCGCCGAACAAGTTCCTACCGCAGAAGGTTTTTGTCAAAGTAGTGTTTCGCGAAGGTGTCTGTTGTCGAATTAAGTTCTGTCGGTCTATAGTCGAATATAATTATATTCTTTAGAAGCAATGAGTAGTCGAAGTATTGTTTTACGAAATTGGGACCGTGTCGAAATAATTAACTGTCGAAATTCAGTATGACACTCGCATAATATGTACTTATTTAAAAGATCATCGTTGTTGTCGAAGAAGTATGTCGTCGAAGTTCGAAGAAACGCTTTGTCGGAGTTCAGTAATGTCGGACTTAAGGTATTTCGAACTAAAGTATTGTCGAAAAGAAGACTTATCGGAGTTCTATATTGACGAAATAAAATCTTGTCGTATTACGGTTTGTTAAAATTCAGTTTGTTAGTCATTTCCATAATATTATTAGTTCACTGATTCCGTTGGGCGCATGTCCAGAAGACATCCTAATATCAGTCGAAAGACGTCCATAATACAAAGACTATAAGGCTAGCTACAAGGACCAGCCTTGTACCCCCCGGATCCAGCGAATTCATATTCATATCAGGTCGATAAACGGTTCCCAGAACGGTTACCGGTTTCCCAGGTAGAGTCGAAAAAAAAAATTATGTGTTATAAAATATAATCCTTGTTTTTTTCTATTTAGTGACTTTTATAATCACAATGCGTATGACATTCCTATTATACCCTAATTATATAATCAAAACATATACGCTGCTATGGATTATATTCGGGCCATGAACCTGAACAGACTCTTCGCATCATCACCAGTTGGTTGAGGCAAAATTCTATGGAATGTGACTAAATCAAGTCAGCTCATCCTCAACACCCGAAACATATCATTTCTATCAGACTCATATCCAACACAGTCCATCAATAAGTGATGTAAGTCTTCCACAACTCCACACAATTAGGCGAGTTAGTTTTTTTCATCATATATGCAAACTTATTACATGGAATGTGTCCAGATCTGAGTCAGATCAGTCTATGAGCACACATTTAATTTTCTATTTAGTTATTTATTCATGAATCAAGACACACGAAAAGGCTGACCCTGCATTGTTTTATACCAGATCCCTTTATCCAATGAACACACATACATAAACTCACGCCTTCTTCTCATGGGGGTAGGCAGAAACTATAGAACGCCACCTGCTACGCTCCTTACATACTCCTTTTGCTTCGCCTACGTTCATACATCTGGTCATACACGCACGCCGATTGCCAGTACTACGTACCTGACCTTTCTGAAGAACATCACCAATTTGGTCACTATATTATGTCCTCCTAGGGCGTTTCCACTCACCTCTGCTTTATAAATACCTTTTGTTAGTCGCGTTTCACTCATCCTCTCAACATGACCAAACTATCTAAGCAAACTCTTTTCAATTTTTGTTTCCAATGAACGTTTATCAAAATACTCCTTCCAGTCATTGTAACACTTCTTTTTAAATTTTGGTAAAACTTCTGCATAATCTAGCGTTACATTAATTTATTTTCCATTTTTAGCTGCATATTTTGCCAGCATGTCAGCCTTTTCATTGCCCTGTACCCTAATATGCGATGGAACCCAATGCAGTCTCAATATAACACCCTTCATAATGAATCCATAGATCTTAGATAGAATAACATAAGCTAGCGATACACCTCTTTGTCCTGAGACGCATCGTGCTAAATGTTGTAAAGAACGTTTGCTGTCTGTGCAAATAACAATTTATTATTATGTTGACTACTGTTGCAATAAGACAATGCTTCAGAGATCGCAATAAGCTCCAGCGCCATAATGGACGCATTCTTAACTATTTTAAAGCAATTAATTTCACAACCTATTGGCTCATTAAATTCTTATTTAACCGAAAAATCTATCAGTATAACTAATAGAATAGAATACTAAGTTAGTTTTAAGTTAGTCCTATTTTCACCGACAAAGTTCCTTATAATCGGAAGTCCGCATCCAACTTTATGTTGCTCTTGTGGTTTCATAAACTATTTGCAATTGGTGCACAGCTCACGAACGCACTACGGCTCTAGCAAGTTTCATACTAACAAATATGTGTTTTGCGAATTTGATCCTTATTGCAACTAGAAGTTGTCCAACTGACAGGGTGTCAGGAACGCATTCACTCGACGGCCGGACTGTAACGACATTTAAATTCAAAGGCCACTTAAAGACCATGATAACTAAAACCGACTGAGAACCGACGGGCGACCCCTTGGCAATTCGAAAGTGCCTGTTTTTGGTTTATTTGAAATAAAAGCTTTGAGTTTGAGTAACAGAACTTTCGGTAAATATTTTGAATTTATTATGACGACACTTCACAAGACCCAGCTTTTGTCCGCGGTTTTGCTCGCGTGGAGGTCGGAAATTATCCCACGGAAACGTACTACCGGTATTAATTCACCTGTGTTAATCCTGGTTATTAACTATCTGTGTGCCAAATTTCATTCAATTCCGTTCAGCCGTTTTTTCTATCGTAGCACCATAATTATATTGTTACGCGTAATATTTTATCTGTGTTAGCTTTTATAAAGTATTAATTTCAATGATATTATGATCTAAAGGCATATTTTAATGAAATGCCCAATTTAAATAACATATTTGATTGAATAAGGATTATATAATAATAATTATAAGCTTCGGAAATATGATCTTTTTATCGAATTTTGAAATATAAAAATGGTTGTTGTGGTTCATGATTAGAAGATAGACATATGCTACCGCGTAATTTTTGTTGATATCTTTAAGAGGTACAATTTAGTACTACATTAAGTTCTCGTATCTCTTACGGTTTACGCGACTCACGCCAGTAAAGCTCCCAATCGGCATGATTTTTTCCGACATTTTCATAATCGTGTCATTACAGCCAACTTACACAAAACCTTAATGATTTGTACACCTCAACCTTCCTCATGAATCACGGCGTCCATTGGTGAAAACCGTTTGAAAATTTGTGCAGTAGTTTTTGAGTTTATCGCGTTCAGATAGACAGACAGACCCAGCGGGGGACATTGTTTTATAAAGGCTCTTACAAACACACGCGATATCGCGGGCGCGACATGCACCGACAAAGGAATTGTCTTTGTCGGTGCCTGTCGCGCCCGCGATATCGCGTGAGTGTGTAAGAGCCTTAATATGTAAGGACTAGCGACCCGTCCCTGCTTCGCACGGGTGCAGTGTTGTACCTACTGATGTGGCGACATGACATAAAAATTTTGTGCTTTATTAGTATTAATGTTTCAGTCAAATTCAGTGTTTCTTAACCTGTTCATCTCTGGACTATACCAAAAGTCTCTTAATCGCTACGCTTACTTAGCACGGCGAACGTACGCCAGCGTGGGCGGAATCCACGATCCAATTTGTAGTAACATCAACCCGAATATCACTAATTTAGTTGCAATAAAGCAACACCAATCTCCACATTAAGAATCATATGCTAACGCATTTATAATAACGAAAACAAAATACCGACGTATTTTTTATATATATTTTGTTTTTGTAGTACTAAAATAAATAGTTTTTATTAAGGGTGTCCTTGATAATTGCGCTTGATTTCCTAAGGGTCCGTGGCTGAAAAGATTAGGAAACACTGCTCTAAATGATGGTGAAAACTGCACCAAAATCTGTTTTGTACCTTAGAAACAATAAGCGGTAACAAAGACTAACACCAAAAGCAGCAAGCCAATGAACACACTGTGACTGCTTTATGTTCCAAAACATACGTGTTTAATTAAAAGATAAACTATAAAAGTCATAAAAAGAGCATTAAATACCGCACTTGTCTGTGGCTTCACGGACGGAATTGTTAAATAATATTTTATGCCCACTTAAAAAACCTACTGTTGCTTTGTTTATCACGATTTTGGGGGCCTACAGCTTTTAATTGCGAGGACCATAATTTAATAATTACTGTTTGCAGTTTAATGAAAAAGTATGGTAGCCAAACAGGAATAAAGGCTCGTGCAGGCCCGACGTGACACTGGTGGAACAATTTTTACTAAAAACTTCAAATCAAATCAAATAATTTATTTGCATTACACATGTTAAAATGGTGTTACAGGTATAAAAGGTACATTGTATTATAACCTAATGAGGTACGCAAATTAATATATTAGGTACTAATCGCAACATTGAATATAAAGAATACATTTTAAATTGAGTTACTTGAAAAAAAGAATGTCAAAATAAAATAAAAAATACACAAGTCAAATCAAAATTTAAATAATCATTATATTTGTGGTGCCATATCAGAATAAAATCAGTCATTTAAATAATCATTAGTTGATTTTGCAACTAGGAAATCGTGCAAACCTAATTTGAATTGGTCTTTACGGAAATTGTTCGACCGATATAGCGTATAGCGCCTTTACGTATTTCTAGCAATGTATCCCGTCATCCTGCGGGGTAATTGCAAATTACACTTACCAATGGTTTTCATTTTGACAATTCAACGACATTCATTGCGTTATTAACGCTGTCTACGAATTGCAGACGAATTTTTCAAACATATAAAGCAATGGAATAGCCATTCCTTTCAAACTTTTGGATATTGATTGGCAGCATGTTACGCAAGTAGGGTCTCAGGTGCTGGTACATTTACTTTGTGCTGTCAACTTTGCCTTGCTGAACATAAGAAATATTACATAATCAGCCGATAATGTTTCCACTGCTGAGACACAGGGACTCTACTCCGAAGAGCTAATCCGAAGTATCCGCCGAATGTTCGGCCGTTTTATGAGTCCGCGTATCACTGGTCAGTTTCCCTCAGTCGTCAGTTTATTTAATTCGCCAGTTTCGTTGATTAGTCAGTTTCACTGATTGGGCAGTTTTGCGGATTAGACATTCGCGTCAATTCGACAGTTTCCAGTGTTCGCCAGATTCGTTGATTCGTCAATTTAGTACAGTCAACGAAAAACATATGTTTACGTTTAAGTAAACAAAAGTGGATCATGTAAGGAATACCTAACCCAATTAAAATCATACTTAAAGTATAACTTCCAAAGTTTCCTTTTTTAAATAGTCCTTACCCGACTTTAACTCACATTTTTTTATGTGAAACATTTATAGGCGCACGCAAAACCGATTGCTGGCGGGGCGACGCGTGCCGCGTGGCGATCGGCCACTATACACTTACACAGTCTATATGTAGTAGTGTGTAAATGTGTGTGTAATGCGATGTTTCACATCTGCCAGTCGTCCCGTGACGGCTCATATTTTTTTTCTTTCGTCGTAGTCACCGTCGTAGTATCGGCCGAACATTCGGCCGATACTTCGGATTTATGTTTGGAGTAGACCCTCCTCTCTGTGAGAGGGAGTGGGCCGTAATCCACCACGTGGGGCCAGTGCGGGTTGGTAGATGTCACAAGCCTTCAAATGTTTGGTTCTAGGACATGCCGGTTTCCTCACGATGTTTTCCTTCACCGTTTTGAGAGGGCCTCAAGTCTGCTATTACAATAGTGTCAGAATGGTCGATCATTGATTTCATAATTGTTGATTTTGACAAGTTTGGTAATCTACTATTATAATGGCGTCATTATGGCTTTCCAATGGTCGGCCACTGACACTACATTGAAAGAAATTGCATATATTGGTAATCTCGCACATAATTACAAATGAATGACATTTCTAATAATTGGTTTTATAATAATGGCAATACGACAATGCCATTATAATAACACAATTATATTACGAGAACATTGACCGACCAATGATCGACCATTATGAATTTACCAGAACTAAATAGCAAAATGACAATGGCATGACAATGGGATCGTGTTGGAATGACTGAATTTATAAAAATAGCAGACTTGGGCCCCTGTGCTGATGAAATAAAGACAGACAAAGTAAAGCACCTGTCTCGTAAGTTGAGGTCGTTACCACTGGGCCACCACTTATGAGATGAAGAGATAAGAAATATGCCTATCCTATAAACGAATGTAACGAACGTCGAGGCGTAGACCGTGTATTTTTTTATCTGCCTTGAAACTAGAAGTAAAAGTCAAGGGACAACCAGCGGGGCGAGCACGGCCTACTGTGACATGACTTGAGTCACACGTTTTATCACAGGTTGAGCGATTAAACTGTTTTGTCATAAAATACTAGTACAAATTGACATGACAAAATTTATCATGTCTTGTCACAAACGTCTTGGCACGCCCGTGCCGGCCCGCAGAGAGATCCAATAAAATTCTACTTTGTCATGTTTTTATTGATCTCGTAATGGGGTCACGAGTTCAAAAAGAAAGTTTGACTACTAAGCTTGTACCTAAGTATATCTTTGACAAATCTCTTTGTAATGCCCTCTTGACCCACAATTGGAGGAATAAAATCTTATTACAATAATTCCGAGTTCAATGTTAAAAAGTATTATACAGGGAGACAACAAAGGAAATAACGAAGTTTTGTGTGTTACAGAAGACTTGTAAATGGTCCTCTTAACCCAGATTGAGAGTAGTTTTGTAAACACTAAATATGAACTTCAGGTCATATTTTATTGAAAACTAGACCTTAGTCGCTGTTAAATAGGCTTCGTTTGTTTTTATTAGATAAGAAAACTTTTCGCCTACCATGAAAGTGTATGATATAAGTTCCCTATGATTTTAATACTTTTTCAAGTCCTATACTTGATACCAAGTATTTGGGTAGGTTTGGGTGGCCAGATAAGGAAATCACCGACCGAAAGCACCGACGCACGATCACGCGCATGAAAAAAGCACATACAGTACAAATATGACAAAAAATTTATCCAAAGACAAGATATCATTGGAATTGTCCAGATTGTTTGATTAACTTATTACCCCGCGTTAACACCAAATTATAAAACATGTCATCTACATGTTTTGTCTATTGTTCTCGTTTGTCGTTTAGATACACCACTTCTTCCCAGCAAAAGCACTAGGAAGTGGTGAAGGGTGGGCGGGCGTTTTTGGGGGACTGTCTTATGTAATGTTTGCCGTTCGAAAAGTGCTGATTCTCAGCCTAGTTTGAATTGACTTATGATTAGACTTTTGATTTTTTGACACCCTAAACAAGCTGTATTCAAAACTTATAGAAATCTTGTCAAAAAGGTAAACAAAATTGTTAACAGGAGATGTCTGAAACATTGAGAGAGAGGGGCTAGAGGGGCTTGTGGCTAAGTAATAACAGCCGCACGGGTCGATCGTTCAGGTTAAGCTACGCTTGCCGCGGTTGGTCCGTGGACAGGTGACCATCTTGACATACCAAGACCCCTCCCTGCCACGGAAAGCACGTTACCCGGTCCCGGCTGTTATTTGTAGATCTTTGACAGTTATTACGGATCTTCAGAAGCCTGAAAGTCCGACAACCCAGTATTATCAAGGGGTATCGTGTTACCCAGTAACTGGGTTGTGGTAGTCGCTCCATGTAAAATACTGGTATTCAGCTGCATTTAGTTAGCATGCAGTGACGGATTAAGCAAGCACGGGGCCCGTTGCTAATTCTATCGAGGGGCCCTTTATCTGGTATCTTAAGGTGGATCCGCAGCTGTAGCCCGCGAAATTTAAATATTCTTAATTTTTTTGCTACAGGTATGCAGGTCAGTGTCAGGTTGTATCTTGATCAAAATAAGATTCGCGACTATAACAGATTACGTATTTACAAAATTATAAACATTAGAATAATTAATACATCTATCTAAGTTAGATTTGTTTAATTGAATAACTTTTTCATGAAATCATGACATTGGGGATTGGATACGCGGGGCTCCCTTTTGCGCGGGGCCCGTAGCAATTGCTACTCTTGCTACGTGGTTAATCCAGCACTGCTGGTTAGACTGGAAGCCGACACAAAAATAGTTAATAAAAGGCAAATGATGACAAGTCTGAAATATCGTCATTACATATATGATACATGTTTTAAACACGGCATGTTTTTGACAAGCCTTTTAGAAGACCTGTTGAAAACAAGTTTCACTATTATGAGTGTAAACGGAAGGTTAAAATGTATTCAAAGTCAAGGTATTATCATTAGGACCGTCATCAGTCAGACATCTCAAATATGCTAAGAAGTTTCTACTCAACACCAGCAACATAATATTATGTATATTACTTTAGAGATAATGCAAGGCTTTGACAGACGCCATCTTTATCGCGCGTCGAGGCAAAGGAGCCTTGTGTTACAGCCTTATTGAAGACAGCCGCTACGCGTTAGCATGTCGTAGAAGAATTGTATGTGACTGCAGCTCTTGTTAGTAATTTCAATAAGGCGACGAAGAAACTATCGTATTTCCAGGGTTATTTTAATGGGGATGCTGTGTGGCGTAATCTCAAACTATGAAAAAGTCTGAACGTGATTATTGATTTTTAGGTTATACTTGAACTTACAAAATTTACAGAGCGAAACGTTGGGAAGTTTCTAGGCACTTGTTGTCCATACCATGTCCAATGGTTTTTTTTACGGGTGGAAAATTACCAAATGACTTCTCCCGCTCTGGGTGGAGCGGGAGGGCAGACCTGTCAGACTTTTACTGACTAAAACCCACCCGTGTTTTTTCCGTTGCCTGTGTGCCAGGGCCACGATATCCCTTTCGGACAAACTCACAACCCTGGCAGGCATTGGCCCTAACAGACCCCGTTAGTTGGTGCTGACATCTCTTTGAGGCGCGCGTGGAACACAACGCGCCGTCGACCCGGGCTGTCCTTATCGGACGGTGAGCTGCCTACCATCCGCAAGCCCGCGCCTACGGTGGCCGGGAATCGGCTTGCGACTCCCGACGCCCGGGGCGTTTTTTGCGGCGACTAGGGGCGCGAGGGCGTAAAGAGAGCTGCGTCGCGCTACCATAACGCCCTCGTCAATTCGTACGAACGACAGGCTAGACTCTGTCGAAGTGCACCAATTTCACACTTGCGTTTCGTTGTCAATTGACATCCCGTATTAATAAAGTATATTAATAAAATGTAACTGAATTAAAGCACATTGTGAAAGTAGTTGGTTCAGAATCGATTACTGTCATTTTTAGGGTTCCGTACCCAAAGGGTAAAACGAGAACCCTAATAATAAGGCTCCGCGCGCCGTCTGTCTGTCTGTGTCTCTGTCCGTCTGTCACTTGACTGTATCTCATGAACCGTGATAGTTAGACAGTTTAAATTTTCACAGATGATGTATTTCTGTTGCCGCTATAACAAAAAATACAAAAAAAAAACAGAATAAAATAAATATTTATGGGGCCTCCCATACAACAAACGTGATTTTTTTGCTCGTTTTTGCTCGATATTGATAACGGCAACAGGTAGACGCTTGAAATATTCACAGAATATTTAGTTATATATTCACTTTAAAAATAAATAATTAAATTAAAATAAAACAAATATTTAAGGGGGGCTCCCGTACAACGAACGTGATTTTTTTGCCTGATAACTAATTTAATAAATAAACAATGTTTTATACATGATAGTAAAAATTAAGTGTATGTATTAAAATTACTCACCTACTTTTAATCCTATAGAGCAGTGGTTCTCAAACTTTTTTGACGACGGAACCCTTTTGGAAAACGAAATATTTGACGGAGCCCTAAAATAATCAAAAATTGTTTATGTTTGTTAGTCTTTATTTAATAATCATATTACTTGACATTAACATTTGCATGTTTTATTACTTTATGTTGGAATATTAGTATAGATTTTATTTTACTCAGATTCTATGAGTTAAATAAAATATAGTATCCCTTTAGTATATTTTTTTCATTATGACCAGTATTTCCGCAGAGCCCCCACAGAAGCTTTGCGCAGCCCTAGGGCTCCGCAGAGTACACTTTGAGTAAGGGTGCTATAGAGGTATGAGGAACAGGGTGTAAATTTCACTCATCCACCACAGAAAAGGGAGGATCCTCCGACCAGACGGGTTTTGTGTCTGGTGGGCTACTGCCCGACGATTCATGCTGGGACGTTGTATATTTGCTAGTCGCGCGGTAAACTACGCTTGCGCGGTGCAGGATTTTGAGTGTAATGCTTAGTTCGCATATGGCGGTGTAGACGATGCCACAATTTCAATTTGCATCGACAATATACATTTAATAATGTTTGCACAAAAAACACACAAATATTTGATTTCGTCAGCAACAATGCTCGACTAACACTTCAGTTCTTTTTTTCCTTTTATCGTAATCATTGAGCAAAATATTCATAAAAACTCTTAGCTAAAAATTAATCGAATAATTTTTTTATCAATATAGATTTAATTCTAGTTCATTTTAAGTATACAACATTATTGATATTAGTTATAATGATATTACATGGTGATCCATCTTTATATACCTACAAAAACACAACATTTAAATGAAGTCACACATACATAAGACAACACGTCAAAAAACCTAATCAAATAACCCGCCCCTAACTGTTCCCGGTGCAAAGGTGCCCATTACGCTTGCTGCATTGCCACGCTGGATGGCAATGGCTAAGCTTTGCACGAAGAACGAACCGGCGCCGGAGTTACCCGTTTTTAAACGGAGCTTGTGCCCTATCTCCCTAATGAGCTTCCTGGCCTCAGTGCCCCAACTACCCGTGGTGTCAACGGCAATGGGCACAAAATGGTAGCGTTCCACTAACGGTGCGTATTTCTCCCTCTTTCTCTCTGCGGCGTCTTCCGCTGCTGCCGACGGTGAGAGGACGGTGCGACCAAGGTGGCTGGCGGCAACAGTGCTGCACAACGCGCAATTTAGATTATAATTATGTCAAAGTAACAGCGTTAATCCTTTTTATTGCTGACTGTACCTACAGTCCTACACTGTAAATTTTCTGATTTTAGTCTCGTGCAAAATTATAGTGTAGGGAAGCCGGGATCGTATGTACCCAAATTAAACTACAATACGCTTGTAATTACAAAAGTCCCATTGTTATCTTTAATTACAGAGACCGCTATAAATCAACATTTGGATAATAAGTTCTCTTTGTAAACCAAACCCCAAGTGGCAAAAGGGATGTAAGAATGAATGGTTATTAATAATTTTGCTACATTTGTATTATTTACTTTCGGAGCTTTTGTCTTTTCGTCTATGTAAAATTTAGACAGTTTCAACCTTAGTGCAATTTCAATTTACTGAAAATTGTTGCCAAAAGTGATAAAAACCCAACAACTCTACTTACTATTCTCCTTAATGGTTGATTTTCTCATGAACTATTTATTAGAACTATTAGACTTACGAGTTGTAGGTCGTGGGTTCGAACCCAGGCAGGCGCTTTACTTTGTGTAAGTAATTTCATCACCATTGCTCTCAAAACGGTGAAGGAAAACATCGTGAGGAAACCGGCATGTCCTAGAACCAAAAATTCAAAGACATATGACATCTACCAACCCGCGCTGGGCCCGCGTGGTAGATTTACAGCCCACTCCCTCTCGAAGAGAGGAGGCCTCTGTCCCAGCAGTGGGAACATTATAGGCTGATTATGATGATTTGATTTATTAGAAGTTATGACCTATACAGATAAGACCTATGCAGCCGAGCGCGGGCGTGCCCAAGACGTTTGTGACAAGACATGATAAATTATGTCATGTCAATTTGTACATTTTGACAAAACAGTTTTATCGCTCAAACTGTGATAAAATGTGTGACTCAAGTCATGTCACAGTAGGCCGTGCTCGCCCCGCAGTGATAACGGCTGCGACGTACAAGTAGTACTATTACTTACGTAATTTCAAACCCTGATAGGCGCTTTATTTTGTGTAAATAACTGTATCCCCACTGTTTACAAAACGGTGAAGGAAAACATCGTGAGAAAACCGGCATGTCCTTGAACCAAAAGTTCGTAGACTGTGACATCTACAAACCGGCACTGGGCCCGAGTGGTGGTTTACGGCCCACTCCCTCTCACCGATAGGAGTAGTGGGAACATTATAGGCTCAGGAGCTATAATATAGCTGATATTTATTATGCCTACATCGTAAACAAAATATATAATTTATGAATTACATTTTTTGTTTACGATGTAGCTTTGAAGTTTCTAGGTAAGTACTTTAGTGGTTGGGCCTAAACAAACAGCTCGATGTTTACCTTTAATTTAAGAACCTGTAAACTTCCTAGTGCCTACCTTAGTAAAATAACCTAGAAAAGGAACGATTACCTAAATCGTGTTCCAACCCACTTGATATATCAAAAGAGAAACATTTAACATATCCTCTAAAAACTTGTGGCAGTATTTACATCGAACTACGCCTACGCATCACCCTGACGTCACGCAAATCCTGCATCGCGCAAGCAGAGTTTACCACGTGACTTGCATATATACAACGTCCCAACATCAATCGTCGGGGAGTAGCCCACCAGACACAACACCCGTCTGGTCAGAGGATCCTCCCTTTTCTATGCAGAATGTGTGAACTTTAAAGCCTGTACCTCTTACCCCTATATACTTATTGACCTTCTTATGATGAATTCATGGAACTTGATTTTTAGGTTTCCGTACCCAAAGGGTAAAACGGGAACCATATTACTAAGGCTCCGCCGTCTGTCTGTCTGTCCGTCTGTCACCATGCTGTATATCATGAACCGTGATAGATAGACAATTGAAAATTTCACAGATGATGTATTTCTGTTGCCGCTATAACAACAAATACAAAAAAAACAGAATCAAATAAATATTTAAGGGGGCTCCCATACAATAAACGTGATTTTTTTGCTCGTTTTTGCTCGACATTGATAACGGCAACAGGTAAACGCTTGAAATATTCACAGAATATTCAGTTATATATTCAATTTAAAAATAAATATTTAAATTAAAATAAAACAAATATTTAAGGGGGGCTCCCATACAACAAACGTGATTTACGAAACCCTACGTGCGCGAGTCCGACTCGCACTTGGCCGGTTTTTTAAATCTCTGGCCTTTTGTCACAGTTGGTCGCAGTATCTAAGTTAGGGTACCCCGGCTAAACGGGTTAGGTTAGGTTAGAACTGTGACGAACAGTGCGCGAGTCGAGCGAGCGAAGCGACATGTGCCGAGGTAGCGGCCAGCGAGCGAAGCGAACTCTGCCGAGGTAGCGGCCGGCGAGCGTTACATCCAAGTTGGTCGTAGTTACTTGGCTATTTAGTATTTTTAGGACCCTAAAAATAAGTTCGATTAAATACATGCCAATAAAACGATTGTTTGCTGAATGAATCCTATTTTGGTGGACACATTCGAAACAACAAAAAAAACAAAACTTTTTACTACAAGTATTTTTATGGGACTGTCATTTATTTATTTATTTATTAGGCTCTTCAACAATGAGTACACAATAGTGTAAGTAATAACTAAAATTTGTACATTGCAAACTTAAGTCTAAGCGCCTCATTACATAAAGAAAAGCACAGCATACACTACATTATGCGCAGATAATAACACAATTAAATAAATAAAACAAGTACATTATGTACTTGTTTTATTTATTTAATTGTGTTATTATCTGCGCATAATGTGTCTTGTTTTAATTATTTAATTGTGTTATTATCTGCATAGTTAAAGTAAAAATAAAAAATATTGAAAGCTAAATTGATTACAATTATAAATTAAAATAGATTAGATTTTATTTTTGATATTTTTTATATAAGATTAGGTTATTATTTGATTTTTTATTTTAGACTAGAAACTCCCATTAAATGGCAATCATGGCTTTTAGCGCAGGTACTGACGAGTGAAAGAGATCAGTGTCCAGTGCTCTTTGTAAGCAGCATACATTCTAGATAGTGGACAGTATTGCCTTAAGTTGGTATGACATCTTGGCATGCAGAAAATTCTCCCATTAGAACTTCTTGGCAGATTACGCGGCACGTGGAAAAACACCCTACTGAGCAAATCGGGACTGTTCAGAGAGCCTGTTACTAACTACATCATACGCACACACTGTCATCATACGCATTGCGGTTATAAAAGTCCCTAATTATAAAATTAAAGTATTTTTTGGTATAATTTAAACCTCAAGGCTTTTTCACTGAAATAGAAATGCCTCCAACAAAGAGCCTATGAAATATTAGCAATCCACTCACAATTAACTTAATTCTGAAAGCCACAAAGCTTTTGCCCACATCTGAAACTTTTAAATAATCCTCCGTTTTTAACTTGTATTCAACACACGCTTAATTTTTGTTTACTTTTAACCCTAAAGGGGTCATTGTACTCATCATTATGAACAACTATTACTATGGGACCTTCCAAAAAATCGCGAAAGCAAAAATCTGCTGCTCTATACATTTATATTCACATAAATCGATAAACTGTAAACGACAGCTGATTTGTCTTCGAAGGTTCTAGATCATACAATTTAGGAATAGGTACATTTCTCAAATAACTAATAACTTCTCAAATAACTTCTCCCGCTCTGGGCGGAGCGGGAGGGCGTGTCAGACTTTTACTGACTAAAACCCACCCGTGTTCCTTCCGTTGCCTGTGTGCCAGGGCCACGATATCCCTTTCGGACAAACTCGCAAGCCTGGCAGGCATTCGGACCCCGTCAGTTGGTGCTGACATCTCTTTGAGGCGCGCGTGGAACACAACGCGCCTCGTGGCGTGCCCAGCACTGGGTTGCGACAATCGCACTCTCCATGTCGCCATGAGATCCCGCCGGAGCTCTGTCCGCAGTGCCGTGATTTCTCGCGGCAGCGGATCTTCCAAGAAGCTGCAGGTAGTTTTCCTCAATAATTCGAATTTACTGTTGTTATTAGAAAGTCAATCTGCCTAGCCAATCTCCCAACTACGAGATATTGGGGTCGGCTTCTGGGTACTTAGTCTGAACGGCCCAAATCGAATGGCACGCGGGCCATTCGACCGTAAACAAAAATTGTCTACGTTCGAATGGCCCGGTGGTCAAATGAATTTAAAAATAATTCAAAAGTACAGTCGCAAACATTCTATTAATCACATAGTTTATGAATTTTAACTAAATAAATATTTAATTATTTGAAATCGTCTAAATAAACGGAATACATCTTCATAACCGGTCGGCACGATTTCAGGTAGCTAGATAAACAATGACCCTTCTTGTCATCCAATCACAAGTACGATGCTTATCTGTGACGTCAGAGGACTATGGAGAAATATGTTTAATAGTATGCAACTTAGTAACACCACTGTTAATTTTGCAATTGTCCATTAATGTTGTGCATTGAACTTTTACTTTCGAGAGTTTTGTGTTTTGTTTACTGTTGGATCCTGGTAAGTTTTTTTTTATATAATTATTATAAAGCCAATTGCATATACTTACTGCAATATTTTTCTCAAAATGTTTCTTCAGTTAAAGGCGTTTCATATGTATTCTATCTTTTGGGTCCAAGAACATAATATGATCGAATTTAATATAAGTACTTACATCTCTTTCAACTCGTATGTAAACAACATCAATATTCGGGCTAAAGACTAAGCTACCATATTTTATTTAGAACATAAATAATATATGACAGGGACTAGATTTTAGACCATACACATACAAATCTGTATTATATACTTTCACACTTCTAAGGCCCATATTGTATTTTCTAGGTTTAAATAATCATAGAAATGGATGAAGCACATCCCTCTACATCACAATCTGCAAGTGAGGGTAAATCAAGAAAAGGTGCTCGCCTTCTACGTAAAGGTGGTTATGAATATAATTGGAAAAGGCTGAACAAAGACGGAACAGAACTTTGGCGTTGTGCAAAAAAAAAGTACGTGCAGTGCTTCTATTAAAACCAAAAGTAACCCTTTAACAGTTGTACGTGAAACATCACATAATCATGGACCTAAAGACTTAGAAACGAGGGAAATTAAAGAGCAAATGGAAAAATGTATAAACGCTGTTCAACACGACGTATCTATTCCGATTCCTCAAATATTTAATGAGCACATGCAAATACTTACACAAAAAGGAGTACAAATTTTACCTAAGTTTGAAAATATAAGCAAACATCTATACCAAAAACGAAATAGCTCAATTGGAGCCAAGAGACTTTGCTTTAGAAAAGGAGCTGACGTTATTATCCCTCAAAAATATTTATTTGTTATTTGCGGATTATCAATACAGACAAAAAAGAATATTGATATTTGGACATAAGGATTTCACTGTTTATTTGCGGCAGTCAAGAAGTTTTTTCTTTGATGGGACATTTAAGATCTGCCCGAATGGATTTTATCAAATTTTTACAGTTCATGCAGATATAGGAAGCACTCAAGAATTTGTTAACGTGATTCCTATTTTGTATGCTTTACTACCTGATAAGAAGCTTGACACATATCAGTTACTATTCCAATTAATAAAAAGTCAAGAACCAGAATGGAAACCAACTTATGCCACTATGGATTTTGAAGCAGCTACCATAGTTGCATTACAAAATAATTTTCCAAATGTTAAAATAACAGGGTGCAATTTTCATTTTAGTCAATGCTTGTGGCGTAAAGCAAATAAATTAAATCTACACAAGACCCATTCAGGCAAGGCACATATAAAATTATGTACAGCATTATCACACATTCCTCCACAATTCGTTGACGATGGTTGGCTTTATATTATGGCAGAAAGTCCGTGCAGTGATAATTTTACAAAATTCAACGATTATTTTGTTAGCACATGGCTAGACGATAAGGTGAAAACTTTTTACTTTTGCACCCGAATGTACATAATGTAGTTTATCCATTGAATTAAGATAGATTGTGTCACCAACGGGCCATTTGTACGTAGACGATTTTTGTTTACGTTCGAATGACCCACGTGCCATTCGATTTGGGCCGTTCAGACTAAGTACCCGGCTTCTAGTCTAACCGAATGCAGCTGCGTAACAGTATTTTACTTGGAGCGAACCTATCTGACCTCCACGACCCAGTTACTGGGTAACATAATACCCCTTGGTTGTCAGACTTTTGGGCTTCTAACTGTCAAAAGTTCTACAAATGACAGCTGGGACCAACGGCTTTTTCCTTAATCATTATT
This sequence comes from Tiliacea citrago, assembly GCA_963921375.1. Classification (NCBI taxonomy): domain Eukaryota; kingdom Metazoa; phylum Arthropoda; class Insecta; order Lepidoptera; family Noctuidae; genus Tiliacea; species Tiliacea citrago. The sequence continues at coordinate 13,339,128 of OY992802.1, forward strand.
TACTACAAAATTACATCCAAAAATCTAACGAACATCATTAATTTGTTTACTTGTTTGATCAAACCTCAATTAAAAGGACGAACAGCTTCGAAGAAAACAATAATTATTCTCCGAAATTGTAATTTGAATGAATTAGTTCTTTGTGTTCCTGATTTATATTTCAGAAACAGTTACTAAGTAATGGTACATTAATAACACCTTTAAACAATTTCAGTACCATTTTTACTTAAGAGGGATGCGCTAAGGTAGCCCGCGAAATTCAAATTTTATTACGTTTTTTGCAATTTGCAGGTAAGTAAGAGGTTGTATGTTGATCTAAATATGATTCGCAGCCGTAACAAATATGGCTTTACAGAATTATAATCATTAGAATCGCCAATACAACTAACTCTATTCGTAAAGTCCTATTGAATGACTATTTCTAAAATAATCATTCAGTAGGATTCTATGAACTTAGAGAGTTGTAATGCTGATTACAACCTAATTTGTTGTTTGTTGTTCTAATGATTATAATTCTGTAAAGCCATATTTGTTACGGCCGCAAATCATATTTAGATCAACATACAACCTGTTCGGGACCTGCAAATTGCAAAAAACGTAATAAAATTTGAATTAAACATTCTTGACTTATATTTTATGAATAAACCTGTAATTGTTTGAAAAATGAATTAAACATTTTATTCTTATTTATGAAAAAACAATTAAGTTTTGAATTTACTGTTGTTATCACAATATAAATCTGCCTATTCTTTTCCCAACTATGTTCGAGTCGGCTCTCAGTCTTACCGGATGCATCAGAATACCAGTATTTTAAATGGAGCGACTGTCAATCTGACCTCCACAACCCAGTTACTGGATAACACGATACCCCTTGATTAAAACTGGTTGTCAGACTTTTGGGCACCCGACTACCCGAAACGACTGTTAAAGAATGACAGCCAGGACCAACGGCTTACCGTGCTTTCTGAAGCACGGAGGGGTCTCGATATAATATTGATCCACACGCGAACCGACCGTGGCCAGCGTATCTTAAGCTTCGATCAATTACCGCAGCTAATATTATTTACTCTCGAGCCCCCGTGTTATTAGAAAGTATCAACTAATGAACTAATGAAATTCAAATAAGATATTATTTCTCTTAGAATTTTGGATTCAAGTATTTTCGGTTATAACCGAACGTATTTAAAAGTTTTAGAATTATAATGAGGCGAAGTGTTGATTTTCTTCAACAAATAACTCGGTATTTTATTGGTTTAGTAACTTGTTGTTTATTTATTGGCAGGTTTATCAATAGTGAAGTTTGAATAACTGTTTTGTAATATTAAAATAGCCGAAGAATTATTCAGGAAGTTTGTGGCTTGTCCAGGATATCAAGAAGGGTGAAAAGCAGCCGAGCTTGGTATTTTCTTCCCACACGATATTTCCGTCACCCACTCTTACACATAAGGCTATTTTCTAACTACGAAAATTGCATGTTTTGCATACACCTTGATTGTCTGTTTATGTGGGTATAGTCTTTTATACAAAGAAACAAAGAGTTCTTTAATTTTTTTGATTTATAATTATATTAGATTGACTAACCCCTTGCTCTGGATGTATAAATTGTACGCAGATCATATAATATTATGATTCTGCCAAAGCGTCCATTTTAGGCCCCCTGATCCTTATTTACGATGCAATGAATACAATTATTGTAACTCGCTTAAACGGGTTATTCCAAAACTACTACATTTTTAGGATTCCGTACCTAAAAAGGAAAAAACGGAACCGCTTATAGGATCACTTCGTTGTCCGTCCGTCTGTCTGTCAGTCTGGCAAGACCCTTTTTCTCAGGAACGCGTGTAGGTATTAAGTTGAAATTAATATCAAATACGTAGGTTTATGGCTATCCCTTGAAGCTCTAAAAAAATCAAACTTCCAAATCAACGCAATCAAAAAATACGGCGATATAAGCGACATTATTGCGACATATTTCGATACTCGCAAATAAATCAAAACCTGTAGGGTACTTCCCGTTGACCTAGAATCATGAAATTTGCCAAGAAGTAAGATCTCACAGCACGAGTAAAGAAAAAAGTTCGAAAATTGTTAATTTCTAGTTTTATCACATAAAAAAATACTTTATTGCGATTACAAACTTACATTTTCAGTTGGAAAATTGACCGTGGCGTATATCGATATATGGGAGAACATGTTTTTCAACTACAATGTTAAGTTTGTTTTAGGGATAAATTCATCCCAACTACGGAACCCTTCATTGTGCGTGGTCCGGCACGAACTTGGCCGGTTTTTTGTTCTAAAAAGATAAGAATCTCATACATTCATTCCCGAGTTACTCCAAGGAATTACCTATTATTATTTAAAAATACTTATTATTTTGTTCCCGTTCTGCTGCATAGGCATCTGGATTTATTCTCAAAGTACTCCACCGACTATTCATTATCAATTCTCAAACTGCTCCATCTACATAATTACCTATAAGATACATAAATTTCATTACAGTCAGTCACAAAAAATCTTAAAAGAAATGCGGTACATATTTAAGAGAACATTTTAATGTTATGAATATGCTGTAGTAGAATGAAACATAATTAAAAATAATATATTTTTCATGGAGTAGTTTGGGAACTCTCTCTGGAGTGCTTTGGGAATAACCCGCTTAAACTTTTGTTCAATCATTACAGGTATTACGTATTACTCCTCAGTTACGAGACTACGAGTACTTGGCGGGAAAGTGAAGCGTCATGATTAGCAGTTTTTGTTTTATTTTCTAAAAAACTTGTGTTTAGCCGAATATTAATGTGAAATAATGGTGGATTATTAACCATTGGGTGTTCGTGAACGTGCATTAGTGTAGGCAAATGAAACAAAACAGTGCAACATATCACTTCAAGTTCTCTCAAGAAGTCCGCATGGGGTCTCAGTAAAGTGCCACGTCTTTAGTGAAACTTAAGGGGAGTGGACGGGCGGGGGATATCATCTATCATGCGTTGTATATAATTCATTCGATCAATAATTATTATTACACAAAGTTTGTAACTACATAAGTCTTGGCTAAAAGGTCCCAGCAACCAGGCCATTAAATTATATATATAAACAAAAACAATCATTACACATTCTTCAATACTAGCCCTAAACGGTCAAAAACAATGCGCAATTCATGATACTGCAATAATAATATTTTTTTTTTTTTTTTTGTACGAGTAGTAACAAAAATTGAAAAGAGTATGCTTAGATGGTTTGGTCATGTTTAGAAGATGAGTGGAACGCGACTAATAAAAGGTATTTATAAAGCAGAGGTGAGTGGAAACGTCGGAAGGGGACGCCCTATATAGTGACCAAATTGGTGATGTTCTTCAGAATGGTCAGGTGCGTAGTACTCGCAATCGGCGTGCGTGTATGACTAGATGTATGAACGTAGGCTAAGCAAAAGGAGTACGTAAGGAGCGTAACAGGTGGCGTTCTATAGTTTCTGCCTACCCCCATGGGAAGAAGGCGTGAGTTTATGTATGTATGTGTATGTGTATATTAAAATAATATATATAATTCACACAATACAAAAATGGTAGGACTCGGGCCGGCCGTATGTACATTCATTTTATACCGATCAATCTATCGCTAAAAAGATTTCATTATATTCAAGCAATTCAGTCAGCATACACTCTAATAATAACAATTGCACGATATTACAGTATAAATATTAATGGATTCGATATTTTCGTGTTAGTCTGATGAAGATTTACCATTATCGATACCGTTTTATTGAGTATTACCTACTCGATTCTTATTGAAAACGACTAAATATTCCGTAAATATTTACTTAAGAGGCGTGCGAAAAATGTTCAGAAATTTTAGGTAGTAAGTGGTTCAACGGAGGTTTTTGTTCAGATAATATTGGTAAGACTTTAAATGAAACAGTTTTACGGATAATGCCGTTATTACATACTGTTTTTAAGGTTCCGTACCAAAATGGTAAAAAGGAACCCTTATGGTGAGACTAAGTCTATCTGTCTGTCTGGATATCTCAAGAACTACTAACGCTATCAACTTGAAATTTGGAATAGTTTTAGATGACGTTTACCCAACTATTTTGCAAACAAGAAAGAAATTTAAAAAATATATCTTTTTTGCGACAAAAATTCGAATGGAGTCTACTAGGGCATGTGGGGTATCATATGAAACACCGCTGTTTGCACATTCTCAAACATTTTTTTTATTTTAGGCTTCATAGTTTTCGACTTTTGATGATTTTTTTTTTTAAATATTCCAATTATCTCCAAAGCATAGAGAAAAATCTGAAAGTATTCTATGTGATAGAAGTTTATGTAAAAATTACAGTAAAAATAAAACGATGTCTCTAAATAGCACAGTTTTTCAGAAAGCATCAACATCATATATACGTACGGAACCGAGTCCGACTCGCTCGTGACCGGTTTTTTATTTTTATTTTCGCGGTACCTTAAATTCTTTGCAGCGAAAAAAACATTTTTTTTCGTGATTAACTGCTTTATACTGCGCTTGCATTCGCTGTTTAATTCGTTTTTTTTTTATTAATCAAATTGATACACTACGTAAATGTTTCGTGTTAAAGCCTCGTCATACAACTGTCAAATAATGAAAGTTGTGATTTGAATATACGGACAATTTTTATGTTGAAAGTCAATTTGCAAAACAATTAATTTCCTTGACATTATCTAAGAAACAATTGAAAGATTATTGTAAACTTATTTTGCTGTTTGCTGAAACTAGAAACAGTTATTATAATCGAAACCACCGCGCCGTTACCTAACCTTATCTTTACTTCCGAACTATCCTTACCAGGTAAAACGGGGTGAATAAGTAGGTATGCAGGGGTGAATCAGGACGCAACTTTAAAATGGATTTTAACGTTGAAATAATATATTTACGGTACTTCCTTACTCAGGGCCGGATTTAGGGCAGGGCAACAGGGGTTCCAGCCCCGGGCCTCCACAAAAAAGGGGCCTCCACAATTTTTTTTTTTATAAGAAAAAAACACATCCTTTTTGTCCACCAAAGGGAAAAAAACAAGCGAGCCTTACAGTAGTCGCATATGACGTGTAACATCTGACATCTCACCTTGGTAATAAGCAACTGAGCAGCGACAGAAATTAACCTCAAAATATAAAAAGCTATACTAAATAGCTATAGCTACCTATAAATATATACTGAAATATTTATTGGAATAATTATTCATTACTAGTGGTCGCCCACTGGTCGAAATTCGACCTCCTCTACTTACAATCTATATAGTACTTACTAATTCCATGAGTAGGTACACTAATTTCATACTATTATAAAGTACTTACTAATTACATGCTATTAAAAAGTACTAACTTATTCCACTCCTGTTACACACTTCCCTCTCTTTTCACGGAATCACTCCCACAGAAAGCTAGAAGAAAAGTGAGTTTGTTTGTTACGCTTTCATGCTAAAATGGCCAACCATGACCTGGATTAGGACATAGGATACTTTTATCCCGATATTCCTACGGGATCGAGAGTTATGCGGATAAAACCGGTGGGCATAGCTAGTCTTTAAATAAATTCACTCTAGATCCTTTTAATCGGCACAGCTGTGTAATAATTAAAAGTTCTGCATTGTAGTAATCAACAACTTGGACTAAAGATGAAACAGTGTTTGCAAGCAACACTCTGCATGAAACTTCTGTATTGTACAAAATACAATTATTCATTTTTGTTTTAATTTTAAGAGTTAAATTTCCCAACATGTAACTTTGGAAATATAAAAAAAACCGGCCAAGTGCGAGTCGGACTCGCGCACGAAGGGTTCCGTACCATTATCTATAAAAATGGCAAAAAATCACGTTTGTTGTATGGGAGCCCCCCTTAAATATTTTTGTTTTTTTTTTTTTTAAGTGAATATATTATAACCAAATATTCTGTGAATAATTCAAGCGTCTACCTGTTGCCGTTATCAATATAAAAAAAAACTAGCAAAAAAATCACGGTTTTTGTATGGGAGCCACCTTAAATATCTATTTTATTTTGTTTTTTAGTTTTTAACGTTGTCCCACTCTAGGAATTTCTCCTGTATCGTGGGTGCGTTTACAAACATTTAAACTCACATACACAAACAGCCAGACCCGGAACAAATACTTGTAGGTCATACAAATATTTGTTCCGTGCGGGAATCGAACCCGCGACACGCAGCGCAGCAGTCAATCGCTTAACCACTGCACCAACCGTGCCAAACCGTTCCAATTTATTGTTATAACGGCAACTGAAATACATCATCTGTGAAAATTTCAACTGTCTAACATCACGGTTCATGAGATACTGCCTGGAGACAGACGGACAGACGGACAGACGGCGCAGCCTTAGTAATAGGGAACCCGTTTTACCCTATGGGTATGGAACCCTAAAAACGAGCGAGCCTTACAGTAGTCGCTTATGATGTGTAACATCTGACATCTCTCACCTTGGTAATAAGCAACTGAGCAGCAACATAAATTACCCCCTCTACTTACAATCTATATAGTACTTACTAATTCCATGTTATTATTGCATGCAAATTTTATTGTGATTTTTATGGATCATGTGGTCTGCAATAAAGATCTTTATTTGTTTTTATTTATTTATAAAGTACTTACTTATTCCATGCTCAAGCAATATCACTTTCTATTTCACACGTCCGTCCCTGATCACGAAATCACTTCCACAGAAAACGAGAGGCAAGATGTTACACATAAAAAAACCTGATTGTTCGGCTTTATGTCTAAAATTAATATTCACAGCAAGAAAATATAGTTTATCACCCAGCCACCAGATATTTTTTCACTAGATCAATTATTCCTTTAGTTATAAACGAAATAAGAATTGAGACTTACGCTATTTAGTTTCGTGCTCGAACACGATCAAAGAGCGCACGCGATGTTCAACTTTATTACTGATAAGTTAGCGTTTAGCATATAACGGAGTGGCGGGGGAGCAAGGGGCGGAGCTTGCGTGGAAATTTGATTTGGACTGCCTGGTCTTAAAGGCAATTTTCTTTCCGAGAACTTCGATTACAGAACAGAAAATTCTGAATAAACCTAGAAATAAACGTTTATTTATCACTGAGCACTTCAGCCCAAATTGCCCATAACATTACATAAAACGCTACTCAAATCCACTCAGGTAATATCAAAATAGACTACTACCAAAACAGACAACAAGCCAAGTACGCAACATTATCTCAAATCAATCATAACTAAATTGTATTAGACAGTAATCCATACAATATACGTATTACAACGGACACAATACGTGCCTCCCGAGTGACCTATAATGGACTACTGCACGACAAGCCGATATTAATGGAATTATCTTATTGAGAGGCGCGACGTATACTGAATGTCTTGGGTAGTTGTAAATGTTATTGTTGGTGAATTTGATCAAGTTTGGGACTACTTTATTATGCGAACCTTGTTCCCAAGTGTATTAAAACCTCAAGTTAGATAGATCGGTACTTGAATCTTCTAAATTGTATCACAGCTCATATCAATATCTTTAAGAGGTACCTACTAGTGATCTTATCGCAGATAGCGATGTCAAACAACATTTTAATTTAGTCCAACCATTGCTAGACTTGCTTGCTTGCATTGCTTACAGATGTCAGAGAACAATGTCAAATCTCTTAGAAGTACAATAGCTACTGAACGAACACTTTGAGCTATTGAAGACAAATAAATACCCGGAGGTACACCTAATGGTATCCCACTACCAACCAACGTCAGAAAGCTAACCCAGAGCCCTCAGTAGCATTACCGTACAATACTTTGGGCATCGCCGCAGAGCTAAAATATTAGTTGTCAGATTATTCTTGTTCGGATTTAAGCAGATGTCTGAAAATCAACATCTACATGATTCCTATACCAAAGATTTAAATATGTCTAGATAGACAGTCAAAGCTGTGAAAGCGTTGAAAGCTAAAAAAAAAGCGTCCAATTTTTGGCCGCAAAATGTACGCACACTAGCAAACACAATGACGTGGCGCGAGTGTAAGACCTAGCTGTCTAGCACACCACCATAATAAAGTTGTTTGTTTTAGTTCTTTCGCAGCGCGACACTTTATCTAGACATATAATTAATCAAAGACCATGCTTCTCGGTGAACAAAAATTATAACCGCAAAGTAAAAGAAAAATAGAAGAAGAAGAAAAATAATAAAAGAGAAGAAGAAAAGTATATTCTCTTCTTCTTCTCTTTTATTTTTTTCCACTTCTTCGCACAGTCTATTCTACTTCTATCAGTAGAAGAAGAAGAATAGACTGTGTAGCAGGTCGAGAAATAGTCCATAATATCAATAGTCTTGTATAGTAACCGGCATGAGTCGTGAGCACAAACTGACACCTGCGCAGTGGTTAATTTCAAGTACCACTAATATTTTAATTAGGTATAGTTTGCATAAGTACTTAGATATGAATAATTTGAGCAAAATCGGTACTAAATGAAATTGGCCGAAAGTGTACATGCGCGAGCTTGCCCCCACTACTGCCCGTCTGTGCTCACGACTCGTGCCGGTCATTACGAGTATACGCTAGTGTAAGCTGGAATTAACAATCAAACAACCTCATCATCTCCATTATACTATTCTTGTAACTAACTACCAAAATTAACTATTTAGAGCCTGCATTCAATCAACGTTACCAATCGACTAAATCTATTGGCAATTTCCTAAACGCAATGCAATTCGCGCCGTGTCCTGTCAACTTAGTTGCTGTTAAAGGGCTTATTCCAATTTACTAAATTTAGTCGTCTAAATGGCTAAGTTACTAAATTCAAACAAATGTAATCGCATTCAGCCAATTATCCTCTTAAAAAGTAACCTTTATACTATACAAGTTTTAATATTGTGGAAGATTATTGTAATGTATCTCATTGGCAGTCCTTAAATAAATAAATATAAACGAAAAGGAAGAAAAGTCGAGATACGGCCATCTCCATCTCACTTTAATCTGCAGACGGATTCAGAAACTAAGTTATCAGAAGCTTTCTAAATCCCCTGTCTTCTTTAAAAGACGACTAAATTCAGACGACTCAACTCAGTCAAGTGGCTCATAACTCAGTGGCTGAGTAGATTCAGTTGCTCAGTAGAACAGCGGCGCAGTTGAACAGTGGAAACACTATCATTGTTTAGTGTACAATGTCGTCATTGTTAGCCATCTGATTATGTATCATTGGTTGCGTAAGCTCATGTTGTGGTCGAATTGAGTTGATATTTTTGTAGATTAATTTGATTGGATAGTGTAAAAACGATTGAATAGTACAGTCAGTGAACGGAGATATTTCAAAATGGGACAGGTTTACGTACAAAAACAAAATTGAGTTCAGGAAAAATACAGATAATTCATTTAAATATACTTATAGTGTGGTAGTGAATTGATATTTATTAATTTTTTTTATCCAATTTCAACATGGCGTCTCACCGATTTACTCTGTGCTTTAAAACAATGACAGTAAACCGTAGATCGACCATTGATCATAGAAAGAGAACTGTCAGCTGTCACAACATCAATCAACCATAAATCTAAACAAAAATAAACATGTCAAACGTCATTAATCAATCAAAATGACAGCTTTCCGCCATGACAGGATTTTTGTTGTATGTTGCAATTTACAGTGTAATAATATCTTATGTTTTACCATCAAACCAAGCCATCAACTATTTTAAATGTATTTCCCTATTTTTAAAGTATAGTCTACATGGACCTGGCCCAGGCTCCATACATTTTGCGACATCTCCTTTATTTTTAACAGGGACCATTTTGGTTACCCATTGAAAGGGTTTTCGATAGGGTTTTTCTAAGCGGTAAATCAAAAACCCATACGATATGGGTAACCCTTTTGAATGGCTTAAATTAAATTTTGGTAACCCGTTGAAAGGGTTTTCGATAAAAACCCATACGGTGTGGGTAACCCTTTTGAACGGCTTAGTTTAAGCCATTCAAAATTACCCACACCGTATGGGTTTTTGATTAACTGCTTTGATAAACCCTATCAAAAACCCTTTCCATTGAAAGGGTTTTCGATAGGGTTTTTCTAAAATGGTAACCAAAAGGACTTTGAAGTTTTAAACTTCTTCTCACTGAACAATCTGAAGTTGTAGGAGTTGGAGTATATGCTTAGAGGCACCATGAGCAGCAAAGAAAACAAAAACGGGAAAATGGTGGGAAAGCTGTTGTTCTAGTCGAAAACGATTCATAAGATGACGAAAAAAAATCAGCAAAAAAAAAGGTATCATGTAACCCTTTCACTGGGTTTTTACTATAAAACCCATTCAATGGGTTACATCATGATAAAGGTAACCCATTGAATGGGTTACCTTTTCGAAAGGCTTAACCCTTAACCAGGGTTTTACGGTCCCTGATTTTTAAGCTTAACAATACCCCCTACGTCAATTTGCTATGTTATAGCCATTTCATACAACTGTCAAAGAATAACAGTTGTTATTCGAATATACGGACAATTTAAGTTAGTAGTCAATTTGCTTTTGTTTCCCTGACTAGACCTACAACATAGAAAAGAAATTGTGCATCGTCTACATTTCGGCCGCCGAGAGAATGCATTCGTGAGACCTGTCAGTGGACACGATTAGGAACTAATAAAGTTTAAATTCGTAAAACACGTTTTCTTTTGTACTCAGCTGACTGTTTTCAGGAAAGCATTCTCTCATCGGCCGGAGTTTAGTGGTAATACTACCGCTACAAACGCTTTGCAAAATTGCCCTACGGTTTTGGGGTGAATGACACGCCCAATCTCGCTTCCTAGACTTCAATAAGTTGTAGGAAAAGTAGGCATGTAACATGAACACGCGCATCCACGTGCCCGCGCATCCACGTGCCCGCGCCTCCCGCGCCCTTGCTGCGCAGTCGCCGCTCCGCGCCTGTCAATCCGGCCCGCATAACGCTCGCAAACGGCACGATTTTTCAACTGTCTCGGTGTCCACTCAAATTCCCTGAACTAAGTATTTCTGTATTGTATATTGTGTGAACGATTATATTGTGTTTTCTATGCCGCAAAACTTTATTTCATTTCCTTCACCCTATAAAGTTCAGTTTTCATTCAACGTTACCAGCGCCATGTAGAACCTTAACTGTGGAAGTTATACAACGGGTGAAACCAGGCGTGAAACTACCGACAATTTAAGTCGGTACAAGTTTAGGTGCAGACTAAAATGTACCACAGTCGGGCTAACATGCGCCACAATTACTTTGCCGTCGCGTTACTTCGGGCCAAAACGAGATACCTATTAAAGTCACGTCACAGATACTATACACCATGTTGACACGTCATGTCTCGTTCCAAGACGAGATAATTTAGGCAAAATTTTGTCGGACTACTCATTTTAGCCTGCCTATAGTTTTTTCTCTCTATAGTTCGTTTTTTGATCTCAGAGACTAATTTGACATTTCAAATGATTGTTCTTCGTTTTTTGTTTTTTCAAATTTGGTGTTTGACATTTGCACCTGTCAAATTAGTCTATGGGATTAAAAAACGAACTATAGACACTAATAAGTAACTTCGGTGACTAAAATGTACCTACGTCAAAAATTCAAAATGCTAATGATGTATGAAATAAATATACCATAAGATCACGCCTTTTTTCCCCGGAAGGTAAGGCAGAGGTAGTAGGTCCCCCTATACTTCGTCAGTTATGTATAAGTCCCATGTAATAGGGGGCGAGCCTATTGCCATCAACCGGTCACAAATCCAGACTCCTCCGGGCTGTAACTGAGAAATTCCTAATAGAAAACCCAATAACGCTTTCCCCGACCTTTTTTTTTTTTTGGTTGGGTTTTTTTTAGCCTTTTACTGACTAAAACCCACCCGTGTTCCTTCATTTGCCTGTGTGCCAGGGCCACGATATCAAACTCGCAACCCTGGCAGGCATTGGCCCTAATGGACCCCGTCAATTCATGCTGACGTCTCTTTGAGGCGCGCGTGGAACACCACGCGCCGTCGACCCGGGCCTGGTCCTTATCGGACGGCGCTACCCATCGCTCACCGTCCGCAGGTCCACGCCTACGGTGCCGGTGGCCGGAAATCGGCTTGTGACGCCCGACGCCCAAGGCGTCTCCTGCGGCAACTAGGTGCGTGAGGGCGCGAACCCTGCATCTCCCGCGTTCCGCCTCCTGCTTTGCGAGCATTACTGCTTTGCAGAAAGAGGTGACGGCCTCCCATGCACTCTCGCTCCGAACCATGGCCTGAACCAGGGCCGGACACGAGGTTGCCACCGCCGATCGCCTCCGTGAGGATACGGCGGTGCTCCGGCCAAGCCGGGCAGACCTCCACCGTATGCTCCACCGTGTCCTCCGGGCGATCCACACAGTGGTGACACCCGGGCGTTTCCTCCCGCTTTATCCTGAACAGGAACCTGCCGAAACATCCGTGTCCGGTGAGGACCTGCGTCAGGCGGAAGGTGAGGACGCCGCGCCGTGGCGCCTCTCTAGCCACTCCTCAAAGAGGGGACTTATCGCCACTATAGTGGCGTGCCTAACTTTGCCCGACCTGGGAATCGAACCCACAACCACATGCTCAGCGTAGCGGTTGCGACCACTAGACCAATGAGGCAGTAATGATATAAAACATCAGCTTTTTTTAAATGAAATACATTAATTGTCAGTTTGAAATAAAATAAATTAATAATAGAACCTGCACGGTCCGTGGTAGTAATATCTGCGGTATTCTGAGACAGAAATGGCGATACAAAAGGAATTGTATTCCAATCTCAGGTAGCTTGATCTAGATTTAAATCGTACCTATTGGAAATGTTTTCTTGTTGTACTAAGACAGCAAGTTTCAAGAAAAGAAAATCCTTTTTTTATTAAACTTGATTTCTGCCATTGTGAGGTAAGATGTACCTATTGTGTGTAGGTACACTTTAAAGATAGGAAACAGAAGATAGGTGTAGCGCTATAAGTTTTTTTTTGGCGCGTGGTCAACATCGGAACTAACGCCGCCATCTTGTTTTTGGAATACGTCATGTCAAATGACATTTCACAAAAAAAAAGGTTTATTGCAGAAACTTGTACAACTTTTACATTAAATCTTACATAGGGACCTCCTTTTAAGTAAAAGATATACCTGTAATAGGAGATCCCGCTCTCCAAAGACAAAATTATGAAATGGTAAAAGTGGTGTACAAAAACAAAATAGAATTTAAACAACAAATATTACAAGTAAAATTTCAAACTAAACAAAACAAGACTTGTACTGTAACTAAATAAAAGAAAAATAAAAATGAAACTTAGAGATATCCTAAAATAGTGTGTGTGAGTGTGTGTGTGTGAGGGTGTGTGTGCGAGGATGTGTGTGCGAGGGTGTGTGTGTGAGGGTGTGTGTATATGTGTGTGTGTGTATCTTTTCAACTCATATTGATGATGCTTGCAGCGATAATTCTATGTCATCATAGGTCTTCAGTATTAGCCATTGAACTATTATTGCCTTTTTGCAGTCATTAGTACTCATGGGATAGATGTTAATTGATAAAATATTTGTATTGAATTGTTTTTTGGCATATGCTGTTTTAACGGATTATACTGATGCAACACTGTATTTTCGTCTTCTTTTAACAACAATTGCACCAACGGCGTCCCCTTGTCAACGTCATACCAAACCAAATATCCTTGTAACAGCTTTGCCGCTCCTGTAGCCCATCACTAGGACTTCTTACTGTCATTTCGTCATTAGCAGAAAGTTTTTTTTTTGTGAAGTGACAGAAGTGTCATTTTACTGCAGCAAATTAACCCTTCATTCATAAACGTTGCTTAAAGTTAAGTAATGATAAGCGAATGTAAACATTGGAATGGTCCTCACGTGATCTGACCAAGATCTGAACTTTAAGAGTCTGGACTTTAAAAGAGACTTTGACCCCTGAGTTTGTTTCGCCATTTCTTCTCAGGGGTGACATAGGAAATGTCGACTACATCTAGCTTATTTTTTACTTTTTAATATGACGTGTATAAGTGATTCCGATATCCTATTTACAGAATAATATAAACATTTCATTTCATTCGCATTTGTTTTTGACATTTAAACGTCTTTATCTTAGTCAACGTTTATAAATATACCCCTAAAATTCGACTGTACGTAGATATTTAGAAAAGACAGATTAATAATTTTCTTAGGTTATTTGCTTAGAAAATAAATTGTGCTACCTTCGCAAGTTCTATGAGTTTCACTTAATACAGAAACCACTTTCACTCTTCAATACGTAAAATGAAAAAAATATATAATGAATATTGCAAAAATATAATTACAACAGAAACTTTATGAAAAACACTAGAAAACAATTTTACTATTAAAATTAAATAGTTAAAAGACCTTTGATGACAACTACACATCAGATTCATAAACAATATTAGTTTTTTGACTTTTTAAAAGTTAAATTATGACTACTTAAGAAATTAGATTACTAAGACCAATGACTTACTTTTATTTCTTTGTTCAAACGTTAATTAAATTAGCCAGTACTTGTTTTTCAGCAGGGCAATGGCCTTTTCTCATGAAAATAATGATTTGATCACTCTGTGTTGACGATATCAGATACTATGTTGATTTTACGCGAATGCCCAGAAGTAGGGTAATGTTTTTCCTGCTTAATATGCTAGAAAGCGTGTTTTCCCATCTGCCCCCTTCGAGCTTGACACCGGGGTGGTGGCTGGCACTAACTAGTGGCGTTTACCACCCCGGTGATCAATGGCACTTACGAGTATTTAGTGTCATCTGCTCCTTCATATTATAGTAAAGTGGTCGATTCTCCTTACGTACTATGCGTGCCATGTTATATACTGATCTGGCATGGTTAATGGTCACTGTTCTAACCTTTTTTTTTTTTTTTTGTTGCCGGGGTGGAAAATCCTCATGGATGTCCTCCGCCCTGGGGAAGGCGGAGGGGTCTGTCAGACTCTTACTGACTAAAAACCACCTCGGTGTTCCCTTCCCACACTTGCACCGGGGATCTTGGGAGCTAGTATTACTTCCGTGATCCCCGGCTAGTGCCGGCCCGCCTCTACGGGCCACCTCAAGTCTGCGGGGGGGGGGGGGGGGGGTTGAGGTGTTAGACCCCCCCCCGCGACGTCTGAAAGGGGCGCGCGTGGAACACTACGCGCCACCACCTCGGGTCCAGTGTGATAGGGGGTGGCGGACGTCCCCGAGTCCGCCGTCCCTGGACCCATTCAGGGGGGCCGGAAGAGGGTATTGTCTGCCCTCCTCCTGAACCTGATCTAACCCAAATGATTCAATAAACGATGCAAGCCCGGTGGTAAGCTCGAAGCGGGCATAACAATATCTGAAGAGAATTGTACGGATAGGCACTATCTGTTAGTTTAATTCAATTTTGAAACAGAAACTTTACGAAATTATCTGCCAAATAACTTAATTGAAACCTAGCCTTTGAGCTCTGGACCAAAGTGAGTGCAGGCAGGCGAAGGAGGCACTCCCTACTATCGACGGCCGCCTCGCGAAACGGGTTCTACGACTAACTAAACAACAGCTGCATCCAGTTACAGCGGCTATAACTGGCCATGGGTCATTTAATAAACACCTCTTTGTCATAGGAGTCACAGACAGTCCGCTGTGCAGGGCCTGCATGGAGGACGACGAGACAGCAGCTCATGTGCTGTTAAACTGCCCGGTGGTCGCCACACACAGGGCAAAGTACTTCGGTAACCCAGGTATCCTACGTGAGATTGTCAGTAACACCAAAGCGTTGCTGGCCTTCCTTGGGGAGCTGGGGTGGATCGAATAACCGATTTTCCCACCCGTACGCAAAATATACGCATATTGACGTGGAGTTGCGGAAACCAGTCCATTTTACCTATTACCTATCCTTTGAGCTCCTTAAGTTCTGAGTTAAGTTACACGATTACTGACACATGCGAGCACTGACTGGACAAGTCCACTCAAATCTGTGTCTTCTTCTAATCGTAAATCGTAATCTCTTTCCTCCAAGACCATCTCAGACTGTAAAAGTGTTTGTACAAATCTTATAGAAATAGACTTAGATAAGTGTTATTATTCTTTTCATTTTTTAAATTACCTTTTCTATTTTCTCATAAGTCGATGAAAGAAAAAACCGGCCAAGTGAGTGTCGGGCCACACAGACGACAGCCAGTCGTCATTTCGGATGAATTTATCCCAAGAACAAACTTAACATTGTAGTTGAAATATGTCCTCCCATGCATTCTAACTGCAACAACAACATTGTCAAATTTTGAACTTTTAAGGTTTTGAATACTAGGCTTTTAGCAATTAGAGTGTGTGTTTTTGTCAATTTTTATTTTATTTTTTATTTTTGTAGTGTGTCTTTTTTGTGCAGAATAATCAATTTTTCTTTCTAAATGTAATTTTGTACGCACTATATAGAGAGATGTACTATGTGATTTAAGTCCATAGACTTCTTATAGGTTTTCCTGTAATGTATAAGTAAAGAACTATTTTCTGTATTTTTTCAGAAATTTAGGTTCAGTAGTTTCGGAGTTAAGGGTGGTATGGTCAATTTTCATTTATTTTCATAAATAACTTTAAAACTATTTATTACCGGCATGTGCTAGAACCAAAAATTCAAAGACATGTGACATCTACCAACCCGCACTGGGCCCGCGTGGTAGATTTACAGCCCATTCCCTCGCGAATTATCCGGAAAAGAACCGGAGTTACCGACATAGCTTGCAGAGTAAGCAAACTGAAGTGGCAGTGGGCTGGCCATGTTTGTCGAAGGACCGATGGCCGATGGAGCAGACGAGTCCTGGAGTGAAGACCGCGTATCGGCAAGCGTAGTGTGGGACGCCCCCCAGCTGGATGGACCGACGATCTTAAGAAGGTGGTTGGGTCAGACTGGATGCGGAAGGCGGAGGACATGGTGTTGTGGCGCAGCCTGGGAGAGGCCTATGTCCAGCAGTGGACGGCGATAGGCTGAGTTGATTTGATTGATTGGTTTCCCTCGCGAAGAGAGGAGGCCTGTGTCCCAGCAGTTGGAACATTATAGGCTGATTATGTATGTATGTTATGTATTATAAAATTATTAAAAAATAAATATTGTAGACCCTCACAGTAAGCCCTCTCATTTAATGTGTCACACGGTACAGTTTGAAAAACTTTCTTTTTTCACACACGTCCGTGTTTGGGTCACAGAAATTCATAGATGTATACCAACGTTCAACTTAATCGGTCCAGTAGATTCGGAGCAAATCGACTTTGACAGACGGACGGATAGACGTGACACACGAGTAATCCTATATGGGTTCCGTACCCAGAGGTTAAAACGGGAACCCTATTACTAACGCTCCGCCGTCTGTCTGTCTGTCTGTCTGTCCGTCTGTCACCAGGCTGTATCTCATGAGCCGTGATAGTTAGACAGTTGAAATTTTCACAGATGATGTATTTCTGTTGCCGCTATAACAACAAATACTAAAAAACAGAATAAAATAAATATTTAAGGGGCTCCCATACAAGAAACATGATTTTTTTGCTCGATATTGATAACGGCAACAGGTAGACGCTTGAAATATTCACAGAATATTTAGTTATATATTCACTTTAAAAATAAATAACTAAATTAAAATAATACAAATATTTTAGGGGGGCGCCCATATAACAAACGTGATTTTTTTTGTCGTTTTTATAGATAATGGTACGGAACCCTTCGTGCGCGAGTCCGACTCGCACTTGGCCGGTTTTTATTATCTTTTGAGGTACGGAACCCTAAAAACAAATCAATCTCAAAAACTTACGTTCAACTTCATAGAAACCCCGTTGCTACCCTCCACAAGTTTCTAAACCCTCTCTAATGCCTTATTATAAGAGTTATTATTCCCCTCCCGTCCAGAAGTTTGTATCTTCACCGGGCTACGCTGCCAGAAATATAATAAGACTGTCTACAGAGACTTATTGTTAGGGCACACTTCACACGTATGAATAGGGGGTAATAAAAAAAATAGTTTAAGTATAAATAGGCCTTGTTCGTTGGTCTATCTTTTTTGTACTGAAAATGGAAATGTG
The DNA here is from genome assembly GCA_963921375.1 of Tiliacea citrago. Taxonomy (NCBI): domain Eukaryota; kingdom Metazoa; phylum Arthropoda; class Insecta; order Lepidoptera; family Noctuidae; genus Tiliacea; species Tiliacea citrago. Next base: position 13,357,151 of record OY992802.1, read on the forward strand.
ATTATTTTACGCAGGTTGACTGTTAAAAGGGGGGTGTATTCTGAAAGTTGGCAACGTTGAAAATAGTGTCAAATATTTCGCTATATTGATAAATTCATCAATATTGCTACTAGAGAATGGGAAGCAGCGTTCTCTATGCATTTTAACACCATACTGCGATCGCCAACCCGCCTGCCAAGCGAGATTATTATGCCTATGTCCAGCAGTTTTTTTTTTGTTGTATTAGGAACAATTTAGGTATAACTTAACAAGAGACACGAAGATAGCTGCAAAAGTAAAACAGCAGCAAAAAAAGCAGTGGATGTCTTTCGGCTGAAATTATGATCAATATTGCTAAATTAAATGATGAAATATCGCTCTGTATTACTTTTATTAATTATGACACACTGTACAACAACAACACTGAAATAAATAGGTGTTGTTACAGTTTTAGTTGTATTAATTATTTGGAAAGTTTCTAAATGCATTTTTGTAATTAAAACTAAATATTCAGTGTGACGATATTAACTATTGCAATTCATAATTAATATTGATATTTTATATTATTATGAAAGAAGAAAGAAAGAAAGAAAAATAATTTTATTTGTCACAGAAAAAACGTGCATACAAAAACATATCTAATAAACTCGAAGGTAAACATTACACAAAACAGATCTACATATAATCACGAGCACAAAAAACAAATAGTCGGCAGCTGCACGTCATGACTGTGACAAGAAGGCTTGCACTCAGCATGATGCTGTGCTATGGGGGACCCACAGCACAGCGCTGATTTTCAGTGGTCACCCGAAAAGTACGTACAGAACCCAAGTCAGGTTTGATGAGTTGTACAGTAAATAGAGAACAAAATAAAATTATGATGATGTGTGGTGCTGGACGTAAAGAATAGCACCATCCTATTTCTTGCCGTGGGTGTCGTAAAAGGCGACTAAAGGACTTACTAGAGAATGGGCAGCAGCGTTCTCTATGCATTTTAACACCATACTGCGATCGCCAACCCGTCTGCAAAGCGTGGCGATTATGGCATCCATCCCCCTCCTTTTGGGGCAGGCCTATGTCCAGTAGTGGACGTCTTTCGTCTAAAATAATGATGACGTGTGATGTATGCGATTTTGTTAACATTTGTAAAAGTTGATTTCCAAAACCATAAATTATTTTATCAAAGTTATGGTTTAAAAGTTATATGGGTTTGAACGTGGCCGCGCCATTGAAACGCGGAGTACCGTGCGGTCACGGAGATCTTTAAAACTAAGCGTTGCAGAGACCTGAAATTTAGGTAAATAACAAATTACATTTGTATTTTTTTCTGTAAGACTAAAATCACATGGCCGCGCCATTGAAACGGTGAAAAACACGTTATCGCCGATATCTCGCTGAAAAGGCATCGCAGACGTCTGAAGTTTTTTTTAAACCCAGATTTGAATTTGTCAATTTTTTTTTAAATACAACAAAAAATTCTAAGTTTACATTTCAGGAGCTGTAAGACTAAAACCCCATGGCCGCGCCATTGAAACGGTGAAAACACGTTATCGCCGAAATCTCGCTGACAAAGAGTCGCAGAGGTCTATGCACGCCCACCGTGTGACTGTGATTCATCGAAAGTTTTATTATTTTATTTCTATTGTTATTATTAATGGACAAGATGAATTAGGACTAATAGTCTTAATAATTCATTCTAAATAGTCATTAATTGTGATTTGTGTTACTGTATCTGTATAAGCTAAGTGTACATAAACTAGGAGTAAGAAGCTGATATCTTTTTTTAATTGCCGAGGTATAGTTTCATAGACCATACCAGCTTTTGTAGAACCAATGCTGGTGTGCGCTCACCGCTATACCGCTTAGTCGACACATACAATACGCGTTTTGGTGCAGTGGACATATTATTCCTAAGCAGATACAAATTTAAAAGTGATATAATTACAATTCTAAAGGATCGGCAGTTGGCTCCATAGGTTTTACACAATGTAGGTATCATTATTAATAGGCTAGGGACATGTATGATACATCACGCATGAATCTTTTTGAATTTATTTGTTTGAATTTAGTTTTTTTTTTTTCTCCTTTTTTGTTTGTTACATCTTTTATAGAATATAGTTTAACCTTTTTTATTTTTTTCTCTTTTAACTTGTGTTTTATTAAGTTAGCCCTGCTACAGTTAACGCTTGCTAACGGTTTGTTTTTATTATATAATGTGGTAATCTGTGGAAAATGTTGTGGGTAGTATATTAGTTGAGTTTAATTTTAAGACAACACTGTTTATGCTTAATATACTACAGTTTGTTTTCCCAAATGTAATAAATAAATAAATAGACTAATATTAACGAATGAATCTTGAACTTGATTATGCACTTTCTAGCCTGAAGCACAGGGTCAACCTAGTTCAGCCAAATAAGCAACTGTGCTCTTTTTCAATTGTTAAGGTATTTATTCTACATGTTGTGACCCTTTTATAAATAAACTATTATAATTAGGTATATCTTCTTTCTATAATCAAATTAAATCAGTTGTACAGAGGTTGGAATAAGCATAAAAGTTTCAAACATGCACCCTGTAACTGCAAAACAAAACAAAAATTTAAAAAAAAATTACAATACATTACATTTTTAACATTTGTATCATTTTACAAATTCAAATCAATAGAATAGAAAAGAATAATAATAATCTGAGTAATATATAATGGTAACAGTTGAAATTGCAACTTTCTGAATACTTTCATAAACTCAAAGCTGAGAAAAACACTTGTTTCACGTTTTTCTATAGTTTTTAGAACCTAATTGATTGATGCATTTTTATGGAACATGTATTATAACCAGTGATCGGAGTAGGTAGATTGAACTGGGGCCATTGATCCGAAACGTATATATTAATATGGACATTCCTCCGGAATTGGAGGACTTTTAAAAAAAAACTGGAACTTATGTAGGAATTGTATTCTGCCAGAGTGGAAGGAGTCATTTGATGATTTGCCATCCTCAAAAAAAAAAGGTAGGAATTGTAATAAAATGAGCAATATTATATTCTTCATATTTTTTTTAACGGCACACAGTCACGATTTGACAAAACCCAACGACCAATCAGAACAAAGGATCATGGGTGGTACAATAACCGGTTATCAGAACAATGCGTACGCCCGCCGACGACATGCCAGGTAGCTCACTCGTTTACTTCGGTTCGTAGAGTGCGCATCTTTGTTTGTTACTGTGTTGTGAAAACGTTACTTGACCCTGGCTTGTGTACATACTGACTTCTGGAATCTGCTCTAATCCACGATTTGGCTCGAATATACAGACAAAAATAAAAAATAAATATTAAAGCTTCGATCGGAATTCGATTGTTTTTATTATTCAACAGATAAATAATGAATTAATTTAGTTTTGATACCTTCCTTTAAATTTTGAATTGAGTAGTAATAATATCACTACCAACATTAACAATATATAATTGAATCCGGAAATACCGGAATTACTTTCCGGAAAAATGGCTTATCCATGTTATTCTTTCTGTGTTCATTTATGATACAAGTACCAAAAATCAATCTACCTACTCCGATCACTGATTATAACTTGCTATCCCAAATTAAGGCTCGTACAGACTAGTGCGATATCGCGGGCGCGACGCGACACTAGTAGCACAGTTTATTTGTCGGTGCCTGTCGCGCCCAAGAACCCTGTTAAAATATAAAGACTGACCAGCAAAGAGGCTATTAAGATCCGTATTCTAAAACTAAGTCTGAGTATGAATCTCGGTTTAAAACTATCAGATTTCATACAAAACTTTTCTCGAATCTTGTTTCAAAGCGATATGTAATTATGGTTAAACGTAACTTGAAATGTAACACAAATGAGCCGTCCGCTGTCATGCAACATGAAATGTAACACCACAACTAAGTAGATAATTATACTCCATTTGAAATAAGATTAGAAATTTAAATAAATCTTTTTTACAGTCCGTTCACCCGATTTTGACTTCTATTGCGTTGTTGGCATAACAAAATGGCAGCTATAATAAACAGTTAGTACTGTTACCGCGTTTTTGCTTTTAATGCCAATTATGCCTGAGGAATATAAGTAAAAATCGGTTGAACGGACTGTAAAAAAGGTTTATTTAAATTTCTAATCTTATTTCAAATGGAGTATAGGTGAATTCGTTTCAACGTGTGTTACATTTAATTTTACGTTTCCCCAATCTTTACCCGTACCGTATATCCTTGATACGATTTACAATTTGCACCATCAAAACTTTTTAATTTTGTAATATTACACAGACTCATAACTACATAGGTAACTAAATCAACAGTCTTAAAAGTTACTGTCGAGTTTGTTGATTTCACAAAATTATCGTCATACAAAATCTTGGAAGATAACAATTTCACTTTGGGTTCGTCCCACCAAGTTTGATTCCATTTCCCTAGAGTTTTATATTCAGATACCAACTTTCAAAAACTCAATAAAATCGACAATCGAACACTAAATTTAGAGCAAAAGTTTGTAAAGCACACATCAACGGATCGAGCAAAAAGAAAAAGGAAAACGTGGACACGTGCGAGTCGGACTCGCATACGAAGGGTTCCGTACCACCGTACAATATTTAACACTACATATTTTTTGTATATAATCATTCATCATTTCAGCCGAAAGACATAGTGTGTGCTGGACATAGACCTCCCCCAAGAAGGGTTGCCTTAATAGCCACGCTTAGCAGGCGTATTGGCAATCGCAGTATGGTGTTAAAATGCATAGAGAACGCTGCTGCCCGTCCTCTAGTAAGTCCCTTAGTCGCCTTTTACGAAACCCACAAAAAGAAATAGAATGGTGCTATTCTTTATGTCCGGAAAAAAAAAAATGTTCTGTGTGGTGACACAGAACATTTTTTGCTCGATCTTAATAGATCGAGCAAAAACCGCCGAAAAAGCACGTTTCTTCTATGGGAACCTCTTTTAGTTTTTAACTTTATTTTATTTTTATTATTTGTTGTTATAGCGGCCATAGTAGTACACACTGTGAATTTAAAGTGACTACCTATTATGGTTCATAAGATACAGGCCTGTGACGGACGGACGGACAGCGCAGCCTTAGTAATAAGGTCCAGTTGACACCCTTTGGGTACGGAACCCTAAAAAAGGAGAAAGTATGTGTTACGAAAGATAGGAAAAGTTTTTTCAAGAGACTTGTGTTATTCCACACATGTGCCCAAATAGATTTCTAAGGACGCACCATTTTGATATAAGTTTTTTTGCTATGTATCATAATATTTGAATTGATTTTCTCGTCTTCTTTTGTTTTGTGAGCTCTGGTTTTAGGAAAGCGTTCGAGAGTCCTTTTCTGGAGACTTGATTATGATAATGTAAAGTGAGATTCTTACTGTTTTGAGAAAAAAAACTCTACTAAGATAGTAGCTAGTAGTAGCACTACAGTGTCTTTCAAATTAGTACATTACGATACGTGTGACTTAAATAGTCCATTATTGCACGACGCCGTGCATTAATAGACTTACGTAAAACACGAATATCGTATACTATTTTATAGCTCGTGTGACATAAACCCGCTATATTTTTAATTTCTTGAAAAGATTTAATTAAAATAGTATAAGGAACTGGAGGGAAGTATACCATTTCAAACTGCGTGATAAGCACGCGGTCAACACGTATACTATTTAAACCTAGGCTAGGGGATTCGGGGAGCGAAGTGACTTTTAGGTGTTAAAAGTCACGTTAATATAACGCAATCACACACAATTACTATCTCAATACACGCTACAGGTCAAATACTCGAAAATATTTTGAAAAAGGTCAAGGTCAAGGTTAATTATTAGAGGTCCTTAATCTGTACTCAAAATTCCGTAGGGTGTGACACAAGAGGGAGATGAGAAATCCATTATTTTTACCCTCGGACGTCTAGTTTTTGAGATATATGATAAAAACTCAAAAAGGGGATACTAAGCTATCCAGTTTAGAACGCAACTTACGATTTCACTTGTCTGAATTCATAGATGAAAAAATTCTAATTTACTCTATTCTATTCTATTCTAATTAAAACTTACCGCGGGAAAAAAAATATAGATTCATTTTTACACCGTGTAAAAATGGACTACTTAAGTCACGGAAAAGCGTGACTTAAGTGCGGGCTTGGGTCACACAGTGCTATAAAATATTTTTTTTCTCAATGGCTGTAAATGTTTGAATAAAATTACATGAGATTCATGTTGTAAAATAAAGTTTACATATTAAAGGGTATTAGACTATCTATCTAGAATTCTAGATAGAATACTCTTTAATAATTATGTAAACCATAAAAATTACAGATATAGTTTTAACCGTTTAGAAGACAGTTTAGGCAGATTATATTTTTATTTTCCGTTTTGTGACAGGTGCAATGAAATTAGCGATTTTAAATAACAGCTTGTTGAAGACCAACTATTTTTAGTTAATATCTTAAGTAACTAACAAAAATTCTTTAGTAAAAAAAGTACATTTTTAACATAGCAAAACACCATTATTTTATTAAATGAGTTTACTATTTCCATTTCCCTCGGGTTTATTAGTACAGCACTTGGAGAGAAGTGAAGCGCTCTTCGTAAACGCTCTCGATGGTGTCCGGTTGCGTTTACAAAGACAGGCGCCGACAGGAAGAGCAAATGAGTCCTAAGAACTATATGTATAGGAGAAGGATATTTTTAGATTTATTTGCAATAAACGATAGTTTTCGATTAACGTAAACACATAATTATAATGAACACTAGGAAATCAGGATTGGCATGAAAAAAGAAATAAACTATAGTCCATATGAAATAAGATTAGAAATTTAAATAAACTTTTTTTACAGTCCGTTAAACCGATTTTGACTTCTATTGCGTTGGTGGCAAGACAAAGGGCAGCAATAAACAGTCGGTATTGTAACCACGTTTTTGCTTTTAATGCCATATATTTATATGTTGTCGTGTTTAGATATCAATACCCATCACGTCTGCGGAGTTTCGCATGCTAATTTAATTTGACCCTGTATATAGCAAAAAATGTTTTTTTTATTTTTCTGTCTGCTGGTTCCGGCTAATCTCCGAAACGGCTGGACCTATTTTGACGGGACTTTCACTTCCAGATAACTGATGTTTTATGGAGTAAATTAAGCTACTTTCATTTTATAAAAAGCCACGCGGGCGAAGCCGCGGGCAGCAGTTAGTTATAAATATACGTACTCTGCTACAAGGATATTTTGGCGCTCGAATGACGTTGACAGGGGGGTGCTGTTGGTGGACATTGTGTGCAATTTTTTTTGTGTCACTTGAAATGTATTAAAAAAACCGGCCAAGTGCGAGTCGGACTCGCGCACGAAGGGGTCCGTACCATTATCTATAAAAATGGCAAAAAAATCACGTTTTTTGTATGGGCCCTTAAATATTTGTTTTATTTTAATTTAATTATTAATTTTTATAGTGAATATACGAGTATAACTAAATATTCTGTGAATATTCCAAGCGTCTACCTGTTGCCGTTATCAATATTGAGCAAAAACGAGCAAAAAAATCACGTTTGTTGTATGGGAGCCCCCTTAAATATTTATTTTATTCTGGTTTTTAGTATTTTTTGTTATAGCGGCAACAGAAATACATCATCTGTGAAAATTTCAACTGTCTAACTATCACGGTTCATGAGATACAGCCTGGTGACAGACAGACAGATAGACAGACAGACGGCGGAGCCTTAGTAATAGGGTTCCCGTTTTACCCTTTGGGTACGGAACCCTAAAAACAAGATGGCGGCGTTAGTTCCTATTTTGGCCACGCGCCAAAATAACCTTGTGGCGCGATAAATATAATAGATATGGTATAACTAGACCTTTTAATATATATGTTACGGCTAATACCCGAAGTGCGGCTACACCTAGTTTTAGCCGGTTAGAATTATAGGTCCAGACAATCCCTGTTGGATAAAACCAATTTACCAACAATAGAAGGGATCTGGCGCTCGGCGGCCGCTACCGCGGCACGCTCGCTTCGCTCGCTCGCCTTCGCTTGTTAATGGTTACTGTTCTAACCTAACCTAACCCAAATGATTTTACCCGAAAACAATCGGCTCGTACTAGGTTTAACCAAGAGTAAGTGGCTACACCTAGTTCTAACCGGCTAAAACTAGGTGTAGCCGCACTTCGGGTATTAGCCGTAACATATACACATCATAATATAATTATATAGGGTAGATTTTTGAGATGGGGCAGTAAGTACAGGTACCTTAACCGTTGTTGCTACAAGAAAACGGTCTAGAAGACAACTTTTTGAGACATTTTGATCTGCATTCACAGATTTTGAAAATACAGTCAGCAAGAAAATAGGTAGTTTTCACAAAAACTTTTGTTGAAAAAGACGAGTTGTTGGAAAAGACTTTTTTTTTTTTTTTTGGGTGGGAAATCATCAAATAACTTCTCCCGCTCTGGGCGGAGCGGGAGGGCGTGTCAGACTTTTACTGACTAAAACCCACCCGTGTTCCTTCCGTTGCCTGTGTGCCAGGGCCATGATATCCCTTTCGGACAAACTCGCAACCCCGGCAGGCATTGATCCTAACGGACCCCGTCAGTTTGTGCTGACATCTCTTTGAGGCGCGCGTGGAACACAACGCGCCGTCGACCCGGGCCTGGTCCTTATCGGACGGCGAGCTACCCATCGCTCACCGTCTGCAGACCCGCGCCTACGGTGGCCGGAAATCGGCTTGCGACTCCCGACGCCCGGGGCGTCTCCTGCGGCGACTAGGGGCGCGAGGGCGCGAACCTTGTCTCACCCTCACGCGTTCCGCCTCCTCCTTCGCTGGCATAACTGCTTCGCAGAAGGAGGTGACAGCCTCCCATGCACTCTCGCTCCGAACCATGGCCTGAACCAGGCCCGGATGCGAGAGATCGCCGCCGCCGATCGCCTCCGTGAGGACACGGCGGTGCTCCGCCCAAGCTGGGCAGACCTCCACCGTATGCTCCACCGTGTCCTCCGGGCGATCCACACAGTGGTGACACCCGGGCGTTTCCTCCCGCTTAATCCTAAACAGGAACCTCCCGAAACATCCATGTCCGGTGAGGACCTGCGTCAGGCGGAAGGTGAGGACGCCGTGGCGCCTCTCCAGCCACTCCTCAAAGAGGGGACTTATCGCCACAATTGTGGCGTGCCCATGTTGGAAAAGACTGTCCTGACTGGTTGTGTTTTAAGACCGTTTTCCTGTAGATACAACGATTAACACGTTAACCGCCGTAGTGGAACGGTCAAAATTTACATTTTTTTTTTGGTGCTCCTGGGTTTAGTTTAATAAGATATGGATTTATGTCTAGTTTAGGCTGCAATCGTATGTATAGTTTATGAAATCATCACAAAAAACCCCATGAGGTCACCGATGCCCTACACGGCGCTGTGATGTCGAAAATTGCATTTACGTTATTTTGGCGCCAGATAGGTCACACCTCCGGTCACCCGCCCCCGCAGTCAAATTCTTTTTGTTTCAACAAGATCCACAAGAAGTAACGTATTTTCTTTATTATTTATTGTTATTCATTTTCTAATAAATATTTTCATTACTTACACAATTACTGTATTTATTATTTAATTTTATTACCTTATCCAATATATTGTAAAATAGCAGAGGCTTTTTTCAGTTTTCTCAGAAACTACTTATGCATTTAAAAAAATTACTTTACTGTTAAAAAGCCTACAAAAATGGTAATATAATAAGCTACGTAAAATGTTTAAAACGAATAGTTATGTTGCATTTAAAACCCAAACCTCCGGATCTATGAACGAGTTCGCCGAAAACTGCAGATTTTTCTACGTGAATCTAACAAATTTCAAGGTAAACGAAAACCATTGTGCGCACATATTCTACAGCGCCGCAGCGGTCACACGCATACACAAAATTTACGGAATAAGTGTCCTACGGCTCACAAAATAGGTTTGAAAACAGGTCTGCCTTGAGGTCACCGGTGACCTACGAGGCGCCTAAATACTGGGCAGGGTCAGGTCACCGGTGACCTACGTGGCGATGAACGTGTTAAGGTACCTACCCTGACTGCCCCGTCTAAAAATCCATCCTGTATAAGAAAACGATTGGGTTCGGGGTAAAGATCGAGGTTTCGTAAATTGTATCACAATGAATAATTTTTTCGGTGCACAGCCGAGTTGACGGACGTCAGACAACTAACGTCAAAAGAAATGTGCACGTCGTCTGTTTCACAAACGGCTTCTAGAAGCTAGAAGCTTATTGGATGAGTGGATTGTGGCGGGAGCAGTTCGAAATAGGTTCGTGTGACCTATTGGTCTTCGTGAAGGAGCTCGTCCGGGGAAGTACTAGCTCATAAACATGTGTCAAGACTCAACATTAGAAAGTTAGACACTTTAGAATATCAAACGGTACTTAATCTCCGGAACAAACCTCATTTAGCTTCCCAAACCCATATGAAGTGTTGAAAGCAGAATACATTATTAGATTAATATTTTGTACCCTGTTTTTATTACATCCGACTGAGGTATAAAATGAGTGGATAAAAGCATTATATTAAGGCCAGGGCCGAATTAACCATATCAGGGCCCTTAGCAATTCTCAGAACCCCTTTACCCTTTTCTAACATCCTAAAATAAGAATATAAAAAATCGAATATCATTCTAAAATGAATTTTATTTCAAATATAACAATGTAATATAAAAAACAAAGCTATAATAATAATCTCAAATAATTCTCAGAACCCCTTTACCCTTTTCTAACATCCTAAAATAAGAATAGAAAAAATCGAATAACATTCTAAAATGAATTTTATTTCAAATATAACAATGTAATATAAAAAACAAGGCTAATAATAATAATATTGTCATTGACGATACAAATGTAGGGATCGTTGTAATTAAAAAGCAAACTTTGTAAACTCTTCTGTTTTTTTAATAATTTATTCCTATCGCGTTCCGTTTTTAACTGTCGTCTATCTTATCTTATGTAGTGTTGCCATACCTATCTTCTAACATCCCTCATATCTTGTGTGTTGCCACTTTATTACTCATTCCCACACAAATCTTCGAATAAAATTTTCACTCGATGAAACATAATTACGTTTTACATTTTTTTTCTCGGTGCGCGTGGCCCCTAGCTGTTGCGAGGCCCCTAGGCAGTTACCTACCCTGCCTCATGGATAATCCGGCCCTGATTAAGGCTATTGAATTAAAATACCCTAAACCATTACCGATACTTAAATGCATCGACTTCTTGGCGGGAAAGTGAAGCGTCATGTTAGCAGTTTTGTTTTATTTTCTAAAATTTGTGTTTAGCCGAATATTAATGTGTAATAGTGGTGGATTATTAACCATTAAGTGTTCGTGAACCCGCACTAGTGTAGACAAATGAAACAAAACAGTGCAACATCACTTTAAGTTCTCTCAAGAAGTCCGCGCGAGGTTTCAGTAAAGTGCCACGTCTTTACTGAAACTCAAGGGGAGCGGGGCGGGATATCATCTATCATCTTTATCATGCATCATTGAATGGAGTTCATTTCATAATTATACATTATTAATATTAGTTACAGCTTTGTACTAGTTACCTAATTTTACATGACACTGGCTAAATGCACAAACCGTGCGAAGCCAAAAAGAAAAAAAAAAAAAAAAAAAAATGCAATGCAATGTGAAATTAATTGCAATTAATTTGAATTTGCAAGCAAATTGACTACTTTGACCAAACTTAAAATGCCCGTATATTCCACTGACCTAGATTATATTATATATGGAGGTGAGTGGTATATTCAAATCACAACTGTCATTCTTGACAATTGTATGAAATGGCTTTAACACGGCAAATTGGCGTAGTGTGCCAACTTGATAAACAAGTAATTTCCCTGTTTGTCCATCGCAACCTGTACCCTAATTGCGTAACGCAGTTTGAATCGGAATCGGAATGATTTTGAAGTATATTGCTAATCCATTGCTTCATAAGTTGTAAACAATTGTCTGCTCAACAACGTAAATAACGCAATGAATGTTGTTGAACTGTCAAATTGAAACCGATTCCTACTGATAGTGCGTTACGCAATTAGCCCTCTGGACTGGGCAAGACATGCTATTCTAATTTATGCCAAAATGAGATAAGAAGCTTCTATTTATAGAATTGCCAAATTTTTGTATCATTATAGGCGCCGCGACGTGACATCGACAGCGAAAATTGTTCCACTAGAGTCGCATCGCGCTGTTGAATGAATGAATGATAGATTTATTTGCAAGAATTTAGTTAGCTAACATAAGTTCTTAAGATCTATGGGTTTCACTATTTTCACAATATTCGGCATTTCAGCCGTGAAAATATTTCACATCTTGGTTATAATTATGTTACGTCGCGTTTTATTTTTTGTCTTAATGATTGATTAAAGCCAAAAAAAGAAAACGAGAGAATGACGATTTCCGTATTTTTAAGAACGTTCACAATCTAATCTCAGTCTGAATGAAAACTTTTTGATATTGATTGTTGCCGAGATTCCGACAAAATTTAGAACGTTTTTAATTAGGCAAATATTGGCCTTCTGTTCATAAAAGAATAAAGATCATTCCAGACAGACCAGCGGGCTAATTGCGTAACACATTATCCGTAGGAATCGGTTTCAATTTGACAGTTCAACAATATTCATTGCGTTATATACGTTGTTAAGCAGACAAATTTTCTAACATATGAAGCAATGGATTAGCAATATACTTCAAAATCATTCCGATTCCGATTCAAACTGTGTTACGCAATTAGGGTGTAGTATCGGCAGCAGTGGGTAGGCTCATCAGGTTGCATGTGGCCTGATGAAATCGTGTTTTTTTTTAAATTATTTATTTTATTTTCCATTTTATTTTAATTTAATTGCAATTATTAATTCAATTGTATTTTCATTTTAATTTGTTTTTAACTTGCACTCATCATCTCGCATTATTGACGTCTTTTCAAATATATTTTTCGACTGTCATCAGACCATTGAGCAGCTATGGCATGTAATAAATACCTTTAACATTTTATTTACTTTATCATCTATGACCAAACTAACCATAAACTAACTAAACCCCAGTATAAAGGCAACATCTAAATTCCCTCCGTTACCTCTTAATTAAATGTCCCAACTCTAGCAGATAAGGCGAGAGATAACGCTCAACTCAAACAGCTGTGCAATGAAAACTAATAACACTTGGGAGCGGACGCTAACTCCCATAGTCTGTCTGTATTGGAAGAAAAAGTTTCTCGTGATAAAGAAATATCCGTAGCCAATGGCTTAGATAGCCCGTTTGAGTATGAATACGACAAGCCATGCAACGCGGTAAAAGTACTGTTTTTCGGGTTCCGTACCCAAAGGGTAAAACGGGAACCCAATTACTAAGGCTCCGCCGTCTGTCTGTCTGTCTGTCCGTCTGTCACCCGGCTGTATCTCATGAACCAAGATAGTTAGACAGTTGAAATTTTCACAGATGATGTATTTCTGTTGCCGCTATAGCAACAAATACTAAAAACCAGAATAACATAAATATTTAAGGGGCTCCCATACAACAAACGTGATTTTTTTGCCGTTTTTATAGTTAATTATGGTACGGAACCCTTCGTGCGCGATTCAGACTCGCACTTGGCCGGTTTTTTATAAACAATGGTACGGGACCCTTCGTGCGCGAGTCTGACTCACACTTGGCTGGTTTTTACAGGACAGTGACCTTATCCATACCCATTATTAACTTTATTTTTTGTGTTGTGTACTAATTTATTTATTTGTTGATTATTGTTAGTTCTGTACTTAACACGTTAAGTGCGAAGCGAGGCCTAAATCACCCCTGATGCAACTTCTCTGTGGTGCGGCAAGCAAAAAAGTGAATTTCTCTGTCGTGCGAATGGCATAGCTTTGGTTTGGTCCAGTGTAGGAAAGAGATAAATATATATTTGAGATCACTAATGGTTCCGGACTCGGTGGTGTACCTACCTTGGTACCGGATGTCTTAGGCCTCGTGCCGCACTGAATTAATATAATTTTAATGCAGTGCGGAACGAGGCTAAAACGTCCCATATCCCCCCTGACCTCGTACCGCACTCAACGCAAGCTTCCCGCGACCAGTGTTGTGCATCACGTCGATTGGAGCCCCCAAAGCTCGAAAGAAGCAAGAAAAAACCCAGAAACAGAGCCAAAACAGGTAAGTTTTTAATGAAAAAATCTTCAGTAAGTTCCTAGTTTTTTCTTATCTTGGTAGCTATGTACCTAAAGTAAGTGTAAGATATTATTACTTAAGTATATTATACCTAAAGATATTATTGGTAATAACGATTATTGACGTACCTAATACTTTGCAATATATCTAGAATTACCTATTATTCTATATCGTGATAATAATGTTATTATTATTAGGACTTAACACTTAATTGATATTTTTGTAGGTAGTGAAAAACTCCACAAGAAACGCAAAGCAGCCGTTGACAAAACAGGTAAGTAATATAATTAATATTTCAGTAGTTCTTTGTCTAGGTTTTAAAAGTAGGTATATAAATATTAAAGATTTTTAGGGTTCCGTATCGAAAGGATAAAAACAGGACCCTCTATTACTAAGACTTCGCTGTCTGTCCGTTTGTCGCGATAGATAGATAGTTGAAGTTTTCTCAAATTATGTAGGCCGCTATTACAATAATACTAAAAAGTTAAAAACAACAAACTGGATTGTGTTTAATTCAATCCAAACTGATGGAACAAAGTTACCAAAACGACTCTTTGTGGAGAAACTTATAGAATCTTTAATAAAAAAGGAAATCGATGAGACCCCAGGTAATGTAATGCTTAGATATATTTCTTGACAGTCAACGTGTTGAAGCTTTCATAAACTAAGCTTGACATTTGGTCATTATTAAGTTATTTATTATTGTTTCCTTTTAATTATTCTGAATTTAAGCTACCTTACCTACCTACTCTTTCAACATTTTAAGTATAAAACAAACACATTCATTTGATGCAGTTATACCTACATTATCATTGTTATTCTCATCTACGATCTAACCTAAGTAACAATGTCAGTTTTATTACGTTATCTTTACATTTTTGTTATTTTTCAGCACCTGAAAGCGCACGCCATTGCGTCGAAAAGGGTGAAAAAAGGAGAAGATGTGTTGGTTGTTACCAAAAACTACGCACATTTTTACCATCTCGTGAAGCTGATAAAAAATCCAAAAAGATTTTGACTCAGTGCACCCAGTGCAAAAAATCTTATTGTCTACCCTGTTTCAATGAAAAACACTCATAAATAAGTACAACATATATATTGAGATTTTTATAAAAAAAGTATATTGATACTGATTTTTTAATGTTAATTCAAGTTCTAATAATTGGATTTTTAAAGCCCGAGGCAGAATAAATAGGACAGTTTCTTTTCTACTTCTGGTTGCCTTTTTTTTCTATTCTGTGAACCGCATTAAGATTTTCATATACAAATAGAAAGATAAACCTTATGCATAAACCGTAATCCATTATTTTCCAATAATAAGTCTGTAATAGGTGCCTCTTAATGGTATAGAATGGAACGCTTCGTGCGCGAGTCCGACTCGCACTTGGCCGGTTTTTTTTCTTTATGGCGCCTTCAAGCACAATTTAGATTATTTAAAAAAAAATGTATCCTTTGATAGCTTTGTGTTGTTTTGCCAGGTTTTGCCCTTAGAACGATCTAATGAGATATAATTGATCAAAATCGGTCAAGTCGTTGCGTAGTTAAGACAGTTTAAAAACGTCGATATTATTTTTCCCATCACTAATCGCAGCGAAAATTTGCCCTATTTCAGTGCGTTACGAGGTGTATAAGATCCCATATTTTGTTTTGCTAATAATTCCTAAACTAGCCATCAGATCCCGGGGCGACGGTGGATTAGGGTTCATCAATTCACTGTCTATATCAATAAGGACCAAAATTCTCATTTATCTTTGATTTCGCGCCAGAAAATGGATTTTAGTCTGTAAAAGGAGGTGGGGTCTAATAGACCGCGTGTCGCCCTAACGTCTGGTCACGGTACGGGCCGATTATACCTCGTGCCGCAGGAACGGAAAGTATGCAAAAATTGGTGCCGCAGCTAACGTGTTAAATAAGGTTAGTAGGTACCTATAGTTAGATGTAAAGGCCGCCTTTTGCGGTGAGAGCCTCCTCCAAAACGTTCTAGGTGACTCTATACTTTGCCCGTCTGGGCCATACTCATATTATAAATGAGAAGGTAACTCTGACTGTTCGTTACCTTTTCAGGTCTAAACCATTGAACCGATTGTAATGAAATTTGACCGATAAGTAGCCTGGAACCTGGCAAAGCACATAGGCTACTTAAAATCTCGGATAGAACGGATATTTCATCAGCTAGTACGTTTTAAAGAGCAAGTGTGTGCACTTTTCGAGTTCTTGGTTTATTTTTCATTGTTTTAAAAGGAATAAAATATAAACAAAAACATCACAAAAACCTCAATAGGTTTGTCAAGGTGTTGAAACACTTTTAAGCAATCTTAATACTAACGAAATGTTATCTTAGGATAAAACATAGTTTATAAAACTTTGTGAGGTAGTTCGTAAATAATAACTTAAAAAGTACAAAAACGATGACCGCGGGTCATACAGCCCGTCAAGGATAATCACTAATTGAATGAAATTTAAACAGAATGTTGCATTTTCAAAGAGAAACGTTTGTATTTATTTTTTCACTGGTCAGCCTTAGATAAGTCTTTAACAGCTGCTACGAGACAGGTGTCGTCCGCGTACTGATAGACTGAGCAATTCCTTATAACATTCTCCATGTCATTGACGTAGGCAAATACACAGGCACAGGCATAGGCGTGGGGGGGTAATACAAGGTGATCTAGTAGTTCAACTATGACTATATTTCATCTATAGCCTTGCCTAACATGGGTATTAAGAAAAGTTGTTTTAACTAAAGAAACTAGCTTCAACTCTTGTTCTTATAATTTACTTATATATTTTTTTTCAGTTTGTCTTCATCTTAGGTTCCCCAGTACAATTACACAGAAACTTCGACACGGATAACTGCAGCAGATTTGACAAACGGTTATAGCGTTTTCAAAAAACTTTTTCTATTAAAAACTATCTGTTCCTAAAAGTTATTAAAACTGTTGATTAGTTTTTAGAATGAATCATAATTTACGTTACCAGGAGTTAAGGTATAGACTTTGCTAAGTTCTTCTAAAACATACATTTTTTCAAGCGATTTGTTTTCTACATTTAATTATGAAAAATTATAATAATATGAATAATAACTTATAAGTTTTTAATAAATAAAAATAACAAAATTTACATATTAACTTAACTAAAACTATTCACAAATTAAAATATGGTGTCGAAAAATTCATCCGCATCGCTGGCAATGTAATGTAATTATGTACATTCTTAATTAATATATATTTCTTAATGTTGCTTTGAAACGTGTGGATAACAATTGAACTTTCATGTATAGTACATACACATACAATACAGACCATTCAAAACTAAATATAAAATCGACAAAAACTGTTTTAAACTAAAAAACTGTGTGGTATTCCGTATGGTGCCGGACGTAAAGAATAGCACCATCCTATTTCTTCCCGTGGGTGTCGTAAAAGGCGACTAAGGGACTCGCTAGAGAATGGGCAGCAGCGTTCTCTATGCATTTAAACACCATACTGCGATCGCCAACCCGCCTGCCAAGCATGGCGATTAAAGCAACCGCCCCCCCCTCCTTTTGGGCGAGACCTAAGTCTAGCAGTGGACGTCTTTCGGCTGAAATAATGCTGGTGATGATGATGAAAAAACTGTGTGTAACTAAATATTAATATTTCCATTGTATTATAATTAGTAGTAAGAAATAAGCACAATTTTACCAAAACTTTATATATCTTCTTTGCATAAAAATCTGCATTAGATGAATACCCACAGTCGAACAAGGTATTTGGTATATCAACAGGTAAAAACATTCATCTTTCCTTTAAAAAAGAATTTCCAAAATCGGGCCACAATTGACGAAAATATAACGAACATATCGTTATATTTTCGTCAATTGTGGCCCGATTTTGGAAATTCTTTTTTCATTTGGTAGAGGCAGCTCGCGCGGTGGTCCCATATAAACTTTTGTTGAGTTAGCTTCAATGATACGAATTTTTCCCACTTAGTCTATGTGGATGATGTTGTAATAAATTCCTGTCACTCTTATTTACATGTGGCATGTAGTGGTGTTCGAATTTGTGTGGGGTAAGATACCACAACTAAAAATTGAAAAATAAAAACTTTTTACAAATATAAAAACAACTGACTTCCAAAAAAAATATTAAAAAGTTAAAATTAATTTTAATTTCGGAAGTCGGTGGCAAAAAATTAAAATAAAAAAATACAAAGACACTGACTTCTAAAATTAAAGTACCTTTTTTTCATTTCGTAGTTTTTTTTTTTTTGATAGACAGTATTTTTTTTCTTAAAAGTTAAACTTATGGCATACTTAAGAGAGTGATGTAAAAAGAATTAACACACACGTGCTGTTTAAAAGTTAGCTGCCTGTATATAATAGTATAGGTTTACTAAATAGGTCTCCGTATTCACAGAATATGGTCGCCAAATATAACATCGCAATATAACTAAACCAGGTATTAAGCCTGATGTACCGTGTAGGGCCATGGAACTGGCGGGAGCGTCTAGAATACATACTATTTGTAAAGATCGAGAATTCAAAAAGCAAAATATCCAAACTAATATTATAAAGCCTGCCTCGTCGGTGTAGTGGTCGCAAGCGCTACTGCTGAGCATGAGGTCCTGGGTTCGATTCCCAGGTCGGGCAAAGTATTATTGGGTTTTTCCACCAGGAATTTCTCAGTAGCAGCCCGGAGTCTGGATTTGTGCCCGGTTGATGGCAATAGGCTCGCCACCTATTACATGGGACTTCAACATAACTGGCGAAACGTGGGTGTACCTACTATAGGTATACCTCTGCCTAACCCTTCGGGGATTACAGGCGTGATGTTATGTTATGTTATGTAATATTATAAAGAGTTAAAATTGTCTGCTTATATGTTTGTAAAAGGAAATACTGATCTGATTACGAAACATATTTCTTGTAATCGGATCAGATTAGGCTTTAATGAATGCACCCGGACGAAGTCGGGGGCAGAAGCTAGTGAGTAATAATGTCACTACGCCTTGTGAAGGTGAAGGTAACTGACATAGCCCGAACAATTGCCAAACTTAAATGGCAGTGGTCAGGGGATTGCTCGCAGACCATATGGCCGATGGGACTGCAAAGTTCTGGAGTGGCGACCGTGTAACAGAACAAGTAGCATTGGACGGCCTTCTACAAGGTGGACCGATGACCTTGTGAAGGCCGCAGGAATCCGCTGGATTCGGGAAGCACAGAACCGGTCGAAGTGGCGGTGCTTTGGGGAAACCTATGTCCTGCAGTAGACGTCTGTCAGCTGAAATGATGTGTAATCCCTACTCATCATTAGGACAGTAAGGTAAATCATGTTTTTAAGGACATGTCCGCTTAGGATGACGTACCTTGCTTACAGCTTTTGAGCTACAGTAAATTATACGCGATACACGATAGCTTATTTATAGTCCGCGCGCGACTGCAATCACCGCCTGAGGTATGTGAGCGGTGAGACGGGGGAGGTAGATAATGGTGAAGCTAACTCAGTCTGACAATCTTGTTAAAGGGGCCTCCCCCCGTCTCATCGATCAGATACCTCTGGCGGTGACTAGCAGTCGCGTGCGGTCTATAGTTAATTATTAGTTACCTCGTTGGTCTAGTGGCCGCAAGCGCTACTGCTGAGCATGTGATCCTGGGTTCGATTCCCGGTTCCGGCAAAGAGTTATTGGGTTTTTCCATCTGGAATTTCTCAGTAGCAGCCCGTGAGTCTGGATTTGTACCCGGTAGATGGCAATAGGCTCGCCCCCTATCAAATGAAACCTAAACATAACTGGCGGCGAAATGTGGGCGTAATATAGACACACCTCTGCCTATCCCTGGGAATACAGGCGTAATGTTTAGCTTATGTTATAATGTTATATTTAGCATGGCAAATAGCCATAAAAAATCAATTAATATCACCCTATCACTCAGTAGGTATTTCTTAATACCCTGCCAAAATGTTGTCTTCAATTCTTAAATAAATAAACAAACAAACAAATCTAATCCAAGGCTCATCCGAGATTATTGGGAGTGGCATACAAATGTCAATGGGAAATTCTTTGTAATCAGTCCCAAGATACTCTCTCTACAAAACAAACTGACTAGTTTAGGGCTTCCTGACAATTAACACTGCTTGGGTAA
The DNA here is from genome assembly GCA_963921375.1 of Tiliacea citrago. Taxonomy (NCBI): domain Eukaryota; kingdom Metazoa; phylum Arthropoda; class Insecta; order Lepidoptera; family Noctuidae; genus Tiliacea; species Tiliacea citrago. The sequence goes on from OY992802.1 coordinate 13,377,435, forward strand.
GCTAGCTATACAGGGTGTTAAAGAAATTGCGTGCCATAGCTTAGGGGTAGGTTCAGTGTCGATAAAGGAACCCAGGAAAAATAAAATAAAAACCAAAAAGTAAAATAATAATAAAAACATTAAAAAAAAATATTGCAAGTTCAACCTATTTTAGTACCTACTAACTTAAAATAGCAATCGTTTAGAATTAAAATTATTTTATTTGTTTAATTGGTTTAATTACTTACCTACTATCGAAGGCGTTGGTAAATAGGCAGTACTAAATTAGGTTGATCTTGCAAAATAATTTTTTTTTTTATCATTTTTTATTTTTCCTGGGTTCCTTTATCGATACTGAACCTACCCCTAAGCTAAGGCACGCAATTACTTTAACATCCTGTATAGCTGAGCAAGGATGTTTTGGCGTGTGGCCTATCGTGGCAAATCAGTCAAACACCGCCATCTTGTTTTTCTTATTACATTTCACAAAACAATTGCACAATTTTTCCCTGTCAACATCATTCGAGCGCCAAAATATCATTGTAGGTAATATTTAAGGAACTTTTGACATTTCAAAGTCAAAGTATTTATTTAAAATAGTCACATAAAAGGCACTTTTGACGTCAACATTTACAAAAAAAATAATTGATTCTAGTTGCCCCTTCCAAAAGTTAGTATCGTATGGAGAAGAATGGGCAAGAAACTCACCGTTACTCTTCTAAAAATGTTTTACAATATTTTGTTTTAGTACATTGATATATGTGAAGACGCCAAAATTACCTACTATACCATAGTCAAAATAATTAAAAATGACAGATAATTTAATTATGTGGTAGACACATGGTGCTCACATATTTACAAACATCGTAAAAGTATACGTTTTCCTAAAAAAAAAATATAATAAGTCAGTGTGTGAGTTAAGGTAATCACAGAATGCCTGCCTACTCATATAATGTAATACTAAACAATTACATAATAAACAATTTTCTATTTCCATTTTCAATTTCTTTATCTTAAAACAAGAGCCGCTGGTTTAGTTGCCCTACAGGACACCATCCTCCCGCTTTCGCCATTTATTCTCATGCACCTGTTTTGTCCGAACCATTTACTTGAAGAGATTCCACGAACGCCAAATATTTTTACGACTACGTATAAAATTCTCTTCATTTAAAACTCGCTGTGACAACAATGTTAAACATTTATATTTAAGTTAGAATATTATTAAATTCATAATAATTGAAATGGTTTTTAACTAACTCATATTTTAATGTGAAAGATCTAATGGGGCGGGTCCAACAGGCTAGTGACGTGGCGACGCGGCCAACAGCCAACATCCAAACTAAAATTTATAAAAAGAATATTTTTTTCTTTAAAAAAAAAATGAATATTTTGTTTTTGATTATGCCATATTTATTTCCTTTAATAAACCATCCTTTCATACAAAATCGTTTCGATGTTTCACATCTACTAGGCGTCCCGCGACGGCAACGGCTAAATTTTGTTTACTACCTACATTTTGCATTATTAATTTTAAATTACGTTTTAAGTAAAATAACGTGTGAATGGTCTGAAGAACTGCTTGTACTAAGTATTGACTTTGACGAGGTTCCATAAACTTGGGTCCTTGACCTATGAATCGTTGAGCTCCTTAAGTTCTGAGTTGTGCTGCACAATTACTGACAAATGCGTGCACTGACTAGACACGTCCACTCAATCTGTGTGGTTCTTTCATCAAAAGACACCAATCTACATGGTCTTCGCATGATCTGAGCAAGATTATGTCTGGACTTTAAAAGAGACTAAGACTTCTGAGTTTGTTTCTGCGTTTCTTCTTAGAGTTGTCAGATAGGAAACGCCGACCTCATCTAGTTTTTGAAATATGATTGATGTGTGAAAGTGTTCGTACAAACCTACTTACAGAAATAAAATCATTTATCATTATGGAAGTTCATGGACCTTGGACCATGGTCCATGAACTTCAATAGTGTCGACCCTCCAGTGCTACGTAGGCTGTACACGGAGGAGTTTGCAACGTTAGCTGCGCGGTTCATTTGTTTGTCAGCCACGCATTCGTGGGTAGTGTGGCTTTGGGCTGCAGTGGACGATGCTGCCTAAATTTTCAGGCAAAGCGAAGCTAAATACACTTGTGTAGCTTATCCGTGGGCTGTTGTGGAGCGGTGCCATAGCTTGCCATAGGTAGTCATTATAGTCAAATGTTGTAGTGGCATAAAACCATTCTAATTGCGAGCACATGCTACTTAATAGAATTCAATAAGCACGTAGTAGGTCGTAGGTTCGAACCCAGACAGGCGCTTAACTTTGTGTAAATTATTTCATCACCACTGCTCTCAAAGCAGTGAAGGAAAACATCGTGAGGAAACCGGCATGTCCTAGAACTAAAAATTCGAAGACATGTGACATCTACCAACCCGCACTGGGCCCGCGTGGTGGATTACAGCCCACTCCCTCTCTCAGACAGGAGGCCTGTGTCCCAGTAGATGGAACATTGTACGCTGATTATGTAAAGTAAGCACGTATATTCGACAAGATGCACGTGTATTTTCCACAACCGAGAGAACGCTGTAAATACCTAGTATGTTTTGTGTTTCAACCTTAATTGAGTTTTCTTGTAAAAACCGCTCATTTTACAATAACTGTGCTACCTAAATAAGTACAACATTGTCATTACAACTGTAACAAAACTGAATAAATATTCTGTCCACAAGTCACTAATAAATATTTTAAATTAAAATTGTAGGTTATGTTATAGCAGCTACCCACTTATTTGACAAGCACTTTAGCATCGACGGAGGGAATCAAGTAGAGTACGGTTTATCCCTCTCACGACCTCCTTTAATATTAATATGTACTAATGAATTAACAAAGTACATTTTTATGAAGAAGATGATCTTTTAAGAGAAGATGTATTTAAATTATTTACTAAGACTAGAAATTAATTGTAAGAATTCTGAATAAAGGATTTCACCATCCAAATACAGATCTTATGCGCTGAAACATTAGGGTGTAAATGCTTTACCCATAACATTGCGCTTATGAAATTAATTTTTTCACAAGGAAATTCAAAATACAATACATTTTATTATTGTTCGAACTGCACAATGTAATTGAAATTGCTGAAAACCTGAAAAAGGTCACTTTACTCATCATTATGAACAATTTTCACTATAAAACCAATTTTGTAATCAAAAAAAGAAAATCTGTTTCATACGTTAAATGTTCGAGTAACTTGACAAATTGTATAAAACAGCTGATTTTGTTTCGAGTTTCAATAACACCTTGCATATTCGTAAGGAGGTTTCTAAAGTTAATAATTAAAAGACAAACAGACTTGAATCTGCACTTAAAATATATTTCTGCCCATCCACTATTAATGTAATCCTCCAATCTCATTAGAAACGGAGCAGCAGCTTAAACTAAGCCTTTTTAATCTAAATTGAAACACTAACCGGGTAATTATAAATCCTTTGTACTCACGTATTAACACTCGACCCCTAAGTAAATATGCTCAAAGCAAATATTAATCTAGCTTCAACATTGCACTAATACCTACGTAGCATTTAAGGTCTACGAAGTAGTTACGCTGCTACGAGAGCGCTACGGCGTAGCCCGCGTAGCGAGATGCTGATATTTTGCAGTAAGTACCTATACTCACGCCTTGGGGGTAGGCAGAAACTACAGAACGCCACTGTTATCGTTTGCCTCGTTTACGTTCATGCATCCAGATGTATACACGCACGCCGGTTGCGAGTACTACGCACCTGACCTTTCTGAACAACATCACCCATAAGTTCACTATATTATGTCCTCCTGGGGCGACCCGTCCCAGCGTTTCCACTTACATCTTCCTTGTAAATACCTTTTGTTAGTCACCTTTTATTACGATGAATGAAAGGCGACTATGTAGCACCATTCACTTTATTTTCCGCATTTAATCTCCTTTCCACATCTTCATCAATATTTCCGTCACTTGTAAACAGACTCCCCAAATATACACCGTGGCATTTTAATCGTCTTACAACGGCAGCCCACTTCATGTATCCAATGACTACTAATCATTCATGAAAGTATTTTTTTTTTGTTATTAAAATTTGAATAATTAAAAAAAAAATATTATTCATTATGACGCATGACGTACTTTGAAACACCCTGTTACGAGCGCGGTGTGAGCCTTGCGTTCGAAGGGCGTTCAAAAGGCTCGCACCGTGCTCAAAACAGAGTGTTTCAAACTGCATCATGCGTCATAATGAACAATATAAAATATATTTTTTTACTTTCATTAATGATTAGTGGTCATTGGATACATGAAGCGAGCTGCCGTTGTAAGACGAATAAAATGCCACGTTGTATAAACTCACTTTCTTGCTCCACACTATTCTCATTTTCACATCAAACACTAATACATCCTCTTCTTCTCTTTCAAACACTAAAGACCTTCGTCTTATTCACATTTATATTCATCCTTTTAATCTTATATGCTTCATCCATCACTGTCACCATGTCTTCTGCAACTGTTCTGTTGACGATGCAAGTAAAATTTCATCATCTGCGCAGAGAATGCATTTGACAGGCAGCTCATTCATCCTCAATTCGCACTTACCCTCTTCGAAATCTGTCAGTTGTCTGACAAATTTGGAAGAGGGTAAGTGCGGAAATACCCATGTACAAGTTGAACAGCCACGGTGACGCTACACAACCCTGTCTAACACTCTTCGAGGTGCACAACCAATCTGTCTATGCTCCATTTATCGTAACACAAGCACTGGAATCCTTGTATATAGATTCAGTGCCCGTACCGAGCACCAGTACACACCATACACAGATAGTGTCGACCACAGTTTTTCCCTCCATTCACTGTCATAAGCCTCCTCCAAGTCAACGAAAGCACAAGAAAGTCTTAGTCTTTAGGGATCTGATCAATTCAATTTATTTATTCAATAATAATTCACATTGCGTTCGAATATAATCCAGCATGAAACATAAGTATTAGATGTACAAATATAAAAATACATGCACCTCAACTAAAATAAGAAAATATTAATTAGATAAATAAAAAATAAAACTTAGGCTATCTTTCTAAATCCTGCCTGCTTACCCCATATTTTCTCATCTGTCACTCAGTAACATTTTTGCCAGCCGCACTACCAGTAGTGTCGTTTAAAATTAACGACACCTATTTTTGATTAAAGGCGGCAGTATTTGTTAATTTAAGGCACTGACAAGGGGCAAATGATAAAAGCAGGCCTGTCTTAAACAAAAAAAAATGCCAAATCTGTATAGTTTGTGGTAGCGGAAAAGATTTATATTATTCTTGAACATATTTCTCAGAACTTGGTTGTTACCAAAATACGTTTAGAAAAAAATCTCAATACAAATTAACGGTAAACTAACCCTTTACTTTGAGTTTCAATCCAAAATATCTGTATTAAATATCAACGTACGGTTGGTATTTAATTAATAACAAGAACGTCTTAAGGCTCTTACACACTCACGCGATATCGCGGGCCCGACAGGCACCGACAAAGACAATTCCTTTGTCGGTGCATGTCGCGCCCGCGATATCGCGTGTGTTTGTAAGAGCCTTTATTCGTACGCAGAACTTGGTTGTTTTTTATTTTCGATTACTCAACTCATTTTTGAGTAAATAGATAATTGCTTCATATTTTGCAATAAATTACAAGCGTTGTGTGATCGCGCTTCTCTTTCTTTTGTATGCAGTCTGCAATTACCGTGGTTTAGCTGTTGTCAGCGTGTTAAGGCTATTTATTTCGTGTAAAGGCTGTATAGGTACGTCATTATTCTGAGAATATGCTAGTCACGTTCACATAATAGCATTGTTTTATTATAAGCAACATAATTATAATTAATGTGTACGTAAATTAAAATAATGTTTGACATGGCATTCTACGATTAACATTTTTATAATATTAGTGTATAAGATTTATGTGTTTAGTGTTTACCTTGTACTTTGAAATGTTTTAGAGCTATTTCTATAGGCTAATGGCCACAATAAATTATTATTTTCACAGAAGAATGGGATAATTTGAGACTGCCTCGTTCCTCTAGTGGTTGCAAGCGCAACTGCTGAGCATGAGGGCCTGGGTTCGATTCCCGGATTAAGTAAAGCGTTATTTAGTTTTGCCATCTGGAATTTTTCAGTAGCAGCCCTGAGTCTGGATTTGTACCCAGTTGAAGGCAATAGTCTGCCCCTATTTTTACATCGGACTAAAACCTAACTAACCTAACCTAACTGACTCTTTGGTCTAGTGTCTCTTTGGTCCTGGGTTCAATTCCCGGGTCGAGCAAATTGATATTGGGTTTTTCTATCTGGAATTTTCCAGCAGCAGCCCAGAGTAATACTCTCGCCCCCTATTACATGGGATTTAAACCTAACTGGCGATATGTGGGTGTACTATACGTATCTCTGACCTCTGTCTAACCCTTCGGGGAATAAGGGCGTGATTTCATGTTGTGTAATACGTAGAATAATCTAAAGTTAGAACGGCTGGTAATTGATAGCTCACTGAATGAATCTAACTTCTGTTTGACTGTTAGGTACAGTTTACTTACCCCTAAGGCAAAATGTTTAATTATAATTTTATTATATAATCACAAAATAACACCCTTCAAATACAAAACAATTAAAAAAGCGACATCCCGGTTAGCTACAGGCGGTTTCATAATTGCATAACAACTCTGCGACATTTTACGCAAATGACTCAAAGTTGTTACAATTAATTTTAGTACGAAAGTTGTCAGAAACAGCTGCGGTACTGATAATAATGATAAGAAGTTTCAGCGTCTTTATCAGTAAGAGATAAGGCAGCAATAACATTTTTGATATCAATTTGATGGGGTTCTTTGTGATAGCAAGTTGAATTTGAAAATCTTGATGTAGATTATAGTATCAAGCCAGGTGGTTTGGCTAAGCAATAAAATTAACTGGGGGATTTTGAATAAATAGTCTAATTTAATTTTATCATTTAATTCAAACAAGTGAAACATTAACACAGAAACAATCAAAACTTGTGACATCACTGCTGCAAGGTGACAGGCCCAGCCGATACCTTGCAGCAGTGGCTCACATACGCAAAATCAAGCATGCTTGCTACCATACACAGGATGCTGTTGGTGCTGCCCCGCACCTCCACTTATTCCTCTACTTTTACATCTCTTGCATGCTGACAATTTGTGTTGTATGTATTGTACTCATGTTTGAGCAAATAAATGGTTACGAGTATCTTATCTTAACATAACAAAAAAAACAATATGCCTGCCCTTTCCCAACTATGTTAGGGTCGGTGTACGACCTGATGATGTCCAGCCAGGGTCTGCTTAGGGCTTCGGATGCACCGTCCGAAGGTTTATTGAATAAAACGCAGCGACCTTGTTCCAACAATATATTTTGGCAAGACTAAATTATTCTAATTTTTTTTTTTTTTATTTTATATATGGCATCTCGCAGTTGACCTTGAGAGGCCGTGACTGCTTAACCGGTCTTTCCTGTGGCTGCCCTAAGGTATTAGCTTAAAGCCTCCAGCCAGGAGCGTAAATAAAAGTATTAAAAACTAAACGACAGCGCTCTAAGGGCACCCCCTGTGGGGTACGAACCTCGGCTTAGGGCGTCGTTGGGGAAAAACAAAGCAAATTGGGGACGGGCTGGATCAAAAGTTTAAATTCATGATTATTAACGGGGATTACTATTAAATGCTACGGCTCACTCAGCCTCGGGGCTGGCGGTTCGACGTGCAAGGGACGGGGGGAACAATTTATTCTTGATCTTCGCGTGGTACCTCGGCGGCGAGGACGGAATGACGATTTGTGTTTGTGCACTGTACTTGTGGCCCTATTGCTTTCCTGAAGGAGAGTAATGGGGTCATCCGGGTCTAAGAGAGTATGCCTAGGTCGGCGAGTCTTACTGATTTGAGATGGCCTATAGCTAGCTGCCTGCACAACCAAGGGGTTGCGATGTCTATCTGCGGACTCGAAGAACCGCTTTGTCGCGCGTTTCAAAAACTGCTTGATGGTGGGGATTCTAAGATCTACGTGTAGGGTTTCGTTCCGAACGAACCATGGAGCGTCCGTAATTTTACGGAGAAATCGGTTTTGAAGTGCCTGCATTCTGTGAATGAGATGGGGACGGGCGTGTGCGAAAGCGGCACACGCGTACGTCATAATCGGCCGGATGCACGCTGTGTAAATACGCAATTTGCCCTTAAGGGACAACTTGCTGCGTGAGTTCAGAACGCAATGAAGCCTACCGAGAGCGAAAGCAGCGCGCGAACGCACTTGCTTTATGTGCTCAGCGAACGAAATGTGGTGATCTAAGATCACACCGAGATATTTGGCTCGCTTCTCCCAAGGGATAGGCTTGCCGAACATCTTGATCTGTCGTGGTAGGTCCGGTCTACGCCGGGGCCTAGAAAAGAGGACCGCTTGGCTCTTATCAGGATTGACCTCAATCCTCCACTTCCTGAACCAGTCACCGAGTCTGTTGACTTCGGTCTGTAGGATGCGGGAGATCTGGTCTTGACTGCGGCCAGTGTAGTAGATGGCCGTGTCGTCTGCGAACAGAGCTAACTGCGCCTTTCTACTTTTCGGGATGTCACTGGAGAACAGCGTAAAAATGAGCGGAGCCAGCACAGACCCCTGAGGGACGCCTGCGCGGATCGGATGAGGGGAAGAGAGCGCACCCTCGATGCGATAGCGGAAGGTGCGGTTCAACAAATAGTCCCGTAAGATGAGCACGAGACGATCTGGCACACCGAATTTGTATAGCTTATACAATAAGCCGTTGTGCCAGACTTTGTCGAACGCTTTCGCGATATCGAAGAACACAGCACCCGTCATGAACCCGCGCTGGAAACCGGCGCTTATGTGTTCTATGATACGGTGGACCTGTTGTACGCAAGAATGTTGGGTTCTAAAACCGAACTGTTCGTTGGGTAATTATTCTAAGTCCAAAGAGACGTTATACATTGTCGACGGAAAATCTTAACACCGCGAGTTAAAAAATCGATCAACGCCATCTATCGACGCATCGAGTACTAATTAATCAAAACGCTGTGCAACTTAGTTGACACAGTGCGTACAAGGTTATACAGTCGGCTTCCAGTCTAACCGGGTGCAGCTGAATACCAGTATTTTACATGAAGTGACTTCCACAACCCAGTTCTGGGTAATACGATACCCCTTGGTAAGACTGGGTGTTCGACTTTTTGGGCTTCTGACCAGCTCTAACGATTGTCAAAGATTCACGAATGTCAGCCGGGACTAACGGCTTATCATGCTTACTCAGGCACAGGGGAGTCTCGATATGTAAAGATGGTCACCCATCCACGGACCAACAGCGGCAAGTGTAGCTTAACCTGATGGATTGACCCGTGTGGCTGTTATTACTTAGCCACGAGCTCCTCAAACATACACTTAACAATCGTCTTTCTATCACAATAGGGTACTTGACTTCTTTTTTTTTTTTGGTTTTTGGAAACCAACAAAAAACAGAAGTAAAAAAATTTGTTTTAATATCTCAAAAAATGCCGAAGTTGTTTAAAGTCTATTGTAGACAGAGACAGCACTGCTGTGATCTGACGTCACAACACAGGAACGCCATAGTAACTTTACGCCATTAGTACAATAATCGTTTTGCGTGACATGGATAGTAGAATATCTTAAGCAGGTAACTTCCCCATTTTTCCACCGTATTTATTTACTTTTTCACAAATCGTCTTTTCTAGTAACACCTATAAAAATAAGCATAATTATCAAATACCCTTATATTATACAAATAGCGAATACCTCCCTATCTACCTACATACTGACCTATAGATAAGTATCGGTCCCATCTAAAGGCTTTTAAGCCATGACCGAGATGCGACCCCATTCAAGGGAACAGGTTATTAATGGGGGCCAAGTTTGTGTTGCGTTCAACGATTATCGAATTGACATTATTCAGTCGAATTAAATTGTGGTTTATGACCCCTGGGCAAATCGAATCTACAGGATTCTGGGATTTGAAATTGTCACCTTCAGTTACGAGGTCGATTTGAGAAAAGTTTGGTGGTCCATTTGCTTTAACCAAAGACATTAAATTATTTACTTATTATTTATTTACTAGACGAGACATAGGGAACAAAATCGTAATCCGATACATTTGTCTTAGTGGGCAAAAGGCTCAGTCTAGTGTGGTACGCCTGCATGTCAAGTCGCATTCGTGTCCACCAACAGAAAATTATTTTCGAAGTATATATTATGCCTAATTATGCAATATGGTATTACAAATCTCGTAGTGATAAAACGACTAGACTTATCCACGGTTTATTTTCGTTAATATTTTGTAATTTACCCAGAATTTAGATATAACAAATATTTTTTTAAGATGTTTCAAACTAATTGACGGTTCGTAATCAAAGGTTGGTGTCGATATAAGTGTAACGTGCCAAACTTAGCTTTTATTGAATTTTGCTATAATACGCTAGATGGCGTCACTGAGACATGGGATCACAATCTTTCTGATATTATTTCTGACGGCCTCTCAGGCCTCTCTTTTTTTATCAAGTAACTTTTCCCGCTCTGGGCGGAGCTCAGGGTGTGTCAGAATTTTACTGACTAAAACCCACTCGTGTTCCTTCAGTTGCCTGTGTGCCAGGGCCACGATATCCCTTTCGGACAAACTCGCAACCCTGGCGCAGTGGCACTATCGGACCACGGCAGTTGGTGCTGACATCTCTTTGAGGCGTGCGTGGAACACAACGCGCCGTCGACCCGGGCCTGGTCCTTATCGGACGGCGAGCTGCCCATCGCTCACCGTCCGCAAGCCCGCGCCTACGGTGGTCGGGAATCAGCCTGCGACTCCCGACGCCCGGGGCGTCTCCCGCGGCGACGAGGGGCGTGAGGGCGCGAATTTTGCCTCGCCCTCGCGATGCTCCGCCCAAGCCAGGCAGACCTCCACCGTATGCTCCACCATGTCCTCCCGCTTAACCTGAACAGGAACCTCCCAAAACAACCGTGTCCGGTGAGGACCTGCGTCAGGCGGCAGGTGAGGATGCCGTGGCGCCTCTCTCTTTGAAATTTTTTTTATTGTTTGAAAGGGTATACTCCCAAGGTGGTCCCATTGCCACCAAATCAGAATCAGATGATCCCATGGAAATCGAAGGAAACCCTCAAATTTTATAGGCAAACTTATAGCGATTTGGGTATTTTTTATAGTAACTCGTGTATTTGCTCTTGGAAAGCACCATTTGGTGAAGTGGAACTGATGATGGAGACCACATATTGCCACCGGAACAATATAATAATGAGTACCCCTATTTAACGGGTTGCGATTAAGCAAATTATGCTCGTCACTATGCATATGGTGAGTGGCAGTTCTCCTGGTTCTTACCAGGAGAACTCCTCAACAATCAACGTCCCAGCAACGGGAAAAGCAATATTTTGTAAAAGGCGATGAGCAGTTAACACTAGGCTATTGTTACTTAGATAAATTAAAAACTGACCCACTAAAAAGTTTTTAATATTAGTATAGATAAACGCGAAAATAACTCTGTCTATCTGTCTGTTCCCTTTGCACGCTTTAACGGCTGAATGGATTTTGATGTGACACACATGTAAACCATTACCTGTGTTAAGACAAAGGATAACTTTATCCCGGTAGTATTTCTAAGGGATAACTTCCGAACCGCATGCGGGTAAAGCCGCACGCAAAAGCTAGTTTTTTTGAAAACCTAGACAGTGCCTTTATTTCTTGGCAATAAGGGTGGTTTTTGTAGAGCACGTATACTAACACGTGCGGTTGACCTTAAGTCTTTCGTTTGAGAATTTATAGAAGCTATAACCACAGGGCCCAGTGTTGGGAACTAACCGGAGGCTGGAAAAGGGTACCTACATAAGGATGGGTTTTCAATTATTCATGACCTAAAGTTCTTGTTTAGTTCTTGTTAAAATACATAGAAGACAACATAGGTAGACCTTTTGGCAATGTACTACGCATAAGGGCCCAATACAATGGTTTGAATACATTTCAAAACATGTAGGTACACATTTACAAGACAATGGACATACTCGTACAAGGACAAACATTTAAGCGTTTTCTAGGATTCCGTTCCTCAAAAGGAAAACAAGGAACCCTTATAGGATCACTCGTGTTTCGTCTCCTTCTCGTCTGTCTGTCCGTCTGCCCGTCTGTCACAATCGCTTTGCTCCGAAACTACTTGACTGATTCAGTTGAAACTTGATGAACATTATGGACTTCTGTGACCCAAACACAGACGCGTTACGTAAATAAATTTATTTTGAATATGACTATGGGGTTCACTTTTGGAGGGCACATTAGAAAATTAAATGATTTTGAAAATTAGAAATTGCATACTGTACGCTGTGACATATCAAACGAAAGAGCTTGTTATAAGGATTTCAGATATTTTTTTTTTATAATTCTAAAATAAACACTTTTATAATTATTTAAGAAAATAGATGAACATTGACCATTCCCACTTTATCTCCTAACCTACTTGAGCTTAAAATTTTGAAAAAACATACAGAAAATTGTTCGTTACTTATAGATTACAGTAAAACCTATGAGAGAATAAGTCTATGGACTATGATCTTAAAATAACATGGTAAATCTCTCAATATTGTGCGTACAAACTTACATTTGCAGTTGGAATGTATGAGGGAACATATTTTCAACTTCAATGTTAAGTTTGTTCTTAGGATAAATTAATCCACACTACTGAACCCTTCATCGTGCGTGGTCCGAACGCACTTGGCCGGTTTTTGTTTCATGTTTTCACAAGAGTAGTCAGAAGCCCGAAAGTCTGATAACCAGTCTTATCAAGGAGTATCGTGTTATCTAGTAGCTGGGTTGTGGAGTGGATATTGGCAGTCTCTCCTTGTAAAATAATGGTATTCAACTGCATCCGGTTAGACTGGAAGCTAACCTCAAGTTGGGAAAAAGCTAGGCTAGTTTTTGATGTCATGTAAAGTACTCATTTTCAGCTGCAAACGGATTAACTATCCGACATTATTAAAAAATATATATTTAAGGCCCTATAGATCCAGGGTGAAAAGTTGTAAAAATCCTTCTCCATGTCAAGGTCTACCCATGTGCTAAATTTCATCCAAATCCGTTCAGCCGTTTGAGCATTAAAGCGTAACAAACATATAAACTCACTTACGCATTTATAATATTAGTTAGGATAACATTATTTAAGATGCTGACAGCAGCTAAACCGCGGTCACTGTCAGACTACATACCAAAGAAAGAGAAGCGCGATGACACAACGCTTGTAATTTATTGCAAAATATGAAGGAATTATCTATTTATTCAAAAATGTGGGGTTTAATCGAAAATAAAAAACAACTAAGCTCTGCATACAAATAAGACGTTCTTGATAATACCGTACGTACGTTATAAATTTACGTTGATATTTAATACAGATATTTTGGATTGAAACTCAAAGTAAAGGGTTAGTTTACCGTTAATTTGTATCAAGTTTTTTTTTCTAAACTTGATTTAGTAACAACCTAAACCAAGTTCTGAGAAATAAGTTCAAGAATAACATATATTTTTTGTTTAAGACAAGCCTACTTTTATCATTTGCCTCTTGTCAGCGCCTTAATAGATCAACGTGTTTCTGTGGTATCAGTGTAAGTTAACATGCATTGTATAATATTTCTGTACGCAATGATATTTATGTAAAAGAGGTAGACAGGTTATACACGCTCCGCAAGTGGCACATCAAAACTTGACTAATTAGCCACATTTTCTTCGTCTTGTCTCTTTTTCGCTCCCGATAATTACGACATGCCGTCCTACTTCCACGTGTCATCTAATAGCGGGATATGGTGCGGTTTTTGAAGATCGATCGTTGAGTGGGTAACCTACCTACTATATTCACATTATCTGTATAATGTATATCAATTTCCGCGAACGGAAGACGGATATTGCATGTTGATGCTGAACGCCACTGAAATGCTCTAATATTAAAAGGACATTTATTTGAAGCATTTACATTTTCTTATATTATATTTTGACTAGCGACGCGCCCCTACTTCGCGCGGTTTTTAAGACTTGACAAAACACCGAGATTTCTTTATTATAATTCTAGCTGTTTCCCGCAACTTCCTATCCGATCCAGGGGGTCTGAACTCTGAACATAAATCCGAAGTATCGGTCCAATTTACGGCTGTTTCTGGACTACGGCTAACTATGGCAAGCTACGGCGAAAGAAAAAAAACGACAGTCAAAAAGATAAGCCAAAGTCAAAAATGTAACTTAAAGTCGGGTAAGGACTCAGAGTCAAAAAAAACCCGACTGCAAAAAATGAACTGAAAGCATGGAAATAAGATGAAAAGTAAACCAGTATCCTTTAAGTACCAAAAATAAATAAATGCAGTCGGAGGCATATTTTAAGGCGATCGTAACATCCTAGTTGCCTCCGACTGCATTTATTTATTTTTGGTACTTAAAGGATACTGGTTTACTTTTCATCTTATTTCCATCCTTTCAGTTCATTAATTTATTTTATTGTTATTAATGAACAAATTGTTTAGTTGAGTATCGGTAAGTTAATAAGATATTCTTAACGTTAAAACTCCAATTTAATACCTATTTATTTTACGAGTTTGTCTATAATTGTATGTTACGGTTTAACTATCTAACTTCCATTAAATATTGGCATGCCATCAGTGCATGGCGGAATATATATTTGCACAGAATTCTATAGATCTTCTGCACCACAAACGATTTTGATGGGAAAAACTTTTGCTATTTCTGACTTTTGTAATGGCCAGTCTGTTCATTTTATCAAAAACTGGTCAATTGCGTGTCAGAAAACGCACAATGAAGGGTTACGTAGTTAGGATGAATTTATCCCATCAAAATATGTCGCATGAATGGCCGTATTTTTTTATTGCGTTGACTTGAAGCTTGATTTTTTTAGAGCTCAAAGGGACCGTAGACCTTCATATTTTATATTAATTTCAACTTAATACCTCTACGCGTTCTTGAAAAAAAGGGTCTTGACTGACAGACAGACGGACGGACGGACAGACAACGAAGTGATCCTTAAAGGGTTCCGTTTTTTTATTTGGCACCATCTTGCGTTTTGATTTTGACTCCATTATCATATTCATATTCATTTATTCATATTCATTTATTTGCATACCATAATGTGCATAAAAGATGATAAAGAAGGCTTAAAGCTAAAGTACAGTTATGGACCCTGTTAGGGCACAGCAACATAGTAATAACTTACAATTAAAATTAAAATTCAAAGATAAAATTCAGAAATAACAATTCTTATAAATGTATGTAAACTTATAAAATTATGTATTAGTTAGTTAGTCATAGTTATTTAGATAATGTTAGAGTTAATAATATTATTAAATTTAAATTAACTAAAAAATTTAATTAAAAACTAATTTAAATTATCGACGTCAGCGCCCTCGAAAACCATGAAAACGACACCCATGATAAAAAAAATTGCAAGTTTTCGGTAACGCCATTTCAAATTTTGATTTTGTCTCCATTATTGTTACCAGAGACCTCGAAAACGATAACAACGACACCCATGACGAAAAATCATCACAAAATCACGACAACCATCTTTTCGCGCAGGTGGGTTCGCGCAAGTGTCTTTAGCAGAAATATCATTCGCTCAAGTGAACCAGATCCGATGCATCAAATCTCAGTTGGTCTAACTCTCTCATAAGAAACAGCTAGGATCTATTTGCATAAAAAAAGTGAAAATTACTCATTTTCTTGCTGGCTATACATTTTTTTTTTAATCTATGAATGCAGATCAAAATGTCTCAGATTTTTAGGACAGGTTTCTAAAACCGAATTTGTGTAGCTACAACGGTAAAGATATCCTTACTTCCCATCTTAAAAATCCGCCCTGCATATGCGATGATAATTTACTGCTTAGCTCCATAAGGATATAGCGTGATGGTAACCATTTAAAAGGTTAATGGCCAGTTTCTTCATCAAAAGTAACAGCCAAAGTAACGTCACAAAGTCAAAGTAACGGTTAACTTTGTTTCTTCATCATTTTAGCTGTTGCTTTTACTGTTACTTTTGCCTCTAACTTTTACTGCTCAATAAACTGAGGCGAAAGCTAAAGTAATTGTCATTTTGTCAAAGTTGTACTGTTGTAGGTTAGACTTATTCAACGTCTGTATAAGCTGTTAGCTAACATAAATCACTGTGTATTTATCTGTGTAGTAAATAATAACTTAGATTTAGAGAAGATATAGAATTTATTAATATATTATTAAAATGGTATCAAGATCGTCTAGTGAAAATTCAAGTTCATCGTACGTTATTTAACGCATAGGCGTAAAAGATTTAATATTCGAGGCTGATTTTCTGTTCCGATACAGAATACATATTGTTAATCCATTTGTTTTTATGTTTAATATGACCTTTTCATATTAATTTATCAACTTTTTAATTTGTGCTAGTGAAGTTGGAAGATCTTTCACCGTAAATACGAGCAATAAGACAACATTTGAATCGAATGTCTTGGTACTCATAGTAAATAGCTCTAAACAAGTTACTAAGATAAAATGAAGTTTAAGGATCTTTTGTAACAAATACATACCTATAACTAGAAAATGAAAAAGCATTATTTATGCACATAAACTTATACCAAACATCTAACATGTCGTAATTTAAAACACCGGTCACATAAAAGAAGTTTAGGAATCTTTTTGTAACAAATATAACTTTATTAAAATGAAAAAGCATTATGTAGGTACATAAACTTATACCAAACATCCAACATGTGGTATTTAAATCACCGGTCACCTAAAATTAATATTACGATGTAGGTACTGTTATTGATACTACTCGTATTTCTTATATTATCTTATACTACTATTTCTTCATGAACTGCAATAAACTCCATATTATTCAATGTATTACAGTATTTTAATCCAATTTCAATAAAAACAGTATAGACGTTCGAATTTACAAAGCGGTGTTGCGAATGCTGTTGGTTACAATGGTTACGAACTTACGAAGGAAGGAACAATAGTTACTGTACTCTTTGAAAGGAACTCAAGAAAGAACTTTCACTGAAATTGAAATTGAAAACAGTGAAATTGTGGTGCTGCCAAGTGTAAAAAAACCTCCCCACGGTTTTTTGGGGAAATTACGACGTTTATGTAATGGCAACTCTTTTGACTTTTACTTTAGCTGTTACTTGAATGAAGAAACACATTTGCCGTAGTATCAGTAAAGGTCAAGTAAAAGTCAATACTTTGACTGATTACTTTAGATGTTGATGAAGAAACTGGCCGTTAATCTGTAACTGTTTGGCTCGTCTTTTTACAATTTTCTGTAAACCTTAGAGGCATACAAACATAATGCAATATTGCTCACTCCACATAGTAAATAGCGTGATAATATATAGCCTATTGGTTGACCAGATATATAGGGAATATATATGCAAAATTTGAATAGAATGTATCCAAATAGAATTTGCGTGATGCTAGAACATACATTCAGACAAACAGACAAAAATTCTATAAACTATATTTTTGACATTAGAACGATCTCAGACCTTAAACCAATTATTTTTTTCAATAATATTCAATGTACAAATTTAACTTCGCTTCGATTTTGTTATTATAGAAAATGAACTTTTTTGTAGTTTGTGTCAAAATAGTAGGTTAAAAGTGTTATAAAATATATATATTTGGAATTGGCTATTTACTAGCTTTTATTAGATACCCATGTTAATATAATCACAAAATATTTTTATTTATTCCCCCTCTCGTTTTTGATTCGCAGATGCCACATTAAAATTTTATAGCCTATGTCACTCCCACAATTAAAATAAATCTAAGAATACCTCATATGTTAAAATCCATCAAGCCGTTTAGCCTACAGAGCGTGCCACAGAAATAGACATACATACATACACACACTCGAAAAACATAACCCTCCTTCTGGAGCAGTCGAGTAAAAAGGAAGGCCGATACTTCGGATTATCGCTTCGGAGTAACAAGGTGGTTTCAAACTACGTCATGCGTCATAACGTTTTTTTTTTTAATTGTTCAAATGTTAATAAATATATTTTTTTCTTTTATGAATGATTGGATACATGAAGTGGGCTGCCGTTGTAAGACGACTAAAATGCCACGGTGTATAAGGTCACACTGGCTTGGATGGGCTTAAACTTGTACCTATAAATAAACAATTTTAGAACATGGTGTTTAGAAGCAAATTCTCGAGAAGCTGCCAAAATTTATACGACATTGTGTGACATCGTTAAATTATTCATACATTCTTAACATCACGTTGTTCCACGATACACTCATATTTAGACATTTGCTATACACAAATCAAGACTCCAATGTGCCACTGAGACTTCTCAATAAAAAAACTCTAATAACTTCTGCGCGAAATAGGGATTCTCAAACTCAAAGCATTTATTTCAAATAAACCAATTACAGGCACTTCGGTCAATCAGAAGAAAAAAAAAAAAGGTTTTTTATTATCTTCCATTGTACATAAACACTTAGCTAAACACTATGCAGCGTAACAACTAAAATAAAGAGTGTTTCCGATGAACTCTGGCACCCAGAGTAAGATTTAACTTGTGTTTAGGGTGCCAGCGTCCTCGCCTATAATTTGAACAAATATGAAGCTAGTTGCCCATTCCAAAGCGTAGTAATAGGTACCTATGGAGAGGAACGGGCAAGAAACACCACGGACACTCTTTTAAATTAACATAATATGGTTACAAAATATTGGTTACATCATCCATGTTGAAATGATACATGTGAGAACGATGCAAAACGTCAAAAGCATCCATAATAAAAAGATTAAAAAAAATTTAATTAATATAAGCCATGGCAGCTAAGAGATCACCAGTCCCTACTGGCAGCGCCCGTTCACGTACATGACGCATGGATTAACATTCAGTAACATTCAGCTCAACTATTTTGAAGGGAGCTATGGATGCTATGGATAGGGAGATTGAACTCTTAATAAACTTAGGATTAGCTGAACAGTCGGGCCTGCGACTAGTTGCAAGCAAAGACCCACGAGGCAAATAATATATTTAAAAAAAAACATTTTAAAAATATTAGGAAAAAGTGATTCAAAACTAATTTCCAAAGAAAGATTATATTCATTTCTCTTGAAGAAATTTTCTGTGTCGTAGACCCTAATTGGTATTTAAACTATTCATGTTTACCATTTCAAGTAAAATAATATTTTAATGTACGAAAAATATTTATAGCCAAATGGATATTTACTTTTGTCTCTGATTTTAGTAAAACTTTAACGAGTTATAAAAAAAATATCTGCAAAATTGAGAGCTACGCACCCTATGTAAATTCATTTCTCATTTAAAATTCATAAAAATAACACCCATTTTTCGTTCTAAACAAGTATAATATTTTAAGTGTTTGCATGTTGGTATTATTTCAAATTGAATCATCCTTCTAAAATCAAAATTTTAAAAGCCTTCAAAGCCTTCATCCCCAAATCACTTCAAGCCAAACCATTTGTTTTAGTTTCCAATTGTTCCCAAGCTTATTTATAACACCGTCCAAACCCCTGCTGACAATTACACGCAAAATAAGTTAACAGAACATGACATTTCTGTAACAATATACAGGACCTCGCACACTAGACGACTACGACCAGAGAGCCGAGTGACATTATATCAGCGATTACGAAAATGGAAGAGTTAAAAATGTATGGGAATGAATGACTTATGCCAGCAAAAAGCTTAATGTCAATCCTGTTGAAAGTCATTGTAGAAATACGAAACGCTTTGAAAGCGATTTCCTGCCATTGGCCCCTAAGTTAAACAATACTTCATCTCATAAAAAGCAGCAAGATTTAAGCTACTTAAGCCATAATTATTAGAAGACAGATCCATGCGTCATGTTCGTGAACGGGCGCTGTCAGTTGGGACTGGTCATCCCTTAGGTGCCATGTTTTTTTTTTTTTTTAACCGACTTCTAAAAAAGGAGGAGGTTCTCAATTCGGATGTTTGTATTTTTCTTATTTTTATGTTTTTTCGCGCATACCTCCGTCGCTTGCCAACCGATTTGAAAAATTCTTTTTGTTGGAAATGGTCTTCCCAAATGGTCCCATGAAAATTTTATCGAAATCGGATAAGCGGTTTTTGAAAAATCAACAAACATCTAAAAATGTATCTACATTGTCTACATTAACGATATTTTCGTTTACTCTGCATTGCCTTATTTGTTCGCGCATAACTCCGTCATTTACGAACCGATTTGGAAAATTCTTTTTCGGCACTAAAAAGTGAAAAATAAAGAACTTTTTACAAAAAAAATAACCGACTTCCAAAAAAACACTACAAAGTGAACAATAACTTTAATTTCGGAAGTCTGTGGCATAAAACTAAAATACACATCCAAAGACACTGACTTCCGAAATTGAAAGTTATTTTTCACTTTATAGTGTTTTTTTGGAAGTCGGTTATTTTTTTATGTAAAAAGTTTTTTATTTAGTTTGTTTCTAAATGATTTACTATAGACGTGTTTTTAATATCATCCTCACATTTAGTTTTAAATTCAACACTTAAGATGTAACAATATTTTTGTAACATTAAGTATAATTTAAAATAGTGTCGATGGAGTTTCTTGCCCGTTATTCTCCATAATATGTACCTACTACGCTTTGGAATAGGCAACATGCTTCACATTTCTGACTGATTCATATTGCTGACTGACTCCTTGATAATTCAAAAGTGCCTGTAAATGGTTTAATTGAAATAAATTCTTTGAGTTTGAGACCAGTTTTGAATATCACACACTCACTACTCACCCTTATTTGCTGTCTAATTAGTTATTTGTTTTTTACGAGGTCCCTAAAGCTTGTAAATTATATTTATTTTGTAAATTGGTGAGAAATAAGACTTTTACACGTAACCTTTTTGTATTAAAACAAGATGAGGGCGGTATTTCTTTGGCGAGTATTCTACGAAAAAACACGGAGACTTTGACCTTTGTGTTCAAAGTCTCTTTTAGTGTCCATACAATAACATTGTAATGGTCAGCTCATAATGAGGACCATGTAGTGCAGTGACTGAGATGGTATCTTGCGGAAAGCACCACACATATTTGAGTAGACCTGTCCAGACAGTGCACGCATGTGTCAGTTACCGTGTAGCTCAACTCAGAACTCAACGATCTGACGAATATAATATAAGACATCATTTATTTATTTATTTATTTATAACAATCTTACCTACACTATCATAACAGATCTATGATCCAATGCGACAGAGTGGCCTTACTAACTAAGTCCTAAATCTACACCTTATACCTAGTTAAAAAAGATCTTAATCTAAATGACTTATTACATATAGTGTAACTTTTGCGAATTCACTCAAGTTGCACCACAATACATCAACCCTCCCGTGAACCTCATTCACCACGCGCATGGCTCTAGTGAGAGGAGTTCTCGCCATCATAACATCACGCCCCGAAGGGTTGGGCAGAGGTGTACCTAAAGTACAGACCCATATTTCGCCAGTTATGTTGAAGTCCCACGTAATAGGGAACGAGCCTACCGGGTCATAAATCTAGACTCCCGGCTGCTACTGAGAAATTCCAGATAGAAAAACCCAATAACACTTGACCTGGGCATTGAACCAAAGAGTCAGCAGTAGCGTTAGCGACCACGAGACCAACGAGGCAGTTCTTTGTAATATAAGAACTGCGTTTAATTAAGACTTAAGTCCGTAAGACCATAACCACTCTTTTTCCACTTGCTTCTAAAGTACAGAAAGTTTTAATGAGTTCCTCTTAAACTATTTACACTTGGACGAGATAAAAGAAAAGTCAACCGGTCGTAGTTTTTTTTTGTAGTAAAACAATGTAAATTGTCTTTGATCCCTGGCCCTGCAATGGACAAGATTGACAAATTTTTATTGTATTGAATACGTGGCTACTTTGTATGTGTGTATTTTATTTATATTATTTTGTTGTAATGTGCGTTTTATTTGTGCAGAATAAACAATTTTTCTTTCTTTCTTTTCTTATCTGATTTCGGTGAAAGCTCGGGATAAAAGGACGCCCGGGTATCATACAGTAGTAAATCTATGTTTAATGTTTGCATGAAGTTTTTAGGGTTACGTAAGTATTCCGTAAATAAATGAATTTAAATATGAGGGTCACTTTTGACCCATTATAAATATACACAAATTGGAAAATTAAAAATTAAAGTTTTGTAAACTGTACCGTGTTACCTAACAAATGAAAGGGCTTGTTTTGAGGGTCTCAAATATATTTTTTTGTAATTTTAAAAGTTATTTAAATAGTTAAAAAATAACAACCCCCTTATCTCCGTAACTGAGCCTAAAATTTTGAAAAAAATGCAGAAAATAGTTCTTTACTTATACCTTAGACTACACATATTTTAAAACCATATACAGTGTGGCCATATACGCCATATTAGGTTATCACTTTATTTGAAACCACGTATTCTACATTACGTATTTTAAACATACAAAATTAAAATACCATTTTAATTTTGTATGTTTCGCGGGACCTTTTTTTCGTTTTAGTATTTAAAGACATTAAAGACATTAAACTTAATTAATGTGTTTATTTGGTCAATACCATAAAGTTTGTATTGAATTGTTGATACCATCGCCCCGCATGTGTCTAATAGTGCCTCATCAAGGGTGGTTTATTTCGTGGCAATTTTTAGGCTATTTATTTTGTTTGAATAATTCAGGTTTGTGTTTTTGTCAAAT
Source organism: Tiliacea citrago (assembly GCA_963921375.1). Classification (NCBI taxonomy): domain Eukaryota; kingdom Metazoa; phylum Arthropoda; class Insecta; order Lepidoptera; family Noctuidae; genus Tiliacea; species Tiliacea citrago. Next base: position 13,400,186 of record OY992802.1, read on the forward strand.
TGTTTATTTTATCATTTTAACAGACTGATAACAACTTATAATGACCGTTATAATATTTAATGTGATACCCTAATCACTACTCTGTATACTCCTTTTGCTTTGTTAACGTTCATAAATCTGGCAATACACGTCATATTATTATAACATTTTCATACTAATAGCAATGTTAGAACTTGAGTGTAATATTTAAAATTTGCTTTCGTAAGACGTGTGGAAAACTTAAAACTTTGACCTTCAATATCTCTGTATTGCAATGACTAGAAGAACAAGTTACTCCCGTCATTGTTAAGCATCTTTTGACACCCGTTATTTTACCAAATGTAAGTAGACTTAAATATAAAATTGAGAGTTTTTTTTTTTCAAATTTAAATGCCGCAGTATACGGTAAAGAATCATATATGTCCTAACCCAGGTCATAGTCTACCTATGTGCCAAATTTCGCATTTATATTATTAGTTAGGATGTAAAATCTACGACAGCACCCTTTCCACCAATATTTGCCCTGGGGTCTAGCCAACTTTATTCATAAATTTCATTAGTTCACATCTACACGTGTCTTTCATTAGTTCACATCTACACGTGTCTTTCACAAACTCTTAATTAAGTCCAAACTTCACTACTTAAGCCTGGAGTTAAGTCCAAGTAATTTTCACACACGTCCTTTTATTCCCTTTTCCAACAATTTAGGTGATATTAAGCAATTCTAACTCTGTAAGTAATTCAATATGGGATAGAAAGTTTAAAGGGTTGAACGAACTTTGGCGGTGGGGGTGGAAAAATAAACTTTGTTTCAACAGCTTATTATACCGTTCAAATAGTAATAACGAAAAGAGGGCAAAGATTGAACTCGCAATGTTTTATTTCATATATTTTAACTAGCACTTCGCCCGCGACTTTGTTCGCGTGGTTTTCGTACTTTCCTCCAGAAGTTTTGGAAATAAAGATTACGATCTTTATCACTTACCTGGATAAATAGGTATTCGTGCCAAGTTTCAAGTTTATTCACTTTCCCGCCAAGAAGTCCCGGTCGTCGGTTTTCTATAGTTCACATGGAAATCAAAACAAAACAACAATAAAGTACTAAATTCTGAATTCAAATGATTATACACGATAAATCAAATAATTGATGGACATAGAAATTAGCATTCGTTTGTAATAAAGTACTTTGTTCTGAATTCAAATTAATATACACGATAAAACTAACTATTGATGGACATGGAAATTAGCATTCGTTTGTATTCGGAAATGTTATGATTGCCGCGCAGCCGTGTGTGTGTGGCAGCGGACGCAGTGGATGATTCCGCTTCCATTTTCAACCAACTTCCAAAAAGGAGGAGTTTTATGTTAGTCTGTATGTTCTTTTTTAATGTATTTTCACCGATTACTCCGTCAATTGTGTACCGACTTTCATAATTCTTTCTTTTTTTTTGAAAGGGTATGCTGTCGAGGTGGTCCCATTGTCACCAAGTCAGAATCTGATGAGATCCCATGGAAATCGAGGGAAATCCTCAAATTGTATAGGCATACCGATAGCGATTTGGGTATTTTTTATAGTAACTCGTACAATTGCTCTCAGCAAGCACCAGTTGGTGAAGTGGAACTGATGATGAAGACCACAGATGGCCACCGAAACTACTTATTTTAAGTATTTTACGGGTTAAGTTTCGATTCGGCACTTTAATATGGTTGCTAAGCAATTTATACTCATCACAATGGATATGGTTCAGTCACCGTCAGCTCCAGTTCTCCTGGTTCTTATCGGGTGAGCTCCTCAACAATTAACGCCCCTGCATCGGGAAAAGTAATATTTTGTAAAATGTGATAAGCAGTTGACATAAGACTATTGTAGCTTAGATAAATTACCAACTAACCCACTAAAAAGTGAAAAATAAAAAAACAACCAAGTTCCAAAAATACATATAACAAAGTGAAAAATAACTTTAATTACGTAAGTCAGTGGCCAAAAAACGAAAATACGAAGTTTTTTTTATTTTTATTATTATGATAATATTTTATACAGATTATTTTATATTTTGGGAACGTGAGAACATTGTAGGCTTAATAAACGGTAGATTTGTAGACCATTTTCTATTTTATTAAGTACCTGATACAGGCTTGGACAGGCCTACACTGTCCTCCCATACTTACTAACACTGTATTTTTAAAACATTGTAAAAGTCATTTTTTTTTAATTAATCATGGAGTTTCTTGCGCGCTCTTCTCCATTGGAAACGACCAACTGGAACCTTGCACCTAGCTTCTGACATTTCACAAGTGCCCATGTAGGTTTATGTGAAATAAAATATTTTGATTTTCGTTGCAGTTATCGTGGTTTTCTTAGTCCTACCAAGTGTCACCAATAATGTGCGATTGACTGAACTAATATTTGCAAAAAATAATAACGAAATATTAAATCTAAACGATTGAAACGATATCATACCTCGATATTCCCTTATCATTCGAATTCACCGACTACAAACATTTTCTTTTTAGTGTTCCATACCCAAATAGTGCCTAGCGGAACCATATTACTAAGACTCCGCTGTCCGTCCGTCCATCCATCCGTCTGTCTGTCAGTGGGCTGTAACTCATAAACCGTATTAGATAGACAGTTTGAAATTTTCACAGATTTATCCTCTATTGCCGCTATAATAACCCTAAAAACGAAATAAAGTTAATAATTAAAGTTAAGTCTCCATACAAGAAACGTGTTTTTTTTTCGGCGTTTTTTGCTCGATTTTAATACAGTACAGAACCCTTCGTATGCGAGTACGACTCTCACTTGGCCGATTTTTTCCCTTCGTTTGTTCAATCGTTCTATCCTAGTGAATTTGTTCGAACATCGATACAATTCAGCTCGAACCAACTCAATGACCCCTTGACTCACAACTACATTGGCACAAACGTTAGCGTATGAATTAGACAATCCACAAAGCACCCTTGCGTTCAAATGCTGTATGCTCTTCACAACCAGTGATACCTTTGTAAAGCTTGTGTCATCCATCTCAATCACAGTACACACAATAAAATTGTTAGTCGAATTCTATTTACAATGTTGTTGAAAAACCTCACCCGGCGTTGAGTGTTTTAGAGTCGTTATAGTCAACTGATGTTTACGTACAAGACTTAAGTACACATTAATAGTCCCACAGACCGAATTTCGGCCATGGCGACCAACTTCAGCGGAGACCAGCCTTTGGCACAGGAGATATATTAGTTCACGTGTGGGCGCAGACACAGGTGCACTCTCCCTGCCCTCACTCTCGTAGTCCGAAGGGACGACAATACACGACCGGAGAGAACAGACGCAGCCAACGGCTAACGGCTTAACGTGCTTTCCGAGGCACGGGGGTATCACACCGCCAACTTCCAAACTCCGGGCTGTTACTAAGAAATTCCTAATAACACTTTGCCCGACCTGGGAATTGAACCCCACGCTCAACAGTCGTGCTATCGACCACGAGAACAACGGGTCAGTAAAAACACAGTACAGTTATTACGTCAGCACTTTAACACATAGTAAACCATTAAGAGCAACCATTACTTATTCAGGCAAATAAGTAATGCCGTCATTACTTGAAAATATGTGTACACTTACCTAATGTGAGGCAAAACTTATTTCCCGTTTCGTGTGAACACCAGCTATATTATGAAAATAGATCATGCTGTCGTAAAATTATGATACCACCAGCATCTTGTGAAATCATATCATCATTCTTCTGCCCTTTCCAATTTATTTGAGGTCGGCGCAACATGTCTCTTTCTTCCATACTTCTCTATTAGTCGTCATCTCAATAGTCACTCTCTTTCTAGCCATATCATCTTTCACACAGTCGATCCATCGTATCCAAAAAAACCGGCCAAGTGCGAGTCGGACTCGCGCACGAAGGGTTCCGTACCATTATCTATAAAAACGGCAAAAAATGTTGTATGGGAGCCCCCCTTAAATATTTGGTTTATTTTTCTTTAATTATTTATTTAAAAGTGAATTATTATATAACTAAATATTCTGTGAATATTTCAAGCGCCTACCTGTTTCCGTTATCAATATCGAGCAAAAACGAGCAAAAAAATCACGTTTGTTGTATGGGAGCCCCCTTAAATATTCATTTTATTCTGTTTTTTAGTATTTGTTGTTATAGCGGCAACAGAAATACATCATTTGTGAAAATTTCAACTGTCTAACTATCACGGTTCATGAGATGCAGCCTGGTGACAGACGGACAGACAGACAGACAGACGATGGAGCCTTAGTAATAGGGTTCCCGTTTTACCCTTTGGGTACGGAACCCTAAAAATGAGGAGGACGGTTGTTTATATATATGTATGTATAGTATTTTCTATATTTCATTGCTACGATCTCCACAAAAAACGGTGATAATAGCAATGGAATATCACAGGAGGGCGTAACGGCATTAAGCCCATTGATCTACAATGGCAGACCGGCGACGGAGTCTTGGTTTGTGTGGTTGAGCAAGCCCATTTGGGGAGAGTGCCTTAGGGACACACATGGCTACAACTTGTAAGGGATCAAGAAGCGCCTGCGGACCGTCAAAATAAGATTGCCGAGGATTCTATGTCCGCAGCGGCCCCACGTTTCGGCCCGTATAACGCTAACGTTGGCAGGGCCATGGGAAGGTTGGAGGGAGTCCATTCATCGTTTCTTTGGTCTTCCCCTACTCGTATAGCCATCCACTTTCATACTCAAAACTGTCCTGGCGACATTTCCCTCATTCCTCGGCATCACATGCCCACATCAACACAACCTATTTCCCCACAACTTTTCAGTCGTGGACTGTGGAGTTGTGGAAGACTTACATCACTTATTGATGGACTGTGTTTGATATGAGTCTGATAGAAATGATGTGTTGCGGGTGTTGAGGTTGAACCGACTTGATTTAGGCACATTCCATAGAATTTTGTCTCAACCAAATGATGATGCTGCGAAGAGTCTGTTTAGGTTCATGGCCCGAATATAGCAGCGTGTATCTTTGAATTATATAAGTAATTAGGGTATGATGGGACTGTCATACGCATTGCGATTATAAAAGTCCCTAAATAAAATAGAATAAAAAAAAAATAGAATTGAAAAAAAAAAAAAAACTTTGAGTCACCGGTGTCACTTTCAATTTGAAAATCGTAATTAGTTCTATTAACACTTTCGGCTCGACCCACTTTTCGTAGAGCTCATACGCCATGCCGCCATCCTGATAGCATGTTATAATGAAAAAAAAAAACTAAAAATATTAATATAAATAAAAATGCTTGTATTTGATAACCAACGAGTATACTATTAAATCTTGCTAAAATATCCAACTGATTTTATTTTCACAGTTTATAATGCTGTATTCGCTGAGAAAACGGATATTTAAAATGAACCCTTCGCGAGGGCTCCCGGCATCCCATGTGCGACTTGAGTGAACCCTCGAAGAGGGCTCCCGGCACTGAAAGGGTTAAATGATCTTTCCCTGCTGCTCCTATATCTAAGTAAACATTATTCTAACAACAAAACTGCAAAAATATTTTCACGACATACCCAATTGTAGAGTCAGAACAAGAATATCATATTCATGACGGCTTTCATTGACGGCACGGTTGGCGCAGTGGTTAAGTGATTGACTGCTGCGCTGCGTATCGCGGGTTCGATTCCCGCACGGAACAAATATTTGTATGACCTATAAGTAGTTGTTCCGGGTCTGGGTGTTTGTGTATGTGAGTTTAAATGTTTGTAAACGCACCCACGATACAGGAGAAATTCCTAGTGTGGGGCAACGTTTTTAAAAAAAAAAAAAAAAAAAAAAAAAAAAAAAAAAAAAAAAAAAAAAAACCCTGCAGTACGATTACTTGAACCTCCTCATAAACATTTATAGTCCGTCCATACATTCTTGACCAAATATTGGAACAGCACAAAACACATCTATCGTTTAATCCTGGGTGGAATCTAATCTGGATGTTCGTAACAAAGAAGCACTCATCCACAATAGTCTCTTGGCATACAATACAGGGACAGACAGATTTGGACCAGGGCTAGGGTTCCGTAACGGTTGGTTGATAAGCTTTTAATTTGCATAGTACCTACTGTATTGTGTTTAAAATTATAGGTACTAAAGTATTGTGGAACGTAGGACTAAAAAATAGCATGTAAAAATTTCTAGAAAGGAAACTTTTTTTGTAATTACATAACACATAACATCACGCCTGTAATCCCCGAAGGGTTAGGCAGAGGTTTACCTATAGTACACCCACATTTCGCCAGTTATGTTTATGCCAGCCAGCGAGTAGTGTTTTGTTTTTTTGTAATTATTTGTAATTTAATAGCATTTGCCCCAGCTTCGCCTGTGTGAAGGTCGAAAAATGTCCTACGGGAACGTACTACCGGGATAAAAGTATGCTGTGTCCTAGCCCAGGTCATAGTCTACCTGTGTGCGTAATTTCATCGAAATCCGTTCAGCCGTTAAGGCTTGAAAAGGTAACAGACAGACTAACAGAGTTAATTTCGCTTTATAATTTTAGTATGGATCATTGTCTGTACGATATGTACGTACGAATGTGATAAATTCTCTCTTCAATAGATAAAAGGTCAAAGCGAAGAGAAATAAAGTAATGAATATACTTTAGCACAAGAAAGAATGAAAATAAATGTATTTAGTTAAGGCACACAAGGGGTGTAAGGGGGGTGCACACAAAATCAAAATCAAAATATTTTATTTCATATAAACCTACATGGGCACTTATGAAACGTCAGAAGCTTGGCGCACGGTTCCAATTGGTCGTTTCCTATGGAGAAGAGCCGGTAAGAAACTCCCCACGGCTACTCTTTTAAAAATAATTGGCTTTTACAATGTTTTCAAATTACAGTGTTAATTTAATAGGTACGGGAGGACAGTGTAGGCCCGTCAACAAGTACCAAGTACTTCACAAAATAGAAAATGGTCAAATCTACAGTCTATTAAGCCTATTCACGTTCTCACATTAAAAAAATATAATAACCTGACTCCCCAAATGTCAACCTCACCTGCGTTCGGTACACCCTGCCACCCCCACCCATTGCCGTATAACCATCCAACAAACCAACCTAAATTCCCTAGAGCAATGACGGGCAGCAGCGTTACGGTTGCAAAACAATTGGCTTTGTGGTCACCAACATGCTAGCCCAGCGTGGTGAAATTATCTGAAAAAAACCGGAGTTACCGACTTAGCTTGCAGAGTAAGCAAGTGGAAGTGGCTGTGGGCTGGCCATGCTTGTCGAAGGGCCAATGGCCGGTGGAGCAGACGAGTCCTGGAGTGGAGGCCGCGTATCGGCAAGCGTAGTATGCCCCGGGCCCCCCCCCCCCCCCCAGCTAGATACACCGACGACTTTAAATGGTGGCTGGGGCAGACTGGATGCGGAAGGCGGAGGACAGAGTGTGGTGGCGCAGGCTGGGAGGGACCTATGTCCAGCAGTGGACTGCAATAGGCAGAGTTAGATAGATAGGTATATCATTTATTTGTCCTAAACATGAGTATGCACACACAAATCATGCAAGATGAACACACAAAAAACAACACAAAAACAAACACACACTCAAAAAGATTCTAATAATCTTCTTGTCATTACAGGTTAGGTTCTTGTTTAATCCACGTCAATGAACCCACTGGTTTAACCCTCATCCTTTTGCGTCAAAAATGACTAAAACTTAACATTTACAAAAGCTTGAAAATAATAAAGAACTTTCTGTACTTATATTGTCACAATAACTGTACTAGCAAAGAGGATTAACTAAAACGAAATTCAATTTCAAACTAAATCTTACAGAAAAATAACACTAAATAAAATAAGTAACAGGTATTCCTTTACCCCAAACAAAATAAACAAAAAGCCACACTATTATTGTTGAACAGTGCTCCCCACATTTATTATTATTTTATCTTTGCGAAGAACAACAGAAACCAATATTTTTCGATGAGAACCTTGTTATTTCACTTGGTTCTAAGACATATTTATCCAGTGAAATAAACGTTTACTCTTCGCAAACGCACAATCTTAAAGACAATATTTTGGTAATCCATCCTTTCCCTTAATTTCTGGATGTTTCCATACAAAAAAAATCACTGAACAAGGAGTTTTTAAAGCAGCCAGACCTTTTTACCTTTAGAACCACACCAAAGTAATGCATAAATTTATCATATCGCCGTTTTTGCCGTGTACATAAATTAAAAAACAAAGCAACAGGCTTTTTAAGCCCTTTAAAATACCGTAACCCCAACAAAAATAAATTTGAAAACGTTACGAATGGCAGAATCTAGATCAACGGTTTTTATGTCTGACTTTGACAATAAATTGCTAACAAGGGACGGAGTTCAGTTCACGTTGATATATTTTTAGTATCTCGAATTTGAGCTGCCTCCGATTTATTATTATCAATAAGGCTAGGTTATCGGGGGTGAATGGCGTATGCGAATTCTAAATGGTATATCAATATTGAGTATAAAATATTTTCAATATTTATAGAAGCTCACCCAGTGGAAGAGATTTTATTTAAATACTATGAAGTGAATTGTTAATCGTTTTAAATTCGGTCTAGTAGTTTCGGAGCTCATCCCGACAGATTTATTTACTGATGAATGCGCCCAAACAGAAATAAAAATCACCAGCATAAGCGTGTTAACATTATCGAACACGCCATACTGAAGTATTTATCAGAAATAGAGACTATAAAAACCATGTTATTCCTCCTACAGCATAAAACATCGCTTGAAGCGGCTTGGCTATACATTTTCAGCGGCATTTCCCACAATTTATAGGCAGGGGCTGTAAAGTCGGTACACAAATAATAATATATTGCCGTGTAGCAAATAAGGGCGTTTGGTTTTATGATAGGAAGCAAATTACAACAGTCGATCGTGGTGCACGGAAAACGGTAATCAAACCAGCGCCGCTCGGTCCTAGAGGGTGTGGTATACGTTATAAGAAACGACGGATTTCAAAAATGGACAAAAATTCATAATATTTTATTTTACTTAAAAACCTACATGGGCGCTTATGAAACGTCAGAAGCTAAGCGCATGGTTCCAATCAGTCGTTTTCTATGGAGAAGAGCTGGCGAGAAACTCCAAAATTACTCTTTCAAAAAATTATTGGTTTTTACAGTGTTTTCAAATTACAGTATTAATAGGTATGGGAGGACAGTGTAGGCCCGTCAATAAGTACGTAGTACTTAACAACATAGAAAATGTTCTACAAATCTACAGTAAGCCTACAACGTTCTTACATTCACAAAATATTAAAAGATCCTTAAGTACCTTTAAGGTTTTTGTTGAAAGTAGAAACAGTTTCCGTAATAACTCGTCAACCCGTATAACTTGTACTTTTCGTGTTTGTGTTCTTTCTTTGCATCATGTCTACCGCCAATATACGTATTTTTCTTTCTTCCCCGTACTGTACCCGGCCGTAAATATGGCACATCCAGTTTTCGAAAAAGTTCGACGTTGAGTCGTCTCTATTGTTGTCTCTGTCACTCACTTTTAAACTAAGCATGCATGTGTCATGTCTGTCACCTATGTGACAGCTTCTTTCTAACCCCTGGTACACACGCAGCGGCTATAATCGCTAGCAACTCGCTGGCGATTTCGAAATCTCACGTCCACACACAGCTTTTAACATCGCTAGCGACAAATTGGCTGTCAAAATCTATGTGCGGACGTGAGGTTTTGCAATAGCAAGCGAAGTGCCGACAACTAAAGTCGCTGCGTGTGTACATAGCATAGTATAATCAGCTTATAATGTTCCCACTGCTGGAACACAGGCCTGCTCTCTGTGAGAGGGAGTGGGCCATAAACCACCACGCATAAGAGCATGCATTTGTGTGCATAGCATATGAGTTTACGAGTAAGGTGGATTCGCAGCTGTAGCCCACGATCAAAACATGATTCGCGACCATAACAGATAATATGTATTTACAGAATTAGAATAATTAGAAACATTAATACTCTCTAAGTTAGATTTGTTCCATTGAAATTTTTTTTTCATGCAATCATGACATTGGGGAACAAATCTAGCAAAGAGATGTATTTATGTTTCTAATGAATAAAATTCTGTAAATATTTTGTTTCCAATAAAAAAAAATCTGTAAATACATAGGTATCTGTTATAGTCTCGAATCATATTTTGATCAAGATACAACCTGACACTGACCTGCAAATTGCATAAAACGTAAGAAAATTAGAATTTCGCGGGCTTTATCTGCGGATCCACCTTAAAGAACTTTGAAGAAGAAATCTCACAAACTAGTTGATAATTAGTATTAGTCAGTCCCGCACGTTAGCAAAGTGATAACCTTGCTAACGTACTAAATTCGTACAAATATGAGTGAGGATCATAAAATTAACAAAGTAAAAAGCTTATAACTTAAAACTCGTGCTCACTACATGGTTGTTGCAGCGCTGTCTGCAATGCGGGGAATTATGGCCCTCGGTCATAGCAAGTACGGACTTATTCGATCCGATCCCGATATAATCTGCCTCCAAATTGCCACAGTCGTGAAAAACAACACTTGGGCTGGAAACAGTGTTATAAACTTGTAATTAGGGAAATGTTTTGTAAAGGGATGACTCTTTGAATTGCGGAAATGGTTCCATTGTCCATCGGCTAAAGTAGAGATCATCTGATTAAGATTTAAGAATTGCAACTGCGCGCCCTTCCAGTACTTGTTACATACGCATTTCAATTTTAAATAAAACAATATAAAGGGTAGCCAATTCGAAAGTATACAATTTTAAATTAAGATTATTTTGATTACAAACGAAAATTACCAGATGTTTTCACAATTATATAATACCTACAAGCTTGGTAATTTTGTATGAAAAACAATATCCGCCAAATCTCCAACTTTTTGCTGTTTTAAATTCGATCGCTTTTCATCGTGTTTTTCAACAAATTTTCGCATACTTTATTATAGGTATTCCACTACCTATCAGAATCACAAATATTCTGCTTTTAGTGTTCAAAATTGACCACGATACGTCCCTTAAGATAACCCAAGGGTAACAGTCAAGACTAGTAGGGGTCAGTTAATGTCAACATCTCATGGAATTTATTGTTTCAGAAAAATTCCTCTCAAAGATTCGATTATATTTCGTGCTACTACTACTACTGTTTTTTTGGTATAGTGGCGTGTGCTAGCTAACATAAGGCAAATAATTTAATTTAATGTTGTGTTGCGTAATGCAAATTAAGTTATATTATAAGTTTTGTATCTAAACAGACAGCTGTGCTGCTGGGGAGTTTGTTGCGCCACTTCTTCTTCCCAGCTTTTTTTAGTTTTTGGGGGACTGTCTTATGTCATTTTTGACGTGTGAAAAGTGCTGATTCTCAGCCTAGTTTGAATAGACTAGACTTTTGATTTTGATTTTCTGGCACCGTGATATTGGATCAACGTCTTTTCTAGGTTAACTAATTGATTTTATGAAATAAAAAGTTTAAAAACCTTAACATTGTTGCGATTGCCAGTCGCTGTATCACCTGTCCTGAGCCCTCTTCAAGGAAGAATAGTGTAATTTATTTACAAATCCTCTGTGATCAAAATGGTATTAGTTACCTACACGCACTGATTTGTTGAAAAGAATTGGGTCTTTTTAGGGTCCCGTACCCAAACGGTAAACCGGGAACCCTATTACTAAGGCTCCGCCGTCTGTCTGTCTGTCACCAGGCTGTATGTCATGAACCGTGATAGTTAGACAGTTGAAATTTTCACAGATGATGTATTTCTGTTGCCGCTATAACAACAAATACTAAAAAACAGAATAAAATAAATATTTAAGGGGGCTCCCATACAACAAACGTGATGTTTTGCTCGTTTTTGCTCGATATTGATAATGGCAACGGGTAGACGCTAACTAATATTCACAGAATATTTAGTTAGATATTTACATTAAAAATAAATAATTCAAATAAAATAAAACAAATATTTAAGGGGGGCTCCCATACAACAAACATGATTTTTTTGCCGTGTTTATAGATAATGGTACGGAACCCTTCGTGCGCGAGTCTGACTCGCACTTGGCCGGTTTTTTCAATCCGTTGAGGAACTTTAACCTAACAGCCACTGACGTAACAAGCGTCATTAAGATAAAATTACCGAAGTTAATGCGGTAATCTGGTATTATAAATGGTGCATTTTCATTTGCCACATTTTCACGAAATAGTGGATATCAAACATCCGTAAAAATTGGCGCCAAACCAAAATGGTGGCCAAATACAGTTGAATACTTTTGTGTATTTTATGTAACAAATATTTTACGGCTGACATTCTAACAAACTCAACTCAATTAAGTTCTATGTTGTAACTGTCAAAGTGTATTGAAAATAAAAAAAATTAAGAACGTCTTCGTTGAGATGTCATTTGGGATTACGTGATTAGTCTCCTTTGTTCCCCTGGCAGAAATTAATAAGATTTATTTATTTTATTGGAAAGGAATTTTAAAGACAGAGTTAATTAGTCGAAGCGAAGTTCCTGTTTATGCAAGGTTTTTTTGACAATAACAACCAAAGAGATTTTTTCCTTTTGCTTCATTCTATTTTATAATATACCTGCCAAAATCGAAGTTCAAAAACTAGTATTTCTGCAATTACCTACATATTTTTACTCAACAAAATTAAGTAACAATAAATTAAAACCCACGCGAATTTGATTTGGTGGCGAATAAAAACGAAAATTCCCTCAAATCATAACCGAAGATGGCAACACTCTCAAAGTAAATTGAATGTAGGTAATTTACATTTTATAAGGAAAAAAGGTTACCTTTATTTATTCACATTATACAGTTACAAAGAGGTAGATTTATTTCACCGTGAAGGGTAATCTTTGCTTCGAGATCTTTCTTCTTACTCTTGTGTTTGATGAGATTAAATATGGTTACGTTCCTACAATTCTTTTGTTAAAGAATTTCTTAGTGAAAGTAAATATATGATTGGTTCGCTTGGTTATTATTACTTAGTGTATTTGCTAAAGTACCATTTATGTTTAACTAGCTGCGCCCCACGGTTTCACCTGCGTAAGTCTTGATCCCGTGGGAATATCGAAATAAACAGTAGCCTATATGTTAATCCAAAATTTTATCAAAATTTGGGACAGGTCACTGCCTACTCCTGAGATGGCTAGACATAGGCCTCCCACCAAGGGGTGTTTTTACCATAATCACCACGCTTGGCAGGCGGGTTGGCGATCGCAGTATGGTGTTAAAATGCATAGAGAACGCTTCTGGCCATTCTCTAGTAAGTCCCTTAGTCGCCTTTTACGAAACCCACGGGAAGCTATAGGATCCTCTTATACAGGCTGGACTTTTGAGATGGGGCAGTAAGGGCAGCTTCCTTAACCGTTGTAGCTACAGGAAAACGGCCTTAAGAGACTGTTCTTAACTTTTTGAGAAATTTTGATCTGCATTCACAGATTTTGATAAAATGTACAGTCAGCAGGAAACTGGGCTATTTTCAGAAAACTTTTTTTATGTCAATCGATCCTCTTTCTTATAGGGATCAAAAACCTCTATCGGACCAAATTTGAGTACTAGAAAAGCCATAAATCGCCAAAAACGTTTCCCATACAAATGTATGGGAAAAGTTTTTTTAAATTTATGACTAAAAACGAGGGCGGTTTTAATCGTAGGAAATGAGACTCCAACTTATATTTTTACCATCGATAAACTGGCCGCTACATAAAAGGCTGATCGAAAAACAAATAAAAAATAACAACTTCTACTTTGGGTATTATTTCACCTTAAATTTAAAAACTTTACATTTAGACTCACCTAGAAATTTTACTTTTGTGCTTTAAGATATGAGTAGTTCGAAGCGGTAGCCGTTTTGACGTAGGCTTATGTTTATTCTCTTTAATACAGAGCAAGTAGCAGCTGATAATTTGTTAGGACTAATTCCATAGAGAATCGGATCGTAGTAAGTAAATCTATGAGTTCCTGCACACTGTTGTATTTTGTTTTATAAAGTATTTATTTTAAATAGTGCCACATAAAAAATCAAGAGGCGTAAGATCAAGACTGCTGGTGGTCACGGTATAGGACCATATGTTTGTATCCACTGCCTTTCGAATTGTCGGTTCAAATTAGAACGGGCACGGCTGTTGCAGAATTTCAGAAATTGCAAGCAACGAAGCAACAAACTAATTAAATTATGACGCGTATCCGTTCGAAATTTGAAGTTTATTTTTGGCCAGTCTTCATTGTACGCTATCTATCCATCATAAAAAACTAAGTCTGTTGGAGTCTCGTTTCCTAAGAAATATATGGGAAAAGTTTTTTGCGATTTATGACTTTTCTAGTACTCAAACCTCAGTTGGTCCTATAGGGGTTTTTGACCCTTATAGGTATAAAACAGGATCGATTGGCATAAAAAAAGTTTTGTGAATATTGCCCATTTTCCTGCTGACTGTAATTTTTTTTCAAAATCTGTGAATGCAGATCAAAATTTCTCAAAAAGTTAAGGACGGTTTCTTAAGACCGCTTTCCTGTAGCTACAACGGTTAAGGTAGCTGCCCTTACTGCCCCATCTCAAAAATCCACCCTGTATACTCATTTCTTATTCTTCTATCCATTCCGGTAACACTACACATCCCTCTTAGCAATTTAATCTCAGATGCACCTTTCGTGATAAAATTTAATATCATTTTATTTAGTACTATCTGCGCCCCGCGGTTTCACCCGCGTAAGTCTCGATCCCGTGGGAATATCGGGATAAAAAGTGGCCTATATCTCAATCCAGGGTGTCAGCTACCCCCATACAAAATTTTATCAAAATTGGCCCAGCCGTTTGAGCGTGAAGAAGTACCAAACATACACACACACACACTCACAAACTTTCGCCTTTATAATATTAGTGTGACTAGCTTTTGCCTGCGGCTTTGCCCGCGTGGAGGTTGGAAATTATCCCACGGTACAGTCGGTGACCAGCATTACCCGAACCCTCTTACAAAGAAGAATAATGGAAGAGGGGTCAGGACTGTACTACTGAGAAAAAAAGTATAAGTCTTAATATTATAAATGCGTAAAACATAAAAAGTTTAATTTCGTTTTAACTTTATTTTATACTAGCTGCACCCCGCGGTTTCACCCGCGTAAGTCTCGATCCCGTGAGAATATCGGGATAAAAAGTAGCCTATGTCTTAATCCAGGGTGTCAGCTACCTCCATACAAAATTTTATCAAAATTGGTTCAGCCGTTTGAGCGTGAAGAAGTAACAAACAGAAAAATCTTAATTATCTGTCAGTCAATCTTGTCATGATTTATCATTTATTTAATTACATCGACATTCTAGTCCAATACTGAAATATAAATAAATCCCTTATCCACATAAGTCCATCTAAAGCTTTCTACGATATATCACATAATATATAAACTTATCTCACGTATACCTTTAACGTATCAAATCATTTAAATCTCGTCGGAGCATCTCTGGAATTTCTATCGCTCAAGGCAACTCTATTAATATTGGTATCATAAATATTACTTTGAAGACATACCTCAGAACTATATACAACATGTCCCAGAATTAACGCACAACCTCTTAAGGGGTCATTGTACTCCCAAAATCGCGAAAAAAAACACAAATACATTTTGCCGAGTTATTCGAACATAAATGTAGGGCAGCAGATTTTTTTTTTCGCTATTTCGGGTTTGGTCCCATATTAAAAGTTGTTCATAATGATGAGTAAAATGACCCCTTAAGAGGTTGTGCGTTAATTCCGGGACATGTTGTATATACATGTAGTGACATAAATATGAGTCACTTTAAAATTATAATTCACTTTCCTGCAAACTCAAAACAGAATACTTAAGTACTGTTAGCTCTCTGTGAGCTAACGGTACCGGAAAATAAATAAATGAAACACCGGTTTGTAGTATACCGCGTCATTATCGGGATCTTATTTTTATTTTTTCTTTGTTTTCTCATTTTATCTGTAATGCGCTTTCTAGCCATAATCAGATGGGATCTTCGTGTGAGATTTTTGTTGTGATGACATTCACATTATTGTGTTTCAGTACTACGTAGGACTTTAACATATTTTTTTTTTTTATGTGTAAGTGTACCTATCATTTTCCTCTCGCTTTCTGTGGGAGTGATTTCGTGAAAAGGGACGGAAGTATGTACATTTTAATAGCATGTAATTAGTAAGTACTTTATAATAACATGGAGTTAGCAAGTACTAGGCAGCAACAAATTTTAACCAGTGCGCAAACTTTTTTAGTGGCTCAGTATCAGTAATAGAACACATTTCCATTACATTATTTGCTCTTTTTTTTGATTTCCCGCCTTGAAGTTCTAATAAAATATCTGAAAACCTACAAATCGCAAATTGAGTGAGCACACAGGTGTTTAGGTACCTTCGCGCGTTCCGCTACACCGCGCACACGCGCCGGCCGGCAAGTCACCATAAAACCTGTTCCAAAGTAAACGTCTTTCGCTAACGATTTTTTTTTTTTTTTTTTGTAATAAGACATAAAAATAAAAAATACAATTATTCTTAAAACACGCTTATGTTTAATTTATCAAAATTTTCGCACTGTTTAAGTTTTTTTCTTTTATAGGGGGTAATTTCTGTCGCTGCTCAGTTGCTTATTACCAAAGTGAGATGTCAGATGTTACACATCATATGCGACTACTGTAAGGCTCGTTTTTCTTACGTCATGCGCTTGTCAGCCAGCTAATCTGACTACCTGATCTTTTCGTCTATTCTAAATCATAGCGTTTATCCCATAATTTTATGCCATGAAAATGACAAAAGATGGCATGCCACAAACTATGGAGGACATAATCTCCCTTTCTTGCCCGTGTTATTTTGTAGCAACCTAAAAAAACTTGTTAATTGTTTTTATCATTCTATATTATTTAGTTGTCAAAGAGCCAATGTTATCTACGTGTTAATTAAATGTTACGTGGCAAAATAATATGTAGGTATATTGCTATTTTCAAATTGACTTAAATAACAATCTATCGGAACCACAGTTTAATTATATTGCAGGTAGCTTATAATATCAGTTATTAATAGTTACGGAAATACCAGGAAACTTCGCCGACGTTAATTTACTCGTACTAGATTAAATTTGTTGATGTGCAACAATTTTCGGTTTGTGTATGTAGGACGATTTAAACTCATTTTTAAAAACTATTTTTTTAGTATTTGATCATATCAAATTATTACTGTTTTTATTTAGGGACGATTTTGACATAATACAGAAGCCGTACCTTTTGCTGTAACCTCATAAAAAAATTACTTAAAACTTCTTTCACCCTTTGGCTAATTATCGAGCTTAATGACTAAACTTTTAAATACAAAGGTACTACCTAAGCCTAAAAAACCGCTCCAACACCGCATTTTGAATACAGAACGCGATTGATCGGAATCTCGGCGCAACTTTGCGGCCAGACTTGGTAAATAAAAAAAAAGTTGGAGCAAAATGGCGGCAGTTTAATGCCCACTCAAACAAAGCGCGAAGTCTAATGGAAGCCACTGAATTTTAATCCAGATTGAGCGACCTCCATCGACCGCGGCCTCTAGACGAGAGTGCAACAAATGAATTATGATTTTTTTTATCTTGATTTTGTGATGAGAATATCGACGAAATTGTCTATATTTGTCTACAGGAGTCAACATTTTTCACTGAGTGCAAGGAGCTGTCTCGTCATGCTTGCTTTAAAAAACATTTCTTTATTCATTTGGAGACTCCAAACTGAAACACAAAAGCATTTTAAAAGTATTTCAATTAAACCATTAACAGGCACTTTTTCAAGTTCGTTTTCGTAAAATTCGAATTGTCAAAGAAGCCAGAAACAAGAAAAGATAAAGCTAGTTATCCATTACAAAACGTAGTAGGGCCTATGGAGAAAAATGGGCAAGAAACTTCGTGGATGCTCTTACTGATCCCATTTTATCTACATAGATGGGATAGCGATTTCAAAACAACTATTGCTAAACCATCGCTCTTTTCATAGCCCTATCTTATGGCGAAAAGTTGGTATCCCAGGACTTATCGTACAAAGTCAGAACTCTGATTCCCTCATAATAAATCCAAATCATAATCCAGGCGCAGGGAATAGAACAAACATTTGTAACTGCGGTTTTGCCCGGGCAAACCGTTTATTGTCAAGTCTGTTTAACCTACTTTCTAGGGTTCCGTAGTACAACACAATACACACAATACAGTCCTTTATAGTTTCGCCATGTCCGTCTGTCTGTTTGTTTGTCCCGGCTTAACTCAGAGACTCTTAGTACTAGAAAATTGAAATTATGTTTTTAACTACTATGTTAAGTTTGTTCTTGGGATAAATTCATTCCTACTACGGAACCACCACGCACGGACCACGAACTTGGCCGGTCTTTTTGCTCTTATGTGATAGTTGGCTGTTTGTTACTCAATCATGGTTTAACGACTGAAAGGATTTGAACGGAATTTGACACATAGATAAATTGTGACATACGGGGTAATTGTGACCTCTAAAAAATACGACAGATAACTGACGTAGATACTGCCAGAATTGTTCATTTTAGTTATTTTCATAATCTTATGTGATATGGGATCCTTCTCTGGGGAACCTGTGCGGACATTAATACTATCTTTGTTTTACAGGAAAGGGCAGTTCGAGCCATTTACAATCTAGGTCCAAGAGATTCACTTCGTGAATAATTCAAAGAAATAGATATTCTGACTGTAGCCCCTCAATATATATTTGAGAATCTATTGTATGTACACTAAAATATATCAAATTTTAAGGTAATGTCCGATATTCATAGTTTAAATACCAGGAATAAACACAATCTTGCTGTACATCGCACTCGCCTCCACAGAGTAGGCAACTCGTTCATGGGTCAATGTATACGCTTTTACAACAAACTACCCACTGACATTCGAAACTTACCCATTAAACGATTTAAAAGCTGTATTAAAAACAAACTTTGTAAAAAAGGGTACTATAAAATTTCTGATTATTTAGACGACAAAAAGCCTGGGATTGAGCTGCTCGCTCTGCTAGCCTTGTGATCAAACTGGGAAACTTGACATTTTTAATTATTATGCATGATTTTATATACATTTTGACGTTGCATATTATATACAATATTACATGAATATTTACTTTGAAAGTATTATATTTGCTGCTTTAATTTATTGTGAATGTGAGCATTATGTGGGTCATTTTTTTTTCTTTAAATATTTTCCTATTTTTTACTCTTTTTCTCAGTTTTAATGGTAGTCTGGCATATTGAGCACTTTATGCGGCCTACCCAAATGTCCTTTCTTTGATATTGTTCGTCGGATCGTTGAGCTCCTTAAGTCTTGAGTCGAGCTGCACGATTACTGACAAATGCTTGCACTGATTGGACAGGTCCAATCAAATTTGTGTGGTTCTTTCCTCAAAAGACTATTTCAGACACGAATACATGATCCTCACATGATCTGACCAAGATTATGTCTGGACTTTAAAAGAAACTTTGACCCCTGAGTTTGTTTCGCCATTTCTTCTCAGGGGTGGTCAGATAGGAAATGTCGACTACATCTAGCTTATTTTATACTTTTTAATATGACGTGTAGAAGTGATTCCGATATCCTATTTACAGAATAAACGATTTCATTTCAAACTTCACGTACATTCGTACTAAAACTATCAAAAGATATATCTCGGCAAAGTATTAGGTAATCATACCATATTTTATTGATACTGATTTCGCCAGAAAAACGTTGTATAAATAGCAGGTGGCTCCGTTTATACAGACCCCATGATAATAAACCAAAGAGTAAATATAATGTGCAGGGAACATTATAATGACATCAAAGATGCCAACACAAAATACAAATAAATAGAGAAAATAGAAAGGAGGATAGAGGTAGAGAATGCCTTTTTTTTTTGGATGGGAAATTATCAAACAACTTCTCCCGCTCCGGGGCATGTCAAACTTCTACTGACTAAAACCCACCCGTGTTCCTTCCGTTGCCTGTGTGCCAGGGCCACAATATCCCTTTCGGACAAACTCGCAACCCTGGCTGGCATTGGCCTTAATGGACCCCGTCAGTTGGTGCTGACATCTCTTTGAGGCGCGCGTGGAACACAACGCGACGTCAACCCGGGCCTGGTC
Source organism: Tiliacea citrago (assembly GCA_963921375.1). Taxonomy (NCBI): domain Eukaryota; kingdom Metazoa; phylum Arthropoda; class Insecta; order Lepidoptera; family Noctuidae; genus Tiliacea; species Tiliacea citrago. The sequence goes on from OY992802.1 coordinate 13,420,303, forward strand.
CTTATCGGACGGCGAGCTACCCATCGCTCACCGTCCGCAGGCCCGTGCCTACGGTGGCCGGAAATCGGCTTGCGACTCCCGACGCCCGGGGCGTCTCCTGCGGCGACTAAGGGCGCGAGGGCGCGAATCTTGCCTCACCCTCACGCGTTCCGCCTCCTCCTTCGCTAGCATTACTGCTTCGCAGAAGGAGGTGACGGCCTCCCATGCACTGTCGCTCCGAACCATGGCCTGAACCAGGGAGGTAGATAATACCTTTGTACCTTATTGTGTGCGAGAAGTTTAAATAAATAATAAAATAAAACAGGGAAAATAATGTTTTAACAACAATAATGTGTGCTTCAAGATGTTCATCACACAAACTAGCAGCGACTGTAACCCATAGTATGGCATTGTTTTAGACTCGATCATCGTTGCACACCTGCATTATGTACAACACAATTCTCGTGTTCTTTCACCACAAAACAAATAAAACTAGTAGTTAGACAAACCAAACCATCTTCTTCCAGTGTCGGTGCAGCATGACTGTCTTCTTCATCCATATTTCTCTTTCAGCCGTCATCTCTGAAGTCACCCCTTTTCAAGCCATATCATGTTTCACACAATCCATCCATCATTTCTTTGTCGTTCCCCTACTTATAAAGCCACCCACATTCATACTCAAAACTTTCCCTCAAAAATCGGTGCAAAACAAAATTAAAATACGTGTGACTTTAACTCATATTTTTAAAGTCGTTTAAAATGAGACTAAATATAATATTTATAAAACCTCTAAAAACCAGCACCCTAATTGAGACTAAATATTTAAAAGAGACTAAGTATCTAGAAAACCTCTAAAAACCAGCACCCTATTTGAGACTAAATAAAATGAGATTAAATATTTCAATGAAACTAAATATTTAAAAAACCTCTAAAAACCAGCACAATAATTGAGACTAAATAAAATGAGACTTAATATTAAAATGAGACTAAATATTTAGAAAACCTTTAAAAACCAGCACCCTAATTGCGTAACACACTAATCACAATCCATTGCTTCATATGTTCGAAAAAGTTATCTGCTCAGGTAAATAACGCCATGAACGTTGTTGAACTGTCAAAATTAAACCCATTGCTACTGATAGTGTGTTACGCAATTACCCCGCTGGCATGACTACAAAAAGCAAGCTAAGGAAAAAGTAACTACACTCGCGAGCAATAAACTGGAATCACTTCATCGCGCGTTGCTCAAGTCAATTCTTTACAATTTCTATGCAATAAGCTGTAGATTGTAGTATATCACCTGAAAGGTAATTTTGTTAGCTTTCAAATGGTATCAAAAAGATTTAAAATTAATTAAATTTTCTACTTAAATTAAGAGAATTACTGCAGTAGGTCGAAGTTGTGGACGTCTAAATGAACAGGAAGTAATATGAAAAGATACAATTTTTATTTACACACACATACATAAACTCACGCCTTCTTCCCATGGGGGTAGGCAGAAACTATAGAACGCCACCTGCTACGCTCCTTACATACTCCTTTTGCTTCGCCTACGTTCATACATCTGGTCATACACGCACGCCGATTGCGAGTACTACGCCGCCGCCGCCGCTACCGTTTCATATTTTGTGTTACTCCCCCCTGGCCCTAATAGTCATAAGGGCCAGGGGGGGTAATACAAAATATGAAACCGGTTCCTGTAAACGGTTTTTCATTGACCGAATGAGTTTCCTGATGCCACTGCCACTCTTCGACTAAAGCAGTTTTCAGGTCTTCTATTGACGCCGGAGCTGGACATCTTCCTCGTACCCGCCTTTTCAATCCCATATATGTTAAATCGTTTTTTTTTTTTTATTCTTTAATTTTATAAGATGCTTTTATCCACAGTGGTATGCCAGCCTCATCATAACTTAAACTATTCTAAGCTAAATCTACAATTATACAGTATAAATGATTAATGTATAAACAAATCAGTAAGTAGGTTTGCTAGCTCAGGTGAAGGCTGCGCCAAAACTTTAACATAAGTACCAATATCATATTCATTACCTTATCAATCGGATTTAAGTCAAGGCTGAGTGCTTGCCAATCTAGTGTGGGAATCCTGACTTCCACAAGGTACTGTCTAGACAGTACTTTGTGACAGTAGTGACTAGTCACTGCAGCGGTGTGGCAGCGGGCATTATCGTGCATTAGCAGGAAATCTTCGCCAATATATCTGGCGTAGGAGAGCACATTGCCTAGCAGAATTTCGTTGATGTATCTTTTGCGGTTACCCTCCCTCCCCGACCTCCACCAGGTACGAATATCAACTCCGTATTTGCTTCGATAGATATCCCGCCCACGTCATACAGTAGTCCGCCGAGCCTCCCGTATGCCACTGTTTCCGCAAAATAGCATTTTACGAATCGCTCCCCCGGTCTCCTATAGACTCTGTTGAACAAGACTTGCCTCCATTGCTCGATATCCCAATCTAAGTGATCGCGAGCAAACTGAAGCCCGGCTTGACGGTGGGCTGGAGACAATTTAGGTCCCGTGGCTGGCCTTTTCGGGGTCCAGTTCGCTTCTTTCTTCGTCTTCTTCTTTCGTCTTCGGCTCACTGTCTACTCGCTGACAGCCCTCCCTCGAACTTCTCTGAGCTGCTAGTGGCCTTCCACGCCGGTCAGTTGTCGATTTCGGAGAGAAGAGGTGACAATAAATCGGTCATCTCTCACCGAAGTGCATCGCTGTCGTCCAGATCCTGGTCTTCGGACTAAATTTCCAGTCTCCCTGAACCTCTCGTATACCTTCGAGACACAAGACTGGCTCAAATGAAGCTGTCGAGCGATAGTACGCTGAGACAATCCTTACTGGATTAGGATGACGACTTGAGCTGCTTCTATAGGTGTGGTTTCCATTTTCTGTTAGCTTCAGTATTCCCAGTGACGTGAAATATAGGACTGATGATCAATTTTCATAAACGCCCCCTTTTTATCGGGTTTCAGGACTACCAAACATTATGGTGTTTTGTTTTAAAAATTGATGTTTTTTGTTTTACGTTCCATGACATAAGGTGAATAATCTTTGGTTATGATATTGAAAGAGGTTAAAAGCTAACAAAATTGCCTTTCAAATGATATGCCACAATCATTCATTGCATAGAAGTTGTAAAAATTTGTTTCGAGCAGCGGACGATGAAGTGATTCCAGTTTATTGCTCGCGAGTGTAGTTCGTATAGCATTAGCTATGCTAATGTTAGCTGCATATGAGCCGACCTGACCTGTTTATGTAAAGCACTGGTGTCTATAGACATACCTACATATTATATAATGTGCTTTGCAGCTTAGAATAGATTCGGGCCAGGGTTGCTTTTTTTGCTGCAAAAGATAAAGATTGGCCGGCGAACGGAAGCTTTAATAGATATTAAAGAAGATAGATATTATTATTCATCATATCACAATCAGCCTATAACGATCCCACTGCTGGGACACAGGCCTCCTCTCTGTGAGAGGGAGTGGGCTGTAAAGTAATCCACCACGCGGCCCAGTGCGGGTTAGTAGATGTCACATGTCTTCGAATTTTTTGGTTCTAGGACACGCCGGTTTCCTCACGATGTTTTCCTTCACCGTTTTGAGAGCAGTGATGATGAAATTATTTACACAAAGTAAAGCGCGCCTGCCTGGGTTCGAACCCACGACCGTTACCACTGGGCCACCACTGCTAGCTGATATTATTATTAAAGATCATATTATTATTATTATTTATAGATATTATTAGCTTTAATTGATATTTACTCTGACTGGGTAATATTGTATGGGTCAGAGTACAAAATAAATACCGAAAAGATGTTGCGATAATAGTTCTTGAGTGAGTGAGAGTGAATTTTATCGAATTGTGAGCTGCGGGGTAGTTGCAGGGTAGCTGCGGCGTACACACAGTAGCAATGGGTTTCATTCTGACAGTTCAACAACATTCATTGCGTTACTTACGTTGTTGAGCAGATAAATTTTTCGAACATATGAAGCAATGGATTAGCAATATCCTTCAAAATCATTCAGATTGGGCTTGATAGTGTGTTACGCACCATCAGTTTAACAACGCCCACTAATAAATATTATTATATACATATCGTCAAAGACGCCCACTAATAAATATTATTATATACATATTCGTGTCAAGGACGAAATTAAATAAGTATTAAAGAGCCAAAGCCAAATTAATATCCAAAGAGCCCAATAAATACTTTAACAAGGACATAATTCAAAGTAAACTTTGTTAATAAGCGGCCTTTTTCGACTTTATCTGTTAATTATAGCTGTAACTGAAAGTCTGGAGTTTGACGAACTTTCCTAACTTCGATACCAAGTTAGAACAGCTTCGTTTATCTAAGGAATATTTATTGATAGAAAACAACCTTTCCAGCTGTTTAATAAACAACATTTTAGCAATATTGCAGTATTACCGTCAGTCACGAAGTCCTTTTATCCATCCTTTCCTATCTTATGGTGTCTCGGGGGGTATTGGAATGGTTTTCCTCTTATCTTCTGGAGCGTCAGCAGTCTGTTCGTGCGGGAGACTTCGTCGAGTTGTTGTGATCTTGCAGCTGGCGTTCCTCAAGGCGGTACGTTATCGCCTCTTTTGTTCTCCATTTTTATTAATCTTATCACCACTGAACTTCGGACTACGTATTATATTTACACTAACGATTTGCAGCTTTACTGCCATGCTAGTGTTGACAACACATCTGATGCGATTTAGGAGCTACACCGGGATTTAGGTGAGGATATAAAAGAATCTATGTCAAATATTATTAAAATAATAAAAACCTATTTAAACCAAATGTAATGATTGCCATTACAACTGTAAAATATCTGAATTAATATTTCGGGAGGTTTCTGTTCAGGATAAGGCAGGAGGAAACGGTGGAGCACACCGCAGAGGTTTGCCCGGCTTGGGCGGAGCACCGCCGTGTCCTCACGGAGGCGATCGGCGGCGGTGATCTCTCGCGTCCGGCCCTAGTCCAGGCCATGGTTCGGAGCGAGAGTGCATGAGAGGCCGTCACCTCCTTCTGTGAAGCAGTAATACTCGCGAAGGAGGAGGCGGAACGCGCCAAGGAGTTGGGATGAATTTATCCCGAGAACAAACTTAACATTGTAGTTGAAAAACATGTTCGCTCATATGTTCCAATTGCAAATGTAAGTTTGTACGCACAATATTGAGAGATTTACCATGTTGTTTTCAGACTATAAACATCTTATAATTTTTTCTGTAATTTATAAGTAAACAACAATTTTTTTCAGTTTTTTCAAAATTGTAGGCAGTTGGGGTGGGTAGCTTCGGAGATAAGGGGGTAATGGTCAATTTTATTATATTTTCTTAAATAACTTTAAAAGGGTTTATTTTAGAATTATAAAAAAAAATATCTGAAATTCTTTTATTGATAATCCCTTTCTATTGATATGTCACACGGTACAATTTGCAAAACTTTTTTTTTTTTTTTGGCGTACAGACACACGAGTGATACTGGGGTTCCGATTTTGTCTTTTGAAGTACGGAACCCTAAAAATGACAAAATTTACACAATTTTAAGGCAGGCACTTTTAAATAATGCAGAAAACCTAAGAAATATATTATTGGTATTTGGCGCAGCCGCGAGGCACACTTTCCTGCAAATACCTTTAATTTTGACACTTTATTTGTTTTCTTTTTCATTCTTTTTTTTTACTGTATAATATGTTGTGTTGTGTACCTTTTTTTATTATTATTATTTTATTCTCATATTATTATTTTAGCCTGTACTAAATAAATGTATTTTCTTAAGAACTTGTAAAATTGTCGGATTGTCGCCGTGAACGTGGCTGTAGATAGCCGTATTCTCATTTGCCTTACAATAACATATTCCATTTTCCTTTGTCTGCGTAACAGCAACGCCGCCGCTGTAGTCAGCTAAGGTACGGCGCAGCAATTACAATAATAGTTACCTGCAAAATACATTTTCAAAATGATTTACTCAGAATTCAGTATCCAATCGATTCCTTCAATCTTTCCTCTACCTGTGTAGGCTTGAGTTACTACAGCATAGTAACAAGAATTGTTGAACAATTGAATTACCGAGAGCCGGAGAAAATCTCACTCGTTACACAATAATGGATTTCAATTTGTTTTCTCAACGTAGCCTGCGATTTGTATTATGTACTTGAACGAGATAAAATATTAATGCAATCCGCTTTATACACACACCGGCTAAATTAGCGGAACATTTTTTTTTTCGAAATACTAGTTTGTGTAATATTGCTGGCTGATTGTTAATTCATTTTATTTTAGAAGTAATTATTTCAAATTGAAAATACAATTGAACGTCACCTTTTATGCGATTGTTTTAATTTTATTCGTACTTATATCATTTCGAGCGAATTTCCCATAATCATCGTTTTATAGTTTTCGTTAAAAAATTCGTAATATCTTCATTAAAAATCAGTTTCAGTTGTTATTTTTTTACTTTTCAATCTTTTTGTAAACCTTAAATAGCGAAAAAAATCAGCTGTTCCCTTCAGTTATGTTCGCTTAACTCGTCAAAATGTAGGGAATAGCTGATTTTTTTTCGCGATTTCAGCTTTGGTCCCTTAGTAAAAGTTGTTCATAATGATGAGTACAATGACCCCTTAAGAGATTTCGTGTATGAATAGATACACCTTATAAAGGTCCATAAGTTTATGATATATTTCATATTCATTTTCGAAATGGAAGACCGCATGTAAAAGTGGCGCCAACTAGTGCTGTGAATTTTCATGTTGAAAACCCTCATTGTAGCTCAAATGGTTCAGATGGATAAAATTGTGGTATTTCAAGTTTTAATATTGGAAATCGTTTTAATACATGTTCATTTTGTGAAAATACAGAACGGGATACTGGATATGATTGTATCCGTATTTGGTTAAACTTCAGTGCTGGAATAATTATTGTTAGCTTGATCTGTGAAGGGGTCAAAAGTTTGAACTTGCACTACGACTCTTCAAGCACAAGGTTTAATTAGGTAGACAGTTTAGAAACGTTGAAATCGTATCGTGTCCTGTGTCTGCACGTTACAGGAACTGATGGATTCTACGGACGGTGACGAACTTGTAGAAAAATTCTGGGTTGGACCATTTACATTATTATACTCAAATATTTTCTAACCATAGATTATACATAGTCAGAAGATCTACTTGTTGTCTGAAAATAGACCTTTTATTTACCTTAGTTTTAAATTAGTTTTTACTTTATACTCATTGTTAACTTATTACATTATGTATTTATGCACTTTTTAGCCTGAAGCACAGGTTCAACCTACTTCGGGCAAATAAGCAACTGTGCTCTATTTTAATTGTACATGTGACCCTTTTATAAACAAACGATTATTATTATTTAGATAAGGCACGCATCGGCACGCTAAGAACATTGCAATGCGTAAAAGGTGTTGATAAAAGCATCTTTCTTTACAACCAACAGCTCTTCTTCAGTAAACTTTCATTGTCTTGACTAATGAGCCGCCTATTAACCCCGAAACAAAGAATCACGTAAAACAAAAGAAAATCACGTATCTAAACAGCAAACTGCGCAACAAACAAGTCGATCAGATGTTCAGTGAAACAACTTGTAACAACAAGTACTAACTCTTAGCACAAACGTTACGGATTTAACACGATTCTACCAAATACTATAATTAAGCCGAGAACATACCGCACGGTGAAAACACGGAGGGTGCGCGAATGGAGTGATAATGTGTATTGAACAGTGTCAGTGGACTTTGATAAAAAGCGTTTACCTCGCCGACACCCGAAACATTTGTGCTTTCGGCGGGATCGACAGATTCTTGAATTTTATTTGTAAGGTAGTTTATGCATTGCTGATCCGTAAGTACATACCTAGACTTTTTGTCGTGAACGACTTATGAAACAGCGTCGGTTTAAGGCACATTAGCTATGTAAAGCGATATCAAGTAACCAATAGCACCCATTTTTTCCACGTGCTACATGCCTTTATCAGAGAAAAAAAATATAAATACATTCGTGTGCACAATTATACAATTGTGAAATAAAGCTGACAACGGGCTTGTCTCAAAGAATGGCGTAAATTGGCAGACCAAAGTATTTAATCAGCACTCCATTTCCATAACTTTGCAATGTACACTCGTTATAGACGCCAGATTATCCCTATGAAGGGAGATTTGCTAAATTCCTCCCGAACAGAGTTATTCGAGCGCTGAAATGTGCCCACCGGCTGACGGTAGAGCTTAATTCTTGAAGGCTCTTTTTATGTAAGCGGCAATATTGCCTGGTTGGGATTTTGGCAACATTGCTGTGGATTTTAGAGGCTTAGGGGAACTGGTAATTAGCCTTTTTGGGCAGTGTATGTGACACTATGTAGAAAATTTACGTTACTAATAACCAAACATTAAACAAGTACTTACATAGACTTTTAATTTAATTAATTATTAATCCTGAACCACATGCATCATAGTCGAAACAAGTTAGTCGTACTTTTTTTCATAGTGTTAGTGCATATTTGACTTTTGTCACCTAGTACGAGTATACAAAACAAGTCATTGTACAGCTGTTAAGTGTCAACTTTGTCACATGTCATGGTTTGTCATTGTCACGACCGTTGAGAGTTACAGACACAGTTAGAAACCTTACCTATGATTAAAAACAAGTCATTGTACAGCTGTTAAGTGTCAACTTTGTCACATGTCATGGTTTGTCATTGTCACGACCGTTGAGAGTTACAGACACAGTTAGAAACCTTACCTATGATTAAAAAGAAGACTACCACTTATTTTAAGATCCTCGATTCTTCCTATTAAATTAATTTTATTATAATTTTACAGCACTTTCAAACTTCAACCCTGGATTTAATCTTTAATGACCAGACGATTATACAGGCTTCAATAAAATCAGTCAAGGTTCCGCCATCTTGGTCTTTATTTTACACGATAATTGCGTCAATTACATTGAAACTCTGAACAATTAAGTTATTACAGCCACTTGAAATAGGTGACCTATTTTTTTTAGGTTTTGACTGGCGCGATATCGCGGGTGCGACAGGCAGCGCGACACTTTCAAAAGAAAAGAAAGAAAATACGTTTATTTGCGGTAAACATAACGCAAAGAAATAAAAACACAAACACGAAAGAACAAGTTGAGGGAAAATATGCGTCACATTCACGCAAAACGGCCATCGCTCAGCATAATGCTACTAGTGTCGCGCCTCTGCGGGGAAGCCTGTAGTAGTAATTGAGTAATCGCTATTCAAATCAAATCAAATCAAATTCTTTTATTAAACTTACACATAGTTCACAAATATACAATTATGCATGAAATTTTACCAACAGAAAAATTCACACAAAATGCACAGCCTGTATCTTGGTGACCCAAACACCACATTTACCACACACACACTTACCACAGTGTGTGTGTAGTTGTGTATTCGATCAGAGAGTGTGATGGGTACTAACTTAAGCTACAAAGTAAACTTTCAGTTTCCTCATAAGTCCGGCCCAGCAACCATTCTTTAAGTTTAGTTTTGATCTCAGAGTAGTTTTTCGGTATATTAAAAGTTTTGCTTATAGAATTGAACACTCGTATGGGTAAAAACGACGAAAACCGGGTAGCGAAAAGGGTTTTTGTTTTTGGAAGTGGGATTCTTTCAGCTATTTTCCTACCCCCCTTGATGCAGCTAGACCGATTTCTCTTGACTTTTAATAGGTTTAACAATGACTCAAGGATGAACAGTTGACGTACGCGTAAAACCCCAGATTCCCTATACAATTCGTCCGTAGAGAAACGCCGCGGCCTTCCCAGAAGCACCTTGAGGACGGCCCGTTGGGCCCGTTCCAACTCCAGCATGCACGTCTTGGCGGCGCTGCCCCAGACACTTACACAGTATTGCAGGACAGATTGGCATAGGGGTATACAGGTACACCTGTATACATATATTTTTGGGAGCACTGACTCGTAAGAGTTTCGCAACGTAAATGAATTTGCGAGTCTTTTTTGCGAGTGTTTGAATTTGTGCTTTGAAAGACAGGTTCTGATCAATTATGACGCCTAGACATTTTGTCTTCTCTACTCTGTCAATGGCATTACAGTTGCAATCGGTAGCGGAGACGGCTGCTGCTGTCAAGACATTGCATTTGCTGTTGTGTATTTTTAAGGAATCAATGTTTGGTCTGCTAGGTCGAGTGGCGTTAACAGATTTTGTTTAAGCCATTTTGTGATGATACTCATTCCTTTTTCAGCTGCATCCAAAGCCTCTTTCCAAGTGGCTCCATGAAAAATTACAGCAGTATCATCAACGTAGCAGATGACTTCCGAATGTTCAATATTAAGCCTCATAATGTCGTCCATGTACAAGATGAAGAGGGTGGGTACCAAAATACTTCCTTGCGGCACCCCGAAGGCAACTGGAAGACTCCCGCTGACACTATCCCCAATTTTAACAAGCTGATGTCGACCAGGCCTCTGACACCAAAGGATTCGAGTTTTTTCAGTAGTGTAGGAATTGAGACTGTGTCAAAGGCCTTGGCAAGATCTAGGAAAACACCAGCTGTACGGTGACCCTTGTCGATGTTTGAGGAGATAATGCCAGTCAGCAGACTCACAGCTTGTTCAGTAGATTTCCCTCGCCGGAAGCCAAACTGCCGCTCTGAGAGTAGAGAATTTTTCTCTAGAAAGCTGACGAGGCGCTTGTTTACGAGTTTTTCCAGGATTTTTGTAGTTACACAAAGCAATGAAATTGGCCTGTAGTTATCAGGGGCATTCTTCAAACCACTTTTGTGAATGGGCGTGACAACTGCAGTTTTCCAGCAAGTAGGAACGGCCCCAGTTTCCATGCTCAGATTGCATATGTACTTTAGGGGTTCCAATATGTATCTCTTTATGTGTTTTAGGAGCAAAGGCCGAAATTCGTCGAGACCTGGAGCGCTGTCGTCTTTGAAACCGTCTATGATACTACTAATTTCTTGGTTGTCTGTAGGGAGTAGAAACAGCGAGTCTTTGGGTGGGTTATTACCTTCAACACCGAGGCATTGTGCGTTCCCCGTTATCGGCCGCCCATTTATGATGTTGGTTGCAAGGTCCTGACCAACTGAGACAAAGTACTCGTTGCACTTATCAATGGAGTTATTGATGTTTCCTTTATGTTTCAGCAATTCTTGGTTGTCGTTGGTTCGCTTAGGGACATGACATATTTCTTTTGGATTGTTTCTATTATTACTGGATTTTTCTTTTTGTTATTTGTGGGCGTCCAATCAAAAAGGGTCCAGTAATGGAGTTTTGAGTTAAGACTTGATTCGGTATCTACAATAGTCAATTGATAATACGGATTAAAAAAATATTCAAAAACTGGCGCATTTATTTCAAGTTGAAACTCTGAAAAAGCTTGATTTGAGAAAAAGCAATTTCAAATTTGCACCACTGGCACTAAACTTTCTCTTAAAATTTCTGGTACTTAGAAACATCATATAAAGTCATTTACTATATGAACTTGTAGATAATTAAGCATTAATTAATAATCAATTTATATCGCGAAATAAAATTCTTTCACCCAACGGGCGTCCAAGCATAAAGGGTCCAGTTCTTGGTTTACCAAGAACCTTACCTTTTACACATATTTGTGTTTCTTTCTGTTGTGTACCTACTGTTTTTGTAATGCGTTTCTTGCGAAGCATGTGTGGTGTGGCTATAAATGATTGGCTGAAAAATTGTGATAACGGTGTGAAATGTGATAACGGTGCGGTTTAAAAGAAGATGTAGTGACAAAATTTTAAAAGACAAGATGACGATGACGATGATGGCTTTCATAATGCGCACAGCAAAAGAGTGGAACTCTCTGCCTGCGTCGGTGTTTCTGAACGCATACAACCCAATGCCCAAATCTCCCAAATCTCTTCAAAGTGAGAGTGAACAGGCTTCTTCTGGGTAAGCTCACTCCATCGTCAACTTTGTCTCTGTCACCTCTGTCATAAACTAAGGTCAAGAGCAAACCCATCGCAAAAAAAAAAGAATATGCTTAGATGGTTTGGTCATGTTGAGAGGATGAATGAAGGCGACTAATAAAAGGTATTTACAAAGTAGATGTGAGTGGAAACGCCGTAAGAGGACGCCCTAGGAGGACATATAGTGACCTAATTGGTGATGTTTTTCAGAAAGGTCAGGTGCGTAGTACTTACTAGCAACCGGCGTGCGTGTATGACTAGATGTATGAACGTAAAAGAAGCAAAAGGAGAATGTAAGGAGCGTAGCAGGTGGCGTTCTATAGTTTCTGCCTACCCCAATGGGAAGAAGGCGTGAGTTTATGTATGTATGTGTATATAGTGTTTTGTACACCACCTGTTTTCCCTGCGACTTCGCTGTTTCCGTATGGATTAAAGAGCCATGTCTCATATTTAAACGTGGGTACGACCAACATTTACTCGTTTAGCTGATTTTATAGGCCCGATCCTGGAATTTGTGGTGAAACCCTTAACAAGTTACAGGACATTTAAGGTCCTCAATTCAGACGTCTGAATTGAGGAGCCAACTTAGAACACGAAAACTAGTCGATGTATGTTTTTGAAAATTTGTTATAATTTAGTAGTGTTTATGTCAATATAAATTTAAACGCGAGTACGTTTAAATATGAGACATGGCTCCTTAATCCACGTATGGTACGTACATTTTATAAATCTCCTTTTTACCAGATTCCAGGTGATATATACCACTCTACAATTCTGCCAAGTTATATAAATATACGACCACCACCACCAACCACTCGACGGATTTAAAAATCCGTCGAGTGGTTTCGCCGTTATTAACAAACAAACCAACATTCCCAACCCATTCCCAAAACCCAACCCTGAGATAGTTATCACGGGAGAGAAAATTGAGAGAGTGGAACAGGCATGCAATCTAGGGCTAATTATTGATACAGAGTTGCGCTTTGAGGCCTATGTGACCAATGTTCTCCGAAATTGTTTTTATAGGTTAAAGGTCTTAGATGGAATTCGGAAATTCCTAAGCGTGCCAATTCGGAAACAACTTGTTGACAGTCTCATCCTATCCAAGTTAAATTACTGTGACACAGTCTATGGGCCATGCCTGCTTTCAAGAACAGAGCGTGTGATCCAACGTATCCAGAATGCCTGTGTTCGTTTTTGTGTTAACATTTCGCGGAGAAGTCACGTTACTCCATATATTAACCAATTAAATTTATTAAAGATGAATGCCAGGAGGAAGCTTCATTTAGCCAATTTGTTGTTTGGTATCATTACAACTCATAAACCACACTATCTCTATGAAAAGCTAACTTGGAAACAAAACCATGTTAAGTATAGTCTTCGCTCCATGGTAAGCCCACTGTTGGTGCCAATGCACAGAACTACAGCTTTCAGGGGGTGTTTCAAGTTTGCAGCCACGCGCTGTTGGAATGATCTACCACCACCAATGCGACGCCTGAAAACAATATCATCCTTTAAATTCCAACATAAAAAGTTACTCATACGTGAACAAATTTCCCTTCAATCTTAGCCATGTACTCTAGTATTGATTCACTGTACCTCAGCGGTCATGGCATGCAGGCACTGGCTTGGGATCTCCTGGGGCGTGGGCTTGTTGGGATTCGCTCTTCTGTTAGTGGGGTTGTATTAATCTCTGTGTTTCGGCACCCGTAAGCTACCTTGTTTCTGCAATTTACGGTTAAACCTAATTTAATCAACTGACAAACTATGGCTTGTCAGGTATAATTTCCTTGATATCAAATTTACCCTAATTTATTATCCAATCCAATCAAATTTCTTTTATTTAATAGTATTAAAATTCTTTATTATTCACGATCATAAATATAACAATTTATTTTGCACTTACCATTTTGTCCTGGTCTGTGGTTGAAGTCACCGATTTTGTCATCAACACCATACAAATTTCACGAACACTGTACAAATATCATACTTATTTAATACCCAGTCACCCAATGCATCCTTTGTTAGATAACATCCTAGCATTCTTTACATAATGCGCCATGTTATTTAATTTTTTTTTTTTTTTTCCGTTTTGGCAACTGAGCCGGTGTCGACTATTCTGCCAGCGTCATGTGGTGACGGCAACAGCGAGGTGGACCGTCGAACTTTGAACTTTGTGGTAGTCTAATTATACTTATGTTAGTAGCTGAAAAGACGAGACAATTTTTGTTAGTAAACCTAGCTACAAAGATAAGAATATATATATATATATATTTAAAAACCACAAATCTACATAAATATCTACTAAGTTATTATTACTACACACCAAGCTACATTTTGATATCATTTAAATTTAAAAAAATTGATAGAACTTGTATTAGTTTAGGAGAAAAATTTGTCAAGAGGGAATGGAAATTAGTAGGAAGAGGGATTTTAATTTTGGATAGCGTATGGTACAAGTCAAAGGAATGGGAATTTAATGGACATGAGAAAAAGATATGGTCCAGAGTACCATCATCAAGACCGCATTCGCACAGGGAACTTTCACGGACACGGATCTTGTTCAGGAATACTGGACTGCAGCAATGACCAAGTCTCAGCCTGCACAAGGATGTAACAGTTCTCTTGGACAGTTTGGGGCATTTAAAAAACCAAGGTTTCCGCTGGATGTTAGGTTGAATACTGGCGTAGTACGCTCCCTTAAGTTTCGAACTTACCTGCCACTCTGCTGACCACGAGTTGAACAACTTGTATTTGGTGTCAGTTCGTAAGTCGTAACTTTGCACCACGTAGTGCTTCCGATCCACCGGGTTAGATGAAGCAAATTTAGCCAGAGAGTCGGCGCACTCGTTGCCACCTATACCCGAGTGACTAGGAACCCAAGCTATCTCAATGCTTAAACCGTCGTTCGAGCAAGTAAATAGTAAATTTAGTATGTCGAAAATGATTTTGCTATGAATTTTGGATTTTAGTTGACATTGACCTAAGGCTTGGATGCTACTGCGAGAATCTGAGAAAATGACCGAATTTTTAATATTGTGGGTTAAAATGAAATTGATGGCTTCTAGAATACCTATGCATTCCCCTGTAAATACTGAAGCCTCAGGTGGGCATTGGAATAAAAGGGCAATTTTAGAGTTCTGGAAATATGTTGAAACACCAGTGCATCCTGTTGACGATAATTTGGAAGCGTCTGTGTATAAAATATTCCAACCCTTCCAGTATCTCTCAATGGCCCGATCGAAGTCGCCTTTTACGTCCTGGGAATTTTTGGAGATACCAAGTCCCAAAACGATCTTTGGCCTGAAATGGACCACCTCATAGGCGGAAGAAAAGACAGGAAGAGAGGGTATTGACAAACAGATGAGGAGAGGTGTTTAAGCTCTCTGTACCTATTCATCAATGGAATAGATTTATTATTCCAGTAAGAAGACGTGTTAAGAGAGAGGTAGATTTGTTCCAAAATGGGGAGTAAAGGATGGGACGAAAGGGAGAACACTTTTGACAAAAAACGATCAGCTAAGTATTGTCTTCGAAGGTTAAGAGGAGGTTCTGCACATTCAACCTGGAGAGCATTTATGGGGGAGGATCTCATAGCACCAATTACGATCCTCAGACATTTGGACTGGATAGAGTCCAGCCTACGTAGAGCTTCCTTGTTGCATGGCTCAATTAGGAAGCTGCAATAGTCCAACACGCTTCTGACCAGCGCATTGTAGACTAGCTTTAAGGTGAGGGGGTGAGCTCCCCACCAGACTCCAGCCAAAGCCTTGAGGACCGAAACCGAGCGCTCACATTTTTTAACTGTATTATTAATGTGATCCACTGCAGACAATTTGTAGTCCAGGGTGACCCCCAGAAACCTGGCCTTCTCCTCAACTGGTATAGCTTGACCGTCAATATTAATGTTAACCTGGGGGACAAGACGTCTACGAGTAAAGACAACTGCGGTACTCTTTGGAGCACTTAAAGATAACCCGTGATCTAAGAGCCATTGGTTTAATGACGACAAAGAAATATTGATGGAATGAGCGGCGTCTTCGATGGAACTGCCACAGACCAATAATGCAATATCGTCAGCATATTGAAGTACTTTACAGTTAAAATTTAAGCAAGAAGGAAGATCAGAGGTATAAATATTATATAATGGGGACTAAGAACGGATCCCTGGGGTAGACCTCTCCAAACCGACCTCGGTTCAGAGCTATCCCCGGGAATCCTGAGTTTAACGCTACGATCTGAAAAAATACTGCAAATGATCCGGCGAATCCTAGCCGGGATTCTCACCTCTTGCATTTTCTGCCTGAGAAGTGGGAGGAGGACAGAATCATAGGCAGCTGAAATGTCTAAGAAAACTGCTACCACAGACTCATTCCTACTAAGGGCCAGTCGGATCTCTGATGTGAGGATACCCACACTATCAGATGTACCCAGACCTTTCCTAAAGCCGAATTGAGTCGTTGGGAGCAGTTTCCTGTTTTCTACAAACCATTCTAGGCGGTTTTTAATCAAATGTTCTAAAAGTTTAATAAGAATGGACGATAGAGCAATTGGTCTGTAAGAACAATGATCACTAGGATCTTTACCAGGCTTTAATATAGGGATTACGACTTGAACCTTCCAAGCAGGAGGAATATAACCGGAAGTAAAACAATAATTGACTAAGTCCAGATAATATTGATGGGTCTTATCGCCAGCTTTAGTAATGAAGGAGTAAGGGAATCCATCCACTCCAGGAGCAGAATCCTTAACATAGGCGAGGACCGATTTAAGTTCACCAAGAGTAAATGGCCCATCCAGAGGATCGTCCGAATACAGCTGAGAGTCTGAAGCGACACACTCGTCCACACCGGGAACATAGACTGGAGCGAGTTTGGAAAAAAACTGGTTACCCAGTTCAGCAGATAGTATGCTCCCGGAGGGGAGCTTCAAACTACCTCTGAATGATTTCAATTTACGCCACACTGCTGACGTTGGAGTGGATGGACTCAGTGAGCCACAATACTTCCGCCAACCTTCTCTCTTCTTATTTTTTTGTAATTTCTTGGACTTAGCCAAGACATGTTGAAAGGCAATGATGTTATCCAGGTTCATGTCAGAGTTGAAATTCTTTTCGGCCTCATTCCTGGCTCTGATCACGGCAGAGCAATCCCTATCCCACCACGGTGGGGATGGAATTTTGCCCGTGGGCGGTTTTTTTGAAGGGAAGCAATCATCCGCTGTATAAGATATGGTGTTGGAAAATGATGAAAAGCTTACCTGAGCAGTCTCAGCATTAATGGGCGGAAGAGAAGAAACACGTAAGTCTAAAATTTTTGAGTAAAGATCCCAATCAACTGAGTTTAGTTGGTATTTTAACAAAGGAGGGGAGATTTTGTCAGGGATGGTCTTGGAAGGGATTTCAACCATGATGGGATAGTGATCACTCCCATAAGTCATATTCAAGCGACTCCAATTAAAAAGGCTGGCTAGACTAGATGAACAGAATGTTAGATCAACACAGCTGCTGTTCTGCTCTGGTGCAGACCTACGTGTGGCACTGCCATCGTTAATTAGACATAGGTTAAGTTCATCTAATATATCCACTAGGCCAATACCAAAGTTGTCACAGGTTTCTGACCCCCATCTATAATGATGGCCATTAAAATCACCTAAAATTAGTAACGGGCCTTGTACATTACTCAGTAAACTTTTTATCGTAATAAGGTCTTCAATTTGTGGGTGTGCAATATAAAAACTAAATATATTTATATCCTCAGCCTTAACAGCAACAACATTGATGTTGTCACCAACAAAGGGTAGAGGAATTGGGGAGAATGGTACTTTGTTATTGATGAACAAAGCACATCCTCCATAACCATCTGGTCTGTCATGGCGAACACCACTGAAACGTGGAATCCTGAAATTACTTTCAGAATGAAGCCACGTCTCAGCGATACCGCAGATCAATGGTTTGTACTTATTAATCAGGAAGAGTAGGTCAGGTTTCCTGGGAGTAATACTCCTCACGTTCCATTGAAGGATTGTCAGGGGATGGAACATTGTGAATATAATTAACAATGGATGTCAGTTTGTTGGCAACGTGGTCAGGTAGGGATTGTTTCGGGTTTGCTAATACAGTCATTAGCATACTGGATATGATATTCAGAATATTTTTTGAGTTATCAGGACTGGTTGCACCTTCCCTTGGGTAAGCGCAGCCGTTTTGGGATGGGGAGAAGGAATAGTTCTGAGTAAGGGCTTGGTGAGCCTGCTTATCATAGCTAGGTGAAAGTGGGGCATGGGGTTTTGGTTTAAGGAAGACCGTTTTACGATAAGATTTAGGATTTTGCGGGAGTGAACTGATAGAATGGGATGGACTGGCTATTGGTTTAGTCTTTTCAGATACTTTTGACACTTCAGCATATGATCTTGAAACCGGGGGAAATACCTGACTTGCTTCCGCATATGAGACTGACTTCTCTGCCATAAGAGCTTTTATGCCCTTCTGCCAATACCAAATGGCCCAATTCAGGACAAGTCTTATCGTTAGCATAATGATTGCCAGAGCAGGAAACACAAAAGGCACAGTCAGAGGAAACTTGGCATCCATCTCCTGGGTGATCTTGACCACATTTAAAACAGCGGGGTTTCGAGCGGCATACTGTGCGTGTGTGACCACACCGACAACAATTGAAGCATTGGATAGTTGGATACATGTATGTCTCGACTGAAAGAGCAGAGTAAAAACAAAAAACACGCTTAGGTAAAATTTGGCCGTCAAAGGTTAGAACAATCGTTTGAGTGGGTTTCCATTCAGTAACACCTAGTGAAGTCACCTTACGGCTCATTCTCCTAGCCTTAATTACAGGGCCGCATCCAGTGGGAACCTTGATGTTCTCTATAACTTCTTCCTCAGTCCATTCTGTGGGAACGTCTCTGACAAGACCTAAGCGAGTGATGTTAAATTGTGGGATTGAGGCAATGAAATTATTTTTAGCTAAAATGGGACTGATTAAAAAACTGTTAGCATCCTGGTGAGACTTGAACTCGATTGAAACCCGGTTTCTTCCTAAGCGTTTGACACTGCCTAGGAGTATGTTACTGAAATTATTTTGCGTCAAAAACATACCAAATTTGACAGGGTGCAGTACAGTACCTGGGGTCTGACCATCTTTTAAGGATGCGTGAACTATATACGGGGGGTAATCTCTCATCGTATACATTTGTCTTGCAATTGTGTTTTTCGGTAGCTTAGGAGGGTTGCTTAAAGTAGCCGGGGGGGAAACGGCCGATCTTTTCCTGTTTGCAGTTTCGGAGTCCATAATATCTAATTGTACATTGTCGTCGGGGAGGGTAACAGTTAAAACCGGAGTAAAATCAAAGGAATCAGGAGGGTCAGGTGGTTTTTTGGTGTCCATAATGAACGCCGGGTAAAATCTTTAAAAATAGACTAAACTAGTGTTAAAACAAACCTTACGCCAAAACACAAACACAAAGAATAATCTCGATTGAAGTTCACAGTAATAAAAACCACTAAAATCGAAAAAATTCGTAACACAAATAAAGCACTTGTTATTCCTTCACCACTACCCACGAAAGTCTGTTATTTAATTATGTAACCCTCTCTGACTGAGATGTAACCATTACGTAAAACGCCAAATTACCATGTAACCATTACGTAAAACAGCTGCACACACAGATTGCGTAACATGCCGTCGTTGCCGACGTTACTGAATGTTGCCATTCTAGATATTATATTTATATAAACATAGATAACGAAGTATTGCATTTATTTTATTTTGTTTATTTTTATCTCATTATGCTGCACCGGTTGACGTCATCACGTCAACGCCGGCTGTCGCTGAAAACCAGCGCTGGGGCTCTGTCTAGCATAGGGTCGCAGCATTATGCTGAGTGATGGCCGTTTTGCGTGAATGTGACGCATATTTTCCCTCAACTTGTTCTTTCGTGTTTGTGTTTTTATTTCTTTGCGTTATGTTTACTGCAAATAAACGTATTTTCTTTCTTTCTTTCTTTCTTTCATACTTACGCATTACATAGTTAGGAAATATTGTCACTTCCTAAGATTAAAACAGTATTTTTAAACCACTCACAAAAACAAAAGAATCCAGCATAATCTTCGCTCACATTAAAAAAAACCGACCACTGAAGCTTGGTACAATGAAGAGTCCCGTAAATGGGATGAATTTATCCTAAAAACAAACTTAACATTGTATATACGTAGTTGAAAAACGTGTTCTCCCATACATCGATATGCGTCACGGTCAATTCTCCAACTGCAAATGTAAGTTGGTCGACTATTACTCGTTAACTTGTACAGCCTACTTAGCTGTGATACTTTTCCTTTTAATTTCATTATATATACTACTGCCACGAATTTTTGCACATATCCAAAAACAGCCATTTAGCTGGCAGGTAAAAATTAACACTTTAATGGAGTCCGCGTATCACTGGTCAGTTTCCCTCACTCGTCAGTTTATTTGACTCACCAGTTTTGTTGATTAGTCAGTTTCGCTGATTGGTCAGTTTTGCGGATTAGACAGCCGCGTCAGCTCGACAGTTTCCAATGTTCCCCAGATTCATTGATTCGTTAGTTTAGTACAGTCAACGAAAAATATATGTATACGTTTAAGTATACAAAAGTGGATCATGTGAGGAATACCTAACCCAATTAAATCAATCAAAACGTTGTATTTTGAAAATCACTATATTTAAAAAATATATTTATCTTATAATATCTTAAAACTGAAATCATAGAAATCGTAGACATTAATACATAATTTGTTTTATATTTTATTTAGCTTTGTTGATTCTCAAGTCGAAAAGTTGTATTGTGTTTTTCCATTAGACATTTTTCAGTAGCGGCTCGGTGTCTGGTTTTTGGCCCGGTTAAAGGCAAAGAAGAGCCTCTCTGGTAAAATATGGGTGGACTCGAAGTGTGCCTCTGCCTAACCCTTTTTAGAAGCAGGCGTGATGTTATGTTACGTAATATGTACATAATTAAATTAGCAGACGTATGTGCAGCTTTCTAATGACTGTACTTTGACTGACGAATTGAATGAAACTGACGAATCAATGAAACTGGCGAACACTGGAAACTGTCAAGTTGACGCAACTGTCTAATCCGGAAAACCGACCAATCAGTGAAACTGACTAATCAAAGAAACTGACGAATTAAACAAACTGACGAGTGAGGGAAACTGACCAGTGATACGCGGACTCCTTTAAAGTTTAATATTACACTAACGCATTCCTGAATCGAATAATGGTTTTCACAGAACTGCAATATTTTCATAAACGGACTATCCCACGATACCCCACACCATGAGAGAGAAAAAAAATCATCCCCAAAATTTCCGTGCAAGGGAGGTACGTAACCTAAAAAAATTCAATATTTTATTTTATAAACTTTGTCGGTGTGATTAATATGTATGCCCATGCCAAATTACAGGTTTCTAGTACTAAGTCTGTGAGCTAAGCCGGGAACAGACAGACAGACGGACATGGCGACACTATAAGGGTTCCTTGTTGACTACGGAACCCTAATAACTACATCATTGCCCCAGTTTTAGTCTTCTATTTACATTTAAAGATAGCAAATTAGTTCCCTGTAGGGTCCTCTGGTTTTTAAAGTGTCGTGCGCCGTGCATAGGCACTTCAAATTGTTATGCTCTGTTTATTCGTTTTAAACTCTTTGGGTTACAACCGAGCTGTGCAGTCGACAGCTCAAGAGCGCTGGCGGTACGTTATGTTATTTTTTTAAATTAATTATTTTATAATTCTTCCTGTATCGTGTGTGTTGTTACTGTTGCTAATTAGTAATTAATAAAGAATGATATGTTATGCTTTGTAGAAATATGATTGAAAGTAAAAAGTTTATTTGTTACTTAATTTGGATGGGATTAAAGATGGAAGGAGTGGATGGAGGCCTTTGCCCAGGAGACAGCTAAGACTAGTAAAAAATTTTATTTTTTTTCAGTAGTAACTTTTAGTTAATTTAATAAAGAGACTTTATTAATGACTCGTGCAGACTGGCCCGATATAGCGCGATGTCGCGGGTGCGACAGACAGCATGACACTTTTCATGAAGTTTTCATATAGAAATTGTGCTACCAGTGTCGCATCGCGCCTGTCTACGGGAGCCTTAAAACTGTAAATCATCAAAAGAGCCCCAGCAGAAATTCTTTGTTGTTTCTGTCAACGGTATGTCTCAATTACATACCCCCAAGCGGAAATTCAGTTATGCACTGATTATTTTATCAATATCTAGGTACTTCCAAATAATGTTAACTTTAGTGAAACATCACAAAGAGTCCCATAGTTATTTGAAGACTACGAGTATGGCCAAACAACAGATTCATATACAACCTCACCTAAACTCATCCTTACATTTAATAAAAGTCCCCCCGCCGCGTCTGTCCGTCTGTCGGAACGCGATAAACTCAAAAACTACTGAACGGATTTTCAAACAGTTTTCACCAATGGACGGAATGATTCATGAGGAAGGTTTTGGTGTATAATTCAATAAGATTTTGTGTAAATTAGCTGAAATATGATGATATTGTTGAAGATGTCGGAAAAAATCATGCCGACTGAGAGCTATGAACTGGCGTGAGCCACATAAACAGTACGAGATACATAAAATGTATGTTCTATGGGATTTACATCTTAATAAGTTCAACAAAAAAGTCCGCGATAACATATTATATGTCTATCTTCTAAGGTGTCTATCTTCTAAAACAGTCGGTGTCGGGTGTTTTCGAATCATGTGCCATAGAATTAATACATCATAAGATTATTATTATTTGTATATATCGAATACCTAAACACAATTACAATATATTTTATGAAAAATTAGAAAATATATTAAGAAAGTTTTGTTCACTTTCTAATAAAAAGGTAATCTTAACTGGCGACTTTAACATTGACATCTTAAAAAGAAATAAATTCACATTTGAATTTGAACAATTTCTAAGTCAATTTAACCTTAACTTAGCCCTTTCCAAGCCTACTAGATTAAGCAGTAACTCCTGTTTGGATAACTTTGCACACACCTACAGAAAAGACTGTAAAGCACAAATAATAGACCTAATTCTGTCAGATCATACATCTCAAATACTAAGTGTACCCATTCATAAATCATGTAAACTGAAATATTTTAAAACTCAAAAGCAAGACATAACAGCCGAAAATTTAAAGAAGTTTAAAAAATATTTGAGCAGTTTGTCCTTTACGCAAGTGTATAACACAAATGATGTGAATGAGGCGTATGACTTATTTGCAGAAGTTTTTTTGATGTTATATAAATTATGCTTTCCAACAAAAACTGTCACGATAAAAACGAATACTAGAACCAAGTGGATATCTCCTGGTATAAAGATCTGTAGTAGGAAGCAAAGGAAATTACTTTGGACGTATAGATTTAAACCTGACAGTAAAAATAAACCTGATTTTAAGAATTATACTAAGATTTACAAAAAAATAATACAACTAACACAGAAAACTCAAAATAACCACTTTATAAACACTTCTCAAAATAAATCAAAAGCTGCATGGCAAGTAATAAACAACTCCAAATATCGCCTACCACAACAACTAATACCGTCCTTAAAAAAAGGTAATTTCACAATCACACATCCCAAGGAGATTGCAAATGAATTTAATAACTTTTTTGTAGATGTGATTGAAAATAATATACAAAGTAACGTTACCCCAGCTAGTAAAAATATTTTTAACAACTTTACTTCACAATCATTATTTATGCAACCAGTTTTACCTATTGACCTAATCAAAATAACTACTAATCTTAAAAACACAAATACTGTAGGCTATGATGGAATGTGCACACAAGTTGTTAAATATACTAAAGAAGTTATAGCACGACCACTAACGCACATTATTAATTTATGCATAACAAACGGTGTTTTTCCTAATAGTCTTAAAAAAGTAATTATTAAGCCCTTATTTAAAAAAGATGATACATCAGATGTTAAAAATTATAGACCCATAGCAAAAATTACAATTTTTTCAAAAATTTTCGAAAAAGTAATTTACAATTCAATTTATATATTTTTTTTTTTTTATTAAATAATGCATATTTACAATATTAAGCCTTATAGTAAAATGGTAGGTATATAATAATATTATTATATAATATTTTGAAAAATATAAGTTATTTTGCAACGAACTAAAAGGATTTCGCAAAAATATTAGGCACTGTTCGACCTCCTTTCTCATGTTATGACGTCTGTCGACGAAAGAGCTCCGGTATGTGCTCTATACACCGATATGACGAAAGCATTTGACTATGTGAGTCATAACATTTTGCTAAAAAAACTGTATGGCTATGGAATACGAGGAAATATTTTGAAACTTGTGGAGTCATATCTGGATACTAGTACCCAGTGCACAGAAATATCACAACTCTGTCCAAAAAGCAATTTATTAACCATTTACACATCTGAAGCAAGAGCGATAAAATACGGCGTACCTCAAGGTAGCGTGCTGGGGCCGGTACTCTTTTTAATATATATTAATGATCTCCCAAAATTCATATCTCAGAATATGGTACTGTTTGCCGATGACAGTACAGCTGTTGTATAGTGTACTAATCCTGTCTGTTACGAGAGTGATATTAATGATTGTCTAAGTAAAATTATTAACTGGCTTAATAGCAATAACCTAGTCATTAATTTAAACAAAACAAAATTAATGAACTTTCATCAAAGGTGTGAAAAACCTCCTGTTCGCGTTGAATATGATAAGTACAAAATAGAAGAGACAAACGAGGCTAGATTTTTAGGTATAAAGATTGATAGTAAGCTGACATGGAAACCACATATCGAAGAAATTTGTCTAAAATTAAATAAATCTGCATATGCAGATTATGCAGATAAATGATAATTTTTAATATTATTTTTTTTTTAGTTTATGCTTCGTTTTGTCTTTATTGTTTTATTTTTATTCAGTTTTTTTAAGTATTTTAGTTTTTTAATTTCTATTTAAAATTTGTATGCCTGCGCGGCAAAACATAGCGTTCAATTATGTTAACCTAACACCTTTATGTAAAAACCTATGTTTAACAAATAAAGGTTCTGATTCTGATTCTGAAGGATGACCCACAGTAACCATTTTTTATCTTTTAGAATACATGTCATTTCCAAAGCTATTTCAACCGGTATTTTTAACCGACTTCCAAAAAGGAGGAAGTTATATGTTCGGCTGTATGTTTAGGTATGTTCACGGATTACTCCGTCAATTATGGACGGATTTTGAAAATTCTTTTTTAGTATGGAAGGGTATGCTCCCGAGGTGGTCCCGTTGCCACCAAAAATCAGAATCTGATGAGGGGATCCCATGGAAATCGAGGGAAACCCTCAAATTTTATAGGCATACCTATAGCGATTTGAGTATTTTTTATAGTAACTCGTGCATTTGTACTCGAAAAGCACCATTTGGTGAAGTGAAACTGATGATGAAGACCACAGATGGCCACCGGAACTACTTAATAATAAGTATTTCACCGTTGCGATTCGATTAGGCACTTTAATATGATTGCTAAGCAATTTATGCTCGTCAAAATGCATTTGGTAAAGTCACCATCAGTTCTCCTGGTTCTCACCAGGAGAACTCCTCAACAATTAACGCCCGTGCATCGGGAAAAGCAATATATTGTAAACGGTGATGAGCATTCGCAATTAGGCTATTGTAAATTAGATAAATTACAAACTGACCCACTAAAAAGTGAAAAATAACTTTAATTTCGGAAGTCGGTGGCAAAAAACTAAAAAAAAGATCCAAAGACACCGACTTCCCAAATTAAAGTTATTTTTCACTTTGTAGTGTTTTTTTTGGAAGTCGGTTGTTATGTTATTTTTTTTTTTGTAAAAAGTTTTTATAATAATCCTTATCCAAACAAATATATTATTTAAATTAGGCATTTAATTAAAATTAAAATATGCCTACATCTTATCTTTTAAATGAATACTTACTTTAAAAAATATCACAGATTCAAAATTACGCCTAACAAAGTAATTATGGTTGACGGTGGCGCAAGGCCTATTCGGTATGCGTTTGTAGCGGCATCAACTTCGCCACATGCAAACTACGCGTCACACTGACGTCACGCAAATCCTGCATCGCGCAAACAGAGTTTACCGCGCAACTAGCATATACAGGGTGACTGGAAAATGTCTAGGGTTATTCCGACAGATATCACTATGAGACCTACCGTCCTTACTTAACCCTTTCCAAGATATTCCTACTTAAAGAGTGTAACCCAATTTGGCCTACTTTTTTTTGTTTTGCAACAAAGATATTCTAAATAAGTAATATTAATTGTTAAATTTCCGCAATTGTCATTATTTTATGCAAAAACTGCTAAACAAAAACGGAAAATGTAAAAAAAATACTTTGATGGCTGATAAAACATCAATTTTCTTTAAACAAAAGGGTTAAGTAAGGACGGTAGGTCTCATAGTGATATCTGTCGGAATAACCCTAGACTACCTCCCCTTAACGGCCCCGCCACTATTTTCCAGTCACCCTGTATACAACGTTCCGACATCAACCGTCGGGCAGTTGCCTACCAGACACAACACCTGTCTGGTCGGAGGATCCTCCCTTTTCTATGGTGGATGAGTGAACTTTACACCCCGTTCCTCATACCACCAAACGTTCATCGGTTTGCTTCCTTTTAATCCCAGTAATACGTTCCCGTGTGATATTTTCCAACATCCACGCGGGCAAAGCCGCGGGCAAAAGCTAGTTTAACATAAAATTCACGCTTATAACGGTATTATCCTAAAGAAAACTTATTAAGTACTATAGGTACAGCAATATAAATAAGTTGAAGTCTTCAGGAAACTTTGATAAAGATATTCTGAATGTCTAATTACGCTATAAATGTCGACTCCTCTCTTCGCTGGGAATTAATATCCCGAAACTTCCATGTAATGGAACAGAATATCAAAATTTTGCATACCAAAGACTTGTTTATTTGCTCTTGACTAGCGATTTGCCTGCGACTTTGTCCACGTCGATTACACCACATTTCACCCTTCTACAGACTTATTTATTTTTTAAACTACATCCTGCTGCCTCGCCGTGTGGTCGCTACTGCTGAGCATGTGGTCCTGGGTTCGATTCCCGTGTCTGACAAAGTGCTATTGCGTTTATTTTATCTGGAATTTTTCAGTAGCAGCCCGGAGTCTGGATTTGTGCCCAGTCGATGGCAATAGGCTCGCCCCCTATTACATGCGACTTAAAACATAACTGGCGATATGTGCGTGTATTAAAAGTACACCTCTGCCTAACCCTCCGGGAATTGCGGGCGTGATGTTATGTTATGTTATTTTTTTAACGCATGTCTATGTTTTTCCTCAGTGTTCAGCTATTTTCACACCAAGCGTCATGAAAATTAGTACAGCGCGGCGGTTTAGCCGTGATAACAACACAAACAAACAGACACATTTTCACAGTCAAAATAATTATTATTATGGAAATATCCATCAGCTCGAGTTTCATCCATTAAACAATTACAAATTCTTACTTTCCTAATAATCCTTCCTGTAGCTATGTGTAATAAGATTCACTTCATAATTTCAGCGAAGTGTAACTTTGACAGCGGATGTGTTATTTTGGAGGTAGGCAGACGTCTAGCTTCGATAACGACACATGATGAGATTGTAAGTTGATTGGCGACATCAATTTACAACCTCATCATATGTCGTATTTAAATGATTTTGTAAAGGTATGTGATTTTATTTTTTTCTTGACAAAATTAATATTCGTTCATTTCGGTATCTCGGTTTACTCCTGCAAAGCTATGGCGAAGTAGATTGGACGGTTAAGCAATGAATTAACACTGGATGGATGAAATGGCGGCAGGCCACAAGACCAATCTGTGACTCCCGCATTCCCCGTAAACTTAAGGGTAAGATATACAAAACAAAGGTTATACCTGCACTCTTGTATGGATCAGAATGTTGGGCCACAAAAGGGATGAATGAAAAGCAATTGCATGCAGCTGAGATGAGAATGCTAAGAGGAATGTGTGGTGTGACACGAATGGATAGAATAGGAAATGACTGCATTAGAGGAAGTCTGAAAGTGGCACCGGTGACTGAAAAATTGTGCGGAAATCGGTTGTCATGGTATGGGCATGTGATGCGGAGGAATTTAGAAAATGTCGTGATGAAAGTTTTGAGTGTGAATGTCGATGGGTATAAGAGTAGGGAAAGACCAAAGAAAGGATGGACTGTGTGAAAGATGATATGGCTAGAAAGGGGGTGACTACCGAGATGACGACTAATAGAGAAGTATGGAAGAAAGAGACATGTTGCGCCGACCCCAAATAAATTGGGGTAAGGGCAGGAGAATGATAAACGATGAACATTAATATTCATTCCTTCTGTGTATAAAAAAGGTTTTTCCCTGAATAGGAAAAATAACAAGCTCATTTATATTCGAGGACGTGTCTTTTATATAACTTTAAAAAATAATCACCATCAGCACCAGCATCACCTTCGGTATTTTTCTATTCCTTTCTTTTTGTCTGTACATAAATGATTTAATAACTGTTGGGGTTGCCACGACACTAGCGAACCAGGGGTGTACCTGTACACCCCGCAGAGGCACGTATAGACGACTTTTACGAAATCATGTGTAAGCGTGTCGCCTCCATGATGCGGCGGGTGCGGGGCAGTACCAACAGCCTCTTGGTCGCCGTGGCCGATAGGGCGGAAGGTCTAATGCTTGTCAAATAACTTCTCCCGCTCTGGGCGGAGCGGGAGGGCGTGTCAGACTTTTACTGACTAAAACCCACCCGTGTAAGGAACACGGGTGGGTTTTAGTCAGTAAAAGTCGTCTATACGTGCCTCTGCGGGGTGTACAGGTACACCCCTGGTTCGCTAGTGTCGTGGCAACCCCAACAGTTGCCTGTGTGCCAGGGCCACGATATCCCTTTCGGACAAACTCGCAACCCTGGCAGGCATTAGTCCTACTGAACCCCGTCAGTTGGTGCTGACATCTCTTTGAGGCGCGCGTGGAACACAACGCGCCGTCGACCCGGGCCTGGTCCTTACGCCTACGGTGGAATGCTTGGGCACTGGACCAGGAAACAAGTATTGCCTTCAAATACCTAATGTTGTTGCTTGTAACTATGGCATTTTTGATTATTGTATTAATAATGGTGATTTTGACATTATTAGTAAATATTACCAAAATTCGCCAAATGTATGTACTAACACTAATGTTTAAGATGTGCATGTAATTATTAACAAGTTGTTTTTTATGATCTGTAAAATAAATGATTTGATTTGAATAAATAAATAAAATTCAGCTGTGGTTTAATAATTTTTTATTTTAACATATTGTCTTTTGTTACTTAAAGAAAAATATTATTTTAAGAATTTTAGTTTTGTTATGTCTAATAATTTAACATAAATTGTATTTGTTACCTAAAGAAAAATATTATTTTAAGAATTTTTGTTTTGTTATGTGTGTATATTTTATTTTAACTTAAAATTTATCATTACTTAAAAATCCTAATAGATATTTTATCGTATATTTCGTGTAATATCTTAGTAAAATAAGTACCTATTAGGTAATAATGTAAAGTTAATTTGCATGCCCTAAACAGGCAAAATATGGACTGTACCTAAACCACCAACCTCGTACAACTGGAAATACCTATATTTAATAACCTACCTATAATAAATTATTCTTATTCTTATTCTTATTTGCGCCTCTGGCTCCGAATTCTTGAATTGTGTCAACTATAATTAAACAGTTCTGTAAAGGTGGTGATCAATCAGACAGTGAGTGGCACGTGCTTCAAATGGTTGGCCACGCATGTGACACAGGCTAAAGAATTTAATATACCTACATTATGAAATTGAATTCATGTGAATGAAAAAAATAATTATCGTAATCATCATTATGAACAACTTTCGCGAAAAAATCAGCAGTTCCCTACATTTTGAAGAGTTAAGCGAACATAGATGTAGGGAGCAGCTGATTTTTTTTCGCAACTTCAGGTTTGGTCCCATAGTAAAAGTTGTTTATAATGATGAGTACCATGACCCCTTATTTATAGGATGCCCATGAATTCAATTTCACCCTGTATAAAAAAAATGTGTCGACTGCCTTGGACACCATGGCCTATCCTGCAGTAAAATCGCAGGCCGGATAGAACCCATTGATGCATGTCATTGATGCCAGCATCAATGACATTATCCGTCATGCTCTTGACACCGCGAGTGCCCGATGTTTTAGAACACAATAGCTTCGCACGCGACGATGGGAAGAGACCGGAAGGAATGACCATAATACTTTGGAAGGCCTTTGGTGTGGGATGCAACGTGTGTCGACATCCTCGCGCCATCCCATCTTCCTAGCACGGCGGACTGTGTTGGGGTGGCTGCTGCAGGTGCGGAAAACCTCAAACGGCGCAAATACTCCAATCTTACTGGGATTTATATATTTGAGCCGTTTGAGGAGCTCGTGGCTAAGTAATAACAGCTGCATGGGTCGATCAATCAGGTTAAGCTACGCTTGTCGGGGTTGGTCCGTGGATGGGAGACCATCATTACATACCGAGACTTGTCCGTGCCTCGGAAAGCACGTTAACCCGTTGATCCCGACTGTCATTCGAGGATCTTTGACAGTCGTTACGGGTCGTCAGAATCCCGAAAGGCTGACAACCAGTCGTACCAAGGGGTATCGTATTACCCAGTTACTGGGTTGTGGAGGTCAGATAGGCAGTCGCTTCATGTAAAATACTGGTATTCAACTGCATCCGGTTAGACTGGAAGCCGACCCAAACATAGTTGGGCAAAAAGCTAGGCAGATTGAGTCAACAACGAAAATTTTTAAATAATTAAAAAAATATCGATTGAAATAAAAAAAATGCTGCGGTCTTGTGAGTGTATAAACAGCCAGTGTGAATTTAAAAAAAAAAAACCTATTAAGCGGGATAGCCCGCGGCGGCGGTGACGCGGTGTGTTAAATTATTAAATTTTTGAAAAGACTATATAATTTGGCGGTATACCTACTAACTCTGTAAGCTGCACCGAAATTCAAAATCTCCCAGTTGACCCCAGATTAGGTTAAATACGAGGCCAATACAGTAATCGAAAATCTTGCCAGAAATTTCAAAGGAAAGATATTTAAATACATACAAGGATTTTAAGAAGTGGCGAGCAAACAAGAAAACCATTTTTTTTTACTTTTCTTACATTTGAAATGAAAAGTAGAGTGTTTAAAACGGGTGAAAGTCACCAATTCCTTTCGACCCTTGCCTATAACAATATACTATTCATTAAAGATATCCTTTACAACTTCAGAAAGATACTAACCACAAATGATCCTTACCAATACCAATACGTACACATATAGATACACACATAGGTACATACAAATAGGTACGTACATCTAGTGTGTCGGTACCATTAGCAAAGTTCCCGAAGCTTGTGTTACCCGTAGTTCGTTTCGTGCTAACCATTCCACACTGAGTTAAGATTACTGCAGGATAGTTTGTACAAATGGAGTTATTATTTGTTATAGTTTGCACAGCTGTTCAATGATTTACCGGAAGACATAAAGAAGTGTAATAATATTAACATATTTAGGAGTAAACTCAAAAAACACGTATGTACGTCACCATCGCCCCAGAGGCAAATATTGTAATTATTATTAAGAAATTATTTTGTATCTCATTATAAGTGAACTATTCATGAGTTCATATTATGAGAAATCAATATCTTTAAACCTAAATGTGCGCTAGAATGTGAGTGGCTTAGCTTAACAAAATATTTGAAAACAGTTAAATGTGGGTATGTAGCACAAAGTAAACCGCTGCGTGGGTTCGAACCTACGTCCTACAACTCGAAAGTCGCGGGGCAACGCAGCACTGCTATTTCATCAGCACTGCTCTCAAAACGGTGAAGGAAAACATCGTGAGGAAACCGGCATGTCCTAGACAAAATTCAAAGACATGTGAAATTTACCAACCCGTATTTACTCCCTCTCACAGAGAGCAGGCCTGGGTCCCAGCAGTGGGAACATTATAGGATTATGTAGGTATGTAGCTAGTAATTTCACTTTGCATCCTTGCTTTGTCAACGTTTTTGAGTTCGTTTAGACGAAAAATAAACAAAGGTTTTTGATCCTCAAGTTTAAAAAGAGTTGGAAAACAAAACGTTTAAATTATCTTAATAGTTTCGTATTTAACTTTGTTCCGAGTTTTTGATGTGTTATCTTTTCTCTCGCTTTCCGTGGGAATAATTTCGTGAAAAAGGACGGAAGTGTGTAACAGGAAGTGACAGCTTGAGCATGGAATAAGTAAGTAATTTTTAATAGCTTGGAATTAGTATGTACTTT
The DNA here is from genome assembly GCA_963921375.1 of Tiliacea citrago. Classification (NCBI taxonomy): domain Eukaryota; kingdom Metazoa; phylum Arthropoda; class Insecta; order Lepidoptera; family Noctuidae; genus Tiliacea; species Tiliacea citrago. The sequence continues at coordinate 13,452,617 of OY992802.1, forward strand.
ATAATAGCATGGAATTAGTAAGTACTATATAGATTGTAAGTAGAGGGGGTAATTTCTGTCGCTGCTCAGTTGCTTATTACCAAGGTGAGATGGCAGATGTTACACATCTTATGCGACTACTGTAAGGCGCAGATATATGATTTTAGTGACTTTTAAATCTGTTATTACGCCTTCGTATAATGCAAATATGTTATGCAAAAAAATTTTTTTACAAAAAAATAAGAACTGACTTTGTAGTGCTATTTTTGGTAGTCGGTTCTTATTTTTTTGTAAAAAGTTTTTTATTTTTCACTTTTTAGTGCGTCAGTTTTGAATTTATCTAAGCTACAATAGCCTTATATTAACTGCTCATCACCTTTTACAAAATATTGCTTTTCCCGATGCTGGGACGTTGATTGTTGAGGACTTCTCCTGGTAAGAACCAGGAGAACTGCCACTCACCATATGCATAGTGACGAGCATAAATTGCTTAATCGCAACCCGTTAAATAGGGCTACTCATTATTATATTGTTCCGGTGGCCATATGTGTTCTCCATCATAAGTTCCACTTCACCAAATGGTGCTTTCCGAGAGCAAATGCACGAGTTACTATAAAAAATACACAAGTCGCTATAGGTTTGCCTATAAAATTTGAGGGTTTCCCTCGATTTCCATGGGATCCCCTCACCTGATTCTGATTTGGTGGCAATGGGACCACCTCGGGAGTATACCCTTTCAAACAAAAAAAGAATTTTCAAAATCGGTTCATAATTAACGGAGTAATCGCGTAACAAATATACAAAAAAAAAAACCGCTGAATTGAGAACCTCCTCCACCTTGAGAACGCATACACATCAATTCTATATGTGAATATTTAAGTATTGTTGTAAAATACTTTATGAAATAGTTTTTTGATGTGTAACATCTTTCTCCTCCCGCTTTCTGTGGGAATGATTTCGTGAAAAGGGACGGAAGTGTTTAACAGGAAGTGACAGCTTGAGCATAGCTGCATGGAATAAGTACTTTATAATATGATGGAATTAGTATACCCATAGAATTGGTAAGTACTATATAGATTGTAAGAAGGTCGAAGTTCGAACACTAGCCACACTAATATTATAAAGGCGAAAGACTGTGAGTGTGTGTGCGTGTGTATGTTTGTTACTTCTTCACGCTCAATCGGCTGGACCAATTTTGACAAAATTTTGTATGGAGGTAGCTGACACTCTGGCTTAAGACATAGGCTACTTCGTGGCCCTGGCACACAGGCAAATGAAGGAACACGGGTGGGTTTTAGTCAGTAAAAGTCTGACACGTCCTCCCGCTCCGCCCAGAGCGAGAGAAGTTATTTGATAATTTCCCACCCAAAAAAAAAGAAAAAAAGGCTCGATCCCGTGGGAATATCGGGATAAAAAGTTTATCCCGATATTCCCACGGGATCGAGACTTACGCGGGGAAACCGCGGGGCACAGCTAGTAATTAATAATTATTCGAATAAATATTTCAGTATTTAGCTTTTTAAATTTTGAGGTTAATTTCTGTCGCTGCTCGACAAAGGTACTGCTGTACCAAGGTGAGATGTCGATGTTACACATCATATGCGACTACTGTAAGGCTTGCTCGTATTACTAATAATCACATCACACTAATACGAGTATTATAAAGGCGAAAGTTTATGAGTGTGTGTGTGTGTATGTTTGTTACTTCTTCACGCTCAAACAGCTAGACCAATTTTGATAAAATTTTGTATGGAGGTAGCTGACACCCTGGCTTAAGACATAGGCTACTTTTTATCCCGATATTCATACGGGATCGACTTACGCGGGTGAAACCGCGGGGCGCAGCTAGTTATGAAATAAATTCAGAAAGTATTGTCTACCCAAAGCATAAGAAACGATATTACTTTCAAACTACTTAAGATATTTTCATTTTTTTTTTTTGTATTAATAGACTGTTTTATTATCTATAATTCTATCTGTGATTTTATTCAAATATTCATATTTTCTTTACTAAAAATAAATATTCCCTATGAAAATTAATGGTGGCGCGGCGTGAGCGCGACGCGCATTCCTATGGCCAAGGTCAACGGTGATTATCTGACCCTTAAGGCTCGCTCGTTTATTTTTGTTTAACTATTGAAGTAAAATCGAAACTGGATGGTCTTTAAATACAACTGGTAATTGCTGCCAGTACTGAAAGAGAAATAAAATGACGCGGCTATTTGTTCTATTCAACTATTTTAAACAAATTATACAAGGTCAAATTAAACAAAATATTATGACCCAAACTTGAAATTAAATTAGTTAGCAAAATTCCGCAGACGTGATGGCTGTCAATATCTTAACATGTTATAACCGTACTTTTACCGTGAACCGTATTTTTGTATGTTTTGTCCTGATTTTCTTCTTAAACCTATTTTAGTTAAAATGCTGCTAAAGTTCGTTTGTCCTTATTTGTCACTTTGACCTTTGTGTTTGTTAGAAAGTGACAAAACCTATTGTAAGTAACTAAAATAAGCATGCTAAGTTTTATGAACAAGAGGATAAGTATCTACCTATCTATTTCAAATAAATGCTTGTACTTTATCTGTGTGACTTAGGCATTTTCCTTGTACGATAAATGGGCTGGTAGTTCTTAGTATTGGATTAATTAAGCATTCGCATTCATTGTTAGCAAGCGAGTGCTCATTTAGCATTTAGCAAATGAAATTCAGTTGCGAAATTATGTGAAGTGTAAACTCATCGCCTCGTACTTCATACTTTAAGCACATAAAATATGCAAGTCTACTAGCACAAATCAAACGTTATCGGCAAGTAAACGCACGCTAGGAGATATTTAACGAAATCTTTAATATGCATACAAATAGCATTAGCAATTAGCATGCTCTCAAGAATTCGCATGCTTATAGAATTTATGCAAATTTATTCATTAGCATCACTAAAGTTGTCAAAAAATCGTATGGTTACTTCACTAGTTACGTCGCGATGGTCAATCGCGACGTAACTAGTGAAGTCACTATACGACTCGATACTCACGATAAATCGATTCAAATTAAATGTCAAAACGGGCCTATTATTTTTGACAACTTTAGTAGGTATTATTCTTATTAATTCTTCTATTTTCAAATGTTACCATTTAAATTAAACCGAATGGTAAAAGATAGGCATGGTACACATAGTAGGGCCGAACTACTTTAGCCCTGAGCACGAACTTCGTGGCGGCCACAAGCATCGTCTGCTCGTTAAAACACTCCTAACTAATTTGTTCAACAGATGTGAATATGTGGGGGCTTCACGACTGTGGGTAATAAGCTTTATTTTTGTTCGCTGACAGCCCGCGTTGTGTCGAGTGACGTCATTATATAGTAATGAGGAAATAATTGTGTGTTTGAGTATGGGCTTATGATAATTAGGAATGTTATTGTATGTTTACGACTATCTATGACATTTTGGTATCCCATGAAAGCTTTAATATTATTGTCCTGTGAGGAAATGGTTAGTACATTGTACTGCAGTTCTAACTAAACTATAAGCATGTTTTTTTTTTGTTGTTTTTTTGTTTTTTATAAAACGTTGCCCCACACTAGGAATTTCTCCTGTATCGTGGGTGCGTTTACAAACATTTTAACTCACATATACAAACAGCCAGACCCGGAACAACTACTTGTAGGTCATACAAATATTTGTTCCGTGCGGGAATCGAACCTGCGACACGCAGCGCAGCAGTCAATCGCTTAACCACTGCGCCAACCGTGCTGCCTTAAGGGTTGGGTAATCGCCATACAAATGCGCGTGGCGCTCACACCGCGCCGCGCCACCGTTCGGTTTTATAGGGAATATTTATATTTAGTAACGAAAATATGTTTATTTGAAAAAAAACACAGATAGAATTATAGATAATAAAATAGTCTGTTCATACAAAAAAAACATGAAAATATCTTAAGTAGTTTGAAAATAATATAGTTTTTATGCTTTGGGTAGACGTTACTTCCTGAATTTATTTCATAAAATATTTTACTACAATACTTAAATACCCACATATAAAATTGATGTTTAAGTGTTCTAGTTTAACATATTTTTTTTGAATAACTTACTGGCATCATAATATGAAGGAGTAATAACAGGTTTAAGAATCACTAAAATCATATATTTGCGCCTTAATAAGTGTGATTAGAAAAGAATAAGCTTGTAATTGCCCCACTGCAAGGCTACATTAAAAAAAAACCTTATCTGCTCATGCGCAGAAAAAAGCAATGCGTTTATATTAAATTAGCTCCTCACTAAATCACATTTGAGAACATAAGGTATAGGTAGATATATAAAAAAAATCCTATTAGTAAACAGGTTTTGATGATTAGCTTACAGTAAATGTAGGCATCAAATGTATCGACGGTAACAATAAATCATAGCGAACTGGGCGGGCATAAGAAAGTGACATAGTTAATTACTTCCACGTGCGAAAAAAGAGAGCGCAACAATGCGCTGGAACCAAAATAAAAGAGAGCGCAACAATGCACTGGAACCAAAATAAAAGAGAGCGCAACAATGCGCTGGAACCAAAATAAAAGAGAGCGCAACAATGCGCTGGAACCAAAATAAAAGAGAGCGCAACAATGCACTGGAACCAAAATAAAAGAGAGCGCAACAATGCGCTGGAACCAAAATAAAAGAGAGCGCAACAATGCGCTGGAACCAAAATAAAAGAGAGCGCAACAATGCGCTGGAACCAAAATAAAAGAGAGCGCAACAATGCGCTGGAACCAAAATAAAAGAGAGGGCAACAATGCGCTGGAACCAAAATAAAAGAGAGCGCAACAATGCGCTGGAACCAAAATAAAAAAGAGAGCGCAACAATGCGCTGGAACCAAAATAAAAGAGAGCGCAACAATGCACTGGAACCAAAATAAAAGAGAGCGCAACAATGCACTGGAACCAAAATAAAAGAGAGCGCAACAATGCGCTGGAACCAAAATAAAACAACGTAAGAAAGAGCACCGAACTAATTAAAATTGTTAAAAAGTAGCCGTCACGGGATGACTGGCAGATGTGAAACATCGCACTACACACGCATACATTTACACACTACTACGTATAGACTGTATAAGTGTATAGTGGCCGATCGCCACGCGGCATGCGTCGCCCCGCCAGCAATCGGTTTTACGTGCGCCTATAGATGTTTCACATAAATAAATTAAGCTATGTATCAAAAATATTTTCAGCCAGAGTTTTCAATTAGGTACCTAATAAGCACATTTTAAATGCAATTACCTAGGATTTAAGAATTACAGAAACAAATATAAAAACCGGACTCGCGCACGAAGGGTTCCGTACCATTATCTATAAAAACGGCAAAAAAATCACGTTTGTTATATGGGAGCCCCCCTGAAATATTTGTTTTATTTTAATTTAATTATTGATTTTTAAAGTGAATATATAACTAAATATTCTGTGAATATTTCAAGTGTCTATCTGTTACCGTTATCAATATCGAGCAAAAACGACCAAAAAAATCACGTTTGTTGTATGGGAGCCCCCTTAAATATTTATGTTATTCTGGTTTTTAGTATTTGTTGCTATAGCGGCAACAGAAATACATCATCTGTGAAAAATTTCAACTGTCTAACTATCACGGCTCATGATATACAGCCTGGTGACAGACGGACAGACAGACAGACGGCGGAGCCTTAGTAATAGGGTTCCCGTTTTACACTTTGGGTAAGGAACCCTAAAAAGCAAAGGTATTTTCAGAATTGAATTCTATCGAGGAAATTTAACCCAATTGCGTTTTCCTTCAGTCAGAGTATTAATCAAATAGTCAATAAATATATATTCAAAAAATATTTCTATACAATTATGCTGTAATCACATCACATCACACTAATATTATAAAGGTGAAAGTTTGTGTGTGTGTGTGTGTATGTTTGTTACTTCTTCACGCTCAAACGGCTGGACCAATTTTTATAAAATTTTTATGGAGGTAGCTGACACCCTGGATTAACACATAGGCTAATTTTTATCCCGATATTCCCACGGGATCGAGACTTACGCGGGTGAAACCGCGGGGTGCAGCTAGTAGTGAAATGGTTACGAAAAAGCCCTCAATTTTCGTATCGCTTTATAGTAAGTATTTAAGTCCTTAAAACTTCGATACACTGAAACCTGAATATAACATACTTTTTGCTCGGCACAAACTTTCAACTTCAGGAGCGTAAAGTGTTTCAAGACTGTGAGAAGGATGCCTATGTAGGCGGAAGTTAACAAAGTTATTATATGTTTTCAAACTATGTAGCCAGTATAGGTGCTTGCAAGTGGTAACAACTTGTGCAAGTATGACACTAATACATCATGCAAGTAATTGAAAGTGTATTCAAACTCAAACTCAAAGCATTTATTTCAATTAAACCATTTAGAGGTACTTTTGAACTGCCAAAGAGTCGGTCAGTTAGTCAGAAAGTGGAAGCTATTTGCCCGTTCCAAAACGTAACCTAGTATAGCGTAGCGCATGGCTACGCCGTAGCAGCGTAGATTGGCTCGTAGCGTCACGAAATGGTATGCGGATTTCTATCTCATTTTGTTTTTATTGAAGTGGAAACTTCTTCAGGCGCGTTGAGCGACTTTTGGTAGTGGAAAAACTTATACGCTCGCGTCACCGACATGCCCACGCCAACATGCTCTAGTAGCAGTATGTGATGTTAAATTGACCACGTGAAAAGTTTAATTAGTGTATACTGTGCATTGTTAAAATTGTGTTTTAGATAATCATTATTTTATTGATGTTAAAACTTCTTTAGGCGCCTAGAGCGCCATTTTTTCACTTCTGTCGCCAGTGTCCATGACAGCCTATGTTTTTTTTATGATTAAACGATTTATATGTACTGAAAGGTTGTACGAATCCTTTGTACACAGTCCAAAGAATAACACATAAACAAGACTGAAACAATTATCACAATAGCGTTTAGCGTTATTACATTTTTCATCAAAAGTCGAAAACTATGATGCCTAAAAATATTTTTTTTTACCCCATATGCCCCATATATGGGGTATCATATGAAAGATCGCTGTTTGCACATTCTCAAAAAAAAAATATTTTTAGGCATCATAGTTTTCGACTTTTGATGAAAATGTAATAAAAAATACCGTTCCCCCCTTTATCTAAGTTTGCATAGAGAAAAATCTGTAATACTTCTATGTGATAGAAGTTTATGTACAGGAAAAATAAAGCGATAACTTTAAATAGCACAGTTTTTCAGAAATCATCAACCTCATATATACGTACGGAACCCTCGGTGCGCGAGTCCGACTCGCTCTTGACCGGTTTTTTATTAATCGACATTTATTTTTTTGTTCTTATAGTAATAACAATAATCACCGAAATAATATGCGTGTGAGTGGATGTAATATAATTGAAAATACAATTTTGTTTTCTTCTACTAAACCAAAGTCTTTTCTAACACAAAATCTCCAGAACCAATTTATCCCGAAACCAATATAACACCAAATAAAAAACTTTAACATGAAATTCCCGTACAGCTATCATAACATACAGTTCAAAGAACCCATCTCTATTCAGGCATCGAGTATTCATTCGATTCGATGCAATTCATGGAATCGAGAGAATCCCAACTCGATCGGCTCGTAATTCTATAGTAGCTATCATCTGCTCCCTCCCAGAGGTGCTGTAAATGGATACTAGTCTTGTATGAATAATAAGATACCTGGAAGTCTACAGCATAATATTATATTATATACGTCCTTAGTTTAGAGTTTCAACTCGAACAAAACTCGTCACTCGTATAAGTGTTACTCGATTTTCTAATGAGTATTCTGAAGTACAGACTCAGCACATTAAGCTACTACAATCTGTCAAACGTCTTTAATAGATTTTCAACTTTATCTCTACATCATTGTGTTCAAGGTTGATTGGGAAAAATTGTCAGTTTCGGTTAGCTTGACTTGCTGGCGTCTGTACATAGATAAGAGGAAAACGCTATTGTGACAATTGTTTCTGTGTTATTCTTTGGGTTGTGTACAAAGGATTCGTACCTTTCGGTACCTATAAATCGTTTAATAATAAAAAAAATGGCGCTCAAGGTGCCTAAAGAAGTTTTAACTTCAATAAAAACGTGAAAATTAAACTTTTCGCGTGGTCAATTTAACTTCACATACTGGTCCTAGAGCATGTCGGCGTAGGCATGTCGGTGACGTGACCGTATAAGTTTTTCCACTACCAAACGTCGCTCCACGCGCCTGAAAAAGTTTCCACTTCAATAAAAACAAAATAAGATAGAAATCCGCATACCATTTCGTGACGCTACGAGACAATCTACGCTGCTACGGCGTAGCCATGCGCTACGCTATACTAAGGTTTTGTGTATAGAAGCCAAACCGGTATAAGCATATTCTATCGAAACTCCGCGCTACGCTATGTCAACACAATCTCAAAATGCCTATAATGTTCCCACTCACTGCTGCTGGGACACAGACCGCCTCTCTTTGAGAGGGAGCTGGCCAGAATCCACCATGCAGGCCCAGTGCGGGTTGGCGAATGTCACATGTCTTCGAATGTTTGATTCTAGGACATGCCCGTTTCCTCACGATGTTTTCTTTCACCGTTTTGAGAACAGTCTGTGGTGATGAAATAATTTACACAAAATAAAGTGTCTGCTTAGTTTTGAATCCACGACCTACAATTTCGTAAGTCGCTGCCGATACCAATGCGCCACAGTGCTCGTCTGTCATTACTCTTTAATTTATCTAGATGTCAAGAAACCCCCGTTTATCTCCTGTATTCTTTTGAAGTGAAAACTTATTTAGGCGCGTTGAGCACTTTTTTGGTGAACAAAAATCATGGAACTCGCGTCATCGTCGAGATAGCCTTCGCTAGCTCGACGATAAAATTCACAAGTTACTTAGTTTTAACTTCTATCGGCAGTCCCCAAAGACTGCCCCGCATGTTTTTTTTTTCAACTTGAGCATACTCTGTGATCCGTTTGGCTGTCCACTAAGCCACAAGCTCCTCACTAAATCACTATTAAGAACATCAGGTTAATATAAAAAATCCTATTAGTAAACAGGAATGTACCAAAGGTAAAAATAAATCATAGCGAACTGGGTTAAGAAAGTTACAGAGTCAATTATTACCACATGTGAAAAAAGAGAGCACAACTATGCGCTGGAACCAAAATAAAACAACGTAAGAGCGCCAAACTAAATAAAAAATATTTAACATAAACTAATATATCAAAAATATTTTCAGCCAGTTTTCGACGATTCATTTCATAATCAAAATCATCCTATATTATAAAATCTTTTGTGAAATTTATTTCCTTGTAAACTATTTGAAAAACATATACAACTCACACATGTACCATATACTTACCTTTTATACTAGCTTAAAATAATTATAGTATATACTCGTGCAAGTAGGTATAAAAAAAAATAAGTGGAAGAGCTTTCATAATTTCTGTAGTAAGAATTTTTAAGCCCACAATTGAAAAGAATCTTTGTAATGAAGGCTTTCCGGTAAAGCAGACGAGATTAATTTAAAATTGCTTGACGAAACAGGAATATTAAGTAAGGCCGACGATTGTATGCCTCATTACGTTATGGAAAATTTGAATCAATTCCCCGAAAGGCCCGTTAAATAAATTCAAATTAATTTCTCATTTCGTTGAAACAATTTGTCAATTAAACAAAGTGTGATGCAAATTGAGTGTAGTGTATGAAAATATTCTGATATAATTAAAAAGGGTATTTTCATTTGTGATGGTTATAGTTTCATTTGTGATGGCTCTGTCTTATTTGTTTTAAAACAATGAAGAATGAATGACAACAATTGAAAAGAGCAATTAAATAGGATGAATAAAAGACGTCATTTCCAAGGCAGATAAGACGTGACGCCCTACAAGGATTTATAGTGACCTTATTAGTGATGTTCTTCAGGTGCGTAGTAGGACCCTAATTCCGTAACTCAGTTCGAATAACAATCTGAATGATTTTTAAGTATGTATATTGCTAATCCATTGTGGTCGGTACACAAGCTCGATAAACTTTAAACCACCTTTTTCTAACACATAAGTTAACGTTTATCTAAACTAGCCTGGGGGTCTACTCCGAAGCGTTAACCCGAAGTATCGGCCGAATGTTCGGTCGTTTTATAACTTCTATAGTTTCGTTTTTTGACTTTGAATCCATTCCCGACTTAAAGTCTCATTTTTGTCTTTGGCTTATGTCTTTGACTGTCGTTTCTTTTTTTTCTTTCGCCGTAGTCAGCCGTAGTTAGCCGTAGTCAAGCAACGGCCGAACATTCGGCCGATATTTCGGTTTAACGCTTCGGAGTAGACTCCCTGGTGGTCCATTCCAGAAATAGGTATGCTGTCATTGTTTAGGTTAACCTTTGCTTATAAAAATGTACCAATACTTCGTAAGCCATTCCGTCTGTATCGCTCTAATCGAGCACACCTCCTAATTACTGTAATAATTGTAATTAAAGTTTCCTAAACTAAATCACTACCGTTCATATTTCATTAAGTATAGTTTGCGTACCCTGAACCATAGTACAAAAACAAAAAGACTACCATAATAATCTATAATAATAATCAATAGAAATATTATGCCTGGTAACATTATACCTTATACCCTCTATAATAGAGGTCCTATGTTAAGATACAGCATACCGTCGCACGTCCGTGTCATGTTTACAACCGACATCAAAAGTATAGCCGACGTGACGTGAAAATACAACAGCCTATAGATGGGCGTGACAGGAATGATAAGGTCCTATCTTTGTGTATTGTAATCCTTATCACGTTGACTGTGAATAGACACCTTTATGAGTGGGTAGGAGTCAAAGATGGAACGTGCACACGCTCCATCTGTTTCGACTTCCCAGTCGTGAAATCTTTCAAAGAGAAATATAATAGTATTATCTATAAGAAGCAGGTTTATTTAAAAAAAAACGCACAACCAATCAACTGTTTAAAAAACAAAATATAATATATAAAAACGTAGCAATCTAATAGAATTAAAGACAAATTAATTATCTAATCACTTTGCACCGAGAAAACGCAATACTAAGGAGGAGAGACGTCTGTCACCGTTGGCTGCCGATCCAAAAGAGAGCGTGTGCTCCTCGCCGTCTGCAGTTGCCGCGAACTATCCCCACTCTTGATGCTGCTATCTTGATCACGCACCTCGTTCACTCCAACTTCTTCAAAGCTCGTGCAAACTGGCGCGATATCGCGGGCGCGACAGGCAGCGCAACACTTTCCATAAAGGTTTCATAGAAATTGTGCTACTAGTGTCGCGTTGCGCCTGTCTGCGAGAGCCTTTATCCTTTTAACAATAGAATATTCAAATATTTTTAGATTCAATTTGCTGTCATAATATTCATGTCAGCTATTGGTTCGCGAAAATAACATGTATATCCTCATCAACATGTAGCCCCTCCAAAATTAAAAACGTTTGAAAGTACTTATTTGTGAAAGTATTTGTATGCATGTGTGCATAATGAGACGGCCGTCAAACAAAAACAAATCACGGATTTGTTGCTCGACTAGTGGCGTCATTAATCGCTCATTATTATTAGTATGGCGCTGCACTGACGTACTCAATGAAAATGACACGTGCGTTGTCTTGCGCGATCGGCTAGTTATGATTAGTTGACCAACAAATCTGGTAATAAGTGAGACATTACGAGTACTTACACCTACATACAATTTGGAGGGGCATTCCATGTTATCGTAGTTCATCTCTAGGTAGGTATAATTAAGTTTAAATGAGATTAAAAAAGCAGACTTTTCAATAGCCAGACAACTTTTATCTGAAGAAAATGACAGCTTGTCATATTTTCTGTACAAAAACTCCATATACCTACCGTAATACCTATGAACCTGAGAAACAATTTATCTGGCTATTCAAATGTCACCTCTAATGACAAAAAAATATCAACTTACTGTTTCTAGGAGTTTATGCAGGGGGTTTTTGCAGTCACATTGCTTAATTTGCTGACCCACGATGCTACCTTTTGTGTAAATTGCGAGTCAATTTTGTTTTTCGCCACAGGAGTGGTGGGTCTCAGGATTGCTATTATTATAATAATAAGTATTTATATGTCCTCCTACTACTGAAAGGAATGGCTTGCTCACTGGCAATAAATTAATAGTTTTAAAAAAAACTAGAAAAACACGCTTTTATAAATGCACGTAAAAACAAAAAAGACTTTTCTAAGAAATCCAAAACAGCTATGATACGATTTCCCATCATGAAGTTCCAGTTCATATCTTCCGGCTCCATCATCAGATCAGTTCGACAGTACCGTATTATTGTATTGTCATCAGAACTACATACAGCTGCCAATTTTCATTACGCTAAGACCCTTGGAAGATGGTTCAATTAGTTACCTTAGATTCCATTACATAGTTAGTTACATACAGGTCGACCTAATAAAAGCGTGTTAAAAATCTGAATTATGTGAAAAAGGGAGAGAGGCCCTTGCCCCGCAGTGGGACCATACAGGCTACATAGATTAGATAGATTTATACTAACTAGTGGTCGCCCACTAGTTGAAATCCGACCCCCTCTACTTAGTACTAATTCCATGCTATTATAAAGTACTTATTAGCTCCATGCTATTAAAAGGTACTTACTTTTTCCATGGTCAAGCTGTCACTTCTGTCACCTATCTATGTTCAAGTCACGAGGCCCTGGTACTATGTGTGTGTGTGTGTAATGTTTTTTTATTCATTTTTTTTTTTCTAAAGCATAGGTATTACATAAAAATATTAGCTTTCTGCACTCCTCCTCCATATAAACTTTAACTGTGCCAAATTTCATACTCCTCCGTCTGCGTAATTTTCGTAGAAAGGGGTACAAAAGTTTTCGCTTCTTAATGATGATTTATACAGGAATTTGAAAATAACATCTGCGTCCTCAAGATCGGCAGCTGTTTCTTAGACCAATGTTTACAGGATCGTCGTCAAAAATACTGACAACGTGTCATGAAAATACAAAACTAACAAAACGTGTTCGGAAATAGAGAGTGACACTCGATATTTCGATACGATCTATCTTTATCATTTTACGCACGCACTGTTCTCCCAGTCTAACAATAGGCCTTTTCCACGTGAGTGGTAGGTAATAGGTGTCATAATAATATCTTCACTATACTTGTCAAAAAATAATAGGCCCGTTTTGACATTTATCTTGAGTATCGAGTACCGAGTCGCATGGTTGGTTCTTTTTGGTTCTTTGAAGTAACAACTTTTACTAGGGCACCAAACCTGAAATCGCCAAAAAAAAATCTGCTGCTCCCTTCATTTTGACGATTTATGAGAACATAAATGTGTGTAGAACAACAGATTTTTTTAACGATTTCGGTGTTGGTCTCATAGTAAAAGTTGTGCATAATGATGAGTACAATGACCCCTTAAGAGGTTGTGCGTTATTTATGTTACACTTTGTATACAGAGGGCCTAGAAAAATGGCATTATTTTCTTCTTTTTTTTATTTGGGATGGGTTTGTTCTTGACCTTAGTCTAGGTCAGAGGTGACAGAGACAAGGTCGACGATGGAGTGAGCTTACCCAGAAGAAGCCTGTTCACTCTCACTTTGTAGTGATTAGGGTTGTATGCGTTCGGAAACACAGACGCAGGTAGAGAGTTCCACTCTTTTGCTGTGCGCATTATAAAAGACATTTGGAAACGCTTAGTGCGAATTGGTGGAATAGCAACCAGGAAGGACTGGTAACCTGCAGTGCGTCTAGATATCCGATAATAGAAGGGGGCTGGTGGAATGAGGTCGTGGAGTTCTTGGGCACACTCACCGAAGTACAATCTGTAGAAGACCGACAAGCAGGCAACCTTGCGGCGATGGCCCAAGCTGTGAAGCTTGGCATCCACCAGTTTCACGTCACCAATGAGCTTCTTAGCTCTGCGTTCCACCGAGTCAAGCGCGGCAAGTTGGTATTTAGCTGAGCCATCCCAAAGGTGGCTACAATACTCCATGCAGGATCAGACCTGCGCTTTGTAAAGGGTCAAAAGCTGTCCATGCGTAAAGTATCGCTTCATCCTATTTAGGATGTCCAGTTTCTTGGCCGCAGTTTGGGGTTTGATGGTGGCGCCGAAGTTGATACTAGATGTCAACTCCATGCCTAGGAGCTCGAGCCGACCAGTTACAGGAACCGATGTACTCGTACCCCGAAACGTAGGAGTTTGGTCGAAACGACTCCTTTTAGCGGTAAAAAGACACGCCTGTGTTTTGGTATTCGCTTCGGAGCGATTCTATTTCAACAATCGCTATCGTTATTTCACTTTTTGACAAGCGTTATCGGTAGTTTTCGATTCGAATTCCTTCATACGAATCGAAAACTAGCGATAACGCTTGTCAAAAAGTGCCACTTACGAGTATCTACGCATCTCTATGGAAGTTATCATTCGACGCTGCCGATTCGTTTCATGGAATCGAATGATGATAACATTGTCTAGCTAATTTCTATTTGTTGACCTATGATCATGTGACATTCCGATAGCTCATACATTTTGTAGCTTTTCTACTAGCGTTATCGCTAATCGAATGTTACTTTGTCTAGACCCTCAGTAGTGACTTCGTCTGCGAAGTATTAATAGATGATTAAGGGGTTTATTTATAAACGATGATTAAAGTTAAGAGACGTTTAAACGTCACAAATGTATGGTTAAACAGTCGCTAATCATTACTTAACTTTAAGCAGCGTTTATAAATAAAGGGGTAGATTGCTAAATATTTTTTAAGGATTTTTATTAGCAGAATCTCAACTTAATGCCTAGAGAAAGATATGGGGACTTCAAAAGTAAAATGGGGTTAACTGCAACCCATTTTGTTTTTAAGTCACTGTAAGGCTTATGTGTATTTTGGTGTATTACCTCGTTTTGAGTTGCGTCATCGTCATCATCTCAGGCGAAAGACGTGACCAGTGTGACCACGCATGAGATTATTGTTTTTTCAGGGGGCCGATCGCGCTAAATTTGAACGTTAATACCAAAATTAAACCACAACCAAAAACGTTGACACATTTCGACGGGAACGATTTAGCTTTACTTTGGAAGATACGTTGGAGGAACGATCGATCGAACTTTCAGTATTGGGTAACGTCAACGATTTTGTCGCTCAGAAAAAATAGCGCGATACCGTTTCTTACATCAGCTAAACCAAAACTAAACTAAAACCAAAAACGTTCCGTTCTAACGGTTATTACGTTGAGAAATAGCGCGATCGGCCCCCAGGTATCATTCGTCCAGATACGAGAAAATACCAAAATAATGTAAATTAAATGATAATTCGTCATCTTTGATATCGTTAATTTAATATTTGTACCGTCATCCTATTCATACTTCCTTTTTTTTAAGTTTTAGAGTCAATCGTATGCAGCCAACATAATTTTTCCCCATCATCTCTCAAAAACAAAACCTTGAAACATTGTCTGATGTAACAAAGGGAGTTGTGAGCATGTTAAATCGGGTACTTGCGAACTTTCGCCCCAGAATCGCATCACATTTGATCCTCACCCTCACTTTGAGAGCTGTGTTCTTAACTGTGCTTTATAATTAAATAACGTTTTCCTCCCCTACGATGGTTGCTTTTTGATGTTTTTAGGGTTCCGTAGTCGACAAGGAACCCTTATAGTTTCGCCATGTCCGTCTATCTTTCCCCGGCTTAGCTCAGAGACTCTTATTACTAGAAAGCTGTAATTTGGCATGGGTATACACTATAGATATTAATCACGCCGACAAAGTGGCAAAAAAATCTTGAAAAAAAAATTGTGGTACCTGCTTACTCATAAAGAGGGGATGATGTTTGAACGGACTATACCGTTCAAATATTGAGGGTCTGTGAAGACCATTTTTCGATTCAGAGTTTTTCGTAATACTAAGCTTTTAGGTGCAAATTTTTGTTAGATTCCCAAATTTTTGTTTGAAGTGTGTGTGTCCCTGCCAGCTAAATGGTTGTTTTTAGATGTGTGATAAAATTTGTGGCAGTAGTATATATAACGAAATTAAAAGGAAAATTATCACAGCTAAGTAAGCTTTACAAGTTAACAAGTAATAGTCGACCAACTTCCATTTGCAGATGGAGAATAGAATTAACCGTGACGTATATCACGTGGTCCGACACGCACTTGGCCGGTTTTTTTGTGTATTCTTTTTGGCAGTACTTTCTCTTGTGTGTCACCTTTTATCGTCATTTTAAATGCAGGGTCACGGTATTATCAAATAAAATATATAATAAGCTCCCGAAAGCCTTGTCATCTTGTTGAAAGTCGTAGAAATGCGAAACGCTTTGAAAGCGAGTGCCACTGTCTAGGCCCTCTGGGCCTAACATAACATAACATGGCATAACTATTACATGTCAGGATAACCTTGCCATATATTCTAGTGATCATTTGCTCTTCTCATACAGAGAAGAAAATACCGGCCAAGTGTGTGTCGAACCACGCACAATGAAGGGTTCCGTAGTTGGGATGAATTAATCCCAAAAACAATCTTAACATTGTAGTTGGAAAACATGTTCTCATCTGTAGCAAATGTAAGTTGGTTTACTATTACTCGTTAACTTGTAAAACCTACTTAGCTGTGATAGTTTTCCTATTCATTTCGATAGATATACTACTGCCATTAATTTTTTCACATATCCAAAAACAACCATTTAGCTGGCAGACTTGACTCTAACAATAATTTTCACTATAAAGCTTAATAATAATAATAATAACAAGCTTATTGTCAACATCTCTCGAGGCTCTCGTTAGGTGGTTGGATCAAGGGCCTGATTCAGAAGGCAGTACTCCTCGATACGGCTCGCATCGTGAGGAGGTTCCTATCGCTGGAGCCCTAACCGCCGGTAGATTGGACCCTGCTCCCGATACCAGCGAAGCACTATTTTTTATATTTTTAAATGTTTTAATATATTTTTTTTTATATTCTAATATTTAAAAATGTAATTTATATGTATATAATGAAATAAAGGATAATAATAATAATAATCCATTAATTTCATTTTTTTCTTAATAGTACGCAAACGGATCCTTGAATCCAAAATGGTTTCATAGACCCGCAACATTTTTGATGATAACGTGGGATAGAGGAGAGAAAAAAATAGTCATTCCCACTTTACATCCAAGGGAGGTACCCTACAACAATTGTTTTTTTCAAGTTTCTGTTTTACCACTTTGTCGGCGTAATTAATAAATATACCCATGTCAAATTACAGCTTTCTAGTACTAAGAGTCTCTGAGCTAAGCCGCGGACAGACAGACGGACATGGCGACACTATAAGGGTTCCTTGTTGACTATGGAACCCTAAAAAGCACGTTAGGTCATTTCGTTTGATTTCTGACTAAAAAGTAGCTGTTTCCTTTTACTGCAGGTAATCAAAAAACGAAACGTATAACAATTAACGCTTGAAGGAAAGTATGAAATCTAAGGCGAACGGCAGATTTCGTACCGCATATTTTTGTTGTTGTTTTGTTATAGAATTTATACCACTTATTAAGGCAACTAAGACATTTATTTTCATGTAAGTGTACTATTTTTAGAAGTTCGGATTAATGAATAATATCAATAAAAAGATTTGAATAATTAAACGTAATAAAATCGTAAACTAAACGCAGTTATATTTTTTAAAGTTGCCATATGTAAAATAACACTAACAACGAAATGATAGATTATTTAGAAATAGAAATAACATTAAATATAATTAAACACTAATATATTATACCTAACAATGCGTGATTGTTACATAAAATCATAATAGTTAACAATATAATGATAGGAATGATTTTCGTCATCAATATTATTTTTGTTCATATGGCAATTATTTATTGACAGGTAAAGAAAATGTATATATGTATGTTACTGTCTTTCAGTTCAGTTCTGTGGTTCAGTTCTTTGCTGTTGTTTTGGATTGTGGTTTGTGACTGCATCTGAGCAATTTAGCGAATTAACTTCATCATTATCAAACTGTTACAGTACGCAGCTGGACATAGATATCTCCTAATACAACCCTCACTAAGTAGGTACGATTCTCATCTCAATCTACCTACTTAATAGTAAGTAGAACACTACAAAGATAGCGACAAGCAATCTAGAACATTTACTTTATCACCAAAACAATGTTTATGTACCTTTAAGTAACAATCTACATTAGTACACTAGTACATAACCTTAAAAAATAAAACTCGTTATAACTTTTACGTCCCAACTTCTAAAAATCTAAGAATTTAAAAAGGGCTTGTCTATCTTATTAACTACCAATTAAAACAAAAAATATCCCAAAACACGAAATTTTATTAGTGGTACGAAGTTCTTTGCGACGAGCCTACAAAGCACAACAGAACTAAGCAAATCCACCTAACAATATTAAATTACATAAATGCCACTGAGAGAGAAACTGTCTTCAAAGCCCAAAAGAAATGTATCCCGGCAATATTTGCATTAAAACTTACAGATACTTGTAAACCGCATTTTATAAATTTTTAAATATTGCCATTCCTAACACTGTATATCTATGAACTAGCATGAGACATTAGAAATAATATGAAACGTTAAAAAGTACCACGCTTGCCAGTACACTTTGTGCAAACGCCATAGAACAGCTATGTTTGACAAGAGTGCATATTGTATGGGCCCTAGAATATTATTATAATAGATTACCTAATAACTTAAAAACCTAATAATTAAAGACTAACCTGATCAATAAAGCCTATTAAAAGTTAACGATTATTTAACTGCCACGTTGGTCTAGTGGTCGCAATCGCTACTGCTGAGGCATGAGGTCCTGGGTTCGATTCCCAGGTCGGGCAAAGTGTTATTGGGTTTTTCCACCAGGAATTTCTCAGTAGCAGCCCGGAGTCTGGATTTGTGCCCGGATGATGGCAATAGGCTCGCCCCCTATTACATGGGACTTCAAAATAACTGGCGAAACGTGGGTGTACCTACTATAGGTATACCTCTGCCTAACCCTTCGGGGATTACAGGCGTGATGTTATGTGTGTGTGTGTGTGATTATTTAAATGATAATTGTAATTCAATTTTTAAGTTAAGTTATCATAATAAGATTATATAATTAATAAATTTCATAAATAAACTACTGTTAATATTTGTAATAGTTCAATGAGCGAATAAAATAAAAAAATAAAATTTTATAATAGATATGACCCCAATGAACTCTTCTAATTTGTAGCTACACAGCACAAATACCAAATATGTATAAAAAGACAATCACGAGACCATTTAGCCAGGCTGTGACAAAAAGGGGGAACCACAGAGATGAGGGTTCTTCACAAACATACGATGGAGCTAACGGCTGGGTAAACGTTACACAATCCACTGAGGTTTCGAGTTACAAATTCACTCATAACATGACATAGGTACGCTTTGTTGACAATTTTTTGGTGGAAATGCTTTCGTTTGACGTTACTTCAGGTTATATTTAAGACGTAATATGTGTATTTAGTTGTTGAATTTTCAGTCAAAAGCTTGCGTGAAAAAACTTACGTCAATGTAAAAAGAAACGCAATCGTTCACAAAGTGATCAGTACGATATTTCAATATATAATTTTGAGATCACACAGAAGTTTCATAGTGCATTTGTTTTTTTTTACCGTATGAACAGTGGGATGTTTGTTACATTATGTGCAAGTAAAAAACACTGTAATAAGGCGGACTTAATCCCCGAGGCATTGTTAACCTTACGGTGATGCAGAGCACCGTAGGCGCAGGCTTACGAACGATGAGCGATGGGTAGCTCGCCGTCCGATAAGGACCGGGCCCGAGTCAGCGGCGAGTTGTGTTCCACGCGCGCCTCAAAAAGATGTCAGCACCAACTGACAGGCTGATGGGATGTTAACGTGTGATGCCAACTTTTGTGTACGTAAAATATCGTACAGAACAGCATCCTGTGAACTGCAATTAACGGTCCGTTTAACCAAACGAGCGATTGCTCATTCTAGTCCCGCTCGGTGACATTCGCTCAGTGTATCCTCATTGTTCGCGCAGATTTTATGAAGTCTCATATTAACCTCCATAACCTAAAACAGTAGTCGCATATGATGTGTAACATCTGAAATCTCACCTTGGTTATAAAATCAACTGAGCAGTGACAGAAATTAACCTCAAAATTTAAAAAGCTAAATACTGAAATATTTATTAAGAAAGAAAGAAAATAAAAATTGTTTATTCTGCACAAACAAGACACACTTTACAAAAATAAAAAATAAACTAAAAAATTGACAAAAACACACACTCTAATTCCTAAAAGCCTAGTATTCAAAACCGTAAAAGTCAAAAGTTTGACCATGTTGTCCGTTGCTTGATGTCAGTGTCAGGGCTTCTCGAAGCAGGCCAAAGATAATAAACATTACGAGTGGCGATTGCAGTATTGGTAAATGACTACAAACAAACAAAACAACATAAAGCAAGATGCCGATTGCCGAGTGGAAATGATCTCGATTCGAATATATAATTATTAATTACTGGTGGTCGCCCACTGATCGAAAATCGACCTACAATCTACAATACATACAATCTATATAGTACTTACTAATTCCATGCTATTATAAAGTACTTATTAATTCCACGCTATTAAAAACTACTTACTTATTCCATGCTAAAGCTATCACTTCGTGTAAGACACTTCCGTCCCTTTTCACGAAATCAATCCCACAGGAAGGAAAAATGTATCACATCAAAAAGTCTGTTGCCAAAAATTCAGCCAGTATCACGAAGAAGTGCCTCAAAATCATTATAGAACATTAAAGCTTATAAAAATAAACTAGAAAATGCCGCGTAAAACAAAACAATGTTACGTCCATTTCTTTAAGAACTTTAACGGCCTTCTGAACGATTCTATTACTAAAGAGTGTAGTAGATAGCTAGCTCGTTCAGTGTAATGGTTATTTTTATTGCCCTATTTGGACTAAGCAGTGTATTGCTTATTTAAACTTACATTTTTTTTGTTAGGGAACGATTTTAAGTATGCCGCCGACAGAAAGTGATGCCCTATTTTTCAGCACTGTTTATTATTTTTATCACCTAATGAAAAATTAGGAGTGTTGAATATAAAATGTTCAGCTATACAGGGTCAAATGAAAAATTAGGGGTGTTGAATATAAAATGGTCAGCTATACAGGGTCAAATGAAAAATTAGGGGTGTTGAATATAAAATGGTCAGCTATACAGGGTCAAATGAAAAATTATGGGTGTTGAATATAAAATGGCCAGCTGTACAGGTTCAAATTAAATTGGCTAGCGAAACTCCGCAGACTTGATGGGTATCGATATCTAAACGCGATAAAAAAAAATAAAAAAATGATTTTTTTGTGGGGTCAGCAACCGCTGCTTGTCCTTACTTGAAGTATGAGTTGATATTTTTATTTTATTTCACGTCTAAGAACTTTACAGAAACAAAAACTGATTTCTTAACAGATTTTTCAAGCAAGTACTAACATACAATTTATTATAGTGCAAGTAAATTCACTCATAGTGCCAGCGAGTAAGGACTTTAATATTTTTGTGAAGAGTTCTCATTTGACCCATTTACCACCAAAACCTATTTGCTCACACTCAGCTGAACTTCAACAATGTACGTTAAAAAAGACCTAACATAAATAACGCACAACCTCTTAAGGGGTCATTGTACTGATCATTATGAAAACTTTTATTATGGGACCAAACCAGAAATCGCGAAAAAAAATCTGCTGTTCCCTACATTTTGACGAGTTATGAGAACATAAATGTAGGGAACAGCTGAGTTTTTTTTTCGCGATTTTAGGTTTGGTCCCATAGTAAAAGTTGTTCATAATTATGAGTACAATGACCCCTTAAGAGGTTGTGCGTTATCTATGTTACACCTTGTATATATTCTTTTCTATCGTAGGTACTTGTCGGTCATCCTAAGATTTCTACTACATTTTCTGTTTTTACGCAAGTGTCTTTCGTGCAAGTGTCCTGCTAACATTAATATGGTACTTGAAGTTTTAGAAAAGTTCTTTGTGGTGGAGTGTCGTCTCTGTTACTCATACCTGTGGCAGAGACCGCAGTCTCGTTCTGGGTACTTTACACGATAAATCCCTGACACAAAAGTGACCAAAAATTTAATGATAAAGTGCGTGGGTAGACCAATGACGGGTGGTTGACAATAACGCAGGCACGCCCATTATGCCTGGAGGCTTTTATTTAGGTACGTTCTGTTTACGTTATTTCTGCTTGAGTATAGTTTTCGACGATTTTTATGTTTTTTTTTTGTAGGTATAATGGCGTGTGCTAGCTAACATAAGGCAAATAATTTAATTTAATGTTGTGTTGCGTAATGCAAATTCTTTTACATTTTATTGTATAGATTCAAGTTTCATATCTGAACAGACAGCTGTGCTGCTGGGGAGTTTGTTGCGCCACTTCTTCTTCCCAGCTAAAGCACTAGGATGTGGTGAAGGGTGGGTGTTTTTGGGGGACTGTCTTATGTAATTTTTGACATTCGAAAAGTGTTGATTCTCAGCCTAGTTTGAATAAATGACTTTTGATTTTAACACTCCTGTCAGAATAGTGTGCACAAAATTGGCGCGAAATAGGGAAGAATGACAAAAAAGGGCCCTTGCCCAAAGGGCTTACTAAGTCTACAGTGCAGTGGGTGGACAAAGCCTGTGAATGAAAATGATGAAGATATAAATGAGGATATTTTTAAATATATTTTGGTCCCTTCATAATTCAGTCAGCCTTAATATAAACAAAATTCATTGTTAACTGTTTTTCACTAACGCATACTACAAGTGAGATACATACAAGTATCAAATAATGTATTAATGTGTAGGCGTGTATGTTTATGTAATAATTTGAACGCCGTAAGATAGACTGTAGCTGATCTGACTTTGTAAAGAAATCAGCTAACTGACAGTCCGTTTTAACAAATTTCAATACTACAATGTTACTGTCAATTTTCTCCTTAATAAAATTAAATTTAATATCAACATGTTTAACTCTTTTATTATTTTCAGGATTATTTCCAATATTTATGGAAAAAATAGTGATAGGACAAACTCAAATCTCAAAATCTTTTATAACATTTTTAAGCCAACAGGCCTCAACAACTGCAGAACTCAGAGCTATAAGTTCTGCTTCAGAAGAAGACAAACTGACAGTATGTTGCTTCTTAGATGACCATATAATAGGACAATTAAATAATTTAAACACATAACCCGATGTTGACTTTCTGTCATTAATATCGCTACCCCAGTCGGAATCTACATATCCAAGCAAATCTGTATTTTCATTTCCATTGAAAGTCAACTTCAAGTCAAGTGTTGCATTTACATATCTGAGCACTCTTTTTAATGCTTTTAACAATGCTTCATCTGCACAATTTTGAAAACGACTCAAATATGCTACACTAGGACATAAATCAGGTCTAGTACACAAAACAGCATACATTAACGATCCAAGAATTTGTCTGCATTGATTTTCTAATTTAGGATCTGATTTATTTGACTGAAACATTTGGAATTTGAATTCCATTGGAGTGGACATAGGTTTTGAATCAATCATATTAAAATTCTCTAGTATCTTTTTCAAATAATGTTTTTGTGACATTTCAATAATACCATTTTGCACATCTTGCTTAATATGAATACCCAAATAATTAGTTACTTGACCTAGGTCTTTCATACAGAAAATATTACTCAAATAAAGTTTTAAGTTGTGTACTTCTTTTTCATTTGTCCCCATAATCAATACGTCATCAACAAACAATAACAAATAAATTTTACATTCAGAATTTGCTTTACAATAAAGACAAAAATCATTTTCAGATCTAATAAACCCTTTCTTAACAATTACCTTATCAAACTTTAAGTTCCAATACTTTGGTGATTTCTTTAGTCCGTAAATACTTTTATTTAATTTAACAACACTAACATTGTCATCACATCCAGGTGGTAGTCTCATAAACACTACTTCCTGTATATCTCCATACAGGAAAGCACTTCGTACATCCATGTGATGAACTAGTAGTTTTTCTTTACTAGCCAAAGCCATTAGGACCCTGAAAGTTGCAATTTTAGCTACTGGTGCGTACACATCATAGGCTTCAAAAATATCCTCTTATTGAAAACCTCGGGCAACAAGACGTGCCTTGTACTGGGTTATGTTCCCTTCGATATCCTGTTTTACTTTATAAACCCATTTACTTTCTATAACCTTTTTGTCTTTAGGTACTTCAATTTCAATTTTCCAAGTATTATTTTCTTTTAGAACTTCCAATTCCTTCTTCATGGCTTCTTTCCACTTGTCACTATTCTTACTATTGATAGCTTCATTATATGTTTGAGGCTCATTTAATATGCACATAAAGCTAGTTTCTGTGTCATAATCTTGTAACCATGTTGGTTTTCTTGTTACTCTCTTTTCCGGTAACTCTTTCTTCTCTTCGTTTTCTAGTTTTTCGTTGTCATCTGTATCACTAGACATATCGGTATAATACTCTTCTTCTTCATCATTTATCTTTTCTTTTATTTCTTCTTTCTCTTCAAAAGTATCGCTTATTATTTCGCTGAACATTTCTTCCTTTTGAGATGACTCAAAAATAACATCTCTCTTTATGACTATAGTGGCCGAATCAGGAAAATAAATTTTAAAACCTTTCACATTTTCATCATAGCCCACAAAACGGCCCTTTTTGCTTTTCGAGTCCCACTTTTTCCTTAGATGTTTTGGTACATGCACATACACATCTTGCCCAAACACTTTTAACTTATCCAAATTTGTATAGGCCTTTTTAAACAATAATTCAAAAGGAGACTTGCCTTTCTCATGATTGTGTCCGGTTCTGTTAAGAATATAAACAGCAGTGTTGACTGCTTCGGCCCACAGTTCTTTGGGTAGTCTGGCACTTATCATCATGGCTCTTGCCGCCTCCACCACTGTCCTATTGTCCCTTTCAATTTTACCATTTTGTTCCGGAGTGTATGCTGTTGATGTCTGGTGCCTTATGCCTTTTTCCTTAAATAACTCTTTAACTGTTGCATTGATAAATTCACTTCCATTATCGGTTCTTACAATTTTTACTTTCTCATCAGTATCTTGTTCAGACAAATTTATAAACTCTTTAATCTTCTCAGGAACATCACTTTTATGTTTTAAGAAATATACATATCTATAGGTAGAATAATCATCCCTTATCAATAAAAAATATTTAGAGCCCCCTAAGGACTCTACCTCCATAGGGCCACAGACATCCATATGTATTAGCTCACATGGCCTCTTAGATACAGTAGTACTTCTATAAAATGGTAATCTATGCATCTTACCCTCAACGCAGGCACTGCATATTTCAGCATCATTCTTAAATTTTATACTACTTTTATTCAAAAACTGTTTTACATACTCATAGTTTTGATGCCCTAAGCGCTCATGCCATATTTTTAGGCTATTTTGTGATACTGTTACAGCAGCAATAAGTTTAGATCCATAATCAAAGCACATAACATACAATTTCTTCTCCCTGTATCCCATGGCAACAACATTACCTTCCTTATTTTTAATTTCACAATAGTCCTTTACAAATTCCATTTTAAAGTCCCTGTCTATGACACTTCTCACAGAGAAAAGATTAACTGTTAGAAGAGGAACATACAACACATTATGCAGGGTAGTATGTGACCATACTTTTTACAATAAAAACATTGCAACTTAGCGCGACAATCTTTTTTATAATGGCCCATCTTGCCACAAACAAAACACTTTGTCTCACTCAACTTCTTTGTGGCTGTTGCCAATGCTACACACTCCGTTTCAGCCATTTTTTCACTATTTGTTACAGTAGACATATTACGCTCTTCCTCAATTAACAATCTCGCCATTAGTTCTTCTATAGTTTGATTTATTGTAGGGACCGATTCCCATGCAGCAATAAAATGGCGATATTTGTTTGGCAATGACATAAGTACTTTAGTAATAATCATTTTGTCGGATATATCATCGCCTAATTGTCGTATATTCGCTCTTATCTCTTCTATCTTTGAGAAAAATAGTGAAATATCGGTATCGCACTTCAGTGAATAAAACTTTTGTTGTTCGAGATGTAAAGATGTACACGACTTCTTCTCATAGATACTAGTTAACTTTTTCCACATCTCAGCAGACGTAGTAGCAGTAAGCAAGTGCGTCATAATATTTTGATCAATATGGAAAACAATCCAACCCTGCGCCTTGCTATCCTTATTAACCCATTCTTGGTACTCCGGCGGTTTGTCTTTACCGGGTTTAGATATGGAACCATCCACGACCTCAAATAGGCCTTATGCCTGTAGAATAACTCTCATCTGGAATTTCCAGGTACACCATGTCGCACTTCCATTCAGTTTGACTCCAGATATAGATTGCGGATGCGACAATTCCATTTTCTTCCACTCTCACGACCGGCGAACTCAACAAGCAAATAATGGCGTCTCGAAACTTCGACAAGCCAACACAGCCAACAAAAATCTCTCGTAGATTATTTATTCTCGCCGTCATTTATGCACTCGCGTACTCTGGGCCCATAACCTGTGATGAATTAAGGGCTTTGCAGAGTTAAACAATAACGCAGTAGTGAAACATTTAATAAAACTCGGTGGAGAAAATCAGATACAATGGTTCATAAAGGTACTAGAATCCGCAATAGACAAAATGTAGATTGACTGTCAGTCTTCACATTTTTACCATATACACATTACTTATTTCTTTTTAGTTTATTGGCTAGCTACTCTACACTTCACAAGAGCGTATATACATTCTTTGCCAGATTGAATCATTTGGGTTAGGTTAGGTTAGAACAGTGACCATTAATGCGCGAAGGCGAGCGAGCGAAGCGAGCGTGCCGCGGCAGCGGCCGCCGAGCGCCAGGTCCCCTCTATTGTTGGTAAATTCAGTTACCAAAACAAAAACTCTTCATCAATATCCAATTTAACTAAATTACTATACGTTTAAATACTACCCTTCAATAAATTACAATTTTGTATCTAATTTTATATTTTTTTTTGCTGATCTCATTATGTGTCATATTTTTTTTGCTGCAATCGATAAAGCAAACTGCTATCGATAAAGGATTATTTAGTTCAAGCGTGTTCCGGCGAACCATGACATCGGCAAATCTTGGTATCGGCAAACCATTCATTCTATGTAGCGTTATTCGGCGAAACGTGCTGTCGCTAAATAATGGTATCGACTAATAGTTTTCTCGTATTACCGTTCGTCGGTGAACCATGCTTTCTGTAGACAGTTATATCGTTCAAGGGTAATTCGATATACCGTACGGGACTCAAGGTTCACTCATCCACCATAGAAAAGGGAGGATCCTCCGACCAGACGGGTATTGTGTCTGGTGGGCAACTGCCCGACGGTTGATGTCGGGACGTTGTATATAAGTTAGTTGCGCGGTAAACTTTGCTTGCGCGATGCAGGATCAGCGTGACGTCAGTGTGACGCGTAGTTCGCATGTGGCGATGTTGATGCCGCTACACCTGTACCTACATTCATAGCAAATAAAGTTCGGATTCTGATTCATTTTATCTGCACCAATATTTTTTCGGAAAATATTAAAACACTTATAAATAAGGATTATTCTAGGTGCCCCTATATATGCTCAATTTATTCATACATATAATACCTTTTAAGCTGATATGACACGAGCATGCAACACAGTTTCGAATATATCTCTCCCAAGAGCGATGTTAAGAGATTATTAATACGAGTTCTAGAGCCACTGTAAGCCTGCAGTATATTATCTATTCTACACTCTAAGTGGTTGTTAAATAAATAATTTCATACTTTACCTGTGACATGTGCATTACACCAAAGTTTCTTACAGTTCGTGTCTATGATAACACAAGCGGTTTCATTCGGAACTTGGAAAATACTTCATGAACCCAGATAAAAGTATTATTTATTTTATCCAGGGGGTCTACTTCGAACATAAATTTTAAGTATCGGCCGAATGTTCGGTCGTTTCTTTAATACGGCTAACTATCGTTGACTAGGGTGAAAAAAATAAATAAAAGACAGTGGAAGATAAGCCAAAGTCAAAACTGTGACTTGAGGTCGGCTAAGGATTCAAAGTCAAAAACGGAAACTTTGGAAGTTATAAAACGGCCGATACTTGGGTTTAGCGCTTCGGAGTAGACCCCCAGAATTTATACAGAATATAGTCTATCTGTGCATCGAATTTCATTCAAATCCGTGGATCTGTTGTTGGGGGTGTCTGTAGTGTAAAATGCTGGCGGGTGGCACCACTCAGCAAGCCCACTTATGAATCCGAAGACGCCTTTTATTTGCACAAACTAAGGTGCACTGGGTCCCGTGTGGACTACCGGACGTAAAGAATGTCCCGGACGAAAAGAATAGCACCATCCTATTTCTTCCCGGGGGTGTCGTAAAAGGCGACTAAGTGACTTACTAGAGAATGGGCAGCAGCGTTCTCTATGCATTTTAACACCATACTGCGATCGCCTGCCCGCCTGCCAAACGTGGTGATTATGGCAACCTTCCCCCCTCCCCTTTTGGGGGAGGCCTTTCGGCTGAAATGATGATGATTTGAAGATGCACCGAACAACACAGACATTTCATCAGTCAAAATGACAGGTGTAGTACAATGTTACAATGTGTGAATATTAACTTAAATGTTGCAACTTCCAACAGCTAATATAGAATGATGATGATTGAGTAACAAACATAAAATCTCTCATAATTAAACCTTCTAGTAGAATATTAATGCAACTTCCTTGTCTCGCCGAAAAATGGGCTTTGTATAATTAAGTGCGAACTCATTAACGTAATTATAACGAGCTCACAAATTAAAAAAGATGGGAGCTGTGTCACTTTGGCCATGAAAGTTAAACAGACATTGAACTTGAACGGGGTCAGTGACCTCCACCCTTCCGAAAATTATCAGAAATTGTATTTATTATTGTTGTATTAATTGGTATTTAGAAATAAATACCTTTATACCGGAATATGAGAAAACTAGCTTTTGCCCGCGGCTTCACCCGCGTAAAGGTCGGAAATTATTCCACAGGTACGTACTACCGTGATTCATATAGTATCCATGACCTAAACCAGGTCATGGCCTATCCGTATGTCTTTCATCTAAATCTGTTCAGCCGTTACGGCATGAAAAGGTAATAGACAGACAGACAATAAATTGAAATAATCTTTTTTAGGGTTCCTTACCTCAAAATGAAAAATTGGAACCCTTATAGGATGACTTCGTTGTCCGTCGAGACCATTTTTCTCAGGAACGCGTGGAGGTTTCAAGATGAAATAGATATCAAAAACTTAGATTTACGGTCCCTTGGAGCTGTAAAGCTAAGAAAGAAAGAAGAAAGAAAATACGTTTATTTGCGGTAAACACAACGCAAAGAAATAAAAACACAAACAAGAAAGAACAAGTTGAGGGAAAATATGCGTCACATTCACGCAAAACGGCCATCGCTCAGCATAATGCTGCGACCCTATGCTAGACAGAGCCCCAGCGCTAGTTTTCAGCGACAGCCGGCGTTGACGTGATGACGTCAACCGCTGCAGCATAATAAGATAAAAATAAACAAAATAAAATAAATGCAATACTTCGTTATCTATGTATATGTTACGGCTAATACCCGAAGTGCGGCTACACCTAGTTTTAGCCGGTTAGAACTAGGTGTAGCCACTTACTCTTGGTTAAACCTAGTACGAGCCGATTGTTTTCGACCAACAATAGAGGGGATCTGGCGCTCGACGGCCGCTACCGCGGCACGCTCGCTTCGCTCGCTCGCCTTCGCTTGTTAATGGTTACTGTTCTAACCTAACCTAACCCAAATGATTCAATAACAGTAGATGACTTTGCAGCGAACACCTAGTTCTAACCGGCTAAAACTAGGTGTAGCCGCACTTCGGGTATTAGCCGTAACATATATATAAAGATAATATCTAGAATGGCAACATTCAGTAACGTCGGCAACGACTCAAGCGCCGAGCGCATGTTACGCAATCTGTGTGTGCAGCTGTCAGCTAACATAAGCATAACATAAGCTAACATATCCTATAGTATACAGGTATAAGGGCGGGTATAAAGCTCAGTCATATTAGTATAGATAACAACACTAATTTCTTAAGCAGTCTAAGCTGTTAAGAAATACATGAATGTATAATGTGTGTTTATGGAAATAATATAATATGTGTTTATGGAAAAACAACTTATATACCCACACATAAAGGTCAGTTAGCGCTACAACTTCAAACGATTTATGACTTTTCAATAGTAGATACTAATCATTCTGAAATAGACTTAATTTACACTTTCATACAGTGAACATTAATTTAAGTGAAAAAAACATCAATTGGAAACAAGGATTTGAACAAACTTTAAATTAATGTATTTACCTCAAGTTCTTAATCGCCTCTTTACTAAGAGCCGATGTATGATTATGTATGTAGAAAGTAGTGCTCGGCGCTATGGTGACCAAACACACCTTTCTCGTATTGATAGGATATGGTATATATGGTAAAAGTTAAAGTCTTGTATTATAAGGGAAATAACTATATTAAATCACTAACACTTAGTTACGAGAACTGGTATAAAAAGGTAAACTATATAACTAACTTATTGGTGAAATGTATGGTAAAATGGTATTGGTAATGGTTTTGATTCGTGGTGTCTCTAATGAGATCTGAACGCGAACTGGCCCACATTTAGGTGAACGAGCGAATGTTCATATTTGCGTTTGATGCGATTATGCATTTTCGCTGAGTGTTCGATTAACTCGAACATATTCCCAAGAGCGAGAAGAAATGCGGGATGATAGCTAAAGCTACATGATATGGTGTGTACAAAAAACATTAACCTACTTAACACATTCGTTTCTAGTAATCATAACTGGTAGGTATAAAACATTGATTAAGCATAGTAAACAAAAAGTCTACTTAAATAATTATACTTATTAAAAACATTAACGACGATTTAAATTTACACTGTTGAGTCTTCCACAGTAAAAGCAATATTTTGATTACCAGTGTTAGAATTTTTGTCCCGTTTGATCGCACTATAGTTCGCGCTAGGCCAGCGTTTGGCATAATTGTGTAAACGAAAACCGTCACTTTGGTTCTTAAGATCTCTGGCACTGAGCACTTCACTATATGATTCCTGTCTTCTGGTTGGTTTCGGTGTCAGCGGAGCCGCTGCTAACTCCTGTTGGCAGCGACTCTCGCTGCGGCGTCGAGGTCTCGGAGGTGGCGGGGTCACCGCGGTCTGCTGCCGGTGGGAT
Source organism: Tiliacea citrago (assembly GCA_963921375.1). NCBI lineage: Eukaryota > Metazoa > Arthropoda > Insecta > Lepidoptera > Noctuidae > Tiliacea > Tiliacea citrago. The sequence goes on from OY992802.1 coordinate 13,483,893, forward strand.
CCCTCGCCACGGTGCCCAGCGGCGGCTTTCTGACACAGGCGACATCGCCCGGTCCGCCACGACCAGATTGCGGCCACGCATAGGGCGATCGACATCAACACGTAACAAATTACATATTGGTGGATATCATGGGGTGATATATCGTCAATTTCTGAATCGCTTTTCTTCAGTTTTTCTATCGCCTCTCCCAGACTGGTCATGGGTATGGTTATGTTCCCGTCATCAGTCTGTTTTTCGTCAGGGATTTTGATGTTAATCAAATGATTAATCTGATCAAATTCAGGCATGTAAATGGTTGGTGAAATATTCATTTGGTTGGACTGATGTCGTATTGAATATAATGAGAAGTCCTTTCCTTTGATAACGCACTCTTGACCTATGCCAATGACCCCGGCTTGGCTCAGCTGACGAACTGCTACATGATCGCCGCATATTATTTTTATTGTATAGGTGTCACAACAAAAGTAAAAGTGCTGAAAAGTCAAATGTAATTCAAGCCAGACGTTAGCGCAGTTGGCTTTTTCTACTTTACATTTATTGGTTGTCGAGTTCTTGTCGCAAAAACTTTCGTCATTTTTCAGGTCTGTAATTGGTTTTAGCAGCTGACAGATGTAAGTTGGTCCATGGTGTAGACATGCCGTCAGTTCCTGTGTGGACATGCTAAAGAAGGAATCTTTCTTTAGGTTCACTGCCACATATTCGGAGACTGGTATTATTGTGGTCATGATGGTGTCTGTTTGGTGCGGTACTGGTATTATATTGTACAGATTGAAACTTTCTGTGGATATAAGTGGAAAAGTAACTTCGATTATGACATATTTTTGTGTCGCTCTGGCTTTGACTTTCAGTAGTTTGTAAAGATACTGAAGTTCAGTGTCTAAATTAGTGATTGGTGGTGTGAGTTCGTTTGGCATCTGGCCATATATGGTTTGGAGCTCACGTTTTAGTTGCGTTGGTGGCAGTTAATGTATACTAATTTGACCGTGGTAGATGTCTGTTAATGCATCGAGCAACGTGTCTTGAAGTCGCCTTAATCCTTGCAGCAAGCTGTTTCCAGACATCGCTGACAATGTGAAGTCATTGACGTATGAAATATTTTGTATTTCTCTTTGGAGAGTGCTTGCGTTGTCTTGCAATTCCATAAGCTTCCTGTTTATTAACTTGTGCTGTTTGTTTACAGTGATCTCCATTCTCTTCATAATGTTGAACTCTGCTTCAATTATGGAAGTTTGATTTTTCCATAAATTTGAAAGGTGTTTCTCATTGCGATGTATGGTTTCAATGTCCTTTTCATACTGGTCTGCGAAACGTGAGTCCAACACTCCGAATAAGTTATTCGCTAGATAGCCGATACCGTTGATAAGGCCTCGTCGGCGTCGACCCGTCTTCCATGTGGCGCGTCGCCGTCTAGCGTGGACATCAAAATGCTGTGTTAGCAAAAGTTCATTGTAGTATTCGAGTTCCTGGTAATCGTGTCGGGCTTGTTGCACGATCGTATTACAATGGCTTTGTGTTTCAATGGTTGCACATATTTTTTCTTGATAATTTGCAATTTTATTGTAGGTGTTTATGCCTGTCCAATAGGGTCCCATGTCGTAGTACATAACTAATGTCCATTTATCTCTGATTAATTGTACTTTTGAAATAGGGTCAAAATAAAGCGTCTGGTTGCTTGGAAATGTTTTGACGTTGTCTAAACCGTAAGATGGATAAATCAACATGAAAAAACTCAGTAAAACTGCTGCTACAGTTGCGGTTTTTGATCTCGGTTTTCTTTTCCTTTCGGTTAATTTGGTTGTTGGTTTTATATCTGGTTTTGATATCGTTGTGTTATTCTGGTTTACGGGCAAAACGGAGAGTTTCACAATAGGGCGTTTCATGACCCCATTTTTTGTTTTTAGTGAAACCGCTCTGGTTAAACCATCGTTTCCTGGATGTGTGTCAACCACACGTCCAAGAGCCCATTTTCCTGGAGGTAGATTCTCATCATGAATCACCACTAGATCTCCAATTCTGATGTTTTTCTGTGGTTCCATCCATTTACTTCTTGATGAGAGTTGTACCAAGTACTCAGTCTTCCATCGTTTCCAAAGATCTTGGAATAATTTGTTGGTTAGATGCCATCTGGTTCTAGCATCTTGCTCTGTTTCTATTATAGTTGTTCCTGGTCTTCCTGATAAGAAATGAGCTGGTGTTAGGAAGTTTACATCATCAGGATCCTCGGATATCGCGCAAAGAGGTCGAGAGTTGAGGCACGCTTCTAGCCTAGCTAACAATGTGGTGTACTCCTCGAAGGTTAGTCTTTGTTGACCGATGACCCTCTTGAGATGATGTTTTAGACTGCGTACTGCTCGCTCCCACAGACCGCCGGCATTAGGCCAGCTAGGTACGTTAAAGTGCCATTCTATACCCATCTCCGTTATCTCGGTCCTAAAAGTTTCACTGAATACTTCTTGAAGCTGGTTAAATTCTTCCTGTATCATCCTGTTTGCTCCCACAAAGTTAGTGCCGTTGTCACTGTACATATGTCGTGGTGTCCCTTTTCTGGCTGCCATTCTGGTTAAAGCTGCCAAAAAGGCGGAGCTGCTCAGGTCTGACACAAGTTCTAGGTGAACTGCTTTCGTGACCATGCATACAAAAACTGCTATGTACCCCTTAGTGGTCTTGATTCCTCGTCCTTTGTTAGCTTTGACCTCTACGAAACCTGTGTAATCTATGCCGCAGTGATAAAACGTATGTTCTGGATTCACTCTTGGTTCTGGTAAATCTCCCATGAGCTGGTACTGCCGTACGGGATTCTGTTTTCTGCATATGACACATTGTCTTATAAACTTTTTAGTTGCCATATATCCGCCGATAATCCATAACTGTTGTCTAAGGTTTGCTAACGTTAGACGTGCTCCGCCGTGGAAAGTCAATTTATGCGCTTGATTGATGAATAATGTGGTTAGCATATGGTCGTGAGGTAAGATGATGGGATGTTTCATCTCAAGACTCATGTGGGCGTTTTCCAATCTCCCGCCCACACGTAAAATCCCATGTTCATCTTTGGTTGGATTCAAACTCAAAATCTTGCTTTTAGAGTGCACTCTTCCGTGTTTCTTTATATAATCTAGGTCGCTTGCAAATTCTACCTGCTGAATGTTTTTGATTATCAGCAGTTTAGCGCGACGAAGCTCGTGTAATTCGAGGTAGGGTCGGCGGACTTGTTTATTCAAGGTAGCTAATCGTAGTATCCACGCAAAAATACGTATGATTTTTGTAATGGAGCTGTATTTATATAATAAATGGTTAATAATATCGGTAGTCAGCGATTCTCTTGGTTGTCCAATGACTACCGCATTGGTTTGTTTTAAAATAGACGGCTTTAGTTCTAAACTCGTCTCATAAATGGTTTGGTGGTTTTCTTGGTTTGTGTGTGACGGCAGCCATGACGGCCCTTGCCACCATAACTTGTGGTCTTTGAGTTGCTTGACATTCAAACCACGACTTGCACAGTCAGCTGGATTATCTGTCGTCTTCACATATTGCCAATGTTTTGATGGTATGGTTTTGGTGATGGTTGTTACCCGATTTGCTACGAATGGTTTCCATCGGGCTGGATCTCCTTGTATCCATCCTAGTACTGCAGTTGAATCGGTCCAACAGTAGACATCTGTAGGGTAATCTGATAAGCAACTTTGAACTTTTTGCATTAGCTGAGCTAACAGGTGAGCGCCCATTAACTCTAGTCTCGGTATAGATAAGACTTTGCTTATGGGTGCCAACCTAGCCTTCCCCGCAACTAATGTAATGGTTGTCCCTTCTTTCTTTACTACCTTGCAGTAAATCACACACGCGTATGCCTTGTTTGAGGCGTCGCAGAATCCGTACAATTCTATGTTTTGGTTTTCTCCCATTCCTAGCCATCTGTTGACTTCCATACTGTTTATGTCTCTAAATTCTTGTTTTAATTTCGTCCATTCGGAGTTCATTGCCTCTGGTAGACGGTCATCCCATTTTAAGTTAGACAACCAGACATTTTGGAACAGCAGTTTCATGGTAGTGCTCAGGGGGGTTAACCACCCTAATGGGTCGAACAACTTGGAAATGTCCGACAGTAGAGCTCTTTTGGTAATTATTGCTGGTAATTCGGGTTCTATTTTTGAGTTGAAAGTAAAATTATCTTTCTGTTGGTTCCAACAGAGACCCAATGTTTTGATAGAATCGTTTTGCTTGAACTCGTATGTTGACTGGTCACATTGCCCTCTCTCTAATTCAGTTAATAGCTCTGGTTTGTTCGAGGTCCATTTTCTAAGATTAAATCCTCCCAACCGGCATAATTTTATGAGATCGGATTTCAGCTTGTTTGCTGCTTCAATTGAATGACGCCCTCCGCAAAAGTCATCCATATAGAAGCTGCCTTCCAATTCTTTTGCTGCATCAGGAAATTTCTGCCTTTCATCTGACGCCAATTGTTTCAAGCACATCATCGCTAGGAATCCTGCTGGTTTGGTTCCGTATGTAAGCGTGACGAGTTGAAATGATTGTATAGGTTGGTTATTTGATTCTCGCCATATTACCTTTTGGTAAGCTTGATCTTCTTGGTGTACTCGAATCATTCTGTACATCTTCTCGATGTCGGAAGTATATACAAATTGAAATTGTCTCCATTTTAGGATAAGCTCTTGAAGATCCTTTTGTATATTTGGGCCCCTGTACATGACGTCATTGAGACTGTACCCTGATGATGACTTTGCTGAGGCGTTAAAAACTACCCTCAGTTTGGTTGTGGTAGATTCAGCCCGAATGACTGCATGGTGTGGTAAGTAGCATTCGGTCGCTTGGTTAATGTTGCATGGTATCATGTGGTGTAATGTGAAATATTCGTCCATGAATTTTTTGTAATCTGCTTTCAATTCGCTGTTTCTCTCAAATTTCTTCTCTAAGTTTCTAAATTGAGCTAATGCTTGTGGTTTAGTTGCACCCAACTTATCTTTATGTTCCGGCTTAAGTGGTAGTCGAACTTCGTACCTTCCGTCCTCAAGCCTCTTAGTGGTTTTGAGAAAAAATTGTAAGCACTCATGGTCATCGTTGGACATCTCTATTTTCTGGTTTATGTCTTCATTTTCCCAATATTTCAGTAGATCTTCTGTGTTGTTGAGAACTACGTTGCATTGGTAGTGTGGTCTCATAGATCCACAGAGTAGCCATCCTAGTTGCGTCTGTTGAGCGATTGGTTGTTTGTCCTTATCTCCTCTCAAGATTCCTCCTAACATTATCTTGCTGTAAACTTCTGCACCTAGAAGCATGTCTACGGGTCTGCTTATATGAAACTCTGGATCGGCCAATTGTAGCCCTTGGATATGGTTCCACGTTGTTGGTTTGGTAAACGTGTTATTTGGCAGTCGTTTGATCAAATTATTCATAACAATAACGTTCGTGTTACAAGTAAATTCACTATTTGCAGACTGTAGTGTCACCTGTAACATTCCCTTCGCATTATTTTCTCTTTCACCGACACCGAAAATTTGACCTTTGAAATGAGCCCTCTTCAATCCTAAGACCTGGGCTGCGTTTTCATTGATTAACGACAGTTGAGAACCCTGGTCAACTAAAGCTCTCATCTTGTGCTGAGTTCCATCAGCTCCCTTTACTTTTATGATAGCGGTGGCTAAAAGTATTTCAGACATGTCATCCCATGACACGTGAGATGACCTTGATGCGCTCTTTTTGGTTGCAACAGAATTGGTAGTTTCTCCCGCTGACGCAGTTGGACTTTGTCTTGTCAATGTATCGTGAAGTAACGTGTTATGTGTGGCTAAGCATTTACGACATCGTTTGTTCGATTGACATGGTTTGTTATTATGACTGCATAGACAGTTTTGGCAGTAATTTAATTGCTCAATTTTGTTTACCTTTTGCTCGTGCGTCATTTGTAAAAAATCAGGACAACGCCACAATCCGTGTTCGGAATTGCACAATGCACAGGTTATCGACCGTGACACATGTAACGCATTCATATTAGACTTCGAATTATCTTTGTTGTCTGATTGATGATTATTTCGGTGAAAACTTTTCTTCTGGTTTTGGTAGTAGTTGCCGTTTCTCGATGGTTGTTGCGGCGTAGTCTTTTGGTTAGCTGGTTCTTGCTTGCGACGAGATGCTTCTAGCGCTGTAAATTTCGTCTCTAAGAATTCCAGGAATTCCTGTAGATCGGGTAGCTCTCGAGGATTCTTGACCGATTCTATGTATTCGGTGAAGGTATTGTTATCAAGCTTTTGCGCTAGTAGGTGCACTAAAAGTGGATCCCAAGTTGCTATATCCACTCCCAGATTCTGAATGGCATGTAACGTCTCCTTGGTTAAGTCATGCAGTTTCTTGATCATGGCCAGCGATTGCTGTTGTATGTTGGGAAGTCCCAGTAGAATGTTAATATGGGACGTGAAAATCAATTTCTTGTTACCATACCTGTGGCTTAAAATCTCCCAACATACCTGATAATTGTCAGAGCTAATCTGTAAATGGTGAATCAGACGCTCGGCTTCTCCAGCCACCTTACTCTTCAGAAACTGCATTTTTTGCGCATTAGACATGGACGGGCTTTTATCGATCGCTTCGCTAAACAAGTCTTTGAACGGAATCCACTGGTTGTAAGTCCCGTTGAACACGGGGCTGTCCATCTTTGGAGCTGACTTTTCACGGTGCTTCACTGCCCACATCTTTTTGTTGATTTCGTTTGTCAACTCACTGTACTTTTCCTCGTGCTTGCAGAATTCTATTTGGTACGTAATATCGTCGCCTCCATCCTCACCTTCAATTTCCCAATGAAGTTTGTCAATCTGACCCCATCGGCTATCTAGTGATTTTAGAGCGTTCTCGAATTGCCATTGATTCTCGAACTTATCAACTTGTATATTACTCACAGTTCTCATAAACGCTTTGAAATTAATGTGCTGCTTCTTCACTAACCCGTTCAGCTTGCTGGACTCTCTCTCTGTATAGAGAAAATTCTCTCGCTGGGAGGGCTCCTCATAGCGAGACGACGTACCTGGTTGTGGCTGCGTCGCGTCATCTTCCGGCTGTCGATTGTCAGCGCTTAGTGGTTGCCTAGCCCGGATACCTGGTAATGGTTGTAGTACCTCTTCCTCTTTTGTTCTAGGGGGGCTTTCTTGCTGCAGCTGCGTTGTGCCTAACTGCTCCATGGTTTTAACTATAATTTCCTTAATTTTAAAATAAACTTCCTGGGCTGTATCGAAACAACCCTTTTTGAAGTAAATGTGGTCAAAATTCGCATACTGACACATTTTCTTATGGTTTTCTTGGTAATCGCGCCAGTATGCTTCCAACATATTAGCCTTGCGTTTGTAATTATCGATGGTCTTCCTCTCGGATCCATCCTTCTTTACGTTGGTTAAAAATTTGTTCAGGATTTCATAGAGCTCCGTTTGGCTGATGAACAGAGAATCTGAATCCATATTTGGTTGATTTGTTAATTTTTGATAATGGTTATTATAAATAAATGGTTCGATCTGACCTTATTGCTCCAATCGCCTCTGCGATCTTCTGGTTCGCGGGGCGCTGTTCCACTTGGTAGGTACTGGTAATTAAATGCTCGAAGGACCATGTAGAAAGTAGTGCTCGGCGCTATGGTGACCAAACACACCTTTCTCGTATTGATAGGATATGGTATATATGGTAAAAGTTAAAGTCTTGTATTATAAGGGAAATAACTATATTAAATCACTAACACTTAGTTACGAGAACTGGTATAAAAAGGTAAACTATATAACTAACTTATTGGTGAAATGTATGGTAAAATGGTATTGGTAATGGTTTTGATTCGTGGTGTCTCTAATGAGATCTGAACGCGAACTGGCCCACATTTAGGTGAACGAGCGAATGTGCATATTTGCGTTTGATGCAATTATGCATTTTCGCTGAGTGTTCGATTAACTCGAACAATGTAGTTCATGCATCACTGGCTTAAAACAATCATAATACCAACTCTTGTAACACAGGGCTTGTAATTGTCACAATTAAAGATGGTTGGAGGACCCTCCTCAAGTCTCAGGGGCATCATGTAATATTCTACGCAACCAAATTAATCAGACAAGGAAACAGGAAAATAGTAAAGGAATTCTATGACCATCATTCCACCATTCTATGATCCAAGGTTATACGTAGAAAAAAGTGTTAATTTTCTCGTTTACAACAGAACTTATTTTTCATCTGTAATTTTTTCCGAAGAGTACCTACCTTCCTACTCATATTCTAGGCTTATGCACTTAAGAGTAGATAATACCTCAGTGCCATCTCACTTTACCTCGGTCGCACATCACTGCTCGCAGCCACGCGAGCAAACGAGACTGAGTGGCGTGCTGGGCGGCAAAGAGAAGGCTCCAAGGTGCCGATAGTTTAGGAATTTTATTTTACGGTGAAAATAATGGTAATTAAAAAAAAAACAAAAACATAGAATCCGCTTTATATTTAGTTCAGTTATTATGCAAAGTTTCATGATCTAATTTTTAGGGTTCCGTACCCAAAGGGTAAAACGGGAACCCTATTACTAAGGCTCCGCCATCTGTCTGTCTGCCTGTCTGTCGGTCTGTCTGTCTGTCTGTCCGTCTGTCTGTCTGTCCGTCCGTCACCAGGCTGTATCTCATGAACCGTGATAGTTAGACAGTTGAAATTTTCCGTTGCCGCTATAACAACAAATACTAAAAAACAGAATAAAATAAATATTTAAGGGGGCTCCCATACAACAAACGTGATTTTTTTGCTCGTTTTTGCTCGATATTGACAACGGCAACAGGTAGACGCTTGAAATATTCACAAAATATTTATTTATATATTCACTTCAAAAATAAATTCAAAATAAAATCAAATATTTTCTCCCATACAACAAACGTGATTTTTTTGCCGTTTTTATAGATAATGGTACGGAACCCTTCGTGCGCGAGTCCGACTCGCACTTGGCCGGTTTTTTTGTATTTTTTAATAATAATAAAAAAAAACATTTATTTCAGGCTACAATGGCCCATAGACATATACCTTACAAACTAACATAATTATAAAAAGTGTAAAAAAAAAAACTCGTGTTAATAAATATAGTTTAAAACTATGTTAGTCGCACTTCACTAGCTTGTCCATGTGCTATCCTGTGGCATTTGTCCGCGGAAGCGATTGAACACCACGTCCTGCGGCCAAAAGTCTTCCTCCATGACGACGGACAGAAAACAATTCGGTACTCGCACCACGAACGCCTTGAAGTTGACGTTGCGGTTTTTTTTTTTTTTTGGGTGGGAAATTATCAAATAACTTCTCCCGCTCTGGGTGGAGCGGGAGGGAGTGTCAGACTTTTACTGACTAAAACCCACCGTGTTCCTTCAGATGCCTGTGTGCCAGGGCCACGATATCCCTTTCGGACAGGCTCGTAACCCTGGCAGAGCGACTCCAGTAACTGCATTCACCGGCGCAGGCGCAGTACTGCGCCATTTTTTGAATACTTACGGTTTATTGGTCGGTTTGGAGGTAGCTTTGTAATTTTTTTCCGTCGTAAACTTTAATGGAATCGTATAGTCGCCAAACATAGTACTTAACATTAATCCTCAACTAGATTATATATTTATTTCAAAATGAATGCTGCAGTATTTTGATATAATGGATGATCATGCTGAGCAATTTGGGGTATCGTAGGAGTAGACTCTTAAAGAGTTTCCCAGCCCAAAATAAGTGTGTATAGTAGCTTAAAAAAAATGATGTGATGGGCTTATGTAAATAAGGACCTCTGGCTTTCAGACTTCTTAACATCATTCCTGTGTAAATACTTTTAGGCAAGTTTGCAAAAATATTCACTTCAATTTAGTTATTCTTTGGCTGTACACAATGGTCTACTTTGGCATAATATTATGAGTAGCTGAAAATCTATTGAGTCGCAAAATATTTAAGAAAAATAACACAAAATTATCGGTGTGTGGATTCGTAAAATAGGCTTAACAATAACAATGATAGGGTGCAATGCTGCATTTTAGCCTATGTCATGTCCCACCACTGCGTAAAGGCTTTTGGCTTCCATACCTCTCTATTTTGTGCGATATCTGGCCATGTTTCCCCGCAAACATGATTAGAATACTGCATCATAATCAACCTATAATGATCCCACTGCTGGGAGACAGGCCTCCTCTCTTCGACAGGGCACGGGCTGTAATCTACCACGCGGGCCCAGTGCAGGTCGGTAGATGTCACATGTCTTCGATTTTTTTGTTCTAGGACATGCCGGTTTTCTCACGATGTGTTCCTTCACAGACTTTTTTCAGTTTATTTATTTAAACTTTTCGCACACAATAAGATACAAAGGCGGACTTAATGCCTTAGACATTTTCTACCAGTCAACCAAGAGTAGTGAAGATATAAGATAACAGGTGCTTTGATTGAGAGGATATAATAATAAAAAAAAGATATTAAGGAGATAACATAATGAATTATAAATAAAACTTGCCCTAAACTTTGCCCTTGAAGAAGCGTTGACCCATAGCAAATATTCACTATAACACACGAGAACATCAAACCATTACTCCTTGAAACACACAATGTATCTAATAAAAACGCACACGAAACAAGCAGAAATAAATCTTAGTAGAAATGCAATAACACCCAATTCCAAAATAAATAGGTACAGAAGGTCAGCTCCATACTTCGAGTGAACACAGTAACACACACATACGCGTACCTATGTAGGCCCTAGGGCGATCTCAAAAGACTGGTTAATTTTACTTTTTTTTTTTTTTTGTCAGTTTTGTGAAGAGCGAATATATAAAAACTTATCTTATCTTACATTAAAAATAAGTAGCGAGTTAAGTCCCTTGACGTCCATACATGACACTTCGCAACGAAAACCTGTCACTTTTCGACTGACGCTTGGACACGTAGAGAATACTCTGCCTATGCTTGGACACTATAGCGCCACGAGGTTATTTTGGCGAGTGGCCAAAATCGGAACTAACGCCGCCATCTTGTTTTTTTAATATATTTCAAGTGACATTTCACAAAACAAATGTAAAATTTTTACCAACAGCGCCAACGACTTCTTTGCGGGAAAGTGAAGCATCATACTTAGAAGTTTTGTTTTATTTTCTAAAATTGTGTTTAGCCGAATATTAATGTGTAATAAATGCTGGATTATTAACCATTAAGTGTTCGTGAACGTGCAATAGTGTAGGCAAATGAAACAAAATAGTGCAACATCACTTCCAGTTTCCTCAACAAATCCGCATGAGGTCTCAGTAAAATGCCATGTCTTTACCGAAACTCAAGAGGAGCGGGCGGGCCCCACATCATCTATCATGCATTGTATATAATTAGTTTCATAATTATTTAAACAGTATGAAAAATTACAATGTGAAAAAAAAAACTTTAATTTCGGAAGTTAGTGGCAAAAGACCAAAATGCAGATCCAAAATTAAAGTTTTTTACTTTTTAATGGGTCAGTTTGTAATTTATCTAAGTTAGAATAGTCTAATGTCAACTGCTTATCACCTTTTACAAAATATTGCTTTTTCCGATGCAGGGGCGTTAATTCTTGAGGAGTTCTATCGTTATGGGTGTGCGTATAAAATTTGAGGATTTTTATCTCGATTTCCATGGGATATCCCCTCATCAGATTCTGACTTGGTGACAATAGGGCCACCTCGAGAGCATACCCTTTCAAAGGAAAACAGAATCGGTCCACAATTGACGGAGAAGTCGAAGAACCTATTTTATATTAAAAAAACTTCTTACAGATGAACATAATTATAACCTCTTCCTTTTTGGAAGTCGGTTAACAAATGTAAATTAGCCAAAAATGAATGCCAGTCACGTGCGTTTTCGCTCGTTGTATAGAGCCGACCTTCTGTACCCACTTATTCTGTGACCTAACTGCGGGCACTAGATCTCATTGGAGAAACATTTTTACGACTGCACGAGTTTTCGGGCAAAATTGTTATCTCGTATTTACGGTGTGAATTGTACGGTTAGTGGAGATTCGTTTTATGATGCCCATGATGCTTGAAATGCCCAGTGGATGGAAAAAAGGGGAGTTTTATGGGCAAACACTTTCGGCCTGCAGATGGCTCGCGACTTCGCGAGGTTTTATTATGGGAATCGTAAATTCCAGTGGGCACTGAAGTTTATTTCTTGATTTGTTGTTGATTTAAAGAGCGCGTATAAATAATTTTGTAGTCTGAAAATAATTTAGATTGTCGTACTTTAAAAAAGGGTTCCGTAATTGAGATGATTTGATCCCAAGAACAAACGTAACATTGTAGTTGAAAAACATATTCTTCCATACATTCCAACCGCAAATGTAAGTTTGTACGCACAATTTCAAAAGATTTACCATGTTATTTTAACACCTGAAACTTCTTATAGGTTTTCCTGTAATAAGTAAAGATCGATTTTCTGTATTTTTTTCAAAATATTAGGCTTCTTAGTTTAGGAGATAATGGGGGGGGGCAATTTTCGTTTATTTCCTTGAATAACTTTAAAACTATTTATTTTAAAATGATAAAAAATAATATTTAGCTCACAAGTCCTTTCATTCAATATGTAACACGGTAGAGTTTGCAAAACATTTATTTTTAATTTTCTAATTTCACCCCGAAAAGTGACCCTCATATTAAAAAATCATTTACTTACGTTACATGTCCGTGTCACAGTATCAAATTTCAACTTAATCGGTCCAGTAGATTCGGAGCAAATCCCCTGTGACAGACGGAGAGACACACGAGTGATCCTATAAGGGTTCTGTTTTTTCCTTTTGAAGTACGGAACCCTAAAAATCCTTACTAAAAGTACCTTCAATATTTCATTCTTTGTCCTGTTTTTGCGATTTTATAATAAACCTAGCGCCAACACAATTAAGTACAGTCGTGGTGTAAAAATATTTATCAGTTTTTTTTTTTTTTTTTTGGTTCTGTTGAATCGCACTGTGTGCATTACAGTCTAAGATGTTAGGTAGCACTTTAACATCCATCGATTTAAGGGTGTGGAGTGGGGGGGAGGGATGGGTGGAAGTGTAGAATGAAATATGCATAAAAAGTATCTACATCACTAAATATACGTATTATATTTATTTCATCATTAATATGAAGTAAAACCTTTTAGTGCGTTGAACTTGCGTAAAACGAAACGTTCAATGGCGAGACAAAGTGTGAAAAGTGACAAAATATTGCAAAATTTCTACGATATTTTTTTTCTCGTTAACCATTTATCTCCGCAACTTAAAACTTTACGTGGTGGCTTATAATAATATGATCTTTCCGTAAAAAAAGTACTTACTTACTCAAATGCTATATCTAGGCACTTATTAGTTTTTAATTTAATTTAATATTTATTAGTTTATAAGATAATTTTGGACTTGGATATCCGATCGTGTTAATTGCTTAAAAATGAATAATTAATTAAAACTTAATTTGATTTAAAGTGCAGATTCAAATTTACTGTGAACCTGTGTTTGTTTTCCGTCAAAATATTCACGTGCCAGCAAAAAATGGACCTGACGTAAAAAAAAAATACGGTAAGTGTTTGTTTTTGAGATTAGAATTTAAAAAAATAGATATGAGGACACAGTGATCATTAGTCAAGCTGATAATCATGATTTACCTGTTGTAAAATATTCCATTAATTATACTTATAGAATTTTGTTTGTATATTATCCATTCGAAAATGGCGACAATTTGCTAAACAGCCTAAACGATATTGGGAGAGTGTTATAGTCTGAGTAGCTGTACTAAGTAAGTTAAGGACTATATCTTTTAATCAGCTTTAAAATAGAATATTTGTGTTACTTAGGCTGTATATTAGTTCTCTATACATAACTTATAATGGTCTTTAGAGTTACTTAAAAGAAATAAAAAACCCTCAGCTCAAGGTGACTTTGATCTCTTCCTCACATTATCAATAATTAAAAATGTTGATGATTGATTGATGAAATTGTGATTAGACAGTTAGGTCTCCCACTGTACACACGCCTAATGTTTATTAAATCGTACAATACAGAGTAGAGAAGTACGTTCACGGTGTTTGTTTGCCACTAATTTCTGTCATACCAACTCAGGCGCACGCTCACCGCTGCACCGATTGGTCGACACTTATAATAAAAAGTTTGGATCTATTGATATTATATTTCTGAACAAGATTAGGTTCAAAAATCAAGTTATTTCCTCTTTAAAGGAACAGCCATAAGTTTCGATGTTACTTAATTTTGTTTCCTATACCTCATATATTTATGTAGCTTTAAGTTAGTTTTTTGCATGCCGATTTTATCTGATTCCAAGCCTTTACATTTGTCCCTAGTATTAAGACGCAGATATTATTAGTTTTTTTTTTCTCACTTTATTTTATGCTCTCAGAGATATACATTTTAAAAAACAAACCGAGTAATAATTATAACCTTGTAATGAGTATCTTTAAGTTTGCCCTTATTGTTATTATTAACAGTACCTATGCTAATTATTTTATATGGTAATCGGTGGATAACGTCGTGAGTAGTGTATTTGTTAATTCTATTAGTTTAGTACTCCTATCATGTGTAATATTTAATATACTGCTGTTTGTTGTCCCTAATAAAAAAAAAAAAAAAAAAAAAAATGTAGACAGTTAAAAAAAGTAGAAAAATTGTTTCAATTTAATTTAAACTGCAATATCACTGTTCGATTTACTCGCAATCGATGGGAAAAGCAAAGTTTATTACTCGTTCTTAGAACACATTCTTTAATGTATGCTCCTTGCCTACGGCTCGGGCGGATTAATTTCGTGGATGGATAGGTGACTTGTTTTATATACTTGTTATAGAATCTACTATTTGTAGATTTTGCAAATACCATTGTACAGAAACAACTATCAAGTGATACTATAATAACACTTAGCTGTAATAAGTAAGCGATCACATGCAAAATACAGCCTGTATACAGCTTTAACGTTATAACCAGATTGAAGTGTCACAAAATACTTAAAGTTGCATAGTACAGTTTTAATATTCTGTTTAAGCATCTAAGATATGATATGATTATGGATGTTACATGTCTTCGAATTTTAAGTTCTAGGTCATGCTGGTTACGTCACGATGTTTTCCTACACCGTTTTGAGAGAAATAGTGATGTAATAATTTACACAAAGTAAAGCGTCTGTCTGGGTTAGAAAACACGACCTAACTTTGTTTAAAAACTGAAAACAATATTATTTTTAATTAAAAAAATATCCACGACATATTTCACCCACGCATTATTGCTGCCAAAAAAAGACAATAAAAACATTAAACATATCAACATCAAGCAAAATAAATGAAGAGCCAAAACCATACCAAAACCTTAACATTCCTCGAGGTATAACGTCTAGACTCGATATTTATAAGCACGAGCAAAATCTCTCTGTAAGTGCCGCGAGCCTCACAAAGGGAAACCTAAAAAATTGTTATCCTGTACCGTTTTCCGATCGTCAGATACACAAAGGGTGTCAGAGCGAGCACAACTGGTAACGTCAGGGGTTATGTACTAAGGCTGGCTTTTAACCTCTCAACAAAATAGTTCCTTTAAATGTTTTTCAAATCATATGGGTGTTTTAATAGAGGTTTTCTCACGCTTGATAGTAGGTTCTTAAGTACTTACGTCCGGCGCACCCTAAACAGCCAGCCCCATTAACAAACTTATAATACCAGCTGTGGTATTAAGCTACACTAAACCACATCTTTTATATATTTACCATTTAAAGAGCTGCTGTGTCCAACAATTCTTGTTTTATTTCGGTTCCGAAATATATGTTTTCAATCTTTTTTTATACGTCCATGGTTTTCAAGTACTTATGAAATCGTAGGACTCTCCCTTAATTCACATTTTACATATTTTTGAACACTGTTTCACTATTTTTGCATCCAAAGCTGTATTTTATTTATATTATTAATTTAATTTAATTTTTTATATTATCTACAATTTTTTTTATTCTTTGACATTTTCTTCAGAAATCGTCATTTGTCAGTTTTCTAAAACAAACATGATAAAACTGCCCTGTTTATCAAAACTTACAAGTCTACACAGGTCTACACGTTCGCAAGTTACACTAAACAAGGTTTTACAAGTTCGTGTAAATTACGTTTATCAAAGAAAATAAATAGAGTTAGTAAAATTGAACGCTTGTAGATTCTATTTGTAAGTTTTAAAATCAAAAAGGTATGTCGAGCCTTCAAAACTGACCAAAGAAAAAAACCTATGTCTCAGGACAATACAATAAAACGCGGCTGTATTCAGGATAACTCAAACCAAATTTTATTAATTAGGACAAACACTATAATTTTAAATGAGGATGGTACTCAAACGGAGGTAATATAGTGTAATACTTTTACGATTTCCTAGTTGTATACTTTAGTAATTTGTTGTCATGACTTTTTGTCGATACCCCACGAAACATCACATCTGCGGAGTTTCGCTAGCTACTTTAATTTGACCCTGTAGTTTACTTTTAAATTTAATCTAATTAATATTAAATTTCGCTGATTTCTGAAATAACTGATTATTATTTCGTTATTATTATAATCTTGGGCGCTTCATTATCAGAATCAGAGTTGTTTTCGTCATGGGACGTTAATCTCGTCTTCGTCTTCGTTTTCCCTAATAAAATTACACAAGGTCACGCAGCAATTAAAAACATCGCAAGTAAATCTGGGATGAACCCATAAATAATTTAAACACGGATACTTTTCTTTCAGTATTCCAATAACATTTTCAATAACTCGCCGAGTCGATTTATGAGCATTCATAAATCTGATGTTTGCTTGATCTGGGTACGCAGAGTCACCAAGGACAGTCCCTTGTGAAGAATACGCTTCAAACATTACTGGATACTGATATCTGCAACAACAATATGGACTGCATTGCATACACTGTCTTTGGAACACCATGCATGTCAGAAACAGCATGGTATTGAACTCCGGTTCCCAACCAATGAAGAGCAATTTGTAATATTAATTTGGTTGACAGATCGTTGTTCCTGTTTGAATTTCTTTCTAAATGCTACCCAAAATTTTAATTAAATTTTCCGATTTTTCAGCTTTAAGTCGAAATCTTTCGTTAAATTCATAGGTCATCTTATCACCGTAAGTAGTCAATTCTTCTTTTATATGCGAATAGAAGTTTTCCCAACTTATTAAATCAAATACCTGCAGACATTAGAGACTCAATGAATAGTGAAGGGTACAATGCGATTCAACTAAGAATAGGAACGTCAATGACCTCGATCTGTCAACTGAAACTTGAAATATACGGCTTACATAGATTTTTTTTTTTGTTAACCGTTGTTATCTGTTTCTGTAATTTGCTTTTGTTATATCTCATTGACTTTGCTACACAATGAGTAAACGAGGTGCTGTTTATCTCAATATGTCGCAATGTCTATTCTTAGTTGAATCGCATTGTAAGCTGAAAGAACATTACATCGAATCAATTATAACTTAACTGTTAATAGCACGTTGATCAAATCTCAGGCCATGGCATGCTAAGACAGCCCCCAGAAGTCTAATTGTGTGCTTTGTTTAAGTGTAAGGAACTCGTTATTTATAAAATTAATGAATTTAAAAAAAGTATAAAAATATACTTGTGAAATAAATAACGACACTTGTAAGTTTGTAACCCGTAATTTACTTAATAGACACATATTTATAATAATGTTTTTTTTTACAAGAATTTTTTTTTGTAATACAAAAGGCTTGTAAGTTTTGATAAACAGGGCACAGGTCTACACTGTAAATTAGTGTGATTAGGCTAGGTTCTCATTGTAAACCGTTTTATTGGTTCTGGCCGACAATCAAACATGAAGTAATTTCAATTATGTTTGAATTGTTTAACACATACTTTAAGAATGTTGGACAGAAACTTTATAGGCGGCCGTCAGTCCTGGCAAATTGTCAGTCTACCTCAGTTTACGGCAGTTTGTTATAAGATCATGTGTATTAACTGAATCTACTAAATACAATAATTTTTAAAACTAAGCATGTGTGAATTCTGTGATCTCCGTTGCCTCCGGCCCTCTCGTCTACGTCTGTGGGAGTCCTCTGACGTCGGGGGCACTCTAGCCGCGTGACGTAAAATGCCGCAGCCATCCACAAGACACTCCTTAACTGCTGAGCATGAGGAACTGCAAAGTGCCTCCGCTGTCTTTTATATCGGCGTGACGCAAGACAATGCCGCCCTCTTCTCTGCCCACTCCTAAGTGGACATAGAAGCCTTCTGACGTCAAGGCATTACACACGCGTGGTGTAAGACACCAACACGGCCCTCCTGCTAATGTGAAGTGGTAGAAAACGCTATAACGCAACCTCTTGTTTAAGAAAATTCTAAAAAACTTTTCGCCCTCCGGACAGGGATGTTGACAAACTCCTGCTGATCCTGTTCGACGCGAAACACTGCTGCCCCGTCCTCGTCCTGCTCCACTACTGCCTGCCGATCCTGCCTCCTGCCAGCCGAGCGACCCGATCTGCGAGAAATTGAAGCCGACTTGGAACTCCTCTACTCACACTTACTTTTTATATTTTGTTATCTACTTTTATTTTAAATGTGACTTACAACTAACCCTCCGGCTAATCGTAACTTTTACACAGCCTATTATTGTCCGACTGCAGGGTAAAGGCCTAACAAACTTGCTGATTGGCTAATCTTTTGAGGACTGACTGCTCGAACTATTCTCTTATATTAATACGGGACGGCCTGGGATTTCCATAAAATAACCTTCCTATATAGATATTATCATAAGCTTACGAAAATACAGGGTGGAATTTTGTAATGCCACCTGGAGGGAAAGTACTCTTAATACTGCAGATAGAAAATTTTACTCAAAGAAAACATTCTTTTATTTTTGAATAGAAAGCAAACTGCATTCAAAGATTTTCGAAAATTCTCTTCTCTACCCGGGAATCGAACCGGCTAAAATCTGAAAAAATTATACCCTGTACTTTTATTGCATCGATCGTTAGGGTCAATTATAAGGATGAAATCTCTCTAACAAACATGATAAATTAAATGAAAGGAAAACCAGGAAATCTGAAGTAAAAAATTCAATGAGTCAAGTTAAAGCTCTTTAACTAACATCCATCTTTTGTAATGCAGACTCCTTTGCGACATACTCGTAGCTGCTCTGCGTGTATGAGGTAATTTAAATATGGAATGTTAGATTAAAGGTGAACGGCAGGCTTGTATGGAAACTTCGTACCGCTAATAAAATTTCGTGTTTTGGGATATTTTTTGTTTTAATTGGTAGTTAATAAGATAGACAAGCCCTTTTTAAATTCTTAGATTTTTAGAAGTTGGGACGTAAAAGTTATAACGAGTTTTATTTTTTAAGGTTATGTACAAGTATACCAATGTAGATTGTTACTTAAAGGTACATAAACATTGTTTTGGTGATAAAGTAAATGTTCTAGATTGCTTGTCGCTATCTTTGTAGTGTTCTATTTACTATTAAGTAGGTAGATTGAGATGAGAATTGTACCTACTCAGTGAGGGGTGTATTAGGAGATATCTATGTCCAGTTGCGTACTGCAACAGTTTGATAATGATGAAGTTAATTCGCTAAATTGCTCAGATGCAATCACAAACCACAATCCAAAACAACAGCAAAGAACTGAACCACTGAACTGAAAGACAGTAACAGAACAGTAATACAGATTTTCTTTACCTGTCAATAAATAACTGCCATATGAACAAAAATAATATTGATGACGAAAATCATTCCTATCATTATATTGTTAACTATTATGATTTTATGTAACAATCACGCATTCTTAGGTATAATATATTAGTGTTTAATTATACATTCTGTTTCTAAATAATTAATCTATCATTTCGTTATTAGTGTTATTTTACATATGGCAACTTTAAAAAACATAACTGCGTTTAGTTTACGATTTTATTATGTTTAATTATTAAAATCTTTTTATTGATATTATTCATTAATCCGAACTTCTAAAAATAGTACACTTACATGAAAATAAATGTCTTAGTTGCCATAATAAGTGGTATAAATTCTATAACAAAACAACAACAAAAATATGCGGTACGAAATCTGCCGTTCGCCTTTGAAAATTAGATTGTCATAGTTGTTATTCACATTTAATTGTTTTTACAACTCATTTCACATTTTGTCTCACGGTGAAAATGGCTTATCAAGAACAGTTTGATTTAATGGAAATGTCCGGCTTACCTGTTTTAAGATAATAATTCTTCTTTCAGGCCAGTGAATTAGCATGGGAGGCCGTCACCTCCTCCTGCGAAGCAGTAATGCTCGCGAAGGAGGAGGCGGCACGCATGAGAGAGAGGCAAATTCGCGCCCTCGCGGTTCCAATCGCCGTGGGTGTCGGGAGTCGCAGGCTGATTCCCGACCACCGTAGGCGCGGGCTTGCGGACGGTGAGCGATGGGTAGCTCGCCGTCCGATAAGGACCAGACCCTGGTCGACGGCGCGTTTTTTTTTTTTTTTTTTTTTTCCTTTTTGGCTTCGCACGGTTTGTGCATTTAGCCAGTGTCATGTAAAATTAGGTAACAAGTACAAAGTTATAATAATTATGAAATGAACTCCACTCAATGCATGATAAAGATGATTGATGATATCCCGCCCCGTTCCCCTTGAGTTTAAGTAAAGACGCGGCACTTTACTGAAACCTCGCGCGGACTTCTTGAGAGAACTTAAAGTGATGTTGCACTGTTTTGTTTCATTTGCCTACATTAATGCAGGTTCACGAACACTTAATGGTTAATAAACCACCACTATTACACATTAATATTCGGCTAAACACAAATTTTAGAAAATAAAACAAAACTGCTAACATGACGCTTCACTTTCCCGCCAAGAACCGACGGCGCGTTGCGTTCCACGCGCGCCTCAAAAAGATGTCAGAACCAACTGACAGGTTCCGTTAGTGCCAATGCCTGCCAGGGTTGCGAGTTTGTCCGAAAGGGATAAAGGGGTCCGTGGCCCTGGCACACAGGCAACGGAAGGAACACGGCTGGGTTTTAGTCAGTAAAAGTCTGACACGCCCTCCCACTCCGCCCAGAGCGGGAGAAGTTATTTGATAATTTCCCACCCAAAAAAAAAGGCTAGAGAATTACTGATTGTAACCAAACTTACTAGAGCTTAGAGAATTAAAGCAATTATTGATGAATAATATGATTGCACTTAATAATTGACGGGCTTAGTTCATATTGTTATAATTATCAAATAGACAGACAGATTATATTACTGGTTAATTGCTACGATGTCACTGCCCATCTCCTTAACATAAATCTCATTAGTTTACAATACCTAAGGGCAATAGATGCTCTATCTACTTGATTAGTATTAGTAAACTTAAATGGCTGCGTTCACACCAATCATATAGTCAAACGCTGACTGTGTAAATAGTAGAAGTATAAAAAACAAAGGACAGTCAGACGGCAGCTGAATTAGATTTTGTACAAATGTGGACCATTTTACGAATCTATGACAAAACAGTCAAACAGATTAATTGCGCGCTATGAATTGTACGCAGATAATATTATTATGAATTGTCAGTTTGTGACCATTTTACGAATTTGAATAATCTTAATAACTTATGATGATTCTGTCTAAGCGGCCTTTTTAGACCCCCTGGACTTGTGCGCGAAATTGATGTTGATTATACGATTTGGTGTGAAAGCGGCCTTATAGGTAATAATAGGTAAAGGAATTCAGTGCAGAAAAACGATTTAACAACTCTGAAAACTCGTCAGGATACTTCAGTTCATGTCTCATACGTGACAGCCACCCACCTTGATGACAGGCTCATATACTTTTACCTAATCATGAGCTGTATGAGAACAGACCTTTGCGGTGCAGTGGGACAGTAGCTAATAGGCTGGTATTATTATTATTTATTTATTATGAGCTTTTCTCATAATTATAGTTAAGAGTCTACAATACCTCAAATTCCTTAGCATGATCCTCCGTTATATAGCAGCGCCCCGCGGTTTCACCCGCGTAAGTCTCGATCCCGTGGGAATATCGGGATAAAAAGTAGCGTATGTCTTAATCCAGGGTGTCAGCTACCTCCATACAAAATTTTATCAAAATTGGTCTAGCCGTTTGAGCGTGAAGAAGTAACAAACACACACACACACAAACTTTCGGCTTTATAATATTAGTGTGATGATTAATATCGAATTATATATATAATAATGTGTAATATGACGGCACGGTTGGCGCAGTGGTTAAGCGATTGACTGCCGCGCTGCGTGTCGCGGGTTCGATTCCCGCACGGAACAAATATTTGTATGACCTACAAGTTGTTGTTCCGGGTCTGGCTGTTTGTGTATGTGAGTTTAAATGTTTGTAAACGCACCCACGATACAGGAGAAATTCCTAGTGTGGGGCAACGTTTTATAAAAGAGAAAGAAGAAAAGAAAAAAGAATAACGTTGAGGATTAATGTTATATACTATGTTTAACAAAAATGATTGCATAAAATTTTCTCGACAGAAAAAAAAGTTACCTTCACCGAATAATAAACCGCTAGTATTCAAAAAATACTTCAAATTAGACCATTAAACTTTGCATAATAACTAAAGTAATTATTATTATTTTCACCGTAAAAATAAGTTACCTTAACTATCGGTGCCTTGGAGCCTTCCTGTCTCACTTGCCCGTGTGACCGCGAACAGTAGTGTGCTAGTGAGTTAAACAGCGAGGTAGCGCTGAAGTATTATAGGCTCTTAACCACTTAGCACGGAATCGCCGTGCCGGCAACGTCTAGAGACGTCAGTGGTGCCGATTCTCTTGTACACCGAACTAAACTAAACTATAACTAAAATTTCTTAGTTTTAGTTTAGTTATTCTTAAAAGCTATTCTGAAAACAAGATTCACTAAACTTAGAAACAATTTAGACACAACTATAATCGAGTTTGACAATCGCTAAGTTGAATAAACCATAGACCAAGATTTGTTGGGAAATAAAATAAAGACTGAACGAAATGATCCGAAATGCATAAAAACCTGAGTAAAATCATAATAATCATCTATTGTTTGTCAATAATGATTCAAATAAAATACAGAGAACATAATGACGGCGTCTTTATAGCATGATTATCTTGCTTTTTATTTCAGCGTAATAAAGCAAATGTTCTAATAAAAATGTGATCTCGAGAAAAGAAAATCCGGTTTGGTGTTCAGTAAGTTGAAAATCTCCAGTATTCTCGTCACCGTAGGAAAGCTCTATCAAGGACATCTTGAATTTGTCTGTTTGTTTGCCATATCAATTGGTTGGTGGCAAGAAACATATTTACTCTGGAGAGAAGAATAAAAAGTCCGTACAAATAAAATGGTACGGCATTGGGGGCGTTCTGGTGGATGACACCGAAAACTCGCGAAAGCGGGAAATTCAAAATCACATTTCTAGATAAGGTCTGTCCACGAAATCGAACTGGGAAACCGATGTTAATGATTGTGAAATATTACTGGTTGCAATTTTCCAGCTCCACTTTGGTGGTTAGGCAGCCATATTGTTTAAATTAACATAAAAGGTGAATAGGTAATCAATTCATGCTTGTCGAAATCTTTGAATTTTGACAAAAATAGCGTCATTAGCACCACGCTTAAATTTAAACTTTGCCATAACTTTTTAGTGTAGTAGCACTATCTTATTCGTGAGCCATGGCGCCGGCAAATGTCAACCTTAAGGGGAGGGAGCTGGCAACACTGGTAGCTGGTCGTCAAAAAAAACGATCCGTAGTATTTAAGTTAGAAAATTAATAAAAAGTGTTTTATTTATGTTAAATTAGTATTCTATAGTCATACCTAGTTATTTTTAAGTATATTCAGTGATTATACAGTGTTTTTTGTTGCGAAAACTTCGCACAAAAGGGATATTAAGCCGGCTGTCAAATCAACCAACCCAACGGTGACGGATTTCAAAATATCATCAATCCCGGGGAGTATTTTGTTCTAGTTATATTATTATTCTACATAATATTTACAGACCGCAAAACAACACAAATACTGCTCGGGTCTCTGAGCTACGTCCATCACACACTAGCACGGTTTATGTCTCCTTTTGCTTGACAACTTGTGGAAGTAAAATCGACGACGATAAGATTTGCTCAGACAATAAACACTACATAATTTTACTACACAAAAATAGGCTCATTAGGCCTTATTTATTACTATTTAATATTATTCATATGTTAGACTATTAAACCTTTAATGTGTGTAAACTTGTTATTGTCAATCAAGTTTCTATGAGTCATTAAATAAAAGCAGTTTATTCTTTGTAACTTCACTTTAGTTTAACATTCCCATCTAATTCCTTATTAACTTCATCTAATTGTAATATCTACTTATTTGTTAACAACTCTTTACCTATTCTCAACTTAATTTTTCTCTTCTACCTGCCACTAATCTAAATGTTAGAACATCTTTTCTTACACTGTTATTTAGCTGCATAACTTCACACATTCCAGGTTATTGACATTTCAAAGAAAATGATGACCCGCAGTGCTACAATCAGGGATATGGAAGCAAAACTAAGAGCTACCTTGAAGGAGCTTGAGGGTTCTAAAGCTATGTGCAAACAGCTGCTCCAGGAAAGGGACGACAGTGAAGTGGAAGTGGAAAACATTAATTTAAAGAACAAATCCCTCAAGAACGAACTGTCTCAGTTACACACACAGCACATGGACTTAACTGGTCAGCACAGTGAACTACAACATCTAGTTTCAACGTTTCAAGAGTGCAGTGACACCCATGAACTGGCTCTGAATCGAATTACAGAACTTGAACACCAACTGTGTGAAGCTCAAAAGGCGCTATCTCTCTCAGAGTGTATCAAGGTCAGCAAACATGTTGCTAGTACCAGTAACCTATTTAATGAGTTGGTAGGTAGTAAGCCAAATTCAGTGTGTGAGCCAGCTGTAATGATTGATTTAACTGGTGATGACACCATACCATTGTGTCCTATTGTTATGAGTCACAATAAATTAAAAAAATACATTAGAATGAAGAAATTAATTAAACGGTCACAGAGAGCAATTAAAAAACAAAATCTCTTAAAATTGAATCTTTCCCTAAGAAAGGAACGTGTAGTCCTATCAAAAACTTTAAATACATGTACTATTGAATTAGATAAATGTAGGCAAAAATATGACACTGACATCCAGCTGCTCTATAATGATTTATTACACAAGGAGCACTTACTGAAGGATATTTTTGAAAAATATGAAACTTCACAATGTCAACTAAGTGACCGCTTGTTGGAGGCTGGGGAACTACTGGATTTGGTGAAGTGCAATGCTGAGAGGTATGAGTCTCTGACTAATAACCTCTCATGTAGCTGTGCCAACCAGCCACTACCTACTCAGCCTCAGCCTAACTTGAACCCTCCGGTGTTGGCTCTTCCAGGAGAGACCTGTGTTAGCTCACAGCAAAATAAAACAATATTTTTTTGTGATGAATTAGGTTCTGGCTTTGGAAAAATTTTACTCAATTACCTTAGCCATAGTTTTACCAATCAGAGCTATCATAACATAAGTTTTAAACAAATGATTAAAAGAATTACAGACACAAACCTAAATAATTATTCTACAATGGTTTTGTTATTAGGAAATAGTACTAGTATTACCAGAAAGGACATAGTGGATGGTGTGAACACCTTATTAAAGTTAAATGTAGGAAAGCTGATATTGTGTGCTTTTCCTTATTCTGACACCTTATCAGATGATGATAATAATTATATTTTTAGGTTGAATAATACTATTCATAGGCTGACATGTTGTCATAGTGACAAATTACTGTATTTTGACACTAATAAGTTTGTTAGTGGTTTTAAGTTGACTCAGAGAACTTTATCTCTGTCTGGGAAATGTAGACATAAGATTGCTATGTTGATAGCATATAATATTAATGAGGTTATAGCTAATATAACGAAATTTAGTATTAGTGACGAGTCTGTGTTGTCTAGTTATACTAACAACATAGAGATTAATTATGAGTCATCATGTTGTACGAAGGAGGATCCACCTATAATACCAACATCCTTGGAGGCCACTACCAGTCAGATAGGGTATTCTCTTCCTGCTGGAACTCATACAGGTATTCTAGACTCTTCAGTTGTAGTTGTGGAGGTCACTCCAGATAATTCTTTAAACTAGACTGTAAGACAACAGAAGTTACCCATTCAAATAACCAATTATTATTATTAGCGAATAATAAAAAGGTATCTTCTGGCCATTTAACTCATAAAAAAAAAACAAAGGGAGTGCAACATACTTTAAAATTATTTCATCAAAATATCCAAGGTTGCTCTTCCAAATTACTGGAAATAGAATTGTTTTTAGAAAATACCAAGTATGATGTCATTTGTTTAACAGAACATTGGTTAAAAGATCATCAAGTGATGTCAATTAATTATGAAAATTATTGTGTAGTTAGCCATTTTAGCCGAAAACGTATGATACATGGCGGATCATTAATATTAATTAAAAATTCTATCAAATCAAAAGAACGGAAAGACATCATCGGACTGTCGGTTGAACACACCATTGAATTGTCCTGTGTTGAGCTTGATAAGCATGTTATAGTATGCATATACAGACCTCCAAGTTACCAGAATCTATCTTTGTTTGATTCTGTACTGGAAGATGTGTTAAAAAAACTTAGTACTAATAGTAAGTCAATAATCATATGTGGTGATTTTAATATTAACTTATTAGAAAATAACTCGAACACTGTCAGATTATTGAGTCTTTTTAGGTCATTTGATTTGTCAAATGTTTTTATTGAACCAACCCGAGTGACAGCTTCTTCTGCCACTTGTATAGATAATATTTTTTGTAATTGTGATTACTTACACAAACAAATTGTAAATAAGTTGCCATCTGATCATACTGGTCAAACAATAACATTTTGCTCCTATATGCCTGTACAAAAAACTCAAATAAGGTTTAGGCCAATTACAAGTAAAAATTTAGAGAAATTAAATAATTCTTTGGCCAGTGCATTATGTGTTCAGAGATTTAATAATATTTGTGACCCAAATGAGTTCTACGCCGAGTTCTTTTCACTATTAAACACACAATTTAATGACACTTTTCCACTAAAGACTAAAAGTATTTACACAAAGTTCGTATTTAGTGATTGGGCGACTCCAGGTATTCGGAAAAGCAGGGAAAATCTTTTTGAACTTTATGGCCTAAAGCAACATAAGAATAATACAAGCTTTCATCAATATGTTGCAAAATATTCTAAAACTTTTAAAAGTGTGTGCAAAATAGCTAAAGCTCTTTATATTAGCAATAAAATAAAATCAGCTGATGATAAAATAAAAACTACCTGGCAAATAATAAATAATGAAACAGGTAGGAAAAAACAGCGTAATACTGAATTAAATTTAGAAACTGTACATGGGCCCATCACTTCAGAGGTAGAAATAGCTCAGGAATTTGAAAACTTTTTTGCTAATATTTCCCTTAAAACTACTGAAACTTTAAATTCCTCACCCGCGCTCTCGGCTGCCTTACTTAGAAAGAATGTAAAAGTATGCCCTTTGGAATTTAGGTTCCAACATACAAACCCCCAGGCTGTTATAAAAACTTTTAAAGATCTTAAAATTAAATTAACAGAAGATCTCTGGGGCATGTCTGTAAAAGTCTGTAGATCTATAATCGAAACCATTGCGCCCTATTTAGCTTTTATATTTAACACCAGTGTGGATCAAGGAGTCTTTCCGGATCTCATGAAACACAGTAAAGTAGTTCCTTTGTTCAAATCCGGAGATAGTAAAGAACCCAATAATTATAGGCCTGTGTCAATTCTGCCAGTTCTCAGTAAGGTGTTTGAAAAGTTGATGCTCAATCAAATGTTACGTCACTTTAATAAAAAATCCATCTTTCATGAACAGCAGTACGGTTTCACTAAAGGGCGTTGTACCACTGACGCCGGTGTTACCCTAATAAAGAACATTTTTAACGCCTGGGAGGAAGCACAAGATGCCATTGGAATCTTTTGCGACCTCTCTAAAGCGTTCGATTGCGTGAACCATGAGACACTTTTGCTGAAACCAGAGCACTATGGGATTAGGAATGCAGCTCTTGATTTACTAAGATCATACCTAAAAGATAGAAAGGTTAAAGTTCAAATAAACGGCGTTAACTCATTAGGGTCTGAAATGGCAATGGGCGTTCCTCAAGGTTCGATATTGGGTCCATTCCTCTTTTTAGTTTACATTAATGATTTACCCCAATTACTTCAAAATCAACCGAAGATGGTGTTATTTGCTGATGACACATCATTGATCTTTAAAATAGATCGACGATCACAAAATCTTGACGAAGTGAATAACTCTATTCCTCAGGTCCAAGATTGGTTTACGGTAAATAATTTGGTATTAAATGAAAAAAAAACCAAATGTATTAGATTTAAATTACCTAATGTTAGAAGTAGCGAATGTGATATCATATTGAACGGAGAAAAACTGGAATTTATTAATCAAACGGTTTTCCTAGGAATCACTATAGACGAGAAACTGCAATGGGGACCACATATAACCTCTCTGGCGGGGCGGCTAAGCTCGGCCGCTTATGCTGTTAGAAAGATAAGACAGCTAACAGATATAGAAACCGCGCGTTTGGTTTATTTTAGTTACTTCCACAGCATTATGTCGTATGGCATTTTACTGTGGGGTCGGGCTGCTGACATTGAGTCCATCTTTATTTTGCAAAAGAGGGCTGTCAGAGCAATTTATAATCTCCGTCGCCGCGAATCTCTTAGGGAACTATTTAAAAGGATTAATATTATGACGGTACCTTGCCAATTCATTTATGAAAATATTATGTATGTAAGGAAAAATCTACATATTTTTAACAAGATAAGCGATAGACATAATTTTAATACTAGAAATAAAGATAAAATAGATCAACCATTTTTCAGATTATCTAAAGTACATACATCTTTTATGGGGTACTGTGTTAAATGTTACAACAAAATACCTTGTGATGTATTGAAATTAAATGAGAGAAAATTTAAAACACATATTAAAAGTACACTTTGTAAACAAGCATATTACAAGTTAGAGGATTATATCCAGGACAGGAATGCTTGGAAACATGCTGGTCCAGCTCCATAGGACAATCTAGAGTCTAGACAAAATCAAACTGGTTGCTATTTTTATGGTAAAATCTGTTATTTTTATGATATTCATTTTACATTCTGTGATAACCTATACTCACACACTGACTTATTTTTTTATAAAAACATACTTGTATGATGTTTGTAAATATGTGAACACCACGTATCTATCTAATAATTAAGTTATTTTTCATTGCTTAGTTTTTAATTCGTTTTACCTATTATGGTATAGTAATTTTATTCTAGGTGCATCGTCTTCACATATAATCATATAATTAATGTAATCAAACAAAATATTGTAAAACATTTTTAAAAGAGTACCGGTGGAGTTTCTTGCCCATTCTTCTCCATACGAAACTACCTTTTGGAAGGGGCAACTAGAATCAATTCTATTTTTTTTGTAAATTTTGACGTTCAAAAGTGCCTCTTATGTGCCTATTTGAAATAAATGGTTTGACTTTGACTTTGACTTTGACTTAACTGCTCGAACAGATGCGTGGTGATCGTAAAGCTCGATAAGTTTAGCCATAAAAATATTAACTTGCTCATTGACTGATCCAGAGGCAATCAGTCCAGCACCAATCTATATTATTGGCATCCTTGCAAAGATCATTCCACCAAAATTGCGTTGCATGAGATTCTTAGCTTTAGCCTTAGGTGGACGAATTTAATACGACAGAAAAATAAGGTAAAAAATAAGGAAAAATAAGTTCAGGGATTTAGTGGTGCCATGACTTATGCATTCATGTACAGACGCCAGCACATCAAGCTACTACAATCTGTCAAATTTCTTCAATAAATTTTCAACTTTAACCCAACAACATAAGGTTCAAGGTTGATTGGGAAAATTTGACAGTTTCGGGTAGCTTGATCTGCTGGCGTCTGTACGTTCTTACAGTTAAAGCTTGCCGGCATATCGTGGAAATGAGCCCGAATGATCTGAGCGTTAATGTGTATAACGTTAAAATTCTTAGGAACATCCGAACACTGCGCTGCAAGAGAAGAGTACTCACGAAACTGTCGTCGTCGTTACTTGTTATAGAGAAAAAACTACTACTATCACTGCTTTCATCGATAGACATAAATATTTACCAGACTAATAAAAATAAATCGTATAAAGGCTCCTACAGACTGGTGCGATATCGCGGGCGCGACAATGGTCGCAATGCCTGTCGCACCAGTCTGTAGGAGCAATAACTAGTCCACCTGCCGGTTGCGTTATTCAATCAAAATAATTAAAACCTACTTACTCAGTCCGGGTAAAAAGAGTTAAACAAAAGCATATAAAAATAATATGTAACACATTTCAGATATAAAACAACAAGAAAACAAAACACGGTCTGCCATTCCACCTTTACGAAAAACGGAACGCACGGAATTAAACTGACTTAGGTAATGACTGACACTGACAGCTGACAGTGACAACATTGTGACTTAAATCCATTGAATTATAAACCTATTAGTATTCCTACCTCAATGCTTAAATCAATAGTTCAATACTGTACTTAGCACAGTACCGTAGACAGCACAGTACAAAACATTTATTATATTAATACCATAAAAATTACAGATATAAAATGTACATAATACCCCGACTTTGAATAAAACATCACAAAGAAATCACTGCTTCAAAAAAGCAGCACGCTTTAAGCTAGCGGTCCTCGCAGCAGCAACGGGACAGAAGCTGGCACATCCGTTATTGGATCACTCCGCTCGGGCTCACTGAGATTCGGCGCAATCTTGTCCAATTCAGCAAAGGTCTCAACCCGATGCCGCGAATCATTGGGGCCAAAGACATACACGCAGCCATCCTTAGTCCAGCTCTTGGTGACACCGCATATTTCTCTCGCAGCCAAGAACAGATCATGCCACCCCCTTTGTTAGGAACTTGGCTAATGGTGTCGCCTATAGCCTTTAATTTGGCTTTGGAAAACCAAATCTTATCCCAAAGCGCAAGACTGCCTAGCTTGAACAGGATAGGCCTGATTTTATTAGTTACTGCACGTCCCATCTGGTGACACCATGCAACAGCAAGATCTTCCTTGTAGTACGCAGAATACGCGCATATTGACGTGGAGTTGCGGAAACCAGCCCGTTTTACCTATTACCTAAGATCTTCCTTCGTCCCTACATCTCAATTTGGTTGACACTGCGAGCAAGTAGGTCCACCTGTTGCCGAACACTGCTGAGAGCCTGTGTGATGAAAGTCCAAACTCCTAAGACGTTGTGGATGGGTGGGTGTGGTGATGGAGGGGCCTTCTGAAGTTTATCTTCAAAGGCAGACATCTATGTGTGAAACAACTCCTTTAATTTACTCAGAGTGCTTGTTAGAGGATCCATTGTGATGAAGTGAAGTGATAATAGATTGTAAGAGAATAATTATGAGATAACGCTACACAAGCAGGTACTATGAACTTTTAAAATCTAGCTTATATAATTGTAAATAATGTTTCTATTAAATTATATTGAATTTCAAATAAGAGCAAATTAATTTTACTTTGTGTAACTGTTACAACTACCCACAAGTGACATTAAATATGTGCCTTGAATAACATGCGCTCATGCCAGCAGTTTTTTTTTTCTTGTGAAGTGTCTGTGTGGGTGCCAGGTATATTTAACTAAAGCTTACCCATACAATTTTGTGAAATTAATAAATTTAGAAAATAAGTAGCCTCTGCCCGGTGCGTTGCAGTAACTTAAATGAATTATTTATTTATCTATTGCTTCAGCAAACTCCTGATCTAGGGAGTCTAAATATTTTTCTTTCTTCTGCCATTTTCGATGGGTTAGAACAGTCTTGTAATGTCCAACTTAACTCTTTCTTGATAGTTTCAAAAAAATTGTTATTTCATATTTCACAGAATCTGAAAAATGGATTTATCCACTTCGTTCATAAATCTTATTGTAGTAGGCGGTATTGTATTCTAATACTTAACAATAATTTTATTATTAACTTTTTGGCAAATTGACAACAGCTTATAAATGATTTAAGATTTTCCAAACTCACAAGCATAGAATAGAATACTCTTTATTATGCAGACCATAAAAGTTGCAGAAATAAATGTTAAAAGTTTACATAGGGTGACACAATGGGTGGACTTATCGCTAAAAGCTACCTTTTACAGCCTTAGGATGGATTAAAAAGAGAAGACGAGAATACTACAGGTAGTCAGTGGTGTACCATTTACTTATACAATAATATACATACATAAAGCATACCCTTATCTATATGAATATATAAACAATAATAAACATGAAACAAGAGCAAGGAACTGTAATCTGTAACGATGATGTTTAAGGAGAGAGGAAGTATTTTTTTACCAGAATTTTAAAAGTGGACAAAGATTGAGCACACCATAACGACACGGGTAGGGCATTCCATAACCGAGTATGGTTATGGAATGCTTTACCCGTGTCGAGTCTTTTACAAGTTCAAGCAGTAGCTTGAACTTGTAAAAGACTCCCAAATCAACAAAAGCATCCCAACTTTCAAGAACTAGAAGAAAAATGTACTTTGTAAATTTTAGTTCATGACAACTTAATTTTATTCCACACCTTTTTAATCGCGATTTAAAATTGTCGATTTAACCTAATCTTAGCTGAAAAACGTCAAATTCAGACTACCAAAATTGCCATTTTCATTAGATTGAATAACTAAAATGACGACTTCTTGGCGGGAAAGTGAAGCGTCATGTTAGCAGTTTTGTTTTATTTTCTAAAATTTGTGTTTAGCCGAACATTAATGTGTAATAGTGGTGGATTATTAACCATTAAGTGCTCGTGAACCTGCATTAATGTAGGCAAATGAAACAAAACAGTGCAACATCACTTTAAGTTCTCTCAAGAAGTCCACGCGAGGTTTCAGTAAAGTGCCGCGTCTTTACTTAAAACTCAAGGGGAGTGGGGCGGGATATCATCAATCATCTTTATCATGCATTGAGTGGAGTTCATTTCATAATTATTTAAATAACTTTGTACTTGTTACCTAATTTTACATGACACTGGCTAAATGCACAAACCGTGCGAAGCCAACAAAAAAAAAAAAAAAAAAAAAAAAAAAAAAAAAAAAAAAATGACATTAGTGCTGTCAAACTTTATTACAGTTAAGTTGTGTCACTTTAGTCAATTTCAGAATGGGAAACGTCATTTGACAGGAATAAACTAAATTTTGGTGATTTTTAGTCTAGTTTAGAGAATTTTGTGACAACAGAATCGGCACTAATCCTAATTTTAGGTGAAAAACGTCAAATTCAGAATAGCAAAATTGCCATTTTCACTAAATTGAGTAACTAAAATGACATTAGTGCTGTCAAACTATAATATAGTTAAGTTGCGTCACTTTAGTCAATTTCAGAATGGGAAACGTCGTTTGACAGGAATAAACAAAATTTTGGTGATTTTTAGTCTAGTTTAGAGAATTTTGTGACAACAGAATCGGCACCAGTATTCATAATATTCGTGCGCGCGCAATTAACACTGCAACGAGCGCAAGTTTCGGCTGCCACAGGCATTGTTAGATTTTTCGGGCCGTCAGTTTCTATGACTAAATGGTGATCAACTGACACGCTTGGTTTTTATGGAAAGTACTGGCATTATCATCTCTAGTATCACCCGCCCGTCTCCGTGCTCTGTGGAGCTCTAACTATATGAGAATGTATTCCCACTTATTGGGCTTATTTCAATGCATCCCAGTATACTCGTTCTACTATGTAGCCAAGTCTTTACTTATTTATTTAAATAATAACACGTATTTTATTAAAACAGTGACGTCATGATTGATTTCAAATCACTTTCTAAATATATATTTTTTTTTAATTGTTAACTTTTTGGAATCTTA
Source organism: Tiliacea citrago (assembly GCA_963921375.1). NCBI lineage: Eukaryota > Metazoa > Arthropoda > Insecta > Lepidoptera > Noctuidae > Tiliacea > Tiliacea citrago. The sequence goes on from OY992802.1 coordinate 13,517,858, forward strand.
AAAAACAATTTCTTTCTTTCCGTGTACTTACTTATAAATAAATTATATTACCCACAATAAAAAAATACAAAAGGCGTAGGCAACTCTTTTTATGTTCACAACAGAAAAAATATTAGATGCTGAAAAATGAATCTCTAAACTAAAAAGATTTCTCACGGGTAGCACACTGCTAAAGTAACGAACAAATAGCTGACGTGGTTTAGGGGTCTATTCTGTCATCTACATAAAATACCAGGTGAGATTTTGAAACTATTATAATATCGTTGTTTTCTACTGTACTGGGTATGAATAAAATAGGATTATAAGGCACTAAGTGGTGCCCGCACCTTCGTCGATCTATGATGAAACCTAGGCCTAAAGCTACCTATCAGTCGAATTTCATAACGATCAGTTCAGTGGTTTAGACGTGAAAAGGTAACAGACAAACAGACAGAGTTTCTTTTGCATTTATATAGATAGTATAATAATTTATAGTAATACAGTGTGATTGAATTGGTCTTCACTGTAGATAGTACATTACACTTCAATACTACATACACAGCATGAATCTATTATTGTGAATATAATTATCCTATCCACACTTCGCAGAGGTATCGAAGATTCTAAATAACGATTACACGAATAGTAGTAGCAAAGTATGAAATTTGTAGCCGATAAGTCTAACTTTAATGTCGATAATACCTCAAATGGCTTAGCATGATCCTCCGTTATACCTATCGAAAAAACCGCACCATTAATTTTAAAATAAATATATGGTAAAGTTGAGGATTCATGTTAAGTACTATGTTTGACTAAAACACGATTCCATTGAGTTTTCTCGACAGAAAAAAATTACAAAGTCACCTCCAAGCCGAACAATAAACATTATTTAATACTAGCATTAAATAATATATTAAGTACGTAAAAAAATATATATTTCAAATTAGATCATGAAACTTTGCATAATAACTGAACTAAATGTAAAGCAGATACTATGTATTTTTTATTACCATTATTTTCACCGTAAAAATAAATTACCTAAACTATCGGCGCCTTGGAGCTTCTCCCTGCCGCCCAGCACCCCACTTAGTCTCGCTTGCTCGCATGACCCCGAGCAGTAGTGTGCGAGTGAGATAAATAGTGAGGTGGCGCTGAATTATTATGGACTCTTAAAGTTAAGACTAGTTGGGTGGTTACAGGTGCTGTACAAATTTAGATTTTGCCCTATAAAGGGTTAAACCAATTAACCCGGTAATTACTTGTAGTTTACTGGAATTTAGGAACGAACCAAAGTGCCTTGGTAATATTTGCACATTACATGTTTAACTGGATTCCTTTTGAATCCGTGTTATTCACCATCGTTTCATAACGAATACTTTTAGAATAACTATCGCCAAGAGCGGAGCTTCTACCGGATGTCATGGAGGGACCGCACGTGGCTATGGGCGCCGGCTTCCCATCTCCCGGCTCAAAAGCTGTCCACGTGTGACTTCATATACACTTTGTTATGTATAGCTTACAAGGAAATAATAATTTTGTTAGAAGAATATGCTTTATTTTGCAGCATAGGAGTAGTATATTACCATTAATTCAACTGCTTTAAGATGGACTGGAAGCCAAACCCAACTTAGTTGGGAAAATGCTAGGCAGATGGTGATGATGAGAAAATAGGATAGATATAGTATAACGTTGTTTTTTTTTTTTTAGGGACTTTTATAATCGCAATGCCTATGACAGTCCCATCATACCCTAATTACTTATATAATTCAAAGATACACGCTGCTATGTATTATATTCGGGCCATGAACCTAAACAGACTCTTCGCATCATCATCATATGTTTGAGACAAAATTCTATGGAATGTGCCTAAATCAAGTCGGTTCAACCTCAACACCCGAAACACATCATTTCTATCAGACTCATATCGAACACAGTCCATCAATAAGTGATGTAAGTCTTCCACAACTCCACATTCCACACAATTAGGCGAGTTGGTTTTTTTCATCATGTATGCAAACTTATTACATGGAATGTGTCCAGGGGGCCAAGTCTGCTATTTTCCATGATTGGTCATTATGACGACCATACCAAGGCAACGCCATGACCATTGTGCCAATAGTTTGTAACCTCCTAAATTCATAATGGCGTGACAGTGGTCCATAGGGAAGTCAAAATAATATGAGCTTGTCAGTACGAGATTACCAAATACACACAATTTTTCCAATGGAGTGTCAGTGGCACGTCATTGGAAAATCATAAAGACGCCTTTCAATTAGGAGATTAGCAAAACTGTCAAACTCTACAATTACGGTGCCAATGATCGGCCATTCTGCCACAACTGCGTTAGCAGACTTGGCCCCCAGATCTGAGTCTATGAGCTGTAACAACTAATTTTCTATTTAAATTACTATTCATGAACCAGGGCCAGGAGAATTCATTTTGTGCCAGTCTTGAACAGGCATGTGTTTGTAAAGTGCCTATACATCTCGGTCGAACAAATTTCACCTAAGTACAACAAACCCTAATACTTAGTTTTAGCCAGTCTTCAGGAACCAAAAACAGTCAATACTACTATTTTGATACAATTCCGGAATCTTCAAAAATCGGTCAGATATTGATTATCTACAAAACGATTCGTTATTTATAGCTATTGGCTAAACATTTCGACTATCGAAAGCTCTATCCCACGATCTCCAGACGGGGACAGATAGTCTTATTTTATAAAGATATATCGCGTAGAAAATGTAAAAGATATACCAACTTGGGACTGGAAGATGGAAGTCTGGGATCTCGGTATAGTGACGCGGAAAATTGCAGAGCGGTCGGAATATCACACTTATAGGATTACTTACGTTGCAAACTTGAGGGTTTCGGCAGAAAAGTTTATCGTACGGATTCAAAACATTTTGTTGTAAGGTTCAAAAATATGTTTTGTGTTTTTGAAGTTGTTTGTGGGTTTTTGGAATGTAGCATATTTTTGTGCTATGCTAAGGTAAAACTGAACAATATTATTTCCTTCGCTTTGACGGATTATTTCCTTACGTTTTGGAATCCTAAATTTTCCAATCTTTAAATGCGAAAGTGAGTTTGTTACGCTTTTATTTATAGGAAAATCCGGACATATCTTTTTCAAAACCACTCAAATCTGTGTGGTTTATTCCTCAAAAGACCATTTCAAATGGTTTAAATGGTCCTCAAATGATGTGAAAAAGATATGTCCGGATTTTTAAATACACATTGACATTGATGAATTTGTATACAATAACATGAATATTTACTTTATAAAGTATTACAATATTTTAATTATTGTGAATGTGAAGACTATGTGGGTCATTGTTTTTTCTCTGTTAGTTTTTATCATGGTCTGGCAGTTTGAGTAATATAAGCGGCCTAACCAAAGGAGAGGTCAAAGTGGTATAATATTCAGAAGGTTTTTAAACGCTAATGTGATGTACCTTATTAGAAAGCTTATTTATTATGCTACTCGATTATAGTTAAATCTGTTTTTTCAGGCGCCCGTTTTTGTGAAAAAGTGAAAAGTGTTTCAATACAAACAAAACGCACATAGTCTTTATTTATTCATTTCTATGCAATATAATTATTTTAAATGTGGCTAAAGTTTCCGTTTTTAATAAATATTTTGAGATTTTATTATAATTTTAGCTGCAGTTCCATGAAATTAAGACAAAACATATTGATTATCATGACAATGCAATAACAAAAGGTGTCAAAAAAAAGTAAAAAGCTGTAAATGTCAAGCCTAGTCCTGCGGGGCAAGCACGGCCTAGGTACTCAGGTTCACTGAGAGCATAAGCTTCAATCACAATGAATATTCAAGAAATCAATACATAACATCAATGTGATCAGCCTCCGTTTTCTTTTTATAAAAAAAAGAAAAGCCTTATCGGATTCCACAATCGAGAGGCATTTATTTAAATTGATTCCTGCAATACTGTTCACTTATGCGTATAGAATATTCGATATTTCATAATCGAGAATCGGAATTGTACCGTAAAAAGGATACAATATAATTAATTGTGGGTAGGGTTACCATTTTAAAAATAAATGCCTACAAAATCAGGCATTTATTTTTTAAATGGCAACCCTACCCACGTCATGTCGGTTTTTCTGGGTTAAAAATTACAGTACTGTGTAACTTTCGGTGTCGTGTTCAGCACGGTGTAGGTTATTATTATTTTTATTGTTCAGGACAAAATTGTTTTCATACTTGTGTCATCATTTCATATAATTATCTATCCAAAGTGTGATCTATCCTATTCACCATTGTGCGGTTGTTATAAGCTGCGTCTACTAATGTGGACGCAGCTTATGACAACCGCACTGTAGTACCAAGCACCATGCCATGGTATTATCAAAATGTACTGGCTGTTGAAATATCGAAAATATTAACGCAGCTTTGTGTTCTGTACAAAATAAATGTGATTTTAGTTTACTTTTAATTAAGTAATTTTCATCAGGCAGCAGTCAAATAAAAACTTTTTTATGCACCCCTAAACCAACGATGGAAAAATCTTTTTTAAGGGCTAGTGCAGACTGGCGCAATATTGCGGGCGCTACAGGCACCGCGGAGCGCAGCGCGACTCTTTCCATAAAGTATTCATAGAAATTGTTGCACTGTCGCGTCGCGCCTGTCTGCGGAAACCTTTACAGTTCACCCGTCATCTAAATAACAAGGCGAACCATAGACCACATATTTTTGAAGAGTTTTAGTGTTGTGTATATTAGGTTTCTGACAGGTGGGCTATGTAAAAAGGGTAACCTACCTACCTAAAGAGGATAGCAATTTTTATTTATATCTACTTACAATCTATTATTTAATTAATTAAATATCTTCCGATGAACCAGGGAGCTTCTTAGTGGCCGGAAGAAGAGAGAAGTTCTCACGCCATGCAGCAGAAGTCCGAGTAGCTTGGAGTAAAATAGGTTGGTCTTCCGATGATCCAAGGTACTTCTTAGAGGTCGAAAGACAAACACACAAATTTCTATCTGACAGGTATTCATTTAAAGTGTAGTATGTCTTACTTATCAGTAGATTATTGAGTTGCTTCTTAAATACATTGACATCTTTAATACTTAACAAATCATTAGGTAATTTATTATAAACTAGCTTTTGCCCGCGGCTTCGCCCGCGTGGATGTCGGAAAAAACGTCACGAGAACGTACTACCGGAATTAAAAGTATGTGTTAATGCAGATTATAAACTGTAAACTATGTTACCAAATTTCATCTAAATCCCGTCAGCCATTTTTACGCCAATCCGAAACATAAAATCATCCCCTTTAAAATTGACTACCCCTTTCCACCCCGTTAGGGGTAGATTTTTTTGTCAACCCTGATACAACTTTTTCTTTATTTCCGATCCCGAGTTTCAAGTTAATCGAACCGCGCGATATATCTTTCCATACAATTATTTTCCCACACCAAATTCAACACCCTTTAATTAAAAGCTTGTTTTTGAAAATGTATGTTTATGGTCGTTTTATTTATTAAGAAAATATACGAGTCAATTTTCAAGTTTATTGATCAAAGGAAACATAATATTGATATAAACTGTGTCCCTCTTTTCACACCAAAATGAGTTTAGTTTTGAAAAATATATAATCATTTGTTATTCAATTACTTTGGAGTTTATCAAGACCCACAGTAAAATCCTTCCCTAAAACTAAAAACCCCCTTTTGCCTCGTAAGGCATTTGAATAAACCCAAAAACATGTAAGGCTTTATATTCTGTGAGCATTAGGTACATATAAAATACCGAGTTTCGAGTTAATCGGACCGCACGTTATAATTCTTCCATACAAACTTTGACATCCCCCAATCCTCCTTTAAAAAAACAAAAATTGACTAAGTTTATAATTTACTTAGGTTAGTATTCGTGCCAAGTTTTAGATTTATTAACTCAAGGAATAAGATTTTTCATACAAACGAAATCCCCCCTTTTCACCCCTTTAAAGCCCGAATTACCGAAAACACCTTCTTAGCGGATGCCTACGTCATAATAACTACCTGTGTGCCAAATTTCAGCCCAATCCGTTCATCGGTTTCCGCTGTGGGTTGATAGACCAGTCAGTCACGCTTTCCTTTTATATACAATAGAAGATAGAAGATTAGAAACGGTACACGTGTACTTATATTATTTTTACTCACTCGAGTACAAAATTTTGCGAATGAACAACTTCAATACAAAATTTCATCCCCCTTTTCAGGCCCTGGTGGGTTGAAATTTAAAAAAAACAAACGATTTACGTTGTATAAGCCAACTATTAGTGATTTTAACTTAAAAAATAAAGAATTTTAATTAATAACAAAATTTTATCCCCCTTTTCACTCCTTAAGGGTTGAAATTCTAGCAACAACGTTGCGTTAGCTTCCGACCATAAGACTAGATAATAAATTTAGTGATTTTTACATTCTAAAATGAAGGACTTTCCATACACAACTTCATCCCTTGTCAGCCTAAACACAAAATTTGAAGATCCTAACTTCAAAACTGACGGACTTTCATATAAACTTCCATCCCCTATTTCACCCCTTTAGGGGTGGAATTCCCAAAAATCCTTTCTTATTCCTTGTCTAAATTATAAAGTAAACCTCTGTACAAAATTTCAGCTTTCTAGGTCCAAGGGTTTGGGCTGGGCGTTGATGAGTCAGTCAGTCAGTCAGTCAGGACTTGTCTTTTTATTTTTATAGATAGATACGTGGTGCCATTCCTATGAGATTTATTTTTCCTATGGAATACCACTTTTTTGTGTAGCTTGCTGCATAGTTTATGTCAAAAAATAAGTGGAAGTTCGTCTTAACAAATACGGCCACCTCACATATGTATAGGCAGGGTACTGTCAATATACTCGTACGGAATTTCGCAAAGACCGGTTTGCAGCTTTCCGTGCTTTTTATACCGCATAGGGTCTTGATATAGGGATCATGTGCGGCTTCCGCGATCTTTAACCTAATCGATCGACCCATGCGGCTGTGATTACTTAACCACTAAGACTATAAAACAAGGTGGAATTTGTAAACAAAGAAAGATCGCTGGGATTTACTGGGTTAGTGAGGAGCTTTTCAAATCTCAAGCTCATAACTCCTATAATCACTTTGCTTTGGTTCTCATAGGTCAGGATTCCACCCTGAATGCTCAATCCAAAAATTGACTTCTACAAAATATTTTATTTTATTTTTATTTTTGTTAAAAACACATGCACAACATTACAGACCCAGATCTAAGTTATTGCACAGTTAAATTTCAATAAAAACAGATATATTTACAATATGGAAGGAACAACAATATATAAGAAATAATACAAAAATAACTAACAAAACAGGTAAAACTAACAAATAACAATCAAATAATATTAATATTGGCACCTCATCTTTCTTTTTTCTTTTTTTCATATACCTGAATGTTCTGTCCACGGCCCCAGGGCCAAAAGCATAGAGTTATCAAACAAGTGTTAACTAACTTCATCAAATCTAACGCAATTAATTATACTACGCTGACGATGACGTCGTAAAAGGTTACACATATATTTTTTTAATGGAACGCGAAAGTTAAAATATTTCTGTAACGAGTCTTCAAACGAATTGTTAGGAGACAAAAGTTGCTCGGATTACGTTGATAAATTATTCTCGTATGGGAATTATATTGTAGTTAGGATTAATTAGCATTCAAATTCATTGTTAGCATGCGAATGCTCATTTAGCATTTAGCAAATGAAATGCAGTTGCGAAATTCTGTGAAGTGTGAATTCGTATGATCATTCGTAGTCCGTGAAGAATACGTAAGAGTTTTCGAAAAGTACCAAGCTCTACGCCCCTCATAATATAAACACTAAATAGGTCTTATAACTGTAGTTGTAAATTTAATAAAGATTTTTTTCTTAAAAAAAATAAAAACTTTGCCCCACAGTAGGAATTCCTCCTGTATTGTGGGTGCGTTACAAACATTTAATTCACATATACACAAACAGCCAGACCCGGAACAACTACTTGTAGGTCATACAAATAATTATTCCGTGCGGGAATCGAACCCGCGACACGCAGCGCAGCTGTCAATCGCTTAACCACTGCGCCAACCCGTCTTTGATTCTAGTACATATTTTGCTTTTTATGGTCCCTTATGTGGTGTGAAAAGTAGAGTAAACTCCTCGGGGATGAAGGTGCCGTCGTCTTGGGCAGACTTGAATCCCTTGCCGCACAAAGGATTCTTGTCTTAACTCCCTCACTTCCTTCGATACGCTCGGGATTCAATACGGCGCCCGCGATATAAGACACTGCTTTATCCCCTTGGTGCATAATCTACTATTCTTTCTTTTCTTTCTTTCTAGTTGGGAAGGTAGATTGATTTTGACCATATTTCCTTATGCACTCTATCCACTCTTTTCATTTCAAAGTAAATTTAAAATGCCTTAATATAAGGCGCATCACAATTCACAATTCACAACACACAAACACAACACAATTTCACAATTCGTAATTCGGTTTTCGTTTCGTTTCATTTCGTTCACAATTTTTATATATTTAATTTTATTTCAGATTTTCTGTTGAGCTCATGTTAAATTCATTCGAGATCATCTTGGGACACTTCGCTTTAGCTCGACCATTATTTTCTCCAAAATACCATTTTTTTGTAAATGGCGTTCTGTAGTAGATTTATTATTAAACTATATTTGAATACGAACTAAAATAAAAATGTTTTTTTGAAAACAGGAGAGAGATCAGAACGAAATTACACTTGGGATTTGTACAATGTTTATTTACCTATAACTAAGAATGGTCATACCTACCTATCTTTTATTTTATTAATTCAATATTATTCTTTATTTTGTCATATTTGTATGGAATATATTCATTTTTTGCGTTACAAAAATCAAAGTTGAAAGATTCTATTCACATAAACCTACATGGGCACTTATGAAACGGCAGAAGCTAAGTGCACGGTTCGAATGAGTCGTTTCCTATGGAGATGAGCCGGCAAGGAACTCCACGGTTACTCTTAAGAGGTAAGGGTCCAATATAAGGTTCGTGATCCACTATTCTCTCTCGTTATCGATACCAACTAACCCCATTATGTACAGTCACGAGCACCAATATGTATACACTCAGCAACTTTTAAAAGTGATTTCCAGCAACTATAATGATTTAAATTTTATTTTACTACGAACATTGTATTTTGGAACCCAAACTATTATAGATCTTTTCTCAAAGTTGTAATCGTTATTCCACGAGGAAATCTCTTTTGAATTCTGCTAAACGTTTACATATTAGTGCTCATGGCCGTAGTTATCGGAAGCAACATTATGGCTCTCGTAAGTCTCGGGCTTGAGTAGAAATAATAACAAAGTAACACAATAAAGTTTACGTTTATGTCTTCGAAGTCTTATTTTAACCTTATATTACTCTGTACCTTAAAACACGGGACACTTATTTATGAAGCCCACGTACTGATTGGTATTCAGATAACGTTAACTTGGATTAAGTCGACACACACACAGGTAGATAAAAAGTAAATATTAAAAAAAACTCATTATTAAATTTCAACTTTTCCAGCCGGCCCGTAGCGAAAATGGACGTGGAGTGAATGGTAAAATTTATGAGCTTGAGTAGATATAAATAATCTAATTTTCCACAGACAAAATTAGCATTTTTATTAGGTTATGTTTGATTTCGTAATGTCTTCTCATGTATTTTTTTTTTATTGGCATCTACCAGGTCAACCATGGAGGTTGTAGTCGGCTTAAGCGGACTTTCCTGTGGTTGCCTCAATAAATTAAGGCGTCCAGCCAGGGCATTAAACTTACAAACTAAGCGACTATACGCTAAGGGCACCGCCTGTGGGGTACGGACCTCGGCTTAGGGCGTATTTAGGGGAGGACAGCAAAGGACAGGCTGGATCGGATTAATATTATTATCAGGGGAATTTAAAACTACAGGCTCAGCGGCGCGGGCTGGCTCGACCGAAGGTCGGGGTGGGGATGAACGGGGACGTCGCGGCGGGCCTCTGCAGGGAGGTTGAAAGAACGGTGGTTGGATTTTGATTTTGTGTTCTACAGTGCTAGTGGTGGGACTACTCTCCTGGAGGACAGTAATAGCGTCATCTGGAATGGTGAGTGTATGCCTTGGTCGGCGAATCCTATTAATATGGGAGGGAGTGTATCGAGCGGCCGCCATAATCAGGGGGTTGTGGTGCTTTATGGTTGAGTCGAAGAAACCCTTTAACAGGAGTTTCATGAACTGCCGGATGGTGGTCATTTTAAGATCGAAGTGTAGATTCTATCCAAATTGCGAACATGCTCCTGTGACCTTTCTAAGGAAACGGTTCCGGAGGGTCTGCATCCTATGGAGATGGTGTGGCTTAGCGTGTGCGAAGACGATGCAAGCATAGGTCATGATGGGACAGATGACCGCGTTGTAGAATCGCATTTTGCACTTCAGTCACAATTTGCTGCGTGCGGTCAATATGAAATGGAGCCTACCGACAGCAAAAGAGGCGCGCAAACAAGCCGTCTTTATGTGTTCACTGAAAGTAAGGTGATGGTCGAGGATCACACCTAGGCATTTGGCTCGCTTCATCCAAGGGATCGCCTTGTCATACATAGAGATCGGGCTTGGGAGGGGACGACGCGAGGGTGACGTCACGATCTTGAGAAGAGAACCACCTAACAATTATCAGGGTTGACCTCGATTCTCCATTTCTAGAACCAAGTGCCTAAGACGTTTGCGGAGATCTGGAGAGTGCGAGCGATACAGTTCTGACAGTGACCGGTATAGTAAATGGCAGTGTCGTCGGCGAATAGAGCTAACTGAGCCGTTTTACTTTTGGGAATGTCACTGGTGAACAGCGTGAAGATGAGGGGAGACAGCACGGAGCCCTGAGGGACTCCCGCGTGAATGGGGTGAGGGGGTGAGATTGAAACCTCAATGCAATAGCGGAAAGTGCAGTTTGACAAAAAGTCTCGTAAGATGAGCACGAAACGGTCTGGCACTCCGAGTTGGTAGAGCTTATGTAATAAGCCATTGTGCCCGACTTTGAATGCGTTCGCTATGTTGAAGAACAACACGCCCTTTATCGCACTACGATGGAAGCCAGCGCTTAATTGGTCTACGATGCGGTGGACTTGTTGAATACACAAGTCTTGGGTTCGAAAACCGAACTGTTCGTTGGGGATGAGGACTGATCTTTGCCTCGGGATAGTCTTCGAGCCGCTTATAAATAAGAGGCTAGTAAATTTTGCCGAGGACATTGAAAAGACGGATGGGGCGGTAGCTGGGAGGCTCAGACGTGGGCTTGCCTGGCTTAGTGATACCGATAATGGTGGCCTCTTTCCACGGAAAGATGTTGTTGCTCAAGGCGCCATTGAAGATGGCGGTCATGAGCATAATGAGAGGAGTGGGGAGGAGTTTGTATACCTAATTGTGATACCATCCGAACCGGGGGCTTTCCGAGCGTGGAGACCTTTTATGATTTCATGCATTTCATCCAGAGTGACTGGAGGCAGACGATCATCAGGGTCTTCCACGGGTGGGAGGGGGAAGCTCAACGTTCGACTTCATCAACCTTGTCAAGGTGCGCTTGGTCTACTGGTTGTAAGCTGGGAGAACATTGGGACTCTAGGCTAGACATTCAGCCTCGTCGGGGTTGTCGAAAGCAACGCTCTTGTCAGGTCGGATGAGAAGAGGCGTAGAGACCTCTTCGGAGGAACGTAACTTCCTCTGTAGCTGCCAGAAGACCTGGTGCGTGGGATCGAGTTCACCCAGCATATTGTCTCAGCCCTCAGTACGCAGCTCCACCATGCGTTTCTTTACTACACGCTGTAGATTGCGGATGTGGGCTTTCTTTGCGTCACATGGAAAGGAGTCGTAGGCACGAATGGCCGCATTTTTTTCGGTTATCGGTTCACGCACGCCCATCGCCGGAACGTCCCGCGAGCAATCCGTCAATACGGATTGCACGTGTTCTGTAAACGAGTTGATCACGCCCGTCGTCTTTTCAAGTACCGTCACGAACTACATACTTATATGAAAATCAGTAGCTCATGCCGTGGACAAAATAACAAAATTATTAGCCAGGTGGCGGCAAGGCTGACTGCCAAGAGTTTATCCACCGTGCCCGTAATAAAACTGTTTGGCATGACGCCTGTTTGACAGGCAGGAATCATTCTCTTGTCTACTAAATAAAGTAACTGCAAACTGTGATCTGAGAGTCAAACGTGAAAATGAAGTCCAGTTTCCCTTTAGCCGTTGAAGCGGACATTAGCCGGCCACACCGGATGATCCGGTGCGCTCCGATCGGGCGCGGCAGGAGCGCGATCCAAATGCGCGGTCGGTGTGGACGTGCCGCGCGCGATCCGAGTACATGCGGTGGAGCGGGGCGCGCTCTGTAGACCAGCCGATCCAAATACTGTCGGTATTTTGACAATGCCCAAAGGCGCTTTAGTCGTAGTAAAGCGTAGTAGTAGGTGTAGTTAGTTTAAGTATAAGCTGATCTCGTATTGTATAGGATTTCCGTACAATGAGAGGTCAGCGTATACTGAAAATGTATAGCTTGGTGTGTAGCCGTGTGTACTAGAAGGTAGGGGCAAAAATCCAGACCCCGATAAATTCATCCACTATTTTCCTTCACAATTTACAACACAACCTACTTAATATTATTTAAAAAGCATATCAACCATTTCTCACTGAAACTTGGTGTGATACAACTCAAGTTGGAGCGTGTGCCAGAACGATAACAACATTATTCAGAGCTTGTCTACCGTCGGCCTGTGATTAATTATAAGCAGAGAGGCGAGAGGATCTGACGTCACAATTAACCCGTTAGCAACGAGTTTCGGGGCCTCAGGCACCTATCCACGAGAAAGCGTCTAGCTATCGACTATTTTATCGCTCAAGAAACGTACACATACAATACGTGTATGTGCGTAAGATTGTAGGTCCCGTGTCAGTAAATGAGATACATTTATTAATATAGTTGATCGCTGATCGGTGACTACGCGAGTACTCGTTTGTTGCAGAAACAAGAACTATCAAAGAGAGTACTCGTTTGGCGACGCTCGCTTGGCGGGCAGAAAACTCGCTGAGAGATACACGCTTGGTACATACGCATACCAGCGAGTAATCGCTCGTCACCGTCGCGCACTCGCTGCTCGTTGCTAGAACAACTTTTTAGTTTTTTGTTGTTAGCTCTACTCGCTTTTTGTGTGAGGCAGGCGGTAGGACCGGGGTTTTACACACTCAAGCGACACGCGACTTACAATAGCGACTGCGGAGAAAACAAATGAAAGAAGTTGTTTAGAGCGAGTCACGAGACGCCGCGCCCTGACTTGCGGAGCGACAACAGGGGGTCTACTACGAACATAAATCCGAAGTATCGGCCGCGTCTTGACTACGGCTAACTATGGCAAACTACGGCGAAAGAAAAACAAAAACGACTGTCAAAGAGATAAGCTAAACTCAAAGTCAAAAAAGGAAACTTTAGAAATTATAAAACGGCTGAACATTCGGCCGATACTTCGGATTATCGCTTCGAAGAGATACAAGGCTACATTGCTTTGTGATTACATACCTGTTTTATAGTAGCTCTATGGCGTACTAGACACTAATGGCGAAAATATAATAGTCTCGCATAGGGTCGCAGCATTATGCTGAGCGATGGCCGTTTTGCGTGAATGTGACAAATATTTTCCCTCAATTTGTTCTTTCGTGTTTGTGTTTTTATTTCTTTGCGTTATGTTTACCGCAAATAAAAGATTCACAACAAATACAAGGTGCGGCGCTAATGTTATAATGTGAATGTGCCTTAATTTTCAAATGGCGTAGTAGTGTCATTGTAATTTTGACACTTAGACAGATAGAAAATTAGTTGACAATAAAATGGAGCGATACATACAGCTCAGGCAACAATGGAAATTTTGAAACACCAATTTCCGGGCCGTGTCCGTGTCCCGTTTTGGCCGGCCATATTGCCCGATCTGACGACGCCTGACTTCTTCTCGCGTTTACCAACGCAAACCACAAACCTTGCAAGTCTTGAAAGCAACCATTAAAAATGCAGTAAAACGAGCACAAATGTGCATCAACTCAGGAGGTCATTTGACCGAAATATTTTTTTCGATTTATTGTTATAATTTTTTTTTTTTTAGCTTACTGTGTAAACTGAGCCCAATTTTTTCCCATTTCCAATAAAACATAAATAATGTTATGACATTACTTTTGCCCCACCTTGTACTAAATAGAGTTTCGTAAATAATATCGTACCGACAAAATAAATTTATAAAATATTTTTTTTGTGAGCAAAACACACTTGGACGTTTTTCTCGACGTATCACAAATCACAGGCGTATATTACTAACTGTTCTGAAAATTTACCTGAGTTTACACAATGTTTAAGTAAAATTTGTTCAATTATTGACGACAATAGAGACACGGAAGCAATTTATGTTAGGCGATTACAATGCGCATCCTAAAGAGCTTTTTTGTAATGAAATGATGGCTTTTTGTAATGATCAGGACTGGACCTGTGTTTATATTAAAACTCTTGGCGCCGAATCTGATACGTTCACTTTTGTAAGTGAGGCGCATGGGTGTACCAGGTGGTTGGACCATTGTATTGTCACGAGTGCTGCACTGCCATCTATAAAGCATGTATGGGTAGAACGGGATGTGCAGTGGTCTGACCACTTTCCACTCATTATTGAATGTGACCTGGGCCAGGTTAGTAGTAAGGAGGGCGTGATCCGTACTCTGGCTTCTAATAAGATTTTGTGGGGCGACCGCTCGAATGGAAAAATTGAAAACTTTCATAAAAGGTGTCACTATCAACTGAGGGGAATTGATTTTCCTGGAGAGCTCTCGACTTGCTGTGATGGTATTTGTAGCAATGTAGAACACAGGATCATACTGAGAAACATGTATGTAAAGTTAATTTCTACTCTGTCTGAGGCTGCAGCCAGTTCTAATGAGCAAGGCGAGTCACGGAGGAGAGGTGGCTATGTTGCTGGTTGGAATAGATATGTGGCAGGTTTTCACAGTGAAGCCAGGCTAAATTTTTTGGTGTGGGTTCAAGCTGGGAAGCATAATAATGGTCAACTGTATGTAGATATGTGTGCGAGTAGAAGGGCTTTCAAAAAACAATTAAAATGGTGTCAAGATAGATAGGATCAGATTAAAATGGATATTCTAGCGTCACACCACACTGCCAGAGATTTTAAAACGTTCTGGAAGCACACGGACAAAATGAATGTAAAGTCTGGCTTCCCTGTGAGTGTAAATGGTATTGGTGATCATACTATGATAGCTCATCTTTTCAAAGATTATTTTAAAGTGGATCCACAGTCTGATTCTGACACAAGCCGAAGTGACAGTGCTGGGGCTATCGACCAGGAGCGAGTTGTTAAATTTACTGCTCGTGATGTGCAAAAAGTGATACTTGGTATGCAGAGGGGCAAATCTCCTGGGCATGATGGCCTCAGCATTGAGCATCTAAAGTTCGCTGGTACTCACCTGCCGCGTGTGCTCTCCATGTTTTATAATTTATGTTTATGTCATGGTTACTTGCCTGAAGAGCTGACGAAAACAATTGTAGTACCGATTGTCAAGAATAAGACTGGTGACATGTCAGATAAAGAAAACTATCAGCCCATCTCGCTGGCCACTATAATGGCCAAGGTGCTTGACAGCTTGCTTAACAACATTCTGCTGTAGCACATAAAGCTGAATGATGCTCAATTTGGGTTCAGGAGTGGGCTGTCAACAGAGAGCGCAATCTTGTGTCTTAAGCAAAGTGTCGGGTACTACACGGGGAGGAAGACGCCCGTGTATGCGTGCTTCCTGAACCTGTCCAAGGCCTTTGATAGGGTATTATATAATAAGCTGTGGGCCAAATTGGAGGGAGCGGTGTGTCGGCTGAAGTCATCTCCGTATTGCGCCATTGGTACATGTGTCAGAGAAACCAGGTGAGATGGGCTGGTGCGCTATCTGATGCATATGGCATGGAGTGTGGCGTGCGGCAGGGGGGGATAACCTCTCCTCTGTTATTCAATCTTTATGTTAATGACCTAATCGGCGAGCTCAGAAGTACTCATGTGGATTGTTTTATAGACGGAGTGAGCGTAACTAACATCAGTTATGCGGACGACTTGGTACTGCTGGGACCGTCGGTGGGGGCGGTGCGTAAGCTTGTGTCAATCTGTGAGGCGTACGCGGCAGAACATGGACTGAAGTATAATTCGAAGAAGAGCGAAGTGCTCGTTTTTAAGAGTGGGAGGCGTGGTCCAGTGCATGTTCCGCCTATTATGCTTAATGGTGCGGCTCTGCGCGTGGTGAGCAGCTGCAAGTATCTGGGCCACATTGTGACAGAAGAGTTGCATGATGACGCAGACATAGAGAGGGAGCGCAGTGCATTGGCAGTCAGGGGGAATATGGTTGCACGCAGGTTTGCTCGCTGCTCGAGGGCAGTGAAAATTTCTCTTTTCAAGGCGTATTGTCACTCGAGCGGTCTGTGGGTAACCTTTACTCGCCGGGCTGCTAGTGCTCTGCGTGCACAATACAACATCGTCTTCAGGATGCTGATGCGGCTGCCACGCTATTGTAGTGCGTCAGGAATGTTTGCCGAGGCGCGAACGGACGGCTATCATGCGGTTATACGGAAGAAAGTGGCCTTCCTGTTGTAGTGCGTGCGAGGCAGTAGCAACAGTATCCTGCAGATGGTTGTATCTCGTGCGGATTGCCCTATTCAGAAAAAATGGATGCATATTGTGATGGGTATTGACTAACATAGTGCATAAGATTTTACTAACACTATAGGTCCATATAATTGTAATAATTTAATTCATTTATCTGTATTTTATTTCTCTGAATTTTGCACTGTATGGATTAATTTTATCTGAAATAAAATAATAATAATAAAATAGCTATCCTGGTTGAAAATAATATAGGTACAGCTAACCGGTAAATTTACATTTTACCATTGTTACGTTTTACACTTACTGTAAAAGACCGCATTTTTTAAAATATAAATCGATGTTTTTTTAATTATGTAAAAAAAATCCCATGAATTTAGTTCTATTTTTTAAATTAATTCCTGCCCTAGAGAGGGAAGCAATTACAATGAGTCTTTCCCGCCCAAGGGTAGGGATCAGCATCTTCCACCCGCTACACGGATCCAACAAACACTACTTTGCGAGTATGAGAAATAAAAACAAACTTCATGTCAAAAACCTTTGTTTTGCTAAAATTATAATAATTTATGTACACGACAGCGCCGCTTCCTTACGCATGTCATTTTATATTCAGGCACGTGTCGTGTGCCTTAATTACGCGGAAGCGACCTATTTCCTCTCACATTCGATATTTTCTTCGAAGTAGGTTATGTTGCTAAAAAGGTGTCGGAGTTGCCGACATTTTGCTTAAGAAACAATGTTTCAGTTTTTACTTAAATATGATAAAGATGTAAAGATTCAAAAATCTTATCGTAAATGTCCCAATAAATAAAAAAAATAAATTCATTTATTTTCTGGTAATTTATACCCATAACCAAATATAAAATAGCATACAATCAATCTTATTAAATCAAAATAACATTATTAGTTCATACCTTGTCTCTTCCTTTTCTTCTTCTAAATTAGCAGACGTGTGTGCAGTTTTCTATCGACTGTACTTTGACTGAAGAATTGAATAAAACTGACCAATCAGTGAAACTGACTGTTTCACTGATTGGTCAGTTTTGCGGATTAGGTAGTTGCGTCAACTCGACAGTTTCCAGTGTTCGCCAGTTTCGTTGATTCGTCAGTTTTATTCAATTCTTCAGTCAAATCAACGAAACTGACGAATTAAATAAACTGACTAGTGAGGGAAACTGACCAGTGATACGCGGACTCATAGCAACATGTCTGCTGGAACAATACTGGATGAAGGAGGCAATCTAGCCTTCCCGCGATCGTCGCAAGTACGATGTCCAAACAATGCCCTAAACGCCTGAAGGTTTTCCATCCCAATTCTTAGGCAACACTTACAGAATACACTTACGCCCCCTTTTGGGGAGACCTATGTCCAGCAGTGTACGTTTTTGGCTAAAATGATGATGATGATGACTTACAGGATGCAATGTGCCTATTTCCAACTTCTTCAATACCTATGTGGACTAACTAAATTAATCAAAGAAATAAAGGTTTTTTTTTTCTCAAACGCTTGGAAATTCGAGCATTATTTTGAAAACTTTCTTCGAGATAAATCGAAAATGCTGTACTGGTCAAATACATGCGAGCAGGCGGCCGGCAATGTTAGTACGAAAATCCATTATTCTGTCGTGTTTAGCGGCCGAATAAATTACGATGAAAACTCATATCTGTCGTATAATTTAAAAATAGAACGAACTTTTTATGTTGACACATGGCAACCAAGGAGGTAGCTTATCAAAGATTGTATTTAAATTTCGAACTAGCTTGCAAATAGATCTGTTTAAAGTAAAAAAAGAAACAAAAGAACATATTGGCGCGTGAAAAATTATCGTTGTTCGACATTGAATCTGGAATTTATAATTAGGAGTAATTTACTTAGTTTGAATTTCCGCGCATTAGCACTATACACGTATGAGTTCTTCGGCCTACATTTTCACGTTCGTCTATCAATGCCCCTTTTGCAGGCCGCTGCCGTAAATCTGCACAAACAAAACGCACATTAGAAAAAAAACCGTCCTGCCTACGTGACCTCCACAACCCGATAAGATTTGAGACATACTTATCCCAGACAAACTACCACTCCTACCACCAACTTAGTATAAAGTCAACCCAACTCCATTAAATTAAGTTTTGCAGCTGGTAAACACTTCATCTACACATAATGCACGAGATTTCAAGATTTTCTGCTTTTGTCTAACTAGATATTAAATCCACTGGTTCAATTTACCTGGAGATAATCTTTAAAGTGTACTGAATATAATATTATTCAGGCTTTTAAAGATTTAAATAATTTAGTATTGTTTACTTACAAAAGATGAATGTAAACCGAGCTAATCTGATTAACTAGAAATTCACTTAGCACATGTTTCTATTAACAAAAGCCAGGTTGGTTTTGTTATTCATTCAAAATGGCTTTCGTGAATATCTAAAGTAATCTGAACAGTATATCTGAATCTGATAGATCATAATGTTGTTTTCACATGAAATCCTACAAAGTGCATCGTGCCCCATCTGCTAGTGTCTTAAATGTCCGTTCACCTGTATCCTTGGTGATCTGAACAACGCCTCTGACGCCGCAATAAATGTGGCCACTGAGCCCAAACTGTATAAGAAACATAAATGTACAATCGAAACGAAAAAGAAAGCGTGCATAACTTCTTTACAATTTCAGAACGATACCTAAACAAAAAGCTTACTTATGTAATGAAAAAGAGGCGCTGACAAGAGGCAAATGATAAAAGTAGGCTTGTCTTAAACAAAAAAATTGCCAAATCTATATAGTTTGTGGTAGCGGAAAAATATAATATTATTTTCTTGAACATATTTCTCAGAACTTGGTTGTTACCAAAATACGTTTAGAAAAAAAAATCTCGATACAAAGGAGAATGCGCAAAATTGCCCCAGCTCCGGCGCAAACGGAACCTATCCAGGATTTTTGTACGTTTTATATGTATACAAAATACATGTATGTGATTTCCCCAATTAGTGGCTAACATAGAAAAAAAGTGCTTTGATTTTGCACATTTTATGTTGTTCAGAATGATGAGTACAATGACCCTTTTTCGGCTTTAGGGTAGACAAAAAATAAGATTATATTTATATTTATATATCTATATATATTATATAAGTATAGAAATGTAAATAATGTATTGTATATTCAATAAATAATACTTAAGAATTTTTTTTTCTCATTTCTCAGTAGCATAGGCCGCAGTCTGGTTTTGTGACCAGTCGATGGCCCCTTTTTCATGGTCTTTAAATATATCTAGCAAAATACGGGTGTACTAAGTACCTCTGCCTATCCCTTCGGGGAACAAAGGCGTGATAATATGTTATGCGTGTGGGCTGTGTGTTGTGTTATGTAATGTTGTCTTATTATATTTAAATGGTAGGTAATAAACAAGACTTGATATTTAATGCGTTTATTCTTTCAGATCATAATTCTAGGTCTATTAAAATGTTGTCTAAAAAGGCAGCAGGATGCTCAAATTCTTGTTCGTTATGTCGGGCCCAACCAAGGTAGTACAAAATACTGATAACATGGGCGCAACTTCCTAGTGTCCGACGGCCGTGAATGCAAGAACAATAATACTCCTTTATGGCGCTCTGACCCTGTGTCTCTGTACAATACAAAATGTATGTATAATATATCTTGCTTCGCACATGCCGTGATTGTATTTTGCATCTTATTAAAACGTTTTGCTCATTATTAATTACAACTCTCTCTGAATGTCGATAGTATTCAATTTCGTAAACTCCGGTTCTTTTGATGTGCTCGCTGCAGTAAGATCGCGCTAGCTTCAAATGATACGTTCCGATAGCAATTATAATTAAATCTTCGTGTGAGAGTTCAGGGAAATCCATATTTTGGTTATTAGCGTCCAATCTACTAAATGTGACTCTTTGTCGATTTATATTATTTGCTTCGATATAATCTGCCAGTAGATTTGGTTTATTCAAGTTCAATCGAATAGATTCCATGAATTCAGGTGTATATTGGTTGTCCTCGAAGGGTTCTTGAAAGCAGTTGATAATGGCTCCTGCTATTTTAAAATCATTAATGGTATTACGTGAGGCGCGGTTAAAAATTCTTTGCCTGAAAATCTTGTAATCTCTTTTGAACTTTCCATTAACGGCTTCAACCACCCATCTACAAATAGTCACTAGTCTTGACTTGTTTGCTTCTATGGTGGTCAATTGAGTTTCGCCTCTTCGTTTCGTCGGGGGCATACGTGCATCATATCCATAGGTTTCTATGAGTGGTATCGCATCTCGGAAACCTCTATCCAATATTAGGATATCGCCCTCTTCAAATAAATAATTGAAAGCACCGTATTCAGCCGGTAGGTCGTCATTTTCTAATATTTTTTTCATGATGTCAGCATCCGTGGTTGTAGCGGCATACGGTCCCTTTATATCTATTATATGACCATCAGCACTAACTATTATAAATGGTTTTATAAGGTTTCTATATTTATGTAAGCTGTAGGTGCGTCGCTGGTACAAAAAGTTAGAGCTTTTTTCAATAAATAAGTAAGTGCCATCTAATATAATGATGGCTTTTGGAGACTCTACACTTCCAAAGATGTAGTTCGGAAGGATTCTGTTTCTTTCTATTATCTCGTTCCGAGTTATATGATTTAGCCCTATGTGCAGTGGCACAAAATCAGCCAGTAGGCATGCTCTGGTTAAGTGGATTTTTCTGTCTATGCTTCTCCTTGATACACAGAAAATAGAACTCAGCCTGGAGCTTGGTTCTCCTGTTCTAATCTTGCTCAAATATACACCCAAGTCTACTTCTGGTGAATTCGATTGTTGTCGTAGTGACGGAACTTGATCCAGAAGCCGATTGAATTTATTATGGTTTAACCCAGTCCAAAAATGAAGCTCAACCTCCGACATTTCGTTAATGTCATCAAATAAAGATTTCCTTGTTTCAAGGGCACGTGTGTAGATGTTTACAATGTCCATAAAACTATCAGCATTAAAATCATGTTGTTGATGCGTTATATGTTGTGTCAAATCTTCCATAGTTATGGTTGTCAAATGTCGCTGGCAGATCCGAGCACGATCTGGTATGTAAAAATGCAAATAGCTGAGGAGGTATACCTTAATAGAATTTGGTAGTTGGCGTAATAGTACGTTTTGACAGTGGCTTATCATGCATCGCCGAGATGTATTAGCAGCTCGAGCCATTTCGGGAACAGGTATCGAAGCTCTAACCCGTACTGGATTAGCAGGCATGGGTGGTTGGTCTTCATTTGAAATGGAGTCAATTCTATGCCAGCATGGATGGCATATGGATCGCGTACCGTCGAATGGCACCTACAAAAAGCAAAAGAGACGATAACGAATGGTTCAGTGGCTTTCTAGTTCTATGATGTATATTGAGTCATTATAATAATATGTTAATATGTTAGTCGTTAAGGTATTTATGTTATGGGTCTTTGTTATCTAAAAAAAGGTAAGGGTTGTAGGTTGGGTTTGTAAGGTTTCATCAATATTAATAACATAAAAAATACTACAAGCTCCAATAAACTTTTGCATTTACATTTCGCCAGTTACACAGATTTGTACAGATGGTTCACTGCGCAAAATCATTAGGCAAGTAACCAAAAAACGACTCTTGCTACGACACAAAAAAGTTAAATTCAGGTCGCACAGCGCTAATTAACTACAGTTATATTCACTTAGAAGTTGCCTCTCTTTGTATCGCATAACTCTTATATCTTCTGACTACGTTACATTCACTGAATTGGCCCGACAAGGCGAGCCCACCGCATACTTGCAGTTTCATACCTAAAATGCGGGTTGCGCCTTCTGTACAATTCTGTGCCAGTAGTAAGTAAATCGGTAATAGGTTAAAATAGATAATAAGTAAATATCTTGGAGCACATCATAGAACGCTATCTAGACTTAACTAAAACTAACTACGACAACGGATAAAAACATACCTAACGTTTTTTTGTAAACACACATGTAATATTATATTATGATACATAGAAAACACCCATACCAAAACATACACACATAGAAACCTATTCATGGACTTTATATTATTATCCTTTACATGTTAAACAACTGCATATTATTTTAAGAAACTGTAATCATATTAAACATGTACTTGACAGATTTTTACCTCTTGTGGTGGTTCCATGTTACGTACAATATGTTCCACGAAGTTTGCACGATTTTGTAGAAAACGAACATTAAGAACGTGTCTACGTATTCGCCGAAGTGATCGATGACACACAACACAATGATTGAGGTCTTCCATATCAACATCCAATCGTTTAGCACTTTCAGGTCCGTTGAGATATAAGCCAAGTTGTCGTTAAAATAAAATCCAATGAAAATAACAAAAACACAGAGCACAACGAACGCAAGCGAAGTCAAGACTGCGACTGCGAGTGCATGCCATGATTATAAACAAAGTAAGTTGTGCCCGTGTCGTCTCTACTCTTCTCCCTCTAATATAACTAAAAGAGCGAGACGGCAATAGCAGCGATCTGCTACCTGCGAGTCCGTCACGTTTGCACCTGGCAAGCAATAAAACTCATTATTCTTTTAAACAATCAAAATGGTATGCAATCTTGTACGTATTTAAAAATAAGAGCCAAGTATGTCAAAAATATAGTTTTAAGTCCGCCTAGAATTTAAATGTAAGTGATTCTGTAGCCATTATTTTATATTTTACTCGATTTTTGCTAATATCGTGATATAAAATTCACGCCAAAAAAAGGCATTTTTTTCTATGTAAGCCACTGATTGGGGAGATCACATATATTTCTTTTTTATATACATGAAATGTACAAACATCTGATATAGGTTCCTTTCGCGCCGGAGCTAGGGTAATTTTCTATGAAATTTGCGCATTCTCCTTTACGGTAAACTAACTCTTTACTTTGAGTTCCAATCCAAAACAGCTGTATTAAATATCAACGTACGGTTGATATTTAATTAATAACATGAACGTCTTATTACTTTACAACAAAGTCTCGAATTATAGGGGAAATAACTATATTAAATCACTATAAGAGCTCTCACACACGAGCGGCATGTTCCCAACGGCAAAGGTAACTGCAGCCGTCGACGCGCGTCGGCGGCAACCGTCGATGCGTCGACGGCTTCCATTGACGCGTCGACGGCAGCCGTCGACATTTCAACTTCGAAGTTCAGCGGCAGCCGTCGTCTGCTCTCTTAGTATAGGAGTCAGTTGTAAAGTTGCCGACGCGCGTCGACGGCTGCGGTTACCTCTGCCGTTGGGAACATGCCGCTCGTGTGTAAGAGCTCTAACACGGGAGTTACAAGATATGGTAAAAAATGTATGTAACTAACAGATTACTAGAAACGAATGTGTTTAAGTAGTTTAATGATTTTGTACACACCATCATGTAGTTTTAGCTATCATCCCGTATTTCTTATCGCTCTCGGGAATATGTTCGTGTTTTAATCGAACACTCAGCGAAAATGCATAATTGCATCGAACGCAAGTATGCACATTCGCTCGTTCACCAAAATGTGGGCCAGTTTGCGACCAGATCTCATTAGAGAAACCACGTACTCAAAACCACTACCAATACCATTTTACCATAAGTTAGTTACATAGTTTACCATTTTTTACCATATCTTGTAACTCCCGTGTTATAGACAGTCACAGGAACCGTACAACCCCGGTTAAGGGTTAAGCCTTTCGAAGGGGTAACCCATTCAATGGGTTACCTTTATCATGATGTAACCCATTGAATTGGTTTTATACTAGAAACCCAATGAAAGGGTTACATGATAACCCATTGAATGGGTTTTATACTTGAAACCCAGTGAATGGGTTAGATGATAACTCATTCAATGGGTTATGTACCTACTTGAAACCCAGTGACATGAAAAAATCATAATATTAAGTTATTTCGATCGCCCAGCACGCGTAGCATGACCAATTCTATCTCTATTCTACCCAGGGACCATTTTGGTTATTTATTTATTTAAACTTCTCGCACACAATTAGGTACAAAGGCGGACTTAATGCCTTAGGCATTCTCTACCAGTCAACCAAGGGTGGTGAAGAGATAAGATGGCGGGTGCTCTGATTGAGAGAAAATAATAATATTAAAAAATATTAAATTATAACATAATTAATTATAAATAAAACGGGTGCACAAGTACATAAATAGGTTAAAAACTTATAATACACATACATACATAATTATTCACTATAATATTTATATACCTACATTATATATATAAATATACATACAAATTCAAGGAAAATCCTTTCAATGGAACGGGTTTTCGATAGGGTTTTTCTAACCAGTTAATCAAATACCCATACGGTGTGGGTAATTTTGAATGGTTTAAAGTAAGCCGTTCAAAAGGGTTACCCAAGCCGTATGGGTTTTTATCGAAAACCCTTTGAACGGGTAACCAAATTTTAAATTAAGCCGTTCAAAAGGGGTTACCCATATCGTATGGGTTTTTGTTTAACCGTTTAGAAAAACCCTTTCAATGGGTAACCAAAATGGTCCCTAGTTATAGTGATTTAATATAGTTATTTACCCTATAATTCGAGACTTTAACTTCTACCATACTATACCATAATTATCATATCAATACGAGAAAGGAGTGTTAGGTCACCATAGCGCCGAGCACTAATTTCTACATTTAGAACTTGGTTGTTTTTTATTTTCGATTACTTAACTCTTTTTTAAGTAAATAGATAATTACTTAATTTTTTGCAATAAATTACAAGCGTTGTGTCATCGCGCTTCTCCTCTTTATTTTGTATGCAGTCTGACAGTGACCGCGGTTTAGCAGTTGTCAGCGTCTTAAGTTTCGATTTACGTGCAAAAAGAAGCGTAACAAACATTACGTATATAAGAATAGATATCCCTAGTCCTAGTCAGAGTTATAAATCCCGAGGATTTTCAAACTGTCATGACTAGGATTTTCCCGTACACACATTCTTTTACGCTAACAAAACACATTCTACGTAACACATTCTTGTTTTCGTTATAAATGGATTACGAAGAAAATGAAAATATTCCCGATGTTCTTCTGTTAAAGCCAAATCTATCAGAAAGCATTGATACTTCATTGGTTGTTTTTCGTATTTTTACTGAGTATTTTTTTGATAATAATCTGTTAATCCGCTAGATACCAAGGCAAGATGTTACAATTTATTGTGATAACTAAAGAAATTAGAAATAAAGGCACTAGGTATTATTATTTATCTAGGACTTTTATTTATTTCACTATTTACTATGACATTTAAGTATTTAATTATGGACTACTTTATACTTCTTGACCTTGAAAGATAAAATGATTTTGCAATCGAATGATTATATAAAAATAAAAATAATTATGTAAATTTTGCATGCCCAAGTGACGGCAGAATATGGAGAACATTATAAAACTATCTTTACCCATGTTACAAAAAAAAAAAAAATATTTTGATTTTGATTGTAATTTGAACAAAATTTCACGTGCCCGTCTCGCTAGTCCCAGTAGTTTAGGTTGTGCGTTGATACGTCAGTCAGTAATTTTCTCCATTTAGATAGATTTGTTTTTCGTTCCGGACATATTCCATCAAATAAGTTTTATTACCTGAGGAAGGCTTTGTCTCCAAATTGTGATGACTGTGGTGTGGTTGATGATGTCTTTCATATTCTGATGGAGTGTGTCCGGAATGAAAATACTAGAATAAATGTTTTTGGACAATATAAAAGGTATGATATTGGCTTTTGTAATGCCATCCTTGCTTTTCCAATGTCCGATAAGGCTAAACAATTGTACAAGTTAGTGATAAGGTAGATACTAATGAACAATTTTGTTTTTTTTCTGCACTGGGTGATGTGGTCGCTAAGCGACAAAGCCCTTTAAATAGATTAAAAAAGAAAAGATAGATTTGTTAGATCAATACAAAATAATAATAAATTAGGACTTTTTAGTTTTTTTTTTTGTTGTTCAAGTGTAATCAATTTCAAACAACAAAAAACAACAATTTTGCAACATCCTGACAAACCTTGACCTTGACACCATGTTGATTTGTAGACTAAAGCCTCTTTTCACCCCCTGAAGGGGTGGTTTTATTTATTTGTTGACAGGAGTAACCCTGGCAATTTTCGAATTCATACTTTAATGCCTTACTTTATTTTAGGTTAGGTTTGCATGACATATAATTTGACATAGTCGAGCAGGTGGTGTGAAAAGTTAATTTTACACATTGACAACAGCAACATGAAACAGAGCAGTGAAATAGAAGATCGTCGAGAAAGCAGTTTAACCCCGCCAAAAGACTCAAGACCAATCAAAATTCAGCGAAGCTGGACCTGAACGCAACCTGGTGACGACGTCATTAAAAGATAAATATAACCCGTTTCTCCACTATTCCAATGCTTGCTCAAGGATGGTTTCTGTAGGGCCATGAAACATGAGGCTCCAGGGGCTAGTCTGATTCTTTGGGTTCATTCGAGTGATCGAGTCTGGTTTAACCACGCTGGTCGGTGCATTTCATTCATTAATTCATACCTCATGATTGATTTGCGCCTAATTAGGGAAATTAACATTTTGTGTTATCAATTACCCATCGGATGTGTTTAAATAGTGTAATTGCCGCTATATTCAAAATAAATAAATAAATCTATAGATAAGTATTTTTATTGATCTCATTCTACAGAAGCGCCCGTAAACTGTTAATTATATACCAAAATTAATCCCGCCTTTTTAGGTAAAAGGCGGGATTAATTTTCAGTTACATTTAGGAAGGTTCCTAAACGTAACCGATACGCGTAACTTGCTCATATTTTATCACTATCAGCTGCTACACGCACCTGTCAAGGCACAACAAGTACCGAAATAGGCACTTAAGTACCCGCCACACAGCAATCCACCTTAAAACGAAGACTATAGAGTATAATATAAGTTGGAGGGCCTGGTAGTAGTAGCAAAGTTAATGGCTGACACGGAGAAATGTCGAAAAACAGATTGTAAAAAATTTATCAGTGCCTTCGTTCTCGTGTGTGGGTTGCCCTAAGTTGCCAGCGATCACTCAAGTGGGTGGTTACGGCTGCGATTATGATAATGGGTGGACAGGGTTCATATTTTAATGAGGATGTTAATTATGTGGGTGCGCGTAGGTACCTACACCTCTGCATAACCCATCGGAAAATACTGGCGCGATGTTATGTCATGTTAATTATGAGGTTAAATATGACGAGGGCAAGGTCATTTAGAAAGGTACTAACGAGGTTAGGTATTGTTAGAAGAATACAGAAGTTGGAGGGAACGAGGGACGTGGCCAAGACAGCGGCATCAAGAGTGGGGATAGTTCGCGGCAACTACAGACGGCGAGGAAGGAGTACACGCTCTATTTGGATCGACCAGCGGACGGCGACAGACGTCTCTCCAACTTAGTATAGCGTTTTCTAGCTTGCTAGGTTTTTCTATATTAAGTTTTGTTTGTTAAAAATACCAAATACAGTTGATTAATTGTGCGTATTTTTTTTAATAAAACTGCTTCTGATAGATAATAGTATAATATATGTAGGTACTTATAGGTAAGTAAAACGTTTTTCAGTTTAAGTAAGTTGGAGGAATTTCTGAAACGACTGGTCGACGATGGTCTTACATAATCAGCCTATTATTAGTAGGTTCAATGTTCCCACTGCTGGGACTCGAGCCTGAAAGCTGGGATTACAGCCTCCTCAATGTAAGAGGAGGCTGTAATCCTCCGTTATATGTGAATCCGGACGTGTGATTCACACGGGCTCAGTAAGGGCTGTGGATGTCATCATATCTTCGACTTTTTGGTTATGCCGGTTTCTCCAAGATGTTTTTCTCCTGTTTCGTAAATTGCAAAATAGTTATTCATTTCGAAAAGGCAATAAGGTTTACCATTGTTTTAGGATTTTCTTTATAAAGGATGGTTTTTTAGAGGCGGAGAACTTTAAATTGAGTAGCACAGAAAAATTATTTTGATATCCATGAAATTGGCTTTATTTAACAGATAATGCATTAATGTTTGATATGATTTCGGACATGTGACCGCCGCGGCTGGCACGTAGATACATGGCATAATCTGGAGGTAAAATTTTCCCACACTCTTCGCAGTAAATCAGACTGTATTTCGGCAATAATGCGTCGAATGTTGGCATCCAAGTGCTCAATTGTTCCTGGTTTATCGGCGTCGACATGAAAATATCAAGTTCTCCGCATCTAAAAAATCACCGGATATTTGCATTACAAATATTTATATAATATTGTGGCACATATTCAACACATGCGAACAACGCATGACACCGACGTCACACAAAATCCTGCATCGCGCAAGCGATGAGAAGAGTTTACCGCGCAACTAGCATATATACAACGTCCCGACATCAACCGTCGAGCAGTTGCCCACCAGGCACAACACCTGTCTGGTCGGAGGATCCTCCCTTTTCTTTATAGGATGAGTGATCTTTACACCCTGTTCCTCATACTCTAAAATATATAGCTGAATGCTAATTATTACTGCTTGTATCCTTTTCTCCAACCCAAAACCAAACATTTATTTCCCATCACAGCTATCTTTCGCAAGATATTTCAACCCCGCTAAGCCCCAGTCAGCCCCATTGAGATCATAATCCTGCAGATGTTAGAACAATCTCGGGGAGGGTAGAATAGGTACCTATACTCTCCGATGGTAGGTAGAATGGCTGATAAATAATTACAGATCACCAGGATTCGCTCGCGGTCGTGGTTTTGATCGATTGGAGTTGTGATTGAAACATAATTAAAACATATTGTAAACATATAGAAAACGTTTATATTTAGTTGCTTTTTTTTATGAGTAAATTCAAAAAAAATATCAAATTCAAATTCTTTAAACCTAACATCTTTCCTCTCGCTTTTTGTGAGAGTGATTTCATGGGACGCGGAAGTGACAGTTTGAGCATGGAATGAATAAGTATTTTTAATAGCATGGAATTAATGTGCTCATGGAATTATTAAGTAGGTACTATATAGATTGCAAGTAGAGAGGGTCGAATTTTGACCAGTGGATCATTAGTGATTTTAGTTTGGGTCGGTGAAGGAAAACATCGTGAGGAAACAGCTTTGTCCTAGAACTAAACATTCGAAGACATGTGAAATCTACCAACTTGCATTGGGCCCGCGTGGTAGATTACAGCCCGTATCCTGTCTAAGAGAGGAGGCCTGTGTCCCAGCAGTGATTATCCAGCAATCATAATAGGTTGATTATGATGCAGTTTGCGTAATCATGTTTGCGGGGAAACATGGCCAGATATCGCACTAAATAGAGAGGTATGGAAGGCACAAGCCTTTGCCCAGCGGTGGGACACGACATAGGCTAAAAAAATGCAGCATTGCACCCTATCACTGTTTTTCTTAAAGCCTTTTTTCGAATCCATTTAAACGCAAACCGATAATTTTGTGTTTTTTTTCTTAAATATTTTGCGACTCAATAAAGTTTCAGGTACTCATAATATTATGCTAAAGTATACCACAATAGTCTACTTTATGTACAGTAAGTGTACAGCCAAAGAGTAACTAAATTGAAGTGACTATTTCACAATAAGCCAAGCGAGATGTGTCCCAATGATGACCAATAAGACCAATAACAACACATCTCGCTTGACTTATTGTGAAAATAGACCACAGCAGAAAAATCATACTGCAATTTTCAATTCGTTTGCTAATCGATGATTAGGATCAGTCTTTTCTCCTTCATCCCAATGTTATGAAAAAGGCTTGGGATTGAGCTGCTCCAATTTTTACTTATTGAAGTGGTTTATTTTTATTGTTTTAGGTTTTTTTTGCTAACTTTTATTATTTTATATACTTACAGCGATATTTAATGATTATTTTAAACGTAATGACATGAATATTTACTTAAAGTATTATATTATTTTAATTATTGTGAATGTGAAGACTATGTGGGTTATTGCTTTTTTTTCCCTTTGTCTTTTATTCTCAGTTATTGTTAATCATGGTCTGGCAGTTTGAGTCATTTATACCGAAATGTCCTTTCTTTGGTATTGATCGTCGCATGGTTGAGGAGCTCCTTAAGTTCTGAGTAGAGCTGCACGATTACTGACAAATGCGTGCACTGACTGGTCAGGTCCACTCAATCTGTATGGTTCTTTCCTCAAAAGACCTTTTCAGATACCAATCTACATGAGTCCCGTACGGTATATCGAATTACCCTTGAACGATATAACTGTCTACAGAAAGCATGGTTCACCGACGAACGGTAATACGAGAAAACTATTAGTCGATACCATTATTTAGCGACAGCACGTTTCGCCGAATAACGCTACATAGAATGAATGGTTGGCCGATACCAAGATTTGCCGATGTCATGGTTCGCCGGAACACGCTTGAACTAAATAATCCTTTATCGATAGCAGTTTGCTAGCCAACAATAGAGGGGACCTGGCGCTCGGCGGCCGCAGCCGCGGCACGCTCGCTTCGCTCGCTCGCCTTCGCGCGTTAATGGTCACTGTTCTAACCTAACCTAACCCAAATGATTCAATCTGGCAAAGAATGTATATACGCTCTGGGGCCCAAGTCTGCTATTTTTATAAATGCAGTCATTCCAACACGATCCCATTGTCATGCAACTGCTATCGATAAAGGATTATTTAGTTCAAGAGTGTTCCGGCGAACCATGACATCGGCAAATCTTGGTATCGGCCAACCATTCATTCTATGTAGCGTTATTCGGCGAAACGTGCTGTCGCTAAATAATGGTATCGACTAATAGTTTTCTCGTATTACCGTTCGTCGGTGAACCATGCTTTCTGTAGACAGTTATATCGTTCAAGGGTAATTCGATATACCGTACGGGACTGAATCTACATGGCCTTCACATGATCTGACCAAGATTATGTCTGGACTTTAATAGAGACTGTGACCTCGAGTTTGTTTCGGCCTTTCTTCTCACTATTCAGATAGGAAACGCCGACCTCATCTAGTTTTTAAAATATGATTGACGTGTAAAAGTGTTTGTACAAACCTACTTACAGAAATAAAAATCATTTATCATTTATTTTATGGTCTAGATAGGTATACATATACCTACGCAGCTATGAAGAATTTATTCGGTGAGGAACCGGTTATTGTGTGTATTCCATGATCTACTTACCTGTTTAATATTAAAGTATTTGGGTAAGTACCGAAATGTTATTTTCTATTCTTCACTCTACATGTTCAGTAAACGATCAAAATGCCTGCTCATATCACCTTAATATCTCGATTATAAAATGCCAACCATTATGAGCATTTACAGGATTACAAACGCGGAATGAAACAGCAACCCATTCACCTCCAAAATAACGACAAATCCCATTCAATACAACACAAATTAATCAAACTGCTATCGTATCGTTTCTAAAAACAGTTACCGAACCTAAATTATTTCCGATCCAAACTTCGCAGTAACGAAACAGTACCGAAATGATCTCAAAACAATAGCTGAATGAATATTTACGGTTTATTCGTGAGTCGACGAGCGAATTTAACTGCGGACTGGCGATAAGGTTGAACCGGATATGGACACAACACTGATCTTCACATTATGTTTTAGGGACAAAAGGTTTGTAAACGGTTGGTCGTCAAATCGGAGAAACAATATGATTTCCCGATTTTACTTAATGTTCTTTCTGCTTTTGAATGTTTTGTGTTCGAGATTTAAATGTTGGTTTTAATTGTGATGCATGATCTGGAATGTCTGATCTGGAATCTGGATGAAATGGTTTGTGTTTCATGCCAAGTATTTATTATAAACTAACGTGTATACCTACTTACTTTATTGAATACTTAATTATCTGTGATTAATGAAGCATTTAAATCATAGAGATAAAATATAAATCGACGGGTTTAGCCATTACACACAACTGTCAAAGCACTTCTTGGCGGGAAAGTGAAGTGACATGTTTAGCAGTTATGTTTTATTTTTTTTAAATTGTGTTTAGCCGAATAATGTGGATTATTGGCCATTAAGTGCTCGTGATCGTGCATTAGTGTAGGAAATGAAACAA
The DNA here is from genome assembly GCA_963921375.1 of Tiliacea citrago. Lineage (NCBI taxonomy): Eukaryota > Metazoa > Arthropoda > Insecta > Lepidoptera > Noctuidae > Tiliacea > Tiliacea citrago. Next base: position 13,550,565 of record OY992802.1, read on the forward strand.
AACAGTGCAACATCACTTCAAGTTCTCTCAAGAAGTCTGTGAGAGGTCTCAGTAAAGTACCCACATCTTTACTGGAACTCTAGGGGAGGGGGCCATATCATCATAATGCATTGAATATTTCATTTCATCAATATTTAAACAAAGTTTGTAGCTAAATAAAGAATTGGCTAAAAGGTCCCAACAACCAGGCCATTAAAATATTATTGAAAAAAAAAATTAAATCATAGAGATAAAATATAAATCGATGGTTTTAGCCTAGCCATTTCACACAACTGTCAAAGGACTTCTTGGCGGGAAAGTTTAGCAGCTACTTTTGTTTTATTTTCTAAAATTTGTGTTTAGCCAAATATTAATGTGTAATAATGGTGGATTATTAACCATTAAGTGCTCCGTATGGTGCCGGACGTAAATAATAGTACCACCCCATTTCTTCCCGTGGGTGTCGTAAAAGGCGACTAAGGGACTTACTAGAGAATGGGCAGCAGCGTTCTCTATGCATTTTAACACCACACAGCGATCGCCAACCCACCTGATAGCGTGGCGATTATGGCAAACACCCCCCTTAGGGGAGGCCTATGTCCATCAGTGGACGTCTTTTGGCTGAAATGATGAATGATGAAGTGTTCGTGAACATGCATTAGTGTAGGCAAATGAAACAAAACAGTGCAACATCACTTCAAGTTATCTCAAGAAGTCCGTGTGAGGTCTCAGTAAAATGCCACATCTTTACTGAAACTCAATATCATCCACTTTATTAAAAAAAAAACTGATGAATTTAACTGAATTAAAAAAAAATTAACTAACTAATGACTAGGCAGCAAGGTCCCTGACCCTAGCTTGTTCCATAAGGAACAAAAGGAAAAAAAAAACAACTGTCAAAGAATGATAGTAGTGATTTAAATAAAAGTACAATTTAATTTGGTAGTCAGCATTATGAGCAGTGATAGCCCAGTGGTAACGGCCCTGACTTACGAATTGTAGTTCATGGGATCAAACCCAGGCAGGCGCTTTACTTTGTGTAAATTATTTAATTACCAATGCTATCAAAACTGGCAAAGGAAAACATATTGAGGTAACCGGCATGGCCTACAACCAATAATTCAAAGACATGTGACATCAATCATCAATCTACCACGCGGGCCCATTGCGGGTTGGTAGACCCGCAATGGCGACGCATTTGCACGATTGGCGCAGTGCTTAAGCGACTGACTGCTGCGCTGCGTGTCGCGGGTTCGATTCCCGCGCGGAACAAATATTTGTATGACCTATAAATAGTTGTTCCGGGTCTGGCTGTTTGTGTATGTGAGTTTAAATGTTTGAAAACGCACCCACGATACAGGAGAAATTCCTAAAGTAATAAAAAAAAATAAAAAAATGGGCTCGCGTGGTAGATTACAGCTAGGGTTGCCAACCCTACTTTATAATATAGTAAGTATCCTGCTACATATTATTATAGGCCTAAATACTATATTTCAAAAGAAAGAATGTAGTAGGCGAAACTACTTTTTTTTTTATTTCATTATAAAATCAGATGATCCCAATAAGGCCAGTATTAATCTCCTAAAGGCTGAATTAATGGTATTTTGTTACCTCAATTTAGAGTGTAACAATAATTGAGACATTAAAAAACCTGTTAGTAAAGGTTCATAGTAGCAAAAAATGAGAAGAAAAATGTTTTTGAAATACCTAGGTACTATATTTTTTATTTTTTCAACTAAGCTACTATATTTTTACAGGAAGACAGACGAAAAAGATACCAGCTGTTCCCCACATTTATGTTCTTATAACTCGTCAAAATGTAGGGAACAGCAGATTTTTTTTCGCGATTTCAGGTTTGGTCCCATAATAAAAGTTGTTCATAATGATGAGTACAATGATCCTGTGGTGTGCACACCACGTTTTTTAAACGCACTGTTGACGAACGTTTTAGAAACGTGCGTCGACTGCGCGCTTTATCCTACAGAGCAGTACAGGCTGTGTCTGACTCGCGTAAGAGGCTATGCGTTATTAATGTTACATCTTGTATAGTTGCTTTATGTTGTCAGTTGCTGATAAATACCTACAAAGCAAGATGAGATCGTTTTTCATAATATTTTTATATTTTTTCGCCATACATTTTCCACGTGTGTGCCATATTCACACGCAGTAGGAATGTGAAAATGATGATCCGTAGGTTATATCGTAATTTAAATGTCTTATAAAAGTAGCTCTGAAGCGAGAAAAAAATGAAAAGTACAAGTATTCGGGGTTAGGAATTTTCTTAGCTGGTTTTGTGAAAATAATAGGTACCTACGTAGTAACGTGAGTAAATTCTCAAGAGGGAAATCAAAAAAGCAGGTGGTAGTAATGTAATAAATATTAAATGAGTGATTAAGTAACTTTATAGACAAGCACAGGAAAAAACATTTATTTTAAGAGCTTTATCAGCTTTACAATGGCGGGTTTTTAAGTGCGAGATTTACCAAGTGTCCTAATATAAGCGATAGTCGCGTTAATTTTAAGGCTCGTCTAGACTGGCGCGATATCGCGGGCGCGACGGGCCGTGACATAGAAATTGTGCTACTAGTGTCGCGTCGCGCCCGCGATATCGCCCCAGTCTGCACGAGCCTGTATTTGGCGAACCCGAACATCATCGCGCCGTCAGAGGACGCCTTCTGCTTTACCTTAATGAGTGACAAATGATCGCGACCATCGCGTATTCATGCGACGATCGCTTCTATTAAGACTAGGCCTTTACTTGTTGTTTCGCAATTTAAAAACACACGCTTTCTGTTTAAATTGGACTCCCTGCCAGCTCTAGTTAAAAACCGTTAAATCAATCTTTTCCACCTACAAAAATATTATCCATATAAAACTGACGGCGAATAAATCGGAGTACGGTTTTGTTCGGGAACGATTCACGAATGCAATGTAATAACCAAACCTTTTCGAATGTGACAATCAATCAATTTGGTATTTTTAGCCCGATAAGGTTATAAAATGTATTGGGTAGGCCACATACATAGAGTGTAGGACGAGACTTTTAAATTTTAGAGAAGATTTTAAAGAATGTCCACAATTGTGCTCAGTTGAACATTAACTTATTCCTACGACTGCAGTAGACTGAAAAATTCCATTTCCTTTGCCAAGATATCCAAATTCCATTTGCAATAAATATGGAATGAAACTTTTTTGGAATTCGAACAGCGAATTTGACAGTAAATTAAGCATGGCCGCGTTGCGTTCAAAAACAACGTTACCATCTGGCAGCGCGGTCGGAAGCATTAAAAACTAACAAAGTATAACGAAATGGAATATCTGAGCGAAGCGATCTCTGGGGTTTTACTGCCCGACTGTTCGGCCAAGCACGTAAAGGTGCAATCATATTGGAATACGGAATATTGTTTTGAATGCAGAAATTTTCTTTCAAAATAGTCAATATTTTGCCCAATACTTAGTTTTGGGCGTGATTCGGCTTGTACAACTATGAAAGTTTTAAACTTTAACGTTGCAGGATTTATTACATTTGCTGTGGTAGATACTCATTAAGGAGTAAGAAATTAGTCATTCAAATCATTTTATTGTATTCGTATACTTTGGTGTGGAAGAAGGACTGACACTGCCTGAAACTGAAATCATTAGCATCTGAAACGGACAGAATAAATCCAAGCAACTAGGATCAGGCTAGTAATCTATGTATAAGGATTCAACTTTTTGGAAAGATTTCACGTTTCCAAATTCCCTTTTGCTGTCAGAAACCCAGAAAACGCAGATACACTTGTGGATTTAAATGCTTCATAAATCTTTTAAAGCAAACCTTTAGTATTGTTTGGACAAGCCTTAGTAAGTTCCCAGTGATCAATCATTTCCATTTGTGTGTTATCTTGATCAACCTACATTTAGGGACACGCATGTGTGTTTGCATGTTTATGCTTTTATAAAGTTGTCATTATTTGTACTTGATGGTATTATAATAATTATAGGAACTTACTTATTCGTAAATATAAAGGTGGGTAGTTTTAAAGTGTCGTTAAGGAATCATTTGTGCATATCCATCACGTGTATAGGTAGGTATACAAGATACAACTTTATTAAAGCTAGTGTTTCACCTTACAATCAATCAATCAACTCAGCCTATAGCAGTCCACTGCTGGACATAGCCTAGGCCTCTCCCAGGCTGCGCCACAACACCCTGTCCGCCGCCTTCCGCATACAGTCTGTCCCAGTCACCTTTTTAAGGTCGTCGGTCCATTTAGCTGGGAAGCGTCCCACACTACGCTTGCCGATACACGGTCTCCACTCCAGGACTCGTCTGCGCCACCGACCATCAATCCTTCGACAAAATGGCCAGCCTTCTGCCACTTTAGCTTACTTACTCTGCAGGCTATGTCTGTAACTCTGGTTCTTTTCCGGATAACTCCATTTCTGATCTTATCCTTCCAAGAAACGCCGAGCTTTATAGCGCGCTTAGCGACCTAGAATTTGTGGACCAGCCCGACTGTCAGTGTCCACGTTTCGGCAGCGTATATCGGGCAGCGCGCACTGGTTGAAGACCTTAGTATTCAAACACTGCGGGATTGGCAACGAGAAGTTTTCCAAACACTGCCCAACACAACTGTATCCTTCTGTCGGCTTCTTTTTTACAACAAATAAACACGACCAAAAAAGTAATTTCCTTAACAAAATTTAATTTTATTCTACTTTTATAAATATATCCTTATTTTATCATTTCTTCTTCATCATATTTCGTATAAACCTCTTATGAGTAAACTGTGTAAACGCTCAAATGTGATCAAGTCCCCGTCGTCGCCGACTCATAAACTCGATTTACATCAGGCTTGCCTACAAAAATAAAGGAAATATTTCAAGGAATATTAGCTATTAGGTACTCGTATAACTTCAAGCCAGAGTTTATATTACTCTCGGCTGCCTTCAGCAGACTCAAAGTGATAATGTACCCACTCTGAATACATAGGTAAGTTCAAATCGTCGCCTACCTCCATTATTTTTCGTTCAAAGGCTTAAAGAGAGCAAAAAATTCGTCGGGCATTTCTCGGAACGCAAATTTTTTTTTTCCTTGTTGGATGCGAAGTTGTAACATGATATCTAGAAAGCTTTTTTAATATTATATGATGATCAAATTGAAATACAGATTAACAGATTTTTGTCTTTTGACAGGTAAGTAACTTAAATTAATGAAGAATTCAAAATATTTTTCAATTTCAGAAGGAACTAGAAAATAAAGAAAAACAGTTCTCATTTAATAAAAAACAATAATTTGGAGTCAAACAAATTCTTTGCAAAACCAAAATTCGGAGTTCCTTAAAAATAATATTGGTTCCGTTTCGAATTCATGAATAATTCTTTGTAGGTGCCCATGTAATAAGCTTTTGAGAAAACGTTTTCTTTGTCTGGTCTACAGTAAAATATTCAATCCGAATCCAATAACCTGATTTTCTTTTTGCCCTTTAAACCAAAACAGAAAGTTACTGTGCTACGAAAAATAACGCACAAATCTTCCAGAGTGACTAATGTGATACCCGGATCACCAGGAAAACTTATTAACAAAAGATGTGTCAAATTTGTCAACTACCCGCTACCTGTATGCTGGCGGCTGACGTAATCGGATTACCGACACGACATATGCTACAACATAAATCGGATTACCGAATGCCTGTGTTTTAACCAGATTTTCTTAGCTTGACGGTAAAAAATATATTTCCCGGCGATTTATTTAACAGCAACTTTATTACGGCGCGTGCTTGACGTATCGCACAATTAATCAACGGTACCCTCAGTGTTACGCTGCAATCTTTCGTATTCGAGGCGATGGATCCCTACGTTTTACATGAATAATCGCGTGCCTTTGAATCGAGTGTCGAACGAGTCATTAGCTAATCGGATTATCTGTGATACCAACTAACAAAAGTCAAGTGATTGGCTATCGAAAAGCTTTGTTACTTTACCTTTGCGCTGTGTTTTCTTTTCGCTTCCGAAAAACCCTTTATTTTTTTCCGGAATTAAGAGCCGAATTCTAGTCAACACTACTGGTTCAAGCAAGCATTATATTATATAACTTGGGGCTTATTTGATATGTATCTCTTCTCGGTTTGCAATTCAAGATTTAACAACCGGAAATCCAACGCCTCTTATCAACCTACTATCAGACCTTCCCTATAATATACCACGAACATAAATTTTCATAAATCCAACACTTCAGTGGCGTCACACCCCTAAACAACGTGAAGCGGCCATTGTTATACACAGGAAGGCATTTAAGGGCTCACACTGACCCATAAAAGTCAAATTTTATATTGGGTCGCGTTGAAAATATAGTGGGATTTATTGTCGAAAATAACGCGGTGTAAAATTGGGTGGCTCTACTACTGATATAATAAAGATCATCTACTTATACGTCCAATTTCTTCCCGTGGGTGTCGTAAGAGGCGACTAAGGGATAGAGAATGGGCAGCAGCGTTCACTATACATTTTAACACCATACTGCGATTGCCAACCCGCTTGCCATCGCGGTGATTATGGCAACCCCCTTACTGTGGGAGGCCTATGTCCAGCAGTGGACGCCTTTGGCGGAAATGATGACTTGTACGTTTGTTTTAAACACTATAAAATGTTTGTATCCTTATAAGATATGATTATATCCCTTGTTCAGGAGCGTTCTGTAGTAGAGGATGAAGGGAAAATCTAGTCCTATGCCTACACTATAATAGCGTTGCCGACTCGTAGTCTCACCAGATTAGCAGCCTATTATTGTGCCAATGCAGGGCAAATGACTGTTCTCATACAGAGAAGGCACAAGCATTGATCACCACAATTGCTCAAGATGGGTTGGCATTACAGACTTGTATTAATAAGTCCAGGTTTCCTCACGATCTTTTCCATCACCGATGTCAATAATGTCCACGATAATCTCAGAAAGGACTTACGAATAGGAAAAGTCACATTAGTACTTGCCCGGATTTGAACCAACAACATCCAAATCATCAAAATAAAATATCCAATTGTATAAACAAAGGGTACAAAAGTAATTGCAATAATAAATCTAGACAATACTGAACAACAAGACAGTTGTAACAATAGAACACGATAGAGCCTACAAAAGTAATAAAGTTATCAAGTGGGTGCTGCCATGAAAGTGAATTTATTGATAAAACTTAGTAGTTATCGCCACCTGTGCCTTGGGGATTTATTCGACGAAACGTTAACCAATACTTTTGAAGATTTTCCATTGTCTCGGGTCGTAATAAATACGAAAAGGAATGAATTGAAGGCTTTCGTTTCCAATAGGTACCTTTCAGTGTTTAGATGAATGAAGTGTTGCGTAAATTATGAAAATTAATCATCAAAATTAAAATGGTAAAGGAATTTGAATATTTTTTGTGCCGGTACTCAATCCTCTCTTGGAATTAGGCCATAATGTAAATTAACATCTAAAAAATCCTTGTTCCTTTTATAACTTTGTAATGTGTTGGGCGCCATATTTTTCCTTTAGGAAAATTAATAAAAGGCAAAGATCAGCATCTCCTAATAAAAGTGGTTAGTTCAGAAACAATAGTAATGAATAGAATATAGAATAGAATAGAATATTTATTTGCCAGAAACATGGTATGTTTACAAAAGGTGTTCGTATTATTGCATAGTGCTACATGTCTCACCGTTTTAACGGTATGCAAATCAAGTTACAAATATTATTACATACAATCATTGAAGTACATTAATTTTTAGTTAACATTATTTACATTATATTAATATTAAAAATTTTAATCATTATTTTAATTATACATAAACTACACACTTCTATTTTTGACATGACATTAAATAAAACAATAAGTTTAACATAATAACACTTAACTTAAATAATACTTTACTTATGCCTGTATTTTGATACCAGATCAAGCGAAAAAAATTTACAGGGACATTTTACAAAAAACTCGTGAATTGAGTAAAAACATTCCTGCAACAGCCACTTTCGCAGTGCCGAACAAAATTTTTGGAAGGGTAGTTGGGTAATTGTATTCGGCAAAGCATTATAGATTAGGGGAGCCATGTAGATACAACTTTTCCGGAAGAGTTGCAAGTTAGGAACAGGTATCTCGAAATCTAGATGTGCAGCTTTCCTTTTATTTGTATTATCCCTTCGTTCAAATAATGCAAGATTGGATCTCACAAACTTGGCAACTTCGAAGATATATATGCAGGGTACAGTCAAAAGGTTATGTGACTTAAATATAGGCTTACACGAATCAGACCAATCCATATTAAAAATTGCGCGGATACACTTTTTTTTTGCAATGAAAATTCGATCTGTTTCTGAGGAGTTTCCCCACACAATTATGCCGTAGCGAATTACTGAACAGACATAGGCATGATACACCATTATGGAGGTTTCTCTCGACGTTACATTTTTGACCTTTTTTAGCGCAAATACAATTTGGTTAATTTTCTTGCAGAGTATCTCGATATGATTCTTCCATGTTAAGTGCTCATCAAGTGTTACCCCTAGAAACCTTGTGTTATGTACCTGCTTTACGCTAATATTATCATACGCGACATGAAGATGGACAGATTTACTTTTCCATGTTTTAAAATGGAGTACATTCGTTTTCGCAATATTTAATTTTAGTTTATTAATGTCCAACCATTTTTTAACATCGTTTAATGTTTGATTAATTTCATTGTCATAGTTTTGATCATCTTTACATTTAATAATAATTGTGGTGTCATCAGCAAACAGAACACACTGATGTTTTAATGATTTCGGTAAGTCGTTTATATAGAGAAGGAACAATAACGGCCCGAGAATGCTTCCCTGAGGGACACCGCAAAGGTTAATTCTTGGTTCGGATTCGAAATTATCCATACTATTTGCTTTATGGTTCAACTTTGCTATTCTTGTTATCTGCTTCCTGTTACGTAAATATGACTGAAACCATTTTAAAGCGGGACCCCTTATTCCGTATCTTTCCATTTTATCCAATAGTCTAACATGGTCAACGAGGTCAAACGCCTTGCTTAAATCTAAAAATAAAGCACAGGAAGGGATTCTTTTATTAATATTGTTCATGATTTGTTTTAATAACGTATAGATTGCTACGGTAGTGGATTTATTTTGTCTAAATCCATATTGCTGACTGACTAGAATGTTATATTTATCTAGGAATTTTAATAACCGCCTGTACATCACTTTTTCAAATATTTTTGAAAGTATGGGAGTTAGTGCTATAGGTCTATAGTTGTCAACGTTAGATTGGGAACCCTTTTTATGTAATGGCTTAATTAAGGATAGTTTCAATCTATCAGGAAAACAGCCCTGTTCCAAGGATAGGTTAATACTGTGAGCTAAAGGCGTTGATATATATTTGGAAATACTTTTAAGAAGTTCAGTTGTGATATTATCATAGCCTGCTGATTTAGTATTTCTTAAGCACTTTATTATACTTTCAATTTCGGAAGCATTTGTTGGTTCTAGAAATATACTATCATCACGAATTTCTATGTTGTGTCTGTCGTTATGATCATTATTAAAATTAGAGGAATGATTAATGGCAATGTCAATGAAGTGATTATTGAATTTATTAGCGATGTCAGATCCGGAGGTTAGTGTTATACAATTGTCATCGATTTTACTAATGCAATCTCTAGACGGCATAGTGCCCGTATTGCGCTTTACAATATCCCATGTAGCTTTGATTTTGTTTTGTGAATAAGTAATGTGCTTTTGGTTACATAGGGATTGCAGGTTATTCATACAACTTCTTAATAATTTGGAATATGTTTTAAATTTGTTCTTATTTTCATTATTTTTATTCAAATAATATTGGTGTCTTAATGACCTCTTAGTACTGCAGCTTTTTTTAATACCTTTTGTTATCCATTTTTGTTTAATCGTGTTATATTTTCTTTTAATTTTTATACATGGAAAGCAAAGATTGTAGATCAAAGTTAAAAGATCATGAAATACATCAAAGGCTGCACTAGCATCTGAGATATCATAAATTTCACTAAAACTTAAGCAACTTATGTATTCAATGAACTTACCAACATTATCTTTATTTAAATCATTAATAGCTACAAAAAAGAAATCAGTTTTGCTGTTAATTTGTTGATCAATTGTAACGATTTGAGCTGTATTATGATCAGACAGGAAACAATTATATGTTTCGCCTATTGCGTTTGTTACATTACCAATAATATTGTCTATACATGTCTTAAGCCTAGTAGGCTCATTTATATAGTATTGCATTCCATAATTAAGTAATATTTCTTTAAATATAGAGCTGTTTTTATCAGTTATTAGTAAGTCTATATTAAAATCACCACAAATTATAATCTTGTATTTTTTATGTTGAAGTTTCAGTAATGTTTTAATGAAATTTTGAAAAAATATATTTATGTCAGAATTTGGTGTTCTGTATATACAAACCACAATCAATTTGATTTGTTCAATTTCTACACCGCATATTTCAAAATGTTTCTCCACTGCAAGATCCTTTGTAAAACCTAGTTCAGTACTTACATAACCCTTTCGACACAATATACATGTGCCTCCGCGTTTTTGTCCTTCACGTGAGTAAATGGCCCCAAGATTGAAATTATTTACATTTAAGTATTTTTCATCCCCTTTTTTAATGAAATGTTCACTGAGACATACGACTGCAACATTTTTCTTTAATTCTTGCAACTCATTTAACACTATCTCAAAATCTTGAATTTTATTTAAGGCACCGGCAATGTTTTGATGAACTATTGCAAAAGAATGTTTAGGAACGAAAAAAATTTTCATTGTAATTGTCTTTTGGATCTACTTGTGATGTTTTTTTGAGAATTGGAAAATAATAGGGTATTGTACCCTGCAATGGTTCTTGGTTATTATTTAGACAAGATGAGTTGTGAACCCTTTTTGAATGATTTCTTAGTTGATTCTCAAAGCAATAGGGTATCGTACCCCTTTTTAATTCTACCTTTTTATTCGAAGTATAAACTTTTTGTCTATCATGTGTATCCTTCACAACGGCAGTACCCCTACTTTTGTGGTTGTTATAGGAAAGGAATGCATTGTTATAATGTTTAACATTGATTTTATAGATTATTTGTTGCAAAACGTCCTCTGTTCCTGCTTCTATAAATGTACAATTTTTATAATTTCGGGTAAGAAGCTTTAACTGGTCATTCAATTTAAGTTCATTAAGAATCCGATTATAAAGTACATTGGCTAAAAATACATTGCAGTTCTTTAGGAAATGTAACGCTATCGATATTTCAGACATAAATTCAGTTGGATTAGAGTCATTACTACCCGTCATTATAATAACATTATCGGTTTTAGATAAGGATTTTGCCAGGTTGCAACAATCAGATAACACATTCTTAGTTGTTGCATTTGGTTTTGTAACAGATTGTATATTATAATCCTTACATATTAGTTTATTTTTATTTTCGATCAACATCTGAACTATACCATTACCTTGATTGTCCGATAATATTAATATTTTGCCAGCTTTACAATTCGTTTTTTCTATGTGTTGATACTGTTCGAGATTTTTTTGAATGTTATTGCATTTGACATTGCAGCTATCTGCATTATTCGAATGTTCCACCATATTTTGTGAACTCGTTTTATTGCTGCTAATATTGTGCAACAAATTATAGCTGGCCGAGTTTTCACCTTCAGTTTGAGAATCGTCAACATCAGGTTTTGAATTGTTATCATATTTTCGGGATTCAATAGATGACTTTACTTGAGCAGAAGATTTAGGAGTGCGATATTCCAAGGTTAGATTTAGTTTTCTTGTCGAATGATTATTTCTTTTTGCGTTGCTATATGCCTTATCAATTTTCCTCCCGCTTTGGCTAATCTCCTTAAGTCGCTCATTTTTCTGTCTTTCTTTCTGTAATTGTTCTTTCAGTGTGGTATTTTCTGAATTTAAACTTTCAATCTCCGCATGTGCACTTAATAATTGCTCCCTTAGGGTTTTAATTAAATTTTGCAAATCCAGCACTTCGTCACTCTTGACATGAGTAGATAAGTCCATCATACTCTTAATACTTAAATTCGAAGATGAGGAGGTATCCAGTAGCTCAATAGATACGTCGGAGTGAGATCGTATTAAACGACGCCGACGGTTTCTCATAGTGATGTTGTTTTCTTTATGTTCCATTTTATGTTGGTTTACACAATTATCCGACAACATAAAAGTTGGTTAATTTATGTTTTAGTACTTTGGTATGTTATTGTCTTAATATAAAACAATTTCTTGAACAAAAATAAAAATGTCCGACGATTTACTTGCAGCTTGATAACAATTTGATAAAAGAAGTATTTTCTTGAAAAAATTTAAAAAAAATATAAAATGCTAAAAGTTCGGCGGGCGGCTGGATTCGAACCCACGCACTCACAGTACAGTCGCTATGAGACCAGTCGCTACGCCGCGACGCCAACTGTACACTGTAGTCGATGATCGAAAACGGTGTGTGCCTGCTAAAAGTCGAGTAAGTTGAAGTGCGAATGACCGTTAATGACTCAGTACTTTGTTTATGAAGGTCACTCACTTTGCACAAATACACTGTTTACGGAAAGTTTTACAAAGTTTTTAGTTAATAACTTGGGTAATAGTTCGCGTACTGGTATAGTTTATGCACTGTTTTGTAGGTATTGATGTTGATCACTTAACTATATGATTTTGATAATGATATCTGTACTTTTTACCACAATTTTGAATAAAATAACCGGAGCACTTAATAACGTGACCGCTCGCGAGTAGGTCGACGCGAGTCCTCTCGCGCGTGAATGTGCAATTCATTTCGCTATCAATAACTTAAACAAGGACTCATGTCGGGCGCCAAAACTAAAAGAAAGACTCAAGGATACGAGAAGTTAAAAAGAAATAAATTACGTATTCGTTTCACGATTTTGTCTACCATGTCTACCAGTCAAAGTAAAAAGATGTTTATTTTTCAACTGCAGGAAAACTGACGAGAAAATAGAATAGTTGGTATAAACCAGGGGACCGATCGCACTAATTTTGAACGTTAATACCAAAACTAAACCACAACCAAAAACGTTACGTTAGACACATTTCGTATCGCGCTAATCATTTCAACGAAAACGATTTAGCTTTACTTTGGAAGTTACGTTGGAGGAACGATCGATCGAACTTTCAGTATTGGGTAACGTCAACGATTTTGTCGCTCAGAAAAAATAGCGCGGTACCGTTTCTTACATCAGCTAAACCAAAACCAAAAACGTTCCGTTCGAACGGTAATTAAGTTGAGAAATAGCGCTATCGGGCCCCTGGTAGGAAATAAGGTATATAACAACTCTTAACACTGTCGCTAGGTGTGCCGTGTGTAGTGCCGTGTTGGGCACTAAAACTAAAACGTAAATTTAAAAGTCATTTATTAAAAATATTTAAAGTTATCTGAAGATGGAGTAGAAATAAGCAACGTATTTGTTTCAACATGTAGTCTCACGTTGGGCGCCAAAGTAAAAAAGAAGTTTTAATTTTTTAACGATATTAATAAAGACAATTAGAACAAAAAAATTAAGCAACACGATAATGATAAAAAATTGTTGAGATTGTAAAGAAATATCAAAACGCTTAATTTTATTCTTATGCATAAAATTTGACTTTATAAAGGTAAACATAAAGCTTTTACTTTATATCAGCTTTTATGCTGCCATCATTTTTCCACTTAACCTTAGTATTCTATCTTGCTTTTTAGGGTTCCGTAGCCAAAGCGTAAAACGGGAACCCTATTATCCGCCGTCTGTCTGTCTGTCCGTCTGTCACCAGGCTGTATCTCATGAACAGTGATAGTTAGACAGTTGAAATTTTCACAGATGATGTATTTTTGTTGCGGCTACAACAACAAATAGCAAAAAACAGAATAAAATAAACATTTAAGGGGCTCCCATACAACAAACGTGATTTTTTTGCCGTTTTTATAGATAATGCTACGGAACACTTCGTGCGGGAGTCCGACTCGCACTTGGCCGGTTTTTTTAATAACGTTTAACCTTTTGACAGATAGGTACCGTCTCGAAAACTAGCACGCACCAAAATAAGGGACGTTAATTTTAACGTCAATTTATCACAATAACCTTGGCAAGGGATCCCGAAACGTCGGAGCTCGGGTTTCATGAAACAGACGGCCTGCTGTGAACATCATACATAAGTAAATAGCTAATAAAGCTTCGACAGGCCACATGTTTCATAGAGACCCTATTCAAAGAGATTGTGTACTTTAATACTTTCTTTAAGTAGGAACAGAAATAGAACTGGGTTCTACGGTCATGCCTATGTAAGTGTGACCTTTGAGGGTAGCTATCTACGTGGTTTTTTTTGTGGTTTATTTGTATTACTAGAAGCTTCACTCTCTGTCTTGTATGCTTGCGTTAATCTGGAAGACAACTGAGTAGATTTCCCCTTACCTATATTGTTAGTTTTTTTCGTGGCCTCGGTAGTGTTCGGATATACCTACCTAGCAGAACCTATTATAATCACTCTTGTGTAAGTTTTTTAAAAAGTTTCCAGTTTTGGGCCAAAAGCAAAAAAAATACTTTTTTCTAAAATAAACACTCTCGCGTTTGTAAGTGATCTTATACAGCCGCACTCATGAAGGTGTACCTACTTTTTAATTATGGAACAACATCATAAAAGGTAGAGAAAATCTCGTCTCGAAAATGCGGCGTAAACATGCAACGTTGACGTTTGAACTCTGGTGGGATGGATCAGATGAACCGAGTAATTGATTAATGGCCCACGCTAGTAGTAGACTAGCAAACCTGCGGCGCACTCCTATATTTACTTCTTTCTTTTTTATAGCCAACTGAAGTAGTACGTAATTTGTTTTCCGGGCGCATGACGAGGTGATTTTTTCCGAAGTGCCTTTTTCATGGAGGCGATATTTTTGCAACGTAATTTTTTAGCTAGCTAGTGTTACCGTGCATTGACTTCCTGTTAATATTATCCGTAATAAATACAAAAACTACTGACTTCCGGTTGTCGAAAACCGGAAAGGAAACCCGGGAAGGGAACCGGTCTTCGGAAAGGATTTATAACGCGGGAATATATTTAGGTACGAGATTGATGATTATTGTTGTGAACATGGTACAAGTGTAAAACATTTAGGGAGTCCATTAAATTCTGAGTTAGTAAAGTGATCTGTATTCTATTTGCAATAATACAAGTCTGTTACACCTGGGTTAAACAGAATCCACCTTATAGTTCCTATACTAGTGAATTCGTGTAGGTGTTCGTGGTTCTTCTCTTGGCATTTGTTTTACTATTTAGGTAAGTAGTTGTACAGACGCCAGCACATCAAGCTCTTTATCTTTAAAGCATAAGGTTCAAGGTTGATTGGGAAATTTTGACAGTTTCGGGTAGCTTGACCTGCAGCGTCTGTACATGGGTACCTTTGACTGCTAATTAGGCAGTTTGAATAGCTACCGGTGTATAGGGATAACCTTCTCAAAGTTATGTCTGCAGATTTAGCAGATTACACTATGATCTAAGCTACGGGGGGCAATATAGTAAACAAAATAAGCCTACCCCACGCAGGGTAAACATAAGCCGTAGACACAAATAACTCATTTCGCCGCGATACTTAATACTTATGCTTTGTTTTAAGTTGCAATACAAGAACAGCCTTGTATCCTTGTATTAGCGTATATGACAATAAACTGGCGTATATTACGCCGTCAGTCGCACAACGAGCTATTAAACGCACGACATGTCGCTTTATGACTATTTCTAGTACGAGAGCCCACGACCAAAACCATGTCACATCTCTTTACGGCCAAAATCGTATAAAATCGGTAGTTTAGATGATTCTGAACCCGACTCGGCGAGCAGTATCGGTCTGAAACGTCATAGTTTCATGGGAGCCCATTTCTGCAATGTCAAAAAAACCAGCGAAGTGCGTGTTGAGCCACGCACAATGAAAGTTTCTGTAGTTGGGATGAATTTATCCTAACTAATCCCAAGAACAAACTTAACATTGTAGTTGAAAAACATTTTCTCCCATACGTTCCAACTACAAATGTAAGTTTTTACGCACAATATTGAGTGATTTGCCTTGTTATTTGAAGACCTATGGTCTTCAAATAACAAGGCAACGTCTTATGAATTTCCTGTAATCTATAAGTGTATTCTGTGTATTTTTTTTATATTAGGCTCAGCAGTTTCGGATATCTTGGGAGTATAGTAAATTTTCATCTATTTTCTATAATAACTTAAAAACGAATTATTTTAAAATTATACTTTATAAATATTAATATATGTTATCATTCGCCTGCCCTTATCCCAATTTATTTGGGGTCGACGCAACATGTCCCTTTCTTCCATACTTCTCTATTAGTCGTCATCTCGGTAGTCACTCCGTTTCTAGCCATATCATCCTTCACACAGTCCATCCATCGTTTCTTTGGTCGTCCCCTACTTTTATAGCCATCAACATTCATACTCATAACTTTCCTCACGACATTTTCCTCATTCCTCCGCATCACATGCCCATACCATGACAGCCGATTTCGCTCAACTTTTCAGTCACCGGTGCCAATTTCAGACTTCCTCTTATGTACTCATTTCTATTTCTATCCATTCGTGTCACACCACACATCCCTCTAAGCATTCTCATCTCAGCTACATGCAATTGCCTTTCATTCATCACTTTTGTAGCCCAACATACTGCTCCATACAAGACAGCAGGTCTAACCATTGTTCTATATATCTTCTCTTTAAGTTTAAGGCGGATGCGGGAGTCACATATAGTTCCCTTAACCTGTCCCTATTTCATCCATCCAGTGTTAATTCTGTGCTTAACTTAAATATTAATACATGTATAATTAATTCTATTTTTTTTAATTTTTCCCCCAAAAGTGATCTCCAAATTCAAAAATCATTTATGTACGTTACACGATCGTATTCGGGTCACAGAAATTCATATGTGTACCAAATTTCAACTTAATCGGTCTAGTAGATTCGAAGGAAATCAGCTGTGACAGACGCACAGACACGAGTGAGCCTATAAGGGTTCCGTTTTTTTCCTTTTGATCTACGAAACCTTAAAAATAGGCAGACGGTTTTACCACAATACGTCTGATATTAAAAATGTACATAGGTTTCGTCATTTTATTACGAAAAGTTTGTTTTGAGACATTTTGCGCGCATAAGTGGCTGGGTCAGACTGGATGCGGAAGGCGGAGAACAGGGTGTTGTGGCGCAGCCTGGGAGAGGCCTATGTCCAGCAGTGGACTGCGATAGGCTGAGTTGAGTTGAGTTGAGTAAGTGGCCTGAGCGCATTTTCAAAAAAGAACCAACAATGTAACTTCGTTATCTCATAGCAACCTGGTTAAATTATTTTTAAATCTTTTGTATGGCTGCTGGAGTTACCAAAACCTGTTTTCAGAAATTTTAAATGTCAATTCCAAAAAAGAAAGGAACGTTTCGGAGTCGCCCGGCAAACGTGCGGTGCTTGTTACGCTTCCATCCCTCACGTCAACGATGCTAAGTCCGCCAATGATTAAAAACGATGATTATTTTTCGATAAACAGCATTTTTCAAATGTTATCCTAGTTTACTTTTGTCCAATTTATCAAAAAAGTTCTTCGATATCAGTTCGATGGTTTCGGGTAAGCTCTTTATTAATCGTATCTACGTTAAAACGCCGCAATATGATTTTTATATTTTCTAATCATCGAAAAGCTCTCTGATTAGTAACATGATACACTATATTTGTCTGATATATTTTTTTAACAGTTTTCAGATAGAATGCTATGTTACCGATCGGTAAAATTTTTCAACTCGTGTAAAATGGATTCAGCACATAATATGCGCACACTTTCTTCTGAAAAATGATTTATCCGCATCAACTGACCAATGTTCACTTGAAAACAAGATTTTCAGACGGTTTGCTACGGGTTTTTTTTATGCCTCGTTTTTAATTTTCTCAATTGGTCTACTGGGTTTTCGGTACTATCTAAAATCGATCATTCAACTACAGAAAATCAGACGGATTGCTATGAAACAGTTCGGTGTTTTTTTTTTTTTTTGACGTACTTATTTGATAATGCGGTCATATCAGAAGTGACGCGAACATTTTTGAAATTAGGTTTTTGGATTCAGAATAACCAAATCTATCGATTTTATAGGCTTTTGGTCGTAAATCGATGAGGCAAAAATGTTGGTCAGGGGCTCTCGTACTATAATATTCGTGCTACGGGGGGTATACATAATGGCCGGGTATGAACAAACATGTACAATTATAAAATAATGGCAAGGTCCGTCATTGACACGTAGTACATATTATTAACAAAGTTTTGTGATACATACGCGGGCTGTGTCAAAGACTTTATTGATGCTACGACGCCATGACGCCAACGAAGCTACGGCGTAGTCGCGTAGAGGGAAGTATGTGTAGGCCGTCGTACCCACGGGCAATTTTTCATCGCGCACTAAATTTTCAACGCAGTGCTTAGCGCCGTGAGTTGAAAATCTGTGTATCTGTTGACGCGCTGGGATGCATTCTGTAGGCTTATCTAACTAAAGGGAGATGCACTAAGGTAGCCCGCGAAATTAAAATTTTATTATGTTTTTTGCAATTTGCAGGTCAGTAACAGGTTGTATGTTGATCTAAATATGATTCGCGGCCATAAAAATTTGGCTTTACAGAATTATAATCATTAGAATCAAAAAAGCATCATCATCAGTTCAAAAAATCCTACTGAAAGATTATTTCTGAAATAATCATTCAGAAGGATTTTTTGAACTCACGAGAAATGTAATGCTGATTCTATTGATTATAATTCTGTAAAGCCATATTTGTTATGGCCGCGAATCATATTTAGATCAACATACAACCTGTTACTGACCTGCAAATTGCAAAAAACGTATGAAAATTTGAATTTCGCGGGCTACCTTATCGCATCCCCCTTAAGGTAGATCCGCAGTGGTAGCCCGCGAAATTATTTTTTTTATTCGTTGTTTCCAATTTGCAGGTTAGTGTCAGGTTGAATCTTGATCAAAATATGATTCGCGACCATTACAAATATGTATTTACAGAATTATAACCATTGAATTAGTTAATAAATCTCTCTGAGTTAGATTTGTTTGATATTAACTTTTCCATAAGAGATTTGTTTTTCTAATTCTGTAAATACTTACATATTTGATAGGTTCGCGAATCATATTTTGATCAAGATACAACCTGACACTGACCTGCAAATTGCAAAAAACGTAAGAAATTTTTAATTTCGTGGGCTACCACTAATCCACTTTAATTAAGACAGAGAGCTGAAATAAAGTGCGTGATAAAAAACCGTTGCGTTAAAAAATTGCCCGTGCGTACTTTAGCCTACAGTAAAGCCTTATTAATATAGAGATATATATCTACGTAACGAAACAGACAATGATGTGATACTATTCTGTGATTCTAGACTTGCTTTTACAAATCTATCTATACATAATAAAATCGTAGCGAAGTCAAAAATGTACATTGAATATTTTTGAAAAAAAGTAATTGCTACGAGGTTATGGGATCGATTCTAATGCCGAAAATATAGTTTTTAGAATTTTTGTCTGTTTCTCTGAATGTATGTTCCAGCATCACGCAAATTCTACCCCCTCTACTCTACTGTTCAAATTTTGCATAGATATTCCCTATATGTCTGGTCAGTTGGTAGGCTATATATTATCACGCTATTTGCTATGGGGATGAGCAATATTGCATTATGTTTAACATATAATTATAGACAAACTAGCTGCGCCCCGCGGTTTCACCCGCGTAAGTCTCGATCCCGTGGGAATATCGGGATAAAAGTAGCTTATGTCTCAATCCAGGGTGTCAGCTACCCCCATACAAAATTTTATCAAAATTGGTCCAGCCGTTTGAGCGTGAAGAAGTAACAAACATACACACACACTCACAAACTTTTGCCTTTATAATATTAGTGTGATTATAGTGTGATGTGATTGTGTGATTAATAAAAACAAATTAGGTATTAAATCAGCCAGTTATGTTTAGGTCCTATTTAAGATGGGGCGAGCTTATTGCTATTACCTAACTGGGCACAAATTCAGACTTCAGAACCTGTTACTGAGAAATTCCAGATGGAAAACCCAATAACACTTTGCCAGCAACCTGACCCAGGAATCGAACCCAGGACCTCATACTCAACAGTAGCGCTTGCGACCACTAGACCTCTTGCGACAACGAGGCAGTTTAAAAAAAAAAATGTGGCTGTTATTTTAGTATATTATGGTGGTGTCTTACGACTTCCACGCGAACGAAATCGCGGGCAGAAGCTAGTGCATTATGAACAGTTTATTGAAACACAGTTTTTCTTTTCTCCTCTCAGAAAAGAAAGTGCATACATGAAGTCGCACAAGTTGTTAGGCTGGTATTCTATAAGCAAGTTCCATGAAGTAAGAAATTCTACGAGCAAACATGGGAAGTTAGGACAATGAAGAAGTAGCCTCTAGGTCTGACTGACTTACCCTATAAAATTTTCAGAGGACTCTTTGTATTTTATTTTGGAAAAGATAAAAATGTACCAAAATAAAATAGAAAGAGTCCTCTGAACATTTTATAGGTACCTACTTTACGTTAAAATATGCCAAAAGTAAATAACACTATCTCACGATATTAATGAGAGAGGATGGACAGAAAGCTATAATCTTACGAAATGGAGCGAAATCCCTAATGAATGGCGACATGGAGCGACGGTAAAAAGAAAAACAGGCAAAGGTATTATGACTTTTTATTCCTATTTGCTACGAGGAATAGGATGTAGCGAACGTCCGATGTGACTTTTTTTTAATTTGAAAATGCAACGGAATTATCGGATCGAGAGAGCATTTGAAAGATCTCGGCGAACACATTGTGTTTAAGGAAATTTTATTGAATTTAAAATGGAGTTCTGCCTGTATAGTTTATCGGATAAACCGATGAAGAGGATTCGAAATAGGTGCTGAGGAAAATGGACAAAGAAATAATGAAACAGTGAACAATATGAGAACAAAAAGAAAAGTCACTAAGTACACATTTCTTTTTGTTACGTTCATATGTTTTATGTTAGCCTAAGCTGGGTAAATAGGCTTCAGCTGCCTCCCAAATAAATGTATGTTGGAAGCAATCGTATTGGTAAGTATAAACGTACCCATAAGACTTTCATTAAATTTTTAAATAGATTATGACGGAGACGCCACACGAAATCGTGAAACAATTAGGTAGCCGAATAGGTAGCGAGCGCAACAAAAATACTCATCAGAATTGACGCAGAAATTCCTTCTACAAATAAAAAAATAAACAGATCGAACAATGCGTTAGCAGATACATACATAGATACATGCCAACCACTAAAATATTATCCGCCAACACATTCCAAGTAGGTATCCATTGTTCCTTGAACAAACAGTCTTGGCGTACAATGCAAGTAGATATTATGGGTATGGATCGATCTGGGCATGGCGGAAACACTCCGTGTGTAGGCACACGATCTTTACTGTGGCGCAATGTCATGCCAAGAACTACGTTAAGAATAAGTTCATAGGATAACATTAGGGAACAAATTTATCTTAGAGAGATGTATTAATGATTCTAATTATTTAATTACATATCTGCTATAGTCGCGAATGATATTTTAATCAAGATACAACCTAACACTGACCTGTAAATAGCTAAAAACGTAAGAAAATTTGAAAGCTCCAAGGGACCGTAGACCTACGTATTAGGTAATCATTTCAATTTGATACCTCCACGCGTTCCTGAAACAAAGGGTCTTGACAGACTCAGACAACGTAGTGATCCTATCAGGGTTCCGTTTTTTCTTTAAGAGTTACGGAACCCTAAAAACAACAGCTTTTACCATATTATCACCCCATACCGTGGTCCTCTTTAATCGAAAAGTGTTGACAAAGAATTCCAATAACAACTCGTCCAATTTACCATGCGCCCTAAAAACCTCTGTTTAAAGAATGTAGAACACGAAAATAATGTTAGCGGGCGTTTGATGAATAACAATGATTAATGACATCGGATTATGTCGCCTTGGTGCTCGCTTGAAGCGGTTCCTTTGAGCCTGATACACAATTTAACCAGCCCCCTTTTTTAATTGCGTAGTGCTATCAACCACAATCTGAATGATTTTGAAGGAGATTGCTAATCCATTGCTTCAGATATTCGAAACCCATTGCTACTTTGTAAAGTGTGCAACACAATTACCGCACAGGTTAGGTATTATAGATAGTTACAGTTGTCCGTGTGGTGCCGGACGTCTTAAAGAATAGCACCAAAGATGAGAATGAAATAAAAATTGTTTATTTTGGACAAACAAACAAAATAACATTAAAAAAAATACACACATACAAAGTAGCCAAAAGCCTCGTATTCAATACACTTAACATTTTGACGGTCTTGTCCAATTAGTTGGTTTGGTTGATTGGTGGATTCTATTTCTTCCCGTGGGTGTCGTAAAAGGCGACTAAGGAAGGGACTTACTAGGACTTCTTGGCGGGAAAGTGAAGCGGCATGTTAGCAGTTTTGTTTTATTTTCTAAAATTTGTGTTTGGCCGAATATTAATGTGTAATAGTGGTGGATTATTAACCATTAAGTGTTCGTGAACCTGCATTAGGGTAGGCAAATGAAACAAAACAGTGCAACATCACTTTTAAGTTCTCTCAAGAAGTCCGCGCGAGGTTTCAGTAAAGTGCCACGTCTTTACTGAAACTCAAAGGGAGCGGGGCGGGATATCATCTATCATCTTTATCATGCATTGAATGGAGTTCATTTCATAATTTGTACTTGTTACCTAATTTTACATGACACTGGCTATATGCACAAACCGTGCGAAGCCAAAAAGAAAAAAAAAAGGGCCTTACTAGAGAATGGGCAGCAGCCCGCATTTTAACACTTTACTGCGATCGCCAACCCGCCTGTGGAGGTCTTTCGGCTGAAATGATGATGAGATAGTCACAGTTGTGAATGGATCTATGTATAATTTAGCTCTTCGAAATACTAATTATTTGCCTACTGATTACAGCTTTACTATTTAGACGCGGTTCGGAACTCTTACAGTAGTAGGTACCTCGTAAGCGTCTCACGTTACGGAAAGCGATGAATCGGTCGAAGTTAGTGTATAGACGCCAGCACATCAAGCTAAACTACAATCTGTCAAATTTATTTAAAAGATTTTCAACTTTATCGTTAAAGCATAAGGTTCAAGGTTGATTGGGATTTT
Source organism: Tiliacea citrago (assembly GCA_963921375.1). NCBI lineage: Eukaryota > Metazoa > Arthropoda > Insecta > Lepidoptera > Noctuidae > Tiliacea > Tiliacea citrago. Next base: position 13,573,799 of record OY992802.1, read on the forward strand.
TTTACAGTTTCGGGTAGCTTGACCTGCTGGCGTCTGTACATCTGTCCTAGAGTAATTTATCCATTCGAGACTTGAAAATCAGGAAATAGACTTCGGCTGGTGGGAGTAGGTATTGGGCAAGTTCAGATTCCGGGCTGCTAGGTTCTGAGAAATCATTAATGAAAACAAACCGAAATAACACTGTCTCACCTGGGAATTGAACCCAGGACAATACACTATTACAACCTCATTGTCATAAGGACACATTCTCGTACGGACAGATTCTCATTATAACAGATTCTCAAAAGGACGGGGGTACACGTGAGCAGATAAATTACAAATGATTTATTACAGCAAACAATCTTTACACAATAAACATTCAGTTTATTAATTTATTGTATTAATTATTTTTAGTATAGGCTACCCGGAACCGAACTAGTTAGATTAGGTTAAGTTTTTTTTCTTAATGGTTAGGTTAGGTTAAAACTGTGAGCCCCTACGCACGAGTCTGACTATAGTTATCTGGCAGTGTGGCACGAGCCGAGCGAGCGAGCCGAGCGGTGCCGCTGCAGCGGCCGGCGAGTGCTAGAAACGACTAGAATATATAGAAAAAAGGATTTAAGTTTTAATGTAATTATAAAAATCTATATATGTATTCTATCAGTTACCCATAGCATTTCCAGTATAATATAAAAGATAATTTACTGTGGAGACAGTGTCCGAGATATTTCCTTCTATTAATTTGTGTGTGCACAAGTACCATTTTCGGTTTTTTGAGAATCTGTCCCACTGACCTCCATTTATTGTGAATTATATGGAGGTCAGTGATCTGTCCTTATGAGAATCTGTCCATGAGAACAAGCAAATACACTTAGTAAAGCGAGCACTAGACAAACGAGACAGTTTATTTCAGTTTTACACAGTGAGTGTGATCCCGTGTTTCTAATACTAGTTTTGACAAGTCTTGTCAAAACCATGTCATAGATAAATGCCAAGCCATGCCGTGTCGTCGAACGAAGTTCGCTATGCGATACTCACACGCACACACACTCATAATAATATACAGGGTCGAATTCTATTAGCTGGCGAAACTCCGACGACGTGATGGGTGTACCTATAGATATCATGTTAGGAGGCTCGCTTTTTACCCGACTACGGCGAAGCAAAAAGGAGTTATTATTTTGACCGGTATGTATGTATGTTCATCTGTTCCCTCATTACTTCTAAACCGCTTGTCATAATTTGACAAGTGAGGTATTTTTGGAAGCGTCTTGATCGTCCGCTGGTTATAGGCTGTGTGAGGTCACATTAAATTTAATATGGCGCCCTCTAGCGGACATAAAGTCAAAGCCTAAAAACAAAAAATTGTTTATTCATGCCGTGTTGGGTATCAAATGAAAGACCTTAATTAGTACATTTCAAAAATATATATATTGTCAGCTGTTGCTCATGGCTTTGCTTGCATGCACCCAATAATTAGGTATAATTTCTACAAAATCATAAGCAACAACAGACATATTTTCTCTCCAAACTTACACAAAAACATAATTATATTATAATAAATACGTATTTCAATATCCCCTTGTGCGCTAAAAAATCTGATTATGGCCAGGAACTTAATATGGCCTGCTCTTCGTCGTGACCAGCTGGAGCATGGAGAACAGCCAAGTGCAGTTCTCATACAATTCGATGATTGCACTATAAATGCAGATGAAGATGGGCTTGAATGTTAGAGTTGAACCTTGTCTGACTGAATTTGACGGATTAATAGGATCGGGAAAAATTCAATGCCAAATGTTACCATTAATCCTTACTTGGGCAGTTACTGTAACCAATTTGCATGTGTGCACTCTAGATATAGCGGTAATTGATTTAGGGAAGTCACTATTCGCTAAGGGACAGGCCTATGTTACCCTCAGCAGACTCAGATCCTTAGACGGATTATTTATTTGTTCCTTGGATCATAAAAAATTGCTGAAAAATCCTCATGACTCAGGATCTCTTCAGGAATTAGAAAGGTTAAGAAGTCTTTCAAATTTGGACCACGCTTATGACATACGCATACGCATACGACCACGGCTGTCTTCTGAACATCACTATGAATATGTATTAAATACATTAAAATATATTACATGTGAGTTGTTTATTTAATAGACGATAAATATTGAATAGTTTGTACATAATAATTTCAGGTGAGAATATTTTTTTGTTTCATACTTTTTAGAGCGTGATTTTTCAGTAGTCGGGTTTTAGGTTTTGAACTTATTTTTTATGTTAATTTGCATGAATATTCTGTAACAGTCACACATACAATCAAAATTAAACTTATGATTTATTGGATCTTTTTCTTCCCATGTTTAGGACAGTTACGTAATCGTAATATTTTCGGTCGATACATTTTTTATTCGATGTCTTTTTTAAGGACAATTATAAAAATAAAAAAGATTGATCGGCTTTTATGTCTAAAATAAATATTCACAGCAAGAAAACATATTTATTATCCAGCCACCAAATATTTTTTCTTTAGAATTCTTATTTCTAAGAATTGAGACTTACGCTATTTAGTTTCGTGCTCGAACACGATCAAAGAGCGCACGCGATACTCAACTTTATTACTGACGTGTTAGCGTTTAGCACATAACGGAGTGGCATGTAGCAGAGCTTGCGTGGAAGTTTTATTTAGACTGCCTGATCTTAATGCTGGGTAATAAAAATTGCTGTAAGTATTCTCAGTAACTATAAATAAAACGAAGCATATTTTGATATTAAGAACATCATTATTATTGCCTTATAAAGATGATTATGGGAACTAAAATAGTAATATTATAAAATGAGTTATAGGTACTGATGTAACTGCTGTTACAAATTCGGTATGTAAAGTATTTTTCAGGTATGTTTTTTATATTTTTATTTTAAAGATAAGAGTATTTGAAACACATACTTTCATCTTTTTGTTTTTACAAGCTGTAGTTATTTTTATATATTTTTTTAAAGTTTTGTTCGTGCTGATTTCTAAAGTAGCCTGAATAGCTTAGGATGTTTGCCACGTTTACCACTTATTTAAAAACAAAATTCAGTAAAGTCAAACAGTCAAATTTGACAGTTAATTTGTTTACATTTCATACGAGATGCGATTTCCGTACCTTAGTTTAAAGTTATAGCTTATTAATCAAATGAATGGATCAGACTACTTCTGCTACGTGTTTCATACCGTCAAGTATAAACACCACAATAAATAGCCGACACAAATTGATTGTTAGTAAAAGAAACCTTAAAAAAGAAATGGTGCGAGGAAGTAAACGTTGAGTACTAGTCTGTGCGGCGTCTGTTTTATTGTGAAGATCATTTGAACGTAAGTTAAGTTTTCCTGTGGCGATACATCGATGTGATTCGACTTGTACTATCGGCCGCTGGTGAAAAACTACACTATTTACCTATTTAAATTGAATAATAATAAGTGCTTCATCTGAATTTGTCGTTGACATTGACACTTGACACATACAGAACAACTTAATTATTTAATTACAAGAGGCACTGAAAATTCCCAATTCAATTAGAGGTCAAATAAAAGTCAAGTGATTTTAAGTATTTTTGTGAAAATAAATACGATCTTATAATTTTAAGACCTAGGTATTAATAGAAAAATAACTCATATAAGCTTAAAATCTCGAAATGGTTTTCGAATCGGCACAGGTTAATTTTCACTTTACATACCGAATTGCCTCAAATATCTAACATTTAACTAGTTTAAATCCATATCAATTTGGCTCCACACTTTGGCTAGTATTAAAAACACACCTTATTGTTAAAAATTTTACACATATAGAGCAGAACCAAGTAAAAATATGTATTTTCAACATTAAATAAATATCATAGTATTCACTATTATGGTATATAGTACACAGTGTTAGGACTTAAAAGTATTACTCTTCAATCCATAGAATCCTAACAACTATTATGAACTCATTATTCCAATTCGTACATTCCTCCAAAGTGTGGCAGTACATTTAAGTATTATGCATAATTATAACTTCTCAGTCAATAAGAAGTACCCTATTCTTGTCAACTCTCACATTGGGTGCACTCCTCAATTTCTTTATAAACTTATCAGCTATGCGGTCATCCACTTCTCTGCCAGTAGCTTCACTGTACTCTCCCAAAACCTTCTTCTGCAAACGTTTAAATGGTACTTCATTGCCCTTCTTCTCCAAAACTGATAGAATAACTGCATGCCAGTTGAATTTGTCTCCGCTGACTGCTAACTCTCCAATTTTGGCAACATTTTGGTCATGAAGACAGATACTTTCTTCTGCTTCTTCTTCCTCAGTCTTGCTTTTCTTCTTTTGCGTCTTTCCTGTAGTCGCTACAACAGGTTCAGCAGGCTCTGCCCCATTTTCAATGGCTTCTTGATTACCATTAACACTATTAACAGTATCCTGTCTCTTGCGTTTTTTGTTTTTACCATTTTTACCTTCAGTAATATTTTCATCACCATTCATAGATTCTGTCTTATTCTTCTTCTTTTTACCTTTCTTGCATTCTGTTTCTTCTTCTACTTCTTCAGGAAGTGGTGCTGCTGCACTCTGTAACTCAGCTTCATATTTTTTGTGTTTCTTCTCTTCTTTTCTCTGTTTTTTAGACAGTTTCTTTTTGCCAACTACCTCTTCTGGTGCTTCACCATTCTGGCCTTCCTCATCATTTTGTTCTGTATCTCCATTCTGTTCTTCCTTATTATCTTCTCTGTCATTCTCTTCAGTTTTCTCATCTGTCTCCTCAATAGTACCATTTTGTGGTTTTTCATCTTCAGTAACAGATCCATCTTTCTTTTGATTTTGATTCCTATTATTGGCATTGGATAAGGCAGCCAGTTTCACAGAGATCAAGTCCCAAGCTTGGTCAATGTCTTTTGGATTCGTCTTTTGTCCACAAACATTCTTCACAAAGTTAACGAATTTGGGTTTCTTGCGTGGGGTGTTGTTGTGTTTGGTGATAGTCTCAATAATCCTGATTACATTTCTCGGTGCACTCTGTTGTTCATCTAGGACTGACGTTAACATTTCCACCCATGCAGTCTGTTTCTTCTCACCTTTTTTCTCTTTGGAAACAAATCCTTTTCCAGAGTAGCGTTCCTCTTCCGTTATACATTTTATGTGTGATTCATAGTCCTTACCACTGGAAACAAAAAACACAACCACTTTAATTTGTATTAAATAAGACCTGAGAAGCATTGCTATGGTGAACAGAATATCAAAACACAAACTCAACAGTTTGTTTTCAACAGCTATAGTATTTTGTCACATTGCCAAAGGAGGCATAGTTACTGTACAAAAAATATTAGCTTGTTTATGCCAATATTATGAGAATAATGTCAATGACCTAATTAAATTAACAAACATTATGAACTTTCCACAAACAGTTGTATTTTAGAAGAGATTATTACACATTGTGACAATTATGTGGAATACTTTGTCAATAGTAGCTATTAAATACGTAATTAGTTTCCTGATTGGCAACAACATGGCATCATTGGCATAGTTCTATTTATAGCAAAACTAATATCTAATAGACAAAGTATTTGATCAAATCATCAAACCTCTTTGTGTACATATAAAATGCGGTCACGTAAACAAATATCGTGCGGTAAATATTCCATACTCACTGAAAGTCTTTAAAACAATCCATACAAGACAAATTGGGACTCCTATTTCTGCATGCTATCATATAATGTTTCTCGACCTTAGGTTTTGTCACAGACTCCCCGCAATGACCACACGTGAATACGACCATTGCAGTATTTAAATAAAACACGTGTTTTTAGAACGGAATTGTTTTGAATACAAATATTATAACCTGCAAAGAAAATGGGCGTGTTAATAACTGAAGTAGATATAAATTTCTAAATATCAATGAGGCGTCAAAAGTAAGATTATTGAATAAGACCAACGTACTTTAAATCAACGTATTTTAGGAAAATTGAAAATTTTCTACGTACGATACTTTCTCAAAATTGTCAAACTACCAAATGTCAAAATGTTGTTAATCGATTTGACTTAAAAAACTGCACGTTCCACGACAAAAAAAATTAAGAGTACGGGCACGGATCACGGATAAACGGCATATGTTTGTTAATAACTATTGTAAACAGATTAAATACTCAAAGATTGTAGACCAAAACTTTTATTGCAAAAATCCTAGATAGGATGATTGCAATAAAAGAAAAAAAAAAAAAAAATATATTAAAAAATAAATAAATTATATTCATAAGAATATAATCAAATGTTTCAACACTCATTCGGGTATAATTGAAAAAAAAAACTGGCGGACAAAAAGTCTGTATTAATTTGCAGTATTTCTTGTGGAATTCTCCATCTATACCCCGATTCTTATTCAAATCATGTACTCTACAATCTCGTCCAAATATTATGTCTTGAGCCAAAAAACTACTACTTCCCAAGCAATATTGAGATAACTTTGATACAAAAGCAACGAGCCTATTCTACTGGCAAATCGATTTCAGTTAACTGTGAACTACCGTCTTAACTTCTATGGACTAGTGAACCACGAAGGAGCGAAGTCCAGCCAACAACTTATTTTTTTCTATTTTAGGATCACAGAGTACATTTTTTAAACTGACAGTGACAGTTAGGATCATTGTAAATCATAAGTTGGTAACACTGATGAGCAACAATCAAATAGGTTTTGTCTGTTTGCGGCTGGGGTGTGTCCAAAAATTATTCATTTTAACGAAAATTCAACATGAAATAGTGCTTTCTTGACAGTAAAATTCATAAATATTAGCAGATATGGATATTTACTTTATTTTAGCACTCCTACCCATTCTTATTGGTAAGTAATTCACATAAAAAACTTCGTAACAAAGTTTCGACAATTATTTATTTACCAGTGAAATTCTTGTTAATAGTAGTTAATAACATCAGGATAACATTCAATTGAATGGAAGTTGTTCCAATTCACATTTAATGTAACAATTATTGTAAAATAACAAACACCCAAGCTTCAAGTCAGTATCCACGCTCTGTTCCTCATAAAGTAAAAGTATTTTCTAACCAAGCATCGAATAGCCAGCTCAGTTTATAATTAAAACAGCTGATATAACATGCTACTGCTGTAAATTCTTAAGATATTTTAAGCGTTACTTTTAATTACAAGATACAGAAACTACACATTAAGCATATTTGGGTGGAAAAACTTCTCGAAGAAGTTTTTGTTACATTTTTATTTATTTTTTCCAGTTACTACAACAGCCAGTATCTACGACAGTGAGAATGTAATCAATGGCATAGGTAAGATACCTAAAGTGGAAGGACAGGACATGATAACTTGGTGCACCACATCTCTACTCGAGACTGAGAAGTGTGAGAAACTGTCCAAGTCCATTCAACAGGACAAGGGACTGTTTGGAAAGGATTATATTGAATTGCAGTGTAAAAGGGTGAGTTATTTGGATTTTGAAAGATATACAAGGATGACTGATTGCATCCCATGTAACAGGGGGCTTTTGCTATTTACTTGTGGTTATTTAGTATGAGTAGGTACAGATAATTTCATAATTTTTAGCAATCAATTGTGCCTCTCGTTTGGAATGTAAAGTTTAGTTTACTTCCAAAGTTTCCTTTTTTTACTTAGTCCTTACCTAACTTCAAGTCACATCTTTGACTTGTCTTTATGACTGTACATTTTTTTTTTTCGCTACCATCGTTAGCCATAGTCAGGAAACGGCCGACCATTCGGCCGATACTTCGGATTTATCTTCGGAGGGGTCTACTCCGAAGATAAATCCTGGCCCTTTTCCAATTTTTGGATTTTAGATATGGGTCCTAGGAATTAGCACTTTGAAGATTGGATATGCCTTGATTCAAAATTCTGTTGAAATTGCCTAATTTTAATGTGCACGCCCCTCCACTGCTTGTTGCATGCACATTTCAAATGTATGTATACAAATTTTAGCAGTGTAACTATGTGGTTTTAAGTTAGACATTCTCTACCTTAACAATTATTCCAGGAGGTGTACCTCTCAACTTCACTGTTATCTTTATACTCCACTTAATTTCTTACGAAACACGAATATACTATAGTAAAATTGGTCAAATTTGAATATTTTTTTAATTATAATAATTAACATTAATAAAACTTAAATAATCACAACCTGTGTATTTTTATTTGTGTACTCACCTTAAACAGATGGCTAATTTCATTTTAGTACTAATGCATTTCCGCATATTCGTATTTGATTTTGTTAGGCTTGAATTTTCCAGTCGAGTTAATAACTTTTCAAAACTTTCAATAGACATTCGAAAGTAATTAAAAAACATTTTTTCATCGTTTCTAAGATTTTCGAATAATTTTTCAAATGTGATCGTACACACAGATTCTTGATTAATAGGATGTACCCAAAACCTTCTGTTTTGTCGGCGGCGAGACCGCCTTCGATACCAATATAAAAGTACAACCAAGCGTGGATCCATCAGTGACGTCTACTCACTGTGACAACTGGTTGGAAACTGCGGCTACCCGGTTGACTACGTTATAAAAACGATTACAAAAAAAACGTGCAGGACAATGCCGTGTGAACGAAGCCCGGATAGTTCCAACCACTGCTTGTAGGTCTTGGTAACATACATAATGTAGTAGTAGTAGATGATGAGTGTGATGGGTGGGTGGTGTGATGTTGTGTAGTGTGTTAGTAATTATCACACTAATATTATAAAGGCGAAAGTTTGTGAGTGTGTGTGTGTGTTTGTTTGTTTGATTGTTACTTCTTCACGCTCAAACGGCTGGACCAATTTTGATAAAATTTTGTATGTAGGTAGCTGACACCCTGGAATAAGACATAGGCTACTTTTTATCCTGATATTCCCACGGGATCGAGACTTACGCGGGTGAAACCGTGGGGCGCAGATAGTGTAGTAATGACGATGTAAACCATTTAACTTGTTGCAGGCTTTTGACACCGAAGAATGTATGACATGGGTGGACAGAGGAGAGGCTTCATTGCTTGGCCTTGATGCTGGTGAAGTGTATGTTGCAGGCAGATACCACTCTCTAGTGCCCATTCTACAGGAGGTAAGATTATAAATAATTTTATTCTGATTTTGGTCTAATGTTAGGGCCGTAGCTGGCGGACAATACTTTTAATGTTGGAAGACAGATTAAAGTCTATTGCATTTCATATGTTTATTGGATTATTGTCGCTTAACTATGAGGGAGGACACCAATTTCTGTAATACAAGTTCTTGAACCTACATCAGAAATCAGGGAATTCATAAGTGTTATATTTTTTTAAACAATCATTTAAGTCCCCTTTTTTCTCCTTTGATGATCTATGTTGTGCCCATCTCAATCCAACCCAAGGCCCAAATTACGTCGAATGGCCTTATTTCTTTGGGAAAATTAAATCTGTATACGCTTTTTCTATCATCCATCAGTTATACGGGCGTGGGGAGCCCTACCAATACTCCATCGCGGTAGTGCGCAAAGGTGCCCTACCTAACGTACAGCCTGGTTATGGACTCAGTGCATTGAAAGGGACAAAGGCTTGCTTTCCGGGAGTTGGAGCACTGGCGGGATGGGTGATGCCGATACATGTTGTAAGTTTTTAGACTATCTTATTATCGGTATTCAAAGTCTAATATTATCAGCAAATAAATCTTTGACTTTGACTTTTAATCGTTTATTTCATTAAGGCACATTAAAGGCTATTTTGAATGTAAAAAAAAACCGCCCAAGTGCGCCTTGGACCACGAATAATGAAAGATTCCGTAATTGGGATAAATTTATCCCAAGAACAAGGCTGCCTCGTTGGTATAGCGGTCGCGACTGTTGATCATGAGGTCCTGGGTTCGATTCCCAGATCGGGCTAAGTGTTATTGGGGTTTCCCATTAGGAATTTCTCAGTGGCAGCCCGGAGTCTGAATTTGTGCCCGGTTGATGGCATTAGGCTCGCCCTCCATTACATGGAATTTAAACATAACTGGTGAAATTTGGGTGTACTATAGGTACACCTCTGCCTAACCCTTCTGGGGATTACAGGCGTGATGTTATGTATGTTATCCCAAGAACAAACTTAACATTGTAGTCGAAAAACATGTTCCCCATACATTCCAACTGCAAAAATATAACTTTGTACGCACAATATTGAAGACCTTAGACTTCTTATAAGTTTTCCTGTAATCTTAAAACTAAAACAAAAAAAAACCACAAAAAAAACAAAAAAAACCCGGTTTTGTAAAACTATTCTCTGTATTTTTTTTCGGTGATAATGTGTGTATGTAATTGTCAATTTTTCATAATTTGTTTCCTAAATAACTTTACAATTATACAAAAAATATATATTATATTTGAAGTCCTCATAACAAGTCCTTTCATTTGATATCTCACACAGTACAGTTTGCAATACTTTTATTTTCTAATTTTACATTTTTTTGGGTTACAGAAATTCATGTGTACCAAATTTCAACTTACAGACACGCTTAGACTTTCTGACAGACACACTATCTGTCCTCTATGGGTTTCGTATTTTCCTTTTACTGAACCCTAAAAATGAATCCAAGAGAGATAAATTAATTTTGTGGTGCTCCTAGTAATAAGGTCGAAAAGTGGTTAGCCGCCAGAGTCCGCGATGGCACATGGTGCTCACATATTTACAAATATTGTAACCATAGACGATTTTCCTAAAATAAAAAAGAAAAGTAATCACAGAATGCAAAATTAATGTCATAAAAATAATAAATTAAGTATATTATTAAATTCCGATTGTTATAATGTATAGCATAAAAACAAAAGCTTATAGAAGTGTAAGCAACCAGTGAAGCTGACAGCTGAGTATGTCTTGTGGTTTCAAACAAAAATTAAATGAAATCAGTGATGTTGATCAGTGATGAATCAGTGATGAAAGCCAAGTACTTTTGAATTTTCAAGGGGTCGGTCAATAACAAAATATCTTAGCTACTCGTAGTTGCCCATTCCAAAGCGTAGTAGGTTCCTATGGAGAAGAATGGGCAAGAAATTCCACAGGCACTCTTTTAAATCAAAATATTGTTGACAGATTTTTTTATATAATACAAGTTTTTTTCAATTTTGTTTACAATGATACACATGTCTTATAGGCTTTATTTTCTTGTTACAAATGCATTAGACATCTGTAGCCGAAAGGAGAAAGCCTGTAATCCGACTATCAGCGCCAAACTCGTCAAATAATAAAGACTTAAAAATAGCCATCAAATCTTGAAAAAAAAAAAAAAAAATTTTTTTTTGGATGTTCGAATGTCCTTTTTTAACATTTTACAGATATAAATAACGTAATAATTCGATACAATAAAATCAAAATCACGGTTCCAATTGGTTGTATCCTATGGAGAAGAGCCGGCAAGACTCCACAGTTAACACCTCCACGGTTGTATAATCATTTAAAGACAATATTTATAATAGTGTAAATTAATTAAAGGAAATATAATGTTCATACAAAAGTCATTAGTAGACAGAATTCCATCACCCTCCTCCTGCCCTTAATACACATCAAGGGAACATACAACATAAGGGAAGAAAACTGCCCATCTTCCTCAATAAATAATATTCCTTATTTACTTTAATTACTAAAAATACTGTTGTTTTTTTATGTTATAGTGTAGATTAGAGTAGGCTATATGTTTTTTTTATATTTTAAATATTGTGTTTTTCTATATTTAGGGCAGTTAGTAAAATAGTCATTATTTTTAGATGTTATTATAAGTACTACTAGTTTTTTACTTTATTCATAGTTTTAAATTATAAGTTAATTTTAAGACCGCGATATCGCATTAGGTATAAACCTGTAATGATAGTTGTAAGGGAGATTTTAATAAATAAATACTATAACTAAAGACTAAAACGTTTTTATAGCTAATGCAAGAAGGCGGGCTCAAAATAACAGACTGCAATAACCACGTCAAATCTGCGATAGAGTTCTTTGGCGACTCCTGTGCTCCTAACTCACTGAAAAACATGTACAATCCTATTGGTGATAATTCTGACAAGTAAGTGTAATATTCCCTTTTTCTCTAATAATAATAATAAAGCTGGCAACACCAACACGTCACAGAATACGTTTTCTTTATCTTCAGTTATATATTCATTTTAGACGCAGTTTCTTTTATTCTATTAGTATACAATAAGCCTGAAACCAAAATAATCAAGCCTAAATAAAAAAAAAACAAAATGAATCATAATAAAAACCAAGAATTTTATCAAAAACTGCCGAATCGAAGGTGACATCTGTCACGTCGCCGCCGATAAAATCCACCGATTTTAAAATAAAGAAAAGATGTTGACGAGGTCAGCTACGAGACGAGCACGCCCACCACCTCCGGACTCTTCGCTCAGCTCCGCCTCGCCGCCGCCGGTATCCAGCCTCACTGTGAGCGCTGTGACGACACCGGCCGTGGTAGTTGCGTCGAGCTCGAGCGTCGTCGCATTTTTCCCCGCCGACGTCGATCGCCAACACCTGTACGTCGGCAGGGGAGAGGCCGGCGACCGAGGAGCTTGGGACTTAGGGGCCATCCGGCCCCGAGCCGGGTCCCCGCTGCCGGTGGTTGTGTGCAGCGCATGAGATGACTCAATCTATGAACGAGAACGTCATGCGGCGCATATTACGGGTCTACAGAGGGAGGAACTAACCTCACTGCGTACCGTAACCAACCATCAACATCTCGGCCCAACGACTATCGGATCAGGTGCGGGTCATCCAACGCGATCATAGGTTGGACGATGTTGCACTTGATAGGCTGCGCTCAGAGGTACTTAGCAACCATATCGTCTCGACGCCGGCACAAACCGCGGTACGATTGTCAATTATTGATGGAATCCCGCCGCGGTCCAATCATGATGTTGAAGAAGAGGATGATAGGGTTGCCACAGTAAGTAGCCAATGCAACGCCCGATTGAGGAGCGCACTGGAGCATGCATTTGGCGAGTATAGGTCCACTCCGACCGAACTTAGACCCCGATTAACACGCCTACCTATGCACAAGAAAAATAGGGCGCTGGTGTGTGCCTTGGACTTAAGAATTTCTTCCAAAGCAGCGAGGATCTCATTGATACACACTCGATTCTGTATTGCGCGGCTGTTGCGTCATGTCGTTTAGCTAACGTCAAATTTCCAAACTGTGACGGAGCTACTCGACCAAAACCAGCCGTACCAGCCTGGCAGTGCAGGATCGAGCGCCGTATTGATGGGGCCAGGGTACTCATCGGCAAACTAAACTGCTTCAGGGAGGGCAATACACGACCACGAGTGATGCGCTTTGTAAGACGGGCTTTCTCGGGGACTGGAATCAGCCCTCGAGAATACATGTCCCGTGTCACAGAGCGCATCGACTTCCTGAAGCAGAAAGCTTGTGCATGGGCGAGCCGTATTCGGCGGTATAAGCGGCGGGTGGATCGATACACGCAGAATCGCATGTTCCAGAGCAATGAAAGGTGGGATATAGAGCTTGGGAGCGACCTGAACAAAATGTGACAGACGTGTGCCGCCCGGATGATGCAGCCACGAGTGCATTCTGGCGCAGCATCTGGTCGGAGCCCGTCTGTCACGCTGAGGCTGACTGAATGCGGGAAGTTGAGCGAGTGTGTGAAACTATACCAGCAATGGAAGCAGTCATAATCACCCCATTAGACGTAGCCAGAGCAGTCCGTCTGTTACCAAATTGGAAATCACCGGGACCGGACGGACTGCACAACTTCTGGTTGAAATGTTTAATTAGTTCACACACTTGCCCGGCATCTCAGTTCCAGTCATCCTTATAGTCTGGGTCGCTACCACAGTTTCTAACAACAGGCGTTACCCACCTGCTCCATAAGTCAGGTAGTCCCGCGGAACCCAAGAATTATAGACCGATCACATGTTTGTCAACGGTCTATAAACTTCTTACATCCATTTTGAGAGTGAAAATTAATACGCACATTGACAATAACTCCATTATGTCTGCCTCTCAGAATGGATGTAGGAATGGGTCCCGCGGTACTAAGGAGCTACTCCTCCTCGACATGGCCATAAGCCAACAGGTTCGTCGATCCCGCAAGGATCTGTCGACATGCTGGATAGACTATAAGAAGGCCTACGACTCGGTGCCACATACATGGCTCATGAGGGTGCTGGAGTTGTACAAGATAGATGCAACTCTGCGCAACTTCCTGATGTCATGTATGGGGCAATGGAGAACGGTCCTTCGCTATCCAGGATGTCGGCAGATCCAGGGGAATGATGAGCCTGTATGGATTAAACGGGGAATATTTCAAGGCGACAGTTTGAGTCCACTTTGGTTCTGCTTAGCCCTGAATCCTCTAAGTACACTGTTGGAGGATTCAGGTCTAGGCCTGAGGAGGTCGGTTGAGGAGAGGTCAGGTCATATCTCACCTCTTCTACATGGATGACTTGAAACTCTTTGCCCCCAACAAAGTGCGACTGATCGAGCTACTGAAGGTAACTGAAACATTCAGTAGCGCCATCAGGATGGAATTTGGCGTGGACAAATGTGCAGTCATGCATGTAAAACGAGGAGAGATTATGGAATCCGAAGGAACCCAACTCTCGGTTTCCATACACCTTAGATCCCTTTCCTCATCCGAAAGCTATAAGTATTTGGGTATGTCAGAAGCGTTAGGGATCAACGTTGCTGACATGAAGCAATCGTTGAAGGAGCGCTTCTTTGGTCGCCTGAAGAAAGTATTTATTAGTCTTCTTTCAGGCGGAAACAAGGTGCGCGCCTTCAACGGTTGGGTCATGCCGGTTTTGATGTACTCTTTTGGCATACTCAAATGGACTCAGACCGAACTAGACGCCCTGGATAGGAGGGTCCGTACACTGCTGACCGCAAACCGGATGCATCACCCACGATCATCGGTGATGAGACTGTACATCCCGCGGAAGTGCGGGGGTCGAGGCTTTTTAAATGCAAAGACCCTCCATAACCGCGAGGTGTGCAGTCTCAGGGAATATTTTTTAAAAGCCGAACTGGGTATGCACCGTGATGTGGTCGCAGTGGACAAGGGACTCACCCCGCTCTCCGAGAACTGGCGCAAACCTGTAATACTTACTACCGATGACCGCAAGGAGGTATGGCAAAGCAAGGAGCTTCACGGACGCTTCTATCGGGCTCTTCATGAACCCGGTGTAGATTTCTTAGCGTCCGTATCCTGGCTACGTTTTGGTGACCTTTTCGGGGAAACCGAAGGTTTTGTCTGTGCAATTATGGACGAAGTTATCTTGACGAATAACTACCGGAGACATATTATGAAGGACGGGACGGTTGACGTGTGTCGGGCATGCCACCGTCCGGGTGAGTCCATCAGACATATTATCTCTGGCTGTTCTCGTCTTGCTAATGGCGAGTACTTGCACAGGCATAACCAAGTAGCCAGGATTATTCACCAGCAACTTGCTTTGAAATATAAACTTGTGGATTCTGAGGTACCGTATTACAAGTATGTGCCCGACCCAGTTCTCGAAAATGACCATGTCACGTTGTACTGGGATCGGTCTATCATTACTGACAGGACTATTGTCGCCAATAAGCCCGACATAGTAGTGATAGATCGATTAGCGCGCCGCGCAATGATTATCGATGTTACCATTGCGCATGACGAGAACCTCGTGAAAGCTGAGAAAGAGAAACAAATAAAATATCTTGACTTAGCACACGAGGTTGTTGACATGTGGAATGTGAGCTCGGCTATCATTGTGCCGATTGTCGTATCGGCCAATGGCCTGATGGCCGAAAGTCTCGAGCAACATCTTTCGAGGCTCTCGTTAGGTGGTTGGATCAAGGGCCTGATTCAGAAGGCAGTACTCCTCGATACGGCTCGCATCGTGAGGAGGTTCCTATCTCTGCAGCCCTAGCCACCGGTAGCTTGGACCCTGCTCCCGATACCGGTGGACAACAATTTTTTTATATTTTTAAATGTTTTTATATATTTTTTATATTCTGATATTTAAAAATATAATTTGTATGTATCTAAATTAATAATGGAAATAATAATAATTATAGCTTGTAGTCTGGATTTGTGCCCGATTGTTGGCTGTAGACTTGCCCCTTATTACATGGTACTTAAACATAACTGGCAATTTGTGGGTGTACTATAAAGTACACGTCTGCCTAACCCTTCGGGGAATACAGGCGTGATGTTATGTTGTATGTTATAATAATTATCATCCAACATCACTTTTCGCAACTCTTGGGTTTCAGTTTAACATGAGGAGAAATAATTGAGTATTTTCCGATTAAAAATAGTATTAGAACTGGTGTATATAAAATTATCCCAGCTTCTAATAGTAACCAATAGTCCCACAAACTCGATTTTTTTATCACTCCCACCACTTTGGTGATCTATTAGGCGCGGCGCCCACTATCGGTGGGCATCTGTGCAGCTCGGTACAGCTCGGCCGGCTTCGGGCGGGTTCGGGCGCCTGAGACCTACTTCGGGCTGCCTCGGCAGTCGTAAGCATACTGAGAGCAAACCTAAGGACGTCGAAGCTGTCTTCCGGTAGCTCGGGTGGCATTTTCGTGGCAGACACGTCGCAGAACAAACATCGCCGTTCACCGCGCGCGCCTCCATTAGCTTGGCAATACCCAGAGGAAAATAAAAGGCAACAGTCTCATTAATTACACGTATAGGTTCGTTTTATTTGACGATGACAGAAGAAAAGTTAATTATTCTTGTGCAAGCTCACGAATGTCTGTATGACATAACATCGCGATATAATAGTTATCAACAAATGAAACAGAATGCATGGAACCAAATATGATAATGAGAACTAAGTCCCAATCCACCATTATAAATACACACGCACAACTGTTTTCACGTATCGTTACGACTGCTCAGCGACAAGTTTGCCACCTGAACTATTCTTAGTTTTGCCGAAGCTACCCGAAACCAGCCTCGGCGTCCTTAGGTATGCTTACGACTGCCGAGACAGCTCTTAGGGCAAAACAGGCAAGATGTGAAATTGTAGTTATTTAGATTTAGGAAAGAAGCGATTGCTTATCTGATCTCCACAACCAAGTTACTGGATGCAGACCATAGATATACTCTATGTTCACCCAGTAACTTGGTTGTGGAGGTCAGATAAGCAGTCGCTTCTTTCCTAAATCTAAATAACTACAATTTCACATCTTGCCTGTTTTGCCCGAAGGGTTAAGCAGAGTATCCCTGAGTACACCCACATTTAGACATTATGCTCTACGTCTCCGAATATGTAATGGGGGCGAACCTATTGCCATCAACCGGGCAAAAATCCAGACTTAACAACAAGAACAATTACCATTTTCTCAAAAAATACCTTTACCTAACTTACTTCCTTATACATTTTTTTAAATATATATTTGAATGGCCTGGTTGCTGGGACCTTTTAGCAAAATCTTTATTTAGTTACAAATTTTGTTAAATTATTGATTAAATGAATTGTATACAATGCATCATAGATGATACCCCCGCCCGTCCGCTCCCCTTGAATTTCAGCAAAGACGTGGCACTTTACTGAAACCTCACGCGGACTTCTTGACAACTTGAAGTGATATGTTGCACTGTTTTGTTTCATTTGCCTACACTAATGCACGTTCACGAACACTTAATGGTTACTAATACACCATTATTACACATTAATATTCGGCTAAACACAAAATTTAGAAAATAAAACTGCTAATCATGACGCTTCACTTTCCCGCCAAGAACCCCCACTTCCTTATTCAAAAACCCTTTTTCCACAGACTATGCAAGCTATGCACCGGTGGTGCAGGCATCCGCTGCACTCTCGCAGACCCATACGCTGGCTACGAAGGAGCCCTACGTTGTCTGATCGCGAACAATTCGGGCGACATCGCCTTTGTTCGCGACACGACTATCCAGCATGCACTACTGTCGCATCAGATACTTGGTTAGTACAATAATAACTGCTGGTTAAACTTTGAAAGGAAAGAAAGGACCATTTAATTGACACAAAAACACAATTAACATAGTCCATGTGGACAAGAATTTCTCTCAGCCGACAATGCAACGACATGGTCACCACCATGTCGATGTATTGTCTACTTTAAGAGAAATTCTTGACTTTGAGCTTCGTCTCGAACTCCATATTTGATTGATGTTCTATAAAAGTAAAGAGAGCACATTCTAAGGACTTGGCCTCTGGACCCTGACCGCTGACGCTGTAAAGCGTTTGTTCAAAGATTAAATAACACATGGAATGCCATGACATGACGCGTGAAAAAAGTTTAGCATAATCAGCATACAATGTTCCCACTGCTGGGACACAGGCCTCTTCTCGGTGAGAGGGAGAGGGCCGTAATCCACCACGCGGGCCCGGTGCGGGTTGGTAGATGTCACATGTCTTCGAATTTTTGGTTCTAGGACATGCCGGTTTCTTCACGATGTTTTCCTTCACCGTTTTGAGAGCAGTGGTGATGAAATAATTTACACAAAGTAAAGCGCCTGTCTGGGACTTGGGTTCGAATCTACGACCTACAACTCGTTAGTTGGGGCTGGTACCACTAAGCCACCACTGATCTAGTACAAAAACCTAAGACAAAAGTTTGCCGTGGCATTATCTCGCAAAAGCAGCTGGCTGGCCATAATAATTAACGTTTTTCGCAGTAGTCACTATTAGTACACCTTTTCGTTAAGAACAGGCAGTCTAAATCAAATTTCGAACGCAAGCTCCGCCCCTCGTTCCCTGCCACCCCGTTATGTGCTAAACGCTAATACATCAGTAATAAAGTTGAATATCGCATGCGCTCTTTGATCGTGTTCGAGCACGAAACTAAATAGCGTAAGTCTCAATTCTTATTTCGTTTATAACTAAAGTAATGATCTAGACAAAAATATCTTGTTTCGGGATAATAAACTATATTTTCTTGCTGTGAGTATTTATAAATAGACATGACTTTCGAATATAAAATTGATTGATAGAAAATATTACAATTACGTAACTGTCTTCGACATGGAAAGAAAAAGATCCAATAAATCATAATACTAAAGTTTCATTTTGATTGTATGTGTGACTGTTTCAGAATATTTATGCAAATTAACATAAAAATAGCCTCCTCTTAAATAACTAGTATTCGTTTCTTTGTAGGTGGAGTAACAGAGGACCAGTTCGAGCTGATCTGTCGCGACGGCTCGCGGCGTCCGGTCACGGACTCGGAGAACTGCAACTGGGGCCGCGTGCCCGCTGACGCCATAGTCACCAGCAGTGCCGTGTCTAGGGAACAGAGGAAGAAGTAAGTCACTGATGCTTAGAAAGATCTTAAAGCGCTGACAAAAGGCAAATGATCTACTTAGATCATTTGTCATAAAAAAAATATTGGCAAATCTATACAGGGTGGATTTTTGAGATGGGGCAGTAAGGGCCTTAACAGTTGTAGCTAAAGGAAAATGGTCTTAAGAGACTGTTCTTATCTTTTTGAGAAATTTGATCTGCATTCACAGATTTTGAAAAAAATGTACAGTCAGCAGGAAAATGGGCTATTTTTTTTATGCCAATCGATCCTCTTGTTTATAAGGATCAAAAACCTTGGACAAATACAGATATAGTACTAGAAAAGTCATAAATCGCAAAAAAACTTTATCCCATACATTTCGTAGGAAATGAGACTCGCTATCTCTCTGTATAAGGTGTGTCTATTCATACACAAAATCTTGAGTAAGAACTTGTAGTAATAATCAATTAAAATCGCGAAATGCAATTTTTTCACCCAACTTTTCAAAACTGCGTATATCTCGGAAACTAAATGCCGAGAACTGGACCCTTTTTGCTTGGACGCCCACATATCATTGTTTTTAGGGTTCCGTACCCAAAGGGTAAAACGGGAACCCTATTGCTAAGGCTCCGCCGTCTGTCTGTCTGTCCGTCTGTCACCAGGCTGTATCTCATGAACCGTGATAGTTAGACAGTTGAAATTTTCACAAATGATGTATTTCTGTTGCCGCTATAACAACAAATACTAATAAACAGAATAAAATAAATATTTAAGGGGGCTGCCATACAACAAACGTGATTTTTTTGCACGTGTTTGCTCGATATTGATAACGGCAACAGGTAGACGCTTGAAATATTCACAGTATATTTAGTTATATATTCACTTTAAAAATAAATTATTTAATTAAAATAAAACAAATATTTAAGGGGGCCTACCATACAACAAACGTGATTTTTTGCCATTTTTATAGATAATGGTACGGAACCCTTCGTGCGCGAGTCCGACTCGCACTTAGCCTGTTTTTACAAATTGATCTTTCTTTTACAGATACCAAAACCTCTTCCAAGTCATGTTCCAACTATACGGCGAGCCGAACCCTCTAAACCGCAACTATAACATGACGAATGCGTTCCAATCCGGTGCTCCGTATAATCCGTACTCGACCACAGAGCCGTCGCGCTATCCTTTCAATTCCTTTAACAGAGATAAGTTTGGTAATAACAACTTAAATAGCAGGCAGAATGAGTATGAAGAGGATATGAATAATAAGTGAGTATATTTGGTTTATGTATATTTTGGCACATTTTGTAGGCTTCACATAAATAACCCCCCAATTCTCAAACAACACTAACTTTAAGACGTTCTTGAAAGCCATTCAGTTGCTACAATCTTATATATTATGTTTATACTTCTTATACAACATGTCCCAGAATTAACGTACAACCTCTTAATTAAGGGGTCATTGTACTCATCATTATGAACAACTTTTACTATGGGACCAAACCTGAAATCGCGAAAAAAAATTAGCTGTTCCCTACATTTTGACGAGTTATTCGAACTAAATGTAGGAGCAGTGGTGGCCCAGTGGTTAACGGCCTCGAGTAGGTTCGAACCCAGACAGGCGCTTTACTTTGCGTAAATTATTTCATCACCACTGCTCTCAAGACGGCGAAGAAAAACATCGTGAGGAAACCGGCATGTCCTAGAACTAAAAATTTGAAGACATGTGACATCCACCAACCCGCACTGGGCCCGCGTGGTGGATTACGGCCCACTCCCTCTCACAGAAAGAGGAGGCCTGTGTCCCAGCAGTGGGAACATTATAGGCAGATTATGTTATGTATAAATAAAATCATTATTATTTAAATAAATAAATGTTAAAACTATTCATTAGTTAATTTTTTTTTCTTTATTTTTTACTATACCATATCCTCCATATAATTCTCATCAACCTAAATAACCTAAAAAATTTTTAAACACTTTCAATAAAATGACAAAGACATCATTCAAAATTGAGTAGCATAAGACTCACCCACCACCACTCACTCACTTCATCCACTCTACGAAATATGAAAACGCATAATTATTTTAAAACGCCTAGGTATATTATGTTACATTTTATTATTATTTTGTACAGAGCAAGTACTATGCCGCCTTTCAAGATTCGTGTCGACTCATCAGGACAACCTATTGAAGCACTGTTCCAACTGTTCAGATCCAATGAAACCACGGATTTGTTACTGCAGGTATGTTACAAAGCTGCATCAATTTGGTCATATTTAGAAAGAATCTAATCAAACGCATGGTGCTGCAATTTGAACCCAATCTCGATTACAATCAACAAACAAATTACAAACCGAAGTAGATTATGGGCAGGATTCAAATATTTTGACTTTACTTTTCAATGTAAGTACGAATATAAACTTTATTCTTATAACTTTACTGTTCAAATTCTTACGAAAAGTTTGCTGATATTTGTATGAATTGGGAGTCACTTTGACCAATAAGGAAAAAAAAAATTTTTGCACACTTTACCGTGTGCGGTATGACATATCAAATGAAATTGCATACTGTGAGGGTCTCAAGTATCTTTTTAATAATTTTAAATTATTAGTTTCCAAGTTGTTTAATAAAATAGATTTTATTTATTTATTTATCACAAACACAACTATCATTACAGCAGTAGCGAAGCTACAACTTCCAATTGAGGGAAGCCGAAGAAAAAATTGTTAAGTGCTCATAAACACAAGTTATCATCTAAATTTATTCCCTCAAAAATGATTTAATTTTTGAGTTAATAAATTTCTTAGTTTAACGCCATCTATGGACAAGTAGTAGAACCAAAGAGACGCTATTACTACACAAACAAAATTATCAATTTTTTACAGAAATAAAACTATAAAAGGTATTATCGATTATGATGGATGGACTGTGTGAAAGATGATATGGCTAGAAAGGGGGTGACTACCGAGATGACGATTAATAGAGAAGTATGGAAGAAAAGGACACGTTGCGCCGACCACAAATAAATTGGGATAAGGGCAGGAGACTGATGATGAGGTCTTATCGATTATAGTTTAATTTCTGAAAAACAGTCTATTACAATTATGTTCTAAAATGATGTTAGAACGAATAAAATGCGAGAAACGGGTGAAAACAAAACACACGTGAATTTATGTGTCAAAAATCAACACGACAAATCTACGAAATGGAATATTATTAATTCTATCTGGTTCTCTATTCTTAACAAAATGACAACGTTTTAAACAAATTTCACGTAAATCATAATATTATCACATTACACACGCCAAAACTTTCGGCTGTAATAGGTACCTACTATAGATTTTAAAATTATGTTGAGAATGTAACTAACTAATCAAATGCAAAAGAAAACAAAATAAAAGTTAATTTATCTGTCAACAATTCGACTCAATAAACTATTTGCAAATCTACGAAATTCAACAACACCTCATTCTATCTCGTTCTCGCATTTTCTCTTTCGCTCCCGGTAATAACTCGCTCGAGAACGGCTTACCTCGCACCGTAACTAGCAGTGTTTGGGAACCCCCGATTGCTACCGAAGTGTGCCCGAAGTAGCGTGATCAGAACTACGATTAGTACTGTATTCTGACACACCACGTGCGGCTTATTGGCGCTAGTGTCGGAATAAGACAAAAAATGTAAACTGCGTTCGCGATTTAGGATAGACTAAAGTTACGCGTTGTTGTAATGTTTTTTATCTTATGATGTATTAAATACTTGTAATGTGACTATGTATGTAGTACCATATTATTTAAAATAGTAAACTCAAGTAGAGTCGTTGTTCCGAAGGGAAGCCGGTAGGAATGGGGTTGTTTAAAGCCGTCGCCCCTGCATTACAGGCAATAATCCTAATGCGGTAGCCTTTAGCGTAGTCTTTAGTTACAATCTAAATTACAATTAAAGCTACTGGTTATATATTAGCATAACATAATACAAACAATGTTACCTTTGTGAATTCATTCAGAGAGCAATTAAATAAATCTATCCTATCAGCAGTGTCATTCAGCGTATGCAAGGCTCGCGTCAGGGGCGCTTTACTGAGCAGGTTGGTTCGTGCGCGTGGCACTGCTAACAACCGTGGCCGTCGGCGTCGCAATGCGTACTTATCAGGCACATTCAGACATATCTCCTTCAAAACACCAGCATTAAACACTTTACCGCGCAACAGCTTAAAAATATACGCGGTTAAAGCCAGGTCCCTTCTTGTCTCCAGTTTGTTGTACCCAACCATGCGAATTACGAACAAGGTTGGGGACATCAACGGATAGAAGGGGTAGACCCCGTAAAGTTTCATATACAAATACCTGATAAATTTGTTCTGTATGCGTTCCAACATAAGACTATATTTAATCTCATGTGGAGCCCATATGACAGCATTACACTCAAGTTGAGTTCTTATCAGAGCATCATACAATGCTGTTACCACTGTAATGTTTGTAAAACCCGATGCCCGACGGAGTATGAAACCCAGGCTCCTATATGATTTTTTACAAACATTTATAATATGTTCACGAAATGTGAACTCGGTGTTCAGACGCACCCCCAGATCGCGTACCTTTTCTACCCGCTCAATTGGCGTGTCATCTAACGCATACCCGTGATGATGCGGCACTCTCATTCTGCTAAAGGTTATAACCGAGCATTTTTTAACATTAAATTGCAACTTATTCTTCCTGCTCCACTCTGCCACACTATCTATATCGCGCTGCAACCGTGCACATTCACTCAAATCTTTAATTGCCATAAGCAACTTAAGATCATCCGCGAATAATAGACAAGTGGCAACCCTGACAACCTCAGGCAAGTCATTTATCATAATAATAAAGTTCAAGGGACCCAGATTGCTTCCCTGGCTTACTCCTGACCTCGTGTAATAAGGCTCAGATTTATAACCAGCATATTCTACAAACTGCCGTCGATCTCTCAAGTAGTTAGCAAAAAACTGCAGTAATTTGGGAGTACAGCCGACTGCTGCCAGCTTCTCTAATAATATGTCGTTATCCACCAAATCGAAAGCTTTTTTAAAGTCAAAATAGGCAGCGTCGACTTGTACTCCCGCATCAACATTTGGAACCACGTACGTCATAAAGTTCAGTAAATTACTGGTCGTGCTGCAACCCGGTCTAAATCCATGCTGGGCATCCGATATTAAACAAGATACTTGGTCCAAAATGCACGTTTGTACGGTCGACTCAAAGACCTTTGCTGGTGCTAACAGAATTGCCACCGGTCTATAGCCACTCACGTCCGAATCCATCCCACCCTTAGGTACTGGGATCACACGTGTGATTTTCCAGCATTCAGGAAAATAAGACGACTCAATGCACAGATTATATAAATGTGAAAAGAGCGGCTTCGCTAGTGTGCGGCAATCCCTTATTACAAAAGCAGGAATACCGTCTGGCCCCGCCGACCGCTTTGCCTTAAGTCGATCTAGAGCTTACGTTACTTGGCTCAGTTGTAGGCTACCTATATGTACTACACGCGAGTTGCTACCGCCGCTTGAGGCCACTGCGGCGTTCACATCGAGTCGTGGTTCCTGATTATTGTAAACAGAATAAAAATATTGCGCGACCTCACTTTCACTTTTTAGCCCTCACATAGTCCCAAAAAGATCTCGGATCTTTTGCAAAACCTTGCTGAACCCTCTCCCGGTTATGGTTATGAGCACGCATTATCATCGTTTTTAGCTTTGCCCTACACCGAGCAAACATTTCGTAATCACTGCTTACCCCACTATTTTTGTAACGTTTATGCAGTATCGCCTTTTCTTTAATACAATGAATAATTTCACCCGTATACCACTCAGGGTACCTGTATATTTACCACACTTATCTACGAAACTACTGATCCAAAAATAAAATAAAAAATACAGAGTTATACTTATAGATTACAGGAAAACCTATAAGAAGTCTTATGGTCTTAAAATAACATGGTAAATCTCCCAATATTGTACGTACAAACATACATTTGCAGTTGGAATGTATGGGAGAACATGTTTTTCAACTACAATGTTAAGTTTTTTCTTGAGATAAATTCATCCCAAATACGGAACACTTGCGTAGTTCGACTCGCACTTGGCCGGTTTTTGACATCTGTAAACTGATGAAAACCTCAAGCCATTGATGAAAAATTCTTCAGCTTGTAGCCAAACCAAAAATAACTTCCAAATCTTGTCCCCAGGACGCAACAGTAAACTTCCGCGTACTAAAAGAAGAGGAACAAGCAGCTAAACACATCCTAAACAACGAATTCGTAGGAGGACAGGCAGAGAACGCGGTCCTCGCTATCAGAGACTGTCCCATCAAGCGAGCTACGTTATGTGTCACCAGTGATCAGGAGATGGACAAGTGTCTCAAGATGAGGGTAAGTACACTCGTATAATATAAGTGTTAGCATAACTAATAAGTACTCGTATTACTACAGTATAGAGTATTATGTAGACGTATAAAAACTCTTTTATTATAATATTAGATTTAGTTCAGAAGACTGATAAGCAGTGATCGGAAAGGGTGAGCTAAAATACCTAAAGTTCGAAAAAGAACAGAGACAAAGTGGAGACGCCTTACGACAAAATATTTTTTCCATAAATTGTTTGAATTTGGAAGATTAATCAAGAATAGTTTAGAATGTCTTAAAAGTCATGTACCATTCATAAACATACTAAGCAGTTTGATTACCAGAGCAAATGTCAGTATGTCAATTGCGGTTAAACGTAGTCCATAGAATCAAGCCAAGGTGGTCGTGTAAAGCAGATCCAGTAAACGATAAAACAAGTACAGGTAAAAAAAAAAACAATTCACGAGTCAAATATGCGTACACAACTAGAGGAACTACAGGAGCGACTGAGTGAGAGATGCGCGCACGACGAAGCTTGGAATGCGAAACACCCCTCTGTCTCACCCTTTTGTCATTCTTTACCAGTGACAAACAAAACATAGAAAGAGTCAGCAAGTCTTGGCTATTTCGGGAAACGAAAACATGAGGCGGACCCAGTTCTTTACCAGAATTAATAACCTTAACCTTGTTTTGAAGTCGGTTAAAAAGGAAAATTAATTCAATTAGTTAACTGTATTAATAACATTAATATTAAATGTACTTACGTAATGTCTCGAAACTAGGAAGAAATATTTCGAAAAAAAATTGTCGTAAGGAAGTCTCCACTTTTTTTGACTTTGTTCCTTGAACTTAAGGTATATAGCTCTACTATTCCGATCACCGCTGATAAGTTAAGTTTTTCAAAGCTTCCTATCTCCTACTATTTTGCTATGCCTGACAGGGTCCTTAATGATCACATATAATTTTAATTTACCACCTAAGTACACATTTAGTTAGTTTAGTTTTGAATTATTTGAACTTAGTTCAAAATTACTTTTCTGTCTTAGAACTTTTCTCCGATGACATTTTATTAATTAATTAACAGCGTGGCTCGTGAAACGACACCCAAAGAATTTTTTTAGAAGCCTCTCTAAGAACATCCCGGAACCCCCCATGTATGTTTAGCGAATATTTTAGTTTAGGGATAAGTGTAAGTTTAGGAGCTAGACGGCTATTAATATTTATTGAGAAATAGTCACTTGTCTTCATTCAGACTTTACCTTCAGACTTCGAACGGACGCGACATTTTTCATAACAGCAGTAGCTTGATAAGTGGAAGGATAGAAGGGGGGCCTTTTACCCTACAGTGTGGGACGAGGACAAACAGCTGATAATAATAATAATTATCAATCATGATCGAAGTAAATAAGCCATCATAGCTTGTGATAGATTTTTTTTTAAATTTCCGTACCTTGTCTGTTCCATAACTAACAACTCGTTTCCTTTCCAGGTGGCATTAAAAGCAGCATTCCTCTCCCCCACACTGATCTGCTGGCGCAGTCACAGCACGCGGCACTGCGAGCGCGCCATTGCGGACGGCCAGGCCGACTTCGCGCTGTTCGACGCGGCCGACATGCTGCACGCGGCCCACACGCACCGACTTGTGCCCTTCATGCAGGAGGTACGATAACAACATACCTACATCAATTTCCCAAGACAAATATACGCTTCGGGAATCATCGTCTATCTTCGGAAATACGAACGTTGAGATCTAATATAGAGCTGTTACAACCATGGAACTACTTGCCTATTTTGTATTACAGACCGCAAGGCATAAGCTGAGCTTTGCATTTGTGTGAGTGCACATAGTGTAGGTGTGACGTCGGCCCAGAGCGCGACGCGCCGCTTGCTTGGTTTAAACCGGTTTTATTTATCGGTTTATACTGTACTTTTGGAAATCACTCACACAAATACAAAGCTCAGCTTAGGCCTCGCGGACTGTACCATGTTTACAAAATTATAGATCAACAACTATATGCAATTCCAAAAAACTTCTCAAAACTTGAGTGACGAACGACGATCTGCGACCGGAGTAGGTAACCCGACAGAGATAAAACTTCAAAACAAACGCGCAATGATAGTTGCACAGCTCAGCTACAAAGCGCGGCAGTAGATAACATAGAAGCTTTGCTTCTGTGGGGGCTTACTCTGTGGCGCGAAGTTCGAGCTTATTCGGAAACACGAAGATTACGAAATAGCATACCCTTTTTTGTTTATCTGTACTATCCATTTAAATCTAAATTCAAGGTCGCTCAGCAAGCATTCGATAGAATCCAGAACAAAGTGATCCGGCAGAGTACCTTAGTATTCAACTCAGCTCAAAGCTCATTTATTTCAATTAAACCACATTTGAATTTTCAAGGAGTCGATCAGTTACAAATATGAAGCTAGTTGCCCATTCCAAAGAGTAGTAGGTTCCAATGGAGAAGAACGGGCAAGGAACTCCACGGACAATCTTTTAAATTAAAATATTGATACAAATTATTGGTGACACCATCCATTTTGAAATTATACATGTGAGAACGATGCAAAATGTCAGAAGCGTCCATGATGAAAAGTAAAAAAAAAACAATTCAGAACTAAAAATAATTAAAATAAGCCGTGGCAGCTAAAGCTGCCATCAGACGGACTGCATCGCAGCAACCGCGCGCAGTCGATATATTCAACTGCATGCAGTTGTACGTTCGACTTCGTTCAGTCATGATATCAACTTCACGCGGTCGGCTGCAGTCGTGCAAAGTCAACATTAACTGCATACAGTCGAGACTACAACTTTACGCGGTCGGCTACAGTCGTATAGTGTCGACGCACGCTGTCCATCGCTAGCCGCATACAGTTAGTCAAGGAGCTTAATGCGCGTCGGCGCCGTAATTATAATAAGAGAAGTAACGTCTGTGCTTCCATTTCGACGTCAAATCTAACACTGAGCTCCTGGGCTAGATGCGTGGCGTCAACTGCGCAAAGTCAGATCTGACTGCAGATAACTGCATGCAGTTGAATATATCGACTGCGCGCGTTGCTGCGATGCAGTCCGTCTGATGGCAGCCTTAGAGATGACCAGTCCCAACTGACAGCACCTGTTCTTGAACATGACGCATGGATTTGACATAAACCACTGAATAAGCAAGCGGCTATGGGTCGGCCATATTAGCCGTAGATTAGAACCAATGATCATCTTTCGTGAAAATTTTACATAATCATAACGGCCAAACAGTAGTATGGACGTGTTCTCCTTACTATCCTGTTGTACTTATTATTATAAATTGACGAAATACAATATTTTACTTTCCCCTGTTTAAAAACTCTAGCAAAACTAGGGTTATATGGAGCAAAAAGATTAATTCCTGTTACCTCTGTAATTCAACTTTGTCATTTATGCAACCAGTATTTAAAATTGTGTCATCTTCTTTCACACCCCAGATATACTCAAGCGGAGACAACTGGTACTATGCAGTAGCTGTAGCGAAGGAGCAAGACACGGATACAGACTTGACGTACTTACGTGGAAAGAATACCTGTCATACTGGGATAGGGAGAGCTGCAGGATGGGTATTCCCGCTTGCTTACCTTATATCTAATGGATGGATCAGGTAGAGTATATTTTTTATTTTGGTAATAAACACTAAGACGAGGCTCCCTATTTTTTATGTTAATTTGCATGAATATTCTGAAACAGTTTCAGGAGGTAGGAGGAGCTTGTGGCTAAATAATAACTGCCGCACGGGTCGATCGATCAGGTTGAGCTACGCTTGCCGCGGTTGGTCCGTGGATGGGTGACCATCTGTTCACCATACCAAGATTCCTCCGTGCCTCGGAAAGCACGTTAAGCCGTTGGTCCCGGCTGTCATTTGTAGATCTTTGACAGTTGTTACGGGTCGTCAGAAGCCCAAAAGTCTGACAACCAGTCTTACCAAGGGATATCGTGTTACCCAGTAACTGGGCTGTGGAGGTCAGATAGGCAGTTGCTCCATGTAAAAAACAAAAAAGGCTAGACAGATGATGATTCTGAAACAGTCACACATACAAGCAAAATGAAACTTTAGATTATGATTTATTAGACCTTTTTCTTTCCATGTTGAAGAAACATGGGAAAATTTGACAGTTTCGGGTAGCTTGGCCTGCTGGCGTCTGTGCTAACGCTAGATGATAAGTAAAATTGTTACTAACCCTATGGACTTTGTCTGAAATAAAAGTATTCTATTCTATAAATATAATAAAATTAAAGAAATCAATACTGTATAATGAAAATTTTTCAAAAAAAGTCATTACGCGGTATGGGAACGAGTCTGATGCCGAAAATATAGTTTTTAGAATTATTACCCGTTTGTCTGGATGTATATTCCGGATTGGCGCAAAAACGGCTGAACGGATTTCGGTCCAAACGAATCCCGGTGGTACGTTCCCGTGGGAAATTTTGCCGACATCCAGGCGGGCGAAGCCGCGGGCAAAAGCTAGTTGTGAATACACCAAATACCTAACGATAAACAGATTTAGCAATGCGCTTGTTTCAACACAAACGGTCAAAGATTATAACCGTGAACATTTACATTTCGCTACAAAAAATCGACATCTACGCCAGTTATATTATAATACAAGTAAATAAAAATGACAAATAAGAAAAAAAAAAGTAATAAATGAATAATCTTTCTAATCCCATCCACAGATCATACAGTTGCGACGGCGCACACGCTGCAGCCGAGTACTTCACGAAATCCTGCGCGCCCGGCGCCCTCAGCTCTGAATACGTTGACTCCGGTACAGTCCCGCACGATAATTTGTGCCATCTGTGTCATGGTGCTTCCTTCAGGTAATTAATACAAGATGTTCTCATCATTTAGGATATTTTTTGATGTATAACGTGTTTCTTTTCATTTTCTGTGGGAGTGATTTCGTGAAAAGGGACAGAAGTGACAGCTTGAGCATGGAATCAATAAGTAGTTTAAAGATTGTAAGTAGAGGGGGTCGAATTTCTACCAGCAGCGTGCGACCACTAGTAATGAATAATTATTTGCAAAAATATTTCAGTATTTAGCTTTTAGTAAAATTTGGAGGCTAATTTCTCTCGCTGCTCAGTTGCTTATTACCCAGGTGAGATGTCAGATGTTACACATTATATTCGTCTACTGTAAGGCTCGCTCGTTTTTTTTTTTTATCTTAGTGATATAACCAGTGATCGGAATAGGTAGAGCTAATATGCCTAAAGATCACAGAACAGAGACAAAAAAAGTGGAGACCTTATGACTAAAATTTTTGTTCTGAAAATTTGTTTCGAGTTTCGGGACATTACTTAAGTAAATTTAATATTAATGTTAGTAATACAGTAAACTAATTGAATTCTTTTTTTTTAAACGAATTAATAAAAAATTCAAATATCTCGAAAACGGTGTGTCCTAGGCAAAAAAACTATAGAAATTTAACCCCCCTTTGTTACGCATGTGCAAGCAGCATGCTAATATGAATTTAAGTTAAAAAAAATAATCCAACATGAATTTATGGAAACAATATTTTGTCGTAAGGCGTTTCCACTTTGTCTCTGTTCTTTTTCAAACTTTAGGTATTTTAGCTCAACTTTTTCCGATCACATCTGGTGATAACACAGCCTACCAGAAAACGTTCAAATTCAAATCGAAGTCGAGTTTTAAAAAACTGTTACATTGCAACGGGTACTTTTCTTTACAATGACGTCTTGATCTAATATTAGCATAAGAAAAGACTCTTCTTAGAGTTCAGTAGTAAAACGTAGGACCCTTTTAGTTTCGCCGTCTGTCTGTCTATCAGTTTAACTCCGAGCCCCTTGGTACTAAAAAGCTGTAATCTGGGTTCCGTATGTCCGAACGAAAAAACAAAATGTAATTTTGCTCCAAACCTAATGGACCGATTAAGTTGAAGTTTGGTACAGTACACATATCAATTTCTGTGACCCAAACACGGACGTGTTACGTAAATAAATGATTTTTTAATATGGGGTCACTTTTGGGGGACTAACAAAAAAAAAAGTTTTGCACACTGTACCGTGTGACATATCAAATGAAAGGGCTTACTGTGAGGGTCTCAAGTGTATTTTTTTATAATTTGAAAATGAACAGTTTTAAAGTTATTTAAGAAAATAGATGAAAATTTACCATCCCCCTTATCTCCGAAACTAATGAGCCTAAAATTTTGAAAATAATACAGTATTTAGTTCTATACTTGTAGATTACAAGAAAACCTATAAGAAGTCTATGGACTTAAAATAACATGGTAAATCTCCCAATATTGTGCGTACAAACTTACATTTTGCAGTTGAAATTTATAGAACATGATTTTCAAATACAATGCTAAGTTCGTTCTTAGGATAAATTTATCCCGACTACGGAACCCTTCATTGTGCGTGGTCCGATATGAACTTGGCCGGTTTTTTTTATTTCTAATACACTTCCTTTTATTATTAGACGCTGCCGCCGCGACGCGAGTGAAGACTACTTCGGTCACGTGGGCGCAGTACGATGCATGATCGAAGGGGGCGGTGATGTCGCATTCGTGCGTCACTCGGCTCCTGCCGAAGTTTCGGCGGGAAGACGTCGTGAATGGTGGGCAAGAGATCTATTGCCTGATGACTTGCAGCTACTTTGTCCTGACGGTAAGACAAAGAACATTAATCCTCCCTGAGTGCGTTTCAATTTCAACTTCCACTGAGGTGGAGACTAGCAAAGCGGAGGAATCGACCATGACAAACGAGACTGTGATTGGTGGATCTCTCTTCCTCTCACCTTAAAGTTACAACTACTGGGACTCAGGCCTCCTCTCAGTGAGAGAGACCACCATCCGTAATCTAACACTCAGGCCCAGTGCGGGATGTACTCACACATAACTTTAATATAATGATATTATAATTATAACACGTTTATTACCTAGTCGACACTTCCATACTTCTCGATTAATCAATGCCGATAATTGTATCGGCATTGATTAATCGAGAAGTATGGAATATGAAATATAGTTATCGTTTGATTGTACTGGATAAACGCTATTGAGCGTTTATCCAGTACAATCAAACGATAACTACCTATAGGTTCTATTTCGATAAAAGTTTGTCCTTTACTGTCCTTAAATGTCACAACCTATCATCACTTTTCCTACCAAAACTAATAAAACCTTTATCCTCAGGTACTCGCGCAAAGATGCATGAATACAAGCAGTGCAACCTAGGCAAGGTTCCCGGATCAGTACTGATGGGCAGAGCGAATCATACCGAGTTGGATACCTTCTCCAATCTTATGGTGTATGCTCAACAGTTCTATGGGGCTGTTACTACTGATGAGTTCAGGTAAATGGAATTTCATTTTGATATTTCGCATCGAAATAAGCCCAGTACGCTTGTTGTAAGGGTCCTGGGCTAATAGTTTGGCAAACCCAACCCTTTCTGCTGTATTTATGGTTGACTCTCGAACCTTTTCCTCCCTCATCATACTTTTGCCGACCCAGTTCTTCAAAGGGTCAGGCAGAGGAGTATTGTACACCCACATTTCTCCTTATGTCTTAAGTCCTGAACCCCAAGTGTAAGTAACGTAACTAGCGCGTTTGCGTTAAGATTTATCGGTAAAATTTTAACGCAAACGAAATAGTTACGTTTACTCTCTTGCAAACTTACACTTGGGGTACTGTAATAGAAGGCGAGCCGATCAACAGTAACCAGGCACAAGTCCCGACTTCGAAAGTATCATAACCTTTCGCTCTTTTGACAGCTTACGTATATTGACAGTAAAAAGTAATCTAAACTGTTGTTCCCACCAGTTTTACAAAATAAACACTAAACTAAAACCTTATTTTTACAGTTTCTCCATGTTCTACTCACTACCACCATATTCCGACTTAATATTCAGCGACGTGGCAGTACGCCTAAAGCCCTTGCCACACAGCAAGCGATCAGCGGAAATAGTTGCCGGTCCCGCGCTTATTCGAGCGGCCAGAATTGTGTCCTGCGATGCCCCTCAAGCGTCGTACTATGTCGCTTCAGACCCAGACTTTTTGTCGCACGCTTATAGCCACGGTGTTGTCGGGCATTTACTAGCGATAGCTCTGTTTGTACTTGCGTTGTTGAGATAATTTACTTTTGTTACATGAAGTAGTGAAGAAATGGAATCTTTATTTGCGGGCTACCGATGTGATAGTAATAAAATAAAATATCTGTAGCAGAGACATTTGCATCTAGCGCCAATAACACTACACTACACATTATGACGCGTATTATTGAATAACAAAATATCGGGTAAACGGAGGTAAATAGTACACTAATATTAGTAGCAGCGTATTATTATTATAGGCAGCAGAATATTAATTAGCACAACTGCACAATTTAAATGCGCTACTCACGAATTTAAAATAAGTGAATCTCTGCAGACCAAAGAGATTTAAGATAGATATTATAGAGTGGCTATCAGAAGTAATGTTAAAGAAAAATTGTAATCCCATGTCTCAGTGACGCCGTCTAGCGTAATATAGCAAAATTCAATAAAAGCTAAGTTTAAGATAATACCATATTGCGATTTGACATGCAGGCGTACCACACTAGGACAAATGTATCGGATTACGATTTTGTTCGCTGTCCCGTCTATTGTTAAGTAAATAATTAAATGTCTTTGCTGCAGACATATCAAATATGCAATCTTTTTTTTTAGTGTTGACACTCCATTCTTTCACTAGCCCATGTTAGTTTGTAAGCAACAATTATGATTTTATAAGACAAACAATTCCTGAGTGACTTAATTTAGATTCTGATCTATGATGATATTAATATCTGACCAGATGTAGAATAAGGGAGAGTAATTTTTGTGTAGTTTTGCAGCTTTTAGAAATGTACATCCGTCCAAATATGTGCCTAGATTACCTAGATATTATTTATTTTTAAGCATTTATTTTCTACCGTCCAAGTGAATCTCTAGCTATAAGTATATTTTTATTAAATCAAATATTTTTAACACAATACATTTTTTTATTTACACCTTTTACAATAATCTTTTATGGTGATAACATTCAAATCCTTTAGGTAATACATCAAAATCTTTAAAAATCATCCTCAGATCAGTTCGTCGACAGACTTCTCTGATTGATTTACGCTCACATACGCCATTTGTATCGATTCTTCTTGCATGTTCCCGCCATTTTCCAAATATACAATTAGATTTCGCCAATTCATCGTTTATAAAAGGTACCAGACCAGTGCATTTTGGTGTGTACTTAGCACATAAATATAGAGCTTTCCATGATAAATATCGAAAATGATTAACACAATAAACAAACATAAAATCACTGGGCTTATTCTTCATTAACATTTCTATCATAGAATTACTCAATTTCACAGATACTCTCTTTTTATAGAGTGACAGAAAATTATTCATTTCTTGCTCATTGCATAGTACAGCCAATATGGTGCACAATTTGTTAGCTGACAAACAAAAAGTGGTAAATATATGCCTCCAAATTAGATCTTCATTATTACAGTTCAAGTTGAAGATGTGGCTATTAATTTGAATCCCAGATTGTCCAATTCGGCTCTCAATAAATTTATGTATTTCAGAAAATCCACTTGTGAACGCGATTTTGTAGCAGATTTGTCCAGCAAATATGTTATTGGCTCTACTAACTTGCATTGTAGATGTGTTGTAACAATATCCAAGGAAAAAAATATCTTCACTTTGCTTTATACACTCATGTGGAAAACTCACCACAGTTTTTTCATAATTCACATTTCTATAATTTGACAATGCATCTAAAAATGATGAAGCATCGGTTAAAGAGTCTGTGATGTACAAGTAATCATCAACAACTCTAATAAATAATTTAACTTGATTTTCAGTTGTTTTCAGATGCTCAAAAAAGTACAATTCATCCAAATATGTGTAATACAATTCGGATAGTGCTGGAGAATATTTGTATCCTTGAACCAATCCTTCTTTCCATTCATAAACTGTAGATCCTGCACGGATTAAGATAGGCTTGCGCAACTCTGTTACTAGATCTCGGTATTGCTGGGCAATTTGTTTCTTCATATTCATACACTTTTCAGCCTTCTGACAATTCATATGTTTCTCTGATAATATTTTTGATAATTTCTCTCTATTTATAGACCCAAAAGCATTGCTGAGATCAGTTTTAATAAAGTATAGCTTTGGCTTATTCGCAGTGAGCCATTTAGCATGCAATGTTTTGTATTGATTTTCAAGCTTATTATGCGGCTTATCAGTTAACAATCTTAAAAACTTCAATCTGTCCCTAATTTTATATTTTTCAGAAATACTTAGCAAGTCATTTTTGTAACAAACAATTGGTCTGCAATCATTATTTGGCTTCAATGTTAGGTATAACTTTGAAATATCTTTTTTTAACATTTTCAATTTCCTTCTATCAGCAAGGCTGTGATTTCTCTTTGACTTTTTACCCAGTGAATAGATTTCACATTTCTGCATCACTTTAGTGAATATCATTTTTGAAACTTGTTTGTCATAAAAACTCTGCCACTGATTTTTCCAAAAATAATAAAGTTTGTTTTCATTTGCATCCAGTTTGCATGTGGTAACGTAAAAGTTTAAACAAATCATGGATGACAGTAAATATTTCAATATCCATAGTACGATTTTCGACAGTATACTCTTTGCACTAGTACTCTGAAGACTTTTCCAGGGTGATATTTCCAAGTCCCACTTTGCAATCATTTTTTCAAGCATAAAATGTTGGCGTTTCATGCTGAAAACAACAGTCCAAACTAAATTCTTGAA
This sequence comes from Tiliacea citrago, assembly GCA_963921375.1. NCBI lineage: Eukaryota > Metazoa > Arthropoda > Insecta > Lepidoptera > Noctuidae > Tiliacea > Tiliacea citrago. Next base: position 13,610,199 of record OY992802.1, read on the forward strand.
TATTTTACTATTTTGATTACTTCCAAAGAAGTTTCTTGGACATAATTCACATATCGCTTTCCAACTATTATTAAAAATAAGTTCTTTGTTTACTGGATGTAAGTGTGGCATTATTGGCATATCTTCCACAGGATAGAAGTTCTTGAAATCTAGTTTGGATTTATTCTTCAGGTTTGTTTTAATAGTGGATAAAATATTTATAAAATCAGGCGGCAAGTCACTCACCAAGGGCACATCTTCAAAGATAAATCTATAGAAAGTTTCTTCATTTTCGTTTTTGAAAATGTTCAATTTTATTACATTCCCAAATGACCTCACATTTTGTTTATTTGTGAAGTATTGGGATAAACAAACCGGGTTATCCATAGCGTCGTTTAAATCAAAGTTTATTTTCAAAATGTGGATTAATTGAAAAAAAAGATCTCATCTGCTTCTGCATTGTATTTTGAAATTTCCGGCAACTTGTTACGACATGTTCGCGAGTGTATGAATAAATTACGTTTGGGTTTCATTATAGTTAGTCGTAGTTTTGCATTTATTTCTTTCATAGGGAATCGCAATGAATAAAACACCATAGTAAAAGTAACACTCACTTCTTGGATTCAATTGGTTTGAAAAAACCAATAGAATCAAATTAATCAATAAAAATAAATCTTCAAAATGATAAATCAACAAATTTGCAAAAGACGAAACGGAACGTTTTTAGCGCCAAAATATTGGCTTTAGCTTGCTTTCATTGGCTCAATCCAACTAAAAATATATTTTTTTCATTCAGTAATGTTACAGGACTTTGTAATCAGACCTTATCATTTTGACATTCATTTTCTTATCAAATGCATTTCTTGTGTCATGTCATAAAGCTGATTATACACCTCACTTATTACTTATCAAAAGTTGGGGTTTAGAACTGAAAGCTCGTCATAGATAGATATGTGGCAGCACAGTTGGCCGTCGACAAACCGCAATTGTTTTGTTTAATTTTACTTTTGTGTCGATCACAAATTAAACAAAAACTAGCTATTTATTTATGGGACTTGGAGTGTGTCACTATTAAAGACGAGCTAAGGACAGGCGAAGGGGAAGCGTCTAGGTACCACTGGTAAAAAAGCAGCTGTAGTGGAAACGTTACTAGAGGTGAAAATAATGTCGTATTGGAGACCACATCACCACACGTTTATTACATTTTATCGGTAGACTGACTACTGGCTGACTAACGCATATTAGCATGAACACAACCACTATGAATGTTTTCTAATAAAGAGTTTATTTTGTGTTTGTTGACTTTATGTTCTTTTTTGTTGAAGACTGGAGGCGCGTACGACAAAATAACCCTGATCCAGAGTTGAAAACCAACTCCAGGATGATCTTCCTGACTGAAAAACTTCAGAGATGTTAATTTTAATGCAGGTACCTTTTGCACTGAAAGACTTGAATGGAATGATCGAATATGATAATACAAAACACACGTATCATCATAATTTCAGCCAAAAGACGTCCACTGTTGGATAAAGGCCTCCACCAAAAGGAGTGAGGGGTTGCCATAATCGCCACTCTTGGCAGGCGAGTTGGCGATCACAGTATGGTGATAAAATGCATAGATCACGCTGCTGCCTATTCTCTAGTAAGTCAATTAGTAGACATTGAATACAATTGAATAGTAGCAAATAGCAAAATCAAGTGAGCAAGTGGCAGATTTTATCCTCATTCCAAATCTGGCAGTTTTGTTTATCTATTTTATTCACTATTTTATTATTCGCAAACGAATAAAATTGTTAATAACATACGGTTATTAGCAAATCAAAACAATAACCTAGGGCAATCAGTAAAAAACTTAAAAACACTTATACAGTCCACTGTCATGTGGTTCTGCCACATGACAGTGGACCCAATTCCCAATCTATTACTATACTCTATGCAGTGGACTGTATATTTGGGTGTGGAATATAAGATTTTATTCCAGGTCCTTTATTTTGTACTTGTCCATCACTAGTTGTTGTTCAGTCGATCTCCCATAATTTCCGTATTTCCGTGGAGGTGGAAGTTAATGGAAGACATTGGAGAATCTTTGTTTTGCCTTGTCAAAAATCAAATTGACACTTGACAGTTGTTTGCCATTGTGATTTGCCAATGATATGTTTCTGCCAAAGTTTAAAAATATGTTTTGGTGTGTGGAAAAGTACCATTATAATAGTCGTAAGATACATTATCGGACAATATACTTGCTTGCGCCTATTTTGTAATACAAATAAATTGGCATTTCAAGTTGCTTCATCCAACTTGAAACAACAAGAGCCAGTGTTTAAAAATGTCTAAACAAGTGATCAACGATATGTTGAAAACTTTCCTAAGTAGTGTGCAAGCGGTACTTCCAGAAAAACTCATTAGAAAGTTTGTGAAATACAATCCTACGAGTCAGCAGTTAAGTATAGATGGAGAAAATATTAACTTACGTAATAGAAATGTGCATTTGATCGGGAGCGGGAAAGCTGTGCAAAATATGGCCAAAGAAGTTGAAAATATCTTGAGTTCGAAAATTAAATATGGGATTATAAGCATTCCTGCGGGAAGTTTAAGTCATAAACCAACGAATCCAAATATATTTTATCATGAAGGAGCACTGAACAATCTACCTGATGACAATGCTCTTAGCACAGCAAAAAAAATTAGAGAACATATTACCAGGCTTGGAAATGATGATTTACTCTTGGTGTTACTATCTGGTGGGGGTTCTGCCCTTATGCCTTTACCAAAACCTCCTATTAGACTAGATGAAAAAACTACACTAATAAAGAAATTGGCAAATGCTGGTGCAGACATCAAGGAGCTTAATACTGTGAGAAAAAGCATTTCAGACTTGAAAGGAGGCCAGTTGGGAATAAAAGCACAACCAGCTCAAGTTATTTCTTTAGTTTTGTCTGATATTGTTGGAGACCCATTGGACTTAATAGCCAGTGGACCTACTACTGAAAATGAAGCTGACCCATCTCAAGCAATCAATATAATTAAGAAATTCAAACTAATGAATCAACTTCCAGAATCAATCAAAACAGTTCTGAGTGAGACTAATAAAATAGAGGAATTTCCAAGAAAAAATGTAAAAAATTATGTAATAGGATCAAACAAAATAAGTATAGCTGCAGCTTTAGAAGAAGCAAGAAAATTAAATTATTTACCCATCCCTCTGTCTGATGTAGTCATAGGAGAAGTGAAAGAAATTGCTTCTGAATATACTAAACTGATAAAACATTTTTGTGATTATTTAAAAGGAAAATTGAGTTTAGATGATCTAAAACAGCAAATTCAGTCTTGCAATGTTCCAGGGCTTAATTCAAAAGTCTTAGAAAACTTGTGTATAAACCCATCAAATAAAGACCTATGTATAATACTTGGTGGAGAAATAACAGTAAATGTGAAGGGTTCAGGAAAAGGAGGAAGAAATCAACAACTGGCTTTAGAGTTTTCAGATTCTCTCCATAATGCAAAAGATGATTTTGAAAACTTTGATATTTACTTCTTAAGTGCTGGGACTGATGGAATTGATGGGCCAACTGATGCTGCTGGTGCTATAGGGTATCTAGATTTAATTTCTGATGCTAAAAAAGAAAATTTGGACCCCCATAAGTATTTGGCTGAGAATGATACCTACAATTTCTATAAGAAATTTCAAAATAGTAATTTTCATGTAATTACTGGCCATACACATACTAATGTTATGGACATTCATTTGATAATTATAAGAAGAAATAAATAAACTTTTCTCAATTAATAATTCTTGTTTATTATATCATGAAGATGGTTTCAAGAATAGACTGAGTTTGTCTTTCTTAACTTCTTTTCCCTTGAGCTTGGCTGAAGCTAGAACAGCCTTCTGGCATAGACCTGCAAATTTGTCCTTTTTCTTTTTATTGTTGTTTATTACTTTAGGTTTCTCCTTGGTGGCTAAAGCATTGTTTTTGTTTTTCAATGAGAACACATCCAGTGCATTGGCATAAACATTGATTTGTTTATTTTTTACTGTATAAGTGTTCTTTGTGTCTAGTTTTTGAAAAGTATTGGTTTTAGGCACTTCAGTTTCTATTATTTTTGTTTGGTCATTTTGTCCAGTGGTTTCAGGTTTTATGGCTTGTTTCTGTGGCTTTATTGAAGGAGTAACAGTGCTGTGTTTGCAAAATGTACAGATTTGCTCCTAAAACAAGAAAAAAAAAATATTAGGTTCTTCTAAGCATGTTGATGGCAATCTAGATGTTTTAAAGGAAAATGAAAAAAATTACTGTTATCTTTATTTTGTATGTAACAACAATAAATATCGCCTTCTAAATGTTTTTCTACAAGAGTGAATGGATACTCACAACATTGTTACTGTGTAATAAGTCTTGCTTGCGTCTCACATATTCTTTCTTGCTTTCTTTTGTTTTACGTGATTTTAATCTTTGCTTTTGCCTTTGAGTTAATTTGATTGGCTTTACCTGCAAGAAAATACATCACTATTATATACTGATATTACTTGTAATTGGAAACAAGTCAGCATAAAATTAAGTATGTAAACTGTTTCTTACATTTATCTCAGTATTATTTTTCCAATCAATACAACAGTTTGGACATCTTATCTTAGCAGAAAAGTATTTATCAGGAAGGCCATATCCCCTTGTTATATCTTTACAGCGCATTCTGGAAAGTAAATACAATTTAAAGGTAATCTAGAATTGCATAAATAGCCTCATGTATCGTTTTCTCACTTACAAGTAATAACTTTGCAATATAGTTTTAGTTTCGTCATTTTCTGAATGAGATACAGCTGCAGCAATGTTAAATAAAAATCCAACTTGGGCTTCCGTCATTATAACTGCTCATACATCACAGTTTCATATTGTTATTGTGAATTATTTCTCAAACCTTTCCACAAGCTTTCTAATTTGAGGTTATAAATTATAATAGTTTAGTAATCAATTTTGTGTTATAAAATAGGTTACGTTAGTTGCGTTTTTTTATTATTTGTGAAAATCGCACTCAAATATTTCAGCTGCTCGTTAAACTAAGATAAAGTGTAAATCTATTACTATACTCTATGGTGTAAATTATCAACGAACCACGTTTATTTACATTTTACGGTATCGTTATCAATAAAGACACTGACATATTATTTTTCGTCCAGAAAAAAATGAAAGTTTTAAAGTTGAAGTACGTGTACAAAAAAGAAAATACCTATGGATTATATTACATGGGACTTGATGGGATCTAACCCAATTACATGAGACTTAAACATAACTGGTGAAATGTCGGAGTACTATAGGTATACTTCTGCTCACCATTCGGGAAATACCTGGCAAGCGTGATGTTATTAGTTGTGTTAGGGTATCTATTATTTATTTATTAATGCACAAGTAAAAACAATATCATACAACTACAAAGGTGGACTAAAATGCCTGAGGCGTTACATAAACTCACGCCTTCCCATGGTTTTTTTTTTTTTTTGTATGGCATCTCGCCTCGTTGACCTTGAGAGGCCGGACTGCTTAACCGGTCTTTCCTGTGGCTGCCCTAAGGTGTGAGCTTAAAGCCTCCAGCCAGGAGCGTAAATATAAGTATTTAAAACGCTCTAAGGGCACCCCCTGTGGGGTACGAACCTCGGCTTAGGGCGTCGTTGGGGACAGGCTGGATCGAGAGTTTAAATTCATGATTATTAACGGGGATTACTATTAAATGCTACGGCTCACTCAGCCTCGGGGCTGGCGGTTCGACGTGCAAGGGACGGGGGGAACAATTAATTCTTGAACGTCGCGTGGTACCTCGGCGGCGAGGACGGAATGACGGTTTGTATTTGTGCACTGTACTTGTGGCCCTATTGCTTTCCTGAAGGAGAGTAATGGGGTCATCCGGATCTGAGAGAGTATGCCTAGTTCGGCGAGTCTGACTAATCTGAGAAGGCCTATCCTAGCTAGCTGCCTGCACAACCAAGGGGTTGCGATGTCTATCTGCGGACTCGAAGAACCACTTTGTCGCGCGTTTTGATAAACTGCTTAATGGTGGGGATTTTAGTAAGTAAGTATTTTGTAACGCCCGCCAAAAATGTCGCCACTGTATTGATAGCCAGCCAGCCAAACCGCCATTGCCGTGACGTCACATCCTACCACAAGGCCAAGTGGGGGGTGTGACAGTTGCCGCCAAGCCAGCCAGCCAGCCAGCCACAGCGATTATAAAAACGAGTTGCGCCTTGGCATGAGGCCTTTTGATAATTTATAAAATCGAGGAAATATAAGTGATTGCATTTATACCGTTTGAATTATTTCCACGCCTACTACCTGAGTGTTATAATTCAGAAGTGGTATCCACGCAAAATGCAACGACGAATCTATTGTGAAGAAGATGAAAGTGCCGATTCTGACGGTGATGAAGTGCCTTCACGCAACGCCGAAGACAACTCACCGCCTGCAAGAAAATTTTGAAGACTCTTCTTAATCGTGAAGTAGAAAAAGCATTTCAAAACCTGCAAAATGAAGTCCCTACCCTAATACCATTGAAGCAGCAGCGCGCGGCAGCCTTGATTCCGGAATTTGACCCGGATAGTGAGGAATTTACGATTGCAGCATGGTTGAAGCACATCAGCAACAGTCTAGAAAATGATGTTAGCTGGAAGGAAGGAACCATTTTGCTGCGTGCTGAAAGCTGCAGGGATATTCGGGTCAGTGCCACCGCCAGCAATTGCCTATTGCTTGACAAAAATTGCCTTTTATCTGCCAAAAATATACACTGTGCCAGTATAGCCTCTAGTAGTAAGCATGCCGTAGGGGGGATAGATGTAGATCAAATTAACGTAGGGCTCATAGGAACAGTAGCGCAAAAAAAAAAAATATATATCACAAGTCGGCGACTGTTTCGCAGCTAGCACTCAAGAGTTAGGATCTACCGATCTTGTAAACATGCCTATTAAGCTTACAACCGATCAGCCTGTATTTCGTCGTCCCTATAGACTTTCTCATACGGAACAAGAAATTGTTAAATCTAAAATTTCTGACTTGCTCAGTGCTGGTATTATTAAAGAATCTCAGTCGAGCTACAAGTCCCCGTAGTAGTGCTAGTTAAAAAGAAAAATGGAGATAGTAGATCATGACTACCGTGCGCTCAATGCCATCACGGTTCGCGATAGATATCCGCTGCCTAACATTGACGACCAGGTTTCAAAGTTAGCCGGTATGAATTACTTTACCAGTCTAGATGTAGCCCACAGAGCACTATATAATATGATCTCGCCCAAGGTTATCACAAATTATTGATTTACCGGAAGATACTCATAAGACGGCATTCGTAACACCTCAAGGTCATTACGAATACAATCGGGTACCGTTTTGCCTCGCGAATGCCCCATCAGTATATATGCGCTTGATAAATAAAATCATAAACTCTATAAATAACGCGGAAAAAAAATCCGGAAGTAGGTACTAGCTTCTTAGATGATTTATCATTGCCCTCTATTGACGTACCGACGGGTATTGAATTATTGAAAAAGGTTCTTGTTAAATTGCGATCCGAAAATTTCAAGTTAAATATGAAAAAAAGTTAATTAAAAAAAAAAAATGTTATAAGTTACCTCAGTCACGAAATATCCCCGGGTAGCATTCAACCGGGTGATCTGAAGTTATCAGCTGTTTCACAATTTCCGACACCGCGTAATGTTCATGAGATTAGACAGTTCATTGGTTTATGTAGTTACTTTCGTAACTTTATAGCTAATTTTGCATGGATAGCACGCCCACACCACGGAACTGACGAAGAAAAATGCAATTTGAACTTGGAATGAAACCCAGTCAAAAAGTTTTTGTGAATTAAAGCAAAAACTTTGTAATAAACCGTTATTAGCAATTTACGATCCGAAACTGACTACCGAAATTCACACGGATGCTTGCAAGTTAGGAATTGCGGGTATGTTACTACAAAAACAAAACGATGACAGTTTGCGCCCTGTTATGTATTTTAGCCGCGTCACTATAGTGTGTACCATAGTGCATAGTTATGAACTCGAAACAGTGGCTGTAGTAAAATCTTTAGATAGGTTTCGGGTTTAAGTAGTAGGTAAACAAGTACGGGTAGTGACAGACTGTACCGCCGTTCGCGACACAACTACTCGGTGGTGGTTCCTAATTCAGAAATACGATATATCTATCGATTATAGGCCCGGTGAGCGGATGCAGCACATAGATGCATTAAGTAAAAATCCTGTACAAACGTTTAATGTTGACCGTTGAGAAGTAATGGATTGGTTTATCACCGTGCAAAACGAGGATGAAAAATTAAAACACATCATAGATTTGTTAAAAGGCTGTAAGGATAGTGGTATAGTAAATAATTACGCGTGGATTAATGAGAGACTTTATCGTAAAACCCTGAATGGCAACCGCTTAGTTATTCCGGGACTAGCTAGGTGGAAAATATTACAAAAACACCATGACGATATAGGTCATGTAGGTCTTAAGCGATGTACTGAGGCTATTAAGAATATTTTCTGGTTTCCCAAAATGTCGCGCTTCATATAAAAGTATGTGTCACCATGTCTGCATTGTGCTTACGGAAAAGGTGAATATGGCAAGAAGAAGAAGAGAGAAGGCAAACTCCACCCCGTACCAAAGCCTAATGGCTTTGGTACGGGGTGGAGTTTACCTTCCCTCCGAGCCGATGCGGATGGTCCATATTGACCACCTAGGACCGTTCACTCGTACTAAAAAGGGGTATCAGTACATGATCGTGATGACTGATGCTTTCTCTAAATTTGTGGTAGCTAAACCAGCTCGTACTGTTAACTCTGTGGAAACCATTCAATTTTTGAAAAAGATATTTAGTTTATTTGGGTGCCCTGAACGAGTATTTTCTGATCATGGCAAAGCCTTCACGATCAGGTATTTGAAAAGATTTGCTACTGAAAAACAATTTAGGCATATATTAAACGCTATAGCATGTCCCAGAGCAAATGGTCAGGTCGAACGCACAAACCGTACCATATTGGATGCTCTACGGATCACTGAACCCAGTGATGCTTCTCACAATTGGGATAACTGCTTACCTGACGTCATTTGGGGTATAAATAGCACGGTTAATGCAACTACAGGATAAAAGGCGTACGATCTAATGTTTGCTCAAACTGGTAGGCCCGCATGTGATGTTTTCATTCCTAATCAGGTATCAGAATCTGTTCAGTCTAGGCGTGCTAAGCTCGAAAACAAATTCAGGTAGCTAGTACAAGAATAAAAGCGAAATTACGATAAGAAACGTAAAAATAGCACTATTTATAAAAGAGGTGACTATGTATTATGGCTACAAGCGCCAACCAACAGCGTTGGTAAAGTGAACTTTAAGTTAGATGACGTATTCTGGCCCCTATGTAATGATAAAAGTTTTAGACAACGATCGGTATAGGATTAGAAGTATTAAGTGACTCAGAGGATATAAACAGTTTACCGGTTTAGTAACAGCCGACGCTATTCGCCTATATAAGAGCACCCATGCACCCATGTCCGATATTAACCTGACGATCTTTCAATTCTTTTTGGCCTGAGCGAATCCGTTATCATAGCGGGTGACCTCAACGCCAAACACCCGGCCTGGAATAGTACCAGTACCACGTTCCGAGGCAGACACTTGTTTGACCTCTGCCCCGTCCTAAACTTTGACGTCATCGCCCCGATGACGCCCACCCACTACCCTCACGACCCCAACCATACCCCTGACGTATTGGACATAGCGCTCCTAAAGAATATCAACCTCCGGTTGGATTCGATAGAGGCGATGGACGAACTGACTTCCGACCACCGAGCAGTCGTCATGAGACTGGTCCCTCGCGACGGACTCCCTGACCCGGACGAACCCTCTCGCAACAAAGTAGTCACGGACTGGAGGAAAGTAAGCGATCGCTTGAAATCCACCACTTCCCCTCTACTAGACTCTATACCAGATCAGTTTACCTCAATCGCTGACACGACGGCCGCGATCGGCTCACTCACGGAACACGTACAATCGGTCCTGAACGATTGTTCAAGGCAAGCTCCGGCGATGGACGAACATCGCTTGAGGCTGCCGGACGATGTGCGTGAACTGCTGACTGAGAAGAACGCGGCTACTCGTGCCTACGACGTCTTTCCCTGTGACGCCAACAAAGCTCACATGCGCTATTTGCAGAGATCTGTAAAGACACGCATGGCCGAGCTGCGTGACGGTAACTGGGACAAGATGTTGAGCGAGCTAGAGCCCACTCATCTGGCATTCTGGGAACTTCAGAGGAAACTCAAGTCCCAGCAAGTAGTCTCTATGCCTCCCCTGACACGACCCGACAGGACGATAGCATTCGACGACATCGACAGGGCTGAATGCCTAGCTGACAGCCTCGAGACCCAGTGCTCGCCCAGCTCTCAACCAGTAGACCAGGCTCACCTCGCCGAGGTGGATGCCGAAGTCGAGCGTAGAGCCTCTCTCCCTCCGGTCGAAGACCCTGATTGTCCTCTAGACCCCGTCTCCCCGGACGAGGTTCACGATATAATCAAGGGTCTGAAACCCCGTAAAGCCCCAGGGGCTTTACGGGGTTTCAGACCACATTCAAACATACAAATTCGGTGTGCCAGATCGTCTCGTGCTCATCTTACGGGACTATTTGTTGAACCGCACCTTCCGCTATCGCATCGAGGGTGCGCTCTCTTCCCCTCATCCGATCCGCGCAGGCGTCCCTCAGGGGTCTGTGCTGGCTCCGCTCATTTTTACGCTGTTCTCCAGTGACATCCCGAAAAGTAGAAAGGCGCAGTTAGCTCTGTTCGCAGACGACACGGCCATCTACTACACCGGCCGCAGTCAAGACCAGATCTCCCGCATCCTACAGACCGAAGTCAACAGACTCGGTGACTGGTTCAGGAAGTGGAGGATCGAGGTCAATCCTGATAAGAGCCAAGCGGTCCTCTTTTCTAGGCCCCGGCGTAGACCGGACCTACCACGACAGATCAAGATGTTCGGCAAGCCTATCCCTTGGGAGAAGCGAGCCAAATATCTCGGTGTGATCTTAGATCACCACATTTCGTTCGCTGAGCACATAAAGCAAGTGCGTTCGCGCGCTGCTTTCGCTCTCGGTAGGCTTCATTGCGTTCTGAACTCACGCAGCAAGTTGTCCCTTAAGGGCAAATTGCGTATTTACACAGCGTGCATCCGGCCGATTATGACGTACGCGTGTGCCGCTTTCGCACACGCCCGTCCCCATCTCATTCACAGAATGCAGGCACTTCAAAACCGATTTCTCCGTAAAATTACGGACGCTCCATGGTTCGTTCGGAACGAAACCCTACACGTAGATCTTAGAATCCCCACCATCAAGCAGTTTTTGAAACGCGCGACAAAGCGGTTCTTCGAGTCCGCAGATAGACATCGCAACCCCTTGGTTGTGCAGGCAGCTAGCTATAGGCCATCTCAAATTAGTAAGACTCGCCGACCTAGGCATACTCTCTTAGACCCGGATGACCCCATTACTCTCCTTCAGGAAAGCAATAGGGCCACAAGTACAGTGCACAAACACAAACCGTCATTCCGTCCTCGCCGCCGAGGTACCACGCGAAGCTCAAGAATAAATTGTTCCCCCCGTCCCTTGCACGTCGAACCGCCAGCCCCGAGGCTGAGTGAGCCGTAGCATTTAATAGTAATCCCCGTTAATAATCATGAATTTAAACTTTCGATCCAGCCCGTCCCCAATTTGCTTTGTTTTTCCCCAACGACGCCCTAAGCCGAGGTTCGTACCCCACAGGGGGTGCCCTTAGAGCGCTGTCGTTTAGTTTTTAATACTTATATTTACGCTCCTGGCTGGAGGCTTTAAGCTAATACCTTAGGGCAGCCACAGGAAAGACCGGTTAAGCAGTCACGGCCTCTCAAGGTCAACTGCGAGATGCCATATATAAAATAAAAAAAACCATGTCCGATAGTGCAAGTAGTACTGACGAGCAGCTAGATCTAATAGATCAGCTCGAGAGTTGATCTGGTCCCAGGGATTCCTTCGTCCTATGCTATGGTTATTGTATGACTAATCGTGCTTTGTGTTCCCATTGCGGGAGCAATGCTTACAGGATGGCCGAATGTAACGCCCGCCAAAAATGTCGCCACTGTATTGACAGCCAGCCAGCCAAACCGCCATTGCCGTGACGTCACATCCTACCACAAGGCCAAGTGGGGGGTGTGACAGTTGCCGCCAATCCAGCCAGCCAGCCACAGCGATTATAAAAATGAGTTGCGCCTTGGCATGAGGCCTTTTGATAATTTGTAAAATCGAGGAAATATAAGTGATTGCATTTATACCGTTTGAATTATTTCCACGCCTACTACCTGAGTGTTATAATTTATTTGCATAAAACATGGTATACATGGTGTTACAATAAAGATCTTACATGTTTTGCCAGAATTGTACTTAGCATGCATATGTTCACTTAATACTAACATGAGAATTTGTTATCTATAAATTCTTTAAGACTATAGAAATCTTTCGAGTTTAACCAGTCAAACAATTTTCCTTAAATAATCTGTAGTTTAAGTTTTTTATGCTACTCGGTATGTTATTATATATACTAACACAATTATATAAGCAGCTTTTATTATATTTAGCAAGCTTGGGAAGATCATGCAGAACGAGTCTCTGTGGTTCACGCCGGCTCCTTGGATTAATATTATTGGCTGATATTAACAGGTCTTTATGTTTATTAACGAACATACATATTTCAAATATATAAAGCGACGGCAGCGGTAACAAACCTAGTTTCTTAAATATGAGTTTACAAGATTCCTCCGAGTGCATCCCGTAAATTCAATTCTAATTCCCACGGGACTCAGGGGCAGACGAACAGTTTTGTCGATGAATCGTTCGCTGGTGAAAGGTTATATCGATGAAAAAATGAAAAGTGAATCGTTCTGTCGACGAATCGCTCGTCATTGAAACGTTCTATCGGTGAAAAAATTAATAGTGAATCGTTCTGTCGGCGAACCGTTAAACGGCAAAACGATTGTCGGAGAAATGTTTCAGACTGATTTCCCCATATTATAAGCCCGTAACGTAGTACCGAATCTACATTTAAGCATGATAGGTCATGAGAGCTGTTTGTAATATTTTTGATTTAAGAGCATATACAAATTTATATATTCTCTGTGCAGCGTTATCCACATACTCTTTCCAATTCAAATTCTCATCAATAATTACGCCTAGAAACTTCGTTTGTGCTACTTCTTTAATTTTTGATACGTTTAGTAGTTTGATACGTTTATATTTAGGATTATTACATTTATTGAAATTAATATAAAGATTTATTTTTAAATTATTTATGTCAAGCCATTATATTAATTTATCTATAGTATTATTAAAAATCTACATGAAGGGTTTCGTTCCGAACGAACCATGGAGCGCCCGTAATTTTACGGACAAATCGGTTTTGAAGTGCCTGCTATGAATGAGGTGGGGTCCGGCGTGTGCGAAAGCAGCACAGGCGTAGGTCATAATCGGGCGGAGCCTTCCCATGGGGGTAGGCATAAACTATAACGCCACGGCCACCTGCTACGCTCCCTACGGGTCCCCGAAACGATCAATTGCAATATTTTTATGTGATGGATACACATTGATGAACGATCGTCTACCAAGTGCAATAGTGAAGCGATTGACACTATTACTACAATAGAAATTAATCGTTTCTGGGACCACTTACATACTACTTTTGCTTCGTTTACGTTCATACATCTGTCATACACGCATGCCAGTTGCGAGTACTACCCACCTGACCTTTTTGAAGAACATCAGCAATTAGGTTTGTTGAAAATTAAACAATCATTCAGAACTATTTGGGCATGCTTTTGATTTAACATTTAAATCCATTTTTCAGCTTTGTTTCATATTGATTGGATATCACATCATTTATTGATTGTCGAGTGGTCTCCAGAATTTCCGGACGACTAAACTAAAGAAAACTCCCGCCAAAATGCCAAATGACGTTTGTTTGTCAAAATTGAATGAAAAATGCGGCTGATTGCGTTCTTGACGCTATTGGCTTGGCGCAATTTTGGTAAAAGATAACTCTAAAATTCTAAATGTATACCGCAACATTTATCTTAATAAATTAGAAGTTCATTAATACCAATGTACTCGTTACTTCAGAATATTTCCATGAAACATTCGTTTTAGCAGGCATATGTAAAGCGGACTAACCGACGCGCTCGAGAACAAGTGGAAGTGCTAACTGTGTAAATAAAATGTTTCTTTGTTATGTATTATTTGTTAAGTATTAATAAGTGTTATATAAGTGGAGTGGATTAATTTAAGACATTTGTGATCGTTGAGTACCTTTTACTTAAAAAATGGATGTCGCCGATACCTACGCCACTCAAAGCCAAGTCAAAGACGAGGTTGGAGTTCGTTGCCAAAAGCTTTTTCAGGATTTCTTAGAAGAGTAAGTACCTCTCCATGTTTGTTATTATTAATCTAGTGGTTTCACTGACAATATTAACTACTTCCTTTGTTTTCAATAACATATAGGTTATAATGTATCTTTGTTTTTTCCACACAGGTTCAAAGAAGACAACGAACTGAAATACGAGAAAAACGCCAAAGAGCTCCTCAAACCCGAACTAAGCACGCTAGAAGTCAGTTTTGATGATGTTGAGAAGTACAACCAAAATCTTGCAACCACAATTATCGAAGAATATTACCGAATATACCCATTTTTGAACCACGCTATATTAAATTATGTCTTGGGCCTTGCTGATAGTGGTATGAAGAAAGATTTGCATGACAAGGAGTGTTATGTTTCATTTGTTGATGTGCCGACAAGACATAAAGTTAGAGAGCTGACTACGACAAAGATTGGCACATTGATAAGAATCTCAGGACAGATTGTGAGAACCCACCCGGTGCATCCCGAGCTGGTCTTGGGCACTTTTGTCTGTTTGGATTGTCAGACGGTTATTAAAAATGTTGAACAGCAATTTAAGGTGGGGTTTATAATCTACAGCAATATTTTTAATATCAATCAGTATGGACTGCTTAATAGAAATGTTGAATAAATTTTATCATATCCAACTAAAGTACACACCACACAAACTATCTCTAGGTTACTTTTGTCTCATGCAAAACAACAACCACAATACCATTTTAGATTTTTTTGTTTCCAGTACACAATTCCAGCAATCTGTCGTAACCCAGTATGTGCCAACAGACGTCGCTTCATGCTGGACGCAGACAAGTCTGTGTTTGTTGACTTCCAAAAAGTCCGCATTCAGGAGACGCAAGCGGAATTGCCAAGGGGATGTATCCCGCGCTCCCTTGAAATTATATTGAGGGCTGAAGCTGTGGAGTCTGTGCAGGTAAATATGAAGACAAGCATTTAGAAACATATTTTTCTTGTTTAGGGTTCCGTACCTCAAAAGGATAAAAACGGAACCTTTATAGGATCACTTGTCTGTCTGTCTGCCTGTCACAGCCGATTTGGGCGGAATCTATTGGAACGATTAATTTGAAATTTGGTACACATATGAATTTCTTTGAACATGAACATGTAACGTAAAGATATCAATTTATATTCATATATAAATTGATATCTTTTGGGGCAAAAATTAGAATATTAAAAAAAATGTTTTGCAACCTGTACCGTGTGACATAACAAATTAAAGGACTAGTTAAGACAATTTCAATTTAATTTTTATAATTATAAAATATTCAACTTTAAAGTTATTAAAGTAAATAGATAAAAATTTACTCCCCCCCGTAATAGAAAATGATTTATTACTATTTTGAAAGATTGAGCTTGGTGTTAGTAGATTTTCTATAATAAGCAAAAACAACCACTCCTGCCTTAAGCAAAAATGCTGCACAGAGAACACTAAAGTTACAAAGGTTAACAAAATAAATTGATATATCAAACCATTTTTATCCTCTATATCTAAAAAAATGTTCCCAATATTTTTCTATGTACTTTCAGGCTGGTGACCGCTACGACTTCACCGGCACCCTCATAGTAGTTCCAGATGTAGGTTCCCTATCGTTACCAGGAGCTAAGGCTGAGCTTACCACCAGGACAAGACATGGCAATGAAGGACAGATGGAGGGCATCAAAGGACTTAAAGCTTTGGGAGTCAGAGAACTGCATTATAAGTAAGTTTAGTTTTATACAATGGATTCTCTTAGGACTAAGTGGTTGTAACCAAAATGACTGAAAGTTGAATCCTGACTTAGATTCCCAGGATAGGCAAGTATTGTTGTATTTATAGCTAATTATTACTAACTAGCTTCTGTCCACGACTTCGTTCGTGTGAAATTTCTTGTTCCCCCGACCCACCCCGTCGCATCGCATCGCCAGACCGCGGTGTTACTTCATTTTCGCTTAGGGTCCTTTCTGACTTTTTGTATTTATGCACGGCTCCTAAGGGTGCTAGCGTGATGTATAGCCTATAGCCTTCCTCAAGAAATAGGCTATCAAAAGAAAAATATTTTTTTTAATTCAACTTGTAGTTACAGAGATACTAATCTCTGTAACAACAAGTTGAATTAAGAAAAATATTTTTCAAACATACAAAAAAATAAACTCTTCAGCTTTATTAGATATATACCGATAGATACCATAGATATCCCAGATCTTGCACTAGTTCCTACTTACTGACCACAGATAAGCCTCCCATTCAGTGACGGTTTTACACATTTCCCAACTATAGGCTGTTAAATTTTTGCCGCCTTTACCTCTACAATTGACAGTTCCTAGATTATTTTTAAAATTTGGTTAAAATTGCAAAAGAAATAGTTTTTGGGAATATTTATAAGCTAATACCATCGAATGTACAATGAAAGGGAAGAGGGAAAAGTCATCGGAAAGATGTCTTGTAAATTTCTTTCTGCAAGACATCTGAAATACGTCGAAAAAAAAAACGGCTCCAAATTTGCTGCCCCTAAAATGTGCCGCCTTAGACTCAAGCGTACTCAGTCTGCTGGTAAATCCGCCATTGCTCCCATTACCAATGTGCATGTAGGTACTTATGATTCACTAAGTTCTTCCTACAGTTAATTAAAACCCTAAAAATTATCAATGCATTTGGTTCTGGGTTTGCTTTACTTTAATGAGTTCCATAAGTATGCTTAATTAAAACTTCATTCACCCACAATACGGTCCAGTTCCCTATCAGTAGTATTGGTGTAAAATTGATCCATTGTAGCAGTTATGGCTCATAATCAAGTAATGAACATTTATGGGCTTATTTTATGTTATGAGAATGCTGCTTAATAAGCAAATAAATTTTGTGGCTTGTGTTAATAGAGGTCACCTATTGAAAACATAGGATAACATTTCTCAAAGAGGTAGGAAGAGTCACACTGTATGGTACACACATATTTGACCAGTTATTTTATAATTCCTATGTAATAGAGGGCTAGTCTAGCCGGTTTTTAGTTATAAATAACATTGGCTATAATGGAGTTTTATATTGAACGTAGTTATAACTATAACCATTTCTCTCATCAACAGAACAGCCTTCTTATCATGCAGTGTGCAATCAATATCGCGAAGGTTTGGAACTTCTGACATAGCGACTGATGACCTGACCACCGAGGATATGAGGAAGCAGATGACTGACAAAGAGTGGGACAAGGTATGTCAAATAAGAGAGTTAAATAATAATATAAGCCAGTTACAACTGACGCTATTCTTGCATAGCCAAGAATAGTCATAGTCATCACATCACGTTAATATTATACAGGCGAAAGTTTGTGAGTGAGTGTGTATGTTTGCTACTTCTTTACGCTCAAACGGCTGGACCAATTTTGATAAAAAAAAAAATTTTTTACACTATTTTTCGTTCAATGTGATCGCGTTCTCACTCGCTTGTTAGTAGTTCTCACTTCCGCTGGATGAAACATCAAGCTTTTCGACCATGCTGGCGTTGACCGTAGATATACCGGGAAGGGCCCTCTTAAAGCAAACAACATTCTTCTAATAAAAATATCTCCTTATCACCAGGTATACGAGATGTCCCGCGATCGTAATCTCTACAACAATCTGATCACAAGTCTGTTTCCAAGCATTCACGGCAACAATGAAGTGAAGAGAGGAATTCTACTCATGATGTTTGGTGGAGTCGCTAAGACTACTATTGAAGGTAAGGTTCTATAGTTATTAATTCATCATCTGCCTAGCCTTTTCCTAACTATGTTGGGGTCGGCTTCCAGTCTAACCGGATGCAGCTGAATACCAGTATTTTACATGGAGCGACTGCCTATCTGACCTCCACAACCCAGTTCACAACACAATATCCCTTGGTGAGACTGGTTATCAGACTTATGGACTTCTTTCGACCCGTAACAACTGTCAAAGATCTACAAATGACAGCCGGGGACCAACGGCTTAACGTGCTTTCAGAGGCACGGAGGAATCTTGGTATGAAAGATTGTCACCCATCCGCGGACCAACCGCGGCAAGCGTAGCTTAACCTGATCGATCGACCCGTGCGGCAGTTGTTATTTACCCACAAGTTCTATAGTTTTTAATTACAAGTTAAATATACAATAGATTATGTTCAGATAATGGAATACAAGAAAACTCATTTTAGTGATCCAATCCCAGTCTTCTTTGTAAATTTCTCACACTTTTAGGGTTCCGTTCCGTTTAAAAGGAAAAACCGAAACCCTTATAGGATCACTTCGTTGTCCGTCTGTCTGTCAGTCTGTCAAGACCCTTTTTCTCGGGAACGCGTGGAGGTATCTAGTTGAAATTAATATCAGATACGTAGGTCTACGGCCCCTTGGATTTATGCGACATATTTTGATTCTCGCGGGTATTTCCCGTTGACCTAGAATCATGAAATTTGGCAAGAAGCAAGGTCTCACAGCACAAGTAAAGGAAAATGTCCGAAAATCGTTAATTTGTAGTTTTATCACATACACAAATATTTTTGTGCGATTACAAATTTACATTTGCAGTTGGAAAATTGACCGTGAGAACATGTTTTGAGGTTTAAGATCATTTATTCTCATAAGAATTACACTATTCACTTACATGAGAATATTAAAACTAAACACTTCAAAATAGCATAATGTTGGGGGTATTGCAAAGTTAGACATCGATTATATAAATGTTTCGAGGGTAGGTTAGAAATCATTGTGGTCAAAATGTTCGTTCGATACATGCAAACAAGTATCTGTGTAACACTCAGTAAACGCCAACTGGATGTGGCTATAAATTGTTAGTATACATAATGAAATTAAAAGGGAAACTAGCCTTACAAGTTAAGGAGTAATACTCGACCAACTTACATTTGCAGTTAGAATGTATGGGAGAACATGTTATTCAACTACAATGTTAAGTTTGTTTTTGGGATAAATTCATCTCAACTACGGAACCCTTCATTGTGCGTGGTCCGACACGCACTTTGCCGGTTTTTATAACCCTCCAGCCAGATAATGATGTCAGGTGGGATTCAAAAATGTGAAAAAATGCAAAGTAGATTTCTACTGACGCTATTATAAATTGCATCTTTAAAATACGATTTTTATTTATAACTTTGTAGAAATTTTATGTGTTGCGTACTTCTCTCATGGAAGCCCCTTAAGCATTACAAAATAATGTTTTAGTGCATGTTTTTTTTTTTTGTCATTTATCAATCCTCAGAGGACGGACGTCGGACTTGGTTATAATGATAGGCGCCCCTCACTTTCAACCATTTATGATTTTTGTTGCAACCTGTATATTGAAATGATAAACTGAACTCTTCCATTTCCATTTTTTCGCACATAACTTTTATATGTTATAATAAACATCTATGCAAATAAATAAAATTAGAGTGTCTGTTTGTAATGTCAAATAACACTTTTACGTTTTAACTAAATACTAGTTATAGAAGTATATACGGTACTTATAACAAAAAACAATGTTTAAATGTTTTTTCTGTCTATCTGTTAATTCTGGCTAATCTCCGAAACGGCTGCACCGATTCTGACGGGACTTTCACTGCCAGATAGCTGATGTTATAAGGAGTACCGTGAACTACTTTTATTTTGGAAAAAGCCACACAGGTGAAGCCACAGGCAGCTGCCAGTCGTACATATATATGTACTTATTACCCAACCCTTCCACCAGGCACAACTCTCCGAGGCGACATAAACGTGTGTATCGTAGGCGACCCGAGTACCGCCAAGTCACAAATATTGAAACAAGTGAGCGAGATAACTCCGCGCGCCGTGTACACTAGCGGCAAAGCGTCTTCTGCCGCCGGTCTCACCGCTGCCGTCGTTAAGGTAAACATTATATCTAGAGCCCGTAATCTTGGCGCACTGACGTCACTTTTTTGTAGGCAACAATGCGATTGATTTTTGCCTATCAAACCTCTGCTCTATCTCAATATAGCATACGTATGTTCTTTGTTAGAGGGTTTGGTTTCCGCACTTAGTCCTTCATGTGGACCATTGTGCATGGGCCATGGCGGCCGTCAGTTGTTTATTCCAACCAGCCCACCTCCCTCCAAAAGCAGATTAGGCCTTCTGGTCTGCATAGAATTCTGTGAAGGATCTGGGTGACCCGAGGGTTTTTGTTCTGATCTGGGTGACGCCTGTGCAGTCAAAGAGCAAATGCGCAACGGTTTCATCAGCCTCTATGCAAGCCCTGCACAGAG
Organism: Tiliacea citrago; assembly: GCA_963921375.1. Taxonomy (NCBI): domain Eukaryota; kingdom Metazoa; phylum Arthropoda; class Insecta; order Lepidoptera; family Noctuidae; genus Tiliacea; species Tiliacea citrago. Next base: position 13,630,836 of record OY992802.1, read on the forward strand.
GGCTGTCCGTTATGCCTATGTGTGGAAGTGTTTGTTTAGTGAGCAATAGCATAGGTATTAAAACTTCTTGATTAAAGATAGGTAGATAACCTCGTTGGTCTTACGGGATGCAGTAACCTTAGATGTAGAATTTACCAAAACCCCTTACTTTCACTGGCGATTATGGCGTTGTAACACATATTTCTTTGAAATTTTTGAACCAATAGGTATCTTGTGCACTATATCTAGGTTTTTATGCAAGCAAAAAATCAAAATTTTGCACAAATTTTACCTGAACTTTGGCCATTCATAATGTACCCATACATTGTAAATGTTAAGAAAACATTACGATATAAACCTTGCAAATGTAATGGAGATTCTAAATGACCAATATTTATTTCAGAAACTGGTAAGGCTTACTCAAAAACACGTATTTCCTGGAACAAGTTTTATGAAAATTCCGCACATTATTTTTCGTTCAATGTTATCGTGTTCTCACTCGTTTGTTAATAGTTTTCACTTGCGCTGGATGAAACAACAAACTTTTCGACCATGCTCGCGTTGACGATAGACGGACCGGGAAGGGCCCTCTTAACTAACGATCGCCTGCGACTTTTATTTATCCCATTATTTTTTATCTCATGGAATACTACAACTCGTAAGTCCAGCCTGTTACCACTCAGCCAGCAATGCTTCAGCGTGAAAGCGTAACAAACAAACAAACAACTCACTTTCGCATTTATAATATTTGTTAGGATCATCATCATCTCGGCCGAAAGACGTCCACTGCTGGACATAGGCCTCCCCCAAAAGGGAGGGGTTGCCATAATCGCCACGCTTGGCGCGGGTTGGCGATCGCAGTATGGTGTTAAAATTCATAGAGAAAACTGCTGGCCATTCTCTTGTAATTCCCTTAGTCGCCTTTTACGACAACCACGGGAAGAAATAGGATGGTGCTATTCTTTACGTCCGGCACCACACGGAACAATTAGTTAGGTTAGAAGGATTATAATATAATTATAGTAGCTTCTCATTAGTGAATGCATTCAAGAAGTCACAGGCCACAGGCCCTTTTAAAGTCCAGATATTGTCTTTGTCAGACCATGTGAGGACCATGCAGATGGTCACTTCACTATGGTATATTTTTAGTTATTCGCTATATAATGCTGATTATTAAAGGGCAGTATTTAAACGCAAATCAAAAAATATCCTTTTTCTATGCAATAAGATTCCGAATTCCCATCAAAATTACTGATTGCACAGCAAAATATTCAACTCAAAATATCACTAAACACACTACAATTTATTTTCGCAGCGTACAACGATTTTTCCTAAAGCAAAAGCTTTTTCATCAATGCACAGCTAATAATCTTAATGCACATTATACATGTTAAATCTTTTTCTTTTAAATATAGCTTCTATTTTTATATTATGTACAGCAGTTTTTCTAAATAAAACAGCATTTTATTAGTCACAGTCGTCTTATTATTTATTAATTACCACATAATGAGATCAGCAAAAAAAAAAAAAAATTAGATACAAAATTGTAATTAATTGAAGGGTAGTATTTAAACGTATAGTAATTTAGTTAAATTGGATATAGATGAAGAGTTTTTGTTTTGGTAACTGAATTTACCAACAATAGAGGGGACCTAACCTAACCCAAATGATTCAATCTGGCAAAGAATGTATATACGCTCTGGTTAATTTGCTGTGCAGTCTATAAATGATGGACCGAGCGAACCTTTTTTCAGTTAATTTGTTCTGCTTTTAGAAATAATCCAATGTAAAAGGATTTTTTTGTTATAATAATCATTAAATTTGCCGAGCATGGCTTGTTGAAAATTAAGACAAATATGATGAACAGGTTTTGTTGTACTTACTGGTTAATATGCGACTGGGATAGTTATTTTGCTATGAAATATGGAAAATTTGCTGTGCAGTCAGTACTTATGCTATGTAGTATTTTTGTACAAAAATAAATTTAACTGTATTGCATTATAAGGAAAAAAGTAATGTTATATTGATGTATAATTTCGAATTATCTGCAGTTTGACTTTTGTTAAACATTTAGTTTATTTGTAGTGAAGTAAGTTATTTGATGTAAAAAAGAATATAAATGATGAGTATGTATTGATAGGCGATTATTTATTTGATATGCAATTTATAATATCCCATTATTAAATACAGGACGAGGAATCCTTCGACTTCGTAATAGAAGCGGGCGCACTGATGTTGGCTGATAACGGCGTGTGCTGCATCGACGAGTTCGATAAGATGGACCTCGTGGACCAGGTGGCCATCCACGAGGCTATGGAACAGCAGACTATATCTATTGCTAAGGTATGTAGTGTGAAAGATTTTGTATGGACTGAATTTTGCATCATTAATCAAAACATCATAATAAATAAATGCAGAAAGGGAAGTCTTGTTCGTAAACTACAAAAATGGTCTAATTGACTTAAAATATTTGTTTGACTCCTCTTAAAAGCCAAGCGCACATTGCAGCCGCAACGGGCAGCAGCGCAGCGCATTTTCATAGAAATAAGGGGGGGAATGGTTAATTTTCTTAAATAATTTTAAAAGTATTTATTTTAAAATTATAAAATATATATATATGAAAGCCTTGCAATAAGCCCTTTTATTTGATATGTCACACGATATAGTCTGCAAAACAATTTTTTTTTTGTCCCCCAAAAGTGACCCTCGTGTTCAAAATTCATTTATTTACGTAATACATCCATGTTTAGGTTACAAAAGTTCGTATGTGTACTAAAAATCACCTTAATCTTAACTTACTTAGTTTAAATGTATTCTACTTAATTGTTAATGTTTTGCTAGTTTTTTTCTGTTATATGTTATGTTGTTTCATTGTAATTATTTTATTCTAATATGTTGATTATTCTTTTTTATAATAATTACTGATTGTGTGAAAGAGTGTACACCTTTAAGGTAGATTTTTGAGGAACTAATTATTTATTATTAAGATCTCATGTAAAATGTACCAAAATCACACCAAATAAATGAATTTTAATCGGTCCAGTATATTCGGAGCAAATCGGCTGTGACAGACGGACAGACAAACACACAAGTGATCCTATAAGGGTTCCGTTTTTTCCTTTTGAGGTATGGAACCCTAAAAAGTGCAGTGGGGCTCGCCTGTAAATTTCCTGTAGTGTCCGTTAGTTCATAAAAAATGTATGGAAGTGATGAAGGAGGATTTTTGCATTGCGTTGCTTTGTGATGCGGCCCGCCCCTATCTCCTTTAGCATTAAACCAACAATCCCACAAGCTTCTATTTAAATTACAACCACAATCGAGTGCCTTTTCGCATTAAAACAAAATACTTTTAATAATCATTTTATTTTAGTAAATCCATAATATTGTTAGTAAACATTTAACTTAATAATTATGTTTTTTAATATATCATAATATATTTCTAGCGTCATATAGCACTGCTAGAGGTCTAGACAGACCTAATTATACATTTGGACCCATGCAAATTATAAATAATGCTAAGCAAGCCACTCTATTTGTAATTAATCTTCACAAGATAAATTATTTACTGTGTTGTAATTCATTACATTTAATATTATTTAATTTATTTCTAGGCTGGAGTCCGCGCTACTCTAAACGCACGTACGTCCATCCTTGCTGCTGCCAACCCAATCGGCGGCCGCTACGACAGAGCGAAGTCTCTACAACAGAACGTAGCGCTTAGCGCACCCATCATGTCCAGATTCGACCTGTTCTTCATACTAATAGGTACATTCTCTCAACTATACAGGGTCAAAATAAATTAGCTAATGGAAGTCCGCTGACGTGATTGGTATCGAAATCTAAACATGATAAAACAAAAAAAAATATTTGATAATATTTATTTGGGATCTACGACCTCTGGTAGTGAGCTCGTGGCTTAGTAATAACAGCCGCACGTGTCGATCCATCAGGTTAAGCTACGCTTGCCGGGGTTGGTCCGTGGCTGGGTGACCATAGTTACATGCCGTATAATACAATAATAATTTGCCTAGGTTTAGGGTTTAGGCAAATTATTATTCTCAAGAGACAATCAAGTCAAGGAATCATACTCAAGAGACAATATGCTTTAACTTGGACCACTAGAAGACCAATGAGGCAGTCTTAATTCACGTTAATTTTTTAGGGTGCCGTAGTCCTTAGCCGTAGTCCTAGTAGGTTCCTTGTAGACTACGGCACCCTAAAAAATAAAATCATCGTAAAATAAAATCATGCAAAACAATTTTTTTTAGGGTACCTCCCTTGTACATAAATGGGGATGATATTTTTTTCTCGTCTGTGCTATGGTGTGGGTTATCGTTGGATAGGCCGTTCATAAATATTGCGGGTCTGTGAAAACCATTTTTCAATTCAGGGATCCGTTTGCGTAATATTAAGCTTTAAAGTGCTATTTTTTGTTAGAGTCAGTCAGTCCCCGCCTTGCCAGCTAAATGGTTAGTTTTGGATATGTGAAAAAAAATCATGGCAGTAGTATATGTATATAACGAAATTAAAAGGAAATCTATCACAGCTAAGTAAGCTTTACAAGTTAACGAGTAATAGTCGACCAACATAAATTTGCAGTTGGAGAATTGACCCAAACTTATATCGATGTATGGGAGAGCATGTTTTTCAACAACAATGTTAAGTTTGTTTTTGGGATAAATTCATCCCAACTACGGAACCCTTCATTGTGTGTGGTCCGACACGCACTTGGCCTGTTTTAATTTTCTTACACTGACTATGCTTGATAAACGTTCTCTCTTTCTAACAGACGAGAGCAGTGAAATGGTAGACTACGCTATAGCAAGGAAGATCGTCGATCTACATTGTAATAAGGAGGAGTCATACGACTGTGTTTACACGAGGGAAGATCTGTTGAGATACATCGCGTTCTCGAGGTCTTTCAAGCCAATTATTACTGAGGTGAGTAAATAACAATTTTTGGACCTTAATCTATAAAGTTATCGTCCGAACTTTTTTTTTGAGATAATGACCCCAGTCATTTCGGGAATTTACCAACCAATTCAGAAAATTTAAACGCTCGAGTTAGGTAATACGGGCTGGTGTCCGCAACTCCACGTCAATGCGCGTATTTTGTGAACGGAAACGCTCGAGTTTAGTTGCTGTCGGTCTTTGGCAGCATTGTGTGTGTGCTATGCATAGAAACATATACAATGCGAGCAGTGTAGTGCGGTTGTTGGCACCTTGGTTACTCAAAAGCGATCGGCGCGGTCATATGTCATGGTCAAATCTGGTGAAGCTATATTACTTACTAGCTTCTGCCCGCGACTTCGTTCGCGTGGAATTCGTACTCGTACCACAGATTTGCAAAGCAGTCGTCAGACCGTAAGCTATTGGCTTTGTTGAAAGTTGACAGAAATAGCCATTCATAAATATGTCCTGATGAACTGCTTGTCTCTATAAAGGTATAGCGAGATGATAATCATTTAAAAGGTTCTTATTGTAACTACCGGCAATATTGTAACCTTTTGGCTCGTGTCTCTTTACAATTTAATGTAAACTATAGAAGAATATGAACATAATGTTATATTATTCGTTCTCCATACCAAATAGCGTTATAATTTATAGCTTACGGACCAGACCAGACTTATAGGGAATATGCAAAATTTTAACAAAATCTATCCAGTATTATTTGCCTGACATACATACATTCAGACAAACATAAAAGTTAAGAACAGCTAACTACTTATTTTCGGCTTAAGAATCGTTCTCAGACCTTGTAGCAATAACTTTTTTTCATACATATTCAATGTAGGTACAGTTTTGACTCCACTACGATTTTATTATGTTGCTAGTGATTTCTGACATTATAAGAAGAAAATTAGGACCTCAAATAATTTAGATCGTTTAGACTTGTATGAGTATATTGTTATGACTTGTATTGAATTGAATAATTGGTTCCTGTTGTTCATAGAATTCTTAACGTTAAAACTACAATTTAATACCTATTTTTAAAATGAATTTGTCTTTAATCGTATGTTTACTGTTTATCTGACTAACGCCCATTAAATATTTGCATGCCATCGGTGCACGGCGGAATATGTCTTTGCACTTAATTTTATACGTAATGTCTATCAAATCAAAAGTCATTTATTCAAACTAGGCTGAGAATCAGCACTTTTCGAACGTCAAAATTACATAAGAGAGTCCCCCAAAAACGCCCACCCTTCACCACTTGAAAAAGAAGAAGTGGCGCAACAAACTCCCCAGCAGCACAGCTGTCTGTTCAGATATAAAACTTGAATTGAATCTATACAATAAAATGTAAAATAATTTGCGTTACGCAACACAGAACATTAAAGATATTTATATTATTTGCCTTATGATAGCTAGCACACGCCACTATACAAAAAAAAAAAACATAAAAATCGTCAAAAAACTATACTCAAGCAGAAATAACGTAAACAGAACGTACTTAAATAGCCAGGCATAATGGGCGTGCCCGCTTACATAAAGCTATAGCTGTAACTCGAAGTCACAAATGATAAACTAGCACCATCGAAGTAAAATGAAAAACAGTTAATCATTAATAACAATAACCACAAGCAGCACCCGTTCACGAGCATAACCGCCATATTTGAGGGAAGGAGGCAACCCGACCCCCGACGCTACCGCAAGCAGTGACATCTAAGGGAGCACGACGAACTTGCTGCCGGTTGCTCAGGCAAGAATAATATAATCAATTGTCGAGGTCGCTAGCTAACCACTTATTGCAATACAACTCATAAAAAAACATTCTCATGAGTATAATATGTCAGTAATAATAAATAAAAAAAAAAAAAAAAAAAATGACTGACACAGTCAATAAAACAAACAATTATATGAACTCATATAACCTGTCAGTAGGTACGCTAATTCTGGAGAAAGAACATGAACATTGTCTTGAGTTAATCACAGCGACCTACTATTCTTATCGTTTAAGTAGTCATTGATAGAATAGTATGCCTTTGAACAAAGATTGGATTTAACTTTAACTTTAAACGCATTAAAAGGCAAATCTAGCAAAGAAGAGGGTAGCTTGTTATAAAAAGTTATACCAAGTCCAACAAATGAGTTATGAACCTTATGAAGCCGGTGAAATGGAGCACGTAATTTATCCTTATTTCTGGTGTTAATATTGTGAATATCACTGTTTTTAGTGTTAAGTGTATATTTTGCCTAACATATAAGATGTTGGCGAAGATGAGTTGTGATGCCACCGTGAGAATACCAATATCTTTAAAATCTCTTAGAGAAACTCTGGCACCCAGCTGGTAAATTGCTCGAACAGCTCGTTTTTGAAGTACAAATATATTTTGAATGTCAGCTGCTTTACCCCACAGCAGAATACAGTAGGACATAACGCTATGAAAATAACTAAAATAGAGTAATCGGGCTGTATCAACGTCAGTGTATTGTCTTACTTTCCTGACAGCGTATGCGGCCGAACTGAGCCTTCCCGCTAGGCTTGATATATGAGGTCCCCACTGAAGTTTGGCATCTACTGTTATACCCAGAAACACTGCCGAGCCTACAGTTTCTAGCACCTCTTTATCTAAAACGATGTTGGGACCTAAATTTCTAACATTCGGTAAGGCAAACTTTATACATTTCGTTTTCTTGGCATTGAGAACTAAGTTATTTGTCGTAAACCAATCTGTAACCATTGAGAGTGCAATATTTACGTCATTAAAATCTTGTCTATTCCTGTCTACTTTAAAAATAAGAGAGGTATCATCTGCAAACAGTACAACGTCACAGATACCCTTTATATAGAATGGTAAGTCGTTGGTATATACTAAGAATAAGAATGGGCCCAGTATTGACCCTTGAGGTACACCTAACTGCACTGGTAGCTTGGAAGACTTCACACCATCAACATCTACACATTGCAATCTATTATATAAATAAGAATGTATTACTTTAAGAGCTTCGTTTTGGACGCCGTGATGATGTAGCTTACGCCAAAGCGTATCATGGTGCACGCAATCAAAGGCTTTGGAGAGATCACAGAAAACTCCACTTGCATTTTGCGAGTTCTCCCATGCGTTAAATATGTGTTTCAGCAGTGCAACACCCGCATCTGTAGTCGAACGACCTTTTGTAAAGCCATATTGTTCATTGTGAAGGAGGCTGTTTAAATTAAAATGTTTTAGCAACTGCTTGAGTATTAACTTTTCAAATATTTTATTAGCAGGTAAGATAGAAATAGGCCTGAAATTGCCAACGTCATTTTTATTACCTGATTTAAATAAAGGTATGACTTTACTACTCTTCATAAGGTCAGGAAAAGTTCCTAAATCAACACATTTATTAAAAGTAACAGCTAGATAGGGGGCTACGATGTCTATTATATTACTTAATAGTTTAATGGAGATGCCCCAGTAATCACCAGTGTTTTTAGACTTAAGTGTGTTAAAAACATTAACTACATCATGAGGTGTTACATGTTCGAAGCTAAATAAACGACTACATTTAGGCACACTACTATGCAAAAGATTTTCAGCTTTAGACATGGATGAATTTAAGGAGCGAGTCGTAGTTATAGGTATGTTGGCATAAAACTCATTGAATGCTTCAGCTACGTCAGCTGCATTATTAACTAATTTGTTTTCGACCATAATCTCAAGTTGTTTTTCTTGTTTACCAGACTTACTAGTTTCATTGTTAATATTTTTCCAAGTGGTTTTTACTTTATTATTAGATTTTTTAATTGTATCGCTTAAAAATTTAGATTTAGCAAAAACACAAATCTTTTTAAATCATTTTGAATAATTTTTGACATACTCTAGAAAAAGTCTTTTGTACCCACCACATTTTATGCAGATAAACTATTTTGATTTTGATGAGAAAAGTTTTTTTGTTATTTCTGAGTTTTGCAGCGGCCAGTGTAATCATTATAAAAACAACCGCCAAGTGCGTGTCATGCACATTTTCATTGGCGCCATCTTGAATTTTGATCCTATTAGCGCCCTCGAAAGCCGTGAAAACGATACCGGTGACGAAAAATCATTACAAAATCACGACAACCATCTTTTCATGCAAGTGGGTTCGCGGAAATGTCATTCTCGCAAGTATAGATCCGCGATGAATCAACCCTCAGTTGATGTAATTCTCTCATAAGAAACAGGATCTATTGGCATCAAAAATATTTTTCTTAGTGATTGTATTTTTTTTTAAATCTGTGTATGCCGATCAAAATGTCTCAAAAAGTTATGGACTGTCTCCTAAGACCGATTTCGTGTAGCTTTCACGATAAAGATACCCTTACTTCCCCATCTTAAATACCCAGCCTGTATATATCATGATCATTGACTGCTTAGCCCCATGAAGATATATCGAGATGATAGGGAAGTAACTAATCAACGCTTTACTTGAAGATTTAGAACGAGGGATTTTGTAGGTGAACGAGGCCCTAAGGGTTTTTTTTACGTTGCTGTTCTCTTGTTATTTCCTATTTCTTACACATACCCCAAACTCTGACAACAATGGTACTTCGCTTGCAACCCCTACATAAAAGCCAATAGCTTACCCACACCATCAAGTTATCAATCATCGAATTACGCCCCCCCACTTATCTTTCCCACACTTTGCCCCAGGAGGCCGGCAAGCTCCTGGTGGAATACTACTGCATGCTGCGGCAGCGGGACGGCGGCGGCGCGGGCGGCGGCGGCGCGTGGCGCATCACGGTGCGCCAGCTGGAGTCCATGGTGCGCCTGGCCGAGGGCATGGCCAAGATGCACTGCAGCGGGCACGTCACGCCGCACCATGTGCACGAGGCCTACAGGTACACATAACGTTAAGCCTGTGTTCCCCGATCAAATAGGTGTATGGTACACACACGTTGCGCTAAATATGTTTAAGTCCCATGTGGTAAGCGACGACAATGGGTTCGTCCATTGCCGCCAAAACAGACATGAAAATCCAGAGTACGTGAAATTAAGAATTTCCTATTGGAAAATTCCATCAAGCACCCTGACCTGCAGATTGAACCCAACGAAACATTTGCAACAACATTACAACAACAACAACATTTGGCTACATATATAGACACCTCTTTGTCCAAATATTCACATTATTTGCCAATACAAAACATACCTTATCCTTATCTTCCTTTCTTTTAATTATATAACATCGCGATATTTGTACAAATACTACAGGTAAAGTGTGTGATACAGTCTATAAAGACGAGTTTTGATAGAAAACATAAGTATAAACATGAAGGTGTTGTTCCTTTTTAGATTGCTGAACAAGTCTATCATCAGAGTGGAACAGCCTGATATCCACTTAGATGAAGACGATCCTCAGTATGAGCCCAGCATGGATGTAGATCAAGAAATTCCCAATGGCGGGACTAGCGGTGGTAAGTTTAATGCTAACTTTTTTACAAAATTATCCAGATGACTACGAAAAATAATTGGTCAGCAAAAAAAGTAACGGAGAGAGAGAGAGGGAGACAGGGAGGAGAGGGGGAGAGTGAAGAAAAGTTTACTGCTATTGGACCAAACCAATTCCATTATTAAATCAATATAGTCATCATCAGTACTGTTTAAGCATTATATATCAAGATAATGCATAAACAGTTTAATTGAAAACATACCATAAACCTCATAGTATGTATGTTCCTGAACGAAGTTTGATTGAGGACTTTTCATAATCCAATTTTTTGTCATACATTTTTTTTTTTTGTATGTTACATACCTACACAATGCAATTTGTTTTCTATCGTGAAATAACAGTTACCACCAGAACTTCAATTATTAATTTTAAATAAATCTTTCCAGATACCCCAGTGAACGGCGATTCGGCTCCTAAAAAGAAACTGACGCTGTCATTCGAAGAGTACAAATCATTGAGCGATATGTTAGTCGTGTTCATGAGGAAAGAAGAAGGGGAAGCTGAAACTAGGGGTATGTTACATAATGCTTTAAGTATCAAAACATCATACCTGTATCCGCCGAAGGGGATAGGCAGAGGTGTATGATAAGGTAAACAGCATGTAACAATTGTAAAATTTGACATTGAAATTGTACCTTTATTTCGTAGCAGCAAGAGCCATTTTCGTGTTTCTGCCGTGCGGTTGACTGTACATTTACATTTTGACAATCATGTTATGATTGTTGTTTATTTATGGTTTTACTTGAGTACATCCTAATAAACAAAGACTCCTGACATAGTTATGTGGTCTAATAATTAATTAGGAACTCTGGTTGAGTTCGAAAATAAATGTGACTCTCCCAATTCCCATAACCAACTGAGAATTAATAATATTCATCCAGATAGATTCAGATTGCTATAAAATAATTATATCAACATAAAAAATTGATTTTAATTAAATATTATTTTGGGGTGTGAGGAACAGGGTGTAAAGTTCACTCATCCACCATAGAAAAGGGAGGATCCTCCGACCAGACGGGTGTTGTGTCTGGTGGGCAACTGCCCGACGGTTGATGTCGGGACGTTGTATATATGCTAGTTGCGCGGTAAACTCTGCTTGCGCGATGCAGGATTTGCGTGACGTCAGTGTGACGCGTAGTTCGCATGTGGCGATGTTGATGCCGCTACATTATAAATATTTTACAGGAGAAGAAAGTGCTGGCATGCGCAAGAGTGCAGTCGTGAGCTGGTACCTAGAACAGCTGGTTGGACAGGGTCAAATCGAAAATGAAGACGAACTACTCGAGAGAAAGACCTTGGTGGAAAAGGTCATTGACAGGCTCATGTACCATGTAAGTCTAAAATTTAAGAATGATACGTACTCATAACATCACGCCTGTAGTCCCCGAAGAATGAGGCAGAGATGTACCTATTATACAGGGTGGATTTTTGAGACGGGGCAGTAAGTGTAGGTACCTTAATCGCTGTAGCTAAATGAAACCGGTCTTAAGAGACTGTCCTTAACGTTTAGAGACATATTGATCTGCAGTCACAGATTTTGAAAAAAAAATTACAATCGGTAAGAAAATGGGCGGTTTTCGCAAAACTTTTTTTTCATGCTAATCGATCCTGTTTCTTATAAGGATTAAAAAACACTATTGAACCAAGTGAGGTTTCAGTACTAGAAAAGTCAGAAATGAAAAAAAAAATCCATTTACAAGTTCTTTAGACAAGAGAAAGTTACAAGTAATTCTTCATTTATAGTACAACTGGGCGTATCGTAGGATACGCCTCTTCATTTTTTTCTTCTATTCTTGTGGCATGAGCAGTGGTGGCCAGTTGTAACGCCTCGATTTAAGGGTCGGGTCGTCGTGGGTTCGAAACAGACAGGCGCTTCACTTTGTGTAAATTATTTCATCACCACTGCTCTCAAAACGGTGAAGGAAAACATCGTGAGGAAACCTGCATGTCTTAGAACTAAAAATTCGAAGATATGGGAGATCCACCACCAACCTGCACTCACTGGGCCCGCGTGGTGGATTACGGTCCACTCCCTCTCACAGAAAGAGGAGGCCTGTTCCCAGCAGTGGGAACATTATATGCTGATTATGTATGTATTCCTGTGGCATCTGGATTGACTGTAATATTTGTTTCCGCTTTCAGGATCAAGTAATAATCCCTCTTTCAACCACGGGCCTCAAAGCATCGCACAAATCATCAGATCAAGAAATAGAAGACGATCCTCTACTAGTAGTTCATCCAAACTATGTTGTCGATACATAGACATTCCGTGATTAAGCTCATCTTTTTTAATAAAGTTTTTTAATCAAATATTTTCATTTTTTTTTTTTGTAGACTACCATTGAACCACTATCGTTGATATCGAAACTCATTAAAAGAATTTGATAGCATGTTCCAGAGGCTTGCGAAGGTTTACAAACAGAACCAGAACAAAACTATCATTTTCTTGATATTTTTAAAATTTTCGTATGGATTGACTATGGGATAGACCAATGAAAAGATATTTCATTCCTGTTTACACAAAATTAATTTAGTAAAGTAGGAATAGAATGTGTCTGCTTGTTTGGTTTAACCTAACTTTAATAATCTCTAGTCTGTCATTGTTATTTTACCTCTGACGACAGTGCAACCCAACACCAGCCTTAATGTAACGAGAATAAAGATCACTGTGATTTGAGTCAGTGATACAAAATCAGAGTTAAAAAATCAAAATCAAAAGTCATTTATTCAAACTAGGCTGAGAATCAGCACTTTTCCCAGTCAGACACAGTCCCCCAAAAACGCCCACCCTTCACACACTAAAATAACTGTGAAAGGACTTTATAAGGATGTGTCCACGAGACGGTTTCTAGCCGGCCCGTTGCCAGTTATGTATGGATTTCTTGTCTTTTTGTCTGTACATGAAGCTAGCGCCGACCCGACTCGGGAGCCGTGGCCGGCGCGCATTCTTGTATGGCAGTCTAGTGTTTGTTGCCAAGGTCGGGTGTGTGCACGGCGCAGACCGCATTTAAACCTACGAACCAGGTTAAAACCGTGTATGTGGACAAGCTTAGACGGGGCCGGATAAAAACAGTGCGCGTCGACACAGCTTCTGAGGTCTTTAGTCTATAAACAAACCAAAACCATGTCTCCAGTATTGCCCAGTCAGTCTGTGATTTCTCTTGAAAAGAGCACAAGCTAGGTTTTCTGTAGGAATGTTCTAGAATAAATGAAAGCACCGGCAGATGTACAGCACACCACTCGCAAAGCCGTTACAATCGCCACAGGCTTTAATCATAGACCTTTGAAGATCTAGCCCCATTTGCCACATGATTAATGTTAGTATCTGCTCTGGAATTTATCCTGATAAACTAAAACCAACTATAATTAAGCCCTTATTTAAAAAACATGACAAAACTGATATTAATAACTACAGACCCATTGCTCTAATACCAGTAATATCAAAAATATTTGAGAAGGCACGACATCTTGGTAAAGGAACAGAAGGGTTTCAGAAAAAACAAATCCATCAATATGGCTATCTATGATTTTCTTAATATTATAATGACAGATATTGATGAAAGAATTCCTACGAGTATTAGCGCTATATTTATGGACATGACGAAAGCATTCGATCTAGTTGATCATAATATACTACTACAGAAACTTAATGCATGTGGAATACGGGGCAATGCACTTTCTCTTATACACTCTTATTTAGAGAATAGAACGCAGTGTACGGAAATTAAACGTATTCCTAAAAAGGAAAAAAAAAGAACTCAAATATATTTCAGGAAAACGTAAAATCACTTTTGGCGTACCACAGGGCAGCGTATTGGGTCCGCCATTGTTTTTAGCTTACATAAATGCGCTCCAAAAAATGTCGCTTTTCCTATGGCTCTCTTTGCTGATGACAGCACGATAGTTGTAAGAAATAATAAAAATAGAAACTATGAATGTGACATCAAAGACGCATTGCAACAATCAATTGACTGGCTTGAACATAATAATGTAAAATTAAATTTAAATAAAACTAAAATTATGCAGTTTCGACAAAGATTGACCACTCCTGAATTAAATATAACTTTTGACGATAACAGAATTGAAGAAGTACAGCATATAAAATTTCTAGGCTTGACAATTGATTATAAACTGACTTAGGAGCAACATGCATCAATTCTTATAACAAAATTGAGTAGGTTTGCCTTTGCTCTCTACAAACTTACGAAAATAGTTAATCGGGCAGCTGTTGTAGCTGCGTATTATGGCTATGTAGATTCCATATTACGTTACGGAGTAATTTTTTGGGTAAATTAGACCAACGGAAAGTTGCAAACCGCATTTTAAATTTCTTAAAATACTAACATTACCTTGTCTTTACATATACGAGACCGCATTGTTCGTCAAGAAAAAAATTGTGAACTGTTTAAAAAAGCTTCAGAGCAACGCTATCGATCGACAAGACAAGAATTTAGAGCCTCAAAGACCGCCCTTATGCATAAAAGCATCCTCTGCATGGCTCCGAAAATATTTAATAAAATACCAAATGACATTAAAGATTTAAACTTGACACAATTTAAACGAAGACTAAATATTTTTTTAATTGAGAAATGCTACTATACCATTGACGAATTCCTTCTTGACAAAATGTAATAAATGATATGATAATTATGTATATAAGCTTTTTTATTGTGTTCTGAATATCTATTATAATAATTAATTGCATTCTAAATGTTTATCATAGAAATTAATTGGATTATAAATATTGAAATTTTTGTTTATGTGAAATATCGATTTTGATTACCTATTATAATAATTAATTGAATTCTAAATGTTTATCATAGAAATTAATTGGATTCTAAATGTTTATCATAGAAATTAATTGGATTATAAATATTTAAATTTTTGTTAATGTGAAATATCGATTTTAAACTCTTTTAATGTTAAATAATGTATTTAGTTTTTTGAGTTACCATAATCTAACTATAAGACCTAATGTATCACCAGAAAACACACTAATAAATACTTTGACTTTGAAGATTCGTAATTAAAATAAAATCGCTCAACGCGACTAAGTAAAAACTTCTTTAGTCGCGTTGATTTTAGGTAGGGGAAAAACTTATGGGTTCGATGGGTTCGCGTCACGGACATGCTAAGGGGACGTGTTGCGCTAGACTAGCGACGCGCAGCGGCCTGTGTGCAAGTATATGCATAAACAATTTAATTATGCTTCTGTCATACTCGCGTCCGCTTTTGTCTCGGGCTACGACCCAAGACATCTTGATTCTTGAGACCACAGCTAGTACAGTAATAAGTAAGAATTTTCTTAATAACAGCAGAGTGTAAGTGATGTTATTCCAAAGTTTTGAGTTTTCACTTCTGTCGGCAGACCCAATGACTGCCCATTTTTTTATTGAAACTCAAGCATTATTTGAATGATATTTATTAGCATTTTATGCACAATTCAGAGATACAGACATATGGAGCTGAAAAATAACATTTTCTTAACCAAGATACAATAGTTATTCAACAAAGAAGTTTTTCTATCTTCTCATCAGTATCAGTACCAATTTTCTCCTCAACAGCAATCACAACGTCCTTAGCTGCATCTTCATCCAGATCAATAATTTCTGTGACATCTACATTTTTAAATTTCTTTATACATTTAACATTAATTGTAACTTCAGGTGCAGTTGGTAATATAGGTGGTCGGATAAAAACAGAATCTGTTCTTGGTAGTTTTGAGACAGTATTCTCATTTGGCACTTCATTTGATAAGATCATTGGCCATGTGAACAAAACATAGAAGCGTTCAAGAGCCTGATCAAAGAGCTGCTTCAATAATATATTACGCCTGCAAAGCACATGTAGGTTTATAGAGTCACTGTATGGACCGGTTGACATCACACATGCCATTATGGCTCTAGCACCGGTAATGGTTGCTAGTTGTGGAGGGAACACATACTTTCGCTGATTTAACATTCGTATGCCTTGAAAAAGCGTAGGAGTACCCCAAACATTAGGAGTGTGTCTAACCATTACAGATTGGTTGGC
Organism: Tiliacea citrago; assembly: GCA_963921375.1. NCBI lineage: Eukaryota > Metazoa > Arthropoda > Insecta > Lepidoptera > Noctuidae > Tiliacea > Tiliacea citrago. Next base: position 13,647,264 of record OY992802.1, read on the forward strand.
GGGCTTCCGAGAATAGGATTTCAGTTTAACTAAAGAAACATCTTGACTACTATCTCCTAAAGACGGATAATCTTCTTCGTAGTTGCTGTGAATATAAGTAGATTCGTCTAGACGTGCATTTAAAAATATTATATTTTTGCGCAGGTTTGTAATGTTTAAGTCTGCAAATGAGACAACATGGTCAGGACCTAAAACTAAATGATTTTCTGGAGTAATTTTCTTTGATTCTGTTTCTTTTTCTTTTACTATACAATTCACAAGATACACAACAATAGCATCATTTAAATCTTTGTGAGTAGACTCTTCAGTAATCCTCTTTTTCTTAGCCCTCTTTTGGACTGTTGTAATTAAAGAATTTTTTAAATTCTCTACTGCCTCTATCAAGTTTCCACTGGCTTCTCCATGATTCAAACGTCGCGCGCCTCGTCTTGGTGCATGTTCCACATCTAAATTGGGATGTTTTTTCATCCATTTAACTAAAGTAACATATCTAGACCTAACTTTTGTTCTGGTTATGTTTGGAAAAAATTGAGCAGCTGTTGAAAAGTTCATGTTAGGCTCTTGGTTGGCCATCAATTGAATGAGTTTCTTGTCATCTTCAACAGTCCATACAGTTGACACTCTCATTCTGTTCAAGACTTGATATCTGGCACGTATTTGGACCATAGATCGGCCGGGTAAATAAGAAGTCATCCTCCTAAAATTCTCTCCAAATCTTTGCATACAGTTAAGAATAACCGCATCTTCCTCAGGGAGGAACCTGCCTTTCCTTTGTTCAATGAGTCTCATATACTTATTATAAATTTGGATTTTAGTCCGGTTTTCCATTGCTGCAGCTATCTTCCCCCATGGAATGTAAAAGTCTTCTTTGAAATATTCTATCAATCTTTTAAGGTATGTTATCTCCTCATGAGACCATTTCTTTCCAGTAAAAGAGCTGGTCATATTTGTCCGATAATATACAAAACACTGATACCCAGTCCTGCCAGTATTTAGTTTTAGAGCAATTTTATCCCAATCCTGTTTACCATTCTGGCAAGCAACTCTCTGTAATGCTGCATGTTCAGTTTTGCTCCAACTATTTTTGCTAATTGAAGGATGAAAGAATAACTTCCAGAAGGATTGATACTCTTGTGCTGTGTGCCTCCTATTTAATTTGTTTGCTAAAATATCCCAATCATACTCCGTATCTATCGGAAGAGCTACTTTATACAAAGGCAATTTACTTACTGAATCAATTTCCGTTCTAATAGCCATTATTTCTCTTTCCACTTTTTTGGACTTATTTTGGCGTTGTAAGGCAGCAATTTTAGCATAAAGCTCATTTTTTTTTATATCTATTGACGTTTTGTGCATCATGTTAACAAATTGAGACTTGTCTCTCACTGTCCAGCCAGGTGCTGAAATGATTAAGGAGAAGTCATACATCTGAGATTTTGCCAATTTAGCATCATCATTATCTGGAGCCGGGAAGTTCTGTTTGTCTTTAAAGTAGGGTCTACCACAATTAATGTAGCGGAAAGTTTCATGTTTATCATTCTGTACCCCAGCGCTACCTTGAACCACTTTCAGCTTCTCCCGGCACTCATTCAGACGTGAGGCAAGATCTCTCTCCAGTCTCTTCATCTTTTCTTCTAATAATTTGTTTGCCGACAAAGCTAGATCTATTTGGGCTAGTGCTGCTGATGATTCACTGCTTCGTTTATTGACATTGTGTGTTTGTTGGGTCATCATGTGGCTACGTGACTTCCCCGCACTGGGTAAGGCGTCGTCATCGTCTATCAGCCTAAGTCGATGGCTCATGTTTTCAGCTTCGAATATCGAATCGTCATCACTGTAGAGTTCTGAGTCGGTCTCAGAGTCCAACTCAATGTCGTCAATTTCCATGGTGCTTCTATTTTCTGTTCTGAACTTCTTAAGGTCGTCAATGAATAAATTAATCACTCACTCAGGCAACAGCGATTGTCATGACTGTTCTCTAGGTCTAGAAGTTGGTTTAGTTTAGAGTACAGGAATCTAAAAAGAGTGAAATTTTATGGTATTTTTGTCACCACAGCAAATTAGTCAGGATAGAGATCTGAAAAGTGATTCGAGATAGTTTACTTCAACATCATTAAATTACTCGGCAATAAATCTTTAGAGGCTTATTAACATACAATCGAACCACTTAATCTTAATAATACTGCACAGTGTACAGAAACACAGAGATGAAATTGGAAACAAATCGACAAATCGCACACAACTTGAAGTCAGTGTTGCCAGATGTTGCGTGGTGTGACTGGCGTGCTCCAGCTCCAAGCTCCAACACAGAGCATTTATATCTTTAGCTCGAAGTCCCCAAAATTTTCGGCCCAAGTAGCCTAAAGTCGCCTATTTTGTTTTTCTATAAAGTAGCCTAACTTCACCGAAATATAAGTCCGATGACTTTTCGTGTAAAATAAGAAGGATTTCATAATACAGTTGCTAATTTTAAAGGAAAAAATGCCTGAAAATATAAATTAATGTTACCTACATAGTTTAACTAAATCGGGACTCAAATTATAGACGTGAGCGCGATGAGCAATTATGGCCTAATTCGGAATGCAGCCAGAGTAGGATAAAATTAAATGCTTGCAGAGAGTGTCATACTCACGTTGACGTAACTCACTCAAAGTCTCAAATGTCTCGCTGATGGTGACGTGTGTTGGATCTTCGAAATGCTTGAGCTGAATGGTGCTGATCTGGTGAACGGGTGCCATCAGTAGGGACTGGGTCATTTCGCAGCTGCCATGGCTCATTTTAAAATTTTTTGATGTGTAACATCTTTCCTCTCGCTTTTTCTTCCTCGCTTCTTTTCTGTGGGAGTGATTTCGTGGAAAGGGAAGGAAATGACAGCTTGAACATGGAATATGTAAGTACTTTTTAATAGCATGGAATTAGTAAGTACTTTATAATAGCATGAAATTAGTGTACTCATGAAATTAGTAAGTATAGATTGTAACAAGCAAGTCACCCACTGCTCGAAATTCGAATCCCTCTAGGGTCTTTCGACAAGTGGGCGACATGCTTGGACCTTATTAAAATATTGTGTTACCTTGCAGCGTTGAACTTGAATCTGTCAGTTCTGTCTGTCACTGTCATGTCATTTGTCAATGTAGGAATGTATATAGCTGCGCTGCTGCTGCCGTTGCCGTAATTTTGTTTGTAAACAAATACACCGGGGCCGCCCGGCTTTAATTTATTTGTTTGAATTAAAAACTCTAGTTTTGCTACGAATAGACAATACTATGGGTGAACCGGGTATTATAAAAAAGTTATGTGAAGAAGTAGTTAACCGGATAGCTGCCGGAGAAATTGTTCAGAGGCCGTCAAATGCTCTAAAAGAGTTGATTGAAAACAGGTTATCCTTGCTTATTAAGTCACCCAAGGTTTTCTATATAAACAAATTATAGTCTATCGAAAAACTGTGAACAACAAACCATTTACAAATTATTTTTCGATAGTTTATAATCTATCCATGGCAAACCGACAAATTGTGAATTTGGTATCAAACTGCATGCGACGATCACACATTGCGCTTATACTAAATAGCAAAGTAACTGCGATCAACTTGGAAGAAGCGCTCGCTCGGCTCGCGCGCAGATGGTTACAGTTCTAACCTAACCCATTTGGTCGGGGTGCCCTGGCTTAGTTACAGCAGCCGCTTCGGCTACCTCCAAGACTTACAAATCAAGGGACGCTTCACAATTTAAGGGTGATAAAATCGGACAGATTATGAACCCCGTCGATAACCTTGACATAGACTACCGAAAATAAATGCGTTTTATTGTTAATTTTTCGATAGTTTATAATCTCGCTAGTTAGATTATAAATTAACGGTGCTCATAATCTTATGGTGATAGTTAAACATTGTCTAAACTAACTTTTTAAATAAAATGCTATACTATTAATTTCTATACATTTGTTGATGTTTTCTATTACAGTTTGGATGCTAAAGCTACCAATATTGTGATAACTGTTAAAGCCGGCGGATTAAAGTATTTGCAGGTATTTTTTTTTTTGTTTTTTTTTTTCCCTTACATGTTTTATTAATATAGTTTTGGTGTTAGAGCATACTATATCAACTTTATAACATTCAGATTCAAGATAACGGCACGGGTATTAGAAGTGAAGACCTAGAAATAGTCTGTGAGAGGTTCACCACGTCCAAACTGCGTGAGTACGAGGATCTGAAAGAGATATGCACATATGGTTTCCGAGGAGAAGCCCTGGCTAGTATCAGTCACATTGCTCATCTAACTATTCTCACTAAGACTGCTGCTGCTAAATGCGCATACAAGTATGTTAGACTTGATATTTATTACATAATAGCTTTTTTTTGGGTGGGAAATTATCAAATACCTTCTCCCGCTCTGGGTGGAGCGGGAGGGCGTGTCAGACTTTTACTGACTAAAACCCACCCGTGTTCCTTCATTTGCCTGTGTGCCAGGGCCATGATATCCCTTTGACAAACTCGCAACCCTGGCAGGCAATGGCCCTAATGGACCCCGTCAATTCGTGCTGACATCTCTTTGAGGCGCGCGTAGAACACAACGCGCCGTCGACCCGGGCCTGGTCCTTATCGGACGGCGAGCTACCCATCACTCACCGTCCGCATGCCCGCGCCTACGGTGGATTACATAATAGCTGTCATTGTAATTTTAGATAAAATCAAACAGGTTGCTATTTTAATTGTATAATTTATTATTTTTATGACATTGATTTTACACAACCTTAACTCACACACTGACTTATTACTTCATTTTTTTCAGGAAAACATATACTTTTACTACGTTTGTAAATATGTGAACACCATGAACGTCATTATTTTAACTAAAATTATAAATTTTGTATAATTTTTTGTTCTTTATGGCTATTGTGGTATAGTAATATTATTCTAGGTGCATTATCTTCACATAATGTAATGATATAATTAACTAGCTTTTACTAGAATAAGAATAATTTATTTGCAGAAAATATAGGTATTACCAGTTGTAAGAGTTGGTGTTTTAAGTACAGTCCATATTTTGCCTGTTTAGGGCATGCAAATTAATTTTACATTAATACCTAATAGGTACTTATTTTACCAAGATATTACACGGAATATACAACAAAATATTTCTTATGATTTTTAAATAATGATAAATTTTAAGTTACAATAAAATATACACACATAACAAAACTGAAATTCTTAAAATAATATTTTTCTTTAGGTAACAAAATACGATATGTTAAATTATTAAACATAACTAAACTAGAATTCTTAAAATAATATTTTTCTTTGGGTAACAAAAGACAATATGTTAAATTATTAAAAACACAGCACGCAGCAGGAAACTAAACTATAGGAAACTTAATATATATTTTTTTCTTTATGTTGCAGAAATTCTTGTAAATTATAAAAACAGTTCTCTTTTAACCATCTACGTAGTTTAATTTTAAAATATTTAAATGGGAGCTCCCTTATGATCTTCGGTCATTTATTAAAAATTGTAATGCACATATGATATACATTCTTTTTACTTAGACTTGTATTACGAAAAGGAACTAAAATTTTTGTTGCATCTCTTAGTCTCTGTTTGGTGTAGTTGCCACCTTTGAATCTAAATAATTCACTATTTTTCGTCACGAAAACCGATACCTCAAACAAATATATAATAAATGTAGGCTTCGCCCACGATGTCGGAAAATATCACACGGGAATGTACTACCGGGATTAAAAGGAATCGAAGCGATCGTCATTGACTCTTAGCGCTGCGCCCGCCGCCGTCAACCATAATTATTTTATGGCATGTATTTAATGCGGCAATTAAGTAAAATGAATATAGGTTTTAAAAAAAAATAGAGTGAGGACCATATATAATGGGTTGGCAGCTAATAAGGAGTATCGTAATAAGTAATAGGTAGCATATTAATATATATCAGTTTTTAGCTTTATTTTAATTTAAACTGGCATCGAATTTTTGTTTTGGTAACTGATTTTACCAACAATAGAGGGGATCTGGCGCTCGGCGGCCGCTGCCGCGGCACGCTCGCTTCGCTCGCTCACCTTCGCTTGTTAATGGTTACTGTTCTTACCTAACCCAAATGATTCAATAACAGTAGATGACTTTGCAGCGATTAAGAAATAATATTTAATCGCTGCCATGTTATTTTTTTTCGCTGCCATGTTATTTTTTTTTGCAGCTAATAATTAGTCGCCCTTTAAGTTGTAAGTCGCCTCGAAAATTATATTCCTTATTTTATTACGCGTAATTTTGAATCTGTAATATCTTTTTAAGTATTTATTTAATTAAATGATAATATATGATGTAAATGTATATTTGAATCTATATTTATATTAGATGCCCAATTTAAATAATATATTTTATTGGATAAGGATTAACATACTTAATACCGGTTAAAATAGCTTTAGAAATAATAATGAAATGTTTATCAAATTCTGAAAGATAAAAATGGTTATTGTGGGACATCCTTGAGATAGACTTACGCTATCGCGAACTTTTTTGTTGAACTTTTAAAATGTACAATCCTGTAGAATATAAATTTGATGTATCTCGTACGATTTACGCGGCTCAAGCCAGTAAAGCTCACCCAGTCAGCATGATTTTTTCCGACATCTTCAACAATAATCGTCATATTTCAGCCAATTTACACAAAACCTTAATTAATTATACACCGAACCCTTTCTCATTAAACACTGTATCCTTTGGTGAAAACCGTTTAAAAATCCGTTCAGTAGTTTTTTGAGTATATCAAGTTCAGACAGACAGACGCGGCAGGGCACTTTGTTTTTAGGGTTCCGTACCCAAAGGGTAAAACGGGAACCCTATTACTAAGGCTCCGCCGTCTGTCTGTCTGTCTGCCTGTCTGTCCGTCTGTCACCAGGCTGCATCCCATGATCCGTGATAGCTAGACAGTTTAAATTTTCACAGATGATGTATTTCAGTTGCCGCTATATCAACAAATACTAAAAACCAGAATAACATAAATATTTAAGGGGGCTCCCATACAACAAACAGGTTTTTTTTTGGTCGGTTTTGCTCGATATTGATAACGGTAACAGGTAGACACTTGAAATATTCACAGAATATTTCGTTATATATTCACTTTAAAAATCAATAATTAAATTAAAATAAAACAAATATAGCAAAAATAATAAAAAATAAAAAAAATATTATATATTTAAGGGGGGCTCCCCAACAACAAACGTGATTTTTTTGCCATTTTTATAGATAATGGTACGGAACCCTTCGTGCGCGAGTCCAACTCGCACTTGGCCAGTTTTTTTTAATGTAAGGATGTAGGTAGGCAAAAACAAGATTTTGTTTGATTTTGTAAATTAGCTAAGGTTTGGAATATGTTAAGAAAACTGTTACTTAAAAGGAATTAATTAACATATTTTACACAATAAAATTTCCAGGGCATCCTACGACAATGGAAAACTTAAGGGTCCAATGAAACCATGTGCAGGCAACAACGGTACCCAAATAACAGTTGAAGATCTGTTCTACAATGTGATAGCCCGTAAGAAGTCTCTTCGAAGCCCTACAGAGGAGTACACTCATATAATGGAAGTGGTTGGAGGGTATGCAATACACAACAGCCATGTTGGGTTCACTTTAAAAAAGTTTGGAGAGAACACTGACTTGAAAACACCTATGAATTCTTCTGTTATTGAGAATGTTCGGATTGTGAGTATAATTAGAAAACGCGTGTGTTTCTATACATAGTCACGTGACCATGTGTACACTCACGTGCTCAATGTGCGCTTAAGTTTACGCGACCACATGTAGATACGTGGTCGCGTAAAGCTAAGCGCACATTGCACATTGCAAAAATCCGCCAAAGCACATTAGCAACGCATTAATTTTTTCAGACAGATTCAAATTTCGAGTTTGATTTTGAAATGTTTCTGCTCCAGTGCAATGAGGCTCGCGTACATTTGCGCGGGCGGTGCCCAAAATTCCTCCTAGACCACTTTCGTACATTTTGTATGAACCATCGCAAATGTTGATGGCCGCATCGCAACGCAAAATAGTAGCCGCAGAAATACGCCTGGCGAGCGATCCGCCAGTTCGTTGCGTTTTTAGCAATGAGTTGCAATGCGGCTATAGTGTATGACCTTCGTGGACCCACATAAACTCGGAAGTATTCCATTCAATTACAAGCATATTTAGTTAAGTCGATGAGACTTAGGCTCTTGCTAGATGTATTTTCTATTTTGTACTGTTTTTCTTCAAATTATTAAAGGAATCCTACCTACATATTCCCAGATACATGGCAACGCAATAGCTCGCGAATTAATGGAGATAGAGCTACAGGATCCGACATTAAAGCTGTGTCTACGCGGATGTATCACCAACGTCAACTACTCACATAAGAAGGGCACCATACTGCTGTTCATCAATCATAGGCTCGTGGACTCATTGTGTAAGAGCTATTTTATAATTTAACCTTAGGGGCCTTGAAGTGTGAATAACATCAACCTTATATTCCTTGAAGGAGTAGGCATAGCTGTGCCTTGTGAAATCATGGTGTCTGTAGGTACCATTCAGGTGTATGGTACCTACACGAAGATTTCACAAGTTATTTGAGTTGAGAAATTCAATAAAACTGGAACATCATGTTTGTTTACAAACAAAAGTGCCAAGACGAACCAAAAAAAAAAGCGGGGGCACTACCTTCCTTTTCTCGATACGTTTCTTCGTATTTTCAAATCCTCATAATTTCGGCCAGGAGAATACTAGAGACCTTAAATTCTCTGGATAAGATGTAGTTAGCAGACTTATAAAACACACTAAGTTTAATTTGTCTGGCTTTCATACTTTGGATTTTATTAATACCTAAAATACGTCTAGGGCACTTCCCGAAGTCCTAGAAAGCTGAAATTTTGTATGCAGGCTAGGATTTGCACACAAACACCAAAAAAATTAAGAAGTTTGTAACATTCACCCTCCGCCCCCGTAATGGGAGGTGCAGGTCTGTATATAAAATAAAACCTCTAGGGTACTTCCCGAAATCATAGAAAGCTGAAATTTGTTTTGCAGGCCAGGTCAAAATGTATGGCCTGGCTGCTCCATTGAACTATTGCATGACACATTACATGACTCACGCACTTACGGGTAGATGTTTCCTTACGGCTTAAATAGTTACGTGCAAATGTACTTACATTATTTAATTTTGTTAATTATGTCATTAAGGAGTGTTGTTAAAATAGTGAATGTGAGTACAAATACAAACCATTTCTGGTTTAATGGTACAAAACAAACATGAATATTTATTAAGACTGACTACCTATGCATAATAAAAAAAAAAAAACAAATACCAGGGGGTCTACTCCGAACATAAAAATCCGAAGTATCGGCCGAATGTTCGGCCATTTCTTGACTACGGCTAACTATGGCAAACTACGGTGGAAAACAAAAAAAAACTGCTGTCAAAGGGATAAGCCAAAGTCAAAAATGTGACTCGATGTCGGGTAAGGCCTCAAAGTCAAAAAAGGAAACTTTGGAAGTTATAAAACCGCCGAACATTCGGCCGATACTTCGGATTATCGCTTCGGAGGCCCTTAAGAGTGCCCGTGCGACGACGGCCGCGAAACGCTCAATCCGTACATTTTGACTAAAATGCAAGGTTTGTAGAGTTAGGCCTTGTAGAGTTAGGGGCTTGGCTGTACATTAGACCAGTAGTGCTATTCTGTAAAAATCTCACCGTGAAATCCTAGATGAAGTGAGCTGTCAATAGTGTCAATCCCTAACAATTCGTAGCATCAAGTGGAATAACAACTCACTTAAATCTCACTTCACCTAAGATTTCACGGTGAGATTCTTACAGAATAGATCGGCTGATAACTTTTTAACAATGAAAGTGTTATGTGAGTCTTGGTAACCTACTTTAAATTAAATATTTTGGTGGGATTGTGTAGATTATCTTATATTTTTGTGTTTTATTTCAGCGATCAAAAAAGCTGTGGATTCAGTTTACTCAACATATTTACCGAAAAATTCTCATGCATTCGTTTACCTCAGTCTTGAATTAGGTAAGCTTTGTTTATGGTTTTCTTATTTAAAGATACATTAGCATTCGAAATAGTTCACAGATGTGAACTGAGGGAAAAGTGATTGGATCATATAGATATTTAATGCAACCACTTTTTAGGGCTCCATACGTCCGAATGAAAAAAGAACCCGGATAGGATCAAATTGGTCTATGTTGTAGGGATATCAGTTTTTTTTTTTGTAATTTTAAAATAAATACTTTTAAAGTTATTTAAGAAAATAGATGAAAATTGACCATTCTCCCCATTATCTCCAAAAACTACTGAGCCTAAGATTTTGAAAAAATTATAGAAAATAGTTATTTACTTATAGATTAGGAAAGCCTATAAGAAGTCTATGGTCTTAAAATAACATGATAATCTCTTAAGGCCGGGTGTTCCCGTTTTTGCATGTTTAAGAACTTTGTTTTGATAAGCAAATTATTACATTTAGAATCTGAAAAAAATATATATTTCAGATACATTCTTTCTCCATAGGTTGTACCCGATCAATATACGATACAATACAATTTTGTTAATAGAAAAAAATACCGAACTAAGCTCGATTTGCAGGTTTTTTACAAGCCAAATTCCATTTTAAACGAGTGCTATTACTCCTTTTTTTCTATAATTTATATCATATTGATATAAATTATAGAAATAGGTAATTAATTTAGGAATCGACTCTACCGGTTGTTTTTTTTTTATTGCATTTATAAATTTTTTGATCGATTATCAAAAGTGGTTCTCGATCCGCGCGTCGCTTGCCACAGTGTCTGCCAGTGTCCCGCGGGACGTTACCGAGGTAAGACCTATGCCAAATTTTTGCGCGCGCGCATTTTTTCTGCTGCGTAAAGAATAAATAATATTAATTTTAAGTAATTATTGTTTTATAGAACTTTTAGAGGCCACAGTTAAGATTTTATTTCTTTGTTTATTTCTCTTTGAGTAAATATTTGTATATAACTTTTAAGACAATATTTTTGTGATTGTTTTGTGAAAATGGCAAACAAAAATTATAAATATAGGACTAAATCAAGGTTGAAGGCAAAAAAAAGTAGCGAAAGAAATATGGTAAGTTATATTTTGTATTCATTTATCCCTATTGACCACAGTCACAGTATTACAATAATTATTATTTTCCGCCCGTGTACTTACGCTTAGGTACTTAGCTGTCCACGCAAATTTTGACTTTCGAGCACGCGAGATCGCCGCCGTTGCTCTAGGCAAGTACATTCATTTCACAACTGTATGGACTGTAAAACTGTGCCACAGTCTAAATATAACATCAGTAGGTTCAAAGAGAGGTAAAAGCCTACTGTTTTTCTTTTACTTACCTACCTTTATTGTTTTAAGTAGTTAATATGTCCTGCTCTGATTAAATTGTTTTAATATCCCCAATTTTATTGTTTCATTTCAAAAATTAATCGAAATAAAAAAGGCTTTTTTGTTCGGAAAAAAGGACAGAAGAACAGTAAGTACTGTCTTTGTTTTCTTGATAATCGGAATCCTCAGAACAGAATAAATAGTAGTACCTACTTTACAAGCGGACAGAAAATCACCCCCGAACAATAGTCAGTATAAAGTATAAAAACCGGCCAAGTGCGTGTCGGACCACGCACAATGAAGGGAATTTATCCCTAAAACAAACTTAAAATTGTAGTTGAAAAACATGCTCTCCCATACATCGATACACGCCACGTTCAATTATCCAACTGAAAATTTAAGTTTGTAATCGCATTTATTTTTATGTGATTAAACTACAAGTTAACAATTTTCGGATTTTTCATTTACTTGTGCTGTGAGACCTTGCTTCTGCCCAAATTTCATGATTCTATGTCAACGGGAAGTACCCTATAGGTTTTGATTTATTTGCGAGTATCGAAATATGTCGCAATAATGTCACTTATATCGCCGTATTTTTTATTGCGTTGACTTGGAAGCTTGATTTTTTTAGAGCTTCAAGGGACCATATACTTACGTATTTGATATTAATTTCAACTTGATACCTCTACGTGTTCCTGAGAAAAATGGTCTTGACAGACTAACAGACAGATAGACAGACGGACAACGAAGTGATCCTATAAGGGTTCCGTTTTTTTCCTTTTGAGGTACGGAACCCTAAAAATGGCGAAACTGACACCTATTTCATTCTTGCAACGGTTCACATTCCATTGGGTACCTATTATTGTCTCCAAACCGGTCTTGAGCACTGAAAATTCACTCCGTGCGAATAATAAAAATTTATGGAGCCGGCCACGCGCAACCACGGCAAGCGGTGAAATTTTGGGCGTGGGGGCCGGCTCTCGACTACCAGCCGATCTATTCTGAAAAAATCTCACCGTGTAAACGTAGGTGAAGTGAACTTGAAGTGACTTGTTAATAGTGTCAATCCCTCACTGACAGTTCACTCCACGCTCACTTCACCTAAGCTTTCACGGGTATATATCTTATATATATATATTATATATCCTATACCAGAGTATAGGAATTTCACAGATCGAAGAGTTATTTCGCCTATAAACATCCCCATATTTTCTTCAAAATATTTTAATCAACTACAAAATAAAGTTTATAAGAAATGGGAAGAAACTGCAAATAATAATATTAGGACGTTGGATAATGTGTTTCATAGAAGTAAGAAAAATGTAATCAATATTACCTATAATTTTTGTGACAATATTATGACACATCATTTTTTTTTTCGCAATTTGTATTATTTTTAACTATCCCTATTTTTTGAGACAACTTTGATATAGTTTTTTTTAAGTAGCGCTACATCACAAACTTCATACAAAGCTTGAAAGCTGAAAATGAAACTATAACTTTATTATTTCATAATAATATCAATCACTTACAGTAAGTATATAATGATTTAAGCTATTTTTATCATTAATTTGTTTATACCGTTGGAATACTGTTCAGTTTAGACTGCGGCGCGCGAACACTCGGAACTCGATCTTTGCGGCGGCGGCGGCGCGGCGGCGCGGCGGCGACGTCCGCGCGTAATTACCTATTGCGCTTGGGACACCCGGCCCATAAAACAATTTTTACATATTTATTTATTTTATTATTTATGTACACACATTAAAATACAGAGAGATACGACATAATTATAATATTAGTACAAAGGTACTACAATACATTTCAACAATAATGTTTTTTTTTTTTAAACAAATATAACAAAATAAGTTGACCTACACGACACGCTTACCTAAACTGTGATACTTTGCTCGGCTATGGGTTCATGTAAGTTGACGCCGGCGACGTAACCGCACGGCTCGCTTCGCGTAGTTTTAAACGGCACGGTTGGCGCAGTGGTTAAGCGATTGACTGCTGCGCTGCGTGTCGCGGGTTCGATTCCCGCACGGAACAAATATTTGTATGACCTACAAGTAGTTGTTCCGGGTCTGGCTGTTTGTGTATGTGAGTTTAAATGTTTGTAAACGCACCCACGATACAGGAAAAATTCCTAGTGTGGAGCAACGTTTAAAAAAAAAAAAAAAATACCTACTTCGCTTGGTCTACCTGGCCTTAATGTTGTGCGTACAAACTTACATTTGCAGTTGGAATGTTTGGGAGAAGTTGTTTTTCAACTACAATGTTAAGTTTGGTTCTTAGGATAAATTCATCTCAACCCTTCATTGTGCGTTGTCCGAAACGCACCTAGATGGTTTTTTTTTCTTGTTTTACAGATCCAAGAAACGTAGATGTCAACGTGCATCCAACTAAACATGAGGTGCAGTTTCTGTACGAAGAGCAAATCATAGAGAAAATCAAATCTTGCATAGAGAGCAAGCTGTTGAGCTGTAACTCTACCAGAGTTATGTATACCCAGGTACGTTTCTATGAACACTTTCAAATTCATTAGTAGATCCATATCTTTGGCTATTATTCTAATATTAACGCTATTATTCTATAATATTAACGAAATTGTGGCTTATGCATTTATTTTGACATAGATTTTTTGTCAATTATTTTTTATTTACTGTTGACATTTTCAATTTATTATTGATTGCTGAATTCACTTTAAATTAATGATCATCATCATCATCATCTGCCGGGCCTTTTTCGAACTATGTTGGGGTCGGCTTCCAGTCTAACCGGATGCAGCCGAATACCAGTTTTTTAAGTGGAGCGACAGCCTATCTGACCTCCACAACCCAGTTACTGGGTAACACGATACCCCTTGGTAAGAAGACTGGTTGTCAGACTTTCGGGCTTTCGAGCACTTTAAATTAATGAATTGAAATTAATTATTAACAATCACAACTGTCCATATTTGCACGCCATAGTATGTGGCAAACATGTCTGAACTTCTATTTTTTTTTCATTATTTTATCCTGCATGCACGTTTTATTCTTGTTTGTGTCCACATGTTTTAGCATATAGATATTATGTCTTCTCTTAAAATAATTTTCTGATTTTTTTGTAGTTTTTTTTTTTAAACTACCTTTTGGTACTCGATAGAACATCGAGAATTTGAAAACGAATATGTGTGCTTATTTTTAGAAGAGAGGAGACTAGTTTGTTGGAAATTATCAAATAACTTGTCCCGCTCTGGGCGGAGCGGGAGGACGTGTCAGACTTTTACTGACTCAAACCCACCCGTGTTCCTTCATTTGACTGTGTGCCAGGGCCACGATATCCCTTTCTGACAAACTCGCAACTCTGGCAGGATCCATCACTTCTCTGGGTTATTTAAAACGTCTGTACCAGTAGACTGTCAGATTTTTTTTGGCGTCGGCCATTAACCATCGTCCATTCTATACTTATAAGTATATTTTACATCCCAGGCACGTTTACCAGGCGCTACAATGGTCGAAGAAATCGTCAAAAAGACAACTGATGCCGCCAAAGCAAACCCCAGTTACATGGTCAGAGTCAACTCGGACGTACAGAAATTAGACAAATTCTTTCCCACAGTTACTAAATCTAATGAAACTGTAGTTAACGATACTGAAATGGATTCAGAAAAAGAGAAAAATGAAGGAAAAGGCACTACAGTACCTGAAATAGTCATTGACACTGCACAAGATGACGAAATTCTAGAAAATTCGATAGTAGAAGAACCTAAAAGTGAAAATAAAGAAAAATATAAAACCCATACAGCTTTAGACCAGGCCAACTTGAGTTATATAGATCCAAAGGAATCGTTTAAAACAAGAACATTTAAGTACGAGAGGATAGAAACTAAGTTGACTAGTGTGAAACAGCTACGATTGGATGTAGAAAATAAGTGTAATACGAATTTGAGGGAAATATTAGCGAATTTGATCTTTATTGCTTGTATTGACTGTCATAAGTCTCTTATACAACATTCTACGAAGTTATATTTGTGTGACACTACTCGATTTGCGTAAGTATCAAGAATTTTTAAAGTTAGTAAAATATCGTGATCCCTTTTTCTTGACTCTGATGTGACCACATGTAGACATTTACAGCCACTGAACATATATTACTATAGGGAGCATACAGCTTTCCAAAGAAAAGTCTGCGCTTCTCGAATCATCGTTTATCTTCGGAAATACAAACCTGCGATGATGAGATTTAATAAAGAGCTGTTACAACCATGGAAGTATCCTATTTTGTATTACCATAATTACAAAATTATAGATAAACAACTCTATGCAATTCCATAAAAACTTTTCTAAACTTTTGAGTGACAAATGACGTAACCCGAGAGAGAGAGAGAGAGAGAGAGAGAGAGAGAGATAAGTTTATGCAAACGTGCAATGAAAGGGACACCACTGCTACAAAGTGCGGCAATACAAAACTTAAAAGTATTGCCTTTAACAGGGGTTACTCTGTGGCACGCCATTCGTGCTAATTCGGAAACACGAAGATTATCGAAGCGCATTCTTTTTCTGGTTTACCTGTATGTGACCACATATGTTAACATTCACGTCACCACATGTAGTTGTACACATGATCAAATGTAAATACTCACGTGCGTGTTACTTCTAATATGTAGTTATTACGTGAAGTACATCCACCTATTATTATAAAAATCACGTGACCAGATCAGGATCAGTTTGTAAGTGACCACAAAGTTTATTTCTTGCGTATATTTGCAGGCTACTGACTGTAGACGGTTTTATAATAGGAGGGTTAATTTCTGTTTTAGGGAAGAACTATTTTACGAAACAATGCTGTACGACTTCCATAACTTAGGTCTAATTAAGTTGTCCAGTCCATTGCCTTTAGAAGAGTTGCTTGTGCTCGGACTAAACTCACAGGAGAATGAGTGGGATCCGGAATTAGGTACGTATTTACACGATAAATCACGCTTTCATGGGTGAAAGAACTATAATTATCATTTGGGGAAAAAATCCTACGAGACTATACAGTAAACATAGAATAGTGTGGTAAGCGAAAAAAAAATTACCTGTCTTAATTATCTCTTTCGAGTTTAAAAATCATTAAAACGTTTTGAACACACTGTAAAATGTAAAATTGTAATAAAAAATCGTTTTTGGCGGTATGAGGAACAGGGTGTAAAGTTCACTCATCCACCATAGAAAAGGGAGGATCCTCCGACCAGACGGGTGTTGTGTCTGGTGGGCAACTGCCTGACGGTTGATGTCGGGACGATGTATATATGTTGCGCGGTAAACTCTGCTTGCGCGATGCAGGATTTGCGTGACGTCAGTGTGACGCGTAGTTCGCATGTGGCGATGTTGATGCCGCTACATCACTCCCCCCGGAGACCGGAGCTCGATAGTGGGCGGAGTCATGTATCTTGCGATGCTTGCCAGTGCCAGTAAAGCTTGAGGAAGTGATAATGATGATGACGTCACGCTGAAGTAGTTGCACGAAGGCTTGTAATTGCTCGCAGCCGTTGCAGTCTGGTCCTCCCTTTTCTATGGTGGATGAGTGAACTTTACACCCTGTTCCTCATACCACCAAACGTTTATTCAAATTAGGGTGACAATCATCACTTTTTGAACATCAAAACTAAAAGAAAGAAAAATATTTTATTTGGGACACGCACAAGAAATACAAAAATAGCATTTAACTTTAACAATACAAAAAAAACAATCAAGACTTGTGCGATGCCAGAAATGCTCCTATTTCAGCATAATGCATATTTAAAAAATAAATACCGCAGCGCTGGTATTCTGATAAGGCCTGCTGTGATGCCACGGACTCACCTACGGACACATATAAATCCCACTAGGGTAATAAAAATAAATAAAACAACACTTACAATAAATAAAAAAAAACTAAAACAAATAAAAAACGTAACTATGTAAATACAATAAATTTTACGATTGACCCACGCCCGACACTCTATACATCACTTGTCCATGCCATAGACTACTGTCTATGGTGAACGACAAGCGAAGGAACGCGGGAGCACTGCGTTGCATACGTTCGGCTGTCAATGTATTTAAAAAGAAAATATATAGTATTGAAACTACATAAGACAGCCCCCAAAACGCCCGCCTTTTTCCAGTTCCTACTGTTTAAGCTTCCCAGCTTAACCTCCCAGCTTAAAAGCTGGTGAACGGGGGGGACTAGCTTTTAGCCTCCTTTATGAATGTTTCAGGTGAAATGAGGGACATGGCCCAACAGATGGCAGAGCTATTGATGAACAAGCGTAATATGTTATACGAATACTTCTCACTGGAAATCAATGCTAATGGGGAACTGTTATCATTACCCTTACTGTTAGGTATGTATCAAAGTATTATTTGTAGAGTCTACGAAAATCTTTTGCTTATATTTGATATCGTCTAGCTTTCCAAACACTAGATAATGATTATTTATTATATAACTGTTCTTTAGTGTTGTGTCCCAAATTAGGTACAGTCGAACAAGCTATTTGGTATACAGGCAAAAATAGACTGCTGTAAACTCAGTTAAGTATCTAGTACATGTTGACAGGCCTACACTGTCCTCCCATACCTATTAACACTGTAATTTGAAAACATTGTAAAATCCAATTATTTTTAAAAGAGTAATCGTGGAGTTTCTTGCCGGCTCTTCTCCATAGGAAATGACCAATTGGAACCGAGCACCTAGCTTCTGATGTTTTGTAACTGCCCAGGTAGGTTTATGTGAAATAAAATATTTTTAATTTGAATATGTAAAAGAATTGCCTACTCAGCACACTCACAACAACGTTCACAAGTAGTTGCTAGTTAGCTACCTGTATACCAAATAGCTTTTTGGACTGTACGTCTTTATTAATCGAATTAATTGTGTTTATTCTGCAAACATATCCGACGTTTACGGTGTGCACCTATACAGCTACCCTAATATTCTCAGTTCCGGACACCGTACCGCATCGAAAGCACTGAGTCTCCTTCAAGCTAATCGAGTCTTTTTCACCGAACAAACTATAGTTTTTCCTTGTTACAGACGGCCACATACCTTTCATGGGCGCTCTCCCTACTTACCTCGTACGCCTAGTCACTGAAGTGAACTGGGACAGCGAAAAGGATTGCTTCGACACCTTCAGCCGACAGACTGCAATATTCTACTCACAACCAAACCCAGATACCACCCCAGAAAGCGTAAAGGCAGAACAATGGAAGCAGGAACATGTTCTCTTCCCAGCTATAAGACGAAATTTCCTTCCGCCGACTAGTTTTGTCCACAATGGCGCTGTGTTGCAGATCGCTAGTCTAAATGATCTGTATAAAGTCTTTGAAAGATGTTAATTTGTTGTTGTTATGAGAAATAAAACGGTTTTACGTAAAACTTGATATTATTGTAAACTAGCTGACCCGAAAGACGTAGTCCTGTGCAAATTTCAATATGGTCGTGAGTTCATACAAAAATCCTATAGGAAAAAAAGGGTGTCCTGTTTTTCCCGAATTTGAACGTTTTCCGAAAAACTTCAAATTTTCCTCTACATAAAAACCTAATTCGTACTATTACACACATTTTAAAACAAAAAATATGCAAGTCCGTTCAGTCGTGCTCAACTGATGCGCTTACCAATGAACAGCACTTCATTTTTATTTTATATAATAAAATAATAGATAAACGGGGACAGTAACTAAATAAAAAAAAAAATGTGTACTACAACAAACTGGAAACAAGGAGGGTTTTGGTACTTGTTACATATATTTTTAAGTTATTGCGTGGAAAGATCTCTAACCCGGGTGTGCTTAAGGATGTGTGTCTGTACGTGTATATGTAATAATTACGTGTCGCGGCGACGGAGACCGCGGTTACTGGCGGTGCCTCGCGGCCGAACCAACCTGCTGGGTAAAGCACCTTTGACGCGCGCCTTGCATACACTTAACGAAATCGCGGAAAGGGTGGATTTATTTACCCGTTCTCTGAATGAGTTCACAAAAATTACTTTACATGTAATGAAAATCATATTGATTAAGACCACGCTACCAATTTGGGGTACCCTGTAATGTTAGTTGTATTGGGCTTGGGAATAATAATAATTAAATAAATGAAAGTTTCACTCACCCATAGAAATAGGTCCCACAAACTCGATAGATGGCGTTGCCCTGTTTAAATTCGCGCTATGGTTTCGTTACCACGATTTAGTTTGGGTGCGGAGTCTGCCGTCGTTGTTTCATTCAGACAAACAGACAAAGGAGGAACTAACTAGCTCTGCCCGCGGATTTCATCCGTGATGTATTTTTGAAAAAGATGCAGTCTGAGTCTTCGGACTTGCGACATTATAATACCATGAATCAATAAATTAAAAGATTGCTGTATTTTGTATTTTTGTTATTCGTCAAGAACATAAATCCGCATTCGGTTTGCGTCAATTAAACACTCGTTTAGTAAAACTAGACTAACCTTGTTTTATATGTTACAAAACAGTTTGTTTGTCTGATTAATAAGAGGTTCCCTATTTTTATGTTAATTTGTATGAATATTCTTAGACAGTCACACATACAAGCAAAATTAAACTTTAGTATAATTATGATTTATTGGATCTTTTTCTTTCCATGTTGAAGACAGTTGCGTAATTGTAATATTTTTTTTTATTCGAAAAACATGTCTTTTTTAAGGATAATTATAAAAAAACAAACAATACTGTTTGGCTTTTATGTCTAAAAGAAATATTCATAGCAAGAAAATATAGTTTATTATCCACCCACCAGATATTTTTTCTCTAGATCAATTATTACTTTAGTTGATAAACGAAATAAGAATTGAGACTTACGCTATTTAGTTTCGTGCTCGAACACGATCAAAAAGCGCACGCGGTATTCAACTTTATTACTGATGTGTTAGCGTTTAGCACATAACGGTGGCAGGGAGCAAAGAGCGGAGTTTGCGTGGAAATTTGATTTAGACTGCCTGCTGTTAATGGAAAATGGATGCCCTTTAACTGAGCTTTAGTTAGGGGTCGTAATTGAAAAATCGAGTACCAGGGCATCCAAGTGCGCCAAAAACCAGGGCTCGAGTTACTTTCAAGTATTTTCTTTTAGCATCTAAAATTGATCCGTAGACTCATACAAATCAGGAGTACAATCGCGTATGCAAAAAAAAAAACTTAAAAAAAAACCCGACTTCCAAAAAAACACTACAAAGTGAAAAATAACTTTAATTTCGGAAGTCGGTGTCAATGGATATGTATTTTAGTTTTATGCCACCGACTTTTGAAATTAAAGTTATTTTTCACTTTGTAGTGTTTTTTTGGAAGTCGGGTTTTTTTTTTTTGTAAAAAGTTTATTATTTTTCACTTTTTAGTGCCGGAAAAGAATTTTTCAAATCGGTTCGTAAATGACGGAGTTATGCGCGAACAAAAAACGAAATGCAGAGTAAACGAAAAAATCGTTGAATGTAGACTGACAATTTAGATAAATTTTTAGATGTTTGTTGATTTTTCAAAAACCGCTTGTCCGATTTCGATAAAAAATTTATGGGACCATTCGGGAAGTATAACCCTTTATAACAGAAAAAGAATTTTTCAAATCGGTTGGCAAGCGACGGAGTTATGCGCGAAAAACAAACAAAAAAAAATACAAACATCCGAATTGAGAACCTCCTCCTTTTTTAGAAGTCGGTTAAAAAGAATACGCCTAACTTCTAAGACTTGTTGGAAGAAAAATACTTGCGTAGAACATTAATCCGTAATTTTATATAAATAAAGAGCACAATCGCTTGTACAAAACAAATACTTCCCATTCCAAATCTTTAAAGTAAAAATACTTGCTTAGAATCCGTAACTAAATATGAATAAGGAGCAGAATCGCATCGAGCGTCGATGAAGCGTGAATAGTAAATACTTTGAAGTCTTGAAAGTATTTCGGGTTGGCACTTGGTTGGCGGCGTACTTGCAAGTAAATACCTGGTATAAAAACCAGGTCGCGTGCATACGCACCTTCTTTACTGAACTTAACAGTGACCTTAGTCTAATATTGTTGGATTTATAATGCATGAAGCTGTGTAAACTGTGTTGACATTATCACTGTTCATTCAGCAACTGAATTTTCCAAAATGATATGAAAATCTCTGTGTTCATTCCACTTGGCTGAATTTTGTCGTCTATGAATTTAATTCAGACAAGTGCAATCGTAAGTTATGTCCTAAAATAACTTGGAATCCCAGTTTTGAGTTTTTCGCCTAGGTTAAAAATTCAGCCTCCAAAAATCTACCCCTTAGACGACACCCTCTGGGATAATTGTCTAATATTAATGGATGACTTTTAACGGGATAAAAAGCTGAAATTATGTCCTCAATGTACTTTTTGTAAGACTGAAAACCTTTCTTGCCTTTCTGGGATCCTAGCGACTGTTGGGTGAAATTGCTGTCTATATTATTAGACACAAATTGAATAAAAGAAAGGATAAAAAAGGGATTAAATTAAAAGAGATATTACGAATGACTGTTATGTATTAAAAATATTCGTATCAGTTAAATTACAAGGCAAATGATACAATGCGCATTATAAACCGATTGATTAAATTCTTAAATATATTTCACTATTATAAACACACTACATACGTTCAAACACACAATATACAACACACAACTATGTATTTGTAAAATATACAAGTAGTAACTTACATAACGCACAACCTCTTAAGGGGTCATTGTACTCATCATTATGAACAACTTTTACTATGGGACAAAACAAAAAATCCCGAAAAAAAAAATCTGCTGGTGCCGTATTATGAAGTATAAATGCCATCATGATTCCAGTGCAAGAGAGAGATGGATCTATACATGACCGCTAGCACCGTCCCTTTTTCGGTCTGGAATCATAATGGCATTTATACTTAATAATACGGCCCCAGGTCCCTACATTTGTGTTCACAAAAACTCGTCATAATGTAGGAAACAGCTGGTTTTTTTCGAGATTTAGGTTTGGTCCCAAAAGTTGTTCATAATCATAAGTACAATGACCCCTTAAGAGGCTGTGCGTTATTTAAGTTACAACTTATATAAGAGAAAAATATAGTGTTATTCATCCACTCTTACAAAGAAAACGGATTATTTTTCGGTCCGTATTCTAAGAACGATGCTGTTAGATTTCATACTTATCTCTTCTCAAATCTAAATAGAAATTATAATACATACAGCCTTCTTCAAATGTAACAAAACATGATCTGTATGTTTTTGTCCGAGTGCATAGTGCTTGAAGTTGCATTTGTTTTTAATAAATATAAATAGATTCACTCAATTAATTTGTTAGTCACATAATACCAAGAAGGCAAATCTTCGCAATAAGAAATGCTTTTTTAAATGCATTATTCTAACGGCTATTTACATTTTTGTGAACACACAATTTAAAACAAAGATATAAATGTGATTTCATAATTTTTATAATTAATTTTTTGGAAGTTCAATATTTATACTAAATTTTATCTTATTCCGATATTATATAGTAGCGTTCGCTAACTCTCAATGGTCTGACACTATCGACCCAATACATTAAAAATGGAAGAGAATTTGTATATCTGTAGTATAAGTTAACCGCAATGTATCCAGTGTGGGGCTCACATACTTCTTTGAAACTTTTGTATTGTAGGTCTTTATTTACGGCTCGAACCGTGTAAATCATCAGTTTAGTTAGAAGTTGCGAGACTGTTGGCACGGTTTTATAAAATAACTAAATGTTATCAAAAAATTTGAAGTTATTTAAAGCCCTTTTTAGGGTTTCGTACCCAAAGGGTAAAACGGGAACGGGAACTAAGGCTCCACCGTCTGTCTGTCTGTCGTTCTGTCACCAGGCTGTATCTCATGAACCGTGATAGTTAGACAGTTGAAATTTTCACAGATGATGTATTTCTGTTGCCGCTATAACAACAAGTACTAAAAAAACAGAATAAAATAAATATTGAAGGGGGCTCCCATACAACAAACGTGGTTTTTTTTGCTCGATATTGATAACGGCAACAGGTAGACGCTTGAAATATTCACAGAATATTTAGTTATATATCCACTTTAAAAATAAATAATTAAATTAAAATAAAACAAATATTTAAGTCGGGCTCCCATACAACAAACGTGATCATAGATAATGGTACGGAACCCTTCGTGCGCGAGTCCGACTCGCACTTGACCGTTTTTATATATTGAACAGAATTTAATCAACATTAAATTAAACCCACAGTTAATTATTACATTCATAGGTATCAAAATAAATACAAAAGACAACAGTACAACAAACGGAAAACGAAAAACTGAACGAAACACTTTTACAATATCACTTTAAACAATCGACAATGAATAGAAAACTTCTAATATATTGCTTCAATTATTGCTATAAACATCGAACTTTGAAGATGCAGATTGCAGTTAGTTATAATCTCACAAGGGGATACCATTATCTCGTATTAATCTTTAAGACTTGTTTACTGGGTTGTGCGAAAAGTCGTTGGATTTCTGTTTAAATGCATCCCTACAATCAATCAATCTGCCTAGCGTTTTCCCAACTACGTTGCGGTCGGCTTCCAAACTAACCGGATGCAGCTGAATACAAGTAGTGAATACAACAAATAATACAATACATGAAGCTACTGCGTATCTGACCTCCACAACCCAGTTATTGGGTAATACGATACCCCTTGGGAAGACTGGTAGTCAGACTTTCCGGCTTCTGATGACCTGTAACGACTGTCAAAGATCTATGAATGACAGCCGGGACCAACGGTTTAACTTGCTTTCCGAGGCACGGAGGGGTCTTGGTATGTAAAGATTGTCACCCATTCACGGACCAACAGCGGCAAGCGTAGCTTACCCTTCGATCGACCCGTGCGGCTGTTATTAATTAGCCACGAGCCCCTCCAAATGCATTCCTACCGCGAAAGTAAAAATAACATTACGAACCAAATAGAAGTTAGTCGCAAGGGCAGTGCTCGTTACAGCGTCTTTATCAAAGAAACTGTGCTCAACACATATTTAGATTAAGCTAGATACCACAAGCCGTCCGACCAAGCGTGTCCCAAAGTTTGTGCTGTGCACGAACTTCGGGCATTATTGCGACTTTCTATTGCATTTCTAACGAAAAAATGTCAACGCACGTCCACTCCTGACGAAGTCTATTAGCTTACAGACGCGCTTAGCGATTGAAATGATTCTGTTTACGTTGAGCACATCACTGAATGGCTGGGGTGACGTCATCGTAGGTATAAAAAGATGACACGCTCGGTTTTCATACTATCTAATGAACATGCGGTATCTAGCCTACTCTAAATCTGTGGTGCTCAAGAACGTATGCTCGCAAACGAATGTTCGCTTTGTGGACCCACCGTAAGAGAATTCTCTATAGAGCGCGGAAAACGAATTCACATAACAACATCATGCCTGTTTTCCCCGAAGGGTTTGGCAGAGTTGTACAACAAACGAAGGGACGAACAAACGGTGGAGGACAAATACGTAGCCGGTATATGACCGATTTAATAGTCACAATACATAAAACTTACTACGATTCACCATTGCACTTGAGAAAAGATAGATCAAAGACATAGTGAATAGATTTTGTAAATGATAATATGGATAGGAAGACAGTGACCATTGAAATGATGGCTGATAGAGATTTATGGAAGCAAATCACCCCAAATAAATTTAGAAAAGGGCAGTCTTATCAAGGGTTATCGTGATACCCAGTAACTCCTGCCAGATTTGCGAGATTGTCTGAAAGGGATATCGTGGCCCTGGGACACAGCCATCTGAAAGAACACGGGTGGGTTTTAGTCCGTAAAAGTCTGACACGCCCTCCCGCTCCGCCCAGAGCAGGAGAAGTTATTTGATAATTACAAAACAAAAAAAAAAAACCCCATTATCTGGGATGTAAGGTCAGATAGGTAGTCGCTTCATGTACAATATTGGTATTCGGCTGCATTCGGTTAGACTGGAAGCCAACCCTACATAGTTGGGAAAAGGCTAGGCAGATGATGCAGAAAAAAAATGGCCTGGGGACATAGTAAAGTTTAGAGAAAAAGCACTTAACAACGTTCCTACTATTGTAGTAATAATTATCACAACTTATAATTTGTTAGTCGTCGTTATAAGTGATGTAAGCGTTGAGATAGTCGCCGGGCGCGTCGTATGCGGTTAGCTTGTGTGGCGGCGGCAAGGTAAGCGGGGTCGACATTCCCGCTGTTTCCAACTCCTGGAACAAATAATAATGATTTTTGTTTAGTTAGCTGAAAATCAGTGACTACTCCAATACATTTTATGGGTTTAAGTTCCAGGTTTGACGACTCCTATTTCGAGGAAATATGAAAACCTTCACAACAGCATTTTGGCGTCAGGTTTCAAGGGTGTGGATTACAGACAGGACATTACATGCAACCTGATTTTTCAAGGTAATCAACTATAACTACTCATCTTTGCCAGTCCAGAGAAATGGCAACAGAAACTGGAGAATTATGGCTTGAAAATCAATTAATCAACTCAGCAAGCAGCATCCAGTCTGTCCCAGCCACTTTCGTAAGGTCGTCGGTCCATCCAGCTGGGGGGCGTCCCACGCTACGCTTACCGATACGCGGTCTCTACTCCAGAACTCGTCTGCTCCACCAGCCATCGGTCCTTCGACAAACATGACCAGCCCACTGCCACTTCAGTTTGCTTACTCTGCAAGCTATTTCGGTAGAGATAAACTACGATAACATGGCGCGCCCCTGCAAAATTCAAAATGTTTGGAAGTATTTATAATGAGCCACTAAGACTCACAAGTCACAACGCATGTGTGCGTACTGAGACGGCCGTCAAACTTCGTAAGGATATGATTGCACACATTGAAACAATAATTTGGAGGGGGGCGCCATGTTATCGTAGTTTATCTCTAACTCCGGTTCTTTTCCGGGTAACTTCATTGTTAATTTTATCCTTCAAAGAAACTCCGTGCATAGCTTGCTCCATAGCGCACTGAGCGACCTTGAATTTGTGGACCAGCCTGACTGCCAGTATCCACGTTTCGGCTCCGCACGTCATAACGGGCAGGACGCATTGGTTGAAGACCTTTAGTCTTCAAACATTGCGGCATAGGCGACGAGAAGACTTGACGAAGTTTCCTAAACGCTGGCCAACCCAACTGGATCCTTATGTCGGCTTCTTTCTCAAAGTTGTGTCTACCGAGCTGGATGACTTGGCCTAGGTCTACATACTCCTTCACAACTTCGAGAAGCTACCCTTCGATGTGAATTGGACTCGGCAAGACGTGTAAATTGTACATGACTTTCGTCATGTCCAAATTCATGCATTCATGTCGAGGCCTACCTGCCGAAAGGCTTCATTTAGGCTGTGCAGCATCCGGTCCAACTGTTGCAGCGTCTCTACCATTATGACGATGTCGTCAGGAAAGCGAAGGTATGAGATGTACTCGCCGTTCATATTGATACCCTGTCTAGTCCAGTCCAGCGTCTTAAAGACGTCCTCCAACGCATTGGTAAACAATTTCGGGGATATCACATCCCCCTGTCTCACCCCTCTGAGGAGTTGGATGGGGCTGGTTTCCTGATCCTGGATCGTGGCAGCGTCATACAAGCATCTCAATACTTCGATGTAGCGCCAGTCAATTCGACATCGTTGCAGAGGCCAGAATTGTCCATATGATGGAGTCGAAGGCTTTCTCGTAGTCCACAAATGCCATACACAGCGGCCGGTTGTACTCCTCGGTCCTCTGTACAATTTGCCAAACAGTATGGATGTGGTTTACGGTACTGAAGCCTTTTCGAAAATTGGCTTGTCCTGGTGGCTGGGACTCGGTCAAGTCTCCTGCTCCTGACACGGTGAAAACTTTCGAGAAAAGCTTGTAGACATGACTCAGAATTGAGATGGGTCTATAGTTCCTCAGCAAAGTTTTGTCACCTTTTTTGAAGAATAGAACCACTGCACCTCTGTTACACACCTACCCTCTTGGATGACGGAGTTAAAGAGACTCGTTCGCTCTCTCAGGACTGAAGCCCCGCGCGCTTTACGGAGCTCTGTCGTTATTCCGTCATCCCCCGGTGCCTTGTTATTCTTTAGCTACTCGTAGTGGCGCGTTAATTCGGCTCGATGGTCATCTGCACTATGTCCCGCTGGTCTCGCCGTCCGCGTTGAGTAAATGTACCCATAAAAGTCCTCGACTTTCTCGAGTATCTGGAACATCTAAGTCACGATTCTGCCATTCGCAGTTCATAGTTTCGTCGGATGGGACCTCCCTTATCGCTGTGCGAACACTTTCGACCCTCGGTTCTGCTCATTCGCGATCTTAGTGACGCGAGTATTGGACCACCAAAGGTCGCGTTGCGTCAGCTTTCTGATCTTTCGGTTTAAGGCCCTCTTATACGACGAAGACGACTGCGTGGATGGCAACTCTTGTCTTTCCGTCATAAGTCCGAGAGTCTCCGAGGAAAGTTTGGACACCTTACTTTTTCGCTGCGACGGGAAAAGTCTGCGGGATACGTAGCTTTGACCAGCTCGTCGGCTTTCTCGTCAACAGTGCCTATGGTTTCCAGCAAGGCAAATCGATTTTGAGTCGAGTTCCAGATAGAACTGTTTTCAGATTCTACAGTGGCTTGGCGCTGCGTGGGTCGGATGGCCACATCGTGCGGATTCTCTCAGCTCGAAAATTGATATTTAGAGTGCCTGGAACAAGTCTGTGATTGCTTCCGGTATTAAAACTACTGATCACGGAGACACCTCTAAACAATGGTGAGATGGCGACGAAGATGGGATCAAGACCGAACCGATCGTTATGAAATTTGAGTCATATAGGTGCAAATACAGCAACATCCTATTTTTCAATGATAGAACCTTTGAATGCAGTCTGTCACTGTCAAATCAGCTCCGTTGTTTGACTTAATAGTTAGTAGCTAAAACAGCAACATCATATAGAGGGAAAAAAAATTGTGCACTGGTTAGAGCGCAAATTTTAACAAATTAAACTTAAGCGAGTTTAAGAGGCGGCATTGCCACGTTGTATAGCAATGCCTATAGCCATACAACGTGGCAATGCCGCCAGTCTCTTGGGTACATTACCAGTCGACAGTGATGCGGAGGATTTTTCGGCGCCATATGAGCACGTGAAGAACAAAACCTCACTTTTCCACGGTTTTTAATTGTTTTAGTTAAGTTCGCATTTAAATTAAAAAGTCACATTTTGTACTTGTCCGTATTTGAACCCAAAATCTCGTGCATGAGAGGCGTAGCTCTAACCACTGGACCATCACGACATTAACGTCAATATTACGAAATAAAACTACGAGAACAACTACCTTGCGTCGCTTCCTGTTCTTCTTATTCCAGGGAGCGTAGGGTATCTTGAGATGGACAGTCTGTATGTGAAGCTTGACAGCACTGCTTTGAGTAAAGCGACGGTTGCAATGCTGGCATTGATATCGTTTCTCACCCGTGTGGACCTGTAAAAATGTGAAAAGGCATTATTCATTAATAAATGTGAACCCTAAATATGGTGTTCTATAACAAAACTAACTAAAAGCTCGTCATAAATTAAACCGGCGAGTTAAAGAGAGATGTAAACTGCTAGAAATGTGGGAGTGGCTAGAAATGTGGGACAGTGGGTAGAAATGTGGGACAGTGACTAGAAATATGGAGTGGCTAGAAATGTAGGACTGGCTAGAAACGTGGGACAGTGGGTAGAAATGTGGGACAGTGGGTAGTAATGTGGGACACTGGCTAGAAATGTGGGACAATGGCTAGAAATGTGGGACAGTGGGTAGAAATGTGGACAGGCTAGAAAACGTGGGACAGTGGGTAGAAATGTGGGACAGTGGGTAGTAATGTGGGACAGTGGGTAGTAATGTGGGACAGTGGGTAGTAATGTGGGACAGTGGCTAGAAATATGGAGTGACTAGAAATGTGGGACAGTGGGTAGAAATGTGGGACAGTGGGTAGAAATGTGGGACAGTGGCTAGAAATATGGAGTGACTAGAAATGTGGGACAGTGGGTAGAAATGTGAGACAGTGGGTAGAAATGTGGGAGTGGCTAGCAATGTGGGACAGTGGGTAGAAATGTGGGACAGTGGCTAGAAATGTGGAACAGTAGGTAGAAAAGTGGGAGCAGCTAGAAATGTGGGACAGTGGGTAGAAATGTGGGACTGGTTAGAAATTTGGACAGTGGCTAGAAATGTGGGACAGTAGGTAGAAATGTGGGAGAGGCTATAAATATGGGGGAGTGGGTAGAAATGTGGGACAGTGGGTAGAAATGGAGGAGTGGCAAGAAATGTAGGACAATGAGTAGAAATGTGGGACAGTAGGTAGAAATCTGGTAGTGGCTAGAAATGTGGGCCTGGAGCTGGCAATGTGGGACTGGGGCTGTGGGAAAAGTAGACTTACGACTAGATGTCTGTCTCTATTGCTGGGCATGTTGAACCGGCGGTCGCAGTGCGGACATCCATATGGCTTCTCGTTTGTGTGTGTCCGCATGTGGACTATCAGGTTCGCGTATTGCTGGGAAGAATATACAAAGTATTTTCATAAGTCAACAAGAGCAAAATAAAGGTTAATAAATAGGATAAGTAGATGATTATGCCCTTTAAACGTCTATTTTAGACAATTTTCTTTGTCAGGATTATGCTCATGCCATCACTGGATTGACAAAAAGAGGAGCTATACAGCAAGGGTTTTTTTTTGTGTGGGAAATTATCAAATAACTTCTCCCAGCTCTGGGCGGAGCGGGAGAAGTCAGATAATGTCAGACTTTTACTGACTAAAACCCACCCGTGTTCCTTCATTTGCCTGTGTGCCAAGGCCACGATATCCCTTTCGGACAAACTCGCAACCCTGGAAAGATGGCTAATTGCCGAGAGTGCATCGAATGTATCCAATTTAAGTATTGTCACTAATACAGGCTCTTCTACTAGCGCCCAAAATGACACCACTGCTTACCTTCTAGATTATCTAGACCAGAAGATTGGCAGTGGTGGGTGTGCTTATAATACCTTAACATTAAAAAAAAACGGTTCAGCAGTTTGGGAGCTACGTTGCCATAGACAGATATACACATTAAACTTATAATACCCCTGTGTTTGCGTCGGGGGTTAATAAAACATAACACCATCTCTTTTCAGTAGATTTTTTCAGGTTCTAGTTTACGTATTTTTGGAACGAAAATCAACACGAAAATTACTTATTAGCTAACGAAATGTCGAACGCATGTCAACTGCGGTAACCTGAACCATCAATAGCCAATCAGATCACTTGACATGAGTTTAATTTTGACACGTCGTTGATTTTCGTTCCAGAAACCGGGTATAAGTTTAGGGCCTGTAGGTGATCAGCATCTGCCTAACCTTTTCCCAACTTTGTTGGGGTCAGCTTCCAGTCTAACCGGATGCAGCTGAAAACCAGTATTTTACACGGAGTAACTGGGTAATACGCCCCTAGATAAGACTGGTTGTCAGACTTTCGGGCTTCTGACGACCCGTAACGACTGTCAAAGATCTACAAATGACAACCGGGACCAACAGCTTAAGGCGTACTTGTAACTGTCCTATAAGTAATAGTATTATTATGTACCCTGGTAGTGTGTCCACAGACGTCGCACATGTATCGCTTGAGGTACTCGGTGTCGGGGTGTTCTGACTCGTAGTGCTTGCGAGCTTGCACGTCGTTTGATAGGAACTTGCCGCACTGGAATTTTAAAAGTAGATATCATGCATGGTGAATTGAGTTGCTGTATTGCTGCAACGTTTTGTTCTTAAGGCTGTTCTAGTATGTTTTCCATAAAACATTGTGGGGGTGATTTATTTCAGCCGAAATACGTCCACTGCTGGACAAAGCCCAGGCTGGTTGGCGATCGCAGTATGGTATTAAAATGCATAGAGAACGCTTCTGCCCATTCTCTAGTAAGTCCCTTACTCGCCTTTTCCGACAGCCACGGGAAGAAATAGGATGGTGCTATTCTTTACGTCCGGCGCCATACAGCACATGACACATTCTGGGGGTGATTATTGAGACTTACAAATAATATTTAAATTATTATAGTTACCACTTCACAAGTACTCGAGGTAGTCAGTCCGTTGTTAACGATCTCGGAGCACGCGCCACGTCGCGGTCGTCCGCGCGCTCGTGGTTCCTCTGTCTTATTACGGCGAGACGGCTTGATCGAACTGTATACATACATAGAGGTATTATGTAACATAGCACAGCACAGTCCGCCACAAAATTATGATGTTCCCACTGCTGGGACACAGGCCTCCTCTCTATGAGAGGAAGCGGGCCGTACTCCACCACGTGGGCCCAGTGCGGGTTGGTGGATGTCACTGAATTGTTGGTTCTAAGTGAAGAAAAACATCGTGAGTATACCGATATGTCGATTTACTCACTTTTTCCTTGACATACTCCATATAACAATTATGGAGTATGTTGTATGTAGTTTCATACAAATTTTTCGTAAAAAAAATAAAATTAATTCGTTTTTGTGCAGAGTTAACTCGGATGACATTTTTAGTAGTAATAGCTAATAGAAGCAATATCCAGCAAAAAAAGACAATTAAAAATTTTATACCCTAAGTCTATGAAACTCGATTTTCAGCCCACCGTGCGCCCCAACATACTTACAGGTTCGTAGTAGCATGTTTGTAGGAGCTGCCGAGATGCGTGGTGAAGGCTGCGAAGGACATGAACTGTATCTCACAGTCGGCGCAGTAGTGAGGGTCGGCCGTGTTCAACACCACCTTATTGCTTTGTTCTATTTCCTGAAATTTTTTGAGAAATATTAGTGAAGAATCCAGGAAAAAATAGGCTAACCTTTTCCCAACTACGTCGGGATCGGCTAACAGTCTAACCGGATCCAGCTGAATACAGGTATTTTACATGGAGCGACTGCCTATCTGCCCTCCACAACCAATTTACTGGGTACCCCGACATACCCCGAAGAATTGCCAATCATAAGTGGCAGTGGGCAGGGCACATTGCTCGCAGAACTGTTTCCCGAGCCGATGGGGCCGAAAGTCAAAAGTCAAAGTCAAATTATTTTAAATTTCAAATAGGCACATAAGAGGCACTTTTGAACGTCAAAATTTACAAAAAAATAGAATTGATTCTACTTGGCCCTTCCAAAAGGTATATAGTTACGTATGGAGAAGAATGGGCAAGAAAAGCCACCGTTACTCTTTTAAAATATGTTTTACAATATTTTGTTTGAGTACCTACATTAATTATCTGATTATATGTGAAGACGATGCACCTAGAATAAAATTACTATACCACAATAGGTAAAAACAATTAAAAATTAAACAATGAAAAATAACTTAATTATGAGATAGATACATAGTGCTCACATATTTACAAACATCGTAAAAGTATAATTATGTTATCCTAAAAACTTTAAAATAAGGGTTCGAAAGGTTCTGGAGTGGCAACCACGTACCGGAAGACGTCACAAGGTGGACCGATGACCTTGTGAAGGCCGCACAAATTTGCTGGATGCGGGAAGCACAGAACCGGTCGAACTGGCGGTGCTTGGGGGAGGCCTATGTCCAGCAAAATCAAATCAAAAGTCATTTATTCAAACTAGGCTGAGAATCAGCACTTTTCGAACGTCAAAAATTACATAAGACAGTCCCCCAAAAACGCAGAAGTAGCAGCAGTGGACGTCTTTCGGCTGAAATGATGCTGATGATGATGACGTAAGAATAAAAAAAATAAACAAAAATGTCTTTACCTCCTCAGTATGAGCTATTTGTTTGTGGCAGTAAAGCCCAGAATCGCTCACAAAACTGTGTCCGCAGATAGTGCACAGACACATGGACGGATGCTTTATTCTTATGTGAGTTAGACGCGTTGATGCCTTCCTGCAAAGATAAACATTCTTCCATGAAATATTATTTCTCCATCTTTTTTAACGACTTCAAAAAAGGAGGAGGATAATTATGCATTGTGATAAAGTATAAACAAGACAACAACATAATAAGGTAAAAACTTTAGTATAAATGATTTTTATTTCTGTAAGTAGGTTTGTACAAACACTTTTACACGTCAATCATATTTAAAAAAAAAACTAGATGAGGTCGGCGTTTCTTATCCGACTCCTCTGAGAAGAAAGGCCGAAACAAACTCAGAGGTCACAGTCTCTTTTAAAGTCCAGACATAATCATGGGCAGATCATGTGAAGACCATGTAGATTGGTGCCTGAAATGATCTTTTAATGAAAGAACCACACATATTGAGGGGACCTGTCCAATCAGTGCACGCATTTGTCAGTAGTCGTGCAGCTCAACTAAGAACTTAAGGAGCTCAACGATTCAACGAACAATACCAAAGAAAGGACATTTGGGTAGGCCGCATAAATAACTCAAACTGCTAGACCATGATAAAAACTAACTAAGAAAAAAAGAAAAATAAACAACAACCCACATAATCTTCACATTTACAATACTTACTAACAAATAACTTTTCATGAAATCATGACATTGGGGAACAAATCTAACTTAAATAGACTTCTAACTTAAACTTATTAATAACTAATGATAATAATTCTGTAAACACATAATTATCTGTTATAGTCGCGAATTATATATTGATCAAGATACAATCTGACACTGACCTGGAAATTGCAATAAACGAAAGAGAATTTGAAATTCGCGGGCAGCAGCTGCGGATTCACCTTAAGTGCCAGTTTCAAGTGAACCGCTGCAATTGGCTGTTGATAAAACATTCAACCAATAACAGCAGTTTATGCGCGCTTGACAATTTGCCACATTAGTTTCGAGATAAATGTAGTTCGAGAAACTGGGGGTCTACTCCGACAAAATTCATAGACCTTGAGCGAGGACAACGGGCTCTAATAAAGCTAATGTATTTCAAAAACCTTAGATATCCTACACAGTCTTTATCAAATAAGCGGTTTACTCTCTGTGCGAAAACTATACATAATTAGAACGGCTCTAAAGAAACACAAAACTCTGCCCTTTGATCCCACCTTAACCTTGAAAAGGAGAAAAGATATAATAGCGTAAGTTCCTCAAACTAAAACCAAGTTCGCCCGTATACAATACAAAAAACGCTCGGCTCAGCTATACAATAGACTTAACAAAGAGATTTACTTGTATAATGTGAAACAAAGTGAATTTAAACAGAAATTAACAAATTGGATAAAACCACTTACCTATGACGACACGGAGGCGCTGCTGGAATAAGATACGAGGGCGGCACTGAAAATTTCGGGAATCAAGGAAGTGACACAACATTACTATTTAAAAATGTATTTATTGCTTTTCGAAGTATTCTCCGCGAAATTTGACACATTTTTCCATACGATGGAACCAATCATTGAAGCAACCATTCCATTCGGAAGTTGGGGTCTCCAAAATGGCCGTTTTGTAGGCGTCCACAGCTTCTTCAGGTGATGAAAATCTCTGTCCACGCAATTTATTCTTTATTTTAGGGAAAGTATAGAAATCATTAGGGCTTAGGTCGGGGCTGTACGGCGGATGGTCTAATAATTCAATGTTTTCTTGCTCTAAAAACTCTTTTGTTCTGTGCGCGGTGTGAGAACTCGCATTGTCGTGATGGAGGATGAT
Source organism: Tiliacea citrago (assembly GCA_963921375.1). Lineage (NCBI taxonomy): Eukaryota > Metazoa > Arthropoda > Insecta > Lepidoptera > Noctuidae > Tiliacea > Tiliacea citrago. The sequence goes on from OY992802.1 coordinate 13,682,229, forward strand.
GCGGCGGTTGCAGTTCTCTTTACGGAGTTCAGAAACGACCTGTGGCAAACAAATGCTAGCATACCATTCTGCATTAACCGTTCTTTGTCCCTCAAGAGGAATAGTCGTAACATGGCCGGTTTTGGAGACAAACGTGGCCACCATTTTTTTTGCAACACTCCGTGAACGAACAATTTTTGTTGGCTTTAACTCATTTTCGAACACCCAAACTCGTGACTGGTTTTTTGTTTCGGGTTCGTACGCGTATATCCAGGATTCGTCACCTGATACAATGTTGTATACAGCATTTGAGGATCCTGCGTGGAATCTTTCGAGAGTTCTGACGCACCAAGTAACGCGAGCCGCTTTTTGCTCTTCACAGAGCGAATGCGGTATCCATCGGGAAAACAACTTTTTTACACCTAATTGTTCATGCAAGATTATTTGTATTTGACTCATGCCAATGTCTAAAGTTGCCTGAATTTCGCGGTATGTCACATGTCGATCTTCCTCAATCAGCTTACGCACAGCATCAACGTTTTCTTGGGTGACTGCAGTTTTTGGACGACCTTGACGGGGATCATCACTGAGCTTGACACGTCCACGTTGAAATTCAGCAAACCAGCGATAAATTGTGGTTTTGGATGGGGCTTCATCACCAAATGCAGAAATCATCCGGTCAACACACTGTTTTTGTGTTAAACCAGTTCGAAAGTCATAATAAATCATCGCTCTTGAATTTTCTCGAGTCAATTCCATTTTCTCAACGACTAAACAAGTTTGACAAAACCTTGTGACAAGACCGAGAATCTTTTTAAAAAAAAAAAAATGGTATTCGATTTTTAAAACCAAGGAGTTTTCAATTAAAAAGATTTTAATATGACAGGAACAGTGGAAATATTCCATTCCCGATACTTTTAGTGCAGCCCTCGTATAATACTACACCTAATCAATGCCTGTCTCTCTGCCTTGTTAACCTCACGCATACACTCTGATTCATTCGTGTTCACATTCACCCACATTCACACACCCTCACTCACTCGCATGCCTGCGTGCGTGCTGCATGTTTAGCTTTATTCTCTTTTTTTTTTTAATATTGTTTAGACTTTTGCATAAAACAAGTAAATTATACTTATTTAAGTTATGGAAGAGCGGAGTCTCCTAACACAGGCATATCTGCTTAAAAGGAGGCTTCAATCACTAGTTGTTAAGGTTTACTTAAAAATAATAAACCATTTTTCATTTTCATTTTTCATTACTCCGAACATAAATCCGAAGTATCGGCCGAATGTTCGGCCGTTTCCAGACTACGGCTGACTATGGCTGATAACGGCGAAAGAAAAAAAGAGACAGTCAAAAAGATAAGTCAAAGTAAAAAATGTGACTTGAAGTCGGGAAGGACTCAAAGTCAAAAAAGGAAATTTTGGAAGTCAAGAAACGGCCGAATATTCAGCCGATACTTCGGTTCGCTTCGGAGTACACCCCCTGGCCCTAAGTATCGCCACTCGTGGAGGCTATTTCAACGCCTATACAATTTTAAAGAGCAGAGCAGCAAAATGCTCGAGCATTTTTACATTCTTAATAATGAACTAAATCACACCTAAAATAGAGTTGAAAATAGTATGTAGTATTCTCGATGGCGTGTGTTCGCTCATACTATTCCTAACTCTATTTCAGTTGTGATTAAGGTCATTATCAATTGTACTGAGTAAGTAAAATAATGTGTAGTATATATAACTTACATGAATTCCCTCTTGCAATGAGGACACTCGTATGTCACATTTTTATGCCATCTATAATGCATATGAGCTTGACCTCTGAAAAAAAAAACACATGAATTGAGAATATAATATAATATATTCTGACACCCGTAACGACTGTCAAAGATCCACGAATGACAGCCGGGACCACCGTCTTTACGTGCTTTCCGAGGCACGGAGGAGTCTCGATATGTAAAGATGGTCACCCATCCACGGACCAACCCCAGCAAGCGTAGCTTAACCTGATAGATCGACCCGTGCGGCTGTCAAATCGTAAGAAATGTGCGAAGCATGGGCGCGTTACTAGTAATCAAATAAAATTGAAAATAATTACCTATTACAGCACACATAACTGCATAACTGACAGGAGTATTTGAACAAGTGCGTGATGTTCATATGTTTGTAGAGTTTCCTCTGATCTTTGAAGTGGATCTTACAGATGTCACACTGTAAAGGACCGGATTGTGCCTGAAAATATTAATACAAAAAAAATATTTATAAAAACATTATTTTGTTAAAAAACATTAACTAGCTCTATCTATGTACAAGTAAACTAGAAAAGGGGGTGGGGGGGGGGGGGGGGCACAGAGGCAAAACTTTTAAGTTTTGTACTGCCGCGCTTTGTAGTAATACGATAAAAATACCAATAATTGCGCGTTAGTATCAAGTTCTCTCTATGGGGCTACCTAATCCGGCTAAAATTGGCAAGTACTTTCATGGTTGTATCAGCTCTATATTAGATCTTATCATCACGACTCGTATTCTGAAGAAAGACTTCTCAAAGAATACTTTTCATGGGATAACTGTAATTCCTTTACAGATAACCCAAAGTTGAAAAACAGGGTCAGGCACTAGTTGTCTGGCATTTTTGCTGAACTGGGCCTTTTTAACGCAGCCGCGAGGCACACATTCTTGCTAATTTCTTACATCGCACTTTACACTTTTTACTTGTTTTTTTTAACTGCTGTATACTATATTGTGTGCCTTTTAGTCTGTGCTAAATAAATGTATTTTCTTTCTTCTTTTTCTTTATTGTAGCTGCGTTATTTTTTCCGTGCGGATATCGAACTAGCGCTACTGCGCAGCAATCGGGCCTCTATGCAGCATTACAAGGTCAAGTATCAAAAAATAATTTGGTATCTTGATGAATAGTGAAAGTAGTAGGAATAAAGGGCAGTCACAAGTGACTATCTAAATTCTAAAGTAAAGTGTGTAGCGGCATCAACATCGCCACATGCGAACTACGCGTCACACTGACGTCACGAAAATCCTGCATCGCGCAAGCAGTTTACCGCGCAACTAGCATATATACAACGTCCCGACATCAACCGTCGGGCAGTTGCCCACCAGGCACAACACCCGTCTGGTCGGAGGATCCTCCCTTTTCTATGGTGGATGAGTGAACTTTACACCCTGTTCCTCATACCCCCAAAAGTGTGATTAGCACGCCCTGAGCATTCTGCCATACTACTTGGCTTATTAGTATTTTTACCACAGTAAGAGAAAGGTCCAGGCTTTCTCTTAAGGTGAATCGACCATCGAACACGAGCATACAGATACGATGTTAGACCACAGCTACAGTGCGGCCGTCGACAGAATGCGTTCCTGTCCGTTGGACAATTTGTAGTAAATTTATGGATCAAATAGTTAGTATAAAAGTGACAGTTGTCAAGAACGAATATTCTCAACGGCCGGACTGTACATGTCCCCACTGTGGCCTCTTAAGGTGAATCCGCAGCTGTTGTAGCCCGCGAAATTCAATTTTTCTTACGATTTTTGCAAAGACATTATATGCATGTTATGCGTAAAATTTAAAGTTATAAAGCATATTATACTCACAGGATCATGTTTCTTCATATGCTTATTATACGTCAGGATACCCCTAAACCCCCGGTAGCACTTATCACACTGATATCTCGCTTCCTGATAGTTCCGAGACTGCTGTCTTTCCTGAACCAACCGGTACTGTTCTTCATGGCCAATAGGAGAGTAGATAAGGAAGTCATCGGGTAATTTTCTATTCTTTTTAACAGGTTTTATTGTCACCACTCCCTTGACACGCTTGCCTCCCCGTGTCTGCAACCATTTTGGTCTGGATTCGTACCAATTTGCGTTCTTTTTGCTACCGTTTTGTAAATGAGTCCAGATGTAGTGCTGTTTTGCTGATGATCTGAAATTATATTAGTTAATATGTGGGTTTTTTGAACGCAACTTTTTATACAGGCTTAATTTTTTTTAAGCAAAGTGTACTTTATAGGATCAAAAGAGGTTTCGTCCGCGTTCAAGTCGTAAATTCGCCGTGCGGTTACCTAACTCATAGACGTATGAGTCTTGCCCCTCGCAACCCGCTGACACCAAAAATATAACCCGGACGTTATGATACCTTTTATTTATACAGGGTGTCCCGTAAATAATGGATCAAACGTAACGGGTAGGTAGCTTACCTCATTTCCAACAACTAATTTGAACAGTAAAAAAAAAACCGATAAGGTAACCAAGATATTTTTTTTTCGATTTTTACTTTTTTCTGTACCAGCATTCAGTGTTTTTAATGCTGTTGCTGCAAATGGTATCATATTTAGGTGTGATTTTTGTCAAACATTTCTGAATAGTTTACTAATGTTATAAGATACCATTTTTTTAAATAACATTTTATTTGCCTTAGAAAAAAAATCTTGAATTGAAAAGTTTTGTTTTTACGATGAAAAGACCAGAATTGGATAAAATTCTCCTGTAAAAAAAATGTATGACACCAAAGTGTACCATTATTTTAAAAAGTTGTAAAATTACTAAGGTTTGCAAATTGGTATAAAACTTACGTCTAGTCCTTGCGGTTACAAAGATATTGCTATGAATGTGATGAAGAAGACAGAACAGAAATTAAAATGGTACAATCTAACTTTTCTTTCTCGTAATGGCTTATGCTTGTAATCTAAGCATGTGGTTAAGCGTGTAGCGTAATTCCGAGCCGATGACGTCATCTGTTCGGAATTTGGGACCGCTACCTGCGGAGTTGCACCTCACTCAGTGTGAAAGGGATAGATAGCGCCGCTTTTGTATTTTTGGTAAATCGGTGTCTTTGTGCAGGTATTTTTTTTCCTTCACCCTTCACTCATATAAGGCTTCATTGTTGCATGATTTTATTTTTTTAGTTGACACGAATCTCTCTTCGAGTTGATACGTACGTCAGACTACTTTCGCTCCCGCTGTGCCTAACTGTTGTGTTCCTTAAAATTAAACTTGTGCTGTGTATTTAGACTTTGCTTTGCCTAACGATTTGGAACGGTTTGTGTTTTGGACGAATGACTTGGCAATCCTACGGACTTCGAAAACAATCGTTTGTGTGAGGTTGTACGTGTGTGCAGTAGTACGATGCCTCGTTACGAGTACACGCCACGGGAGTATGCCGAAACGCATTTTATCTACGGAGAAGCAAGAGGTAATGCCAGGGCGGCCGCAAGATTGTATCGTGAAAGATACCCGAACCGGGATCGACATCCCGACTATCGCGTATTCATTAGAGTGCATAACGCGGTTCTTGAGGGAAGAATTCTTGGCACCGGAGTTGGGGGTGCCAGTGAAGGGCGACCGTCACAAGTCAATGACGAAATTATTATTCGAGAAATCGAGGAAGATTCGTCGGTCTCAATTCGCGTCATAGCGCAACGCACAGGTATTCCAAGATCCACGGTACATCGAGTTCTAAAAAGGCACCGGTTGCACCCATATCACGTGCAACGTGTTCAAACGCTGACGTCACGTGATTACCAGGATGCTTAGAATGATACGGGCGGACCCACAGTTTTTTAATAAAATTTTATGGAGTGACGAGTCTTCATGCCGGCGAGGTGGATATCTCAATTTGCATAATTTGCACAGTTGGCAGCTGGTAAACCCACATTTGATGCGATAGGACAGGAGCCAACATCAATTTAAAAATAAATTTATGGGCAGGAATAATAAATGGGCAAATAATAGGGCCCTTTGAACTACCAGCAACTCTAAACGCCGAATACTATCTGCATTTTTTAAGGAATGAGTTGCCAACGTTATTAGAAAATATTCCAGAAGACGTGTGGCAAGCAATGTGGTTACAAAATGATGGCTGCCCCGCTCACTATGCGACGGCAGTAAGGGCGCAACTCAATGAAACTTACCCTGACAGATGGATCGGCCGATTAGGACCAATTTTGTGGCCTCCGCGATCTCCGGATTTAAATCCCTTAGATTTTTTTTATTGGGGATGTTTAAAAGACAAAGTTTACAAACAACGAATAACGTCGGAAGAAGAATTACGTCAGCGCATCCAATCTGCTGTATCAGAAATAAACAACAGCCATTTTGTCCGTCGGATAAGAGCTTCCTTTATTAGGAGGTGCAGACTTTGCATTCTCGTAGGGGGACGTCAGTTTGAACATTTACTGTAAAAACAAAATAAACGATTTATTTGTATTTTTTTTTTAATTTAACCTCCTAATTTTTTTCATACGCTGAGATACCTAAACATTTTTAAGAAAATAGTTGAATTGTGCACACTTTTTCAAATTTTATTTTATTTCGTAATTTGGCACCTCTGTCAGATTCATAGCAATATCTTTGTAACGACAAAGACTAGGCGTAAGTTTTATACCAATTTGCAAACCTTAGTAATTTTACAAGTTTTTAAAATAATGGTACACTTTGGTGTCATAAATTTTTTTTACAGGAGAATTTTTCCAATTCTGGTCTTTTCATCGTAAAAACAAAACTTTTCAATTCAAGATTTATTTTCTAAGGCAAATAAAATGTTATTTAAAAAAATGGTATCTTATAACATTAGTAAACTATTCAGAAATGTTTGACAAAAATCACACCTAAATATGATACCATTTGCAGCAACAGCATTAAAAACACTGAATGCTGGTACAGAAAATAGTAAAAATCCAAAAAAAAAAATTCTTGGTTACCTTATCGGTTTTTTTTTACTGTTCAAATTAGTTGTTGGAAATGAGGTAAGCTACCTACCCGTTACGTTTGATCCAATATTTACGGGACACCCTGTATTAATGTTTTAGGAATGCATACGGGACAAAATATATTCATTATTTTAAGCGACAAATAGGCAAATGTTCAGTCAGACGTGTATTTTATTTGTTTTTGCAAAATCACGATCGTAAAATCTAAACTACTTGTCAAGTCCAAACAATGTTGCGTGTAAGGCAATTTTTATCTACATACCCTGACGATAAGCAAATTTATATTGATAATAATTTATATACATACTTAAATATATAAATACTTAAATTACCCTGACAAATTAAAATTAATTTGAAATATATCTATCAGTAATATTAAATCAATTTGTAAATTAACCTTAACATAAATATAGACATTATTGGCTTTTTACAGGCCTTTTTAAGCTCTACAACTTTTCGATATATGAAAGCATTTATAGGTATATTTCGTACCGGGGGCGTTCGTAAGAAATGCATTCGCTCGACCGTTTTTTTCATCGACTTACGTTGCAAAATTGTTCTCCACGAAAAGCCCTTTTATTTTAACGTGATAGTATACAGCATATGTCCACCCTGAAAGTCCATTTTAAATATTGGGAAAAGAACTTTAAAATTGGATGAGTAGTTTCGGAGACTACCTTCTACATCCAAACATACAAACTTTACCTCTTTAGATTATTAATAATTATAATTATTAATAATGATAGTGTAAATAATGTCCTTCATTATCCATCCTAAATGGTTATTTAGGACTAACGGCATAGTCATTAAATTAGTTAATCATGGTTTGTTGATAGCAAACATATTAATAAGGTTTCTGGTAATTTTGTTCTGCTTTGTGTTACGAGGGCGGCACTGAAAATTTCGGGAATCAAGGAAGTGACACAACATTACTATTTAAAAATGTATCTATTGCTTTTCGAAGTATTCTCCGCGAAATTTGACACATTTTTCCATACGATGGAACCAATCATTGAAGCAACCATTCCATTCGGAAGTTGGGGTCTCCAAAATGGCCGTTTTGTAGGCGTCCACAGCTTCTTCAGGTGATGAAAATCTCTGTCCACGCAATTTATTCTTTATTTTAGGGAAAGTATAGAAATCATTAGGGCTTAAGGTCGGGGCTGTACGGCGGATGGTCTAATAATTCTATGTTTTCTTGCTCTAAAAACTCTTTTGTTCTGTGCGCGGTGTGAGAACTCGCATTGTCGTGATGGAGGATGATGCGGCGGTTGCAGTTCTCTTTACGGAGTTCAGAAACGACCTGTGGCAAACAAATGCTAGCATACCATTCTGCATTAACCGTTCTTTGTCCCTCAAGAGGAACAGTCGTAACATGGCCGGTTTTGGAGACAAACGTGGCCACCATTTTTTTTGCAACACTCCGTGAACGAACAATTTTTGTTGGCTTTAACTCATTTTCGAACACCCAAACTCGTGACTGGTTTTTTGTTTCGGGTTCGTACGCGTATATCCAGGATTCGTCACCTGATACAATGTTGTATATAGCATTTGAGGATCCTGCGTGGAATCTTTCGAGAGTTCTGACGCACCAAGTAACGCGAGCCGCTTTTTGCTCTTCACAGAGCGAATGCGATATCCATCGGGAAAACAACTTTTTTACACCTAATTGTTCATGCAAGATTATTTGTATTTGACTCATGCCAATGTCTAAAGTTGCCTGAATTTCGCGGTATGTCACATGTCGATCTTCCTCAATCAGCTTACGCACAGCATCAACGTTTTCTTGGGTGACTGCAGTTTTTGGACGACCTTGACGGGGATCATCACTGAGCTTGACACGTCCACGTTGAAATTCAGCAAACCAGCGATAAATTGTGGTTTTGGTGGGGCTTCATCACCAAATGCAGAAATCATCCGGTCAACACACTGTTTTTGTGTTAAACCAGTTCGAAAGTCATAATAAATCATCGCTCTTGAATTTTCTCGAGTCAATTCCATTTTCTCAACGACTAAACAAGTTTGACAAGACCGAGAATCTTTTTTTAAATAAATAAATGGTATTCGATTTTTAAAACCAAGGAGTTTTCAATTAAAAAGATTTTAATATGACAGGAACAGTGGAATTATTCCATTCCCGATTCTTTTAGTGCAGCCCTCGTATACCCTTTTCAGTAACACTAGGTAGCACCTAAAAGAATACGTAAATAAAATCGCGCTGTTGAATTTTTTAACGTTTGGCTCAGCGCCGACAATACAAAGTCAAACGGCGCTTTTATTTAGGTGTCGCCTAGTGTTGGTAAAAACGGGCATTAGATTTTATTTTAAAGATTTTAACTATTTACTTACCGATCAAAACTGACTTCAGTACATTTTCTGCACAAGTACTTAAACAGATGCTTATCAGTCATGTGTGTCTTCAGTAAAAACTCAGTTTTATAGTAGTACTGGCACAGCCCGCAGTGATAGTTACCACTCACATGCTGCAACAAATGGAAAATATGTATTTATTCTTGTTATTTATTATTAGGTGTTTTCGAGGTATATACATATTTTATGTTGCACCTGGCTCGTTTTGTCTCTGCATCACCATAAGGTTGACTGGTAGAAAATACTGCAGGCATTAGTCTGCCTTAGTACAGTATTTTTTTAATTGAGGTTTAATAAAAAAATAAAAAAAATATTTTGAGATACTTAAGGGTGTGTGAGGAAACAGGAAAATATCGCAGACATTGTTATAACTACCAGCCCACATAGAGCATGCAGATTCTGTCTTTCTATGGTTCGAGACGGGAGCTGACGAACTAAAAGAACAACCTAGTTTGCTAAGGAGCTGCAAACTAAACTAACCGCTCCAGGTCACAAACTATAAAGCCTCTGCCTCGAATCTTGCGGGCAGCGGGGCGGCGGCGGCGCGGGAGTGGCATGATCTAATGCATAAAATCAAATGGACCGGCCCTCGAAAACAGCGGCGCGGGGCCGGGCAACGAGCGGTGCACTCCAGTCAAGCGGTGACCGCCCGCGCATCTGCATGGCAGTGATGTGCAATGTATTTTTGTGACGTGTCGAATCAAAAAGATGTTGTCGCCGTGTTCACACATTTCGTTTGCGAGTAAAAACAAATATCTCGACGACACAACCACGAGCACAACACTACGCCGCTATAGTGCCGCGTGATCAGCCCGCTCGTTTCCAGAACGGGTCTGCTGTTTCCGCCCCGCTCCCGCGCCGCCCCGCTGCCCGCAAGATTGGAGGCAGAAGCCTTATGCGTAAGACTAATGCATGGTGGACTACAGCCTACTTTCTCTCACAAAGGAGGCTTGGAACTGAACAGGCTGATTATGTTCATCATCATCATTCCAGCCGAAAGACATCCACTGCTGGACATAGGCCTCCCCCATTAGGGGGGGGGGGGGGGGGGAGGGGTTGCCATAATCGCCACGCTTGGCAGGCGGGTTGGTGATTGCAGTGTTAAAATGCATAGAGAATGCTACTGCCCATTCTCTAGTAAGTCCCTTAATCACCGTTTACGACACCCACGGGAAGAAATAGAATGGTGCTATTCTTTACGTCCGGCACCACACGGTACTGATTATGTTATACAGGGGTAAATTGAATAAGATTATAGGAAAACCCATGTCTTCCAAAAAATTTCAAGGTAGAAAATAGGTCTCACCTTATCATGCATCCGTAAATGTATCTTCATTCGTTCTGCATTGTTATAAGCCTTATTGCATATCTCACAATGGTATTTGCCCTGAGTGAACATTTTGTATACCTCAATCGCTGCCTTAGCCTCTTTCACAGAAATTGGGATCAATGTGGCATATTCTTCATCCATATCCGTCCCATCAACAGACGTATTCTCAACATTAAGTGACAATGACAAGTCGGGGAATTTATCAATATCCTGATCACTATCAAAGTTCTCATTATCCAAAAATGAATCTGGTATTTCAGTGTCTTCCGTTGTGCCACACACAAAGCCACCAGACTCATCTTTGGAAACTTCATACTCAACCGGTACTTCCTCACGTTCTGTTTCATCAATGTCTGTTTTGATTTTTTCTTCAGTGAATTCTAATTCACTGGGATTGGTTACTCCATCAAAAGTGAAATCAGAAGAGAGCGTACTGCAGTGAAATACAGCTATATTACGTTTGGACGAGTTACACCAGTCAATGCGGTTCTGTCTTTTCCACTGGAACTTTACTTTTTCATAATGAGTCTTGTCTAAACTCATGAATGATATGGGCGGCATGATAGCAAGAAGGCTGCGGTTTAAGTCTTCAAGATTTGTTAGGCTAATCTGTAAAGTGGAAATGGTCATCATTATTTACTAAGAAACCATTATTATGTTAAATATTTTAGAATAACTGCTGAAATGTGGGTGGCCCAACCCTTCCGGAAAACAAGGCATGATGATATGTTATGTTTACTTTAGAATCAGCAGCCCGAAGTCTGAATTCGGGCCCAGTTGAAGGCAATAGGCTCGCCCCCTATTACATAGGACTTGAACATAACTGGCGAAATGTGTGTTCTATAGGTAAACCTCTGCCTAACCCTTAGATATTTTAAAATACTTTTTAAACTGTTGTTAAGTAAATTACCTCTTTGTTTCTGCTTAAAATTTCTTTTAAAGAGTAATGAGCTCGATGGCATCTATCGCGAAATCTTTTAAAGTTTCGCACGACAGCTGCACACTGAAAACATAAATAATCCGGCATGCCATCCTCGTGGGAAGTCTGTAAATAACAAAAGGATATATAAATTAGAACCAGCGTGTTAGTAATGCTTAATAATTTTAAAATTTTCAAGTTTTGGCGAATATAAACAATGCATACCTGAATACCAGAAATCAAATGGAATTCATGTCGTAATTTACCACTGTTCATGCTAAACAATTTAACATCCGTGCTGAAACACACCACACACGCTTTGAGATTATACATTTTGCTAATATTTATCTCATTGTCTCTTATAAAACGAATTTTCTAAATAATTACGGCTCCAAGCATTTTGTTTGATTGAGTTGACATTTGACAAAGAAACTAGAAAAGTGACGTCTGACTGAGTGTCTTTTTTTATTATTAATGGCCTGGTTGCTGGGACCTTTTAGTCAACGTCTGACAGACAAGTCCACAGAACACATACTCAGAGAGGTCAAGTCCATAGACGTATAAATATATGGACTGGAAATACCTACAACTCTTAATGTCTCATAAAATGGCTGCCATTGCTAGGGTTGTGGCAATCAAGGAACATAGGTGTTACCACAGGGTGTTACTTATATCTAGTATCAAATATTATAAAGGTATACGGAAATGATCCCAAAGATCAATACTTCAGCCATAAATTCATGATCGCGTGACAATTTTTTCATATAATGTGTATTATTATATGTACTATTGCATGCAAACCGGCTACTAACCTGTGTAAAGACAATTTTCATTCTTTCTTACACTACACTTCACAACACAACACATAGGCATGTTGAATTGCTGTTTTCCAACATTTACATGCAGTTTTAAAGGTAAACTCTTCGTAATTTTTTCGTAAATCTCAATATTACAAAAAGTAAACAACAATTTGACAGCAAAACTACCACGAAACTCGTCGCATAAGATGGCCGACAGGCCACTTACCTACAACTGTCACACGTCACGACAAAACGTTTCCATAGTGAGCAACAACTTAAATATTGTTGTCTCTTTTATCAAACACGATTATTTTGTAAGAAAGACTGAGACAAAAAGATATTTCACATTCTGTATCGTATATCACTCATATTTGTATAGGCAAATGTGTGTATAGAATAAAGCGGCGCCTCCATATTTTTCCTAGCTCCATGGGCAAGTCTCATTTAAGTAGTCTATGGGCAAGACTGACATTTTTCCCAGGGCTGCCAATAGAGTTAACTTCTGTATGGTCTCGTGTACGCGTGATACACACGCAAATTGAACGTCTACCAACGATTACAATTGATCGTTTCGGGGCTCGATCTCAGAATACCAGATTCTCAAAATACCTGATTCTCAAAACACCAGATTCTCTAAATACCAGATTCTCAAAATACCTGATTCTCAAAACACCAGATTCTCTAAATACCAGATTCTCAAAATACCTGACTCTCAAAACACCAGATTCTCTAAATACCAGATTCGCAATATTTTGATTTCGAACAGTCGAAATCAAAATATTTATTATAATAATATGAAAAAACCTAGCTACTTTTTGCAGCAAATAGTTTGCATATTGCACGTTGTGCAATAAAATACTGACGGGTTTTCCTTTATTACTTATTTTGTTTTATTGACATTGTCATGACGTTGAAAAGTCTTCTCTTCACATTATGTATTTATTTCCTTTATTTCATTTAATACATATATAAATTACATTTTTAAATATTAGAATATAAAAAATATATTAAAACATTTAAAAATATACAAAATAGTAGCCCACCGGTATCGGGAACAAGGTCCAAGCTACCGGCGGTCAGGGCTCCAGAGAGAGGAACCTCCTGCGAGCCGTGTCCAGAAGTACCGCTCTCTGAATCAGGCCCTTAATCCAGCTGCCCAACGAGAGCCTCCTTAGGTGTTGGTCGAGGCTCTTGGCAATTAAGCCATTGGCTGATACAACTATCGGCATAATGATTGCTGAGTCCACATCCCACATGTCGACAACCTCGCGAGCCAAGTCAAGATACTTGATTTGTTTATCTTTCTCGGCTTTCACGAGGTTACCGTCATGTGGGACCGTTATGTCAATAATCATTGTGCGCCGCTCTATTCGATCCACCACCACTATATCAGGCTTATTGGCAACAATAGTCCTGTCAGTGATGATGAATCGGTCCCAGTACAATGTGATATCTCCATTCTCGAGAACTGGATCGGGCACATACCTGTAGTACGGCACCTCCGATTCCACAAGGTTGTATTTCAGAGCAAGTTGCTGATGGATAATCCTGGCTACAAGGTTGTGTCTATGCAGGTACTCTTCGTTAGCTAGACGAGAACACCCGGAGATAATGTCTCGGATTGATTCTCCCTATGTATTTTATTATCATTGTTGCCAAAAGGGGCGAAAAAAATAAACCTGTAATTTGAGTTTAATTTACTTTATTTCGGATTTTCACGAATTTTTTTTTTTTTTTTTATCAAAATACATATAGGTTGATATTTTTTTTTTTAATAATTATTATACTTAGGTACCTAAAACAATTTTTCATTTAACTGTACTTCGGTATATTGCGAATCTGGTATTCAGATAATCTGTTATATTGAGAATCTCGTATTTTGAGAATCTGGTATTCTGAGATCGAGCCGTTTCGGGGACCTTTTAATTAAACCGCGTAGAAGAACCGCTGGACTGGTAAACCGATATTCAAAGATCCGTGTGGAAGGTTTTTTTTAATGACAACGCTACAATCAATCAGACATCGCACCCCCCTCCACAGCCGCCAGTCCCATCCTCAACGAGGGCGGTGGCAGCGACAGGCCGGATCAGCGCCTGCTCTTTGCCCTTCTTAGGGGGAGGATTGCACTTCCTCCCCATCATCACGTGGCCCGCAGGGCAGCCACTGGCGGCACACACCGCGCAGTGCGGCGTGGCGGCCTCGCAGGAGGCGGACTTGTGCCCGTCCTTGGCACAGCGGAAGCAGATATCCGCCCTGTCGACCTTGGACGGACAAAGGGCCCGAGTGTGTCCGATGCCACAACACTTGTAGCAGCGCAGGTGTAGGAACTCGAAAATTCGAGCCCCGGCCTGAGTCCGGCGGCACGGGACTGCCGATCTCCAGTTTGGTGGGATCAGCGTTGGGACGCGCCCGCGACATTATGGACGCGTACGTCTGCCCCCGCTCCGCAGCCTCAGCAGTGAGTGCCACCACTACGACTGCGGTCTTAGGAGGAACTAATTTCCTCTTTGGCTTGGTGGGGGCCCCATTGGCTGCAGGAGTAGCAGCGGGAGCAGCGGCGTTGTCCTTCCCCTTTCTGGCCACCTTCGTCCACCCTTGCTGGTTGGATGGGGTGGCGGACGGAAGATGGGCGTCTTCCCCCTAGGGTAACGGCTCCGGCTCGCGTCGCCTCTTGTCCGCCACGAGCGGCGGTCGGAGGCGTTTCTCGGGCAAGAGCCTGTCCTCGATGCCCGCAAGACAGGTTCTCGTGAAGCCCCTTTCCTCCGTGACGACCTTGCGGATGATATCCTCAAGGTTGGAGGCGGGGACCTCAGCCGCTGGCCGCTCGGCTCGGCTTTGTTTGGCCGGGCCGTGGCTTCAGCCAGCTTCTGATGCAGCTGGCTGACCTCTGACTGCAGGCGATCAACCTTCGCCTGCAGTTGCCGCGTTTCGTTGGTTGCCTTGCGCTGCACCAGCTCCCCGAAGATGCCGCGCATGCTCGCGGCCCTGCATTTAAGGGACTTTTGAAAAGTCCCTTTCAAATTGGAGACCTAGAGGCGACTTCCACTATCTCCTCTTGGTCCTCCTCGGCCATCAGCTCCAGTTCCGCCAGGGAGTGGTCTGCGTACAGTACGCGGGACGCGCCGTACCCGGACTTGGCCCGGGCGACGCGCGTCCGTTGCTCCTTGGCCGCAACCCGCGCCTCCAGGTCTTGCTGGAGCCGCGCCCGCCGAGACAGGTCCAACTGGCGTTGGGCCTCTGCCAGACCCATGTCATAGGTGTCCGATACCGGCTTCTCGATTCCGAAGAACCCCCGGACCCATTTCTTTTGAGGGCCCGCTTCCCCGGCTCCCGGCGACCAGTCATCGAACTTGAGTCCGACTCGCATAGGATGGACTCGTTGTCTGAGTCCGTCTACTCACCCGTCAAACAATAGACGCTGCTAGCCGCAGACGGCGCGCGGCTAGCCTCCGACGCCGAAGCACCCTCGGATTGGCCCTGATAACGGCCTTTTGTTTGGCCTTCGGAAGGGCCTTTTGGTTGGCCCTGAGTAGGGCCTTTTCTAAAACGTCCGGAGACGTCCCGCGATGGTTTAGGCATAGCATCCGCAAGTGTCTCAAATTCCGCCAGTAAAATAAAATAGATTACAATTATGCTGCGACTGCACAGTGCACTTTAGCCGAACACCGGTCTGCCAGTCCGTTACGGTGGTCAGAACCGGGTTGTTGCCCAGGGGACGCGACGAGGACGCAAGCACTGTGGGTGGTCACCCCAGCTACCGAACCTAACCTAATCTATCCTTGGGGTGCCCCAGGATTCCGAGCTTGCTTCGCTTGCTCTTGGGCTAATTAGTCAGTTGAAGAAAAACCGTGCGAAGCGACCTCGTAATCTTGGGGCGCCCTGAGCATAGGTTAAGTTAACTTAACCCAACGGCCGACGGAATTTCTTCAGCTGACTAATTAGTCCAAGAGCGTAACATTTTAATTTTTTAACCATGGTGCGCATACATTTAAACCAAATCGTAAGTATTGTATTTTAGTTTGTTAAATATTATTATTATATACCGCCTAATGTACCATAATTTTGCACCCAGGTGAATTTGACGAATAAAGTTTACTTTTAGTATAGGTACCTATTACATGGTGAATAATATTTACGAAAAGTAATAATGTGTGAAGTAAGTAAGTAAACCACATCAAGAATGTCGTATTATTTTGGTTTGGTTTCGATTTACATTTGTTTTTTTTTGAGAATAAAGTACCTGTTCTGTTATTTTTTGTGATTTTGTGATTCATTGTACATTTGTTGAGCGAATCTGGTGAGTAGCGAATATGGTTAGTTGAGAATCTGGTGAGTTGAGAATCTGGTGAGTTGAGAATCTGGTGAGTTGAGAATCTGGTGACTTGCTCTTAAGCGAATCAGAGTACGGTTGGCAAGTCTAGGTTAAGCAGACAATATTAATTACTTAACTTTAAAAACGTTTATAAATGAGCGGGACAATCTGCATAGTGCATATTACTTAGAATCGAGGAATTTCATTGAAACAGCATCTTTCAACTCAATAGTGATTTATTTGTCTTAATAGCTGGCATGATTGGCAAATTCTTTTCTTCTTAAATACATCGATGACTTAATTACACCTTGTACAAAAATGTAAATATTCAGACCCAGTAAACAAATACAAAAAAAAACCAAAATAAAACCAACACCAAAACGTCTTGGAATTCAGAATCGAATCCAAATTGATTCAAATTCAAAAAAATCGATTCGAGTCCAGTACTTAAAGCCACGTTGACACAATCAAAATACGCTTGGACAAAGTAGATTTGACGATTACTTGGACTTTTTTTTGATCGTGGCAACACTGATCAACGCGCACTTTGATGGATTTTGCACTTTGGCGTCCAAATAAGTGGATTATGACCCTTTTTGAGTTTAAGTGCTCTATGACTAGGACCGCGTTCAACTTTTCAAAAGCTGCTTTGTCAAATCTACTTTGTACACCCGGCTACACATCAAGCTATACATTTCCAAAATAAGCTGGCCTCTCATTGTACGAAAATCCTATACAATGTGAAATCAGCCTAAACTGGATATGTATAGCTTGATGTGTAGCCATGTGTACAAGCGTACTTTGATTGTGTCAACGCGGCATTACATAACAATCAAGTTGTAGAAGATGTTACAGAATATCAAATCTACAACTTCGCTAGGAAATACTGATGTAAAAAGTCTTAATTCTAACCACAACTTAGTATCTCTCTTGAAAGGTAGGCTCAAACACAACATACATCTAGAGTGAGACGAAAATTAGCAATCCTCGGCTTTATACCCTAAACAAGAACCAAGTGAGTATTTGTCTTTTGATCCAAAGGAGTAAGACCCGCATTAGCTTTTGGTTTCGTAAAGAGATTACCTCATACGACACGGCAGTGCTTGGGTCGACATTTATTACTACATCAGTAAAGTTCCATTCACTTGCTGTTATAGGCCCTTGTTGTAGTATACTGACTTCGCCTTGGGAGATAAATTTAATGCAGCTTCCTGAAAAGTTTAGTGAAACAAGTTAAAAGTTCTATAGATTCCCGGAGTGCTGCGGGTTTTCGTGCTTGAATCTTGCAATAGAACGCCATATGCCTTATTATGTATTACGGAAATAAATGTAGTAATTTTTGTGACCCAATGGGCGGTCTTATCGCTAATTTTGGGTGGATTAAAGAGAGTAGTACCTATGTGGTGTGTATTTACATCTATACAATACAAATAAATAAAATTGATAAGGAAGTATATATACGATACTTATAACAAAAAAAAAAACACGAGAAGAAATGTTAAAAGAAGTAAACTTTTATATTAGAAAACGCCACGCGGGCTATGCCGCAGCTAGTGTGTATACAATAAATATCTTGAATCATCGTTTGCTTAGAATTTTTCCAATTATTATGACAGCCCGACAATCGAGATTTACTTTAATCAACTAAGCTCTCCTTAGCACGCAATACTAAAAGTGTACCATCGGTAAGGGCACCAGCATAGCTATTCTCAACCATTCGACACGTTGTCGAATCGCAAATTACACATTTTCAATTACATATTTATTTGCCTAGCCTCCGAATAACTGTCGGAAGAAAGGCGATCATTTAATTGATTAAAACTGAAAAAAAAAACGGGTTTAGGATTTGTGAACAGCCTTTAGAAGACTCTTTTGATAACATTAATCTACTCAGTCTGTGTATTGATTGATATTCGATTCAGGGCTCGGACGCGTATGGAACGCCTGTGAATAGCTTTAGGCTGATCGAAAAAAGTGAAGAGTTGGGTTTGAGTTGATTTTGAGTTAAGTTTGAGTTGATTTTGAGTTTGAGTTGAGTTTGTTGTTGAGTAGCCACTACAAAGTGTAAAGGAAAAACAAAACGATGTCTCAACTTTGCAATCCCAAAATAACTTTGAAAATGACAAAAAACATTTCCTTCCACGGAATCCCCAGTGCACTCACTACAACTCTTACTTCTCTTTTTGATGTGTAACATCTTTCCTCTCGCTTTCTGTGGGAGTGATTTCATGAAAAGGGACGGAAATCCATGCGCAAGCAGTGACAGCTTGAACATGGAATAAGTAAGTACTTTTTAATAGTATGAAATTACAACACAAAGATTAGATTATAAATTGTAAATAAAGGGGGTCGAATTTCGACCAGTGGGCGACCACTAGTAATGAATAGATATTCGAATAAATATTTCAATATATATTTTTTTTAATTTTGATGTAATTTCTGTCGTTGCTTATTACCAAGGTGAGATGTCAGATGTTACACATCATAAACATCAAGCTCGCTCGTTTTTATTTGTCGGGAGAACTAAAACAATTAACAGAACATTTAAATTTTACCTTCAGATTCGTATCAAGAGAATTGATGTTCATAGTGGCTTTCTGGTCGAAGAAGGCACAGGCTAGTGGCGTCGCGAAGATCGCACAGAGGCACACCAGTGATATTTGGAAGGGAATTACAGCCATCGGGTAGTGGCAGAACAGCTTTCGCTGAACCGCAAAGTTCGTTATAATTGGCACCACGGCTAAAACATAGTATTTAATGCGTTATAAAATCCTTCGTAGAACCGCAGCAACCGGGCAATTAGCCTTACTACCCCTTGCTGATTAGCTATGCGCTAAGGTAGCCCGCGAAATTTATATTATTTTTTTTTACTTTTTGGCTTCTTGCGGTTTGTGCATTTAGCCAGTATGACACTGGCTAAAATTAGTAAAATTAGGTAACAAGTACAAAATATATTATGACATGAACTCCATTCAATGCGTGATAAAGATGATAGATGATATCCCCCCCTTGAGTTTAAGTAAAGACGTGGCACTTTACTGAAACCTCGCGCGGACTTCTTGAGGAAACTTAAAGTGATGTTGCACTGTTTAGTTTAATTTGTCTACACTAATGCGGGTTCACGAACACTTAATGGTTAATAATCCACCACTATTACACCATGGACCTAAAAAAATAGTCTAGCCTTTAGTCATATAAAAAATAGTTTTTTATACGTCCATGTATTACACATTAATATTCGGCTAAACACAAATTTTAGAAAATAAAACAAAACTGCTAACACGACGCTTCACTTTCCCGCCAAGAAGTCATTTATGATTTTAATGATTATTCAAATTCTGTAAATATTTTTTTTTTTACGGTCGCGAATCATGGCTATGTTGATCAACATTTACAACCGACCAGCACCATAATTGTATAAAACTATTACTCACAATCTGAATAACTTTGAAGTATAATGCATTGCTTCATACCTAATGTTCGAAAAAATTGTCTGCTCAACAACGTAAATAATGCAATTAATGTTGTCGAACTGTCAAAATGAAACCCATTGCTAGAGATAAACTACGATAACATGGCACGCCCCTCCAAATTACTGTTTCAATGTGTGTAGTCACATCCTTACGAAAGAGTTTGTATAGTTGTTTGTAAGTACTCGTAATATCTCACTTATTACCAGATTTGTTGGTCAACTAATCATAACTAGCCGATCGCGTAAGACAACGCACGTGTCGTTTTCATAGAGCACGTCAGTGCAATGCCATACTAATAATAATGAGCGATTAATGACGCCACTAGTCGAGCAACAAATCCGTGATTTGTTTATGTTTGACTGCTGTCTCATCATTACGCACACATGCGTACAATTAATACTTTCATACATTACGCACACATGCGTACAAATACTTTCACACATTACGCACACATGCGTACAAATAATTTCACAAATATTTTCAAACGTTTTGAATTTTGGAGAGGCGGGCCATATTATCGTAGTTAATCTCTACTGATAGTGTGATATGCAATTATCCCGCAGCACATTGAGACTGGCGGTAATCGAAACCCATAAAAAATACGGGAATCGATCGCACAGGTTTTACTACATATTCAGCAGCTACGATTGCAACTTTCTCTTTCTCAGCATAGTCTGATTCATCGTCATTTAGCCGAAAAACGTCCACTATATACTGAAAAAATGCCTCCTTGCACATGTTCCTTCTAGTGGTTATTACCGACCATCACTGACCTCATGAGGTCGAACGACAGCCCTCACAAGGTGGACTTATATTAATTTATAAGTCCAGTTGTGGGGGTTACCCATACTGCGTCTTTCAGTACCCAGTGGCTACTCTAGAACTTTTCGTCCCATCGGCCATCTATAATTTTCATCGTTTAAATGCACAAATAATTATAATACGTACTCATGCTGGGCACAGCCATCGCGACTCGAGATATGCACACGAGTAAGATTCCTGTGCGCGCTGCTGTCGTGGAGTCGCCAACTTTCTTCCCCTCTGGGGTGAATACAGGGGTTCCGTTTATTAACTCACTGCAAGAAACATCAGACAAAGCTACTACGGTACCGAAAACAAACTATTTATCAGATAAAGTTACCCTGTAATTTACAGAACCCATAAGGTATACTGTAAGGGAAATTAATTGTTTATCGAATTGACACACTACGTCAATTTGCCGTGTCATAGCCATTTCATACAAGTGGGTTGTGGAGGTCAGATAGGCAGTCGCCTATGTGAAAAATAGTATTCACCTGCATCAGGTTAGACTGCAAGCCAACCCCAACTTAATTGGGAAAAGGCTAAGCAGATGATGATGATAGCCTTTCCATACAAAAGATGATTGAAATCTTTACCTTTGATTTTGTATTACAGTCAAGATCACAGTGATCTTTATTTTCATTGTTATAAGGTTGCTAGTTGGTAACTAACTACCTACTTTTGACACAAAAGAGACCTTAAATATATAAGTATAGATATAGATACATTTCTCCATTTATGAAGCAATATGTCACTGGAACATTTTGAAAACCATTAGTTTATAATTTATCGGTATTATTTCCGTTACACTATAAACTGTCGAAAAATTGTAAACTGGGTGGAATGTGTTGGGTTAGGTTAAGGTGGCGCTTCACCCTCTACGGAGCTCCCATCACCTCTACGGAGCTCCCATCTGGGAGGACTCCCTCCACAGGAGGGAGAACGCCGCGGCCTTGCGGGCACCCCAACGGGCCATAGCCCAGCGTGTGGTGCGGGCCCATCGCACGGTGGGCTTTGCGGCAGCATGCGCTCTGAAGCAGAGTGTATGAATGGACGGCGGGGCTGAGGGCGAGAGGAGAACGCCCAGCCCTGGAAGAGCGGGCTGCAGTCCGGCGGGAGGCGAAAGACGCCATCGTCGTCCATTGGACGGGGGACCTCGCCACTGCAGCCTTCGGCCGCCGAACCCTCGATGCGATTGGGCCAGTCCTGCGAGACTGGCTGAAGCGGTCGCACGGGTTCCTCTCGTTCCGTCTGGTGCAGGTGCTGTCCGGACACGGTTGTTTCGGATCGTACCTGCATCGAATCGGACGGAAGGAGACGCCGCGACGGCGCAGCGTAAGGCGCTCGGGGAATTCCCCGCCGCAAAAGAGCAGGAGGCCGTGAGGCAAGAGGCGAGGGACGCAATCGTCCATCATTGGACGGAGGACCTCGCCACTGCCGCTTTTGGCCGCCGAACACTAGACGCGCTCGGGCCGGTCCTGAAGGATTGGCTCGAGCGGTTCCACGGTTTCCTCTCTTTCCGTCTGGTGCAGGTGTTGTCCGGCCATGGCTGCTTCGGATCGCACCTGCACCGGATCCAAAGGGAGGAGACCTCGTCGTGCCACGACTGTGGCGCGGCGGAGGACACGGCACAGCACACCCTCGAGGCGTGCCCGGCCTGGTCTGAGCTGCGCCGGACTCTGATCACAACGGCCGGGCCGGACCTCTCGCTTCCCAGCGTCGTCAACTCCATGCTGGAAAGCGAGGGGGCCTGAACAGCGGTCGCCTCCTTCTGCGAGGAAGTAATGTCGCTGAAGGAGGCGGTGGAGCGCGCGCGGGAGGACGACCATCTCGCGGCGCCGCTCCGCAGGCGAAGAGGGGGCGTGAGAAGGCGATTGTACGATCGTCGTCCCCGCCTCCTCCCAGGTGGAGGCCAGCAGGCAACGGGTGCGGGGGCACCCTTGCCAGTATTGCACAGGCTTCCACCAGTGCCGGACGGGAATGGCCAGGTGTTCCCGGCCATTCCCGTAGCCCCCCATTAAGAATGGGGGGCACGCGGTGAGGCGGGCATGCGCCGAGAGGGTCATGGATGTAAAGGTTGAGCCGGTTTCCCATGGCCCTCCCATCACGGCGATGTGGGAGCACCGCTGAGTTTTAGTGGGTATACTGTCACTACTGACAGGAGTCCCACATACCCCGACTCGTCCCCCACGAGCCCCATGCGTAAACATTTTATCAGCGTCAAAAAAAAAAAAAGGTTAGGTTAGAACTCTGACTCGGGGACGTAACGTCCGCCGCCCCCTATCATACAGGGCCCGAGGTGACTTAATAATATTAGTGATTAACAAGAAATTTATTTTATCGTAAAAAAGCGTGGAGTACTTGATGTAAATTCTTGCAAATATTTTATTTACAGATATTGGTAAAAGTAGAATCATTAAGAAAATATCTTAAAAAGCACACCACGCTTTTTACGATAAAATAAATTTCTTGTTAATCACTAATATTATTTCAAACTTATTTAAAATTATTTTCTACGTTTTATTTTAGTTTTCTATTAAAGCATGATTTTTGTTTTTTAAACTATTATTTATTTTCTACTTTTTTTAGTTTACTTTTCTATTAGAGCGTGTTTTTTTGTATATATTTTTTTGTATTTAATTTTTTTTATTGTCGAGTGTAAAAAACTCTCCAGTTGAGCCTGCCAATAGTCACATGCTTGTCTCAAAGTTGTATGCCTTAGTACATGGCACAGATCACTACCATGTCTCTGAATATGGAAAAAATAGATAATCCTGATGATCCTGGTAAGGATAATGGGATAAACTTGTTAAATTATTGTATTGTCATCGGTCCTTGATAAGGGTGCAAAATTTTAAATTAATCCGTCGTTTCGAAGTGGTCGAAAATTAAGTTCAAAGTTTCCGTTACATACATATTAACATAATATACGTATGAAGCTAATTAAAAGCGTGTTAAAAAAATGTTCGAACTGTGACCAACCGTGGGCAGCTCAGGCTATTTAGTATTAGCGCAAGTTGCGTTTGTTACATCGCAAGCAAGTGTGATACCAGTTAAAAAAATTTCGGTTTTCCATGGATAGATTATAAACTATCGAAAAATAATGCGTTAAATTGTAAATAGTTTGTTGCAGTTCACAATTTTTCGACATCTACGGAAATAATAGATTAAACTAACGAAGTTCATAATTATACGGTGACATAGACACGGTAATTTATGTATGGCAATTGAGTAGTTTACCTGCTTCTCATTATAGGGATATTAATGAAATTAGCACTGCCTACGGCTGCGAAGGGTACCAGCCGCGCGAAAACTGGGTTCATGGCCTAGAAATTAGTAACAGCAATTCAAAAAAAAAACTATATTCTGATTGATACAGATACTTAAAGTGCTAAAAGGATCTTTTGGCGCTCGATGGACATTGACCAGTCATTGGTAAACCAATTTCACAAATTGTATTGACAGAACAAGATGGCGGCGTTAGTTCTGATTTCGGCCACGCGCCAAAAGAATAGAAGTCATCCAATAATTCGGGTGCTAAACACACGGTACGGTAGACAAAACACCGCACAACACACAAAACCAGTATTAGCTGCCCTCGCATTCTACAGAAACTCAGTATGACGTGCGGTCTACAAGGTGAACACTGGAACTGAGACTGACTGAGACAGTTAAGCGAGGTACATTCACTCACTCTAAAGCTCCATTTACACAGTGCAAGTTTATTGTCTGGGCACCGTCTAAACAACACGTACAATATTGTGGAACATACTTTTTGAGGCTACCTGTACCAAGGACATTAAATAGGTACAAGAATACTGCAGTGTTTTTCATGCTTACCTTAACTTTACTGTTGAGGTACAGGGCGGTACCTACGGCCCCTCCGCAAGCCGCGCAATAAGACAAAAGTATTTGCCTGTCAACGTCGAAAAACTTTAGTTTTAGATAGAGTAATATTAATAAATTACTATTAATAACAAATACACTCACGGACTCCTAAATTGAGCCACCGTTCGTGCAATTCCATGTGAGGTATAAAAGCCTAAAACATCAATAGAATATATTAAACAAAAAAAAAATATGCAGTGTTTATGCATCATACATCATACTGGCATCATTTTGGTGTCGTCATTGTTCCGAATTTGAATTCACGACGACCGCGCGACCATTTAAAAAGTGCAAGGTGGCTCGATTCGATTTTCGGGAGTCCGGGAGTGTAGATAGGTACTTAGGTACTTATATTAAGACCACCTACATAACAAGGACGGATAACTTCTCTGAAGTATCGAATGGTAACGAAAAATCGCGGAAAGCGCGGTCATGGTCAAATGGTCGGGCGAGACAACACGAGACCTCAGTACTGAGTTTTTAGAAATCCAGCACAAAATGATCATCGTCCTACTCACACGTTTTATGACCGCGAGTCATAAACTTTAATATAGTAACTGCACTAAAAGCTAAGGGCAAGAAACAGACCACACTTTGGACTTTTTATTGTTAAATAAAGCAAGCTTTTCATAAGTTATATTTTTTGTTTTCTCTCTCAGTTACTTTTAATCTTGGTCTGGCAGTTTGAGTGGTTTATGCGGCCTACCCAAATGTCCTTTGTTTGGTATTGTTCGTCTACTCGTTGAGCTCCTTAAGTTCTGAGTTGAGCTGCACGATTACTTACAAATGCGTGCACTGATTGAGTGACTGGATAGGTCCACTCAATCTGTGTGGTTCCTTCCTCAAAATACCATTTCAGACACCAATCTACATGATCTGACCAAGAAAGAGACTGTGACCCAGTGGCGTAACTAGCATAGGTACCTATGGGTGACACCCGGTGCGCATAGTTGTGATGTCACCCAAGAATAAAAACCGGTCAAGTGCGTGTCGAACCACGCACAATGAAGGGTTCCCGTAGTTGGGATGAATTTATCAACTTATCATTGTAGTTGAAAAACATGTTCTCCGATACATTCCAACTGCAAATGTAAGTTGGTCGACTATTACTCTTAACATGTAAAGCCTAGTTTACCTTTTAACTTCGTTTTAGTATATACTTTTGCCGTGATTTTTGTGAAATTGAATTTTTGTGATTCTTACCCTAAGACTCGCAGCTGATATATGTACCACCTACACTACAATACTATAGTAGTGCAAATATCAATCGCGCATTAAATGGCTCATGTCCCTAAAAGTCGATAAGACCCTGAAAATAATGATTATTTGAGGAATAAGGTAAAAGCACTGGTATGAACTTACTTCGTGCTGATAACTGCGTCACCTGAACGATTCGAGTAATTAACTATAGCGTTAAACGTCTGATTGAACCACTGCCAGAACATAATAGCTGGCTTTGTCTTGTAGAACGTTATCATGCCTGAGAAAAGCAACCAATTTGATTTATAAAACAGTTTTGGAACATAAAATCAGTGACATAGACATGTCATGACAAAGTTCAATAAAAAAAAAAATGCCTATGCTGTCCCACTCCTGGGGCCATGGGAGTGCATGCTCCACTCCTTCCGTTGCAGTTCTACCCGCAATTTCCGTTGCAACCAATTTTGAATTACCTTTTTGTTAAAACAGTTTAGAATACCAACAGAATGCTGAAGTAAATAAATAATAATATTTTTTTATTCACAAAACAAACTTTGACAATAACACAGACGGCTTGAGTAAAATTACACAAAGATTGGATACAAAAGATAGGTAGCGACTGCAATGAGGTCGAAAGTTCAATAAGAATAGGTACCCTGCCCCCCAAACTAGGAAAATCCTGTATCTTGGGAGGCAGAATAGTATATTTGGAATTCAAGTAGGTATATAGTTGTATAGCTTGCTCAATAGGGCTTTTGACTGCATTTTTTTAAAATAAGATTTCTCGAAACCTAGTAAAAAGAAATTTCAGTTTACATTGACTCACATCCAGTGATGAAAGTGTTCATAGGCACTTGCGCAGTCATGCGTCCGATCCTGATCATCTTCTCACCAGTGTCGGGGTGGAATGCACCGTCAACGAGATATTTGGTGTCCCAAAGTTTGTCCTTGTCATAGTCGCGGGGCATTTGTTTCGTTTTCCTGTTAACATGACAAAAAAAAAACGAGTTCAGATTTTGAACTTCTTTCGGCCATATTACAAAACAGTGTTTATCTGAGTTATTATGATCCATTTTTGAATTTCAAACTTTATGTCGATAAAGTTAAAGTTCAAATATCAAAAACTGACGTTAAACCCGAGTCGACGAAATGTATGGGAAAAGTTTTTGCGATTTATGACTTTTCTAGTACTCAAACCTCAATTGGTCCAATAGAGGTATTTGATCTTTATAAGAAAGAGGATCGATTGGCATAAAAAAAAGTTTTTGTGAAAATTGCTTATTTTTCTGCTGACTGTACATTTTTTCAAAATCTGTGAATGCAGATCCAAATTTCTCAAAAAGATAAAGATAGTCTCCTAAGACCATTTTCGCGTAGCTGCAACGGATAAGGAAAACTTCCCCTTACTGCCCCGCTGAAAGTTTCCACCCTGTATATTATTGTAGCACTGGTGGAAACGGGTTCAACTGAGCAATGTTTTTTTTTATATGGGATGCGTGCTATGGATGCGTTTGATATCGAGCACCACTCCCCTCACCACCCGGAAGCTGCTCCCTGTGCCTTTTCTACTGTCGATGCTTAGCATAGCTCGAGCTGCGCATCTTCCTAGCACAGCTATCTCGCGGCGGCGGCGGTGCATCCTCATAGCACATCTTACTCGCTCCGCTACACAGCTTAGCATTAGTGGAAACGATCACATAGTTTCGTAGCTCAGCTTTTCCGCCGACCGACCACCGACTGTTCCGTGACAGCTTAAGTGGTCAATTTTGTGTGACCTTTACGTTTGTCGAAATACAATAACTGGCTCGAAGGTTTGGGCTATAGGACAAAAGTTAGAATTACAAAACGAATTCGAACTTTTGTTTGGTCCTAGTTTAAACTAATGTTGGCAATGTTGGTTTGGATTTATAGTTAAGTCTTGAGTTGAGCGATTATTGACAAATGCTTGGACTGATTGGACATGCCCATTTAAAATTTGTGTGGTTATTTCCTCAAAAGACCATTACAGACACGGATCTACACGGTCTTCACATGACTGACCAAGATTATGTCTGGACTTTAAAAGAGACTTTGACCCGTGAGTTTGTTTCGCCATTTCTTCTCAGGGGTAGTCAGATAGGAAATGTCGACTCATCTAGATTTTTTTTTTTTTTTTAATATGACCTATTTACAGAATAAATCATTTAATTTCAGTTGGTAATCCTTCACAAGGGAGGGGCACACACAATGCGTTGCGGTTTGTAGCGGCACCGCACTGCAATTATTCCTTCGAATTGGACGCCACACAGTCGGTGCGGTGTCGTAACATCACCTAATACGGCGTCGCAGCGTTGAATTTCGACAATCTGTCGTTCCGCTCCGTCGTCGTCTGTCATCACTTCGTGATTTGTTAATAGTTAGCTAGAAATCCAACAAAAGCCCAACCTTTGACAACATGAGAAAAGTTGGCGTATATTTAATACGTCCAGACTTCTTGAGTAGTTAGATAGGCTAATGCCCGTTTTCACTAACACATAAGAGGAGGCTCTATTTTTATGTTAATTTGCATGAATATTCTGAAACAGTCATGTACTACAATCAGAATGGAACTTTATATGATTTATTGGATCTTTTTCTTTCCATGTACAAGACAGTTACGAAATTGTAATATGTTCGCTGGATACATTTTTTATTCAAAAATCATGTCTTTTTTAAAGATAATTATTAAAAAATTAAAAAAGATTGTTCAGCTTTTATGTCCAAAATGAATATTCACAGCAATAAAATACAGTTTATTATCCAGCCACAAGATATTTTTTCTCTAGATCAAATATTACTCTACTTAGTTTATATACGCAATAAGAATTGAGACTTACGCTATTTAGTTTCGTGCTCGAACACGATAAAAGAGCGCACGCGATATTCAACTTTATTACTGATGTATTAGCGTTTAGCACTTAACGGAGTGGCGGGGAGCGAGGGGCGAAGCATGCGTTCGAAATTTGATTTAGTCTGCCTGCTCTTAATGAATGCTTTTGCTTAAATAAATTTGTTGGATTTACAACTTTCGGTTTTATTTAGGCACTCTTTCATTCACCCAAAACGGGAATAAGTCTCTCCCATTGCAAACGGAAGGAAAGTAAGGTATTATGGTCCTAATATTAATATTATAAAACGCACCTGTACTCATCCACGACACTCTTAGCATTATCCAGATCTTGATCGGTAGCGAAGAAGTTTATTGGATTGGTGAGCAGTATAAAATGCTTGGCGCGGCCCCAGTAAGTGCTCTGGTCCCATCTCGGTTTGTCCAAGTCTGGTCCCAAGTCTACCGGGCGTACAGTGGGTATATGGCCAACCATAGTTTTTTAAGCTACAACAAAATTTAATATGGTCGAAATATCAATGATGACATATCTGATTTAAGCAAAGTTTCATAGATGCTCAAGACCACTATCAGTTTTCAAATGTAAATTGGTTGTAGATTTCCACGATTTCCACTGTGCGCTTTTATAATTTCTATCCTGACGATATTATCGTGGACGTTCATAAAATGTACGGAAATACGTGCATGTTAACGTTATCGTGGACGGAAATTTAAAAGCGTCTTCATATATTTCCATACATTTTACTTCCGTGTTATCGTGATGGAGTGAAAATATCGTGACGTCAGACATTATAGAAGCGCACAATGGCCGTTTAAGTGATCAAAACTATGAATGAACCTGGATCAATCTTGATACGCTGAAGTAACGTATCGTGAGAAAATTAGGATGATTTCCTAGTACGCTCGGCGAACGTGGTGGAATTGGCCTGAGTTCCTTCGGTGGGAACATTATAGGGTAAAAAATTATGTGGGTACCTTCTCACTAGATTTGTTAGCGTTTAATCCGTAAAACTCAGTTTAAAGTAAAACACGTGTCTGACGTGTTTTATATTATATTATTTAAATTTATAATTAAAATCTACAGAGAAATAAGCATAATATTACACATTTTTATTTTGTAAATACACCGAAATTTTATTTCGAATTTCAAAAGTGACATTCGTTTTTTTGGCAAGATCGATCAAAGGAGTTTCTAGTCGTTTTTGTTACTATAGATAAAAATCTTCTATGATAGAGAACTGAGAATCGAAAGAGGTTTAAAAATCGTTTATGGAATTAGACCATAACAATGCACCTAAAGGCTTCTACATGCTGTCGCGACGCGACACCAGGGGCCCAAGTCTGCTATTTTTATAAATTCAGTCATTCCAACACGATCCGATTGTCATGCCATTGTAATTTTGCTAAAAGTTCGTAATCTGGTAAATTCATAATGGTCGATCATTGGTCGGTTAATGTTCTCGTAATATAATTGTGTTATTATAATGGCATTGTCGTATCGCCATTAATATAAAACCCATTAGTAGAAATGTCATTCATTTGTCATTATGTACGAGATTACCAATATATGCAATTTCTTTCAATGTAGTGTCAGTGGCCGACCATTGGAAAGTCATAATGACGCCATTATAATAGTAGATTACCAAACTTGTCAAAATCAACAATTATGAAATCAATGATCGACCATTCTGACACTATTGTAATAGCAGACTTGAGGCCCTGTACGAGTAGAACAATTTCTATGAAAAACTCAAGGAAATTGTTCTACCGGTGTCGCGTCGCGCGGAATGTCGCGCCAGTATGTAGAAGCCTTAATTGTCCATGCAACCAACATAAGTGGATAGGTATCTACCTATATGTCTTTGGGTCCAAAATGGGTCAAACCAACAACGGTAATATGTGCGGCTTGTTATTCGCAGATGACACTGAATTAAGCTACATGATCACTGAAAAATGCTTGCACTGTCCGCCCTGTCCGGACAGGTCTACCTACTCAAATCTGCGTGGTTCTTTCCTCAAAAGACACTTCAGACATTTATCTATCCTCACATAATCTGACTAAGGTTATGACTTTTACCCCTGAGTTTGTTTCATTTCTTCTCAGAGGTAGTTAGATAAGAAATGTCGACTCCATCTAGCATTTTTTTTTTATGACATGTAATTTTGATTTATAAACATAACATAACATCACGCCTGTAATCCCCGAAGGGTTAGGCAGAGGTGTACCTATAGTACCTACACCCACATTTCGCCAGTTATGTTTAAGTCCCACGTTTTTAAAAAAGAAAGAAAAGAAAGATAAGATGTAATAATTAAGGGGGCCGAGCCTACTGCCAACAACCGGGCACAGATCCAGAATCCGGGCTGCTACTGAGAAATTCCTAATGGAAAATCCTAATAAGACTTTACTCGACCAGGGAAACGAACCCAGGTAAGGATTAAAATTATAATAATAATAATAATCAGTAATACCCAAAAAAAGTGATTCCGATATCCTATTTACAGAATAAACAATTTCACTTCTAAAGCTGCGGTCCCAGAGCCCGCTTTCTCACAGGCCATCGCGCCAAGCCAGGCCGACAGGCCGTGGGAACCGTTGCATCCGATGAGGCCTCCGGTGGCCTGTCGCAGCATCTGTTCCGGCGGGAGTTGGTAAGTCCAAAGGCGCGGCGCGGCGTGACGCTAGGGCGCCTGTGTCGGCCTGTATAGGCGCGTTTCTTATGCTTTCTTTTTGCTTTGTTCATCAAATGTTGACCACTAAATTAAACTAATACTAAAACTAGCGGCTGCACACGCAGCCATGCGATCCGTATCACTTGTGATGTTGGAATAGCGGCCAAAATATTGTTATGAATATTCACACCGACCGCTCTTTAAAAAGTGCTGATTGCGTTCAGTATCATTGGTGAAATACACACTAAAACTTATACCTAGTTTCTCAGGGATTGACCATATCCCAAATCTTGCATTCTTGCCACGGCCGCGGCATGAATTTTATTTCATCTTTAAGTTTTTATAAAATGATAACGTATAATTAACATAATAAATAACAAATCTGTGAACACCACAGTGCTGGCAACAAAAACAATAAACCGCCAAAGCTATACATATTAATACGTTATACAACAACAATACTTATAATAAAGGTGACAAACTAGGCTACTCTGTCTAATCTAACCTAAGCAGCATCAAGCATCAGGTGAAAAAGTTAAGGCTCAAATACTTCCTGGCCACGGACACACTTGTTGTAAAAGGATCGATGTCATGCTGTTCACACGCCCTGTTAAAGTTTCTGCTTGCACGCAGAAGGAATGAGTTCTGTGTGTAGTTAGTCGGAGCAAATGGCACTCGAAGCGGGGGATTGGACCGCTTCGACCTCCCGGGGATGTTGAAGTAAAAGGATAGTATTTCGGAGCTATTAATATTATGGTTAAAGGTCTTTAGTAACAAAACACAGTCGGAGATCTCACGACGATTAATTAGAGGCAATAAATGATATTTCTTACAGAGGTTAAGATAATTTTCAGAGTGATACGCTACTCTTTGATGGTAGCATAAGTACTTTATAAATCTCTTTGTTTAATTTTAATTTAATAACTTATATCTAATTAATTTATAAAAATAACAAAATCATATCCTACATAAACTAAAACTATTAATATACTAAAATATGGCGTCAAAAAATTCCTCCGCATCGCTGTCGACTGGTAATGTACCCAAGAGACTGGCGGCATTGCCACGTTGTATGGCAATGCTTAGCCTCTGGCCAAGGTAAAAGCCAGCCTTTGTGGGTCACGGGAAGTGTCAACCAGCCGTTTGGAGATTTCTTTGAATAAAACATGAGCACTCGGACCCCACGGCCCGAGGCTTTCAACCCCAAATGGCATGAAAATATAATTACCGATAAGGTTATTATACAAGAACATATTATACTGAACATCCAATCTCTTTTGGATTTTCTCTATGCGATCAATGTATTTGTGGTAACACCGATTCCATATTTCAGACGCATACTCCAAGTGGCTTCTGACAAAAGTACAATATAGGATTTAAAAGGCTTTGGCTTGAGTGAAGCACTTGGATAGCCGCATTATGAAACCCAGTGATTTCGATGCCTTAGCAACAATTGCATCTACATATGATTCAAAAGTGAGTTTGGAATCGTGATAGACCTCCAGATCACGGATGTAATTAGATCTGGGCAGTACTTGATCACCTAAGGTATAAGATGTGGTTATGATGGAGCGCTTTCGAAAATATGTTATAATCGAGCATTTAATAGGATTCAGATCCAGTTTATTACCTCGATAATATTCCTCCAAACGATCATCCTGAAGTACCATCACATCTATTTGCGATGATATTGTGGTATAGATTTTCATATCATCAGCGAAACATAACAGCTTGGATGAGGTCAGACAAGAGTCGAAGTCGTTGATGTTGATTATAAAAAGTAATGGAACGAGCAATGAACCCTGAGGAACTCCACTTGGGACGGGTACCCAACTGGATATATAATTATTTAATACTACGACTTGGGACCTGTTCTTTAGATAAGAAGTAAACCATCTGAGTAGGTCGCCACGTATTCCCAAGTCTGACACTCCCTCCCGCTCCACCCAGAGCGGGAGAAGTTATTTGATAATTTCCCACCCAAAAAAAAAAAAAAAAAAAAAAAAAAAAAAAAAAAAAAAAAAAAAAAAAAAAAGGCCATACAGCTTTGATAACAAAATGCAATGGTCAATTCGATCAAAAGCCTTGCTATAGTCAGTATAGCCAACATCGACCTGCTTACCATTAGCCATGGCGCTGGTGATAAATTCATTGAGAAGTATCAGGTTCGTGACGGTTGACCTACCTTTCAAAAACCCATGTTGAGAGGAGCTAAATGAATTTTTAAGAGCAGCGTATACCTGATTATAGATTATCCTTTCGAAGACCTTGGCTATAATGCAGAGTTGGGATATCGGTCGATAATTCACTAAGTCAGTTTTAACTCCTTTTTTAGGGTTCCGTAGTAAACAAGGAACCCTTATTGTTTCGCCATGTCCGTCTGTCTGTCTGTCTGTCCCCGGCTTAGCTCGGAGACGCTTTAGTCCTAGAAAGCTGTAATTTGGCAAGGGTGTACATATTCATCACGCCAAAAAAGTCGTAAAATAAAACCATGAAAAACATTTTTTTTTAGGGTACCTCCCTTGCACGTAAAACAGGGATGATTTTTTTTTCTCATCTTATACACGGTGTGGGGTATCGTTGGATAGGCCGTTTAAAAATATTGTGGGTCTGGGAAAACCATTTTTCAATTTTGAGATCCGTTTGCGTAATATTAAGCTTTAAAGTGCTATTTTTTGTTAGAGTCAAGTGTCCCCGCCCCCTGCCAGCTAAATGGTTGGTTTTGGATATGTGAAAAAATTCATGGCAGTAGTATATATGTATAACGAAATTAAAATGAAAACTATCACAGCGAAGTAGAGTTTACTAGTTAACGAGTAATAGTACACCAACTTAAATTTGCAGTTGAAGAATTGACTGTAACGTATATCGATGTATGGGAGAGCATGTTTTTCAACTACAATGTTTGTTTGTTTTTTCCAAAGTTCAGGAACAATACAAATATCCAGGGATTTTCTGAATAGAATCGAGATAGGATGGGCAATCGCAGGTGCACATCGCACAAGAAACTTAGATGAAATATTATCCGGACCCGCCCGCCGCCGCCGCTTTAGTTGTATCTAACTTGTGAAGTAAGTTAGTGACTTCCTCAACGCTGACCATGATGCCACAAATATCAGATACAAGGTTTGAACGACTATGACTATTGCTAGTATCGAGGAAAGTATGCTGAGAATGCCTCGCATATTGATTCGCCAGTACGCAAAGCTTTGCTATTATAATTTAAAGTGCTTGGGATTGCATTTGAGTTATGACGTTTTTCACAAAGGTCCAAAAATATTTAGGGTTGCGTTTAATAGATTTTTCTGTCAAATTCAAATAGTTATCGTAACATTGAAATTCTAATACTTTTACCCTTTCGCGTAGAAGCTTAAACGTTAATTCGTCGCTTTTATTGCCATATATCTTTAATTTTGTTTAGTGTTTATGTTTTTCTTTAATTGTTTTGGTAAGTGACGAACTATACCAAGTTGGATACGTTTTATTCCGAAGCAATTTTTTCGGAATATACTTTGCGTGTAAATTAAAAACAAATTGATTAAAAAAACCTACTGATTCCTCTATTGACCTCGTCGAGAATTCAGCTTCCCAGTCAGTCATACTGATGTCCTTTTTGACTGATTCATAGTCACCCTTATCAAAATTGTGTCCGAGGTGCATCTTAAGGGGAACCCTTTTTTTTTTTTTTTTTTTGGGTGGGAAATTATCAAATAACTTCTCCCGCTCTGGGTGGAGCGGGAGGGAGTGTCAGACTTTTACTGACTAAAACCCACCGTGTTCCTTCAGATGCCTGTGTGCCAGGGCCACGATATCCCTTTCGGACAGGCTCGTAACAGTCGTAACCCTGGCAGTACGAAATTCTAGCATTAGCTTTCTAGGTTCAAGAGTTTGAGCTGGGCGTTGATGAGACAGATCAGTGAGTGCGAACTTTTCTGATTGTCCGTTGAGATTTAGCATCGGCAAAAATTACGAACTTCCATACAAACTGTTTCTGCATATTGGTAATCTCGTACATAATGACAAATTAATGACATTTCTACTAATGGGTTTTATAATAATGGCAATACGACAATGCCATTATAATAACACAATTATATTACGAGAACATTGACCGACCAATGATCGACCATTATGAATTTACCAGATTACGAACTTTTAGCAAAATGACAATGGCATGACAATGGGATCGTGTTGGAATGACTGAATTTATAAAAATAGCAGACTTGGGCCCCAGGTGTATTGACGCAAGACCAAGACTGGCTAAGTCTCGTCTTGGTCTGGCATTTGGGCAACACTCAAACGATTAGCTTAACAAAAGTTCAGAATAATTAAATCGGGAAAAATTAAATGAAATAAAAACAAAAGAGAGTAACATAATAATTTATTATCTAGAAAAATAATAATATTCGAGAAAATGGCTTAATCTGTAAATTAATCAATATTTATTAAGGATATAGCTACGAAATCAAAACAGAAATTAATCTTAAAAAAAAACATGTTTTAAGTTGTAATGTATACCGATTATAAACTTTTCCCAACTATGTTGGGGTCGGCTTCCAGCCTAACCGGATCTAGCTAAATACCAGCATTTCTACTGTATACTAAGATATTATATAGATCATAAATGTATGAAGCAGCTGTTTTTTTCGTGATTTCAGGGTTGGTCACATGTAAAAGTTGTTCATAATGATGTTTACAATGACCCGTTTAGAGGTTCAACCTCAGGCATCGCCCATAATCATAACAGTACTTAATAAAAACTAAATTCTGACGTATTGTACCAAACTGTTGCAGTATTTGAAAGTACAGTGTCATTTACTTTAGAAGTATGTATCTATTTAAGTATATACCTATTATATGTTTTATTTAGAATTGTTTATTTTTTTATTTTAAGTATTTATATTATTTTCTCTTCTACTCTTACACTTTATTTATTTTATTTTAAGTATGTATTTTATTTTCTCTTCTACTCTTACACACAGTGTCTACATCTCTTTTTATCCTCTGTCCTATCGTCGCAGGTATGCTTGAAGAGATTTCTTTATTTAGAAATAAGAATAACTTTTGTATGTATTTTTCTGTTCCTTACTTCTCTGTTTATTTGTGTGTATATAAATGGTTAAATAAATAAAATAAACATATAAAAAATAAGAATACATAAACTGTAGTAGAATACAAGCGTAATAAAAACAAATTAACAACATCAAGTGCCTTATTCCACGTACTAATGAATTTCGAACTTTTTACGCGAGTCGATATTGAGCCTTGGGCATGACAGTCTTCATGTTTTACTTACTTTGCAGGTAGGTATTATATTTGGACGTTGAACCCCTACAACATCTTGGGCTGAGACATATCATAACATACAACGTTAAACTGTAGCTTATGATAGGCCCTTTGGTATTCAACACGTTAAAAATATCTTCCTACTACATATAACAACTACATATAACAAGTTAGCATCTCCGTGGCCTTTGGGCCCCAAATCGGGAGTTGAGGGATTAGGTGCCCAAGACTGCGGACAAGAGTCAGCTGAGTAGCTGGTTTGCTTAACATACAATTGGATAAAACTGCATGATAACCAGTTTGGTTTTAGACTCCAATTGTCAACAGAAAGTGCTATACTGTGTCTTAAGCATACCGTCAGAACTACACGGATTGTAAAACACCTGTATACGCGTGTTTGGTTGACTAGGGACATCGACTTGGTGGCGTATGACATCCTTTGGGATAAGCTGAACAGTATTAACCTGTCACGTGAACTTGTGACTATCTTCAAGTATTGGTATACGCATCAAGTCAATAGCGTCAGATGGGCGAGGGCAATGTCGAAGCCGTATCAACTGGAGTGTGGAGCGAGGCAGGGCGGATTGACCTCGCCAACCCTTTTCAACCTCGACGCGTGGACACGCTGATCCTCGCGCTCAGCATGTTGGTTGCCATGTTGATGGCGTTTGCCTGAACAACCTTAGTTATGCTGACGTCATGGTGCTGCTGAGCGCGTTGGTATATGGTTTGAGGAATCTGATACAGGTCTGCGAGGACTACGCAATGGGCTAAAATATAATGTTAGCAAGAGTCAAGTCATGGTCTTTGGAGCCAGCGGTGAAAAATGCCTGGAAAATGTACCACCAGTCTCTCTCAATGGTGTTCCCCTGGACAGAGTGGACCATTGTAAATATTTAGGGCATATAGTTACGGCTGACCTCAGGGATCATTCTGACATCGATCGGGAGCGGGGAGGGCTTTGTCAAAAAGAGCGAATATGCTGACCCACAGGTTTCCACGTTGTTCCAACCAAGTTAAGATCACCCTTTTAAGGCATATTGACACGTGCAGCCTGTGGGCTCGCTACACACAAGCGAGGTACAACACCCTTCGAGTCCAGTATAACAACGCGTTCAGAGCGGTGTTGAGGCTGCTCCGCTTCTGCAGCGCCTCGGGCATGTTTGCGGAAGCGCGAGTTCCAATACTGTCCTGGTAATGATCGCTGAGCATTTTGACTGCCCCTACATGCGACAATGCTGTAACAGACATGTATAGCCAGGACACTTAATCTGATTGTTTTGTATTGTTTGTTTTATGTGAAATATTTAATTTAATTTACAAATGTTTTTTACTCAGCGACACTGACAATTTGTATCTTTTAATCTTCGTTTATTTTAATTGCATTGAATTGACATTTTATTTTATTTGCATTCTGTGAACTTTTAATTTGTTGGTAACCTAGTCATTCATATAATTTAATTGCAAAGACATTTGATTCTGATTTATTCTGTGGCAGTATTGTGAAATTTTAGTGTATTGTATTATTATGGGTTTTGCCTGAATTAAATGTTTAAAAAAAAAAAAAAAACTTTGGGAGGCTTTAGCAGCATGAAACTGATGATACCAAGATCGATCTCCCACCTTCAGATAGTAGTTAGCACAACTGCTTCAATTTTTGGGAAGCTTTGTAAGTTTTTAGGAAATGATTGTTTTCCATTGTTATTTTATTACAACCGATTACAACACAACGCGGCATTTTTTGTCCGAATCAAAGATCTTTGCAAAATTGCTGTATGTTATTTGACATTTTTCGTGAGTCAAGAGATATAGTAGCGACACCTCTGGCAAAAGTTGTTAGTATAGTTCCCCATTGTTTCATGCTTTTTGAGGTGGTGATTCAGTACAGGTTGCAGCTACACATCTGCTCACATGCTGATTACAGGCCCTTGTTGTAGTACACCGTAGACGTTTTGGGAGATAGCTTTAGCGCCGTTTCCTGCCAAAATGGAAAACACTTAATTGTTCATTCTTAAAATTATATCAGTTGCGCTTGTGATCCCAACGGAGAGATAGATTGTAAGTTGCAAAAATATTAACCGGACAAATGCAATTCGGACATGTACACCAAGGGTTCCTTACCACCAAAACCAGAACCTATAGTTTCACCTTATTTTTATTGCTACAGCCAAGAGATTAGCTGGCAAAACTTGACAGAAGTGATTGGCTGGCAAAACTTCGCAGAAGTGATGGATATCGTTATGTAAAAACAAAAAACTAAAAAAAATACCTACTTATAATTTCTAGTAAGTATCTACATCTATTATGTCCCAAAGCACGCAACCCACACAATCTAAAGATTAATTGTGTTAGTATGTAGGTATTTATTGCAACCTCTGTAACTTATTTCTTGTTATTTTGTATTTCTGTTCATATAGTTCGTTACCACTTAATTTTTATACATTTCGTTCTTATCTTAGGTTATCCACTGTAATTGAGAATGTTGGTTCACCTGTTATTGGCAACAGTATAAGCCATGACTGTTAATTACTGTTATTTGATATTTTGTACAGAAGCTGTTGGACTGGTGTACCTTTATAAATAAATAAATGATGTCAATATGCTATACATACCTACAATTAATTTTCCTTACCTTTAAGGGTGGCTCTATACTCGAGATGGCAATGTCGGCTTTCTGGCTGAACAAGGCGCAGCATAATGGCGTAGCAAACACCGAACAGAGGGCCACCATAAATAGTTGGAACGGAATGATGGACTTCGAGTTGGGGCAGAAGATACAACGTTGAACCGCTGCGTTCGTCATCATTGGCACCAGTGCTGAAAAGTAATATCACACATAAGAAGGAACAGGGAAAATAGAGACTCGAAAGGAAATCCATGAAGTATATAAGAAAAACAAACGACACGTCTAATTACGCCGCCGCCGTACAGCGCATTTGACTCAAAATAACTATTGTACTATGTATGATGCTTGTGAATTTGTGATACGAATCCTATTTTTTGTACATTTCTAAGGATTTAAATATAAATAAAGCAAGTTGTGTATGTCGATTGTCCGAATCGATTCCGATTTATAATGCGGTTGAGTCATCTAAAATTGGACCTCTCGGATATGCGACGCCCATCGAAGCCGCGGTGGTCATTTGGCTGATATCATATGCCATACATAATGTAACTATGTACTCTATTAAATAAAAAAATCAATCTCATGATATCTGAAAGTCCTTAGGGATGCCGGGCGCCCACGAGCGATTTTCTCGGCGGTTTTTGTCAGAATGTATTACATCTGACAAAAATCGCCGAGGGAAAACGCTCGTGGGCGAGCACCGTTATGGAAAACCCTTTATTACAGCATCTACAGCCATTACGATTAACTACACTCGCGGACAAAGAATACGGGTCAGTACGAAAAACTAAAATTACTCTTAAAATAATAGAGCTAAGCGGCATGAATGAAACTGTATGTTGTAGATAATTTACCAGTTAATAAGACAACACCAAATGTTGGAAACATTATTAGTTTAATCGTCAAAATTACATTAAAAACAAAATATTAATACTTATTACGTAGAAACAACACAAAAACGAAATAAAAAACAAAATGAATACTTTGTATTGCCTCCACGGGTTCTTCTCACAGTTTTCAGGCGATTGGGCATACTGTTTATTTAGTTTATTATGCGATGTTGGTCCATTCTTCCACTAACGTATGCTTCAGGTGTGGAAGTGTAGCTGGGGCGGGGTTTCGA
Source organism: Tiliacea citrago (assembly GCA_963921375.1). Classification (NCBI taxonomy): domain Eukaryota; kingdom Metazoa; phylum Arthropoda; class Insecta; order Lepidoptera; family Noctuidae; genus Tiliacea; species Tiliacea citrago. The sequence continues at coordinate 13,722,590 of OY992802.1, forward strand.
TTTCTTACACAACTCCCAAGCTCGTCCCAAGCGTTTTCAATTGGATCCGTATGTGGCCTGACGTTGTCATGCACGAATATTGAATTTTCACCCATATTAATTAAATATAATACATATAACTGCCGAAATGTGGGTGTACTATAGGTATACATCTTCCTAACCCTTCTGGGAAACAACGCATGACGTTATGTTATTAATTAAATATGGGCCGACATGCTTATTAAGAATTTCTTGCACATATCTTGCACTAGTTAGCGTACCATTTTCTATCAGCACTAACTTCGTGCGACTCTCTGAAGTGAATCCAGCCCAAACAATAACAGATCCACCGCCGAATGGCACTTTTTCTCAAAACAAGCTGGAATAAAACGTTTCCCTGGCCGTTAGTAGACTCTCCGCTGCCCATCATGTGCATACAGCATAAATCTGGATTTCATCCCATTCTTCGTCTCCCCATTGTGCGTGTTAACGGGCGTTACGTAATCTTGCTAAGCGATGTTCCTTTTCAAGTGTTTGACCATTTACGGGTCTATGAGGGGTCCTAAATTAGCTTCAAGGAGCCGCCGCCATACAGTTCGCTCACTTACGTCGCTACTACGGGCCTCCCGAAGTTGATTTCTTACTTCAACAGTCGTGTTGTGCCGATTTCGGAGCATGGTCGACAATAAATCGATCCTCTCGAGCCGTAGTACATCTCGGTCCGCCAGTTCCTGGTCTTCTTATGTTCTGCCCAGTTTCTAGGAAACGTTGGACGATTCGCTGCACTGTAGAAAGTGACACGCCTACTGTTCTTGCTGTACTTCGCTGACTTCTGCATTCTTCTAACATAGTGGCGATACGTGTACATTCTTCTGGTGTAGGCGACATGATAGCAATTCAATAATGACGGTGAAAGACGACAATAACCGCCTTTTATCAAAGTAAAACAACCGCGAAATTTATTTATTTCCAAATTTAAGGTTTTTAAAATGTAACTTTTTTAATTACGTTGTAGATCATTTAAGATTTTATGTCATACGATATTTAAACTCTTTGTAATATAAAGTTAGTTTCATGCTTAAACCATTATTACTCAATATCTTTATTGAGACTTTTATTTTACCATAATGTGTACTTAGGTGGTAACTATATAATTACTAGAACTGGCTAGATTACTGGTGGTACTATTAATTTGTAAGTTACAGGGATTTTCGTCATCGACCGTATTATTTGACTGCGAGTGTAGATATAACTTTTTTCTCCGTTTTCAATAATACTAGAAAACATCTGAATGAACGCCTTAATATTATTGCACCGTTGGTTTTAGGGTTCCGTACCCAGAGGGTAAAACGGGAACCCTATTACTAAGGCTCCGCCGTCTGTCTGTCTGTCCATCTGTCACCAGGCTGTATCTCATGAACCGTGATAGTTAGACAGTTGAAATTTTCAAAGATGATGTATTTCTGTTGCCGCTATAACAACAAAAACTAAAAAACAGAATAAAATAAATATTTAAGGGGATCAACAACAAACGTGATTTTTTTGCTCGACATTGATAACGGCAACAGGTAGACGCTTGAAATATTCACAGAATATTTAGTTATATATTCACTTTAAAAATAAATAATTAATTTAAAATAAAACAAATATTTAAGGGGGGCTCCCATACAACAAACGTGATTTATTTGCCGTTTTTATAAATATATGTACGATGGTACGGAACCCTTCGTGCGCGAGTCCGACTCACACTTGGCCGGTTTTTTTTACTTTTGGCGCTAAGCCGAGCGTTAAATTTCCAACAGGGTGGTTATTCACTTTCGTGTCAGCTAGTTTTAGTGAAAACGGGCATTTGTCTTCTAAAGTCATGTAAAAATACAATTACGAAGCCGAGAGTTACTTGTTCATTCCGTTATTATGATCTTTTTTTTGTAGATAACCTACCTGGGAACCATTTGGTTACGGAGATATTGAAGGTCACAGTTTCAACTTTTTTTGAACTTTTTCTACGGAAACAAGGTTATACTTTATATTTATATACTTCCACGATACCCGTACCATTTCATGCACCCAGGATAAGTACAATGTTTTGCGTGCGTTACATTGCCATACTACCGTACACAGCGAATTTTCACGGAAATCAGAATGGGTAGATGACGGCTTCGTGATTTCAGGACCAAGTATAATATACGTACTCATGGCGGGCACAGCCATGGCCACTCTGGATAGGCACACGAGAAAGATGCCTGTGTACGCCGCGATCTTGGAGTTGCCCACTCGCTGTCCGTCCGGGGTGAACACAGGGGTTCCATTCATGAGTTCACTGAAATATATCATCTAGCTAGAATTGAGTTACACGAACTACGTACAGATATGTATAGATCCTTAGACATAAGTAAGTAGGTACAGACAGTGCCACTATGTCCATCCCCAAGCTTTTTACCAACCAGCCAGCGAGCTCGTTGTGTTTGTGATGTATTTTTGTCTTTTTCTGGGGAACGTAGTTGATGAAGCTGTGAGTACCTACTAGTTAATTATGAAAACAGAATCAAGGCACTCTGCTATAATTTCAGTGGGAGTACATAATTATGTGCGTAACTTACTTGCTTCTCATAATAGGGATATTAATGAAATTAGCGGTGCCTACAGCCGCGAAGGGGACCAATCGCGCGAACAGTGGATTCATACCCTAGAAATAAGTAAAAAAAAATGTAATGACAATGTTGTAATAAGTAAGTAAATGCAATATTTTTAGGGTTCAGTATAACGCAAAAATATCAAATAATACAATAACAGCCCAGCATCCTTCGACTACTAACTATCAAGGTTTAAAATTCCAGTTTCCAATAAAACCCAATGTCCCAGCCTCAAATAATTACGGCTATCTGGTTAACCAAAACTTCAAGTTTGGATATCCGCATTCGCCCCAAAAATATTTTGGGTTTGGTCAATAACATCTACAGATTTGGTGTACCAAACCAAACTTACTTCAAACCGGGTATGTAAAAGCCTCAAGTTTATAAATCAGTGTATATTTCAGGCAATCCGCAGAACCAGAACAATTTTAAGTTTGGTATTGTACCTAAGCAAGGATGTAGACCTCAACTTAATAACGCACAGAATAGACCCAATTTTAACCCATCAAACCAGCAATTCAAATGCGGTATCATATCGCCGCAACATCAACCACAGCGTAATTTACCCCAGCCACAAGACACTGATGTTTCTATGCGCACTGCCTGTTCCCTTAGATATTTCTAAGGGAACAGGCAGTGCGCATAGAAACATCTGCCTGTTCTCTTAGAAATAAAATCATTACAAATAAATAAAATAATAAAAATACGTTTTACTCTTATAATAATAATAATAATTGGGCCCCTAAACAACCACACGTCCTGATTGACCATCTAATCACGTGGGGGGCGGACACACGATAGAAAAATTACTGGCGTGGCTAACGTGGCTCTGGAAACCCATTTAACATGGAGACTAGATCGAAGAAAATACGTATAGGACCGCTACCCGAGGGCAATCGTCGGGGCACTTCTGGGGCCGATGCTGGGTGTCTCAGCATACGACCCATCGGCGGAGGACTGAGCAGGCGGGTTCTCCCCGACAAAAATACTACAGCCGAACCGACAGACAGACTAGACAATATTGATGACAGTAGAGCAGTTATATCCGCCTTGGATGTTTCGCAGGTGGCGTCAGCTACTCAGCCTGCGACCACCAAAGCGGGGAAACCCAGAGTGCGCATGAAATGGACTGAAGATATGAACATATTCATCATGCGCACTTACTATCGTATTACAAAACTTGAAGAGGATAAAACCATGTACTGCACACAATTATTCGAACATTTTAAATTACAATACCCAGAAATTAATGTAACAGAACAAAGAATAGCAGATCAAAGACGGGTTATTATCAGAAACAATCTGTTATCAGACGACACTTTAAATAGGATTAGATTTGAAATAGGAGAACAACTAAAAATTGAAGAAGAAAGTATGAATCTCTCACAACTAACAAACACTTTACAGATAACTCAATCGCTTACAACATTTAATCCTGCTTTAGAACACGACACTAGATCAGGGACAGAACATTGTGCCACAGAACTAACCGCACCCACACAGCATAGCAATGAATTTACTACAGATAATCTCACATTAATACAAACACAGAACAATATTGAGTTTGACCCTTCCTTAGTAGAATCATTAAGTAACGAACTAGAATCAAATATGTTAAAATACAACGGTATGGATCCTGCGTGTTGACCTTTATTGCCAAAAATTAGAACATCTCGTCAATTATCGGAGATCGTTAGTATGTTTAATCAAAAAATTATTCCACCCAAACTATCATATCTAGAAAACTTAACCGACACACATTCTTTAATCTATTCTGTAGCTATTACAGTTGCAATTCACTTTAAACTAAAAATAAATATAGATAGAACTAGTAATGATAACAAAGTAATAAGCGAACCACCATGGCAAAAAACATTAGAAACGGGCATAGATCAGCTAAGAAAAGACATAAATAGACTAACACAATATAAAAACGGCAACACATCAAGAAAACTAGAAAAAAAATTCAAACTGATCATTAAAAATACTAAACAACACAGTTCACATGAAAACTTTAATAAAAGAATAGAAGATCACTTAGATACATTAAAACAAAAACTTCTAGTGAAGAGTCATAGACTAGCACGATACAAAAAGCCAAAGAAAGAAAGGATAACAATAGATTATTTAAAACTAATGAGAAACAATTTTATAGAAAGCTTAAAGGCAACAATACGGAAATCCTTAATCCTCCATCTCAAGAGTCTATACAAGAATTCTGGCAAGGAATCTGGTCAGACAGCACTGAACATACTACAGAAGCTAGATGGATACAAGAAGAAATAGTCCGATCAGAAACTATAGACGAAATGCCGTTTGAAGATATAGATGCTCTTGAAATAAATACAATAATAAATAAATCACATAACTGGAAAGCAGCGGGAATAGATAGTATACACAATTTTTGGATAAAAAGACTTAATTCACTTAATAGCACGTTAGCAGAACCAATAAATGATATTTTAAAAGGCAATCAAAACATTCCAGAAAGGAATCACATATATGATCCCAAAATCAAGTAGAACTCAGGATCCTTCACAGTATAGACAAATTACTTGCTTGCCATCCTTATATAAAATCATAACGTCATGTATAACTAACAAAATTATTAAACACACTGAACAATACAATATCCTAACTGAAGAACAGAAAGGTTGTAGGCGCGGTCATATGGGGTGTAAAGAACAATTAATTATCGATTCCACTATTTTAAAATACGTCCAGAGATCTAGAAAGAACTTATACTTAGCATACATAGATTACAAGAAGGCATTCGACAGCGTTCCGCATTCATGGTTGATCGAAGTATTAAACATTTATAAAATCAATCCATTAATTATAAATTTTCTTAAGAATACAATGGGATCTTGGAGAACTACACTAAAATTACAAACTAAAACAATTAACTTATCTGTAGATGAAATAGCGATTAAAAAGGGTATTTTCCAAGGGGACTCATTAAGCCCTCTATGGTTATGTCTAGCCCTGAATCCACTGTCCCGAGCATTAATTGAATCGAAATCAGGCTTTGATATTAAGAACGGTAGGTCGATATTGCACCAAATTACACATTTACTATGTATGGATGACTTAAAACTATATGCTAATAAAAATACAGATTTACATGATTTATTAAACATAACAACAACATTTTCGAAAGACATAAGAATGGATTTTGGACTAAATAAATGCCGGAAACTAAATATAGAGAAAGGTAAGATTATAGAAGGAAACTACTCATCAGACACCGAAGAAGTAATAGAAGCGATGAAAGACGAAGAACTTTATAAATATTTAGGTTACAATCAGGCTAGATTGTTAGAACATAAGACTATTAAGGATAAACTAAAAAAAGAATACAATAGTAGAATACATTCGTTATGCAAAATGCACCTATCTAGTAAACATTTATTCAAATCCATAAATACATACGCGATTCCTATACTTACTTATTCTTTCGGCGTAATAAAATGGTCAAACACAGAATTACATGCTCTCGAAGTAAAAACAAGAACCACACTGACACAACATAGATACCACCATCCCAAATCAGCAATAGAAAGAGTTATAATGTCCAGAAAAGAAGGTGGCAGGGGACTAATTGAAATATCACATCTTCATAAAAGACTTAAAACAATTTTTCAGGCGTAAGAAAAACAATAGTCAATTACACAAAACAATTATAGAGATAGACAAACAGTATACACCACTGAACCTTAGCGATGATAGTAATATTGAGACAGGAGATAAAGCGAGACATATAGAAGAGATACACAGGAAGTGGAGGCAAAAAGAACTACATGGAAGACATCCCAACGATTTACACCAAACATACATAGATAAAGAGGCTTCTAATAAATGGCTAGAGTTAAGTGAGCTGTTTCCTGAAACAGAAGGGTTTATGTTAGCCATTCAAGATCAAGTCATTAATACAAAAAAATATAGAAAATACATAATAAAAGATAGTACAGTAAGAAATGATTTATGTAGAAAATGTCACAGCAAACCTGAAACAATACAACATATCACAGGAGCTTGTATCACACTAACCCAAAACGACTACACGCATAGACATAATCAGCTTGTTAATTAATATCATACACCAAAAACTTGCAACTAAAATTAAACTCATGCAAGATCCCTACACACCATATTACAAGTATACGCCTAGAGCTGTTTTAGAAAACCAATTTTACAAAATATACTATGACCGCACTATAATTACAGACCACACCATATTTAACAACAGACCTGATATAACACTAGTTGATAAAGTAAACAAACACACATTTATAATAGATATTGCAGTCCCAAATACTAATAACATACAAAAAACTATCACAGAAAAAATCAGGAAGTATACAGAATTACAAGAGGAAATTACCAGAGTTTGGAAGATGAATAAAGTCACTATAGTCCCAATAGTAATATCAACAACAGGAGTTATCCCGAAACAAATATTCAATAGTTTTAATGCACTAAATTTATCCAAATACACATACCTAACACTTCAAAAAGCTGCCATATTAATGCCGCTTAGTAAGAATTTTTTTACAACTAGACTTGGATAATAATTTCACTGCAGTACAGAGCAATTTACCTTCTTAGAATAATAACTAGAATCTCACCATGGTTCACACCCGTGAGATTCTGAAAATACCAGGTAATAACCTGAGAAAATTAAATTTAAAAACCAAAATAATAATTGTTGTTGGTTGAGGTTGTCGACATGTGAGATGTGGACTCAGCAATCATTGTGCCGATAGTTGTATCAGCCAATGGCTTAATTGCCAAGAGCCTCGACCAACACCTAAGGAGGCTCTCGTTGGGCAGCTGGGTTAAGGGCCTGATTCAGACAGCGGTACTTCTGGACACGGCTCGCATTGTTAGGAGGTTCCTCTCTCTGGAGCCCTGAACGACGGTAGCTTGGACCTTGCTCCCGATACCGGTGGGCTACTATTTTTTATATTTTTAAATGTTTTATATTTTTTTTATAATCTTATATTTAAAAATATAATCAATATATTGTTTATGAAATAAAGGAGATAATAATAATGAAACGCACATATTCGAAGACCAGGATTTTCAACCTGAATACGTAGACTGTGAAAATAATTAACACCTTACTGAAAGTTACGAACACACCCTCTATAACAATAATTTCTACTTAGAAAATGTGGAGCCTATATCCAACGAGCTTACAAACCAAGAAGAATACGTAAATTTTCCTATACTAGACTCGGGAAACGATCACCCGAAGTAATCATTTAAATTGCTATAGTATAAACCGATTACCATACATTTATATTCCATGCCCGCCTAATGATTGACACCGGAAGTACGAGAAGTTTTATTAGTGCAGGAAAAGTCGATCAATACTTTTCTACCTACAAAAATAACGAACTATTTGTAGTTATTAGCACATATACACGTAGCTCACACGACCAAGATAATATACATACTCTTACTGAAAACCTTCTAATGTTTCCTCAAACAGAAGTTCTATGTTAACGATGTCGAGAGGCGATACGACGAATTAATAGGTTCTGATCTATAAAAAATGTTAGATGCAACAATAATATGAAGACGCAAGTTTTACGAACACGAGATACAGAAATACCCCCGAACTAAAATACTAGTGAAAGTACCAACTGACCTTAATAACGGTTACGCAATCATTGACTTTAAAAAATTTGGTAATGACGTACGTGTACCTAGCGCTATAGTTACATGCATATATTATTTTGCAAGAACTGTTATTCAGAATGCTTCACAAAATAGCGTGACTATTACAGTTACTAAGCCGCTGACTACAACTAAACTGAATGACATGAATATCTGGGAAATAAACGTAACATCAGCTCAATCACTGAATAACTATGTAATTGACGAATTACTGAAACAAAATTTAGCAAAATTACGATTTGATCACTGGTTCCTCTTTTATGGAATTAGGAATGTGGTTAAAAATAGCCGGTGCCATACCAAAAACACTTTTCCTTAACAAAGCAGTCCTATATCCACCTGTGCGTAACAAGTTTTGGTATTGAGATCGCAAAGTTACATCTCGGTATCTGCTTTCCGATAAAGTTAAAAATAGATGTCGATTACATTTAACAAAAATAGCAATTTCTAAAATGTAAAGGCACGGAAATGTCAATAAGTTATGACTTTTAAAAATTGGAACACAGCTGTCAGTAACTTTCAGACCAAATATTGCTCGTAGGCAGCGTTTTTGGGCCTTAAAAATACTCTCTCTTTCGGTACAATTGCCCCAGTATACAGGGTGGAATTTTGTAATGCCACCTGGAGGGAAAGTACTCTTAATACTGCAGATAGAAAATTTTACTCAAAGGAAACATTCCTTTATTTTTGAATAGAAAGCAAACTGCATTCAAAGATTTTCGAAAATTCTCTTCTCCCACACCCGGGACCGAACCGGCTAAAATCTGAAAAAATTATACCCTGTACTTTTATTTCATCGATCGTTAGGGTCAATTATAAGGATGAAATCTCTCTAACAAACATGATAAATTAAATGAAAGGAAAACCAGGAAATCTTAAATTAATTTAATTATTTACAAAAAATGGTAAACTAACTAATTAGTTGCTGGAAATGGGCTCCATTCTCTTGGAAACACAAATTTATTCTTTTAACGAATTCATCTGTATTGAATTTGTAACTTCAGATTTCCTGGTTTTCCTTTCATTTAATTTATCATGTTTGTTAGAGAGATTTCATCCTTATAATTGACCCTAACGATCGATGCAATAAAAGTACAGGGTATAATTTTTTCAGATTTTAGCCGGTTCGATTCCCGGGTGTGGGAGAAGAGAATTTTCGAAAATCTTTGAATGCAGTTTGCTTTCTATTCAAAAATAAAGGAATGTTTCCTTTGAGTAAAACTTTCTATCTGCAGTATTAAGAGTACTTTCCCTCCAGGTGGCATTACAAAATTCCACCCTGTATAATGGAATACCTTAAAATGGAAACGACAAGACTATGATATGCTAGTAATACTGTTTTGATACTGACTTTTTTTTTAAGATTGTAAAGGGCATATGCAGATGCGCTAAGTTTTTTACAGATTGCTTCTGTATGTGCCTTTATACAATAAGTTTGTGGAAAATATCTTTAATTATATGTTGAGGTTGGTCAAACCACGTCAGTCTACTGCAAAAGCAGAAATAAAAAATTAAAACTAAAAACGTAAACACAACTTAATACCTAAATAAAAGCCTCCAGGCATAAAGGGCGTGCCCGCTTACATAAAGCGAGTAGAGTATAAAGCAGTGAGAGTGCACAGTTTACATGGCCAAAATATTGTCTATTCCTGTCTACTTTAAAAATAAGAGAGGTATCATCTGCAAACAGTACAATGTCACAGATACCCATTATATAGAATGGTAAGTCATAGATATACACTAAGAATAAGAATGGACCCAGTATTGAGCCTTGAAGTACACTTAGCTGAACTAGTAGTGTGGAAGATTTCACACCATTAACTTGTACACATTGGAACCTAATATGTAAATAAGAATTGATTACTTTGAGAGCTTCGTTTTGGACATCGTATCAACGTAGATTACGCAAAAACGTGTCATGATGCACGCAATCAAAGGCTTTGGAGATCACAGAAAACTGCAATAGCATTTTGCGAGTTCTCCAATGCGTTAAATATGTGTTTCAGCAGTGCAACACCCGCATCGGTAGTCGAACGACCTTTTGTAAAGCCATATTGTTCATTGTGAAGGAGGCTGTTTAAATAAAATGTCTCAAGCAACTGCTTGAGTCTTAACTTTTCAGCTAAACTGTACAGCTAAAAGTAACAGCTAGGGGGCTACGATGTCACAGTGTGTACAGTGTGGATAGGGGTGTAACTCTTTAGGGTTCCGTACGTCCGAATGAAAAAACGGAACCCTAGGATCACTCGTGTGTCTGTCTGTCGGTCTGTCACAGCCAATTTGCTTCGAATATACTGGACCGATTAAGTTGAAATTTGGTACACATACACATATGAATTACTGTACCCCAAACGGGCATGTAACGTAAATTCAAAGGAATTATTTAGATATTTTTAACCGACTTCAAGAAGGAGGAGGTTCATATTTCATCTAATATATATGCATCTCTGCCGAATTTGAGTTTGTCTATGTGCTTGTCGGTCCGTCTGCCTCTCTGTCTGTCTGTCACAATCTCGTAAAATCTACACTTTAACCAATTTGCACAGTCCAGCCTTCCTTACAGTGGGTCAACGCGGGCGTTTACGCAGGGCATTCATGCAGGGGTTGCGGGACGAAGTAGGCACTGCTTATGTCTCAAGCTGCAGAATGGCAGGTATATAATTTTAAGAGCTGTCATTTTTTGATTTCGAAAGTAAATGATCTGAAAAAGGTTTCTTTTAACCGGCAGAGGTTGGTTGCAATGTGCATGCATAAATATTCGTTCCCAACAACGGAACCGTTCACTGTGCGTGGTCCGACATACACTTGGCCAGTTCTTAAAATTTCGTTGGGAAATTACCACAAAAAAACTATTTATATTACTCAATTAAACTAATAGAAACAAAAAAAAAAGGCCAAGTGCGTGTCAGACGACGCACAATGAAGATCACTTCCCACTTCCGCGCACATCCAACGAAATCAAAAGTTTCCTTGGCCTGGTTGGCTATTGTCAAAAATTGATAAAGGATTTTTCTAAAGTCACACAACCCCTTACTTCATGTCTGAAAAAGAGAAATAAAATTGAAATTACTCAATCATATTATATATCGATGCTTTTTAAAGATGCAAAGAACTATTAGTCAACGCTCCTATACTGCAATTCCCTGATTTTTCGAAGCTCTTTTTGATTTTAAAAAACTACAGACGCGTCAAATTACGCCGTAGGTGCCGTCCTTTCACAAGGAGTTATTGGAAATGAAAAACCCATTACATACGCTAGCCGGACACTAAATGATGCGGAAATACGTCATAGTACTATAGAGAAGGAATTGCTCGCCTTAGTCTGGCCGCAAAACACTTTCGTCCATACTTGTCATCAACATCATCATCATCATCATCATCTGCCTAGCCTTTTCCCAGCTATGTTGGGGTCGGCTTCCAGTCTAACCAGATGCAGCTGAATACCGGTATTTTACATGGGGCGACTGCCTATTTGACCTCCACAACCCAGCTGGTTAATACGATAGGTACCCCTTGGTAAGACTGATTGTCATATTTTGGGCTTCTGACGACCCCTAACGACTGTCAAAGAAAGATCCACGAATGACAGCCGAGATCAACGGCTTAATGTGCTTTTCGAGGCACGGAGGAGTCTCGGTATGTAAAGATGGTCACCCATCGACGGACCAACCCCGGTAAGCGTATCTTAACCTGATAGATTGACCCATGCAGCTGCTATTACTTAGCCACGAGCTCCTCCTTCCATCCATACTTGTACGGACGCAAATTCACAGTACAAATCACCGACTGTTAACATAATGGCTTAACTCAATCAAAGAGCCGCTAACTAGGTGGAAACTAAGATTAGCTGAATTTGATTTCGATAGCCAGCAAGGTAGCCGAAATGGCAACGCAGACGCCCTGTCCCGTATAAAATTTGTACTTACCAATGAAGACAATAACACATCATTACAGGGTAACGTAGGCGATACTCTTGACTCTCCCTCTTCCCCTAGTTATCTAGCCCCCCACTTTCGGTACATTTGCGCCAACCATAATAAAAATTTACGTTCATCTCACAATCGTCTTCTTCAATGTCCCACTCACCGGACAGACTTCATTCACTCTTCTTTCTTCGTTCAGTCTATCTCTCTGTGGAATGCGCTCCCCCAGGAAATCATGATGGCAACCAACCGATTATCCTTTAAAGTTAAAGTTCGCGAGCACATTCACAAGAAGCTGGCAGTATCATCACAACGGTAATGTTTTCCCATTGTTTGTCTTATTTGTTTTAATATATTTGTGTATATTTATTTGTTCTTATATTTATATATAATTAGGTTTATATATTATATTAAAGTTTTAAAAGGTATATGTATCTTTATATTTAAATAAAATTTATTCCTTAATTGCACCTACCACTGTTTGTCTCTGCATAGCCCAAAGGTTGACTGAAAGACCTGACAGTCCAATAGCAATATCAGACTCTTCAGAAACGTTGACCGCCCCGTCATTTTCAGACATTAAGTCATCATATCCAGTCCGAGCATCTTCCTCTAGTACCCTCACAGCAGGTTCATTGCCTGAAACAATACACTCAGCACAAGATATCGATACAGACGGCATCCCTATCCTAGATGAAACTGTAGACACGAAGCCCCATTAAGTTCTTGTTTTTACCTGGAACAGAAATCAATTATCAATAAAAGATATATAACGTGATAAACAAAAAATATTTGAGATACACTTACCCGTAGATAATCCAAGTAAAACAATTTCTTCTAGAATACATAAAACCTAAAATAAAACATTTCTTTATTTTGAGGATCAAATACACCGTAATCAGTTTACAGACGCTGTTATTATACTATTTAAAAAGGATACTGTTAAAATTTACGAATGCTCGAAAATAATTATATATATACGTGGAGAACGAAGACGAACAACGTTCAGTCGTACTATCACGGTAAAACCAGCCATCGCAGCATAAAAGAAACTGTCATGAAAATAAAGCAAAACTACTTCTCGAGAAAGATGGACGTAACTGTTGCTACGGTAATTAATTCATGTGAAACCTGTAAAAAACTAAAATACGATCGTAAATCCTTGAACCAGTGTTACAATTAAACACAAACTAATATATATCCTTTGCTGAAATATTCATAGTCCTTTTCTCAATAGAAGGAAAATAATTTTTGATGATAACGGACTCTTTTAGTAAAGGACAAGCTTCCATACTCTCAAACCAATCCACCCCTGAAGTAATCCGTGCATTAATTATTTTTTTCTCATTCTATAGCGTACCAAACCGGATAAGCGCCGATCCTAGAAACCGAATAACAAAACCTTGCATAAAGAAACACTACAATTTTATAAAACCGCACATATGTACGGCAATAACCCCAATTCTATGGGTTTAATTGAGCGTTTCCACTCAACCATCTTAGAAATATATTGTATCGCAAAATATGAACATCTAATTACTGATGCTGCCGATGTAATCGTCGGCAGCATCAGTAATTAGATGTTCATATTTTGTGTGTTTGTTTGACATAACCTATGTCCTACAACCAAACAACTCGTATACATTCGACAACCTGTCGGGTTCCCAGATAACGGCGGGAGGGGTTCACATCGGCGTCGAGTCGACGATGAAGTACCTGGGACTCGTCCTCGATAGCCGGTGGAACTTCGTGGAGCATTTTCGACGTTTGGCTCCCAGACTGGAGCGGGCCGGGGCTGCTTTGAAGCGGCTCCTGCCCAATCTAGGGGGTCCAAACGCCTCCTGCCGGAGGCTCTACGCGGGGATCGTGCGGTCCATGGCCCTTTACGGGGCACCGGTGTGGGCGCGTTCTCTGAGGCTGCGGCCAGCGCAGCGGTTGAACGCGTCCCAAAGGGTCATGGCCATCAGGATGGTACGGGGATACCGCACGGTCTCCCGTGAGGCGGCGAGCCTCCTTGCCGGATTGCCGCCATGGGATCTGGAGGCGAAAGTCCTCGCGCACATTTGGGTGTGGCGCGAAGAGGCGAAACTCCGGGGCATAACTCCGCTGCCGCAAGAAATTGCGGCACAGCGGACGGAGCTCCGGAGGGATCTCATGGCGACATGGAGAGTGCGATTGTCGCAACCCAGCGCTGGGCACGCCACAATTGTGGCGATAAGTCCCCTCTTTGAGGAGTGGCTGGAGAGGCGCCACGGCGTCCTCACCTTCCGCCTGACGCAGGTCCTCACCGGACATGGATGTTTCGGGAGGTTCCTGTTTAGGATTAAGCGGGAGGAAACGCCCGGGTGTCACCACTGTGTGGATCGCCCGGAGGACACGGTGGAGCATACGGTGGAGGTCTGCCCAGCTTGGGCGGAGCACCGCCGTGTCCTCACGGAGGCGATCGGCGGCGGCGATCTCTCGCGTCCGGGCCTGGTTCAGGCCATGGTTCGGAGCGAGAGTGCATGGGAGGCCGTCACCTCCTTCTGCGAAGCAGTTATGCTAGCGAAGGAGGAGGCGGAACGCGTGAGGGTGAGACAAGGTTCACGCCCTCATGCCCCTAGTCGCCGCAGGAGACGCCCCGGGCGTCGGGAGTCGCAAGCCGATTTCCGGCCACCGTAGGCGCGGGCCTGCGGACGGTGAGCGATGGGTAGCTCGCCGTCCGATAAGGACCAGGCCCGGGTCGACGGCGCGTTGTGTTCCACGCGCGCCTCAAAGAGATGTCAGCACAAACTGACGGGGTCCGTTAGGACCAATGCCTGCCGGGGTTGCGAGTTTGTCCGAAAGGGATATCGTGGCCCTGGCACACAGGCAACGGAAGGAACACGGGTGGGTTTTAGTCAGTAAAAGTCTGACACGCCCTCCCGCTCCGCCCAGAGCGGGAGAAGTTATTTGATGATTTCCCACCCAAAAAAAAAAAAAAAAAAAAAAAAAAAAAAACATTCGACAACAGGTCTTACACCCTTCGAAGTTGTCTTCGGACACACTAATTTGAATAGCACCTTTGTAGTTAACTTTAATAAACAATATACGAAACAATTATTCAAAGATTATATGAAGCGAATTAAATATGTATACCAATACTTAACGGATAAAATAATAGCAAACAACGAAAAGGAGAAAAACGTGGTGGCGAAACATCATTCGATATACAAGAAGGAGACACTGTATTTATATAAGAAGTGAACATTAGACGAAGTAATGACAAACCTCGTTTTCAAAAAGTACAACTATCGGGTGAAATCGTTAAGAACATATTTTGTCCTGTTAGTATAAATGATCGTCACAAAAGTGACACCTAAGGACATTAAACGACCTCCACAGGCTCCTTCTCGTGCTATAGGCCCTGACGACCAGGATACACACCCTTCAACTTCATATCCAGGATAATAATCCTGGCGTATTGTTTCTCAAACAAGGTCAAGCTACCGTAAGTTATAATAAGTGGACTATTATTAAGGTTTTAGATTAAAGTTTGATTCATGAGGATTTAGAATTTGATATTAACGTTCTATACTACCTCAGCGCCACCTCACTCTTTATCTCGCTCGCGCACTATTCCCGCGGTCACGCGAGCAAGCGAGACAGGCTGACAGGGAGTAGTCTCCAAGGCACCGATAAAAAATAACATTAGACCTGGGGCCCAATTCTGTAAAATAACCAACTTGTCAATAGTGTGTCGGTAGTGTGTCAGTAGTGTCTCAATAGAATAGTCATGGACATTTGGGCCCAATTCTGTAACTTTGAGTTAAGCAACACGCCATTGACACTCTATCGACACACTACAGACATTCTTTTGCCACTGTTGTAAATTTGGCATTCTGCAAAAACTTCAATGGCGTTTCAGTCGTGTCTCAGTAGTGTGTCGGTAGTAAGTCGATAGTGTGGCGTATAATAGTTTTAGTGTTGCTATCAAAAATCTACCATGATGTAAACCAAACCTACCACTTTTTCAAATTTATTTTTTATCAATGAAATCTTTATATTATGGGTTTATTTATTAATATAAAAACGTTTTATTATTAGAAACATCAAATTTCACTAAAAACATGCGTTTAATAACGTTTAATGAGTGTACCCTTAGGGGCGCTATGGCGCGAGGATACGGGCCTTCGATATTAAAAAAAAAAAACCTTAATTCATGTTGGGATGCTGTTTACACGGGGGGTGTTACATAGGGGGGTGTTACATAGGGGGGTCAAATTTTGGTTATTTTTTGCCTAGGACGCACCTTTTTCGAAATATTTGAATTTGTATATTAATAAAAAAAATATTACATATTTGAAGAAAAAAATAATTTCTCTTGGTAGATTTTTTACATCATCTCATGGTTTTCGGTCGGAGTATCAAATTAGGTACCTTCACATACAAACCTTTAATTTAGCAGGGATTCCATTCCGCCGTCGCTGTCTCTGGAGAAAGCGAATGAGCTCGTCAATTAGCTTCCTTGCTTGCTCTACGTCCACTTTATCAATTTCACTACGTAAGTCGCACACACACACGGACACATTATTTCAAATTTAAAAAATATACATATTGAACCCAATCAACAATAGGGAAAATAGGTGTCGTTGTTCGATGGCTTCACAATGGCGGTTCGATGGCCAAAACACGATAGAAACTGTCAAATACACTTAAAATATTTACAGACTACCGTAAGCTTGGCATCACGATGCCATTGTATCATTATAGTGGACCAGACTACCAATTATTGTTGCCAAATTTGCAACAGTGGCAAAAGAATGTCTGTAGTGTGTCGATAGCAGTGGCGAAGGGTGGTTTTATGAGAGAGGTAAGCCGGGGCAAAAAAAATCGTTTCTATACAAAATAAACTCGTCATGAAGTAGACGATATAAAGACAAAAAATATAATGTAGGCATTTTGTAATGTTTTAATTTTAAGGCTATCTACATACTAGCGCGACACCGGTAGAACAATTTCCTTGATTTTTTCATAGAAATTGTTCTACCAGTGTCACGTCGCATGACAAGTCACGCCAGTATGTATAAGCCTTTATGTGTGATTATATTATTTAGCATTATTAAACACTACTGACTGTGCCATCTTTCAATGACAATAGAGTGGTTATGTTCCGAATTTCCGGAGGGAAGCCGGTAGGAATCGTGTTATACGGTGCTTTCGCCCCTGGTCGATAGTGTCAATGGCGTGTTGCTTAACTCAAAGTTACAGAATTGGGCCCCTGCTTTATAGTTAGTTCAGTTTATATGCAAAGTTTCAATATCTAATTTAAAGTATTTTTTTAATACAAGCGGTTTATTGTTCGGTTTAGAGGTAACTTTGGATTTTTTTCTAACAAGAAAATTTTATGGAGTCGTGTTTTCGTCAAACACTTAATCCTCAACTTACCCATATATTTATTTCAAAATTAATGCTGCGGTATTTTCGATAGCGGAGGATCATGCTAAGCCATTTGAGGTAGTATAGGCTCTTAAAAGGTATATAAACACATATACAAACATACGGAAACATTGGGGCAATGAAACGTCGAATTAAACACAACAAATAAAAAATAAAAAAAACATTATTCCCAAATACCCCTACCTCTTAGTAAAAGGGTCCGAAATAGTCTCGCTCTCCCAGCATTGCAACGAACTCCACGAGGTGAAATTCCAGTGTTACGAGGACGAGTCCCAGTTGCCAATGGAAGAAACTTGTATAACCGCATTAATGAAATTCTCTTATAACAAAAGTCTCCTGTAATCCTGTACCAGTTGGAATTTACACTCTCAAGATAGAATCTGTAGGGAAAAGGCGTTGGATTAACTACAGTAACGCCGAAAACATACTATCAGAGATTTGCAATAGCGAGATGACGAAAGAAAAAATAAAAGGTACCTACTTACTCTCTTACCTTGGATGGACACTGCGATGTCATGATTGGTAGAGTTACCCTGAAATCTAATCATACTTCCACAAGTAATATTGGTTCTTCCAAATCACTAATTGTCAATCTCCCTGATGTAAAGGTAACAGCGTCGAGCCAGACCTACAACGGAAGCCCATCAGATCGGACACTAGTGATTTAATAAATCTGCAAAACCTAAACAACTTATTAGAAGTTAATAAAAGAGAAGTGAAAAACGAAAAATTTACATGAAAAGTGTTAGCGTCGGCAGTCTAGTGAGTAATTATTACTCTATAAATAATTATTGTATACAGGGTAGATTTTTGAGATGGGGCAGAAAGGGCAGCTACCTTAACCGTTGTAGCTACAGGAAAACGGTCTTAAGAGACTGTCCTTATCTTTTTGAGAAATTTTGATCTGCATTCACAGATTAATGACACAGACAAGGTATGGAAGAATCATAAAAAAATTGTTTGTGTAACGATATTCATCCCAATGCTAATCATCCCTCCCATAATTTCGAACTTATGGGGGGAGGGGAGTTATACATGCTGAATGTTGATACAGCATATTGAACAACTTCTCCCCCATCGTGTTAGTTGGTACGCGCTTACGCTGATACAGCATTCGCGCTAGCGTCGGGATGTTATGGCTAACGCCCGGAGACACGCATGCGTAGAGATAAGAACTTAGTATTACGAACATTGTATTAGAGTTAAGTTTAAGCTAGTCTGCACTAAAACGTCTTCGCGACTAGACTCTTTTATTTCTTTACAAAAACCTTTAGCAGTGCTTCCGGGAGCTATCTACAAATAATAAAAAGAAAATAAACTTTGTATATAGTTTTGGAGGCTTTTTAGGGTTCCGTACCCGAAGGGTCTAAACGGAGCCCTATTGCTGTCACTCACTTGTCCGTCTGTCACACAGGTTTTACAGCCAAACTGTTGGAGCTAGTCTTCAAATTTTCACAGAATTGGGGGATTTTTTTCGGAATTCTTGTTAACTCGAAAGCCATACAAATTGTGTAAAAATATTTTTAAATGTTTCTATGGGGGCTCCCATACAGACAGGAGGGCGCAATTGACCAACCCCATCGAGTGGGGTATCGCGTTGTTAAGAGCTCGTTGAGTAGATAAGCACAGATTTTTTTTTGTTTTTAAAAATATTGGAAAACAAAGGAATGAAAAGCCCCACTAAACTCAGCTTTTTTTTTACAACATTTTTTTCCGTTTTTTTTTAAACTTTCCATTGACCTAGTTTATTACCAATATATTGTACTTATAAATCAGATTTTATCTTTGAAATTCTCTAATTTTTCCTAATACAACCAATTGGTCCGACACGCACTTTGCCGGTTTTTTATTAATACTTCTAATTACGAAGTACGGTCGTTGAATATTGGCGAATTATGGAATTAGTATGGATGGATAGAATTATGCTCGTGAATCTAAACGAGACATACAATTACAAACTTATCGGAATATAATAATAGAGTCGAAGAAATAACAAAAGACAGCGAGTTACGTAACAGTTTATTTTCTAAATTAAAAGTAGGTATGGCTGGTTGGTACGGTATCTGTCAATTAATTGAAATAAAATAATATATTCAATAATATTTATATTGACACAGCTACCAAAACAAAATTAAAATACAACTACAATGGTTTAATTATTTTTAATAAATATACCTACTGATATCCATAAACATAACAATTATATTAAATATAGCAAAAAAAATATATAATAATTATTATAAGTCACAATTTTATTGTCAGCTTATGACACAGGTCAATAATAATTGACATCACAATATAGAAATATAATTATGATTATAATTACTTATGAAAAAAGGAATATCTTTGGAATGTATTGCGTATTAAATTGTTAAAACAATTCTTAATAAAACTCCTTAGTCGTCAGATCGAAGAGTTAACATAACAACATAGTTAAGTAAACATAAAAATAATAACATAGTTAACATATCATATTATGATTATTGAGCTCGTAACGTCTCTTTCAGGCTCAGCCGCAATTTTCCTATAAGTTATATACTTTTTGTACAATTTTGCATATACTATATTATTGTCTTTCAACACAGCTAAAGTCCGGCTGTCGAGAGAATGCGTTTCCCAACACCTGGCAGTTGGACAATTTCTAGGAAATTTAAGTGCAAAACACCATAATCTATGAAAGTATGAAACTGACATTTGTCAAGAACGCACTGCTCTCGACGGCCGGACTGTACATGTCCCCACTGTGGCCTCTTAAAAGCGGCCAACCCGATATACTTTTCATACAAACGCTCGTACGTGATTATGGCGTTGTAACACATCTTTCTTTGAAATTTTTGAACCAATAGGTATCTTGTGCACTATATCTAGGTTTCTATGCAAGCAAAAAATATAAATTTTGAAAAACAAATTCAGTATAAACCTGCAAAAATCTGCTTTTTTGCACAAATTTTACCTGAACTTTGGCCATTCATAATGTACTCATAAATTGTAAATGTTAAGAAAAAATTACGATAGAAACCTTGCAAATGTAATGGAGATTCTAAATGACCAACATTTATTTCACAAACTGGTAAGGCTTACTCAAAAACACGTATTTCCCGGAACAAGTTTTATGAAATTTCCGCACATTATTTTTCGTTCAATGTTATCGCGTTCTCACTCGCTTGTTAATAGTTTTCACTTGCGCTGGATGAAACAACAAACTTTTCAACCATGCTCGCGTTGACGATAGACGGACCGGTAAGGCCCCTTTTAAGGTGAATCCGCAGCTGTAGCCACAGAAGATAATATGACGGTAGTTCTCGAAGACACGAACCAAAATCGATTTAGTAGAATGGGTTTATAATCTTCCCAGTTTCCAGTTCCCTGAGGTATTATCTTGACTGGCCCCTACTTGGCAACAGCTCGACTCTGCTACCTACGCAGCTACGCATTGAGTGCAGCCAGAGTCATACTTAAGGTGGATACGCAGCTGTGGCCTGCGTGATTCAAATTTTCTTACTTTTTTTTTGACATTTGCAGGTCACTGTTAGGTTGTATCTTGATCAAAATATGATTTGTGACTACACAGATATGTATTTATAGGATTACCATTAATACATCTATCTAAGTTAGATTTGCTCCATTGAAGGACTTTTTCATGACTTCACATGACATTGGGGAACAAATCTAACTTAAGAGAGATGTATTAATGATTCTAATAATTCTGTAAATACACAAATATCTGTTATAGTCGCGAATCGTATTTTGATCATGAAACAACCTGACGCTGACCTGCAAGAAACATAAGAAAATGAATTTCGCGGGCTACAGCTGCGGATCCACTGGATAAGATACAGAGACGAATTTTAGCGCCAAAATGCACAGATTTCAACAGATCGAAGCGTGAGTTTACGCCAAGTTTCGTCTTTGAATCTTACCCTAAGGGCCCGCGGCCACTGGCGGCACGAGCACGGCAAGGCATTTTTATTCGAGGAATAGGAATGTAACTTAATTGTATGACAATAAAATTCAAATTTCAATGATAATGCCTAAGGACGTCGCGGCATGCTTAAGGATACCGCGGCATCATTGCCGTCAGTACCTATGCGCTTACATGTAGTGATGCTGAAGGATACCCAGCCGTACCGTACCGTACGTAAGATTTGTCCAGATTCTACAGGTAACGCGTTTAACGCGCCTGAATGTATACAAAACGCCGTAAGTGGACATGCAACCCAAATCTAACTGAGTGACCAGCCTCTTATTTTAAAATCTTTCATAATTCTTGCTCATTCTCTAACAATCATAATAAAATATAAATGTATTACTTAAAAATAAGCATAACTTGGTTGGACCATAAATTATTGTAAAAGCTTACACAAAATAAATAAATAAAATATAAATCTTTATCTAACAACATCAAGGGCGCTATTCAGAAAACTGCAGGAAATAAAATGTAGCGTTAAACTACAGTTCATTATAGACCTCTTGTATAGAACAAATTCAACACGTCAAAAATATTTATATTCTTACACACATACATAAACTCGCGCCTTCTTCCCATGGGGGTAAGCAGAAACTATATATAAGATACAACAAAACGAGTGTAGTCTTAAAAACTAGTAGTAACAAGTTATATAGGTATCTCTCGAAAATAATGTTATAAGCAAATGTATAGAGCCTTGGGTCCCAAATCCCCCAAGATGTGGGATTTTGGGATAATCCCATCAAAGAGAAGAAACGGCGAAGAAATTTCTCATGATTTGTCCATCTATTTGCAGTCGATGAGACAAAATTCTACAGAAAATACTAAATGCTTTAAACCATAAGACATTTTAAACAAAGGTTTCTCAAAATTCACATTCACTATCCATTAGAGTGTTCGCAAGCTTGGCTTCATCATTGTAACAAAATTAATTCATGGCATTTTGTCTTAAACTTAATTTGAACAGCCATAACAGATTTGGTTCGTGGTCATATTTGCTGCTTACAGTCCCTTGTTGTAGTACAGTGTAGTTATCTCGGGAGATATCTCTTTTACCTTATCCTGTAAAATATAAAACAGCCATTGATTAAGCAGATACACTGTCATGCAGAATTTATGATGTTCCTACTGCTGGAACACAGGCCTCCTCTCTGTGAGAGGGAGTGGGTCGTAATCCACCACGTGGGCCCAGTGCAGATTGGTGAATCACACAAATATTATAAAGGCGAAAGTTTGTGAGTGTGTGTGTGTGTGTGTGGTGTATGTTTGTTACTTCTTCACGCTCAAACGGCTGGACCAATTTTGGTAAAATTTTGTATGGAGGTAACTGACACCCTGGATTAAGACAGGCTACTTTTTCCCCGATATTCCCACAGGATCGAGACTTGCGCGGGTGAAACCGCGGGACGCAGCTAGTATCTCATAATTCCTTCAAATTTTTTCTAGGTTAGTTCTAGGACATGCCGATTTCCTCACGTTTTTTCAATTACTGTTTTGAGAGCAGTGATAATTAAATTAAGGTAAGGTCAAGGTAGCTTATCGGAAGTTTTATAATGTGTCAAATTATATAATCCACTGCAGTAAACAAAATTAGAAAAATATTTGATATTCTTCAGGATATATGCTAGTTAGATAGTGTGTTGAAAACATAATACAATTCATTTGATACGATAGAAAAAAATCACAAAGATACCTCTAAAAATATATTTATCGATTAAAAACCATAATTCTGATTTTTTGTCAGATTGTTCTACAAGCAATATAATAGAAGTCCTGTCTAGGACCACGCGCACGCGACGATAAAATATGAAATTGCCGTTTTAACGTTCTGACCGCTTTAAATTAAAATTAAACCTGCACGGTGTGAGATTCCACAATGAAACTTTATTCACACGATGACTATCACATTCTAAATTTCAAAAATGTATAACATTCGATTGTTTGACTTTCAATTGTTTGTTTTATTCGGCTTATAAAGTAAAGATGGCTACATTGAAAATTTGAGTAATTTTTGAATACGGAACTAAGGCAGCAGAAACAGCTCGCAATACCAATGCTCTGTTTGGAGAGGATACGGCTAATGAATGCACCGTGCGTTTTTGGGGTTTTGGGTGGCTATCGTAGTGGAAACTTCAACTTGAAGAATGAACCCCGAGGAAGACCAGCCATTAAGGTAAATAAGGATGAATTGAATGCGGTGCTGGAAGCAGATCCGTATCAAACTACCAAGGAATTAGCGGCATAGTTTGATGTTAACATACCCACAATATTGCCATTTGTATCAAATCGGTAAGATAAAATAGCTTCAAAATGCCCAATGATTTGACTGATCTGCAGAGAGAAGCGCGCGTTGAAGCTTGCCTTACCTTGCTGAATTTGTACAGAAATGAAGAGATTTTGGGGCGAATTTAGACGTGTGGTGAAAAGCGGATTCTTTACTTTATCAAGCGAACAACACACTGGCTGACTCCAGGTCAAACGCCGCAACATTGCCCTAAAGCGAAGCTTACCCATATATTATAAGTGATGGTAACTGTTTGTTGGTCACTTAATGGTGTAATTCACAACAGCTTCCTCAGATCTGGTCAAGCAAAAAGAGCAGATGTCTACTGTACTGAACTTCGAACAATGATAGCGAAACTCGCAGCGAAACAGCCCCGACTCGTCAACGGATCTTCACCACTATTGGTCCATGATAACGCAAGACTTCAGAGTGCACGAGAAACCGTTTTAACACTACAGAACCTACAGTTAGAAACCATCCGTCATCCTCCGTACTCGAACCTGAACCCAATCGATTACCATTTTTGCCGCGATTTGGAAAATTTTTTACATGGTAAAAAAATATCTTCCCAGGAAAACAATACAAAATGCCTTCACACAGTTTCTTGAGTCCAGGTCCCTAGGGTTCTATCACAAAGGCATAAATGACATTCCCATGAGATGACAGAAATGTATAAAAAATGAGAATAAATACTTTGATTAAATAAATATATTTTACCTTAGAAAAAAAATTGTTGGAATTTTTCAGTACAAAACGGCAATTTCATATTTAAACATCTAATATTAACGTAATTGAGTTTTTAATTTTTTAGTTCACACAAACTCACGCCTTCTTCCCATGGGGGTAGGCAGAAACTATAGAACGCCACCTTTTACGCTCCTTACATACTCCTTTTGCTTCGCCTACGTTCATACATCTGGTCATACACGCACGCCGGTTGCGAGTACTACGCACCTGACCTTTCTGAAGAACATCACCAATTTGGTCACTCTAAGTGACCAAATTGGTGATGCTGTGTGTGCGTGGCTGTATGTGTGGGTGTGTGTGTGGATTTTTTAGTTCAATCAATTTATTTTTTGTAAATAGGCAATTACTTCATATTTTGCAATAAACTACCAGCGTTGTGATCAACATGGGTGATCGACGCGCTAATACGCGAACGTCGCGATTATCAACGATCCCTTTTATTAGGAATTAGCCTTAAGAGTTGTTAGTGAAGTAAAAGCAGGCATGCAATCGAACGAGTATATACTGCAATAATTGTATTACCTTCACGTTACTCTCAACGGTGTTGATGCTAATGCTAGCTTTCTGTTCAAAGAAGGCGCAGCACATTGGCGTCGCGAACGTCACACTAAGACACACCAGGGCTAGTTGGAACGGAATGATGGCGAGCGAAGTAGGCTGGAACCAACGTTTCTGTATCACTGTGTTCGTTATTATTGGCACCAGAGCTGAAAAAAAAAAGAAATGCATAAGTAAAGCAATTTGACAGTCGCTTGATAAGCATAGTAAGCGTATAGGTACCTCCAATTACCAAAGAAAGTCTATCAGAGCTATAAAAGCTTTGAAAGATCTTAAAAGTAAATTAACAGAAGATCTCTGGGGAATATCTGTTAAAAGTCTGTGTTGGTCTATCATTGAAACCATTGCGCCCTATTTAGCTTTCTAACATCAGTGTGGACCAAGAAGTCTTTCCGGATCTCATGAAACACAATTAAGTAGTTACTTTGTTCAAATTCGGTGATAGTAAAGAGCCCAACAATTATAGGCCTGCGTCAATTCTGCCAGTTCTCAGGTAAGTTTGAAAAGTTCATGCTCTATCAAATGTTACGTCACTTTTATTTAAATTACCAAACGGCATTGTACCACAGACGTGTCACCTTAATAAATACCATTTTGAACGCCTGGGAAGAAACACAAGATGGCATGGGAATCTTTTGCGACCTCTCTAAGGCGTTCGATTGCGTAAGCTATGAGACATTTCTGCTGAAACTAGAGCAATATGGGATTAGGAATATGGCTCTTGATTTACTAAGATCATACTTGAATGATAGAAAGGTTAAAGTTCAAGTAAACGCCATAAACTCATTAAGGGTCTGAAATGGCAATGAGCGTTCACCAAGGTTGGATATTGGGTCCATTCCTCTTTTTAGTTTACATTACTGATTTACCCCAATTACTTTAAAATCAACCGAAGATGGTGTTATTTTCAGATAACACATAATTGATCTTTAAAATAAAACGACGGTCTACCAAATCTTGACAACGTGAATAACTCTATTTTGCAGGTCCAAGATTGGTTTACGGTAAATAATTTGGTACTAAATAAAAAAACAAAAGCAAATGCTTTGAATTACCTAATGTTAGAAGTAGCGAATGTGACATCATATTGAATGGACAAAAACTGGAATTTAATAATCTAACGGTTTTCCTAGGAATCACGCTTGACGAGAAATTACAATGGGGATCTCATATAACATCTCTTGCGTGGCGCCTAAGCTCGGCCGCTTATGCTGTTAGAAAGATAATTAAGTTAGTTAACAGATGTAGAAACCGCGCGTTTGGTATATTTTAGCTACTTCCACAGCATTATCTCATGTTGCATTTTACTGTGGGGTCGGGCTCTTGACATTGAAACCATCTTTATTTTGCAAAGAGATCTGACAGATGTCAGAGCCATTTATAATCTATGTCGCCGCGAATCTCTCAGGAAACTATTTAAAAATATTAATATCATGACGGTACCTTGCCAATCCATTAATGAAAATATTATCTATGTATGATAAAATCTACATCCAATCAAATAAGTGATAGACATCCTTTTAATACTAGAAATAAAGATAAAATAGATCAAAAATTGTTCGGATTATCTAAAGTACGTACATCTTTTATGGGTACATACCTACATCTTATATTTTATATGTTAAATGCAATTAAATGAAAGAAAATTTAAAACTCATATTATACCTAAGTACACTTTGTAAACAAACATAGAGAGTCCAAGATAAGAATGCTTGGAAACACGCTGGTCCTGCTCCATAGGAAAATCTAGAGTCTAATCAAAATCAAAGTGGTTGTTAATTTAATTGTATAATTTATTATTTTTATAACATTCATTTTATATTTTGTGACTACATCACACACTGACTCATTACTTGTTAAAATTTTATGAAAATCGTATATATTATATACAATATTAATTTTAGTATATGCGAAACCCAAAACACGCGTATAGTATTTTTATGTAAAGAATCTATGTACAAAATTTCAAAACTGTATCATGAAAAGTCACAAAGTTATAAGGTTGTTATGTTACCGGGTCGTCCGTACAAAAACATGCTAACAGCGCCCCCGCGCCTCCAGGGTCGTCTTGCGCTCATTGATAATAATTAGGCAGTAGGTACCTAACCGTACGGCGATTGTATTGTAAGTAATTAAATGGTGATAACATTTTCCATCACACTTAAATATTTTTGGGACAAAATATAACATGGTGTAAAAATTATTGAAACCGATTCAGTTCCTTATTCTGAACAAACTATATTCAGTTTTCGCATAAACATATCACATAATTGATTAATCTGTCATTGCTTAATTTTTCCCTAATTTTAATTCTTTTTACCTATTTTTTGTATAGTAATTTTATTCTAGGTGCATCGTAATCACTTAGAATGATTTAATTATTGTATACAAAATATTGTAAAACATTTTAAAAGAGTAGATAACGGTGGAGTTTCTTGGCCATTCTTCTCCATACGAAATAACCTTTTGGAAGGGCTAGAATCAATTTTATTTTTTTGATGTTCACTTTCAAAAGTGCCGTTTCGGTGCCTGTTTGAAATTAATAGTAAATGCTTAATTTGCCTTTGACTTTGAAAGGAAATTCCGCAGTCAAGTGTCGGAGTATTGCTGTTTAATAATTATGGTGTTTGTGATAGGAATTCTCACTTATTTCTTCAACATTTCAGCTGAAAGACGTCCACTGCTGGACATAGGGCTACCCCAAGAAGGTGGGAGTTGCCATAAAGGCCACGCTTGGCAAGCGGGTTGGCGATCGCAGTATGGTGTTAAAATGCATAGCGAAAGCTGCTGCCCATTCTCTAGTAAGTCTCTTAGTCGCCTTTTACGACACCCACGGGAAGAAATAGGATAGTGCTATTCTTTACGTTCGGCACTTCAAGGACCCCTATTTCTTAGCTTGAAGATTTTTCTACTCCTTGATCACTATTTCATAGACTATAACTAAACTTCAAAATTATTCCTTTTTAACGTCATGCAATCTACTTAAACCGATATGAATTTAAGGTAGCTGCCGTAACCGTTTCCAAATTATAATATACATACTAGCTTTTGCCCGCGACTTTTGTCAAGTTGGAAGTCAAATAATCAATAAAACTTATGATAGGTCTTATAAAAAAAAATGAAAAAAGAAAACAAATCCCAATATAATTTTAGCTGCGGTAATAGTGAAGCTTTCTATCAGTGATATAGTAAAAGTGATAGTCGGATCAGTACTTCCAGAGATTACCATATACATACAAACAAACTAATATTCGATTGGATAATATATACGTACTCATGCCGGGTAGAGACATGCCCACTCTAGATATGCATACGAGAAATATGCCCGTGGCCGCTGCAATCTTGGAGTTGCCCACTCGCTCTCCATCTGGAGTGAACACAGGGGTTCCGTTCATGATTTCACTGAAATATAAGTACATGTAAAAGGTTAGAAATTAAAATGATAAAATAATTAAGGTACAGACGGCTATTTTAATGAATAGACCTCTAAACATACATGCACATAGTTCTAACAATAAAACGTCAATACGAAAACCACTGACGACAACATCGTCAAAACGTCTGGAATTCTCACAGAAACACAATCATTTTATATCATTTCAATGCAGTATAGCTGGGCCCTAAAAAGGCCTTCAGAAAATAGATCAAAAGTAGTTTTTGGAGTTCGTGAAATTGAAAGGGTCGAAATTAGATTTATTTGTTATTATTACATAATGTAGAGAATATCGATCGTTAAATCCGAATCTGTTGACTTTTTTTCAACATTTTATTTAACTGCTTTGTCGCCCTGATTAATATGTATACCCATGCTAAATTATAGCTTTCTAGTACTAAAAGTATCTGAGCTAAGCCACGGACAGACAGACGGATATGGCTAAATTATAATTTTTTGTTGACTACGGAACCCAAAAAATATCATAAAACGTAACACTCACGTGCTTCTCATCATGGGGATATTAATGAAGTTAGCGCCACATACTGCCGCGAAGGGAACCAGCCGCGCGTACAGTGGGTTCATGCCCTAGAAATAATTGTAAAAAATGTATAAAATTACAATAATAAATGCAAATATGAACGAATAAATAATCATTTAAACGAAAACACAATGGGCTAGTTTGTAACTAAAAATAAATAGTAAAGCTGCGCTCACACGGGCCATTTTTCAGCAATAATTGCCGGCAACAGTTGCCATAAGGTTGTGGAGAAATTAATGCATTAAATTGCCCCATATCATTTTTATGAGTAGGTCATAGCATTGTTGCCATTGTGGGTAAAACCTGTGGGATAATTGCGTAGCACACAATGGCATTTTGCCATTTTCACAATTTTACAACATTAAGACCCAGGCTGTCTAAATCAAATTTCCACGCAAGCTCCGCCACTTGTTCCCCGCCACTCCCGTTATGTGCTAAACGCTAACCATCAGTAATAAAGTTGAATATCGCGTGCGCTCTTTGGTCGTGTTCGAGCACAAAACTAAATAGCGTAAGTCTCAATTCTTATTTCGTTTATAACTAAAGTAATAATTGATCTAGAGAAAAGATATCTGGGGGCTGGATAATAAACTATATTTTCTTGCTGTGGATATTTATGTTAGACATAAAAGCGAAATAATCTTGTTTGTTTTTTATAATTAATCTTAAAAAACACATGGTTTTCGAATAAAAAATTTATCTAGAGAAACTATTACAATTACGTAACTGTCTTGAACATGGAAAGAAAAAGATCCAATAAATCATAGACTAAAGTTTCATTTTGCTTGTATGTGTGACTGTTTCAGAATATTCATGCAAATTAACATCAAAATAAGGAGTCTCCTACGTTGTCGAGCGAGCATACGAAGTTTTCAAACGAAGCAATGCAAAAGTAATTTTCTTAAAAATCCCTAAAATTGTGATTGAAAATGTGTTTCGCAATTGGGGTGCTGACTGCTGGATGAGGCTGGCGAGTGTGGGGATTGGCATTTGACAAGTAAGGAAAGGCCCAGCAGTGGGTGAAGTTGGCCTGTAAATAATGCTGATGAATGAGGTCATAAATAACACTTTAAGCGTCAAATGCTTTTAAGCTACATAATATATTAGGAGTTCGGTGTTTTCTATCAGACTACTCTGAAAAACACCGTAACAAACTCAAGAGGCCAAGGTCTCTTTTTAAATCCAGCTTTTTTTTATAATGGTTAGACCCATGCAGGGTCTGAGATGGTGTCTTGAGGAAAGAACCAGACAGATTCGAGTGTAACTGTCAAGAAAGTTGGCATAATAGTTGGCGAATAGATGGCTTTCACGCCATCATGCGCAAACGTTGCGCTTCCACCATGCGCAGGGTACGCGCCAGCCCCAACAACATCCTGAATACTATAACTGATAGGTGGGACAGCCCCATACTGGGACATTGGATACGCCTACATGCCACTGTGGCGTACTAATTAATAGTTTGTGTTGTTGTTCTGGTAGATTTAAGTACTAACACTAGTTTCTAAGTCGTGTGTATACTAATCAATTGGACTACCTGGGTCTGAAATAAAAGTTTATATATATATATATAATCGCTAAATATCGTGTAGCGGTATCTTTCTGGCAACAATCGCTACCGCTATATATAATCGCTATGTTGGCATCGCAGCAAATTGCTTGATGTTGTCGTGACGTAAAATTTGATCAATATTACCCAAAATTGAACAATTGAGTTGTCCGTGTAAGCGCACCTTAACAGTTCTAATTATTTTAACTAATATACGGCCATAGTAGTACTTATACGTACTTAGACGAAATTATGGATACAAAGTTATGTAAAATCTATGTGAATCTAAACACGACGTGCCATAATTATACTTACACAAATCGGTATATATAGTACTTACGTACTAAGAGGATTCTGACGTCTTAAGTAACATAACAAGCGTAACATGTTTACTATCACAATTATAATGTTACCGTTAAGTGAACTTTCATGACACATTATTGCATATCTGTCAAACACGACTCCAATGCTATATTAGGTCACGGTGTGGATGCATTGCAATGTCGTAATTTAATAACGAACTATCTAGCCTTTGAAGAGATGAGTTCCAATTCTTATTTGCGGCCGTAAGGCATCGAGGAGATTCGTTCATTTTCCTGTGATATCTTAACATGCGGTAGTCAACTATTCTTCATCAAATAACTTTGTTATTTATGTTTTCATTATAATAATCTATTAATCGCAATTTAATTAATATGATTAGGTACCATCCGCATTCCCTGAATATACAAACTTCTGTTTTATAAAGTCCAGTTTTCAGAGGTCGGCTTTCCATTTCTTTTAAATACTGAGTTCTCTTTTGCTTCCATTTTTCTCAGTTATCAAATTTTCATTTGACTTCGTAATAAATAAATTTTCTCTAAATCTTTATGGTCATATATTATTTTCATTTGACTTCGTAATAAAATCAAAAACTAGTCACTACAAGGCGTGTTTTCCAATGTAAACAGTTCGTAATCTCACGGTTTTTCCGACACGACACACCTCCGTGACGTTTAATACTTACTTTGATATAATATAACAATTAGTGAACATGTTGACACTACCGAAATAGAAGATTAAGTTGGAAAAATACGCGATAGGCTATCGTTTTTATAATGAAATAGGTAAGTATACCGGCCATAAGTTATCGGCGTTAAGATAAGGAACGCTGTGATTTGGTAAAAGCCGTAAATATAAAAGCCAAAGAGTGCAAATCGTCGCACTACGGGATAAAAAATAAAATGGGCGAGGTTTTCAGGAAAAACCAAACTTTATGGCTAAGTAGAATCTTCTTTTAAGTGCCGTCAAATAATTGTAACTTAGTGATTATTGGGAAAATAATAAAACTAATTACTATCAACTCTTACCACCAAAAATAAATATTTGGCTCTGTATATAAATGTTATTGATCTTTGTTACTTTGAACTAAAATGCAAACCGTTTCGATCGGTGGCATGCCCAAAATATTTTGTCGCCACCCGTGCCATTTGGTTCGCCACCCCTTCTAGAGCATGGGCAGCGGCGTTCTCTATGCATTTTAACACTATACTGCGATCGCCAACCCGCCTGCCAAGCGTGGCGATTATGGCACCCCCTCCTCCCCCACGAAAAAATAAAAAAAGTTAAATTAAGGCTTGTAGCTGATTAATCATTATTGAAGAGGAATTCTTACCTTAACTTTACTGTTGAGGTACAGGGCAGTGCTCAAGGCACCTCCACAAGCGGCACAATAAGACGCTAATAATTGCCTGTAAAATAATACAAAAATAGGTTTCGTTATTATTGTATTGCCTTTTTTTATGGGTTGGGAAACTATCAATTAACTTCTCCCGCTCTGGGCGGAGCGGAAGGACGTGTTTCGTAGCCCCAAAGTAATCCTACCATAAGGCAATCCCATAAAGCAACCCCATGATGCCAAAGGTAACTCCTCAGTTAACCCCATTTGGTTTCAGTATATGCTCGTTTTTACCAAAGCGCAGAAACTTATAAATCCATCGAGCTATTTAGGCTTTCATTTAGAAGTTGCTTAGTGTTGGTCATAAGAATCATATTGTGGCTGAATCTAATTTGTGAGGATTCCTTGACAAATTTATAAAAGCGGACTTCAGCGGGAGGGAAAAGTTATTTTGTCACAGCTTACTGAAGTCGCTCATGACCCGCATACTTTTTACATTAAGGCGGACACTGATAATTGCAGTATACTTACTTAGGGGAGATAACTGCGTCGCCGGATCGATTCGAATAATTTACAACGGCGTTAAAGGTTTGATTGAACCACTGCCAGAAAATGATGGCTTTGTTTGTTTTGTAGAAACTTATCATACCTGGAAAAACAAAAATATTTAATTGCTCTGTAGCCTCTTTCTATAAGAACAATACAATTTGACCCTGATATAGTGCAAGAATAGAATGGAATAGAATAGACATTTATTTTGCAAGTCTAGTCGATAACTTCCCGACCTGTACAGTCCGCGAGGCCTAAGCTGAGCTTTGCAAATGCAAAGCTCAGCTTAGGCCTCGCTGATTCTACTTTTGGTAATCACTCACACAAATGTTTGAGTGATTACCAAAAGTAGAATCAGACAACCTTAACCGGTTTAAACCGAGCAAAGGCTGACGTCACACCTACAATATCTTTATGTGCACACACAGAAATGCAAAGCTCAGCTTAGGCCTCGCGGACTGTACCTATGCATTTTGACCGAATATTCAATAAATTCGAACTATTGTTATTTCTGTTTCTATCATGTCACAATTTTGTTTGTTAAGGTAATGAAGAATTGAAGACTAACATCATTATCATTCAGTCAAAAGACGTATACGACTGTTGGATAAGAAAGAAAATAAATTTATTTGACCCAGGTTAAGGCACACAAAAAACAGAAAAAAGAAAATGCTTAAAATAGTATTGAGTGCCTCACGGTTGCGCCAAATAACCACACCCACAAACAACGCCACAACAGCGAGTACTATGCCTCCCACATCCAGCAAATTTTTACTTGTAAGACTCCTTACGCTATGCGGTCGCCTCTCCAGAACTTTTAAGCCATCCCTTCTGTGAGTTCTGTGCCCCAATCAGTGCCAATGAAGTTAAAAATGCCCCAAACCCCATCCATAAACAACTAGCTGGTGGCCGCCCGCGTGAAGGGTGCCATTATCCCACGGAACTTTCTACCGAGATAAAAATAATGTAACCTAACTCTGGCCCTGCAGTCCCGACATAGATAGCGATTGCTTTACGACCGAATTCGATCGCAAAGTAGTAATGGGATCTCTAGACGGTAAACATTGCTTGCCATGCACGAAAAAATCACAATCTTCGCAAGCATTTTTGACCATCTAGGGACTCCATTACGACTTTGCAACAAAATTCGCTCGTAAAGCGATCGCTATGTATGTCGAGACTGCAGGCCTAGGCCATGATCTACCTGAAGAAAATTTCATATAAATCTGTTCAGCTAAGGTCGTAAAAGGTTAACAGAGAGACATGAGTTGCCTTCGCAATTATAATATTAGTATGGATTTCTTAACAATTACTCACATCCAGTGATGATAGTGTTCATAGGCGCTTGCGCAGACATGCGTCCGATCCTAATCATCTTCTCACCAGTGTCGGGGTGGAATGCACTGTCGTACAGATATTTGGCCGCCCATAGTTTTTCCTCGTCATAACCGGGGGGCATTTTATTTGTTTTCCTATAGTCACGAAAGAAAAAAACTGTCAGACACACGCTTCAAGATCATATCACACACCCGTAGGCAAAGCCTTACCTTCCCATTTAACAACCATATTTAGATAGTTATGTTTTTTTAAGTCCTATGTAAAGTAAATTCGGCAACCCTACTTGCTAACAACCGGGCACAAATTCAGGATTCGGGGTGCTACAGAGAAATTCCTGATGGAAAAACCCAACAACATTTTGTCCGACCTGGGAATCGAGCCCAGGACCACATGTTCAGCAGTGCTTGTGTTTTGATGTAGTTAACATTAAATCAGTCCTAATATAGAGGCATAAGGAACGGGTGTAAACTTCACTCATCCTCTATAGAAAAGGAAGGATCCTCCGACCAGACGGGTGTTGTATCGGGTGGGCAACTGTCCCACGTTTGATGTCGGGACGTTGTATAATATACGAGTCGCGCGGTAAACTTTAGTTGCGCGATGCAGGATTTTGCGTGACGTCAGTGTGACGTGTAGTTCGCATGTGGCGATGTTGATGCCGCCACACTATGATTACGTGTAGAGAAATAGCATTGTCCCAGAATTTTTAAGAGCAGCTAGGTAACACTTTGTTAGAGAAACCAAGAATAATTCATTGGCACTGCAGACTCTTAAATGGTGCAAGAAAACATTATGAGGGTGGAAACTGGCGTTATTCTAAAACCACCCCTAGGCCGGCTTGGTGGATAACGGGCACTCTCCATCTCACAAAGTCCCAGGAATACGAAAATTATAGGGCGATTGGTTTTGCTAAATGTCTTCAATAACACGAACAAAATCAGTTCAGCAACAATCAAACAGATATATTATCTTGTTTATGGCCTTCTTCATGTCATTGTGAATTGTGACCAGTTAATATTTTTCAAACAAAGTTCAAAACACGAGGCGTTAGCGCGACTGTTTTGGTAAACAAAATTATATCGTTTACAAACTTATCAATATGTTTTAATGCAATATTCTATTAAAATAATGATGTGGTTGTTATTAGAAATCAGTAGGAAATCGAAACACGTATCATTTTAATTGTCGCCAGACTCTCTTTGGGCAACGAAAGGGATGTCTAGAGTCTCTTTGGGCAACGAAAAGGATTTCCAAAGTCTCTTTTTCAATTTAAATATAATTTTTTCGATTTACGCGATTGAAGTCGCGGGGGAAGTGCTAGTAGGTACTGTATATAGATAAACAGAAGATATAAAGCCTAACGTACAAATTTTCTTACGTTTTTTGCAATTTGCAGGTCAGTATGAGGTTGTATGTTGATTTAAATATGATTCGCGGCCATACTCGTATCAAATATTTATTTAGAGAATTATAATCATAAAAACCGGCCAAGTGAGTGTCGGATCACGCACACGACGGGTTCCGTAGTTGGGATGAATTTATCCCAAAAACAAACTTAACATTGTAGTTAAAAAACACGTTCTCCCATACATGGATATACGCCACAATTAATTTTCCAAGTGGAAATGTAAGTTTGTATTTGCAAAGATTTTTTTTTAAGGAAAAAAAAAAAAAAGAAAAAATCCGAAAATCTACAATTTATAATTATAACAATAATTATAAATTGTAGATTTTCGGATTTTTTCCTTTACTTGTGCTGTGAGACCTTGCTTCTTGCCAAATTTCATGATTCTAGTTCAACGGGAAGTATTGCGAAGTATTACGTTTTGATTTATTTGCGAGTATCAAAATATGTCGCATAAATGACCGTATTTTTTTATTGCGTTGACTTAGAAGCTTGATTTTTTTATAGCTCCAAGGGACCATAGACCTCCGTATTTGATATTAATTTCAACTTGATACCTCCAAGCGTGAGAGGGACAGACTGACAGACAGACAGACGAACAACGAAGTGATCCTATAAGGGTTCAGTTTTTCCTTTTGAGGTACGGAACCCTAAAAATCATCAATACGCGGCGGTAAACAGAAAAAGAGAGAAACTAGGTAGTTACTGTAATGACGGTTATATAGATGTATGGAAGAAGCCATGGCTGCGCCGATCCCGAAATAAATTAGAATAAGTGCAGGAGAAAGATGATTTTCGGTGCACTTTCTAAGGGGTTTATAAATTAATGATGAACACACCTGAACGTATCGACGGCTTGTTGTGCCTCATTTAACTGGCTGTCTGACTTAAACACGTTCAGCGGGTTGGTGAGGTAAAAAAAATGTTTTGCTCGACCGATGTACGTTGCCTGGTCATACCTCGGTTGATCTATGTTTATCTTCGCCATTTTGACTTTAGGAAGTCTGCAACAAAAAAACAAATATTATGAGTGTAGATAATGTGGTCAATTAAGGCCATTGGCGTCGATTCTATAGGGCCTGGGATCCTGACCCCGAGGGAGCCCCCTCCCAATGGTATTAGCAGCAGGACTGAGCCCCCAACATTTAATTGGGATTTATTCCGTTTCAAAAGGAGTATGTAAGGATCGTAGCTATACAGGGTCAAATTAAATTAGCTAGCGAAACTCCGCATACGTGATGGGTATCGATACGTAAACAGGACAAAAAAAATTGATGATTTTTTTTGCCTCACTGACCGACGACTGGTAGTTTTTTTACTTGAAGTGTATGATGTATGATAAAATCTGTTTTAAGTATCGTTTTGAGATATCGATACCCATAACGTCTGTTAAGTTTACTAAAAAAAAACAGATTTTTAACCTAATATTTTGAGTGACTATAGAGTGGATGACCCCAAAAATACATTATCAAATTAATTTCTTTTTTGTTTTATCATGTTTAGATATCAATACCCATCACGCCTGCGGAGTTTCACTAGCTGATTTAATTTGACCCTGTATAGCGGTCTGTAAGTTTCTGCCTATCCCCCATTGGAAAAAGGCGTGAGTTTATGTATGTATGTTTTACAGTTTCAACAGTTTGTTCCCCACCCCTTCATAATTAAGTAATCAACTCAGTCTATTACAGCCAGATAGACATGCGTCTACCAAGTGGCAGATCAACATAATAAAAATCTTTATTGTAGACCCTATCATCCATACAAAGCACAATAAAAAAATAGTTACTTAATAAGTACAAAAAAATGTACAATATAAAAAACGTTTTACAAAAAAAAATAACCGACTTCCAAAACACACTAAAAAATAAAAAATAACTTTAATTTCGGAAGTCGGTGTCTTTGGATCTGTATTTTAGTTTTATGCCAACGACTTCCGAAATTAGTTACTTTTCACTTTGTAGTGTTTTTTTAAAAAGGTTTTTCTTTTTCACCTTTTAGTGCCGAAAAAGAATTTTCCAAATCGGTTCGTAAATGACGGAGTTATTATGCGCGAACAAAAATCGCAATGCAGAGTAAACGAAAAGATCGTTAATGTAGACAATGTAGATAAATTTTTAGATGTTTGTTGATTTTTCATAAACCGCTTGTCCGATTTTGATAAAATTTTCATGGAACCATTTGGGAAGTAAACCTTTTTCAGAATTTTTAAAAAATAATTTTTCAAATCGGTTGGCAAGCGACGGAGTTATGCGTGAACAAACATAAAAAAAAATACAAACATCCGAATTGAGAACCTCCTCCTTTTTTAGAAGTCGGTTAAAAATGGTACACACTCATCCATCCGCAGCTAATCCGCGAAATTTAAATTTTCTTACGTTTTTTGCAATTTGCAGTTTTAGGTTGTATCTTGATCAAAATATGATTCGCGACTAACATAATATGTATTTACAGAATTAGAATCGCGAGCTTCAAGAGACCATAGACCTACGTATTTAATATTAATTTCAACTTGATACCTCCACGCGTTCCTGAGGAAAAGAGTATTGACAGACTGACAGACAGACAGACGGACAACGAAGTGATCCTACAATGGTTCCGTTTTTTCCTTTTGAGGTACGGAATCCTAAAATCAATCAAAACGATGTTGCCATTATTATCGTTTCTGAGATAATTATTTCATTCGTTACAGTAATAATTTACAAGTTCGTATTTGGTGCGCACTTTATCTCTACGGTTGCTTAACAATTAAAAATGTTTGTGTGACTTACGATAAAAGCAGCAATTAGATAATTTTACATACTCGCTGAAGGCAAAGACATTATTATTGTTATCGTTGACAGTATTTCAAGGTTCCCTGTGTGTGATACATCATTATTTATCTCGGGCGTAATAGAACTGATTTAACAGAATTATAATTTTATATGTATTTTCTTTATTTTTCTCTCTTCACAACGGTTCATCATCATCATCATTTCAGCCTAAAGACGTCCACTGCTGGACATAGGCCTCCCCCAAAATAAGGGGGGGGGGGGCGGGTTGGCGATCGCAGTATGGTGTTAGAATACATAGAGAACGCTGCTGCCCATTCTCTAGTAAGTCCCTTAGTCGCCTTTTACGACACCCACGGGAGGAAATAGGATGGTGCTATTCTTTACGTCAGGCACCACACGGAGCAACACAACGGTTTACATAGTTATAATAATAGGTTGAGAGCCTGGTGATCCGTCACACAGCGTAACCTAGTATGGACGCCAGT
This sequence comes from Tiliacea citrago, assembly GCA_963921375.1. Classification (NCBI taxonomy): domain Eukaryota; kingdom Metazoa; phylum Arthropoda; class Insecta; order Lepidoptera; family Noctuidae; genus Tiliacea; species Tiliacea citrago. Next base: position 13,761,509 of record OY992802.1, read on the forward strand.
CTCTCACAAATGATCATAGATTATGCTTTTTTGTCAAAATGCTATAATTCACTACCATAATTGCGTAACGCAGTTTGAATCGGAATCGGAATGATTTTGAAGTATATTGCTAATCCATTGCTTCATATGTTAGAAAAAATTGTCTGCTCAACAACTTAAATAACGCAATGAATGTTGTTGAACTGTCAAATTGAAACCGATTCCTACTGATAGTGTGTTACGCAATTAGCCCTCTGATTACAATTACCACTTTGGCAAGTATACCCTTTCAAACAAAATAATAATTTTAAGTCGGTCCAGCCGTCTTCGAGTAATCGGGGAATATTGGTAAAAAAAAAAACCTACCAATTGAGAACCTCCTCCTGTTTCTGAAGTCGGTTAAAAAACGATGAAATACAAAAAGCACGCAAATGAAGTCGCAATTAGGGTGCAGGTTAGGATCGACGATGTGATCCTGAAGAAATCGAGGGAACCCTTAAAATATTATAGCCACACCTAACCTTGTAACTAGTGTATTTGCTCTCGGAAAACACCATTTGGTGAAGTGGAACTAATGATGAAGACCGCAGATGGCCACCGCAACTACCTACTCAATAATAAGTATTTCACGGGTTGTGATTCGAATACTTAATATGGTTGCTAAGCAACTTCGTCACAATGCATAATTATGGTGAAGTGGAGCTGATGGTGCAGTAGGTACCCGGAGAACTCCTCAACATAACCAACAAAAGCCATATTTTCGAAAAGGTGATGAGCAGTTGACATTAGGCAATTGTAACTTAGATAAACTACAAACCGGCTCACTAAAAATACGTATTTTTCCCACTTAGTCTATGTGGATGATGTTCTAATAACTTCCTGTCACTGTATTTACGTAGCAGGTTTTCAAATTTGTATGGGGTAGGTTTTACCACACCTAAAAAGTGAGAAATAAAAACTATTTTACAAAAAAAAAAGCCGACTTCCAAAAAAACAATACTAACTGAAAAATAATTTTAATTCCGGAAATCGGTGGCAAAAAACGAAAATACACAGGATGAAAAGTAGACGTAGGTAATTATGTCCTTCACCTATGTCCACAGCCTCAATCTATGTCTTCCTCCAGATCGCAGTAGGCTTAGCTCACCGTCCGATAAGGACTAGGCCCAGGTCAACGGCGCGTCATGCTCCACGCGCGTCTCTAAGAAATTTCAGCACAAACTGACGGTGTCCGTTAGGGCCAATACCTGCCAGGGTTGCGGGTTTGTCTGAAAGGGATATCGTGGCCCTTGCACACAGGCAACTGAAGGAACACGGGCATGGGTGTTAGTCAGTAAAAGTCTGACACGCCCTCCCGCTCCGCCCAGAGTGGGTGAAGTTATTTGAAAATTCCAACCCACAAAAAAAAGTGGGCTACGTAACTGCCAAATTTTGTGAAACGGATAGATACGGATATCTAACAAATAGACACGAGTTACTTCCACATTTATAATATTTACTAGCATAGAGTATGGACATGGGCGCATAAACCGACTCCGGAACCGGAGTAAGTCGCAGTTTTCTCACACGATTTTAGCATAAATATATCCAGCCCGCTGGGAATGTTCAACACAGTCTACCAGGCGGAATGCGTGAGCATTATACAAGCAGCTAACGCCATAGAAGCCAGGAGAGTTACGGACACCCGTATACGTATACTCTCCGATAGCGCCTCTGTTCTACAAGCCTTAGAGAAAAAATTATATTACCTCGAGACTAACACTAGAATGTCAAAATGCACTGGAACGGGTGACGATGTGCAACCGTAACACAGTGACACTGCAGTGGATAAAAGGACACAGCGGATCACTAGGTAACGACGCAGCTGAAGAACTAACTAGGATAGCATCCAGCGCGTCAGTCTGTGGACCTGAACCTGTCATACCCATCCCTTTCAACCAACTACGCAGGTGGCTACATGAGTTCACCCAGCAGGCTAAACAGGCGTCTACTACGCCTTTACAGGAACGGCCTGCGCCTGGTGACGGGGACCATCACGAAACACTGCTCACTTAACACACAATAGGCATAACGGGCAGCCCTCTGTGCAGGGCTTGCATGAAGGCTGAAGAAACCGTTGCGCATGTGTTCTTTGAATGCACAGGCGTCACCCAGATCAGAACAGAAACCCTCGGGTCACCCAGATCCTTCACAGATATCTTAAGCAGACCAGACGGCCGCCATAGCCCACGCACAATGGTCCACATGAAGGACTAAGTTTGGAAACCAAACCCGCTAACATAGAACATAGAAAATGGACTTGGGCGCCGGCAAGTTTATTTTCTGGGGGGTGCATCTTCAGCTCCACGAAGCGAGCTCGATCATTTTTGCAGTTCACCTCGGATATCTTAGGTTATCGTTTGTCATTCATACAAGGAGTAAGTTTGTCGACTTACACAAGCTGTTACAAAACAATTAAGAAAATGTAGGATGTAAGAGCGAGCGGAGCGAGCTCGATAATTTTTCCATCCGCCTCGAATGGGATGGGTTTTATATTGTCCATTGATACAGAAAGAGGACTAACTGTGTGGATTAATTTATTTTATTTTTAGTTTTGTTTTTTATGTTTTTACACCTTTATTTTATTTTGAAACCAGGGAGGTGCAAGTACATCGACTTGTACCCCGCTCTCAGCGCCCACGAGTATGGATACGGAGTACTGCTATAACTTCGCTGATGAAGGCTTAGCGGCAATGCTTGGCGAGGCATTTCGAATAGGCAAATTCTTGTCAAGGTTCACTGACAGAAGAATACTTACAGTTAATAAAATTCTTGGTAGTGTTAGACAAAGTAGGGAACCATGCACCAACCAAATCGCGTGAAAACGGGAAGTAGGTAGATACCAAGATATTTTGTTTTAAAAGACCGCTTACAAAGAAAAGTTGCTAAAAACGTATTTTCAAGCGAATGTTTCACTGAGAATGTTGAAAAGTGTCAAAATGACAAATTCTTTTTTTGCAGGTTTATGAAGATGATTTTATTGAATACTTAATTGAAAGAAGTTGTAGGTACAAAAACTTAGTTCTAATCGCCTCTTTGGAAGGCAGTTGGGTGAGTATAAAGGCTGCAGCACACTTGTAACACCCGACGACACACCACGCATTTCATTGGTCAAATAACAAAACGTTGCTTCACAATATGACATGTGACCAATGAGCACGCCACATGGCATGGCGTGTTATAAGTTTGTTCCCGGCTTAATGGGTATCTACATAAGTGCCAAATGCGGTATTGGTATCAAAACGCAAATTCGCGGTCGAAATTCGCAGCAGTCCAATTGACAGACCGCGCATTGTTTTTGAGGTTTCTACCCGACTGCCCCAGAAGGAGGGTAATGTTTTTCGAGAGTATGTAGTCTAAACGGCTTGATGGATTTCAACATACGAGGTGTCGTTAGATTCACACTCGTAATTAATTGCCGTCCTCTTATCGTGAGGAGGGAAATTCGCAAAATAAATAATGACACGGCAGCTTCTTCTTCGTCGTGTTGATGGCACGGCGATGTATAAAATGTTGTTGGCCCAAAACTTCGCCATTCCTCGGCTTCGTCGGTGACAGAGGTCGCTACGGCTGCAGTTTTTGGGGCACAGAGGGGAAGGAGGTGGGCCATAGATATAGATAGACATAACAAACACGGCATGAGCTACTGTTACTATTCACGTTTCATGCCGAAACAAGAACTGAAAGAAGGAAATGCAGAAGTCTGAAAAAAGCATTATTTTTATTTTGGTTTGCCAACCAAACTGGATATTCTACCTACCTATTTAAAACATAGCCCTCGATTTGATATTGAATTACATAATCGGATACCCCTAACCAGCGGCGTAGCTAGCATGGGTGACACCCGGTGCGCATAGTTTTGTGGTGTCACCCAAGAATAAAAACCGGTCAAGTGCGTGTCGAACCACGCACAATGAAGAGTTCCGTAGTTGGGATGAATTTATTCCAAAAACAAACTTATAATTGTAGTTGAAAAACATGTTCTCCCTTATATTCCAACTGCAAATGTAAGTTGATCGACTATTGCTCCTTAACATGTAAAGCCTAGTTTTTCTTTTAACTTCGATATAATATACACTACTGTCGTGAGTTTTTCCTTCCATTTTTTGCATTAAGTATATTTAAATTATTTAGTTTGGATAAAATAAAATAAATATTTTTATATTAAGAAAGAAGAAGAAAAAAATAAGAAGATAAGTTGGTTAAAATGGCTTCAAGCCGAAGTGGTTTATCGCTGAAAAACGTGATAGTTTGTGTAATTATTATTTTTTTACGGTCGGGTTCACCTCCAATCAGGTGGCACCCGGTGCGGACCGCCCCCCACGTGGCCCCTAGCCACGCCACTGCCCCTAACTATATAATTCTAATTAGGGGCATCATATTATGTAATGATTATGAAAGACCGCACCGTGCGGTCTTGTGACGTCGTCGGCCCGGGGCACTCCGGGGTCTTGTAGCAAATCTCGAAACGAAAATACAAGGTCTACTTAATGAAGTCTTTGTTTAGGTAGGTAACTATACCTACCCGACCACTCTTAGTCGAGTCGTAAAAAATATCCTGGCTATGATATCAACAAGATAAAACAAATCGTTCTGCTATCATAGATTGATATACATAATTATTGCAATCTATTTTTAAACCAAACGGGGATTTAAATAACTTTGGACTGCCTTAAATTAGGAACCTACGATGTGAATATATTCTGTCTGCCTGGTCTAATTATGAATATTTTATCGAAATATCAACCGTTCAATTTAACGTTCGCTACGACCGGACACGAAGTCGCATCTCGGTCTTCCGAAAAATTTGCAATAAAATGCTAATTTCGATTCAATTCATCCAAATTCAAAGCCAATATAAATATTCGGGGTGAACGTCTTTTCTACTCTTTTGTATGTAAATCTACATAGGCAAAAATATATTGAAATTAACACCACGTTAAACATATTGGGTAGGTAATCAATTAGACTGACCTACGACTTCATAACAACCATTTAACAAGTAGGTATCTTACTATTCAAATAAAGCGGAGAATATTATCATTGTTACAGAAAGGTTCATCAATAGTACCTAATGTTATCAAATCATTTTATCTTAGGCCTCAGATCACGAGTATAATAGTTTTATGAATTAAAATAACTACCTATGCATCCATTTGCTCTAATACGTGCATAAGATGACACTCTGAACCCTGCATTGCCATTAATTTTGGATTAATTCATGTATAAAATATAATAAGAATTAGGATTTTATTTAAACACTTACCAATTCCACACTTGTGCGATCTTTTAGGCTTGAAGCAGGTTAAAATGAGACCGATATTAAATTTACGATATCCTAGGGCTTACAAAACAATTTATTATACGACGAAGTCGTCACATGCATTCTGTATCACTTTTTTCGCTTAATTTTCAAGACAACGAGTTCAAATGTTGCGCCGTGACAGCCACTTGAATGGTGACGTAAAAATCAATTCGCTCGCACTTGGCATTGGTTCGATAATTCAAAGCAGGGTTGCTAGTATTCCGTTTCATTTCATACTACTCATTTTTATTTATTATCTTTCACTCCACTTATTACTATATAAAATTGTTTATTGAATGTGCAAATATATCTTTATAGAGCAGTGGTGGCCCAATGGTATCGGCCCTGGCTAACAAGTCGAGGTTATGAGTTCGAACCCAAGCAGGCGCTTTACTTTGTTTTATTTGTTTCATCAATACTGCTCTCAAGACGGTGAAAGAAAATATCGTAAAGAAACCAGCATGTCTTAGAACCAAAAGACAGAAAAGTTGTGACATCTATGAACCGCACTGAGCTCGCGCGGTGGATCAGGCATCTATGTGAGAGGGGGCAAGACCGTACCTTGCCCCCTCTCACATAGATGCCTCTGTCCCAGCACTGAGAATCTTACAGGCTGATTATGTTATCCTTATGCTAATATTTTAATAGTTTTGAAATAAGTGCTTTTGTGATTGATATTTATTCTCACACTCACTTTTTATCAAACATAACTTACTAATTCCAAAGGGATTTTCAAAACTTGCAATTAATTAACACGACAACGTCTCGTTTCACGGTAGTGAAACTAACCTCGACCAAACTGTTTTTATTTACTTTACAGTTTTGTAATATATATATATAAAAATAAATCGGTGCTTTAATTATGAACATCTGAACTTTAAATCATGTGCTTTGGTATAAACTATGCATTTTAATCTATTAAATTGAAGAGCTGTCATTTGCTATAGAACGGAACGCGTGATAGGTTAGGTTACGTCTTTTCAGGAATTTGATCCAAAAATAATTTTATTAAAAAGCCTTTCTTTGAAGGTTCTATAAAAAATCCAGGATGTCTCTTCTTACTAGAAATGTGTGCCGTGCCCTGATGCAGGTACAGTACGAATTCGATTGATTCTTTAACAAATAATTTATTGCCAATGTCGTGCCCTGGCTGTTTCGTAACTTCTCTGTTATGATTTGCCGTTTTGCATACTGTTTATTAACACTCATGTTTTACCTAAACTGCCGAACATCGTAACATTATCATGTTATCCCCAGGTTATTGATATGGAAATATGCATAATTATTTATTATAAAAATTTTCATGAGGCGTCTCACGTGATGTCAGCTATTATTATCTACTTGAAACCGCTATTTAATATGCGTCTAATAATCCTGATTAAACTGAAACTTGAGAAAATTGTGTGTGCGTTTTGGCTAGGTTCTGCATTTTTGTTTGAGTTGTCCCTTGTCCTTGATTTATCATTAAACACCATAAACATTAATTGCTAGAAATAACAAAAAAAAACTCCTTTTTTTTCAGTTTTACCTTATAAGGCAAGAACTTTTGTCATAGATGCAATAATAATCTTAATATTTTCGCAGGGATCCTATATGTCTCATGCAAACAAAGGAGTCCACACTACAACGGTAAACCCGGACAAAAACGTATGTTACGCTCCACACGGTATCAGCACGCTGGTGAGCATACTAACTGTCTACTAATATCTCACTACCTATCCGTAATGAAGCAAGTACAATATTATTATATTAAGTAAAGTATTTCCCTTTTATATCTTTCATTGTATTTCTTTTTGACTGCCAAGGTGCATTTGTAGACCCAGATAAGGCATAGCCTTGAGTATTCGAGTCCACCTTATCCTAATTAATAATATAAATGTGAAAGTGAGTTTGTTTGTTTGCTACGCTTTATGCGTAGAGAACGTACTTTTTACCCCAATATTCCGTTGGAATTGAGACTTATGCAGGTGAAACCGCGAAGCCGGTTAGTCTGTTATAACATGGTTGTTAATTTGTTAAAAAAAAAACGACTGACAGGAAATTATTTGCTTCTCCTTAATAAAACTTGCTTCATTACTTTTAAGTACTTATATGTATATTTTTCTTCAAAATTTAAACATTGTTTCACAGACATTCTTTGTTTTGGTATCAAAATTATTGTCTTGTGATATTGAAATTATAAATTCTATTTAAAATTACAAATATTATAACACTTTTTTTTAAAGTTTTAGTATGAAGGTTCCTTGTTCCTTCAGATTATCCGTAAGCTATAAATTATTGCATTCCAATAATGCATGAACCCACACCCATTTTATTGTTTTACATTATGTTTTAAAAGATACCATTCTATTCTTTTATAAACTAGAAAAAAACTTTGTCTGTTTATCTTTCATGAATTCCAAATCCAAAATGATTTTGTTCAAGTTTTGATTACCTTCTTTTGGGTAAATTATTAAAAGGGAGATCTTAATTCCTTTGGTTTATAGTTCATTCATTTTGTTTCAAAATTATTGAGTATGTAAGTTTGGCATATTGTTTAGAAATATACAGCAAAAACGTGTTAACCTTGTAGAAAAGTTTTAAATATACATACATACTTACCAAATTGGTACACAAAATACATACAGAAACAAAAAATCTTCACACATTGGCACAAACAAACACATACAATATTGGCACAAATTATTAGAGAATAGGATGGTCTTATAAGATGGCATGGTTTTGATGTTAGATTTAGTTCAACACCCTTTAACTGCAAACACAAAATTATCCAAAAATTTGCATGTTCAAACCAAACATAGGTTCATTATTGAGTTCTAAACTTGGGTTTATTGTTAAACTGTGGTATGTATATTGATGACCAAAAAGAAGGTAAGGAGAAACTCATTTAACGGGTTTTTAAATGTCTCAGCAATTTCCTGGCAGTTAAAAGGGTTCTGATTAGCATCTATGTGTAGCATGCAACCACATTGCAGTGCCTCCGTGTTGTCCAACGCATTGTTAACTATAACACTGGGTCATTTAACATAACTGAGAGTGTATATGTTCACTGCTGTGTAAAATAAAACGCACTGATGTTCAGCTGAATCTAGGTAGACTGGAAGAGAACCTGACAATGTTCAGAAAAAGCTAGGATGTTCCGTAAGTTCTAGTTTTAGTGAAACCAGGTAAGTTTCTAAAGAAAAATATACTTAATTGAAAATAAATAAGTATATTGTTATTCATGTGGCACTTCGATTGAATAAAGGCGCTTCTTCTTCAAATAAAAAAAACCTCCTCTCCAGGACCATTCGCCTATAATGTAACAACCCAAGATAACGTAAACCCAATGTAACGACTAGGGCTTTGCAAGTAGACTGCGCAGGCCGTGACCTGCTAAATAGTGTAAAGAGCTAGAGAGATTGAAGCAGGCTAGTTTAATACAGTGGTTCCCAAAGTTGACAGGACCGCGACTCACCAAACAAAAAGTTCCAAATCTAGGTGTCACCTCTTGGTTTTCATAAACGTAAAAGGCCCTATGAATGAAGGACTGTTCAAACAAGAAAAAAAAACATTCAGTTCCGATCCAGTGTTAATATTTAAATACAAGGAGTGCTATTATTTTAATGAGAAGAATGCATTAATTTCCTATTTTTTGTCACTATAGCATCAACTTCAGTTTTAGTTACTTTTAATCGCGATGAGTTTGATACGTGCAATTTTTTTTCGGGGGTTTAGTTCCCGGTGAGGGAGCGCCTCTATGCATCGATTTTAAATGAAAAAATAAAATACTTCAAAAGACAAAACAAATTTTACAAAACTCTAACCAAACAATAGGGAAATTATTATTTATTTATTTTTAGCTTGTTTGCCACTTGACTACAGGGACCATTTATCTTGTTTTTATTTTTAAATAAATCATTGTAAAGTATGTAAGTTTATCAATAATTTTAGCTTTAAAATTATTTAAATCACTCAATCAATATTTAATTTATGAATGAGCACATAGAGCTGTAGTAAATCGTCTATCATAAAAGTACAATAATAGGTAAATGAATAAAAGGATCCTGCCTGTTGTGTGTGTGAAGGAGCCTGTATTGCCCGTTTTTAGTAACTCTAAGCAGCGAACCGCAATGAATGCCTAAATAAAAGCGCGCTGTTGGATTTTTAACACTCGGTTCAGCGCCGAAATTTTAAAATCCAACAGCGCGCTTTTGTGTGTCGCCTAATGTTAGTGAAAACGGGAATTTATTTATCAAAGGGCAGAAGATATTTGTTCTCAACACTGCTACATGTGGCGACAGTGTCAAGTCTACGACCATTTGACCTAGCCCCACAATGTTATCACTAGTAATATCCGTCGCTGTAAGTCCTAGCGATTGTTTCATAGTCTCGTTAATTATTATTAACGTACAGTAATTGCGTCTCGCGACTGTGACACGTGAATGAGATGTAGTTATTTATACATACAATTATGTTTAGTAGGTGTAGGGAATAAAAATATATAATTATGTAAAGTAGGTATAAATGTAGATACGAATAGGTACAGAATTAAGGGTGTTCGCCCACGAGCGATTTTCTCGGTGATTTTTGTCAGATGTAATACATTTTGACAAAAATCGAGGCAAAAAAAAAATTCGAGCACCCTTAAGTTAACAAAGTCGAAATATTAATTCAATGGAGTAATCTGAAATGTGCTAGCTGTCACTGTGTAATACAATAGCCCTATTTATTGTAATAGTGATCGTTTAGTTTAATCAAATTATATAAGTGTAAAATAAATGTATAATAGTAAGTCATGGACCTAAAAAAAAAGTCGGACGGAACTCCCGCTAAGACAAAACTGTGTCCCGTAATGGCGGCGACAGTCTTAGGTGTGAGTGAATTTAGGGTTGTCATGATAGCCAAAATTACCCACTTAATATTGTTTTATTTTAAGAAAAATATCGTGTCGTTTTCGTAATTTCAAAATAAATACCATGTTACTAACATGTTAGCTTAGATTGTTAATTTACCTTTTGAGGTACTGCAAATGTAACAACACGCCGCCGCCGAAGTCCTCCTTTAGTTGTATAAAAGTCATTTGTTTCAAAATGTAAACTGCAAATGACACTGTATTTGTTTGGAATCCAGTCATTTTGACAGTTACTATTTCGATTTTTTTCAATCCAATCATTTCGCCAAACTTCATTTACTTTAAGAAATCTAGTAGAAAGAATATAAAACAACTAGTAATACTTAACCTCAATAAATTGAATTGATTAAAAAATATATTAATTTCCCATATATTTAGGGTAATTTGCACACGAGAATATTGGCAACACTGGCCTTGTGATGAATTATTTTGTTCTGGTTAATAAATATTGATTGTAATCTATAAAATCGGGAACTAAGTTGTTGAATTATTCATTTACCTATGAAACGTGATTCCTGTATTTTTTTCTTCCGATCGCTACGGTTTTTGCAACATTTCACCACACAAGACATGCTGTATTTCAATACTTTTTTTGCCGCGTAAACGTGTCGACTGTGTTGACGTTTTCACGCGTAATGGGTGAGTATGCTGTGAATGTGTGCGTGGGGGCCTGTACGTACAGCGAGCTGGCTGACTCTGAGTGACACAGTTTTCTGTTAGCGAGAATCCGTCCGAGTTTTTTATACGTCCATGTAGTAAGTGTCGTTTCTAGAATTCAATAAATAAGACCATTTTAATACACAAAGTGACAGCTAGCATATTAGGTTGGGCAAAAAGTCTTTTCGCATTATAGTATGTATGAACTTGTAATAAAATCTCTTTGGCTATACTATTTGTATCTGGCTGGTTTTGGTATCATTGAAAGTTAAAATTTTAAAGAACATAATTCCAAATTCAAATTAGGAAAATGTGTGATTTTCATTTGTTTTTCGTACTGTCAGGATGAGTGAATCTAATGAAGAAATTCGATACATTTTAAAATTTTACTATAAAAAAGGTAAAAATGCAAAGCAAGCCGCGAAAAAAATTTGCGATGTTTATGGACCTAGTGCAGTGTCTAATTTTGATGTCAAAGATGCACGTCGCTCTGGTCGCCCTATTACGGATAAAATTGATGTCATCTTTGAAAAAGTGGAGCAAGATCGGCATATCAGTAGTTACGACGTAGCTGAAGAACTGGGAATTGACCACAAAACAGTTTTGGCACATTTGAAAAAAAAATGGGTACACAAAAAAGCTCGGTATTTGGGTACCTCACAAGCTCACTGAAAGAAACCTAATGAACCGTGTACTCATTTGTGATTCTTTATTACGACGTAATGAAACCGAACCATTTTTGAAGAAGCTGATAACTGGTGATGAAAAGTGGATCACGTACGACAAGAACGTGCGAAAAAGGTCGTGGTCAAAGGCCGGTCAGGCTTCACAGACTGTGGCGAAACCCGGGTTAACTCGCAACAAGGTGATGCTGTGTGTGTGGTGGGATTGGAAGGGCATTATTCATTATGAGCTGTTACCACCAGGCAGGACCATCGATTCTGAACTCTACTGCGAACAACTGATGAGATTAAAGCAAAAAGTTGAGAGAAAGCGGCCGGAATTAATCAACAGAAGGGGTGTGGTCTTTCATCATGATAACGCTAGACCTCACACATCTTTAGCCACTCAGCAAAAATTAAGAGAGTTTGGCTGGGAGGTGTTAATGCATCCGCCGTATAGTCCTGACCTTGCACCTTCAGATTTCCACCTATTTCGGTCTCTTCAGAATTCTTTAGGCAGTGTCAGGTTAACATCACGAGAGGACTACCAAAACCACTTGTCGCGGTATTTTGATCAGCAGTCCCAAAATTTCTATAGCAATGGGATCATGTCCCTACCTACAAGATGGCAAAAAGTTATCGAACAAAATGGTACCTACATACTTTAGTTAAATGTAAATAAACTATATTAAAAAATGTTTTGAATTTTCTTAAAAAATGCGAAGGAACTTTTTCCCCAATCTATTGTAATTATTATGTCAGATTATTCCAGTGAATTAATAATTCGGCTTTACTGCTAAGTTACTTCTTTAAATCAAAGTGATTTATTTGCAGTTTTTCAACGCAACTTATTTAGGTAGATACCTACACAAGTGCATTAGAGCAGTACTGTTTATGTAGAAAAAATAAACTTAGAAGTGTAGATAAATCAAATGTAAGTACATATAGAAACATAAACGGTTTTAGTCTTTGATTATTTATGTGTATTTGTCTAGATAGTCTCGCTGCAAAGGAACTAAAACTAACAGGCCAACTTTGTTATGCTGGTGTGCGTGAATACGTCTTATACTCGCGCCACGTCATTGTGTTATTCTAGTGTGCGTGTATTTTGCGGCCAACAGTTGGACTCAATATCTTTGGTTTTAGTACCAATTTCACCAATGAAACTGAACGTGATCAGTACATAGACCACGTTTAAGAGCTGTTAGTGTCATTATTTTTGTTGTAATTTTGACACTGACAGCTCTTGAACTCGGTTTAGATGTGCTGATCGCGTTCAGTTTCATTGGTGAAATTCGCCCTTAGTATGCAAATAGGAATGATGAAGTAGGTATAATGCCCGGCACGAGTCGTGAGCACAGATGGGCAGTAGTGGGGGCAAGCACGCGCATGTACACCTTCGGCCAAATTTATTCAGTACTGTTTTTTACTAAATAGGTACACAAATTGTAATTCAAATATTAGTGGTCTTTCCTGGTGTTCGGAATACGATCAGAATTTCAAAACCATTGGCTGCTACTGAGGTGTTAGTCGCCTCCGCTGTCTTTATAAATTTCCAGCAAACTTTTGTCAATACCTAACTCGTTGTTAACAGCGTTGTTCTTTATGAAACAGTACACTGAATACACGATTTGCCTTGCCTGTCTATTTAGAACTGTATTTTTTCTCCTCGGCATTTTTGAAGAGTTCGTGACTTTACGATTTTAAAACCTAAAATTAAAAAACACAACAATTGTCTAAAACGAGATAATAAAAATAAACTATAATAAAACAAACACTTAACAAATGCTAAATAACAAAAATAAACAATTTTAAAATCTAAAACGTAAGTCACTAAAATTGCACGAAAGTGTACTGTAGCCGATTGACACGCGAGAGTCCAATAGACGACGAGCATCGACTGATGAACCAATCGCGTGCAGCTCGGCGCCCCCCCGGCTTCTTCATTCCGCCAAAAGAGACCGAAAAATTAACTTCTGCGCAGGTGTCAGTTTGTGCTCACGACTCGTGCCGGTTACTATACCTACTTGGGTTTAATACATAGTGAGCATAATATGAGATTACTCTTCAAACTGATTAGTTACAACATCAAACAGTCATTTGTTTAACGATTAGAGACAGTATTAGGTTAATATCTCAATCTATATTCCACATTCAAACCAGTTTCCAAATCGATGATATTTCCACTTAAAGAAATATAAACTTTGTAGGTACCTGTTGTAAAATAAGTTGATTTCAAAAAGATTTCTATTGAAAAAGTCATATTTTTTTTTTTTTTTTTAATTTGAGAAAACTGAACTTTTGGTGTGAGAATTAAGGTTATATTTTCAAAAAACACACAATTGTTTACATGTTTAGAAGCTATATTGCAAACGCCGAATATACATAATTATTAAACAAACTACAACAAGCAACAAATGTTTAATTTTATTCTGGCCTTAAACTGGGTGATCAAATGTACGATGATGAGTGCTGAACTGCTGCGTCTCGCTTTACGTCCTTTTAGCTTTTAAAAACTTTCCAGTTCCAAATAAAATCAACGAAACTTAATCCGAAACTAAAAGACGAATGAATACCCAGCATAGAATAATATGACCTCGATCTAGTAGTAATAAGTGCTATAATATGTGCATTGAATGTGTAGCAATCAAGTTCGACGGAGGGACGTATCAAGTGCACATTGATCCCCGGAGATGGAGTCGGTCCCGAGCTCGTCTACTCAGTTCAGGAGGTATTCAAGGTGAGAAACTTAAAAAAGAAATAATAATCAAACTTATAGATCGAATGATTCCTAAAATGGTCTTACCATGCAGTATGTCAGAAGGACTGTCCAGAGAGGAGGCCTGTGTCCCAGCTGTGGGAACACAATCAGCCTATTATCTGATTGTTCTAAAACCTACTTCAAGCACCAGCACCCTAATTGCGTAACACAGTTTGAATCGGAATCGGAATGATTTTGAAGTATATTGCTAATCCATTGCACCATAAGTTAAAAAAAAAATCTGCTCAACAACGTAAATAACGCAATGAATGTTGTTGAACTGTCAAATTGAAACCGATTCTTACTGATAGTGTGTTACGAAATTAGCTCTCACAATGTGATTTTTTATAGTTCAAGACTGTTAAGTGCTAAAACCATTGTGAGAGAAAATAAATAAACTAATAATTAATTATAAAATTGTATGCCGTATATATGACATTAATTTGTATACCAGGCGGCAGACATCCCAGTTGACTTTGAGCCGTTCTTCTTCTCCGAAGTGAACCCCACACTGAGTGCGCCGCTAGAAGATGTTGTCAACTCCATCGCTCGGAACAAGTGCTGTATCAAGGTAAATATCATATTGTATGTAGAAGATGTTGTCAACTCCATCGCTCGGAACAAGTGCTGTATCAAGGTAAATATCATATTGTATGTTGTTTCCTTCTATCACCCAGGAAGATGGTCATGTTGGGTCACTTGCAACGCGAACTACTCGAAAATCCATCAATATTACAGTACGATATTTTCAGCCAACAAAAAATCAGCCAACTGCGTGTCGGATCACGCACAACGAAGGGTTCCGTAGTTGGGTTTATCCCACGAACAAACTAAACATTGTAATTGAAAAACATGTTCTCCCATAGGTAGGTACATTCCAATGCAAATGTAAGTTTGTACCTACGCACAGTATTGAGAGATTTCCCATAGACTTCTTATAGGTTTCCTGTAATCTATAAGTATAGAACTATATTATGTATTTAAAAAAATGTAGGCTCAGTAGTTTCGGAGATAAGGTGGTGGAGTTGGTGGTGGTGGAGGCAAAACATAGCGCCCTCACTGTATTACCAACTAAGAACTTATAATGTAAGTACCTATGATTTACAATAAATAAATGAATCTGAATCTGATGGTAATGGTCTATTTTCATCTATTTTCTTTAAATACTTTAAATCTAATTATATAAAAATTATAAAAAAAAAAACATTTATTTACGTTACACGTCCGTGTTTGGGTCACAGTAATTTTTACGTACCTATACCAAATTTCAACTTAATCGGTCCAGTACATTAGGAACAAAACCCACTGTGACAGACGGACAGGCAAACACGAGTGATCCTATAAAGGTTCCGTTTTTGCCTTTTGAGTACGGAACCCTAAAACGACATTTTTACAATTGCTATTAGCCCGCTGTACATATCGTTTCGTGCTTCTCCGAATAAGGGGCTCTACTCCGAAGCGATAATCCGAAGTATCGGCCGAATGTTCGGCCGTTTTGTAACTTCCATAGTTTCCTGTTTTGACTTTGAACCCGACTTAAAGTCACATTTTTGACTTTGGCTTATCTGTTTGACTGTCGTTTTTTTTTCTTTCGCCGTAGTCAGCCATAGTTAGCCGTAGTCAAGATACTTCGGATTTATGTTCGGAGTAGAACCCAAGGAGTAGATCTTATCTCGTGTCGGCACAAATATATAATAATCATGGTTAACCATATTAGCCAACCAGCAAAGTGGTAACGGAGCTGACTACTCCAGGTGCTCATCACATGCCTACGTTTAATTAAGATCGAATTTCTAAGTTCCGAGAGTGACAAAACGCACATCTAAACCACGTTCAAGAACTGTCAGTATCATCATTGTTGAGGAATATTGACACTGACGTACTGATCGCGTTCAGTTTCACTGGTGAAACTCGCCCTAAGTATACCCACTCGCGGCTCCTATTCTAACGCACCCAAGAGTAGAATCCCATGCATACTTCCTTGCAACAATACCACTCATATTTAATAATATGTTTATTACTAGAAATATTGGTACAGTAAATCACCTTACATATTAATTTTGTCATTAGTAAATGTGCAAGTAAGGTGTCAAAGAAGTGTTTGACACTCGTATTAGAATTACTCTGTATCATGAATGCCATCACCTTCGGACCAACTATACTCCATTTAAAAAAACTTTTTTGCAGTCCGTTCAACCAATTTTGACTTCTATTTCGTAGGTATAAGGATGGCATTAAACGCAAAAACGTGGTTACAATACCAACTGTTAATTACCGCTACCATTTGTCATGCCACCAACGCAATAGAAGTCAAAATCCGTTGAACGGACTGTAAAAAAATAATTTATTTAAATTTCTTACATATTTCAAATGGAATATAGGTTTTTCTGTAAACAATTTAATATGGAATTTTTATCAAAATTTTAATTTCCAGGGCATCCTCGCCACCCCTGACTTCTCTCACACCGGTGAGCTTCAAACCCTGAACATGAAGCTCCGTAACGCACTGGACCTGTTCGCCAACGTAGTCCATGTTAAGTCGCTGCCCAACGTGCAGAGTCGCCATCGGGACGTCGATTGCATCATTATCAGAGAACAGACGGAGGGAGAGTACTCGGCGCTTGAGCATGAGAGCGTGCCCGGTGAGAATGGAAAATGGCCTTATTTTATATTAATGTGTTTTGAAGGATGTGTAAAAAAACTTAATTTAAAAAAAAAACAAAGAATTTTGGCTTTGTAGTTTCGGAGATAAGGGGGGGGGGGTAAATTTTCATCTATTTTCATGAATAACTTTAAAACTATTTATTTTAAAATTACAAAAAATATATATTTGAGACCCTCACAAGAAGCTTTCGTTTGATATGTCACACGGTACAGTTCACAAATCAGCTGTTACAGACAGACGGACAGACAGACAGACACACGAGTGATCCTACAAGGGTTCCGTTTTTTCTTTTTGAGGTACGGAACCCAAAAAACGTGAGAAAAGTTAGAGATTTCAATATTTTCATAACCCAAGGGGTTCCCGGGGGACAACATGTTTGGCTTCGTTAATTGTCGTTTTAATATAATATTAGTACAAAAGTCCTGCTTATTTCTTAAGAAATTTCTTCCATCAGACCTGCGAAAGGAGAAATGTAGACAATAGTGTGTGTGTTTTTACACCCGATAAAGCTATGAAAATGTCTGACCAAGTATCAAATCTAGAAAAGTTATAAGTTCCCATCCTTTCAGGCGTCGTGGAATGCCTGAAGATCATCACAGCGGCCAAGTCAGAACGTATCGCCAAGTTCGCGTTCGACTACGCGGTCAAGATGGGCCGCAAGAAGGTCACCGCGGTACACAAGGCTAACATCATGAAGCTGGGTGACGGACTGTTTTTGCGCAGCTGTGAAGAGGTTAGTTACTAGTGTTCATTTGGAAGGTAGATTGCGGAGTGATTAACATTTTGAATGGGTTTTAGCGAGTTTTTGGTGCTGGGTGAAAAAATACAGCAGATACTCTCGATAATATAATAGGGAATCTGCACGTAATTCAAAACGTATCCATTATTTTAATATCAAGAAACAAATTACAATATTTTTTACATTAAAAAATGTAAAAAATATTGTAATTTGTTTCTTCGCATTACTTAATGCATTACTTATTAAAACATTTAATTAATTTATGTTGCGTTTTTTTGGTGGAACGGAACGCAAATTCAAAACGCGTCCTCTTCGAAAATGCCGGAAGTGACAAAACAAAACATGTGAAAAAAATCTATTCTTTGCTAAATGCTTGAAATCTCACTAAGGTAAATATGTAAGTGCGATTTCTACTTGAATAAAGCATAAACAATAATTTAATATATAAGATTTGGGGCTAAAAAACAGATGTAAATAAAGCAGTTTCGTGAACAATAACGTCACACCACGACCGCGACAGAAACGGACGTTTGAACTGTAGTAGAAAATTGTTGGAGTTTCATAATTTTTTTGAGCATTAATCAGAAGTTCAATTTAACTTTCAATACTTTTCTTAGGTTTATATTACTGTCTATTATTGATTTAGTGAAAAAAAAAAAAATACATGCATATTCCCTAATAAATAAGTGGGGGTGATAGATCAGAAGGCTTAGACAAATGGCATTCGCTTTGGAGCGATTTTATTTCTACAATCGCTATCGTTATTTCACTTATTGACAAGCGTTATCGCTAGTTTTTGATTCGAATTCCTTCATACGAATCGATAACGCTTGTCAAAAAGTGTAGATCAGAAGGCTTAGACACATGGCATTCGCTTTGGAGCGATTTTATTTCTACAATCGCTGTCGTTATTTCACTTATTGACAAGCGTTATCGCTAGTTTTCGATTCGAATTCCTTCATACGAATCGATAACGCTTGTCAAAAAGTGTAGATCAGAAGGCTTAGACACATGGCATTCGCTTTGGAGCGATTTTATTTCTACAATCGCTATCGTTATTTCACTTATTGACAAGCGTTATCGCTAGTTTTCGATTCGAATTCCTTCATACGAATCGATAACGCTTGTCAAAAAGTGTAGATCAGAAGGCTTAGACACATGGCATTCGCTTTGGAGCGATTTTATTTCTACAATCGCTATCGTTATTTCACTTATTGACAAGCGTTATCGCTAGTTTTCGATTCGAATTCCTTCATACGAATCGATAACGCTTGTCAAAAAGTGTAGATCAGAAGGCTTAGACACATGGCATTCGCTTTGGAGCGATTTTATTTCTACAATCGGTATCGTTATTTCACTTATTGACAAGCGTTATCGCTAGTTTTCGATTCGAATTCCTTCATACGAATCGATAACGCTTGTCAAAAAGTGTAGATCAGAAGGCTTAGACACATGGCATTCGCTTTGGAGCGATTTTATTTCTACAATCGCTATCGTTATTTCACTTATTGACAAGCGTTATCGCTAGTTTTTGATTCGAATTCCTTCATACGAATCGATAACGCTTGTCAAAAAGTGCCACTTAGCTACGAAAACAAATCGACAGCGTCGAACGATAACTTCCATAGAGATGGGAAGTTATCGTTCGACGCTGTCGATTTGTTTCATGGAATCGAATGATGATAACATTGTCTAGCAAATTTCTCTACTACCATTACTACCTACGTGACATTTCGATAGCTTATGTCAACCCATACATTTTGTGGCTTTTCTACTAGCGTTATCGCCAATCGAATGTTACTTCATATAGGCCCTCTGGACAGGTTTCGAAATAACAAAGCAGTTGCAACTAAGCGGCAACCATGGCTAAGAACCCAATAGCACAACATTTAGCGGGGTAATAGTGTAACACACCAGGGCCTCAAGTCTGCTATTACAATAGTGTCAGAATGGTCGATCATTGATTTCATAATTGTTGATTTTGACAAGTTTGGTAATCTACTATTATAATGGCGTCATTATGACTTTCCAATGGTCGGCCACTGACACTACATTGAAAGAAATTGCAAAGAAAATGATCGATCATTATGAATTTACCAGATTTCGAACTTTTAGCAAAATGACAATGGCATGACAATGGGATCGTGTTGGAATGACTGAATTTATAAAAATAGCAGACTTGGGCCCCAGGGCCTCTAGTCTGCTATTACAATAGTGTCAGAATGGTCGATCATTGATTTCATAATTGTTGATTTTGACAAGTTTGGTAATCTACTATCATAATGGCATTATGACTTTCCAATGGTCGGCCACTGACACTACATTGAAAGAAATTGCATATATTGGTAATCTCGTACATAGTGACAAATGAATGACATTTCTACTAATGGGTTTTATAATAATGGCAATACGACAATAATAACACAATTATATTACGAGAACATTGACCGACCAATGATCGACCATTATGAATTTACCAGATTACGAACTTTTAGCAAAATGACAATGGCATGACAATGGGATCGTGTTGGAATGACTGAATTTATAAAAATAGCAGACTTGGGCCCCAGTAGCAATGGGTTACATTTTGACTGTCGAACAACATTAATTGCGTTATTTACGTTGTTGAGCAGACAAAAACCAATGATCAAAAATGGCGCAATTAATTTTTTTTCTCGCGGCCATCAATCAATAATTATTAATAAGATGCAGAATAATATGACGAACAAAAGTTAATATGCGCTAACATAACCTAACATCAGTCTGAACCGATTTATATATATTTTTTTATTTATTTATTTGTTATCTAAAAGCAGGTTTGTACAGCTTAGAGCTTATTTTTTAGATACAAAATCAAGTTCATATAGTTATATCGTTTTGGACTGCATTTGTAGAAAAATCGTTTATACATTCATTTTAGTGATAGGTTTTTCCAATACCGAGTAAGGTTTCAACGATGGCCGCGGTATAAAACCAAATGCACCACTTCCCATAGTGATTTGGTCATTTTCCTTTATCGAACATATGAAGCAATGGATTAGCGATATCCTTCAAAATCATTCAGATTGTGACTGATAGTGTGTTACGCAATTTAGGGCCTTTGCTGCCATTACAGACATACTAAGACAATATTTATTTTCTCAAACATGCTTGGAAATTCAAGCATTATTTTGACAACCTTCTTCGAGATAAATCGAAATTGCTGTACTGGCCAAATACATGCGAGCAGCGGCCACCTAAAGTTGTATAAAAATCCATATTTGTCGTGGTTTAAAGAAATAACATAGTAAACTCATATCTGTCGTGTAATTTATAAATGGAACGATCTTTTACTCCCAAGACATGGCAACCAAGGAGGTAACTTATCAAAGGTTTTATTTAAATTTCGAACTGGCTTGCAAATAGAAAGCTGTTTATTGAAAACAAAAAACAAATGAACACATTACATTGGCGCGTGAAAAACTATCGTTGTTCGTGTTCGTCATTGAATCTGGAATTTATAAATAATTTACTTTGTTTGAATTTCCATTATTTGAGAAAACCACTATACAAGCCTTGGCCGCAACCAGGCATTGATGGACTCACGTATGTGTGCCTCTAATGTACTATAACTTAACTGCAGTTAGATTTCATTTTTTATTTCTGCTTGAGTATAGTTTTCGATGATTTTTTTTTATCGTATAGTGGCGTGTGATAGCTAACATTATGGCAAATAATTTAATTTAATGTTTTGTGTTGAGTAATGTAAATTATTTTACATACTATTTGTATAGAATCAAGTTTTGCTAACTAAACAGACAGCTGTGCTGCTGGGGAGTTTGTTGCGTCACTTCTTCCCAGCTAAAGCACTAGGAACTGGTGAAGGGTGGGTGTTTTTGGGGGACTGTCTTATGTAATTTTGACATTTGAAAAGTGCTGATTCTCAGCCTAGTTTGAATAAATGACTTTTGATTTTGACCAATTTGTGTTTCCAGATGGCAAAGCTATACCCTCGTCTCCAATTCGAGAAGATGATCGTAGACAACGCGTCCATGCAGATGGTGTCCAACCCAAACCAGTTCGACGTGATGGTGACACCTAATCTGTACGGTAACATAGTGGACAACCTCGCCAGTGGCCTGGTGGGCGGCGCGGGCGTCGTCGCCGGCGCCTCCTACAGCGCCGAATGCGCCGTGTTCGAGCAGGTCAGTATGTGTACTATCGCGGGTGCGTACTATCGCGGGTGCGTACTATCGCGGGTGCGTACTATCGCGGGTGCGTACTATCGCGGGTGCGCACTATCACGGGTGCGTACTATTGCGGGTGTGTACTAGCGCGGGTGCGTACTATCGCGAGTGTGCAAACCGGACTACCGTAAGGACTATTCCAGCTTGCAGCGCTTGGCCACTATAGTAACGATTACCTACGCTCATCAACCAATAACATCGCCGCATCAGATTTTGACTGAGCCCCTTGTTTTTGTAAATGAAAAAAAAGACCGAAAAAAAGAAACGCAGAAACATTGGTCAGACATCTATGATCATTGTAACAGAACCTGAGAAATTTATTGAAATAAAAGAAATGTTTTTTTATTGGTCGACGCAAAAAGGGGCAAACAGAGGGTACAGGGGT
Source organism: Tiliacea citrago (assembly GCA_963921375.1). Lineage (NCBI taxonomy): Eukaryota > Metazoa > Arthropoda > Insecta > Lepidoptera > Noctuidae > Tiliacea > Tiliacea citrago. The sequence goes on from OY992802.1 coordinate 13,783,821, forward strand.
AAACAGATGTAATCATCGTGAGCATGAGATTTTGTTTTTAAAGTGGTACGATATGCACACCCGCGATAGTACAGTTACGCGCAAAACTTTATAAGCTCTCTGAAGTTGCACGCGCGTGGCCTAAAAGTATATTAATAGCTAATTATTTTTGTGATGAACAAATCAATGCTGTAGGCATACAGGTATGTTCTATATAAATGTTATATAATGTTATGTTATGTAAATAGCTATTAAATATACTTTTATTCCATTCGCGTGCAACTTCAGAGAGCTCATAAAGTTTTGCACGTGTACAGTAACACACTGGGCAAGCTCGCCAGAGGCCTGGTTGGAAACTACGTAGTTCCCTGGCTACGTCTAAAACGGTACTAAACAATAGTAGAAATTCTCCACCCGAATTAAAACGCATCTATTCAAACTACTCAATGCACCAATGGGATCGTTTACGAATTGTCCTACATAATATGATAAGATTGGTAAATAAAACAAGCGAGCCTTCAGTAGTCGCATAATACTTATGATGTGTAACATCTGACATCTCAGCTTGGTAATAAGCAACTGAGCAGCGACAGAAATTAACCTCAAAATTCAAAAAGCTAAATACTGAAATATTTATTTGAATTACTACTCGAAATACGACCCCTCTCTACTTAAAATCTATATAGTACTTACTAATTCCATGCTATTATAAAGTACTTACTTATTCCATGCTCAGGCTGTCACTTCCTGTTACACACTTCCGTCCCTTTTCACGAAATCACTCCCACAGAAACCGAGAGGAAAGATGTTACTTCAAAAATGTCAACTTTGATTTTATACTAATAAAACCTAATTTTTTTCCAGGGCGCTCGCCACATATTCTCCGGCGCGGTGGGCAAGAACATCGCTAACCCAACCGCCATGTTGCTGTGTTCCGCCAACCTGCTTGCACACGTCAATCTGCACCCCTACTCTCGCATGATCAAGAATGCCATCAACAAGTATGTACACCTTAGTGATAAAACGGATAGTAAGCCGGATTTAGCTTAATTTGAAATCAGAATCTGAGATAATAACACTGATTGACAAAAATCACCTTAATGAAGGGTTTAATAAAAGGTTTTAATATTTTTTGGTATGATGGGATTTAAATTATGTTCTACAGTCTGTTGCAAAAGTAGCAGATGAATATGTTAACAAATTATGAATCAGAAAACGTAACAGTGCATGGGCATTTGTAGTACCACATTTCGAAATTCTAATTTTAAAACACCTCAAAGACGTATTTCATATGACAATAATGAGGTTGGTTTTAATTTTCGTCGATGATTTTTGGAATAATTGTTGGAAAAATTGTGAGATAGTTGAAACCTTCTAAATACAGATGAATGTGTTACTAATTCCCATAAGTGAGTGATTGCGAAAGAATTTACCTCTAAGGTGAATCCGCAGCTGCAGCCCGCGAAATTCTTTTCCTACGTTTTTTTTGCATTTTACAGGTCAATGTCAAGATGATCTTGATAAAAATATGATTCCCGACTATATCAGATATGTATTTACAGAATTAGAATCATTAATACATCTCTGTTGTTAGTTTTGTACCCCAATGTCATGATTTCATGAAAAAGACATTCAATGTAACAAATCTAACTTAGAGAGATGTATTAATGATTCTAATGATTATAATTCTGTAAATACATATCTGTTATAGTCGCGAATCATATTTTTCACTGACCTGTAAAATTGCAAAAAACCTAAGAAAATTTGAATTTCCCGGGCTGCCGCTGCGGATCCACCTTTTAACAGGGTTTGATTACACTTTAATTTTGGAACAGACATTACACCTCAACCTTTCCGTTCACAGGGTATTGACAGACGGCAAAGTGAGGACAAAGGACCTCGGTGGACAGTCCACAACTAAAGACTTCACCAACGCTGTCATCCATTATCTCACATAAACATCCAACCAGAGACAATATAGAATTAATCATCCAGCACACGTAAAACGTGGTCGCTAAATCAAAGTAAATTTAAGCTTCATCTATTTATTTTTACATATTTTATTTTGTAGAAAAACGATCTGTGAATGTTAATTAAATTATGTATATTATACAACCGTCAGTATTCATTTTTTATGAAGTATTTATGTAGATACAATCAGTTGGAAAATGTAAATAAAACCATGTTATAATAAATATTTTTATCGTTTTAATTGTGTGAACTATTTCACCGATCTACTGGAATCTGGCTCATTTACTCGAGGACAGTTTCTCGACCATAAAGAGGAGATTTTCTTGATCTATGTTTTACATTTTTTTGTTCACGCTGTCAATTTTGGAAGGCGAGATAATTATCACCTTCTGACATGCATAATACATACACGTAGATACTGTTTACACGAGTAATTTTTTATCTTCTTTTAAGGCGAGAGACTTTCCTGGTGTAACCGACCTTTAAGGAAGCGACAATTGTTTATGAAATTAATTTTCTTTTCTTATAAATACTGGGTGATGGTCGGTATTCTATGCAAGGACGTCGGGCGTTGCAGTTGGGTTAATGAGACCACTCTGTTTATAAAAGACATAACAACCACTTGTCAAAATATAACTCATGTCAAATAATTCGATTGGCTGTCGATGTTTCAGTCACCTATTCACAGCAGTTACAACGGTTTCAACATGAAGGTATAAGTGGAGGCAACACTCTAAATACCTAAGTGAGTGTTCACCGACTGTGGTCGGACTCTCTTTCTGAATACATACATAAGATAAAGAAAACACATATCACTGTCTCGTTCTTATGTATGTATTCAAAATGAGAGAGTCGAACATTCTTGCTTGTAGCACCTTAACGTTGACGGTCTGTTAGCAAATGTTTGTCGTGATTAATTAGCCTTTCAGAAACCGACTGTTAAGAATCCTCATGGTTAACTCGCGGAATGGCTAGCTTCTTGGTTCTGGCCGTTATTTCGTATAATAGGGCTCTTGGCGACACCTGGTAAATACAAAATAATATTTATGTCTACGTTTGACTGTTTAAGTCACGACGCTAGCACCGCGCGGTGAGCATGATCGCTTACGGTTCTCACAATCTTACGGTGGCATATCTATCAAATAGGTACATAACATTTCGAGAGCTACATACAACGTAAAACAGCGCTGCAATTTGCAAAAACCGTGTGAAATTTTGAATTTCGAGGGCTACTTTGACGGATCCCTTAAAAACTTGAAATCGACTCCACGGATGTGAACCAAGAAAATCCCCAACCGTAGATTAAAAAAAATCTGCATCCGTAACATCCCTAGTCTGTAGTTCTAGCAAACTTTGTATTTTGGTTTATATTTCTGAGCACAATAAACGTTTCTACGTTGTTTTTTAATCATATACGATCTTTGTTAATCAGTTATAAAAAAATATAAAAATTCGTCGACGCCCGCGCCGTTTATGGGGTATTAACAGGACTGGGGAAAGTATTAACGCAAAATAATTTTGCTAAATAACCTGTTCAGGGTTCCTGTACCACTCCTCATCCGACATTTTCTTGTAACACTTGAAGTCAGGCCGTCTACTTATCGTATCGATCCTCGGTAGAAGAGCCTCCAACGGCATTGATTCACCTCGCTGCAAGTTATTCATAATTTATGAACATACTTGCCTAGTGGCTAGTAGAAAGTATAATATGATTGCCCGCAGTTTCGTGCGTGCTTCTAAAGACATTTAAACCAGTAAAGTGCGTGTCGGACCACGCACAATGCAGGGTTCCATAGTTAGGATGAGTTTATCCCAAGAACAAAGTTAACATTGTAGTCGAAATAAATGTTCTCCCATACATTCAATCACACACACTTGGCCGGTTTTTCAATATTAATTTTATAAAAAAATCCCTTAAGAACAAGGCTGGACCAAGCCCGGAGTGGGGGTCAAAAAGCCGGACATATCCAAACGAATGGTAACCCTACCTGTGGGTTCATTTTACGTGAAAATCGTACGCAGTTACAACCCTACGAAAGGCGGGCCATTTTTAGTGGCCGATTTATGTAGGTATGGACGCTAATTTTATAGGTGGCAAGTCCATAAAAAAAAAAAAAAATTGTGACTCAACACAGGAAATCACAAATACCATAGTAATTATAAGTCAATGGTCAATTCCTAGCAAAAGGTGCATGAGCAGCTCACGTCACCAAAGTTTCCACGGTGAGATTTTTAAAGAATAGACCGGCCGATTACTACAGAAAGATGTGTTGGAAACGTACTTCAACTTGAGGCGGCTGAAAAACTTTTTTAGGTACGGCTATTTGCGATAAGTAGTCCGTATGCTTCTTCCACTCCGAAAGAGACCAGCTTTTTTTCTTCCTCGCATCTTTTGCCGTTTCAGTTTTTTTGAGGTCTATTGCACAGCTGGCCAGTTTGGAGTAGATAGTAGCGTTGGAGGCTTCAATCATACGGTTGATAACTTGCAATCGTTCCGAACTGAATCTGTTTTTGTACATCCTTTTCAAGGCCATTAATTGTCTGTAATGTAAGCTTTTCCGTTGTTTAGTGGCTAAGGAATATGATGTAAATTTTTTTTTAAACTTTTTACAAATATACAACCGACTTCCAAAAACACTGGTTTTTTGCCACAGACTTCCGAAATTAAAGTTATTTTTCACTTTGTAGTGTTTTTTTTATAAAAAGTTTTTTTATGACCCGACTGCCCCAGGAGGGTTTTTTCGAGTGTATGTATTTATGACTTTCTTTGACACGCTCTGTAGCCTAAACTGCTTGATAGATTTTATAACATAATGAGGTATCATTAGATTCGGTTTAATTGCAGGAGTGACATAGGGTATATAACCCAAAATGGCTGTGACAGACGGATAGACAGACAGACACGCTAGTGATCCTTTAAGGATTCCGTTTTTTCCTTCTGAGGTACGCATCCCTAAAATTTGTTCTTTTTTCTAAATCCTTTACATACTATCCTATCTTGCTAACCTTACTTATCTACCGTACATGAAGCATAATAACTTAATAGGTAAATTGTCTTTTTTGCAGTCGAGTTTTTGATTTTTTAAATTATTCTCAAAATATTTTTTTAAAAAAAAGCTAAAAATTACTTCATGAACTTACTGTAAGAACTTACCTTAGCCAAGGCCAAGCAATATCACTGTTATAGAGGCGTCCCCTTAGAGCAGATTGCCTGATCCCTGATTTAGTATACTTGGGCATACCTTCTCCGGTTTCTACAAAATACCTTCTAGGAGCACTGAGCATCTGAATTCTCCTAGGTACCTTGTGTCGAAAGCAATCTTGGTGTGGTTTATATTTTTGCATACCCATTTTTTGCGCTGACTGTTAGGAGCCGGTAGAAGAGTTACACTGTTGACTGTGGCTGGTGGCAGGTGGTCTGTGGCTGGGTTTGATGTTACATGTTTATTTACTTTTACGAATTATTGTGTGTACACACATTGTGGTACATTTTGAGACGTTTTGAGCACACAAAAGTACTTTGTGTTTGACCACTTCAAGTGACTTATGAGCTTGTGACATGACTTGTGACGACAACGTGTTTGTAGATTTCATAGACTTTTCGTACTTGGAACTTTATTTTTTTTAAGTATAAATAATGAGGTTTGCGCTGAAACTTCACAATATGCTGATAAAGACTTATTTCACAGATGAGTCCATTTGCTGTATCTCTTGTATCCTTGCTAGCTCAGGCGATAAAATACCAAGTTGCAGCTAGCCACGACCGACCTACCTTTTAGCTACCCTTAAGCAATTGAACATTTAAAAAGTTGAAAACACGATGTTTTCAACTGCCCCAGCACCCGCCATACCGCCCGCTAGCCAAGTGCACATCGTCGTAAATCGTTTAAGGTCTACTGCAAGGCGTGGTACACACTTGTTAAAAAATACATTTTGGCAAAATAAGTATATTTGCCTGTGCCATAGAGATCTGTGCCAAATCATTCAAACCCGAATATGTATAGCACGCCTTAAAAGAGTTATCATAGTTTTTTGGGCAGCTTCTGGTCCGGTATTGTCCACCGAGATATACACTGGTCTCGAGAACTCCGCCATAAGCAGCCATCATCAGCCTACAGCAGTCCACTGTTGGACAAAGGCCTCTCCAATTGCACGCCATTCAACTCGGTTCTAGGCAACTCTCATCCATCTGCTACCAGACACCTTGCGAAGATCGTCGCTCCACCTAGCCTGAGGGCTTCCTACTTTACGTTTGCCGATGCACGATCTCCACTCGAGAAACAAGAACACGTCTACCCCAACGGTAATCGGTTCTACGGCTAATATGGCCGGTACATTGCCACTTCAGCTTGCTCTGTGAGCTATGTCGACAACTTTGGTTCTCTGCCGGATTTGATCCAAGCATAGCCCGTTCCATAGCACGCTGAGCGACCTTAAATTTATGAATCAGCAGTACCGTGAGTAGATATCCTTATGTACAAAAGTATATTAATATGAGAGAGTGAGAGAGAGTGTACTAAGTAAATGCAGTGCTTTCACTACATTTTATTGCTTTAATTACCTAAGATTAGTTTCGATAGGAAATCGATGCGCTATAAACATGAATGGGAGCAATTCATGTTGATAGCACGTGGAGCAATTTGGAATGTAGTAGGTACCTACCTACCCACCTAGTGTAGTAGGAACCTACTTAGAGCCGGAGGTTTTTGCGCCCGAGTAAAGGCCGGTTCCCACCAAAGCGGAGAGGAGAGGAGATGTTTGTAAACGACCGTTACCGTACCATTGCATCGAAATAACGGTATCTTATTGGTCGTTTACAAAAATCTCTCCTCTCCGTTTTGGTGGAAACCGGCCTTTACTCGGGCGCAAAAACCTCCGTAGGAGTATTGAATGTTCTGTGGCAAAAACCGACAACGATCGGAAGTCGCCCGAGGCGCGCCGAGGTTGCACGAAGCGAAACGAATTGAATGACTTTCATGAAATCTTGACATTGGGGTACAAATCTAACTTAGAGAGACGTACAGACGCCAGCAGGTCAAGCTTCCCGAAACTGTCAAATTTTCCCAATGAATCTTGAACCTTATCAATCAACTCAGCCTATAGCAGTCCACTGCTGGACATAGCCCTCTCCCAGGCTGTGCCACAACACCCTGTCCTCCGCTTTCCGCATCCAGTCTGTCCCAACAACCTTTTTAAGGTCGTCGGTCTATCTAGCTGGGGGGCGCCCCACACTACGCTTGCCGATACGTGCCACCGGCCATCGGTTCTTCGACAAACATGGCCAGCCCACTGCTACTTCAGCTTGCTTACTCTGCAGGCTATGTCGGTAGCTCCGGTTCTCTTCCGGATAACTTCATCCCTGATCTTATACTTCAGAGAAACTCCGAGCATAGCCCGCCTCCGTTGAACCTTATGCTGTAGGGATAAAATTGAAAATCTCTTAAATAAATTTTATAGATTGTTGAAAATCTATTAAATAAATTTTACAGATTGTAGTAGCTTGCTGTGCTGGCGTCAGTATTGTGGATTCTAATGATTAATATAATATAATTCTGTAAATACTTATCTGATACAGTCGCGAATCAAGATACGACCTGACACTGACCTGCAAATAGCAAAAAACGTAAGAAAACTTGAATTTCGCAGGCTACAGCTGCGGATCACCGACTTCGCGAGTAGTGTAGTTTCACCGAGGGTAAAGTTAATAGGTATTTTTCAGCGCTACTAAAAAAATAAATGCTGGTTGATACTTATCAGGATGTTTATCTTTAAATATCACTTTATCTTTTGCATAGGGGCGATTATTTAACATTTTTAACATTATTTTAGTAACTATTTGATATTTTGCTTCACTCGGCGATACTTCTTAGTGTGTTCACTAGGTACAGTCATGAGCACTAATATGTAACACTTAGCAAAATTAAAAACCGATTTTCTCGTGGAATAACGATTGCAACTTTGAGAAAAATCTATTGCATAATAGTTTGGGTTCCAAAATACTATGTTAGTAGTAAAATAAAATCACAATTAATATAGTTGTGAGGAAATCACTTTTAAAAGTTGCTAAGTATATACATATTCATGCTCGTGATTGTACACGGCAGGCAGTGTTTAATGTAGAGTTCTGATGGTTGTCGGACTAGTAATGATCTTGCAGAACTCTCGGAGTGGCTAACTTTTGAATTCTTTCCGATATCACGTATTTAAGAGCATTTGGAGGCACCTGGTAGATAGAAAGATAAAATCATTTTACTATGACACACAGAAGGCTTCTAGAATCTCTAATTTAGATGCAAGGGGACGTAAAGTTTATTCAAATCCTTGTTTCCAAGTGACATTATTTCCACTCAAACAAATAGCAATATACTATACTATATTTACAAAAGAGATTATAGCCTAGATTATACGCATAAGTTTAGAGAATGCTTACAAAACCTATCTTGGACAGACATTTACATGGAAAACGATGCATATATAGCATTTAGTTGTTTCCATGAATTGATATGTCTGCTTTACAATCTCTGTTTTCCAAAAGTTAGGGTAAAGATCAATGTTAACAATAAAATAAAACGGTGGATAAGTAAGGGTCTTAAACAGAGTTCAAAAACAAAGCGCTTCCTACGATACCAATACTACAAGAATAAAAATTTAAGAAACAGGACTAGATACACTGCATATTCTAATTTATTACAAAAATGTATCAACAATGCTAAACGAAATGCTAACATAAAGTATATTAATAAAAATGACAACAAATGTAAAGCCACATGGACAGTTATAAAAGACGAAATACACAATGCGAACCCCAAATACACCATTGAACACATTAAAATCAACAGCACAATACTCACAAAACCAGCAGAAATAGCTTCTGCCTTTAACAATCACTATACAAATTCTATCCCTACACAAAATTGTACAAATAGTTGCCGCAGTGAAACCCTAACTGCTAATTCGATGTTCCTCACACCCATGTCCGAAAATGAGGTGAAACGACAGATACCATCGTTGAATAATACCAACTCTGAAGGCTACGATGAACTCAACACTAAGATAATTAAGTCATGTGTCGATGAAATAAGTGGAGTGTTGACTTATCTAATTAACCTGTCTTTTTCACAAGGAGTATTTCCTAACGCATTCAAAATATCTACTGTTAAACCAATATTTAAATCTTTTGAGGTGATAAATCTGATGTACATAATTATCGCCCCATAACACTAATACCCATCTTATCAAAAATATTTGAGAAATGCATGTATCAAAGAGTAATTAATTATTGTGAGAAATTTAATATCATCAGAAAAGAGCAATTCGGCTTTCAAAAACACAAGTCCACGTCTTTAGCCATCTTTTCACTTTTGAAAACAATACTGACTAGATCAACAGCAATCAGCTGACGACAGGTTTATTTTTTGATCTATCAAATCAAAAGCATTTGATCTAGTTTCACATGACATATTAATACAAAAATTAGAGGCTATCGCGGCGGAATCAGAGGACTGCCACTTCAGTGGCTATAGTCATATCTAACTGACAGACAACAGTGTCACTGTCACTAAACTTGATGAAAGTAGGGACATGACACAATTTTCGTCTGAATATAAAATTATAAAACGCGGCGTCCCCCAGGGTAGCATATTGGGCCCTATCTTATTTCTACTCTACATAAACGACATCGTAAGCGTGACTAATCATAAGTGCTTCCTTTTTGCTGATGATATTTCCATAGTTGTTACTACCGATAAAAAATATAAATCAATTACTGATCATGAAGCGGACATAAATAATACTATAGACAATATAATTAATTGGTTAAATAACAATAATTTATCTATTAATCTTAAAAAATCTGCTTATATACAATTTAATGAATCGTACCAAAATAAATTTAATTTTCGAATGGACATACCACAAATTATTCAAGTGACACAAACTAAGTTTTTAGGAGTAGTAATTGACGAACATTTAGACTGGAAAGCTCAGGTCGATAATGTTTGCAATAAAATAAATAAATTTGTATACTCAGACAGATTAAAAAGGTAACAAATATAAAAACGGCTGTGATGTCATACCGTGCATAATGTGTTGAGTCCTCGTTGCGTTACGGATTAATTATGTAGGGAAATAGTACTGCTGTTATCAATAGAGCATTTATCGCCCAAAAAAAAATGTTTACGAGCTATATATGGGATTCCATGTGATGAATCATGTCAACCTATATTTAAAAGGCTTGGTTTGCTACCGTTACCTTCATTATATTTGTATGAAGCATGTATGTTTGTTAGGAAATATAAAGAATTGTTCAAAACAGCAGAGGAAATAAGTTCTCGAAGTCGGCGTGACCAATACAGACTTGTACTAGATGAGCTCCCTAGATTAGCAAAATATAACAAAAGCTGCCTGGCTATGTGTGTACGTGTTTATAATAAATTACCTAATGTATTAAAAATATTAAATTGCAGATTATTCAAAATTAAATTATATGAATGGTTAAAATGAAAATAATTTCTATAATATTAAGGATTTTTTTTAACATAAATTTTAATAATGTTTTTAAATTCTGTATGTCTAAGTTTGCATGCTTTAATTTTAAGCAAAACATGTATGATCTCATTTTTTATAATAACACCTATGTATACCATGTTTTAAGCAAATAAATTATCTTATAACTTATCAAAATAAACTCTAAATTAAGCTGATTTCAGAATGAAAATGTCACAAAGGTCATGAGGTTTTAAACTAAACTTTATGTGTAAACATTAAAGCTGCTTTTCTAAATGTAAATTGTGAAAGCATGTTCACCTTTATCGGATCCCTGTACCAATCTTCTTGAGACTGTCTGATGTAACACTTGAAACCGGGTCTGTTGGATAACTCGTTGATTCGTGGCATCAAAGCTTCCAACGGCATGGTTTTACCTCGCTGTAACAACCCCACGATATTATATATAATCTTATTATTATTTAAAATTTCTTGAACTAGGTAGCAAAAACGTCGTATAATTCCAGTCTTATAAGACTTTATGTTACGTAACAGTTATAGTGGTATGTAGCTAACTATTATGCTATATAGACGTTCATCTTACGACGATTCAATCGCGTGCCTGTAATGTCTTATTATTATTATATAGTTGAATAAACGTTTTCAGGTCAAACTTATACGACGTCGTACAACGGTAGTGCATATGTTGAGTACCTAAGCGTTTTCAGATTAACTTATACGAAAGCAAAAGGAGTATGTAAGGAGCGTAGCAGGTGGCGTTCTATAGTTTCTGCCTACCCCCATGGGAAGAAGGCGTGAGTTTATGTATGTGTGTATGTTATACGACGTCGTACAATGGTGTCAGTGCATATGTTCAGTAAACTTAAAACTTATACTTAAATAATTTAAAAAAACTTTTAAATAATTTAAAAGTCAAACCCACACTTTAATTAAACCATGGTTTTCTAAAACCAGCCAAGTGCAAGTCAGACTCGCACACGAAGGGTTCCGTACCGTATTAAGATCAAGCGAAAAACGCCGAAAAAACGCGTTTCAACCAAAATCGGCATGATAGATACCTACACAATCTGTGAAAATTTAATTTGTCTACCTATTACGGTTAATGAGATACAGGTTTCAGACAGACAGACGGACGGACGGACTACGGAGGCTAAGTAATAAGGTTCCGTTTGCCACCCTTCGGCTACAAAACCCTAAAAAGTAAGTAATGATTAAGGGAACCCTAAAGTCGACTTATATGGCCGGGCGTAATGGTCTCAAGGAAAAGTCTATACGACCGTTTTGTTGTATTAGTGTATTATAGAGGTCACCATATAACATACAAGATGGCTGGAGCTTTATTATGAAAACATATTTTCAATAATTAACTAAAACCATTGAATTACTAAAAAATAGGGGAGGGCGATAAAAACTTCCTAACAATACATAATACACTGTCATAAAACTAAAGTTCCCTGAAAGATTAACACAACTAATACTATGTATCACACAAATTTAAATAATGTAGGCACTGAACTGAACAGGAAGATATTTTGTGAAATTAACTTGATTTTTTTTTCTGTTATTCTTTCATACAAGCACAATATTTAACATGCGAATCAAAACGGTTGTCGTTGAGTCGTTTTTGACACTAGTCCAATGTTTCAATCGTTTGACAAAGTCATTTTATCCGATATGTGACATATAGGTAGTGTATTTGTTAATTCTATTAGTTTAGTACTCCTATCATGTGTAATATTTAATATACTGCTGTTTGTAGTCCTTATTACATAAAATAAATAAATACAGGGTGGAATTTTGTAATGCCACCTGGAGGGAAAGTACTCTTAATACTCGTACTGCAGATAGAAAATTTTACTCAAAGGAAACATTCCTTTATTTTTGAATAGAAAGCAAACTGCATTCAAAGATTTTCGAAAATTCTCTTCTCCCACACCCGGGAATCGAACCGGCTAAAATCTGAAAAAAATATACCCTGTACTTTTATTGCATCGATCGTTAGGGTCAATTATAAGGATGAAATCTCTCTAACAAACATGATAAATTAAATGAAAGGAAAACCAGGAAATCTTAAATTAATTTAATTATTTACAAAAAATGGTAAACTAACTAATTAGTTGCTCGAAATGGGCTCCATTCTCTTGGATACACAAATGTATTCTTTTAACGAATTCATTTCTAGTAACCTTTAATAAAGTGTTGTGGTGAATATTATAATTCGTATTCTGAACTTCAACTCTCAACTCGTTGTCATTCGCATAAGATTTCATGTAAATTTGATTTTTTACATATCCCCACAAAAAAAAATCTAATGGGGTGAGATCTGGCGATCTCGCAGGCCATCTGATTGTGCCGTTTGTACCAATCCAGGTATTAAAATGGTTATTAATGTAGGCAGTAGTGTTTCTGCTGTTATGTGCTGGAGCACCATCTTGCTGTAGAATTATTTGGTTTCGCTCTTCCTCGGGGAAACCATTTAACTCGTTTCTTAAGAGATCCAGTATTTCAATATACTTGACAGTGTTTAAATGACCTTCGTACACGTGGACTAACAGTACATTATTTCTCATAATTCCGCACCAAACGTTGAAAGAAAATCTTACTTGATTGTTAGTTTCATGAACACGAACAGGATTCACTCGAGACCAATAATGGTTATTGCGGCGATTGTACATGCCATTATTGCTGAAGTTGGTTTCATCAGACCATACAATGTTACTCAAAAAATTAGGGTTTCGGTCAATTTCTCCAAGCATGTTTTCACAAAATTGTAATCGTCTGTCACGATCCCCAATATGCAATTTTTGCACCAACCGACCTTCACGATAGCATTTATACTTATACTTTTTCAGCACTTTAAGTACGCGAGTGTGGCTTGTTCCTAATTCATCGGTAGAATCTCTACTTGAAGCCTTTGGAAATGATTCAAAGTATGTTAAAACATCTAGTTCAAAATCGAAATAGTTTTGCTGAATAGTTTGCCGTCTCTTCTTGAAACCACCCGTATTCTTTAAATTTTCTACCATTCTTTGCAATACGAACCGAGTTGGTGCCTGTCGGTCTTGATATCTCTCTCCATACCACCGCAGAGCTAGATTCACGTTTTTGTTATTTAAAAAATAAGCTTCCATGAAATCAAACTGTTCTTGATAAGCCATTTTCACCGTGAGACAAAATGTGAAATGAGTTGTAAAAACAATAAAATGTGAATAACAACTATGACAATCTAATTTTCAAATTTTAATCTAACATTCCATATTTAAATTACCTCCACCAGATTTCCTGGTTTTCCTTTCATTTAATTTATCATGTTTGTTAGAGAGATTTCATCCTTATAATTGACCCTAACGATCGATGCAATAAAAGTACAGGGTATATTTTTTTCAGATTTTAGCCGGTTCGATTCCCGGGTGTGGGAGAAGAGAATTTTCGAAAATCATTGAATGCAGTTTGCTTTCTATTCAAGAATAAAGGAATGTTTACTTTGAGTAAAATTTTCTATCAGCAGTATTAAGAGTACTTTCCCTCCAGGTGGCATTACAAAATTCCACCCTGTATACGATCACATAAAGGCGTCACAACGTATTGGACCGTAAAGTAGGTCTTTATACTTTTATTTAACTTGTATATGTTACGGCTAATACCCGAAGTGCGGCTACACCTAGTTTTAGCCGGTTAGAACTAGGTGTAGCCACTTACTCTTGGTGCCGCGGCAGCGCCCGCCGAGCGCCAGATCCCCTCTATTGTTGGTAAATTGGTTTTATCCAACAGGGATTGTCTGGACCTATAATTCTAACCGGCTAAAACTAGGTGTAGCCGCACTTCGGGTATTAGCCGTAACATATATAACGTTCAGCGGTCATTGGCTGACTTCTACGTAACTACTAACCGATAATATTGTCGTGTAATTTGGGCCTTTTTCGTGTTTTATATATCGCACCCTTAGTAATATAGAGGCTTAAAGCAAAAAAGGTATGGACACGTTTCTGGTTTATTAATTTACGCTTATACGACCAATCTTAAAAGATTAACTGAAAATGTTAAACGTTAACTTGACTAATATAAAACATTTATTAGTTGGGTTATCTCCCGGACCATTGGAAGATAGATATCCCTACTAACAAATTAATGTTTTATTGAGTGTTTATACAGCCAGTGTGATTAAAAAAAACCTAATATGCGGGACGGTCCGCGGCGGTGACGCGGTGTGTTCCATATTTAAAATTTTAAAAAGACTTTATAATTTGGCGGAATATCTAGATCTCAGATTCGGTTAAAGTCGAGGCAAATACAGTAATCGAAAATCTTTTGCCAGAAATTTCAAAGGAAAGATATTTAAATACATACAATGATTTTATGAAGTGAATGCAGCAAAGAAATGAAGCAAACAAGAAAATAAAATATTTTAGAAAAACTTTTTTTTTTCTTTCCCTATATTCGAAATGAAAAGAGTGTATATCACGGGTGAAAGTCACCAATTCCTACTATAAAAATATAGAACGAGGAGCCGAAGCCAACTCGTAGAGGTCCGTTAGGCGCTTTTAATGAATGAGGTACCAATGTGACATGCAACATGTCTGAAAACAAACTTTTCCATAATAAAATGACGAAACCTATGTAGGTACATTATTGATCTTTTTGACATAGCAGAAATGGGCTCCCATAAAACTGCGATGTTTCTGACTGGTACTGCACACCCGAGTCGGGTTCAGAATCATCTAAAGGTTGGATGATTAGGTAATTCTAAACTACCTAACGATTTTATACGGTTTTCGCCGTTTATCGATGAGACATGGTTTCCGTCGTGTGCTCTCGTACTAATAGATCTGTAACCACCCTTAGACCTGCACTTCACAACCCAATTACTGGGTAATTACCACAATAGTCACGATACCCCATGACTATCGTGTTACCCAGTAATTGGGTATAAAATTCAAAACCGTATAAAATCGTTAGGTAGTTTAGATTGGTCAGTCGTACAATTTAGAAGTCAGAAAGTGACAACCAACTTTCTGACTTCTAAATTGTACGACTGTAACATGTTAAAATCATGTCGAGTATACCTTAATGGGCGGTGGACGGAACATCTTCTTAGGACCAGCAAAACTTGAGATATAATCCATATGTTTCTTCCATTCGCTCTCAGACCAGCCTTTCTTCTTCTTCACGTCCTTGCTGGTATCCTGATTCTTAAGGTCAATGACACAGTTCGCCAGTTTGGAATACACGGTTGCGTTCGCTGACTCGATCATTCGGTCAATGCGTTCTATGCGCTCTGGACTGAATCGATTTTTGTACATTTTCTTAATCAGCGTTAAGCGTCTGAAAAGTGATATTGTGAGGAAAAGATGAAAGGATCGTAATTTATAAATTAATATTTAAGGCTGCTGAGTAATTTATTTACAAAGTTTTTTTTGTATTCCTCAGTTATCATTTAATATCACACCTTTCGTCCTACATTCCATAGAACAGAAATCGTGTAGGATACTTGCCTAACAAATGGCCACGCGATATCGTTCACTCTATCAGTAGCTACACCTCTCAAGGCAGAATTTCGGACGCCCGTAACGGTGTAACCGGGCATCCCTTCCATAGACTCATAAAATATTTTTCGAGGCACGCTAAGCATGTTCAGTCTCCTGTTGGTCTTGAAGGGGTAGCTGACAGTAGGATGGTCATATTTGAATTGTTTGGCCATGTTGCTAGCTAGCCGTACTCCGGAGAGTTTGTCCGGGGTGTGTTGTTTGGCCGGTTTTGGCCTTACATTTTTATTGTACTACGTATTTGTATTGAAAAAAAACGTGTTAACTGTTCATTATTGCGAGTTTTGTGACCAGCTGTGGTTGTCACACTGACGGCCAGTCCACAGATTACTAATATGTGGCCAGTCACGGATTTTTATACAGACGTTTCAAATTCGGCTGGTTTTATTTTTATTTACCTACAAGAGGTATGCGACCTTCTAGTATACAAGATGTAACATAAACAACGCACCTTTTATGACATTGTACTCCGTTGTACTCATCATTATACACAGGTTTTACTAAGGGACCAAACCTCATACCGCGAAAAAAAAATCTGCCAAGAAGAAAAAAAATCTGTTGTTCCCTACATTTTGACGAGTTATGAGAACATGCATGTGGGGAACAGCTGATTTTAGATTTTACATCTTGTATAGCTATACAGAACCTTTTGGAGCGTGGCCAAAACCGGAACTAACGCCGCCATCTTGTTCAGTGCTGCCAGATCAAAATACTCATTCAGCGCTAACAGATATTCAAACTGCGCTAGACTATAAAATCAGCATATCCAAAAAGCGCTTTATTCAAACGTTAATTGTGAAAACACGAGATATAGAAATAATAAGTGTCTTACACATTGGTTTAATCATAATCCACATAAATCTTATCACAAAATATCGACCAAAAAAAATCATATTATATTATCTTCTACAAAACTCGTAGGGCCAGGTTGATCAATATTAATTTCTTTTATTTTTCTGAGTTTCCCATCATTGACGGAACCAGCGCAATTGAACACCAGAGAGACACCATTCACTAAAGGGAATACGGGGTGAGTAAGTAAAACGCACTATACCGTGAAGCCATGTCAGAAATAGACTCGTATTATAACTACACTTAGTTAAATGCTGCCATCTTAGAAATCAAAAAGCGCCTAATACGCAAAAAAAATTGTTCACGCGCTAGGCACATTAAAAAGCGCTAGATGTAGCGCCGAAAGCGTTAAACTGGCAGCACTGATCTTGTTCTTTCAATACATTGCAATGCGTTACTTTTACTTTACTTATGTACCGAAGAAGAAGAAGTACACGTGTACAGGAAGGAACTAAAGATGTAATGCTTCGTTAATAACTCAAGCGATATCAAAGATGCTTTAAACAGAGGTTACAAAATCAAATAAAACAACAGAATTGTTCATGAAAAACGTTTGTATTAGATTCTTAACAAAAAAATAATGATCTCACATAACTTAACGCATTACTGATCTCATAACAAACATTTTAAACCAACGACAGCCTTATTTCACATCTGTTTCACCTATAAACGAGTTGCGAAAGTCACCGATAATATACGAACCGAGATCGTATTAATAATAATACAAAATCTTACAAAAAGCAAAATTAAAATGAGAAAAGAAGCTGATTTAAAAAAAAGAACAAGCAAACAAATACTATTTCTACCACACAGGGTTGCCAGATATTTGAGACTTTTATATATTTCTGCAAATAAAATGCTTAATGACAGTGAAAAATACCATTTTAACTATTGTTGTTTTCTTAGTTAAACTATCATTCTATGAATATTTTTCTTGTGGCAACACCAAAAACGCATGCGAAATATTTAGGCACATTATACCCCTAACCATTTAGGTGCCATTATTGCATAGAAAGAAAAAAAAAGAAATAATTATAACTTTGTTCGAGTGACATACAATTTTATAGGTGAAATCCATTCAATTAGGTGACAAAAGTCAGTAAGATCCTCACACATTATCGACTTACCGAAAAACGGATCGATAAATAAAAACTTAAATTCTATCTTCGATTTTAGTAAGCAATAATGTGCTCTTAATCTTTGCTGAGAAATGTACGGCGCCAAAACATATGAAGGCCCGTACAACAATAAATAATTAAATAAAATCACAAGTTCTCCAAAAATGCATAATAATGCGTTCAGAAATTTTCATAGAGGATGTAATAGCACCCGTAAAAAAATAATTGACATTCAAGATATTTAAGTTTCACAAAAAAAAATTTTATCATAACAAAAACACGTATATCAAGATCTTTTGTAAATATTCACGTTCATTTTCTATAAATGGCATGATATGCTCTGAAATTATTATCTCTGGTAACACTGTTTATTGAAATATTTTTGAGGTATTTTTCAACACTACTTTTTATGTTTATTTTAAAATTCTCGTACGAATAACATCATTTACACTCTTTACAAGTAACCACTTATTACAATATTGCTTCTTTTATAGAGTTCCTCCGAAAATAATTGATAATCAATAGGGGGATGCCCATAACAACTAGAATAATGAAAACAATAACATCTTTTTAAAACAACTTAACATTGCTGTAATTTTTTAAATTATACCGACTGTCACTTGAGTCATTTAAAAGGCATCTAATGCTGGCATTACACTCGGTGTATTTGCACAAATATTTGCGTTATTACGTTACTTCAAAATTAACTTTATTTCAATAAGATTAGCCCTGACCCAGCCCTACTTATCGTAAGCGAATTTTTTACGAAGCTTTGATTTTTATTGTAAAGTTCAAAATGACGTTTAAAAAATTATATATTATAAACCCAAGTAACGCGAATATTTTGACAAATACTCCAAGTGCCTACACAAAAAGATAAAGAAATCTTGCTATACGTATTAGTTGACTACAGAAACTTCTGCGGGTTTGACGTTGCCGTCACTCTCGACGTCAGTTTTGGCGTCAATTTGGGCGACGTCATCTAGACCTTTGTTGGACCTTCCGTATAAATCAGCGGTTGAGATGATTGCGGGCTGTGGCGAATCTCCGCGTGGGGTGATGTCTTCTTCCAACATTTTCTTGTGCTTTCGTCGGTTGACAAAGCTGTAATCATTGGTTTTATTAGTAGGGTATGCTTTCTTGGTGTTTAATTTTTGTATTCTGAATTATAAGTAAACTGAGTTAACTGCTTAACTGTAACGATCCCTAAATCCTCATTAACACGATGCAACTTTCTTGCATGTCTAAACACTATTTAAACGCCGCAACTTTTATTGTTGTGTCAACTTGTGGTATGCCACAGGCAATTAAATCGCACCGTGTACATCAGGCTTGAAGCACGTAATACACATAGGCTCATTTTCATTGTTCGATACGGCTCGTATGCAGGGTGCGGGAGATTTCTGTAACGCATGCCATAGGACCCGCATGCAGGGAACCGTTTTCATATATCGCGGGGCCCAAAAGTGGGGTGTTGGAGGATTTCTGTAAAGCATGCCATGGGGACCGTAATCTGGGAACCGTTTTCATTAGAATTGACATTGTATTGTTGTCATTGTATTGGCATTATATTCTATTCTGTTGCAGTATTGTGAAATTTTATTTTATTTTATCTTGTGTAATATGGGTTTTGCCTGAATGAAATGTTTTTTTTATTTTTTATTGCGTTATACAGAGAACCTGCTCCGCACGTTTGGCAGTTACTTTGTAGGCTTATTTTCATTGGGTGTCTCCGCACGCTTTTTACCGATCTATGAATTTCATTGGTCTCTACGCCCGTTACGGGGATTCCCCGCAGACGGTGTACCGACCGTGTTATCAACTTATGACTTTCATTAGTCATTACCCCGCCTGCGGGGAGTCCCCCCCGCATGCTGTTTATCCACCGAGTTATCGTCTAATGAAAATGAGCCCTTACTTGCACAAAATTACACGAGTAGCTTACATACCATTGTGACATTCATCATTAAAGTTGTTATTGCAAAAAGGCATGCATGCAACCTGCAAGCTATAGTCCTATCACAGTAATTTTACCTCTAATTTTGCATCCATGTCAAAATTACAGTGATCTTTATTCTCGTTGTATTAAGGTTTCTGTGGGTTTGCTGCTACCAGAGGTAAAAAAAACTGTGAAAGATATGTAGGTACTTGCATACTCTTGTGCTAGTAACAGGTCCAGGTATTTACAGCTTTAAGTAATTTTAACCAGTTTAGCAGTTTACACAATTTTAATTATTTCTACTAAACGCCAAGGCTCGGGGCAGTCGCGGTCATAAAATGTTCGAGTAGGATACCGAATTTTTATGACGGGTTTTCTAAAAGCTCTATACTGAGTCTAAGTTTATAATTCAGAATACTTTATTAAACATATTGTTGATAAAGATTAGAAGTGAGAAGTATTAGATACAAGTTAGGAAACAAGAACAGATTTTTCTTATTCGTAAATGTCATTGGAGATAAACGGAGAAACCAGACAGGCTTACAGGCGCATGCGCAGGGCGACATTTTATAGTTAAATATGAAACGAAATAATCAAACCTAATTATCTCGTTATGGCGCGATATAATGTAACGACAAAATTATGTCGCTCTACGCATAATAGCCTGGCAGTGTGTTTCAAATAATATTCTTCTAGAAAGTGATGTTTATACACCGTGGCATTTTAGTCGTCTTTCAACGGCAGCCCACTTCATGTATCCAATGACTACTAATCATTCATAAAAGAAAAAAAAATATTTATACACATTTTAATAATTAAAAAAAAAAAAACATTATGACGCATGACGTAGTTTGAAACACCCTGTTACGAGCCTTGCGATACAAGGGCGGCGCTTAATGGAGTGCAAGGCTCGCACCGCGCTCATAACAGCGTGTTTCAAACTATATCATGTGTCATCATGAACTATTTTTTTTTTAATTATTCAAATGTTAATAAATATTTTTTTTGCCTTCATGAATGATTAGTAGTCATTGGATACATGAAGTGGGCTGCCGTTGTAAGACGATTAAAATGCCACGGTGTATATAAATCTTTTGTGTCTCAAATAACTTTTACAAGTAAGATATTGACGTGAAGAATTTACAACTTGCATCCTAAAGCTCAATGCGTTCCATCTGTTAGAAATTATGTACACATACATAAATGCTGTTTATCATCAAGTAGGTTACTACTGTCATTCGCTTGTAAAAGGACTTGCACAAGGCACTCAAGAGTTAAAATCCGTTAAGCCTCTTTCACACGTTGCAAGTTTCTTGTCTGTGGCCTCAGATCAATTAAAAAAAACAAAAGACATAGCGCTGTCAACAGTGACGTGAGGCCGGTTTCATATGCACTGTCTTGGGTTTTTATTTGGTCTAAGTCTGTGGCAAACAATGAAATTGAAGCAACAAATGACTTGCATCTATACTCCATTTGAAATAAGATTAGAAATATAAATAAACTTTTTTACAGTCCGTTCAACCGATTCTGACTTCTATTCAGTAGGCATAAAGATAGCATTAAAAGCAACTGTTTAATAAAGCTACCATTTGTCATGCCACCAACGCAATAGAAGTCAATATCGGTTGAACGGACTGTAAAAAATGTTTATTTAAATGTCTAATCTTATTTCAAATGGAGTGGTAGACGATGCAGTGTTTAGGCGGAGCAACTTTAATGGTTGCTCCAACTCATGGTATGCCACAGGCAATTAAATAGCACGGTGTAAATCAGGCTGAGATTTTCAACCCCCAGGAACATGCCATTTTAAAATTATCAGAAATGTAGATAATTTAAATTCTAGTTAAAGACTAGAAAGTTTGGTAACAAAACGATACGATAAAACAGCATTTATCTCTATTAAGATTGGCGACTGTAGACACGTTTTTTAGTAATAACGAGCACATATTTAGTATTGATGTACTCAATGTAATCATCCCCACTTTATGTGGGTTTAGATTTGTAACCATGCAACCTGAAAGTTCACGATAAACCAATGCAAATTAGGTTAAAATCTAGATCATTTTCTCTGAAATTATGGACAGTAAAATGATCTCTGTGAAAGTATTAAACTTCATGCTCTTTTAAAAATTCGGTTATGAAAGTAAATAAACTCCTACGCCCATGAATGAATGTATAATGTTCTATGGTTACCCAATACTTAATGAAAATGATTTTAAAATCTATTAATTGATATTTTCGCTATCCTGCGATGGTAAAGCATTCCCTTTCAAAATCAGTACAAAAAATTGCGAAATTGTCCATTAAAAAAAGGCTGCCTTCTAAAACTACCAAGCGAAGCAATAGCACGTGTCCACAATGAACGTAAACTCGGAACCCAACACCTCAACCCGGTACAAGTACATGTTGACATACCTCCCATACTGTCACGACAAACCGTGAATGATGTTGATGTTTATTTTTATATGAAAAACAAAAAAAACAGTATCTCGTTTAATTTTGATAATATTTTTTTAAACATTAAGTCATTATTACCAATTTTCATACATCTGCTGATATTATTGCCAATTCAAAAAATCCGTTTGGTCTTGCCATAGTGAAAAAATGAATAACCAATTTGGTAATGATAATTTTGGCTAACAACAAGATAGCAGGGCGAAAACGTTACAACATATTCCCAAAAAAAAACACAATGAATGTTTTTTTTTTTCAAAATGACCCCAATGATGATAAATTGATAGCCACACTGATTTTCAGAATTTATAAATGGCCTTCGTGTAATATTACTTCCCAAAATGTGTTTTCATTGTAAGCTTGTATGTTCTAATCAGAATGGACTAAGAAATAGCAATGTCATAGAAATCTTATAGTAGGGTATTTGACAGATATTTTTTTCAATTTCGGTTTTTTGAAACCAACAAAAAAATTAAGCCATTGTAAAATTCATTGTTTCAATATATCAAAAAATGCCGAATACCGAAGTTGTATGTGTTATAAAGTCTATTGTAGACTGAGACAGCACTGCTACGGCCTGACGTCACAACATAGGTACGCCGTAGTAACTTCGCGCCATTCAGTACAATAATCGTTTTGTGACAAGGATAGTAGAATAATTTCAAAAGCGTGTAAGTTCTCCATTTTTCGACCGATATTATATTTTTTTTTCTCACTAATCGTCTTTTTTAATAACACCTTTAAAAATAAGTATTAATTCATGTATATTTTTGATAGCAGTCAAATACCCTATTGCAGCAAAAATGTGGAATAGAATTCTATATCTATGCTAGAAGTGCTGCTCTAAATAAATATTATTATTTTTTATTTGTTTATCAAAGTAATAATTAAATAAACAGCTGTGTTGATATTACTACTTTTATCATTTGACCTCTAATTTACATATTGTCAGAAGTCAACGATCTCTGCTTCACAATGAACTTGCAATCTTTAATACCGACAGTGCTACATCTTAGTCTTCTAGGTATACACAATGCAAAAAAAAAAACATTTAAAAAGTGAACGGCAAAATATTATGGTAACCACTAATGACATCTAATGTTATGGGACCTAACACAAACCATAGACAAAGAAATAACAGTTTATTTTGAGTTTAAAATCCTAACATTTGCTTACATTTTCGAGGGTATGATACGCTCAGTTCAGCTTTTACATATTTATTTATATCAGCTGTTTGTATCCCACTGCAGGGCAAAAGCTACCCTTCCCACCTTCCACATACCAATGCGCATTTATTTTTATTTTTTCACAAACAAAAAATGCCACCTAGAAGGTCATAAATCATTGGCCGTATAGCGAAGTGTTACAGCCATCTTTTTCCGTTGCGAAGAAAGGATGGCGCTATTCGTCTTGTATAGCTCAATCTCATTCTCGCACTGAAACAATGCAACACATAGTTCTAAGCCCTCGTACCCACGGGCAATTTTTAATTGCGCACGGGATTTCCAAAGCACCGCTAAGCGCCGACAGTTAAAAATCGTGCGCAATAAAATCACCTGTGCGTACCTGGGCTAACACTTCGTGCTTTATCTGCTTGGCTATAAGTTTATGGTATGTCCCCTTAATATATTGAGTGTAAAACAAAACAGATGGACAAATAAAATAATTACTCACCAAGCCTTAATTTTCTGGTAGATGTAGATGCAAGTCATCGGGATTGGAGTCATGATGGCGCATGATACTGGCACCACTGAAATTGAACAATATTACGAGATACAGCCCGATTCAAATTTTATGGCGGACCGGAACACGAGGCGAGTCGCTGCGCAGTGACGAATGCACGTGTCAGCGGGGGTGAGGGGTGCGGTACTTCGCAGCGTAGCACACTTCAGAGCCGCCCTCAAGTTTGACGCGTACTATAAAATATGTTTTAATTACCTTACACTTTAGTGGCATACGATACGCCTATTTTTTATGTGTAACATTTTCCTCTTGTTTTCTGTGGGAGTAATTTCGTCAAAGGGACGGAAGTGTGTAACAGCTTGAGCATGGAATAAGTATTCGACGATTTTTATGGTTTTTTTTGTATAGGGGCGTGTGCTAGCTAACTTATGGCAAATAATTTTATTTAATGTTGTGTTGCGTAATGCAAATTCTCAAGTTTTATATCTGAACAGACAGCTGTGCTGCTGGGGAGTTTGTTGCGCCACTTCTTCTTCCCAGCTAAAGCACTAGGAAGTGGTGAAGGGTGGGCGTTTTTGGGGGACTGTCTTATATAATTTTTGACGTTCGAAAAGTGCTGATTCTCAGCCTAGTTTGAATAAATGACTTTTGATTTTGATTGTACTTTACAATAGCATGGAATTAGTAAACTCAAGGAATTATTTAGTTACTATATAGATTGTAAAGGGGTTCGAATTTCGACCAGTGGGCGACCACTAGTAATGAATAATTATTTAAGTATTTAGCTTTTTTAAATTTTGAGGTTATTTTCTGTCGCTGCTCAGTAGGTTATTACCAAGGTGAGATGTCAGATGTTACACTTCATTTGCGACTCGCTCGCTTTTTCTATAACTTTGCCCTTTTATAATCGTTTTTAGTGAACATACCTGGTGACTACTGAGATGACGACTAATTTATAAGATACGACTACAGATAAGGACAAGAGAATAATGATGTACCTGTAGTAAGATCTGCCTCAGGCTGTCCGAGTGCGTATCTCAGCAAGAAGATGGCGATGCCAGTGTTTTGGATGCCAGTCTCTATGGAGATGGCAAGAGCGTCGGGATGTGGCTGACGACACACCCAGGCCAGGAAGTAACCGAAGCAGTAACCCAACCAAGGGATACCCATGCCGGCTACTACGATCTGGGAACGAAGAAAAGTTAGGTGTGATAATTTTACTTTTAAACACTTCTTTGGTGATGGAAAACATTGTTAGGGAATCTGGAGTAAAATCACGCATCATGTTTTTACAGCCAAATTTTAAAGCCTGA
The DNA here is from genome assembly GCA_963921375.1 of Tiliacea citrago. NCBI lineage: Eukaryota > Metazoa > Arthropoda > Insecta > Lepidoptera > Noctuidae > Tiliacea > Tiliacea citrago. The sequence goes on from OY992802.1 coordinate 13,809,178, forward strand.
TTTACCCGGTGCGATTTAATTGGCTACGGCATGCAGTTCAACCATAAGCTGAAGCAACAATAAAAGTTCTAAGTAATTTGTTGCTTTAAACTCAAAATTTATACGTAAAATAAACTTAAAATAAAATAAATAAACCATAAAAAAATTATTTATATAACTATCGTTATTTTATATTTTTAAAAATATGGTAGTTAAGTTTTTTTTTATTTACTGAAATATTTATTCAAATAATTAATTAATTAGCAATATTATGTCATAATTCACACATACATAAGACAACACGTTAAAAAACTTAATCAAATAACCCGCCCCTAACTGTTCCCGGCGCAAAGGTGTCCATTACGCTTGCTGCATTGCCACGTTGGATGGCAATGGTTAACCTTTGCACCAAGAACAAGCCGGCGCGGGAGTCACCCGTTTTTAAACGGAGCTTATTATTATCTCCCTAATGAGCTTATTTTTAAATAGTTTTTTTTTTTATATTAAAATATTTAATATAGATTAACTCAAAGCATTTATTTCAAACAAACCGATTACAGGCAGGTCGGTCAGTCATAAAGATGAAGCTAGTTGCCTATTCCAAAGCTTAATAGGTACCTATGGAGAAGAACGGGCAAGAAACTCCACGGACAATCTTTTAATTATTAATAATGTTATTTTATTGCAGGCAAAAACGTGCATCGTATAAGGAATTAAAATGGCTAACATGCCAATGCGTGATTTTCGTCAAGATTCTGATATTATTTAGATACGGGATAGCAGTAAAGGACCCAGAAATTTTTCGGGAGTCATACGTGTATATATTATAGTATATATATTTTCCTCAATTCGTGGAATTTTGCCACTTTTTTCATTACCGTACACTTTATGGCCGAAAATGAAACAATGACTCCTTTCAATAATTCATACAAAATTCCCATAGCAAATGCACTTTCATTATTCCCGAATTTTCCAATTTTCCCCGTAACTTTTAAACATTTTTTTTTCGTAAGAACCTGATTCGAACTATTACGAACATTTTAAATAAAAAAATTGCCAAATCGGTCCACCCATTCGGAAGTAATGCATCTACCAACGAGCAGCATTAAATTTTTATTATGCATATTTAATTATTCTATTCTATTGCAAAAAAAAATATAAGAAAACATAAACGTAAATAAATTGCAGGTCTTTTGTTATTCTGATTTTAATTAAAGTCAGCAAACATTATGAATTAAATAAATAAAAATTTATTCTTACCTGCCAAGTAAACAACTCGAAGATATACAAGTTGGTAACTATGGCGAATATAATGATGAAAAGCAGCAAGGTCGTAGAGAATCCTTTAAGGATTCGGACCATGAATCGGGCTATCTTAGGCGTCCATTTTTGCATGCCCAGACCGATGCCCAAGGGAATCAACAGCCCTAGGACGAATGTTGCTATGCGGGTGTACGGGACCACAATTTGCGCGTTACGGAACACCACTTGGCCGAGGGAGAATAGCCACATGGGCATGAAACCTGGAAGATAGAGAACATGGAATTAATAAAAAATAAATAAATAATTTTATTGAGATACATAAAGATATTGTACATGAGGGACTTACAAAGTATGCAATATTATAAGATGGTGTAGGTACACACGGCTACACATCAAGCTATACATTTCCAGTTTACGCTGATCTCGCACTGTCTGGAAATACTATACAATGCGAGATCAGCTTATACTGGAAATGTATAGCTTGATGTGTAGCCGTGTGTACATCGAATCGTTGGGTGAATCACTGCTCTCCTAGCTAGATTACTGAATACTGAATATGTGGTTATAACTTTTTTTATAGTATAATGTGAGAAAATAACTTAACATAACGTCACGTCTGTAATCCCCGAAGGGTTAGGTGTACCCGTATTAAAAAATAAAAATCTGCTGTTCCCTACATTTATGTTCGCAAAACTCGTCAAAATGTACACACACACATTGTGCACAGCAGATTTTTTTACGCGATTTCAGGTTTGGTCCCATAAGTAAAAGTTGTTCATAATGATGAGTACAATAACCTCTTAAGAGGTTTTCAGGTTTTACATTTACACCTTGTATTTGAGAATCTGCGGAGAATTATCAAGAAGAGAAAGATGGAACATTTACTCAATGCCATATATAGTTAAAGATAAACGCAAAGTTCAAATAAATATAGCTATCAATTTGAACTTTTTTGTTACAAATTGTCGCTTAAAAATCAAGTTAGAATACATCCTAACTCTGAAGTACATAGTTGAGTAAGTGATGGAATGTTAATTATCTGAGATTATGAATTGTAGTTTAGCTATTCACTAACCTAGACTGTGGTAATTTTCAAATCAACTCAAACAAATTGTCAACCGACGAACCATGGTCCAAGGATTTATTTAATGAATCGTGTGTCTATCAATAACTCATTTCCATTCTTGTTCAGAAACATTATCTACGTAAGAAGATTCATTGAGTATTTACAAAACAAAACCGTAAAGTCATGATTCCAACATAACCTTTGCTTTTACAGTCTTTAACATAACGCCTGTAATCATCCAAAGGGTTAGGCAGAGATGTACCCAGGCCATAGTAGACCCACATTTCACCAGTTTTGTTTAAGTCCCATGTAATAGGGGGCGAGTCTATTGCCATCAACCAATCCGGGCTCTGGGCCGCTACTGAGAAATTTCCGATAGAAAAATCCAATAACACTTTGCCCGACCTGGGATCATGTGCGCCTTCCGCGATACTCGGCTGGTAATGCCTATCAGTATGGCTCAATTTCATCGACACATATTTGTCACGAGAAGCCATAATTCATCCAACAGAAACATTACTCTAAGACATCTTGGACCAACTTACCGAAAGACGCGAGCGTAGAAATAGAAGTCATAGCCAACGATAAATTAAGGTTTCCTCCGAGGATGAAGGTCCAAATGTTGGAGGCTCCACCGCCGGGCGCGACCCCGGTGAAGAACATGCCCAGCCGCATGGCCGGGTCGTTGGGGAAGATCAGGAAACCTAGACCGAACGACATCTGGGAAGAAAGAGTTTTGGGGTTACAGGTAGGAAGATTACCTACATGATCACGGCGGACAACCTCAACGAAGACTAACGTACAGTCAGTAACCTGCATAACCTGACCCCTCTTCCATTATTCTTCTTTGTAAGGGGGTCAGATAATGCATGCAAGAGATATTAGAACGTACAAGTGTGTGCGCAAACTCCCTCTTCACTCTCTCTCTTAGTTTGATGGGACGGCAATCCGACACGACTGGGGTGTGATCTGTGGTGACGACTCAAAACGTCATATTGGTCCTTTCACAGTAATTTCACCTCATCACTGATCTTTATTCTCGTTACGATAAGGTTGCTATTGGATTGCCGCTGGCAGAGGTAAAGTAAATGTGAAAGAATGACTATTATGACGTTTCTTCATCTTGATTTTTTTTTTACTTTCATTCGTCGTTCTCATTTCAAGAGATTTTTTTTTTGTTGGTTGATAATATAGCAGACCCTTCTCCGGATGGTTTGTGGTCACCGCTAGCTATGGTCAATCAATGGTCAGTTGTATTACTAAATACATTGAAGGTAGAAGGTGTGTCGCCATTCAGCCAAGGCTGATATGTGTCTGTAATTACAGAAGGTGCCTCAAACTGGAACACTGAAGGTGCCACAAACGGGAACACAGGAAGCATGCTTGGCGGCAAAAATAGATAATCATAGTGGTAGTAAATGGTACTTACAAGTGGCATGAAGAGAAACTGTCCACACATTCCTATTATCGGCCCTATAGGCCTCTTGAGCACCTCTTTGACGGTCGGCCAATGCATCGCACAACCGAAGTTTATGAAGATTAGCGATACCTGAAATACAACGGTATATTTGTTATGCTAAGTGGTTTAAACTTTCCCTTTCCAAAAGGTAGTTTTGTATGGAGAAGAATGGGCAAGAAACTCCATCGTTATCTTTTAAAATGTTTTACAATATTTTGTATACATAATTATATGTAAAGACGAATAAAATTACTATACCACAATAGGTAAAAATAATTTTAAAAAACCAGTCAAGAGCGAGTCAGACTCGCACACCGAGGGGTTCCGTACTTATATATGATGTTGATGATTTCTGAAAACCTGTGCTATTTAGAAACATCGTTGTATTTTTCCTGTAATCTTTACATAAACTTCTATCACAGAATTATTTCAGATTTTTCTCTATGCAAACTTCGGAGATAAGGGGCATTTTTCAGGAACCAAATGGTGACATGAAATGAGTGAGAGTGAGAAAACATGCGCGAAAGTTCGTAGTGCCTATGTTCAGACTCGCCAAGATATTTCGGCCGTACTGCAGTGGTCCTTAAGAAATTTCTAATTGATAGATTTATTTAGCTACAATATTTTGGCAAATAAGAAAAAAAACTCTCAAAGCCCTTTTAGCCTGATATAGGGATAATTTTAGAAAACGTATTTATTGTCGTGGAAATCTGTAGCATTATTGTTACACCTGATATGTGGTATTTTCTGTTCTACTAGGGAAAATGCAAATTTTTGATGTGTCTCGCTTTCTGTGGGAGTGATTTCGTGAAAAGGGACGGTAGTGACAGCATGAGCATGGAATAAGCAAGTACTTTTTAATAGCATGAAATTAGTAAGTACTAATTTATACTACAGTAAAAGTTATTCGATTAAATATTTCAGTATTTAGCTTTTTCAAATTTTTAATTAATTAAATAGCTAATTCTTGTCGCTGCTCAGTTGCTTATTACTAAGAATTACACATGTTACACATCATATGCGACTATGTCTAGACATTGCTATATCAGACTTTTAACTTAGTTTCTAGTGCATATTGAATGTAGTCAAATCACCAATACCTAAATACAGTGGCCCAAGCGCAATTATCGGATTTGCTATCCGATAATTGCGCTTGGGCCACTGTATTTAGGTAAGCTTAATATGGTTAATTCGCTCATTAGTTTAAATTATAATTAGTATTATCAATAATATTTTTGTCGTATCTACGACATAATCATGATAAAGTGTGTTAACTTGCATTCAATTATGTTATGTACTCAGACTAATCAAACTATTTTCGTAGACTTGTTTGTACACACGGCTAGTCATTAAGCTATAATTCCAGTATACGCTGACCTCTCATTGTACGGAAATCCTATACAATGCGAGATCAGCTTATACTGGAGATGTGTAGCCGTGTGTACGTACGGATATTCGGATACTTTATATAATTATGTCACCGTTTAATTATAAACTTCGTTAGTTTATAAACTATCGGTATTATTTCAGTTAGATTATAAGTTGTCGAAAAATTGTGAACTGCAACAAACCGTTTTATAATTCCCCATCAAAAACTATACGATTACGAAGTACAACCAAGCTTGTATGTATATTGATTTATGAACCCCATATTTTGCAAACTACAGGCTTTAAAAAATTGCTGAATACTCACAAAAGTAGCGACAGAGCTGACAAATATAGTGTCTATGATCCTCTCTGGTCTGATCACTATAATTGGGAGCGTGCCGCCCACCGCTAGCGTCTCTGTACCGCGTTGTGCCTCCACCACCACATTGGTCCTACCTGTGGAAGAAAATAATAAGGTTATAGAAGAAGATATAGTACTTCGACCAGAAGGAAATAATCTTGAATAAAACTAAAAATTCGCATCAATTCACAAATCACATCCACCAACCAGCACTACATTGGGAGTGGACTATAATCCACTAAGCGGGTCCGTTTAGTGGATTATAGTGGGTCCATTCCTGCTCATAGGGGGGAGGCCTGTGACTTGTGACCCAGCAGTGCGAAAAATACTGGCTAATTATGTTTTTAATAGAAGCAAAGGTCCCGCTGCAACGCGTTTCAAATCGCTGTATTGCACTGTACTACAGTATGAATGAAAAAAAATATTAAACGAGGCAGTCTTTAACCCGATACAATCCTGACTGATCGCATGAACTTATTGTCACAGTTTACAGTCAACCGCTCGTCAGTGTTAACAAAGTCAAATTATTTATTCCAACTAGGCACATAAAAGGCACTTTAGAACGTCAAAATTTCCAAAAATGAAATAGAATTGATTCTAGTCGCCCCTTCCAAAAGGTAGTTTCTTATGGAGTAGAATGGGCCAGAAACTCCACCATTCCTCATTTAAAATTATTTACAATATTTTTATAGGTACATTAAATTATATAATTATACAATTAAAATAGCAACCAGTTTGATTTTTTCTAGACACTTTTTGAACTACAAAAATAACTCTTATTGCTAAGAAATAAAAGCGTTGTCATGTAAAATTGTTACCAGTGACGTGCGATTAACTATACTGCAGGCTTAGCATGACGCTTTCTATAATATTTCTACTCTACTGTAAATAGAAATCGCTTCTCTACCAAAAATGTTCTACTGTCTACACGGAAACCGAATTTAAGTCTATTCTTCCGTCGACATAACGCTTCTCTATGGTTGTCGTGCTAAGCCTGCTGGAAGCATTCAAAATTGCGCTATTAGTCTACAACTTAAGAAACCAAGTACGTCATGATCATATGCGTACCCTTATGAGCTGAAACCAGATGTTAAATTAAGTAGGTATATAATTTAAAGTCAACATTAATACACGCTTAACGACCATTATGAAAAATACAACACCAATGAAATAATGTATATTAATGAGTACCTACCTAGTTAACATGTAAAAATTAATTATTTGCATAAAAACGTTCCTTCTTTACCAAGGTTTTTAGGGTTCCGTACCCAAAGGGTAAAACGGGAACCCTATTACTAAGGCTCCGCAGTCTGTCTGTCTGTCCGTCTGTCACCAGGCTGTATCTCATGAACCGTGATAGTTAGACAGTTGAAATTTTCACAGATGTATTTCTGTTGCCGCTATAACAAGAAATACTAAAAAACAATAAAATAAATATTTAAGGGGCTCCCATACAACAAACGTGATTGTTTTGCTCGTTTTTGCTCTTAATTGATATCGGCAACAGGTAGACGCTTGAAATATTCAAAGAATATTTAGTTATATGTTCACTTTAAAAATAATGAATTAAATTAAAATAAAATAAAATATTTAAGGGGGGCTCCCATACAAAAAACGTGATATTTTTGTCATTTTTATAGATAATGGTACGGAACCCTTCGTGCGCGAGTCCGACTCGCACTTGGCCGGTTTTTTATTTACCATTATGTAAAATAACACTTGTTGAAACAATTGATTCAATTTGTGGAATATTCGTTAAAATTAAGAAGTAAATAGTAAAGTATTGTTTTAAAAAGAAAAGTGTTTTTTTTTGTTAATAATTGTTTATTTTAAGCATCATCGTCCAATATTTATTTAATCTCATATGTACAAGTCATCGTGAGTTTTTAAATAATAGCGATCCGGAAGCATTTTGAAGAAAAGCCGATAAATACAATGACTTTGCTGCATTTTTTAATGACTGAATCTACATTCGTTTTTTTTTGATGGTAAAACAAAATGTAAGATCGACTTCGACCTACCTACGAATAGGGATTTTACTGGAATTTTCTAGTTGAATTATTTGAAACCTATAAAAAAAAATAGCCAGAATTGTCTTAGTTTAGAATGGGGAAGTTGTATGCGTTTTAAGGTCTATGCTAGACAGAGACACCAATGCTAGCATCTGACGTTATGACACAGGAACGCCATATTAACTTCGCGCCATAGTACAATGATCGTATTGCGGTTATGCGTGACAAAGATAAAAGAATCATTACAAAAGTGTGTAACTTCTTCATTTTTCCACCAATTTTATATTTTTTTCACAAATCGTATGTTTTATTAACATCTTTTAAATAAGTTAATTCATGTATATTTTTGATAGTAATCAAATACCCTATAATCGCTTCTCGACCTTTTGGGCTAAGACCAAGGTGTAGGTTTTTAAATTTGATAATAGCCTTGCCTCCATTGATAATAATATTTTAATTAAAATAAAAACAGGATCTCGTAAATCTGATCAAGCTTGATTACGATAACAGTTCATTTCAACGTGCCTAATATTAAAAGGACATTGAACATCTTTTAAGGGAATTTAGGCCCTGGGTAAGTCAGGGTGATACTACATAAATCCTAGGTTAATTTTAAGTAGAAAATTATGACGATTTTTAATCTCTTTATTTAACTTTGATATCTAGCGGGGTTTTTAAAATATTGAATCTTCAATATTAAACAGTAGTAAAAACCCTACTGAGCGAGACTAAGACATCGTGGTAATAGCGTAACACACCTACAATGGTAAAGCCTTCCATTTTCACAGTTCAACAACATTCATTGCGCTTTTTACGTTGTTGATTAGACGAATTTTTCAAACATTATAAATAGATTAACAATTTCCTTCAAAACCTTTCGGATTGAAATGTTTACACATTTAGGGTGCAGGTCTACATCAGATCTAACTTATCCTTCAGTCAAATCTCTAGACACGGTAATTAAGCTACTTACAAAATTAATTTAAAAAAAAGTTTCTTACCAAGGAACTTCCCAGTGACTCGCATTAGGCCCTGGAATCTATTGTTCTGGACATCAGTGTCTGTCAGTTGATACGTTGAGTTCCAATCTGCTGCGGCTAAGTGATCGTCATTTGTTGACAACCTGAACTGGTCGCCAGCTTGCATGCCTGTGCCTGGTGACAAGGAAACAGTAAGGGTTAAGATACATATATAACATCTGGATTGTATTCTCCTAGGGGGTATATATGTTACGGTAAATGTGATTAATTGAAAATTATTAATAATTTTCTATCATTATTTATAATAAGTAAGAAATTTATCACATTTATCGGTGATTATTAATAATTTAACCTTAGTACCGATAAATGTAATAAATTTTCAAAAATAACGTACACTAAGCGTCTTTTTGTTTGATCGAGCAACAGGGAGCCGATCGCGCTATTTCTCAACGTAATTACCGTTCGAACGGAACGTTTTTGGTTTTAGTTTAGTTTTGGTTTAGCTGATGTAAGAAACGGTATCGCGCTATTTTTTCCGAGCGACAAAATCGTTGAGGTTACCCAATAGATACTGAAAGTTCAATCGATCGTTCCTCCAACGTAACTTCCAAAGTAAAGCTAGATCGTTTCCGTTGAAATGATTAGCGTGATACGAAATGTGTCTAACGTAACGTTTTTGGTTGTGGTTTAGTTTTGGTATTAACGTTCAAAATTAGCGCGATCGGCCCCCAGGTTGACCAAAGAAATAGAAGAAAGATTTTAATTTTTAATGTTGATTTTACGCAGTATATGATTTTGTTTTTTTTTTTGGTTACTAAATTATTCATTATTGGAAAAAATAATATATTACAATTTATCTATAATTAAAATATACAAGCTAACTCTAAAATATGTATAATATGTACACTTGTACATATTATACATATTTTAATTATTTTCACTTCCACTTTTTAATTATTTTATTATATACCTACTTAGGATATACCTAAGTAGGTATATAATAAAATAATTAAAAAGTGGAAGTGCTCATTGGGCATCAAAAAATTCGTCCGCATCGCTGTCAATGGGAAAAGTGCCCAAAAGGCTGGCAGCATTGCCACGTTGGATGGCAATACTGATTCTTTGGGCTAAAAATAGGCCAGCCCTCTGGTCCAGTGAAGAGTCGACCAACCGCTTGGCGATGTCCTGAAATACTTGATGCGCACTCGGACCCCAAGGCCCTAGTGTTTCAATCCCAAACGGCTCAAACATATAGCTCCCAATAAGGTTGTTATATTTGCGCCGTTTGAGGTTTTCTGCTCCTGCAGCTGCCGCCCCAGCACAACCCGCCGTGCCAGGAAGATGGGATGGCGCGAGGGTGTCGACACAGGTTGCATCCCACACCAAAGGCCTACCCAACTTCTATGGCATTATGGTCATTTCGTCTGGCCTCTTCCCATCGTCGCGCGCCAAGCCATTGGGTTCTAAAACAGCTGGCACTCCGGCGGTGACAAGAGCCCGACGGATGATGTCATTAATACTGGCGTGCCGTGCCATCCGACCAGCGCTCTTGCTGCAGGATAGGCCATGGTGTCTGAGGCAGTCGACTCCTTCACCGCACTGACAGCGATGTGGAGCCCCGCAAGGGTGGAAATTTGGGGACCCTAGGAGGTGCAGTGAACTTTTTTCCAAAACTTTGATATCGGGGGCTATTGAATTGAATTTTTGTATAGTCAATTGTCTAAACAATTTTTGTATAGTATTGTCACAAAGATATATTATATATATTTTATGTTACTTTTTATCAGTTCTTGTTTGATGTAAACAAAACCAAAGACCAAACGATTTTGCGTGTATCTTTCATTTAGTTATGTATTTGTAAGTACTGTGGCATTATAAATAAATACGTACCTACTGGACAAGTAACTTCGAGTCTTATTTTATTTTATTACTTTTACCAACGAGAGTAGTGAATTATTAATAACAACTGCTAAAAGTTACATGTTATGTTCCTTGTAGTATACCTGAAATCGCGAAAAAAATCTGCTGTTCCCTACATTTTGACGAGTTTTTCGAACATATATGTTCGAAAAACTCGTCGAACATTAATGTGTAGCTGATTTTTTTCGCGATTTCAGGTTTGGTCCCATAGTAAAAGTTGTTCATAATGATGAGTACAATGACCCCTTAAGAGGTTGTGCGTTAATTCTGGGACATGTTGTATACAGGGTGGAAACTTTCAGCGGGGCAGTAAGGGGAAGTACCTTATCCGTTGCAGCTACGCGAAAATGGTCTTAAGAGACTATCCATAATTTTTTATGGAATTTTGATCCCCATTCACAGATTTTGAAAAAAATGTACAGTCAGCAGGAAAATGGGCAATTTTCACAAAAACTTTTTTTTATGCCAATCGATCCTCTTTCTTATAAGGATCAAAAACCTCTACAGGACCAATTGAGGTTTGAGTACTAGAAAATTCATAAATCGCAAAAAACTTTTCCCATACATTTCGTAGGAAATGAGAAGTTCCAACTTACATTTTTTACCATCGATAAACTGGCCGCTACAAAAAAGACTGATCGAAAAACAAATAAAAAACTATAACTTCTACTTTGGGTATTATTTCCCCTTAAAATTAAAAACTTGAAACTTTACATTTGGACTCACCTAGAAATTTTACTTTTGAGCTCTAAGTTATGAGGTGAGGTGGTGTGAGTTGTGAGGTGAGGAGAAAGGTAGCCGTTTTGACGTAATAGGTTTATTCTCTGTACTACAGACTGGGTAGCAGCTGATAATGTGCTAGGATTAATTCCATAGAGAATCGTGGTAAGTAAATCTATGAGTTCCTGAACACTGTTGTATTTCTTTTTATAAAGTTCAATTTTTAAATAGCACCACATAAAAAAGTGTAGAGGCGTGAGATCAGGACTGCGAGGTGGTCACGTTATAGGACCATCATTATGTTTGTATCCACTGCCTTGCGAATTGCCGGAATTCGATTTCGAAATACGAAGTTTATTTATTTTTGGCCAGTCTTCGTTGTAGCGGTCCATCTATCGATCATAAAAAACTAAGTTGGAGTATCATTTCTTACGAAATGTATGGGAAAAGTTTTTTACGTTTTATGACTTTTCTAGTACTCAAACCTCAATTGGTCCTATAGAGGTTTTTGATCCTTATAAGAAAGAGGATCGATTGGCATAAAAAAAGTTTTTGTGAAAATTGCCCATTTTCCTGCTGACTGTAGGATAGTCTCTTAAGACCAGTTTCGCGTAGCTGCAACGGATAAGGTACTTCCCCTTACTGCCCCGCTGAAAGTTTCCACCCTGTATAATAGTAATTTAATTATTGCACTATTATAATAGGTTTTTTTTTTTTTTTTTGGGTGGGTGGGAAATTATCAAATAACTTCTCCCGCTCTGGGCGGAGCGGGAGGGCGCGTCAGACTTTTACTGACTAAAACCCACCCGTGTTCCTTCCGTTGCCTGTGTGCCAGGGCCACGATATCCCTTTCGGACAAACTCGCAACCCCCGGCAGAATTATACTACTACAATAGTAGTGTAGGTACTGGTGAATTTAACTATAAGTCATTAATACAGATATTTTAATTGAACCATTACCCTAATTATTCATAATCAGCCTACAATGTTTCCACAGCTGGGACACAGGCCTCTTCGAGAGGGAGTGGGCCGTAATCTACCACGCGGATCTAGTGCGGGTTGGTAGATGTCACATGTCTTTGAATTTTTGGTTCTAGGAAAACATCGTGAGGAAACCGATATGCCGGTTTCCTCCAAATGTTTTCCTTCACCGTTTTGAGAGCAAAGTAAAACACCTGGCTGGGTTCGAACGCACGACCTACAACTCGTAAGTCAGGGCTTACCACTTCACCACCACTGCTCCTCTTTAATTTTCAACAAAAATGTCCTTGGTTGGATTGTTCTAAAGACTCGTGCAGACTAGTACCAAATCGCGGGCGCGACGCGACACTAGTAGCACAATTTCTTTGCTTTGAGTATTTCTTTGTCACTAGTCTGTACGAGCCATAATTTAGAGTGGAAGGAACCACTAGCCAGTTATAAACCGACCGAAGGGCAATCGATACATGCAATCTGAATTGCACCAATAGTTATTTCTCAACGTTATGGTAGAATGATGAAATTATCTAGAGCCAACCAATGACGCTACGAACCGCTAGGATACGCTTATATGACGGATGGATGACTTTGTTTTCTGCTCGATTAAAAGTGAAATCAAATTATTATCCTTTAAAAAGTTATATAATAATAGCATAACGTTTATTTCAGAATCATGCTCCATATATGTTAGTAACAGTATAAACTTATAAAACTAGTGTTAGTACAAAAATTCTAAGCAGCGTGAGGCACGCCGATCCTGGGGACTGCCTACTTGACTGCGTGAAGTCGTATCCACCGCTCCAAGATCGGAGAGTCCCACCTATCAGCCAACGTCCTGAGAGTGGTGTTGCTGCCACGAACCCGGCGTAGCAGAGATGCGCACCTCATGCGCATGACGGCAGAAAAACTATCCACATCCGCGTCGGCAAACATGCCAGACGCGCTACAAAACGCGGCAGCCCCATCAACACCCGGAACGTGTTGTTGTATTGTATGCGCAGGCCACTGTATGCCCTTTGCGTGAAGTTCACCCACAGGCTGCACTTGTAAAAGGATTGTCGAGGCTTCATAAATAGGGTGGAATTAGTCATCTGCGCCGGTACATTGTTTTTTTCCCACCCGATACGAGTTACTATACGAGTTATATCGATTGCACAAAAACCTGTATAAACCTCTTCTTTGGTACCTGAGGCCCCATAATCACTAGGGTCGTAACGAAAATGGCCTTAAGCACTTGGCTATTTGAAAGGGAAAATTAGAGTACGAGGGGCGGTACAAGAGGCAGAATCATTATCATCCATCTGCCGAGCCTTGTTCCATTAACTATGTTGGAGTCGGTTAGTCTAATCGGATGCAGCTGAGCGATTGCCCATCTCACCACCCCAACCCAGTTACTGGGTAACACGACAAGAGAAGAAGATTGATGTCTTATTCAAATTAGGGACCACTTTGGTTACCCATTGAAAGGGTTTTCGATAGGGTTTTTCTAAACGGTTAATCAAAAACCCATACGATATGGGTAACCCTTTGGAACGGCTTAAATTAAATTTTGGTTACCCGTTGAAAGGGTTTTTGATAAAAACCCATACGGTGTGGGTAACCCTTTTTAACGGCTTAGTTTAAGCCATTCAAAATTACCCACACCGTATGGGTTTTTGATTAACTGCTTAGAAAAACCCTATCAAAAACCCTTTCCATTTAAAGGGTTTTCGATAGGGTTTTTCTAAAATGGTAACCAAAATGGTCCCTGGGTAGAATAGAGATAGAATTGGTCATACTCCGCGTGCTGGGCAGATATCGAAATAACATAATATTATGATTTTTCATGTCACTGGGTTTCAAGTAGGTATAGAACCCATTAAATGGGTTATCATGTAACCCTTTCACTGGGTTTCCCAAAGGTAACCCAATGAATGGGTTACCCCTTCGAAAGGCTTAACTCTTAACCGGGTTGTATGGTCCTTGATTAAATTACTAACCTTCAACAGTCACATCGACATATTCGTATTCATCCATGTTAACAGTCACGTTGTTGGGGTTGAAGGTCGCGATCATTGTCGGCGCCGCTTGGCAGATCACCCATAATGGACATAGTGCCAAGATGTACAGGATGATCAGGTGCAACGGCCAAATGGGACACATTTTGGCCGATTTTTGTGCTTAGTTGGTATCTGGAAAGAAGAGAAAACATATATTTAGTTTTATTATTTATCCCCGAATATACAGAGTTGTAGTAGGTAGGTAACACCTCACTCCCCCCGCAGGAATCGTACAAGTCGCACAAGATCCCATGATCCCCGGTGCAAGTGTGGGAAGGGCACACCAGAGTGGTTTTAGTCAGTAAGAGTCTGTCAGACCCCTCCGCCCGCCCCAGGGCCGAGGGCATCCATGAGGAGTTTCCACACAGGAAAAAAAAAGGTAGGTAAGGCACAACTATAGCTATGTTTAAGCCCTTATTCGACCAATAAAACTGAACGCGATCAGCGCCAATATTCCACAACAATGGTAGAACTGACAGGTCTTAAACGTGGTTTAGGTGTGTTGGTAGCGTTCCTTTACAATGGTAAAATTGGCCCTAAATACTTTTGAATAGGACGCAAGCCTATTACAGGCAGCTACTGAGGTTCCTATTCGAATCGTTCAGAAGTTGCTCTTGCTATATACTAGAGTAGACCCACGTGGAGGCTATAAATAATCATCATAATATTAAAGTTTAGTCAAGATCATTTGGTCGCCCTTTAATATCTCCACAGTTACAAGTAAACCGAGGTAGCCATCCGTTTCAGAAGACCGCTAAGCAGTTGGTCATAAATCTAGAAGTTGTTGATAAGATTTGCTTTTAATCCGATAAAGTTAAATTCAAAGTTCAGTGCGTTGATTGATCCGATACTGAAGATTACCTACCTAATGTTATGAAATGTCCAAAAATTAAGGTACACGTTCTGTGTCGTATAAAAAAGAAACATCTGAATAAACATTGTCCTTTTAGAAGTGGGTATAAAATAAATACGAGATGGCGTAAGAATTTTTGCCTGTCTTGTCTTCAAGCAAATGTACTAATCAATTTTGTGATACTTACCGCCAATTACTCGTAAGTTCATTAAATTTAATCCCCCATTAAAAGTATGCTGTCACTTTCTGATACATTCCGTAAGATAAAGACGATTGACGGTCAGATTGTCTGCAGGACACGCGAGTAGTTACTGTAATTAATCCATTCAACCTTTGTCTTGTGGTTATTTATTACTAAGGTTGGCAAAAAACATGATTTTTTTGAAAAAAAAAAATGAATAAAGCACGATTTAAAATGAAATCCTAATTAATCACGATTTTTTTGTTTTTTTATTTTATAGTTTTTTTTATTTTTATTATTTAAAACGTGATTTAAGTCATGATTTAAATCAAAGTGATTTAATCGTTCCAACCCTGTTTATTACAACACCTAGACTTGTTAGATTGTTTTTAGGGTTCCGTACCCAAAGGGTAAAACGGGAACCCTATTACTAAGGCTCCGCCGTCTGTCTGTCTAACTGTCCGTCTGTCACCAGGCTGTATCTCATGAACCGTGATAGTTAGACAGTTGAAATTTTCACTGATGATGTATTTCTGTTGCCGCTATAAATACTAAAAATCTGAATAAAATAAATATTTAAGGGGTACCCCCTTAAATATTCTCATACAACAAACGTGATATTTTTGCTCGATATAGACTATTAGACGCTTGAAATATTCACAGAATATTTAATTATATATTCACTATAAAAATAAATAATTAAATTAAAATCAAACAAATATTTAAGGGGGGCTCCTATACAACAAACGTATTTTTCGCCGTTTTAATAGATAATGGTACGGAACCCTTCGTGCGCGAGTCCGACTCGCACTTGGCCGGTTTTTTTTTCTGTTGGTGTCTTTTATAGAGCCTATGAAAAGCCTGACACAGTTTTAAAATATTGTTAATTTTGAGTTTCACTAGTAGGGCCAATCATTTAAACAAAGTTGTGATATATCTAAGTATAAAATATCTTAAAGCAAATAAAAGTCGTACTCAATTCCTAACAACTCACCAGTCACCACACGAGGTCAACCACGACTTCAAAAACGTATCACAAGACTCGTTAACTTAATGAATTACTTAATGACTAAACATCTTACGCGTGCACCATCTAGCAACACAGGGACACAACTGACGCAAAAGCTTTCAATCAAACCGATTTACTATTCTACGCTTATCTATTTACGGGCAATTATCCCTTATCACCGAATCCTAGGTTCGATTATTCAATGATTTTTTTTATCTCGAGATAAGTATGATACAATGGAACGATCATAGCACCGTTTGTATCTCGTGGGCTATGTCACGTAGAGATAAAATCGATAAGAATGTATTTAGATTATTAATTCCTAATTAAGGACTATAAAAAACGTGGATTGGATAAGATTATTAAAACATGTGAATTAAGCAGTGGCGAAAGGAACATATAACACGATTCCTACCGGCATCCCTTCGGAGGTTTGCATCAACAACTCTACCGCTATTGAAAAATGACACAGTCAATAACGTCTACTATTGCCAAAAAATATAGGTACATTACGGCTATTTAGTTCACTATAACATTCAAACAACAAAAATGCCTATTTTTATTAGCTTTGAATTGACACAAACAAAAAAGTTTTGTTTGTGTAGTGATGCGTCTTTTTGGTTCTGCTACTTGACGACATATCGCTTCGCTTCGGCTTCTCTCATACAAAAATTGACACCTCGCCGCTGGAATGAAGTAACGCCTTTGAAGACGTCATCAAGATTCGGGTTATTTTGAATCGCGAACCTCGCATCAATTGGTTCGCGATTCGTAATTCAAAGTTACTTGGTCTTTGTGCCCGCGCCTCGTTGCTCGAATCTTTGATAAATCAATTATCAAACTACTTAAACAAGTTACAGGCCTTTAAGTCACACGTAGACAATGAAATTAAGTAGAACTTTGTATGTATCAACGTGTCAAGGTGATTTATATTAGCATTATTTATTAGTGTCAGTACTGCGTGCACAAGTGTTCATAATACCTATTCACATTGCACAAGCCTGCACTCTGCATAAGACACACTGAATAGACAGAATTAAAAAAATATAAACATGATAATGTGAATCCACAGTTGAAGCCCGCAAAATTCATTTTTTTTGTCAGGGTCAGGTTGTATCCCGCGACTATAACAGATAAGTTAGATTTGTTTCCCAATGTCATGATTGCATGAAAGAGTCATTCAATGGAACAAATCTAACTCAGAGAGATGTATTAATTATGCTAATTATTATAATTCTGTAAATACATAATATCTGTTATGGTCGCGAATCTTGGTTTGATCAAGATACGTCTTGACAATGACCTGCAAATAGGAAAAAAAATAAGAAAATTTTGATTTAGCTGCGGAACACCTTAACATACTTAATTAAAAATGGATCTGGGCCTTTTATTTTACTCTCTGGAAAGTGCTACCTACATGATTCGTTTTTAATCGATATAATTATGATTCTGATCCCGATCAAAACAAAACCGTCTATGCGTATCGAAACATGGCTGAAATCATCCTTGAATCGGTACGCGACCTCCTCTATAATCGATTACGGCCTGTAACACAATACAATATTGTTGTTATGGATTCAATAAGTATTTTGGCCATAGCATAATATAGCGACTAAACCATAAACGCAAATCTTTTTGTCAAATGTGTTAAGGTCAAAGAGAATATGGTTATATAGTCTTTGGTTAAGGTCCAGGTATTTGACCCAGCCTCCCCGTATAGACTGACTAAATCTGGAATGGGAATTAAAACTCAAAATGCAGGGAAATCAAAAGCATGAGCTATATCCCATAGAGAGTGGCCACACTTATCGACGCGGAATCGGCTTGAGCCTATCACGTATCCTCCTCACACTTGTCGCACGACACGATGTCGAGTCGAGTTGCGTCTTCCGAACCGAAAGGAGGCGAATGAAGTCTTTATCGCTTTTATTGCATGGACATAAAACTCTTTAAAAAGTCAGGTGCGTATGACATGTATGAACGTAAACGAAGCCAAAGTAGTAAGTAAGGATCGTAGCAGGGTGAGTCCGAAAGGGATACCGTCGCCCTGGCACACAGGCAACTGAAGGAACACGGGTGGGTTACACAGTAAAAGTGACACGCCTTCCCAATTCGCCCAGAGCGGGAGAAGTTATTTGATAAAATCCAACCCAAAAAACGGATCATAGCAGGTGGCGTTCTGTAATTTCCGTCTACCCCCATGGGAAGAAGGCGTGAGTTTATGTATAAAACTCTTTCTGACTGGCTCAAGCCGATTCCGCGTCGAAAAGTAGGTGTAAGTCCGCCAATATGTCATTGGTGAGTCAGGGCTGCGGAAACTGGAGAACCTCTAAGCTGGAGAATAGACGTGACTAAACAGGATGACAACACAGTCATCATTTCAGCCAAAAGACGTCCACTGCTGGCTGACAGGTCGGGCTCCTAAGTCCTACAACGGACAATGTATTAGGCGATATTTACTTGGCAAAAACGAGTAGTCACAATAACATCACGCAGCTAGAGACTAAATAGCACAATGACCGAAACAGTTTCTTCACCAATGGATGTAGATTATAAAGCAAATATAGTTATTACTTATCGGACACAGGATCTCTACTGTATTCTCAAGTATTTGTAGTAAGTAGATGCTGCTGTATTACAACTTTACAACACACACTATCAGTTGCATAACGGTTTGTTATTGTTTTAATTATGAATGATCTACTTTCAACTATTCTAGTACCTAGTAATATTCTGTGCACAGTTCTCTGGACTGTAAAAATAAATTCGAGTTCAAAAATAAACTGTGGAATATTTTGAAGAATGAGCACAGGTAGTGGATAGTTTTATTCTTTTGCAGACGGGCGAATGTATTTGAATATATTGAGTTTTTGCTTCAAAAACAACCCGAGCTTAGCATTCATGAATTTATTTCGAACCTAATGGAAAACAACGGAAGACATTATTTTGTAAGGTTTGAACATGCACATAAAAAATCTCCTCATTATTTTACTACGAATGGAAGATTTTATGGTGTCCGGTTTGCCCAATATTTTACGCAACGGGTAGGAATAAAATCAGAATTATTGTTGTCAAAGCGCGTGATATCGTTGTTGCTAGGACAAACGAAAACTGAGTCTTAACTATTCTTAGCTACAATTTCAATGTCAATGAGGGTTAGGAATATGACTTTGTCGCTGAAGTGGTGAACTGGTGACGCAGTGTTTGCTGCGATTTGAGAAAGTTACATTTTGAAGTGAAACTTTTCGCACGTTGACCGATTTTCGGTAGAGGAAAAACTTATGGGTTCGCGTCACCGACATGCTTATTGGACATGTTGCGCCAAACTGGCGATGGACAGCAGCCTGTGTATACGCATATATATTATGTTAATCCAAAGTTCTAAGTTTCACTTCTGTCGGCAGGCCCCCGACTGCCTATTTTTTTTTTAAGGAATACCTTAAAAATATATTTATAAAATAAAATATCGATAAATATTATAACCTTACGAGTCGCCTGCAATAGTTGCTTTAATAGTGTCAGGCAATGATATTATTCCGGCGGGATCTCATGGCGACATGGAGAGTACGATTGTCGCAACCCAGCGCTGGGCACGCCACAGTTGCGGCGATCAGTCCCCACTTTGAGGAGTGGCTAGAGAGGCGCCACGGCGTCCTCACCTTCCGCCTGACGCAGGTCCTGACCGGACTCGGTTGTTTCGGGAGGTTCTTGTTCAGGATAAGGGCAACGCCCGGGTGTTACCACTGTGTGGATCGCCTGGACGACACGGTGGAACATACGGTATAGGTCTGCCTGGCTTGGCCGGAGCACCGGCGTGTCCCCGCGGAGGCGATCGGTGGCGGCGATCTCTCGCGTCCGGCCCTGGTCCAAGCTATTGTTCGGAGCGAGGTGCATGGGAGGCCGTTACCTCCTTCTGCGAAGTAGTAATGCTCGCGAAAGAGGAGGCGGAACGCTTGAGGGATAGGCAAATTTCGCGCCCACACGCCTTTGTCGCAGCAGGAGACGCCCTGGGCGTTGCGAATCGCAGGACGATTCCCGGCCAGCGTAGGCGCGCGCTTGCGGACGGTGAGCAATGGGTAGTTCGCCGTCCGATAAGAAGCAGGCCCAGGTCAACGGCGCATTGTGTTCCACACTCGCCTCAAAGAGATGTCAGCAACTGACGGGGTTCGTTAGGGACCCCTTCGGAACCCTTCGTGCGCGAGTCGGACTCGCACTTGGCCGGTTTTTCACTTATAATATCATTGGTGTCAGGTATAAGATATACTGTATTTGTACCGAAGGACCGAAAGCCGCAGTAGTATTTCGGTTTCGATTATAGTAACTTGAGAAGCTTTGTAACATGTAGGTCATTGTAGGTGTATTATTTACATGATTGCATTGTAACACATGGGCCGCCTTAGTTTTGCCTTAACAACACGTTTCTAACAACTGAAATATAAGGAAATTATATTTTTAAACACGCATGCTCTATGGTATGTAAATGACGTAGGTAATACCTACTTACATATTTTATCAATCACTTTATCGTAGACCACATTTATTATTAAGGTATCGTAAAATACTTTGTTAGCCTTAGCTTACCTAGCTACTTTTTAATTCAGTATGTTTTTCCAAAGGTATAAATTATGTCTAGATAGACAGTCAAAGCTGTGATCTCGTCGAAAATAACTGCGTCCAACTGTTGGCCGCAAATGCATGCACACTAGAATGACAGCACAATGACGTGGCGCGAGTGTAAGACGTAGCTGTCACCCACACCAGCATAACATAGTTGGCCTGTTTGTTTTAGTTCCTTTGCAGCGCGACACTATCTAGTCTAGATAGTGTTGCGCTGCGAAAGAACTTTGAAAAGACCTTTGATTATTTATTTATCATATTATGTCTAGATTCTAGACATATAAATAATCAAAGGTCTTTTCACCTTATGTCTTGTGCCAGTTTTTGAATATTTTTTTAATCCTATTTATCAATTGACTATTCTAGATAAGGAATCTAGTCTTTAACTCAATACCCCACAACTGGACCCTTTTTGGTTGGTCTACCACATATTAGTGTAAGTCTAAAGTTTACCCACCATCACCAAAACCCAGTAATTTATCAAAGTTAGTTCAACGTTCTCAATTCTCAAGGCTAACAGACGCGTCTATAAATTATAATTGGCTCTTCGTGAATAAATACCTGAAATAAACGATATTAGTTTCATATCCGGCGGCCTGTGTGTACCTTCTTTTTCAAATTGATATGGCCTTTGAGTCGCAGTGTTGGCTAAGGAAACAGACATTTATTCTGAATTTCTGTTGGATGTTTTCCTTCATAATAACATCAAAACAAATAGTCTTTGTCTATGAAAGCTGTTATAGGTAATTTGGTTAGTTATTAAACTAACCAAATTACCTATAACAGTGTTCCATCATCATTTTAGGGAATGTCTTTTTGGTGCAGCAATTTATATAAGGCGTTTAAAAATTACCCTTATAAACTTTATAAGGAGTGCTTTAGAGTTTAGACTATCGAACTGAACAAATCAGCTGTTCCATACTTTTTTTTTTCTGGGTGGCATATTATCAAATAACTTCTCCCGCTCGGGCGGAGCGGGAGGGCTTTGTCAGACTTTTACTGGCTAAAACCCACCCGTGTAGTACACGGGTGGGTTTGAAGGTACACGGCGTGTACCTTCAAATGCCTGTGTGCCAGGGCCACGATATCCCTTTCGGACAGACTCGTAACCCTGGCAGAGCTGTTCCATACTAAAGTTTATACCTACTGTTCGAAACTTTATGGTACAGGCTGTTTTTTTTCGCGATTTCAAAGTAAGATTTATTCAGTTTGATAGTTTAAAGCACTCCTTAAAGTTTGTCGGGTTAATTTTGAAACACCTTATATTCTTGATTATTGTGCAAGGTGCTACTATCAATCTGCCTAGCCTTTTCCCAACTATGTTGGGGTCGGCTTCCAGTCTAACCGGCAGCTGAATACCAGTATTTTACATGGAGCGACTGCCTATCTGACCTCCACAACCCAGTAACTGGGTAATACGATACCCCTTGGTAAGACTGGTTGTCAGACTTTCGGGTTTCTGACGATGTAACGACTGTCAAAGATCCGCGAATGACAGCCGGGACCAACGGCTTAACGTGCTTTCCGAGGCACGGAGGAGGCTCGGTATGTAAAGATGGTCACCCATCCATGGACCAACCCTGGCAAGCGTAGCTTAACCTGATTGATCGACCCGTGCGGCTGTTATTACTTAGCCACGAGCTCCTCTAGGGCTTTTAATTCCCTATCATGTTTTTTCGGAGTTTGTTTGTCTACTAGGTTTAATAAGTAAGTATCGTTTAATTTTATTGTTCTCTAATTAAATTAGTTTTACTAACAAAAACACCGCGACTAATTTATTTTTTTCGATGTCTCATGTTTTGCAGTAGCTATTTGTTTCTTTTCTAATACGCAACAATATAATTTAAGTACCTACAATGTTTTTAATCCTGAAAAATGGACTCGTTTATGTTTGCCTTCAAAACTTATAGGAGGTCGCCGAAACGATCAATTGCCACCAATTTCTAGTGTAGTTAATATTGTCAATCGCTTCAATAGCACTTGATATACGATCAATTTGCGCATCATCATTTTAGGCGAAAGACGTCCACTGCTGGACATAGGCCTTCCCCAAAGGGGGTTGGTTTGCCATATTATGCCACGCTTGCCAGGCGGGTTGGCGATCGCAGTATGGTGTTAAAATGCATAGAGAACGCTGCTGCCTATTCTCTAGTAAGTCCCTTAGTCGTCTTTTACGACACCCACGGAAAGAAATAGGATAGTGCTATTCTTTACGTCCGGCATCACACGAGCCATTTGCGCATCAAGTGTATCAATCGCGTAAAAAAAACAATTGTACAGTCACATTATAAAATAAACAGCCGGGTGCTAGAACAATGGCCACTCAAGCCGATTGTGGGGCACAATAAAACTGTGTAACTCGATATAGGCAACGAATGGGAACGGTGGCTTCCTAGTTTCTTCGATACTCGATTATGCCCGAGATACACGAGGCTAGTTTCTTTAAGCCAGGATAGTAACATTGATACCGTGGCCCTGGCACACAGGCAACTGAAGGAACACGAGTGGGTCAGTAAAAGTTTGACACGCCCTCCCGCTCCGCCCAGTGCGGGAGAAGTTATTTGATAATTTCCAAAGAGATTTAAGATAGATACTATAGAGAGGCCATCAGAAGTAAAGTCATAGAAAAATTGTGATCCATGTCTCAGTGACGTCATTTATCGAAATATAGTAAAATTCAATAAAAGCTACATTTGACACGTTACACTTTTAATACCATAATTATTGAACAATTAGACATTATACTTCGTAAATAATTTTCTTTTTGTGGACACGAATGCGAATTGTAACTTGACATGCAGGCGAATTGCAACTTGACAAATGTATCGGATTACGATTTTGTTCGCTATGTCCCGTCTATTGTTAATTAAATAGTAATTAATGTATTTGATAATTTCCCACAAAAAATTAAGGTAGTAAATTAGCAAGCTAGTAGCTCTAGTCTAGCATCGTGTATTTGAAAATTAGCTTCCATTTCTAGGCTCCTAAGCTAGTGAGAAAGCTAGTAAACTAGCTTCTCAAGCTAGGATAGTTTAATAGGATGGAGTTCTATTCTCTGAGCTGGTAGCAACCTCACTACTGATTTTACTGGTAGCAACCTCACTACTGCTGGGGAGTTTGTTGCGCCACTTTTTCTTCCCAGCTAAAGCACTAGGAAGTGGTGAAGGCTGGGCGTTTTTGGGGGACTGTCTTATGTAATTTTTGACGTTCGAAAAGTGCTGATTCTCAGCCTTTTGATTTGATTTACTATCCTGGCCACCGCTGTATTTCTGACCGCGACCACGTGTGAACTGAACTGGCATCATGTCAGCACTAGTATGTGCCAAGCCATGACAGTTTTTTTTTCCACAACGGGGAAGGTCTTGGCCTTCATCTCACCTAATGGTAAGTTGTGATCAGGCCGAAGGTGGAAGCGAGCTTCACCCGGAATCCTCAACACGAGAGGTACTGGCTATCTTACCCGTAACTGCCGAACTACAACAATACTGATAACATTGTTGATATGACGACATACTTAGATAAAATGGTGGTAGCTAGCCATGCAGACTTAGAACAAGCCCTACAACCGACCAAACCGAACAGAAAATTTTGCCCCTGAATCGAGCCCGGGACCGATGGGTCTGATACAGATGGTCATACCACTAGACCACAGAGGCGGTTAGAAAAGCACCATGGCAGTGGCATCATGTAAACAACAGTAGCTTGTGACAAGCCAGGAGAGCAAGCCAGGATAGTATATCAAAGTTCTAGCTTTGTTATCATGTTATAAACTAGCCTCGTGTATATCGGGCATTAAGGCCTATGCAGATACAAACGATATCGCTGTCGCGCTCGATAGCGATACTGGTCCAAATTGACGCGACAGCGATTTCTGAATAAGGCTTTATTCTCAGAATACGTTTTCAGTTGTAATATCAGTAGGTAGGTAAATAAAAGTGAAAGTAATTACTTCTTTCCGTAATTGTGACTATAATATTGTAATCAGCGTAACAGATTATGAAGAGCACCTTTTGTTGTTTTTGAGTTGTGGAAAAATAAGTCGAATAATCTTGGTTGATTAATTAATCAATTAAATGAATGTGGCATGGCAGTCTTGGGAAGTAATTCACCATTAGGTAGGTACTCCTTTCTATTGTGGCTAGAATGTGCTAAAATATTTAGCTACTCTAGTTCCATAAAACTTATTAATAATTTTATTATTGTCTTTTATATAATTTTATAATTTACTTGTGAGAAGAAATTCATGAGAGGTGTAAGCAGTTTTGATACTTGATAATTTTTTTAAAATAAAACATTTATAATGCTGAGTTTTATGATTGCTTGCCTTGTGCTTGCCAAATTATCAAATATTTATCACTTCATAAATCATATCGATTTACAAACAAAATCAAAGAACTTGTTTTTAAAGACGACGATATGCACCTACGTATAAGATTCAATAATGGAGTAACAGTAAATGAGACTAATAACTAAAATTATTTTTGGAATTGATTATTGAATAGATGTTTCGATAAGCTAGTAAGATTTTGTTACTGTGTTTATACTTTTTTTTTCATTTAACAAGGCTGTCAGTAACTGTTATTCAAAATTGAAAAGCTAGTCAAAGTTAAATTATATAATTATGAGTATGTTTTGAGAAAAACAATGTGTAGAATTATTTAACGCCTATACGAGACTTGTACACCCAAATTTGATATTGACTCTGACAATTACGTCTTTTTCTTAATAAAAATGTAATTTGCGAGATGATTTACATAATCGATATGTAAAAACAACTCGTCTATCAAATTCTTATCGGTTACTTAATTTTGGGTCATTATTCGGTGTTGAAATCATAATTATGTATCGGCATTGACCTCATGAAGTCATGACTGATCGCAAATTATTATGCCTGAGTGACGTTTTGCTAATGTTCGATTTGATATTATTCAACGTCGATTACAGGCATTGAGAAATCGGACACGGTAAGTTACAAGGAATTTGCGAAATAGCTAGGACAGACACTGAAGTAAATCTTAAGACTTTCGATTTGTCAATTTTAGCAATTACATTAGAGCTAACTAAAAATTAAACTTGATAAGCATCGTTTGTTACCTCGCTCGTGCCAAAAACTGATCTGGGATGTAGTTCCATAAAACGCAGGTACACACATTTTATCACCATACTGCGATCGCCAACCCGCCTGCCAAGCGTGGCGATTATGGCAAACACCCCCCTTTGGGGAAACCTATTTCTAGCAGTTGACGTCTTTCGGCTGAAATGATGATGAAAACGCAGGTCAAAATATGGGGAAACACTACTACGCTACTTCCATTTTGGGTATGTAGAGATCGTTTCGTATTTCCTTATAGGGATTGTAGGAAAATAAGCGGAAACTTTCACTATTCCGGCTTTACCACTAAATATAAATTATTAGTATCGAAGTACAATGTTGTGGCTTGTCGTTGTGTACGTACTTAGGTACTAAATGATTAAAAGCATTATTAAGGTCCTGGATTTATATTAGCATTGGATCGTGTTTTGTCATCGTGATAAAAGTAAATACCTTCTCTGTTTAATACTGATAGATTACCTACAGCATAAATCCTTTTATCTAAATAAACATTAATAATAAACAATAATTAAATGATAGTGATACAAGATCAAAACGCGATTTATGTACTTCATCTCCGTCACAACATGACCGAAGTTCAGTTCTGGGGGAAATACCAAAGGAATAAACAAATCCAATTTTCCTCATAAAGGTCTTGAACTTCTTCTCATTAATATTGATTAATCGAGGAAATGTAATAAACATGCATTCACTAATGATGTGAAAACGGATGTGATAAGTAATCGGATAGCAGATAGCCTCACATACTAACAATACTTGAATTTGATCTTTTTGAACTTCCATCTTACGTAAGCAAGTCAATTTTGGAAAATAACGGACCCTACAATCTAATAATTTTGGATGTTAATATTCTAGTAGCATCTAACTAATTCGATACACAAAGCCAAGCAAAATATCAAAGACGTTGGAAACAGGATCTGCCAAAGGATAATATGGATAAAAGTTACATACGTACAAAAACTAAAGTTCCTATTTATTTAAGACTAGTAAAACCAAAACGCAATTAGTTAATTAGTCCAAAACATAACATTTGCAGAACCAACAGGTATCAAAGTACCTATAGGTCACCATCATGTTTCGACTATGTGCAAGACTGGTAAAAGAAAGAAAGAAAAATTGTTTCTTCTGCACAAACAAAACGCACATTACAATTAAATAACATAAACACACAAACAAAGAAGCCTCGTATTCAAACATAAAAGTTTTACAACCTTGTCTATTGCTTGATGTCCAGGGCCAGGGACCAAAGACAATTTACATTGCGTAATTATTAATCTGTGCCGTGTTACGATCATGTTATTACGACACTGGCAAATGACAACAAACAATCAAAACAAAATGCTGCGATAAGTTGAAACCAATCCTTGATATCTTAAAAGCACTAATATGCACTTTATCACCATGTGCAAGATGTAAAAGTCAAATAAAAGAAATCTGTCCAGTCGACGATGGAATGGAAGCTTCATTTTAGCAACGTGTAAATCCTTCTTATCGCCACACGAAACATCAATAAGTATAATCACCGATAAGGTCCAATACATAAGCACTGAATCATCTTGTACTCGTATTGATGTCAATTGGGTGTTATATTTGCCATGCACTAGGTGAGAGAAAGCGGCTTTGCAAGTATATTCTATGATAATTGATAACACAGGGTTAGTACATTTTCAGACAATGCGAATGCGCCTCCTGGTCGTCAAAAAAAAAACCGGACAAGTGTGTGTCGGACCACGCACAATGAAGGGTTCCGTAGTTGGGAGGAATTTATCCCTAAAACAAAACTAAACATTGTAGATGAAAAACATGTTCTCCCATACATCGATATACGGCACGGTCAATTTTCCAACTGAAAATGTAAGTTTGTAATCGCAAAAAAGTATTTTTTTTATGTGATAAAACTACAAATTTACAATTTTCGGCCTTTTTCCTATACTTGTGCTGTAAGACCTTGCTTTTTGCCAAATTTCATGATTCTAGGTCAACGGGAAGTACCCTATAGGTTTTGATTTATTTGCGAGTATCGAAATATGACGCAATAATGTCGCTTATATCGCCGTATTTTTTTATTGCGTTGACTTGGAAGCTTGATTTTTTTACGAGCTTCAAGGGACCTACGTATTTGTTCGTTTAATTTCAACTTGATAGCTCCACGCGTTTCTGATAATGTATTTCTGTGGCCGCTATAACAACAAATACTAAAAAACAGAATAAAATAAATATTTAAGGGGGCTCCCATACAACAAACGTGATTTTTTTTACTCGTTTTTGCTCGATATTGTTAACGGCAACAGGTAGACGTTTGAAATATTCACAGAATATTCAGTTATATACCTATTTAATTTAAAAATAAATACTTAAATTAAAATAAAACAAATATTTAAGGGCTCTCCCATACAACAAACGTCATTTTTTTGCCATTTTTATAGATAATGGTACGGAACCCTTCGTGCGCGAGTCCAACTCGCATTTGGCTGGTTTTTTACAATATTATAAACCAACATTTCAACATAAAAAGTTGCTACCAATGGAGATGAAGGAGTAATCTATCTGTGGCAATTATTTACATTTGGTTTAGTTAAATTTTGTCGCAAAATGTACCGCAAAACTGCAAATTTTTGTTAATTTTGTGATGGCGTCCTTAAACAGGACAAAACGGAAGACTGCGATAAGTTAAATAACACAACAGTAGGTAAGATAATCGTTAATGATATCTCACTAATTACCACTTTATTACCACGTGCAAGTCAAATAAAGGAAATCTATCCAGTTGGCGATCGAATGGTAGCTTGTTATCGCCACACATCAAATAATTATAATTTTCCTTTTAAACAGGTCAAAATTCACATCTCTTTATAATATCTGTGAGTCATTCTACAGAGGTCGAAATCAGATTATTACTGACCATCTGATAGAGCTGGCAAGGGTTTGAAAGAAAAACAGAAATGAAGGAATCATGGCTGATTTGTATTGCTAGGATCTGCATTATAAAAAAAATGTCGATGGACCAATTTATGTGTTAACTCAAAGCTATGATAGTTTGTCTGTGGTCAGAGGGGAGAACCAGGATATTATGTAGGTATTGTATGTCTGACAGACTAGCAATCAGTCACCGCTTATCCGTGCACTTTTTAAATAGATACGCTATTTTGGCACGTAGTTACGGTTACGAGCTAAACATAGCAAGTTTTGAGTATTACTATTTGGAATTTCAAATATTTGCGAAAATAATAATAGAATTATAATACCTGGATAATAGATGGATACTGCGAAATTGTAGAAAATTATCCAATATCTTACAGCTACAAGAAATTAGAAATGAAGAAATCTAATAAAATAAAAGTACTTAAAAAAAATACATGAATATACGCATTCCGAATGCGATTAGATTGATTATTATCGAGTACTTATCTGATCTACGAAAGGGTTTCAAGTACCTACTACATCAAGATATTTTGATAAAAATCGGAGAACCCGTTCAAAACAAATAACCATTGACCGTTGAAGTATCTACACCTCACAATAATAACTCATCAATTATACAAACAACAAGACAAATGCGACAGTATGCCAGCTAAATGACGATCAAAGGTCGAGCAAGTTCAATGGAAATTCAATTTAATTTGTGTTTAAGCCGTAAATTGATAACACCATAGGTAATAGGTATAATATGACTTTGTGGTTTTCATGAGGTGAAAATGCTGCTCTAAGGAGAAACTATACTATAATTGGAGGATTGAACATTGTTCATAAAATTACGTACTTAATTAAGCCAAAAATAAGATAAAAAGAGGGTGTGTGCTTATGATGACCAGACGATAGAAGTGAAAACTTACATGAGCTGAGTATACGCGATTCAGCGTCACCGACCCGCTCGTTATAGTTCAGGGGGCCAAGTCTGCTAACGCAGTTGTGTCCGAATGGCCGATCATTGGAACCGTAATTGTAGAGTTTGACAGTTTTGCTAATCTCCTAATTGAAAGGCGTCTTTATGATTATCCGATGACGTGCCACTGACACTCCATTGGAAAAATTGTCTGTATTTGGTAATCTCGTACTGACAAGCTCCTATTATTTTGAATTCCTTATCCATGGACCACTGTCACGCCATTATGAATTTAATAGGTTACAAACTATTGGCACAATGGTCATGGCGTTGCCTTGGTATGGTCGTCTTATTGACCAGTT
Source organism: Tiliacea citrago (assembly GCA_963921375.1). Lineage (NCBI taxonomy): Eukaryota > Metazoa > Arthropoda > Insecta > Lepidoptera > Noctuidae > Tiliacea > Tiliacea citrago. The sequence continues at coordinate 13,839,281 of OY992802.1, forward strand.
ATTGAAAATAGCAGATTCTTATTTAAAAAACCCAATAAAACATAATTATTATAAGAAAAAGATAATTCGCCCAAAGACCGCAAAGTGCTCCAAAACAAGTTTTCACTTCAAAAACGACTAAGGGCACCAACTAATGGATGTTTCTAATTTAACGTTGCAATAACACTAGTAACTAGTTACGAGTATTCATATTTTTATTATAGCCTTACAGCTCGCGTCAGTAATAAATTGCGCAAATAATCACGGATGGAACATTGTTTGTAGACTAGTTAACGGTCGCTCAAGCCGTGTATACAAAATTGATTCTTGAACTAGTGAGCATTTATTTAAACTCAATAAAAAAATGAACTTTGAGCGAATCTAAAACATTATCTAATAACGGTAACACGTTTTGGCTATTAGCGGTCTAGCTAGCTGGAATTTTGTATTGATAACTAAATTACATAACAACTCCTATTATTATAAGTTGCCGTGGCCGATTTGGAAAACCTTAAATAGACTTCGTACCCAAGTCGGCCGCAGCAAAGAGAATCTTCACAAGTGGCTCGTGCACGGCTCAGATATCCGGTGTGTATGCGGCCTCTCTCCACAGACAATGTCTCACCTTCCATCTGGCACCGCATGCCGTCACCTACACACATGAGGACCTAATGGCTGCGTCAGCAAACGGTATTAACGTTGCTGAATTTTGGGGCAAACAAAGGAGATGTTTCATTTTCGGCCATAAAGTGTACGATAATGAAAAAGGAGGAAAAAATTCCACTGATTGAGGAAAAATATTCTTTCCTGAATATTCCCCTGATTACTTCGGCAAAAAAATATTAATGTTTTTCAAAATTATTGCCATCAGTAATTATATTCTATTGATCATGGCGCCGTCTTACTTGCATACTGCTTTCGTCCAGAAATGATCTTACATTAAAACATAATAATATCACGTAGACGTTATTTATATAAATATGAAAGGCATGTATTTCTGTGCTATTTTAAGATAAAATAATAAGATAGCTATCTTAGACAACTTTTGGGCGAAAAACTTCTCTCCAACCTGTCATGGCTGGCTGTCGATGGTCGTAACTCTCATGACAAACGTCAAACATTTTCAGTTTTTATTTGTGCCTAAAAATATTAGTCATTATGAAAAAAAAAAACTTTATTGTATTCAGGGGTTCGTTTCCTAGGTTTTCTAAAGCGTACATGTTATGGCCTGAGTCCTATACAAAAATGAAACGTCTCCTTTAAAAAAAAAATATTTTATGATGTTATTTTGCCATCGACACGCTAAGAAGATTATGTAGTTCCAGAGACGATATTTTTTTGTCAGCTTGTTTTGTTAGCTGTGTTTCGAGATTCTGGTTTCTCACAAAAAAAGCTGAACGTACAATATTTTCGTGCATTCGTTTTGCGGAAATATGGAAACAAAAAGAAATAGACAAAAAGCCTCTCACTCTTTGCCGTCGTGAAATAACATATTGCAATGACCCTGACGACATGACCTTAATCTACATCAGATAGTAGGTAAGTGCCTACTACTCGGGGTGTTTGTAAATGTTAAGGTACTAACTGGAATACCTTCATTGATAAGAATTTTTATTGCATTCGAAGAAATTGTTGATATGTGTAAGAATGTAAATAAAAGCAATTATTGTAGACTACTTTCAAGTAATAATTTACAGACGAATAAAAACACGCAACAAAGTTCTCTACTTCAACGAAAAAGAGGAATGAAAATAATTATTAAATCTCTCCTAACTTATAATATAATAATTATAATATATAATACTTATTATAAACGTGAAAGTAAGTTTGTTTGTTACTCTTTCACGCTAAAACAGCTGACCAGTTTTGGATGAAATTTAGCACATGGGTAGACCATAATCTAGCTTAGGAAATAAGATAAGTACTTTATTATCCCGGTATTACGTTCCCGTAGGATAATTTCAGACCTCCACACGGGCGAAGCCGCGAGCAAAATTTTGTCTACCATACAAATAGCATATCACCGTTATGATTAAATTCGAACCCAAATCGGGTGTTTCACATTGGCCATGACATGCCGACACGATCTCTTCTCAAGTATCAAGATCTCTTGCGCGTACTACACTACTATTTGCGCGTGCGTTTATTTGTCAGATATTGCGCCTTCTATGAGATAAATGTAGCCAGAGGTAGCACTGGATAAACTTAGTAATATCATTCATCAAGTCCAAACGATAGGCTAGTATAACTTTCTACAAGGATAACTGGCACATTAGTTTGCTCGCCGTGTTTATTGCAACATAATATTGATTGACTCTCGAGTACTACGAGCATTTTAGGCGGTTTAACGTCAGTTAGGAGTACCTCTAATAGTAGTCATCCACAAGAAAAACGAAGCTTTAAAAGACCTTGGACAGTTTTCTCTACTTTTTTTAAATTAAAGAAAGCTAGCAGTCTTTGGCTTGGTAAAACCTTGTATCGGCGGGTACCAAGGCGGGTCCTAGGAGACAATATTACAAGGGTCAGATTTGTATGGCATTATAAGTGAGCTGCACGACTACTGACAAATGTGTGCACTGACTGGAAAGGTCCCCCAATCTGTGTGGTTCTTTCTTCAAAAGATCATTTCAGGTACCAATCTACACGGTCTTCACATGATCTGACCAAGATTATGTCTGGACTTTAAAAGAGACTGTGACCTTAGAGTTTGTTTCGGCCTTTCTTCTCAGAGTAGTCAGATAGGGAACGCAGACCTCATCTAGTTTTAAAAATATTATTGACGTGTAAAAGTGTTTGTACAAACCTACTTATAGAAATAAATCATTTATCATTACAGAAATTCGTTTTTGATTGGCTCGTGGGTGGCGTGACCTAAGTGTCCATAACATGGGAAAAAACTGAATGCGCCCACATCGACTGCTAAATAAAATACTGTAAATACACAGATAATGTTACGATTTTACGTCTTACATAACTGCCAGTAGCTAGGAAGTATGTAGTTCTTTTTATTTTACGATTAGATTTACAATCATGCGCATTTAATTTCCATATCTTCAAGGCTAAAAAACGTAGAGACGTAGTATTTACTAGATTTTATGTGTAGAGTCTGGCAAACGAAAGCGTGATCTGAGAAAACACGGCAAATTCAAAAAATAATTAGTTAATTGTTTTGATACTTGAGTATTTCTTTTTGTATTTACTATCATTTATTTTTTGTTTTTAATGGCTCCCTTTGGCTAAACTAGAAGTATAGTTAGAATTTGCCGCGTTTTCTCAGGTAAGGTAAGTTCTTTACATTACTGTGCAATTTTATCGTAATTCGTAACACCAACAAAAATATCAAGTTACTATAAAAAAATCATCAGTTTATGATATTAAGTATAGGTACAAATGTAGTTTTTGTTCATACCATTTAAGAGAATATTTTTTAATTCTATCCTGGGATTTTACATCATTCATTGTGTTGGGTTATGAATGAATATTCTCACACCGACGTTTCAGCTCACGACAGAATCTAGCTATCGAATAAAACTAAGCCTAACGATAGGGTTATCGGCCTGTCAAACTAAGTCATTGATACACTTTGTTGACTTTGAAGAACAGTGTGGGATGATAAATGACCTACTAAAGTTAATAAAAATAAAAAACTATTTTGACAGTTTTGAAAAAGACTGGCATATTAATAAAGGACTGTCTGAACAAACTGATTCTGTAAATTGTAATGTATAATATTATAATAATAAAGCCGTTGATCCCGGCTGTAATTCTAAGATCTTTGACAGCCGTTACGGGTAGTTAGAAGTCCGAAAGTCAGATAACCAGTCTTAGAAAGGGGTATCCTGCTACCCAGTAACTGCTGCAGCTCATTTCATATAATTTAATTTAGAGGGGCATGTAGGTATGTATGGGACTACAGGATAAGCAGAGCTTATTTGCATCTATGGAGTGCACGCCACAGCCTGTGAAGGTCAGATTGATATTGGCGTTGTCGTGCGTGTATAATGACCCATTGAAGTGGTTTTTAACAAGTTGGGAAAATGTTAGGCAGATGCATAAGATGAATTATAATAATATTGTAAATAAAATGATTCTTGCCGAGCATAAATCCTATCCTTTCGACCATAAAGGAGTTAGGGAGTATCGCTTTTGCAAACGCTCGTCGCTACATATTTCGCAGGACGCACGTGACGGAAAACAAGTTTATTTATACCCAATCGTAATTAATTCTGTTATTTTAGCATTTGAATCAATGCCTATCCGTTATTCGTGAAAAGATGACGTCATAGTTGGCAAAAAAAAAATCGTGCAACAGACCCCGTTTGTCATCACATCTCGTAGGTATTTTGTCTGATCATATTCTTACCGTTATCTACAACGGTTAAGCCAAAGTTTTATCATATTATCACGTAATATTATAAAACACAACGTCTCTCTGTCTGTCTATTTCAGACATAAACTTAAAAACAGCGAATCCAATTAGTTTTTTTAAGCTAACTGTATTGTGTAATTTCCGTAGCGGCTTATCATTTCCGTAGCGGCTTATCATTTTCTGCTCGATATTACGACAGGAAAAACGAGTACCTATCATTTATGTACCAAAAATAAATAAATGCAGTCGGAGGCATCTAGGATGTAACGAACGCCTTAAAATTTGCCTCCTACTGCATTTAAATTTATTTTTGGTACCTACTTATAGGATTACTCGTTTTTCTTTTCATCTTTTCAGTTTCTTTTTTTTGCAATCGGGTTTTTTTGTTTTTTTTTTATAAGTATCTAAGTAATTTGTTATTAATGAACAATTTGTTCAGTTAAGTATTGGAAAGTAAATAAGCTATAAAAGTAAGGTTAGCAAGATAGGATAGGTTTTAGAAAAGAAAATGTACTTTTGTAGTTTGTGTCTAAATATAGTTGCTTAAGTGTTATAATATATATATACATTTATTTGGAATTGGCTATTTACTAGCTTTTATTTGATACCCATATTATTATAATCACAAAATATATTTTTTTATTCTCCCTCTCTTTTCAGATTCGCAGATCAAGCCATATTAAAATTTTACACCTTCACTTCCGCAATTAAAACGAATCTAATGATACCGCATAATGTTAAAATCCATCAAGCCGTTTAGGCTACAGATACAGAGCATGCCAAAGAAATATACATACTTAGACATGCCTTCTAGGGCAGCCGGGTAAAAATATAATTAGTCTACTCTTTTGTACATAGACTGGGTTGTTATCTATATCCCTAATTAATTGGCATACTATTAATATTTTTTATTTTTTTAACGGTCATGGTTGTATTGGTGTACGTGACTTGAAACATGGCTCACATAACGCATGTGACAGAATCAGACGTGTTCACATTACACGGCCAACTTTCTTGGCCATGGTTGCCATTGCCAATTCCGTGTAATTTTTTCGATAACTAGAGCCTACCGAAACAGACACAAAAACAACACTACACGGTGTTTTTTCGACTAATTCTGGTCCAATTCTGGATGTTTCTTGTTATCCTCAAAAACTTGCTCTGAAATTGTTGTACTTAATTTATTTTCGAGGTGATAAGTATAATTTTAAAGTGAACAGCGGGGTAATTGCGTAACACATTTTGACAGTTCAACAACATTCATTGCCTTATTTACGTTGCTGAGCAGACAAATTTTTCGAACAAATGAAGCAATGGATTAGCAATATACTTCATAATCATTCAGATTGTGACTGATAGTATGTTACGCAATTAGCGGGCAAGTATTATTCAACTCATAAAATATCTTCCATTCCCGATTTTTTGCTCATTAAATTGGATATCCTGGTGTTGTGGCAACATGGGGGAGAGGCTTACGTACAGGACTGTAATAGGCTGAGTTTATTGCAAAGCACGTTAAGACCAGGCAGTCTAAATCAAATTTCCACGCTAACTCCGCCCCTTGCTCCCCGCCACTCCGTTATTTGCTAAACACTAACAAATCAGTAATAAAGTTGAATATCGCATGCGCTCTTTGATAGTGTTCGAGCACGAAAAAAAATAGCGTAAGTCTCAATTCTTATTTCGTTTATAACTAAAGTAATTATTGATCTAGAGAAAAAATATCTGGTGGGTGGATAATAAACTATATTTTCTTGCTGTGAATATTCATTTTAGAATATAAAAGCCAAACAATCTTGTTTGTTTTTTTATAAATTATCCTTAAAAAATAATAATTTTCGAATAAAAAATGTACACTCACACATAATCAGCCTATAATGTTCCCACTGCTGGGACACAGGCGTCCTCTTTCTGTGAGAGGGAGTGGGCCGTAATCCACCATGCGGGCCCAGTGCGGGTTGGTAAATGTCACAAAAAAAGTATCGAGAGAAAATATTACAATTACGCAACTGTCTTCAACATGGAAAGAAAAAGATCAAATAAATCATATACAAAAGTTTCATTTTGCATGTATGTGTGACTGTTTCAGTATATTTATGCAAATTAACATAAAAATAGGGAGCCTCCTCTTAAACATTTGGTCCCTTCTGTCATTTGTAGATCTTTGACAGTCGTTACGGGTACTTGTAGCCCAAAAATCTCACAACCAGTCTTCCCCGAAGCATATCGTGTTATCCAGTTAGTGGGTTATGGAGGTCAGATATAGACAGTAGCTCCATGTAAAATACTGTTATTCAGCTACATCCGGGCTAGAATGGAAGCAGACCTCAACACAGTTGGGAAAAGGTTAGTCAGATCATGCTCAGCAGATTATGCACCGGAGCTAAGGACCATGAAACTGTGGAAATAAGGACCATACGAGAAACGTAATTATAGAACTTCTGAGTATTTTATATTAACTAGTTAACTACTACTATAATAACTTAATAAGGCATGGTCGAGTGATTTTAAAACCAGTCATTCATTTACGTACTGGAAAACTTGTTTTACGAGGAACGTAAATAACATGTATGTTGCATGGAGTCATTAAGAAGAGGCTCCCTATTTTTATGTTAATTTGCATGAATATTCTGAAACAGTCACACATACAAGCAAAATGAAACTTTAGTATATGATTTATTGGATCTTTTTCTTTCCATGTTGAAGACAGTTACGTAATTGTAATATTTTCTCTCAATACATTTTTTATTCGAAAGTCATGTCGTTTTTAATATTAATTATAAAAAACAAACAAGATTATTTCGCTTTTATGTCTTGGCCGGTTTTACTAACACAAATAACACAGACGACACCAAAATGCATTGCCTAAAAGCGCACTCTTGGCGCTGACCCGAGCGTTGAAAATCCAACGTGCAGTAATTATTAGGCCTTACATTTAGTTGTCTCCTAATGCTAGTGACAGCTGGCATGATTCTTCTCTGGAGGAATTGGGCAAACCTAAGTAGCTACTTGATTTAGTGCTTTATAAAATAAATATGCAAATAAATGCAATGGTCGTATGGTCGTAATAGTCTTCTACCGAAATCTACACAGTCGACTATGAGCATATTTCGTTTTAGCTTTACAAATAAAGCTTGAAAACGTAGTTTGAGGTTTAACTTAGTCTTGGAGATAAATAAGAGCATGATTTTTTAATGGGTACTGTCTCCGGAGCCAAGTAGGCAACCATGTTTCAACTCTTATCCTGGCCTCTGTGCCTGACTGCATGTTTTGCGCTGCCACCGGCGATGCTGTGGAATTATCGGAGTTTTGGGCCAACAAAAATTGAAATACTGTCCTGCCAGCAACACGAAGAAGAATAGGGTAGTCCTATAGGGGTATGAGGAACAGGGAAGTTGACTCATCCTCCATTGAAAAGGGAGGATCTTTCGACCAGACGGTTATTGTGTCTGGTGGGCAACTGCCCGACGATTGATGTTGGGACGTTGTATACTATTATTTTGTTGTACTGTGCGTTTTGTTTGTGCAGAATAAATAATTTTTCTTTCTTTCTTTTTTTTCTATACATATACATATGTATACTAGTCGCGCGGTAAACTCTGCTTGCGCGATGCAGGATTTTGCGCGACGTCAGTGTGGTGATGTTGATGCCGACACAGCCCCACTATAAAAAGCATGATCTTATTTACACCCATTGTTAGTTTTAAATTGGTGTTGAAGTGTTCTGATTCTGAAGTCTATTCTGTGGTTAAGTATTATAACAAGACTGAGTTCAAATTCACTGTATTGGTGTCAACAGCAATCTTATCTTGTTAACATCAGATTACATAACACTACAATGGAGGCTGCAAGCTGTTCTAGAAAAATATTACGTACAACTAAGTATCAATAGGTCTATTCTGAAAAAACTCACCGTGAAAACTTAGGTCAAGTGAACTTGAAGGGAGCTGTCAATAATGATGACCCTAATAATGATGAACCTACTGACAATTCCTAGCATCAGTTTTTTTTTTTTAGCTCAGTTCACCTAAGTTTTTACGGTGAGATTTTTGAGAGCGGCTGGATACATCCTTGAAACTTAAATAATAAATAGGTAAGTACAGCATTTTTTTTTTTTTTTGTGTGGGAAATCATCAAATAACTTCTCCCGCTCTGGGCGGAGCGGGAGGGCGTGTCAGACTTTTACTGACTAAAACCCACCCGTGTTCCTTCCGTGGCCTGTGTGCCAGGGCCACGATATCCCTTTCGGACAAACTCGCAACCCCGGCAGGCATTGGTCCTAACGGACCCCGTCTGTTTGTGCTGACATCTCTTTGAGGCGCGCGTGGAACACAACGCGCCGTCGACCCGGGCCTGGTCCTTATCGGACGGCGAGCTACCCATCGCTCACCGTCCGCAGGCCCGCGCCTACGGTGGCCGGAAATCGGCTTGCGACTCCCGACGCCCGGGGCGTCTCCTGCGGCGACTAGGGGCGCGAGGGCGCGAACCTTGTCTCACCCTCACGCGTTCCGCCTCCTCCTTCGCTAGCATAACTGCTTCGCAGAAGTAGGTGACGGCCTCCCATGCACTCTCGCTCCGAACCATGGCCTGAACCAGGCCCGGACGCGAGAGATCGCCGCCGCCGATCGCCTCCGTGAGGACACGGCGGTGCTCCGCCCAAGCTGGGCAGACCTCCACCGTATGCTCCACCGTGTCCTCCGGGCGATCCACACAGTGGTGACACCCGGGCGTTTCCTCCCGCTTAATCCTAAACAGGAACCTCCCGAAACATCCATGTCCGGTGAGGACCTGCGTCAGGCGGAAGGTGAGGACGCCGTGGCGCCTCTCCAGCCACTCCTCAAAGAGGGGACTTATCGCCACAATTGTGGCGTGCCCAGCGCTGGGTTGCGACAATCGCACTCTCCATGTCGCCATGAGATCCGCTGTGCCGCGATTTCCTGCGGCAGCGGAGTTATGCCCCGGAGTTTCGCCTCTTCGCGCCACACCCAAATGTGCGCGAGGACTTTCGCCTCCAGATCTCATGGCGGCAGTCCGGCAAGGAGCCTCGCCGCCTCACGGGCGACCGTGCGGTATCCCCGTACCATCCTGACGGCCATGACCCTTTGGGACGCGTTCAACCGCTGCGCTGGTCGCAGCCTCAGAGAACGCGCCCACACCGGTGCCCCGTAAAGGGCCATGGACCGCACGATCCCCGCGTAGAGCCTCCGGCAGGAGGCGTTTGGACCCCCTAGATTGGGCAGGAGCCGCTTCAAAGCAGCCCCGGCCCGCTCCAGTCTGGGAGCCAAACGTCGAAAATGCTCCACGAAGTTCCACCGGCTGTCGAGGACGAGTCCCAGGTACTTCATCGTCGACTCGACGCCGATGTGAACCCCTCCCACCGTTATGTGGGAACCCGACAGTGGCGCGTTCCGAGGACCATAAAAACACATGGCCTCGGACTTGTGCAATGCCACCTCGAGTCCCAATTGCCGGATCCTATCGACGATTGTCGCAACCCCACGTGCCGCCAGTTCGGCCGCCGCCTGATGCGAACTCCCTTGTGCCAGGACTAGCGTGTCGTCAGCGTAGCAGACTACGCTGACGCCACTAGGGAGGTCGGCGCGCAGCACCCAGTCGTACCCGATGTCCCACAGATGCGGCCCCAGGACCGATCCCTGTGGGACACCGCACGACATCTCTCGCCGGTTCCATTCTCCGTGGTGACCGGGGTAGGTAAGTACAGCTTGATTACTCATTGTAACGTTTGTAAGGAAAATTGTAGTTAGTAACTAATAATACATCTGCAGAGGAAATTCATTTATTTTATCCTGCTTTACGATCAGCAAAATAAGTACTTAAATAGGGTTTGGTCTTCTCTGTATGAGAAGAGACAGTAATCGGCTGGTACTAGAATGGTGACAATAACTGATACCTAGATAAGTAGTCAACTAGTCATGTGATCATCACGTAACATCTATCCTATACTAACGTTGTAAAGAGGTAAAATTGTTTGGTTGTAAGTTTGTTTGTAGGGGGTAATCTCTGGAACTTACGTGGACGAAGTCGCAAGCAGAAGTTAAATAGGTTTGTTATCATTTCTTCGAAATAGCGTATGACTTTTTGTGTATTTAAGTATGTATTTAGTTTATGATAACGAGTAGAATCGTTTTTATAAAATATTTAGGTAACTGAAACTGTTGCATTTTATTATTCGCTAACTGAATGCCATAATAAAATTTAATTATTGTTCGAAAGTGTCACTTTTCAACATTTTGCTGACGGTTAGACTGGAAGTTGACTCCAGCGTAGTTGGAAAAAGGCTAGGCAGATTGAGTTATCTGATAATGACCTAAAGGACCAACTGCGTACCTCAAGCACAGATTATCAGATAAATCACTTCATGTACTTACGCGCGATAACTACCTACCGGCTGCCGGGTCGCACGCGACCCATTTGTCAGTGGTTGCCGACAGTCACGAAGCGCGCGCGGCGCGGTGACGGCGCGCAGCTACAAAGCAAAACTCACTGTACGCTTGTAAGGTTATGTACATTTTCGTTCGCAGCGTCTAGCGACTCGAAGGTGTATACCTACTCTATTATAGCAGTAGGTATTGAATATTTTGTATGTAGTGATTTATCTGGTAATCTGTGCGTCAAGTTTCTTGATGTCATTTAGACAAGAATGGTCAAAGTCAAGCTAAAGTTTTTATTCGGAATTCCAAGATAAATAATTAGTATCCTCATATCTTTGAAAAGGTTAATGCCCTACCTATCACAAATATTGCAACGTTGATTATGAAACAAGTCACTGCGTGCATAGGTACATTGATAAGTCTTGTTTGTCAGAATTAACCAATATCAATGAAAGGTTGACCAAATGTAGTAAATGTTTTGTACCGAAATCTTTAGTGGGAAGATCTGTTCTTCGGAAAAAAATATAAGTATCTTTTGTCCTTTTGGAATATAAACAAGAGAGTGTTGATAAATAATGTATGGATATTAAAATCTGCAGTCATCTAAAGAGACAAGAATTTCAAGAAAATCTGACGTAGCTCTGAGTTTCTGACGATAGTGTCGCAACACAACATAAATGATGATTATATTTGAATCGTTGCATCACCATCAAAACCTGCCTATTTTACATTATAACAACATAATTTATTTTATTACTCTACTTTCTACATTAGGAAAAATAAAAGATTGTCAATACTCCACAATTGATCAACTTTTCAAGCTTTACATAATACCACAGATGTGGCAGTTACTTAAAGTATAGTAATGTTACATTAAGGCGCTGACAAGAGGCAAATCATAAAAGTAGGCTTGTCTTAAACAAAAAAATTGCCTAATCTATATAGTTTGTGGTAGCGGAAAAAATATATGTTATTTTGAACATATTTCTCAGAACTTAGTTGTTACCAAAACACGTTTAGAAATAAAAATCTCGATACAAATTAACGGTAAACTAACAAGTAAGAGTTTCAATCCAAAATATCTGTATTAAATATCAACGTACGGTTGGTATTTTATTAATAACAAGAACGTCTTATTTGTATGCAGAACTTGGTTGTTTTATATTTCCGATTACTCAACTCATTTTTGAGTAAATATATAATTGCTTCATATTTTGAAATAAATCACAAGCGTTGTGTCATCGCGCTTCTCTTTCTTTTGTATGCAGCCTGACAGTGACCGCGGTTTAGCTGTTGTCAGCGTCTTAAAATAAAAAAATACCATCTTACTTTGATAGCATATGGCTTAAATTATAATCTGTATCCTCATAAAACTTATGACTCTACAATACCTCAAATTGCTTAGCATGATCATCCGATATATAAAATATACTGCAGCATTAATTTTGAAATAAATGTATGGTAAAGTTGAGGCAATAACGTGAACATAATATCACGCCTTTCAATCCCCGAAGGGTTAGGCAGAGGCGCACTATAGTACACCCACATAGTTGAGGCAATGTTTGACGAAAACACGATCCCATTATAATTTTCTCTACAAAAAAAAAAGTTACCTCCAAACGCTAGTAGTAGTTATTGCTAGTATTAAAAAAATACTTCAAATTAGATCATGAAACTGCAGAATATTTTAACTTAATATTTAAAAGCAGATAGGTACTATGTTTGTTTTTTATTACCACTATTTTTACCGAAAAAATAAATTATCTAAACTATCGGAGCCTTGGAGCCTTCTCCCTACCTCTGTCTCTTGATCTGATAAATAATTTATATACCTATCAGTTCTTGAGTAAGGATTTTTGCCGACGAACAGGGGGCCAAGTCTGCTATTTTCAACGATTGGTCATTATGACGACCATACCAAGGCAACGCCATGACCATTGTGCCAATAGTTTGTAACCTCCTAAATTCATAATGGCGTGACATTGACCCATAAGGAAGTTAAAATAATAGGAGCTTGTCAGTACGAGATTACCAAATACAGACAATTTTTCCAATGGAGTGTCAGTGGCACGTCATCGGAAAATCATAAAGACGCCTTTCAATTAGGAGTTTAGCAAAACTGTCAAACTCTGCAATGACGGTGCCAATGATCGGCCATTCGGACACAACTGCGTTAGTAGACTTGGCCCCCAGGTGGGTGATCGATAAGTAATAACAGGTGATAGGATAGCCAAAGAAGGGGGCAAAGGGGTATTGCAGTTACGAGCATCTAAAGTTATAGAGTGGCCTAAATGTAATTGGAAAGAGCAGCATCGTTCTATTTTATGTGTCAGGCAGATATGGCACAGCCCTAAAAAATTGGTAACTTATTATCACTTTTTCTTTTTTTCTTGCAATGTGTAAATAGGTATGTGAGCACCATGTATCTATCACATAATTCATTTATCTGTCATTGCTTCATTATTAATTATTTTTACCTATTGTGGTACTTATAGTAATTTTATTCTAGGTGCATCGTCTTCACATATAATAATTATATAATTATAAGTATTTAACGTACACACGGCTACACATTAAGCTATACAGTTCTAGTATATGCTGACCTTTCATTGTACGGAAATCCTACACAATGCGAGATCAGCTTAAACTGGAAATGTATAGCTTGATGTGTAGCCGTCTGTACCTATACAAAATATTGTAAAACATTTTAAAAGACTAACGGTGGAGTTTCTTTCCCATTCTTCTCCATGCGAAGTTACCTTTTGGAAGGGGCGACTAGAATCAATTCAATTTTTAGGGTTCCGTACCTCAAAAGGAGAAAACGGAACCCTTATAGAATCACTTCGTTGTTCGTCTGTCTGTCAAGACCCTTTTCTCAGGAACGCGTGTAGGTATCACGTTGAAATTAATATCAAATACGTAAGTCTACGGTCCCTTGGAGCTCTTAAAAAATCAAGCGTCTAAGTCAACGCAATAAAAAAATACGGCGATATAAGCGACATTAATTTCGATACTCGCAAATAAATCACAACCTATAGGGTACTTCCCGTTGACCTAGAATCATGAAATTTGGCAAGAAGCAAGGTCTTACAGCACAAGTATAGGAAAAAGTCCTAAAATTGTCAATTTGTAGTTTTATCACATAAAAATATTTGCGAATATCTCGCACATAAATCAAAACCTATAGGGTACTTCCCGTTGACCTAGAATCATGAAATTTGACAAGAAGCGATTACGAACTTACATTTTCAGTTGGAAAATTGACCGTAGCGCATATCGATGTATGGGAGACCCTGTTTTTCAACTACGATGTTAAAGTTTGTTTTAGGGATAAATTGATCCCAACTACGGCACCCTTCATTGTGCGTGGTCTGCCACGCAATTGGCCGGTTTTATTTTTGAAAAACTTTGACGTTTTAAAGTGTGCCTATTAGAAATAAATAATTTGACTTTGACTTTGACACTACAGTAGGACTTGTTTATTTGCATTCCCGGCCCGAAGAACCAAACCTTCGGGATACCACGAAGTACATACCAATTGTAATAAAATCATTCGCAAGTCCACATGCATGACGTTTGTGTGACGTTATAAATTAATAAAGCCCCTCCCCAAATGCAAATAGTACGTGCGAACGTATAATGGGTCCATAAGTCAGCCTTTTGCAATTCTGATCAGAACAACGTAGAACAACAATAACAGCAGAAGTCACGTAGTCATTAGGATCATAATTACAATGGGTACCTACTACCGACTGCTAATGATTATTATTATTATGACCTTACGATCACGGATCCATTCACAATCTGCACACGGATTTTCGAAAGGTATTTCCAACGTAACCGGCAAAACACATGACAACGGCGTATATAAAAAATATTAGAGTCACATGATTTTTTGCGGAATCTTGCCAAAGAGAGAAATATTTGAAAACCTACCCGACTAGGTAGGCACTTACCTACTTAAATATTTCGACGGGTCATCTGACTCACGGGACAGTCGGGACGGTCTTGGGACTTCCATGGACTTCATTGAGTTCCAGAACGTTATTAGTGCCTCTACCCTACTCCTAGGATAAAGCTGCTTTTCCACCACATATGTGCTATGCTGCAAGGCTGTGAAAGCTAAGCTACGAAACTATGTGACCATTTCCACGAATGCTAAGCTGTGTAGCCGAGCGAGTAAGATGTGCTATGAAGATGCGCCGCCGCCGCGAGGTAGTAGCTGTGCGAGGAAGATACGTACAAAGTTACAAACGCGCGCCAAACGTGATGCGTGACAAACGCGCGCCTACTGTTGGTACTCTGCTGACTGCTCTGCACATAGCTACACCACTCGCGCATCCATAGCACGCATCCTTCCTTATAAAAAACATAGCTTAGTTGAACCCGTTTCCACCCGTTCTCTTGATTGGTCCACATATCTATGTGGATCGTAGCACATCTCTGGTGGAAAAACAGCCTAAGGGATGGATGGAACACACACACACACACGTGCAGCGTGCTCCTCCGTTCTTAGAAATACCCAAAGTAGGTACAAGATTCAAAGACATTCTAGTAATATTGTAACATGCTTTCCATACTCGTCTGAATGCAACAGAACATAACTATCATCCAAAATATTTGAAAAAAAAAAATTGTTTATTATCATCCACACATTGTATCATTCAAATTGAATGGAGATTGTTGGTCGTTGTTTGATAAACACTAGGTACAACTGGTAAACGTATAGGTATGAAGAAAGTATAACCGTGTTTAAAATTAAACTTAAGATTATATTTCACATAAAATAGGTGGAGTTCACACGGAAATTAGCAATTCGGCTAACTTTGAAATTGGCTAACCTCGCAAAAAAATACTTAAGGCGAGTTTGCAGTACTTTTTAACTTTTTTATACCTCTGTAAATCTAGCAAAGTATAAATTTTGCGCAAAAAGAAAATATTTTAAGAAAATTGAACATATTATCAAGCACTGTGTGAAGATAGAAACATGAATTAAATTAATTGGCTCGATAAAAAAAAATCACAAAGATGACACTAAATCGCTATTTAAAACGTGTACCTTGAAGAGATTACTTCGTTAAACCATGTAAAAGTTATACCAAAAGTTAGGCCTTATTGTTTTTTAGTACTTGGTGAGAACACATTTTATAATTTCCTTACTATTTTTTTCTATGGAGCAAATATACACAAAATCTAGCAGTTCAAGAGCTCGCAACGGCCGGCCAGTTACAGCCGGCTACACACACCGCACTATAAGACGGCCTTAAGTAAAGGCTGCTATAGAAGCCTAAAATACAGACCACTGTATCAAACACGTTGAGATAATTTCATAACCCATAAGTGATACAAAACAAGATTACACATTACGAAATATCTGTGAACGACACAACACATGTATGTAAGCAGGTTTACATACTCGCATAGTGATGCAACACCAAAATTTTAGTGAAAGTGACAATAAAATGTACCTTGTTCGATACTTGAAAAAGGCGCGGGAAGTAGCGACTGTAGGCACACGCGCATTTGATGCGCAACTCGCGAGTACTGGCTAGTGACGCGAATTCGCGAGTTGATTCGAACGTCATTTCATTCCCTCTCGATTGTAAGTTTGTTCAAGGGTAACCGGTCGCCGACTCGCCGCACAGTGGGTCGAAACGATGATTTTAGTGACTTAGGGATCAACTTTGTTTTTTTAATTTTTTCTTTATGCGGATCGATAGAACTCATTAACCTCAATAATAATTGTTCTGATAATTTTTTTCCTAAACTTGCTCCTTTGGGTGGAAAAATGCATTTTGATATTTTTTTGTATGGAGCGGACCAAATTAAATTAAATTTCTGCCAAGTGGCGAGTGATCCCGCTTTGAAACTATATTTTTCTTAGGGGTTGTTCAGTCTACTATCATTTAATGATTTGAACATTTGCATAAAGTTGCAACACTGCTAAATAAATGGATCGAAAAAAATGAAAAAAATACTTTGAATAAAAAGCTTCATTTTTTTATTTTCGGATGTTCTTTTAAGTTATAATTGATATGGAATAGTAAGTAAAAGCACTTAATAATTCACATAATTACTTAAAGACTAACGACAATACATTTAAAGGTCCCTGATTTGCTTGAATTTACTAAGTACGTATTATTTAAAAATGTGGATCTATTCATTTCTATTTGTTTATTTAATGAACTTATAAAATCTTTTAAATTAGATTTAATACTGAATAGGAAGTAAAAAGTAAGTAAGTAAATTTGTATTTGCATGTAGCAAATACAAATTTACTAAAGGTAAAAACTTAAAACTAACTATATACAACAACAAATTTACTATTTCCTTTCAGTCATGACATACAAACTAATAAAACAAATCAAGAAACTTACAATCTATCAATAATGTTATTCACTATCTTGTAAATTATCTACATCAATAAAATCGAAATCGGATTCTGAAGGAAAACTCAGCAGAAGCTCTTTGACTTTTGGAGAGAGAACCATTCTATTTTGTTTCGCCAATCGAGGCCGTAGACTTGTGATCTTTGGATCAAACGACAAAAGAAGATAGTGTAAAACATCCTCATTTGTCGCCGTTCTACTTACCTTTCTAGAATGACTCTCTCTTATATTTCCTAAAATCTTTATTACGAGCTTCCGCTACCTCTTCCGACAGTTTCCCTATAGGTATGACACCAAAGTACTTTATTATGTCACTCCCATGTACCAACAATTTATGTACACTGGAAGGCATATAATACCAGGGATACAAGGTAACATACAATTCTGCCGTATCTTTACAAAATTCGGAAAATTTAGAAAGGTCCACGCGCTCTCCAGATGCAACGGTTTGAAGAATCACGTGAAACCTTCCTATCAAATCTTCACGAATCCCAGTTATGCGGGCTGTTGTTGCTGCATCCCTGAAAAATCTTCTGGCAGTATTGCCATCATTCAGTAGTTGGTAGTCATCAAACTCTTTCTCAGTCTTTTGTTTGTAATTCCTTTGACCTGAGGCTCCATCAAAGCCCCATTTGCTTATAAGTAGTAACTCTGTTGCCGAGTCCAAATCCAAAGCAATTACATCTAAAAGCCTAGAAACCGTCAAGTTGAGTAATGCTTGCAGTTTAATAGCAGCTCCTTCTTCAGTTATCGTTATGTGTTCTTTCCCTGGATAACATTTTGACTTTGCTTGCTTAATTTTATAATAAGAAGGGTATAAATCAGACCCATTTTCACTGGCTGCTTCTCTTAGGCTTATATATTGCCAGTTACTTAATTTAAGTGAAACTAATAAAACCAATGCCTTATCGGGTGAATATGTACTACTGTTTGCTTTATTTGCACTTAAACACTGCTTAACTTTTTCTAGATCTTCGGGGTGATTTAGCAAATGGTTCATAATTTTTCCTACATCCTCATTTCCAGTGTTTCTTAAACTAGCAATTGTAGTAGCTTTCAGTTCATCCGGAGATAACGAAAGCGATTGGTTTATTTGATCAACGCGTCTTCGTTTTTGCCTGGAGCCCAATTCTTCGAAAGGTTTTCGAGATGTTGAAGCTTCTGTAGCAGATGGTGGTAGATTTTCAACATCTTCAATATCACAAATCTCAAGCTTTTCCTGTTCAGTGTTCACACAGTTTCAGGTATTACTCATTCGGGCCAGTTTATCGCACTTTCTAACCAATCACCATTTCTTCTTAAAAACGGTGCTAACGTGAGACTACTTCGTTCCCATCTTGCACTTAAATTTGAACAAAAGCGCGTACAGAATTTTTGGAGCTTAGCACTGTTCTCTTGCCACGTTTATTTTATTTTGTAGGTATTGGAAGAGTTTTTTACTACCTGACAGGGACTTAAGCTGCTCTCTTAAAATCATAAATAAATCTAAATTGTTAACAAAATTTTCCATTATAACGAAAAGGGACGATCACAATAGATGTTAATAGTAGTACGAATAAACGAACACTAGTAAATATATAGTAAATATGGTAACTTTATACTTCCAGTGACAATCAAATGTTTACTAATATTTCTACTACCCTCAGTAATGACTAAAAGTGAAAAACATTGTTTTTTATAAAGTAAAAAGTCAAGCTAATTACAGTCAATAGAAATTTATAGATAAATGATATCCACATTTTTAAGTAATACGTAATTAGTAAATTTAAGCTAATAACGAACCTTAATATATTGTCGTTAGTTGTTAATTAATTATGTGAATTATTAAGTGCTTTTACTTACTATTCCACATCAATTTTAACTTAAAAGAACTTGAGAAAATAAAAATTATTCAATGTATTTTTTAATTTTTTTCGATTCATTTATTTGGCAGTGTTGCAACTTTATGCAAATATTCATAGCATCAAATGATAGTAGACTGGGCAAGCTTTAAGAAAAATATAGTTTCAAAGCGAGATCACTCGCCACTTAGCAGGAATTTAATTTAATTTGATCCGCTCTATACAAAAATATCACAAAATGCATTTTTCCACCTAAAGGAGCAAGTTTAGGAAAAAAAGCATCAGAACAATTATTATTGAGGTTAATGAGTTCTATCGATCCGCATAAAGAAAAAAGTAAAAAAACAAAGTTGATCCCTAAGTCACTAAAATCATCGTTTCGACCCACTGTGCGCCGGCATGATATACGTCATGTTGACGACGTTCAATCTCAGTGTATGAGCTTAATTAATACCTTACTTAACTTTGAAGCTGATTTATTATCTATCTAATAGTTTTTACAACATCCTTGAGCAGCTTAATTAATTATTTAAAAAAAAATTGCTACAGAGCAGTTATGCAAATTATGAATTGCTGTAAAGGAGAGCTCGCCGTCCTTATTCATGTTTAATGGTTTTCTTAGATGCATATCCCCAACAATGCAACTGTTGTAACTGATTATGGTATAAACCTATGTACCTACTAGCCTACTACATTGTGTAACAAAATTCATTCATAGATATGAAACAAAATGATTCAGTACCTACCTAGTTATTCTAAGTACCTAGGTATTTACTATGGCATGTGAGTAGGAGAATATGTACGTACCTATATTACTTATACATATTAGTATATAATAATATGCTAGGTTTATGCATTATGAATTCATGACAGTGCTTACAATCATAGCTACAAATTAACAATTTTAGGTTGTATTTAATCCTACTCGTACTACTGGAAGTATAGTTTGTGAGTTTAGATGTTTGATACTCCATAGCTCTTTAAAAATTAAACCGATTTAGACTATGACCAGAAGAATGATAAATGATTTTTATTTCTCACTTACTAGTCAATCAAATTTTTAAAACTAGATGAGGTCGGCTTTTCCTATCTGACTACTTTGAGAAGAAAGGCCGAAACAAATTCAGAGGTCACAGTCTCTTTTAAACTCCAGACATAATCATGACCAGCACCCTAATTGCGTAACAGTTTGAATCGGAAGCGGAATGATTTTGAAGTTTATTACTAATCCATTGCTTCATAAGTTAGAAAAAATTATTTGCTCAACAACGTAATTATCGCAATGAATGTTGTTCAACGGTCAAATTGAAACCGATTCCTACTGAGAGTGTGTTACGCAATTAGCCCACTGATCATGAGAATGCCATGTAGTAGTTGGTGTCTGAAATGGTATTTTGAGATTGAGGAAAGAATCAAACAGATTGAGTGGACCAGTCCAGTCATTGCACGCATTTTTCAATAATCTTGCTGCTCAACTCAGAACCTAAGGAGCTCAACAATGCGACGAACAATACCAAAGAAAGTACATTTGGATAGGCTAAATAAATTACTAACTGACAGCAATCACAATAATGAAAATAATAAGATATTACTTTACAAGTAAATATTCATGTCATTCTATATTGTATATAATTCATCAATGTCATTGTTGTTCATAAAATTCATCAATGATGGGATTTGTCGCAACAATTCAATCAAGAATGTACACTCAAACGACGTGACGTAGATTTTCCCCCGCAGTTTAGAAAATCTGCAGATGCTTTTTGTAGCAATTTAGAACATAGAGGTAATAAAGACAAGATGTATATTTTAGTACAGTTATTATGTTACAAAATGCAGCATCAAACTGCTGTAA
This sequence comes from Tiliacea citrago, assembly GCA_963921375.1. Classification (NCBI taxonomy): domain Eukaryota; kingdom Metazoa; phylum Arthropoda; class Insecta; order Lepidoptera; family Noctuidae; genus Tiliacea; species Tiliacea citrago. The sequence continues at coordinate 13,860,106 of OY992802.1, forward strand.
GAGAAAATTAAATAGTTTTCAAAAGAAAAATCCTTATGCTATGTCACTGGCTAGAACAAATAATTATGTGAAAACGGCTTATGGCGACGCTCTGGCGTGCTGAAATTTGGTTTCAGGAGTGGGTTGCTAATGGAATACCCACATCTGGTCCTCTTTTTGAAAATATGCGTAAATCGCCTGCTACATTTAAATCAAAGCTTAAATGGTGTTAGAACAACCAGACACTAATAAAAATGGATATTTTAGCAACACAGCACACAGCTAAGAAGTTCAGTCAATTTTGGAACGAAACCGGTAAACTGAGTCAAGAGTCGGGTGTTCCCGTGAGCGTCGAGGGTAGAAGTGAGCCCGACCAGATTGCCAGCCTGTTTAGAGAGCACTTTAAGGTCTTTGGCTACCGGGAATAAAGGTACTGAGTCAAATGAGGTACGTACCGGGGATACGCTCGTACGGATTACAAGTGTGAAAAGCATGAAACAAGGAACATCCCCTGGTCTTGATCCATTGAGCATTGAGCTTGCAATATGCAGGCGGTCACTTGCCAAGGGTGCTGGCCAAGGCTTTTCACCTACTGCGTAGGGCACTCATAACTACCTGATGCATTGATGAGGACCTTAGGTGGCCCTATTATTAAGAACAAGACAGGGGACGTGTCTAGTTTGAGTAATTACAGGCCTATATCGCTCGCAACTGTGATTGCTAAGGGACTGGGATAGTGTGATTGCGAAATATTTAGATAAATATCTTAAATTAAAAAGCCTTCGTGGAAACCAGTTACGAAACCCCGGTTTCCTCGACGGCCGAAGCGAATTATATGACGCTCAGTTCGGATTTCGAACTGGGCTGTCTACTGAAACAACTATATTGAGTCTCAAGCACACTCTCCGGTATTACACCAGCAGGAATACACCGGTTTACGCCTATTTCTAAGACCTTACAAAAGCGTTCGACCTGGTTGTGTATGACAGGCTGTGGCAGAAGTTGTCGAGTGAGACTGAACTTTTTGACGAATTTACATCGCTCCGTAAATATTGGTATGGCAATCAGCGTAACAATGTCAGCTGGGCGGGTATAGGTTGGTATGTGCCGTAAGACAGGCTGGTCTAACTTTGCCACGCTCTTTAACCTGTACGTGGATGGGCTGGTCCGTGACCTCAGCAGCACTCGGGTAGGTTGCTCGATTGATGGAGTTATTGTTAACAATATAAGTTACTCCGACCATGGTGCTGCTGAGCCCATCGATCAGTGCCGTCAGTCGCTTAATAAAGGTATGCGAGTGCTATGCCACCTGAGCCCATGGGCCTTCAGGTATAACACGACCAAAAGTGAGATGATGTGTTCAAGTCCGGTACGAAGAGCTATGTCGTACCTCAGGTCACATTGGACGGCACCTGGGCCACTGGGTCACCGAGGCCCTCACAGATGATGTGGATGTTGAAAGGGAATGCAGGGCATTGTCAGTAAGAGCTAATATGCTGGCTCGTATGTTTGCACGCTGTACTGCACACGTAAAAATAACTTTATTCGAGGAGTACTGTCAGTCTTTTTATATGTATAGTCTATGAGTGAAGCATACTCAGAAGACTTGCAGTGCCCTGCGAGTCCAATACAATAACGCGTTCAGGATGTTGATAGGGTTGCCACGCTTTTGTAGCGCGTCAGGTGTGTTTGCACACACACAAGAGGATTGCTTTCAAGCGATACATCGGAAAAAAATAGCGTCTCTGATGCGCCGCATAAGGGGCAGCCCAACAGCTTTCTGCAACTTATTGTAGGGAGAATGGATACGGATTGCTCATTCATGGAGCATTGGACAAAACTACATGTACAAGTAGTGCGGTCCTGATCCAATGTGTCCATTGTTGTGTCTATTTCTTGTATTTTTATAATACTATTTAAAAAAAGAAAATAAACATGTTTAGGTGATTATAATAAGTATGTACTAACAATTGTAATTTATCTGAAATAAACTAATTGAATTGTATAAGTAAGAATATAAGTAATATGATACTTTTAATCTGGGTACATGAAATACGATACTTAAAATTTGAGAGAAACAACAAACAAAAGTTGGTGGGTATAACACATAGATAGGCAGGTACTATGACCAATTACTAGGTGTACAGTGACAGTCGGGCTGGTCCACAAAAAGGTCACTCAGCGTGCTATGGAGCGGGCTATGCTCGGAGTTTCTTGGAAGGATAAGATCAGAAATGAAGTTATCCGGAAGAGAACCGGAGTTACCGACATAGCTGCAGTTAGCAAGCTGAAGTGGCTGTGGGCTTGCCATGTTTGTCGAAGGACCGATGGCCGGTGGAGCAGACGAGTTTTCGGTCGTTTCTTTACTACGGCTTTGCTTTTTTCGCCGTACTCAGCGACAGTTTTCGCCCAAGAGATAAGCCAAAGTCAAAACTGTGACTTAAAGTCGGGTAAGGACTCAAAGTCAAAAAAGGAAACTTTGGAAGTTATAAAATGGCCGAACATTCGGCCGATGCTTCGGCGTAGCCCCCTGGAGTGGAGACCGCGTATCGGCAAGCGTAGTGTGTGACGCCCCCCAGATAGATGGACCGACGACCGTAAAAAGGTGGCTGGAACAGACTGGATGCGGAAGGCGGAGGACAGGGTGTTGTGGCGCAGCCTAGGGGAGGCCAACGTCTAGCAGTGGACTGCTATAGGCTGAGTTGATTGATTGATGACCAATTCATTCATTGATACCTTTGAGTTAAACTCAACAGTAATTTATTCAAATAAATTAGTCTGAGAATCAGAACTTTTCGAATGTCGAAATTACATAAGGCAGTACCATAACACCTGCCCTTCACCACTTCCTAGTGCTTTAGCAGCACCTATCTGAGTGTCTGTCACTTTAGAAAGAACTTGATTCTTTAAAATAGTATGTCAATCAATCAATCAATCTTTATTGCAATCCATAATATATACTGTATACAGGAGGTAAGTATTAATAAATAGAAACAATTATGGAGCCTGTCCGGCACAGCATGGGCAAATAGCAGTAGCATAGTAAGTAGAAGGCTTAAGGACGCTATCACATTTTTCCTCAAATATCAGTGCTTTTCAGGTACCATTTTAATGAATTAGGAGTCACAACTGCAAGGATATCATTGTCTCAAATTAAAGATAATATATTCATCTCCAGAATAGGCACATAAAATTTGTATAGCCCCATACAAATTTTTCACACAAATACGTTTTAACAATCACAATAAAACCAACAAATGAAAAAAAATTAGGTCTGAATAGGAACCCATATAGCTAAAATCCACTGCATAGTTATACATAAAAATAATAACAAACTGTAGCTTATATAGTCTTCTATACGGTCAACTTAATATTTTGTAAGTAAATAAATAACTTTTTTATTTATGATTAAAATAAGAAGCGCCCTCAAATTTCTCCATACATTTTCTACTCGCGGTTCGTCATTCCGCGCTCAGACGCGCTCGTGGAAGCACCGGTGTATCGATTTTTCGCAAAAAAATATTTACGTACAGAAGCGTGTGCTGTATTGTATACTGTGGGTGGACGAAGTTGATACTTTTTCGGACCGAAATAAAAGTAAGTACGATTATTGGAATTTGTTTTAAAAATAAATACATAGTTCAAACTTTTTGTATGAATCATGGTTTCTAAATCATTACGGATAAACATTGTGTAAATAATTATATTATCTTTAATCAAATGGCGCAAATATATTTTTTTTAGATATGCGATACATAGTAAATTTTGGGGTTTTTGGGGGTGGTGATTACGTATGTCATAATTTTTTTTATCCAAGATGGCGGGTGTATTTTTTTAAATAAAAATTCGACATTGTTAGCAATTGTAGAGGTTTGTTATCAATTGTTGAAGGTGGTGTTTACAAATATACCATCCAACTTTTGATTCATGATGGCGGATGTACATTTTGATGATAAATCGACTTAATTGTAAATTCATAATTTCAGAATAGTTGATGGTTATAACTTTCGACACCAAGTATGGTTTTTGATTGTGGTGTGCATTGCTAAAATATTTAGATTTGTTATTACAGATGCCACGAATTCAGAAATTTGGATAAAGGACAAAAAAACCATACACCGTTCGATGTCCATCGCGCACAGGATGGATGGATAGCAGCACATGATGTAATTTTTTGCTCCGTTGGTGTAATTGCTGTATGGCGTTCCAGCGAGAGGATAAATAAATAAATAAATAAATAAAATAAAATACACGTAGAAGTAAACAAAAGTAATGAGACTTTGTATTTTCATTCAGAAATCACAAATCTACTCTAGAGTTTTGTTACAGACGTTGATATACGTCTGTTGGTAATTTGTTTTATTTGATTTACCTTAGGTACTTACTAATGTTGTCTTTTTAGGGTCCCGTATCAAAATGGTAAAAAAACCATTATGGTGAGACTAAGTCTGTCTGTCTGTCTGTCACACCTGGATATCTCAAGAACTACTAATGCTATCAACTTGAAATTTAGAATAGTTTTAGATGACGTTTGCCCAACTATTTTGCAAACAAGAAAGACATTTAAAAAAATATACCTTTTTTGCAAAAGGGACTGAAGACCCCCTGGTCTTATAAATTTTAAATGGAGCTACTAGGGCATGTGGGGTATGATATGAAAGAGCACTGTTTGCACATTCTCAAACATTTTATTTTTTTAGGCATCAAAGTTTCGACTTTTGATGAAAAATGTAAAAAAAAATACCGTCTCCCCTTATCTCCGAAATTTGCATAGAGAAAAATCTGAAATTATTCAATGTGATAGAAGTTTATATAAAGATTACAGGAAAAATAAAACGATGTCTCTAAATAGCACATTTTTTCAGAAATCATCAACATCATATATACGTACGGAACGCTCGGTGCGCGAGTCCGACTCGCTCTTGACCGGTTTTTTATTTTCAGGAGCAAGAATGCGCAATAAGAGTATATAAGCCAAAAGGCACAAAAATAATCGAGATGGATTTCCTTTTTAAGCAGCTAATCCTTGTAGGTAGCCACACTCCCCTTTTTGATCGCGGCGTGAAGTATCTCACGTCATGAATAAAGAAAAAACAAGGGTTAACAAGATGCTTATACTGTGAAAATTTAAAGACTAGCTTCAACAACCGTTTGTTTGTAAAACCTGTGTGATAGACGGACACGTGAGTGATAGCAATAGTGCTCCGCTTGGACCCTTCGGGTACGGAACCCTAGAAAGAGCTGGCCTTCATTCTAAATATGAACTTCTTTGAAACATGAAATGAAAATATACTTTTTACTACTTGGTTTTAATTTTTATCAGAAGTACTGAAATCGCGCCCCAGTCTCTCTAAATAAAATACTGTTTTCATAAGGCAATGATTATTTTTAAATATCACAACGAAAGTCTACGATAAACTCCCAGGCTAATATTTGATTATGTAATGCTCCAACATTTGCCAGCAAAAATAATATTTACAAGTACCTACTTACATCTTTTCTAACTAATAGTAGCCTGGGGAATAATCGTAGGTGTTCCTTGTAATAGTAAAATGTTTAGGTTGTTAGTTATGTAAAAATATGGTATTTAATCCATATGGCTAGCGCTTGAAATTTTTGGGTACCTACCGACGCTACGTAATGGCTGCTCAATTTAAAAAATACTAAAAACATAATTATTACGCAGATAGTACTTAGCCACAGTTACTAAAATTCGATTGCAACCTTACAACTAACTTTACTCAATCAATACCAGTAAAATTAAAAAATATATACCTTCAAGTACCAAGATTAGTTAAGTTACGTATAAAATCGAGCGGTCAGCGGTCCCAATGTGTGCGTGCGCGTAATGTTGTTGTGTTGCGATTCAGATACCTAAACTCGAGCGAGTTCAAAATGCAATAGCGTCCTTAATAAAATAATTTCCTACAAGACAAACTAACCACTATTGAACAAGTATATAGTGATGATACCACTCTATCTATGTTTATACCTACAGCAAAGAAACTAGATGTGGTGTCAAGGGTCCCAGAAATGATCAATTGCAAGCAATTGTAATTGTAGTACTTCCTGTATTGGAAGACAATCAATTTGCCCACCAATGTGTATCAATCATGTAAAAATTGACAATTGCAATTTATAGTTTCAGGGACCTGTTTCAGATGCAAAATAAGGGTACTTTTAAATTTGTTAAATCCTTGTTGTATTGTTTAAATTAAATTACGTTTGTATTTTTTTTTTTACAATTTTCTTATTGAATAAGTTATAAGTAATTTATAATAATTGCTTTTTTAAATCCCACATTTTCATGGTCTTTTTTAATGACAGTTTTAGTTTATTATCGAATTAAACAAACTACATTGTTGGGCAGGATTATGCTCTAAGTTGTTGAGTGATTTGATTACCTTAATGGAAAATGGAATCAACATACTTATATTACTTGGTAGGTCTAAGTAATACCTACCTATTCTAAAAAAGTAGCAAACTGTATTCATATTGATTTGAATCTGTGTTTAGATTTTCATGGCTAAATTGTCTTTAATGCACCTTTTTGGCACATAGACTTGTTGACTATCAAACCAAGAGTTGGTATCAACTTGTTTGTCTAAATATGTATGATATTAAGGAATATACTAGCTTCTGCCTGAGACTTCGTCTGCGTTTATCGGTGTAAAAAAGTATCCTATGTCCTACCCATGTGACAAATTTCATCCAAATCCATTCAGCCGTTTTAACAAACTCACTTTCGCATTTATAATAGAAAGAAAGAAAGAAAAGAATGAAATATAATTTTATTTGTCAAGTATTAGGTAGTCATATTAGTGTCCCCTCCATAATTAGCATCATGTTTTCATGCAGCTGTAACCATACATTTTTATGAAGCAGACACTTTTGCAAATACCATACAGAATAAGTAGCAACTCGAACTTCATACAAGATATTTTTGAGCATCTTTTATTTATTTATTAAAACTATGCACAAGTAAAAACTACACTGTACAAAGGCGGACTTAATGCCTGAGGCATTTTCTACCAGTCAACCTTAGTTTGATGCAGAGACGCTGTACGGTGACGCTGTACGTTCTGTTTACGTTATTTCTGCTTGAGTATAGTTTTCGGCGATTTTGATGTTTTTTTTTGGTATAGTGGCGTGTGCTAGCTAACATAAGGCAAATAATTTAATGTTGTGTTGCGTAATGCAAATTCTTTTACATTTTATTGTATAGATTCAAGTTTTATATCTGAACAGACAGCTGTGCTGCTGGGGAGTTTGTTGCGCCACTTCATCCCAGCTAAAGCACTAGGAAGCGGTGAAGGGTGGGCGTTTTTGGGGGACTGTCCTATGTAATTTTGACGTTCGAAAAGTGCTGATTCTCAGCCTAGTTTGAATAAATGACTTTTGATTTGATTTGAGACAAAACATGGCAGGTGCAACGTACGGGATAGATAGCTCGGAAATAACTATAAAATACAAGCATACATACAAGTACATAGATAGATATATACATAATATACCAAAATAAACTTTGTCAGGAGAAATAACGACCGGTAGCGAAGAAAACGACTCCAGCAAATCACCGCTGAGATGCTTCGGCCAACTTCTGACGAATATGTTCACGTGCCTTCACTTTAAATGACAGCCGGCTGGTTGCCGTCCTGATGTTCAGAGGGAGCGCATTCCAAAGAAAGACCGCCTGGACAAAAAAAGAAGAATGAATGAAGCCAGAACGGTGCGAAGGACATCGTAGAAGACGATTGTTGGTGGAACGAAGATGTTTACTATGGGCAGAGCATAAGTATTTAATTTGGGAAGTCAGGTAAGAAGGAAAAGTGGGTTTGTCGAGAATAGAGAACAACATAGACAGAGCCCTCAACTCTCTGCGCTGACGAATGGGTAACCATTTCAAAAACAGTCGGTGCGCGGATACATGGTCATACGTACGAAGATTGAAAACGAATCGAATACAGTTATTGAGAAGGCGGTCAAGTTTATTGAGGAGATCTGCATTCAGGTCATAGTAACACACATCACCGTAGTCAATCATGGGAAATATTAGGGACTGTACAAGCATTGCCTTTATGTGTGATGGAAGAAGATTTTTCAACCGATAGAGCGACTGCAACGTTCCGGTGACTTTTTGACTTACAGTCGTGACCTGCTTTCGCCAGTCAAGACAACTGTCGACATGCAGACCAAGATTCTTAACATCGGAGCTAAACGGGATGACTGAATTGTCGAAGATTACAGGTGGCACAGTTAAGCCATTCAGCTTCCTCATACTATAGGGGCTCCCTACTATGATAGTCTGGCACTTGGTTGGGTTAACCGCTACCCCAAATCGATCAGACCAGTTTTTAACGACATCTAAATCCCGGTTTAGCTCCTCAATCGCATCAGATATGTTGTCAATACTTGCCCGACAATAAAGCTGCAAATCGTCAGCATAAAGATGATACGCAGTCCGAAGCTCGGTAGTAATGAGGTTAATAAAAATGGAGAATAAAAGAGGAGATAATATACCGCCTTGAGGGACGCCAGCTGCAAGATCACACCAACTCGACGAAGAGTCTCCAGCATAAACAGACTGCTGTCGCCCCTGAAGATAAGATGAAAACCATTCCAATACCCCCGGAGAGACCATAAGATAGGAAAGGATGGATAAAAGAACTTCGTGACTGACGGTATTAAAAGCATTGGAAAAGTCAATTAACACTAAGACCGTAACCTTAGTGTCTTCCATACCCCGCCTTATATCGTCAGTCACTTTAAGGAGAGCTGAAACGGTACTGTGCCCGGGCCTGAATCCGGATTGAAATGGACTGATAAGGGAGTTGTAGTGAATAAAGTGAGAGAATTGTTTGTGAACACTGGCCTCGAGCACTTTAGATAGAAAGGGAAGGATGGAAATTGAGCGGAAGTGACCGGGAAGAGAGGGATTGGGTATCTTAGGCAGGGGCCGAACAAGGGCTTTGCGCCACAGGGGAGGAAAAACACCGGTGTAAAGGGAAAAGTTTATTATGTGGGTGATTGCAGGGAGGAGTTGATCAAGAGCCGTCACGATCATATGGCGGCTGATATTATCGCAGCCCACTGCTTTGGATTTAATGGATAGTATTATCTTTTTGATCTCTCCCAGGTCGACTGGGGTAAAGACAAAGGGACTTATATTGGGACGCGTCAGATCAGCAAGGTAGTCGAGGGTTTGACATTTGGTTCATCATCTTTTGACATTTGGTTCATCATCTTTGGTTCATCATCTTTTATTTGCAGGTTGTTAAAAACTTTTTACAAACTGTGGGTGACTGTTCCCTATTTCTTTAGGGTTCCGTACCCAAAGGGTAAAACGGGAACCCTATTACTAAGGCTCCGTCGTCTGTCTGTCTGTCCGTCTGTCACCAGGCTGTATCTCATGAACCGTGATAGTTAGACAGTTGAAATTTTCACAGATGATGTATTTCTGTTATTCTGCTATAACAACAAATACTAAAAAAACATAATAAAATAAATATTTAAGGGAGCTCCCATACAACAAACGTGATTTGTTTGCTCGTTTTTGTTTGATATTGATAACGGCAACAGGTAGACGCTTCAAATATTCACAGAATATTTAGTCATATATTCACTTGAAATAAAAATAATTAAATTAAAATAAAACAAATATTTAAGGAGGGCTCCCATACAACAAACGTGATATTTTTGACATTTTTATAGATAATGGTACGGAACCCTTCGTGCGCGAGTCCGACTCGCACTTGGCCGGTTTTTTTAATACCTTTTTAGTTTCAAAAACTGTAACGCAGTGTTTAAAAGTTCAAATCAAATCAAATCATTTATTTTTGCAAACATGGGTAATTAGTAAATAGATGTTCTCTTAAAATGTAGTCCTCCATATAAAAATATACTGTTATTATTACTTACTTTAAATATTTTCTGATGAACATAATCACGTTAGATGTTATGTAAATGGAAGGTAGGTACGTATGGTTACGATTTCATTGAAATATTAATAAAAAAAGGAACGAATACGCACGCAAAGTGATTTAAAAGTTACTTAAAATGTTCTACAAAACTATAATTTATTCGTACAAGTTACCGTCAAGTAAACGGCAGAACTTCGTAGGTAATAAATGTTGTGAAAGTTGTTGTTGTAAAAACTTACAGTTTTCTGGAATTAAGTCGGATTCTTCTTATATGATGAATGTAATTACACTCATAAATTGAAATAATTAAACAATAACCATTCAATAACTCATTTTCTTATCAGAATCCACACCACAGAAATCGCGAAAGCACCAAACCACTAAACCAGCTGAATTGAACACCTTTTAACCTTAGTGTTCCAGTTCAAAGAATTCCAACTATCAATAATAAAAGCATGCTAAATTGACGTTTCTATGACGTTTAGGAAAACGCGGGAGAAAGGAACAGAAAATAATTTAAATGATAAAATTATTTAGTTTTAGTGGACGTTGGAACGCAACGGTTTAGGGATTGAACAAAGAAAAGTTACTAAAGAAAAATAGTCTAAAAAAACACGTTTAGAAAACGAAACTAAAAAATTGAAAATAATTATAAGTTTGAAATAATAATATATAATATTATTTATAATTTGAAATAATTTATTTTATCGTAAAGAAGCGTGGGGTGCTTTTTAAAATATTTTCATAATGATTCTACTTTTACCAATATCTGTCAATAAAATATTTGCAAGAATTTACATCAAGCACCTCACGCTTTTATATGTTAAAATAAATTAGAGGGAATTATGTTTCTACAGTGTTAAGTTTGTTCATCGGATAAATTCATCCCAACTACGGAACCTTCCATTGTGCGTAGTCCAACACTTGGTACGCAATTGGCCGCTTTTTTATTTAACCCGCGCGCGCGCGACTATAAAATATGGGTAGATTAGTCGGATTCCTGCGCCTGCAATCCACGCCATTTTCTTTTTAGTGCTGCGCCGCCGTTCCACATGTGCTTACGATAACAAATAGACACAAAATATCCTAACAGACTGCTACAAAAACCGGTAAATCCCACTGAATTTTATTTTGAAAGTCGATGATTTGATCTAAATCCTACAAATACATGATGCTATCATTTCGAGGTACGGAGTCTAAACTTTGTTGTGAATTTGTGGCGGGGTTCCGTGTTGTGCCAGACGTAAAGAATAGCACCACCCTATTTCTTCCTGTGGGTGTCGACAAAGGCGACTAAGGAACTTACTAGAGAATGGGCAGAAGCGTTCTCTATACATTTTGACACCATGCTGCGATCGCCAACCCGCCTGCCATGCGTGGCGATTATGGAAAACACCCCCCCTTAGGGGGAGGCCTATGTCCAGCTGTGAACGTCTTTTGGCTGAAATGTGTGGGAAAATGGCGTGTATGTACCTTAATAAACCATGTCTGTATCGATTTCCATAATCGACTAAAGCAAGATGTTATTTTATACAAATAAAATGATGACTTGTAATAAATTAATCATGTATTACAATATTATTATGATTGCCAGACCAAGCAAGGGCAACAATGCCCTGAAAATAACATAATTTTTAATAACATTTTGACAAACACGTATAATAATACCATTGGTTCTATGTCAATGAATAATACCATTGAGGTGTTCTATGTCAATGAATAATACAGACGCCAGCACATCAAGCTACTACAATCTGTCAAACTTTATTAGATTTTTAACTGTATCAGTTTTTATAACTTTCAATTTTTCCCAATCAACTTTGAACCAAGATGGTTCAAGGTTGATTGGGAAAAATTGAAAGTTTCGGGTAGCTTGACCTGCTGGCGTCTTTACTGGAAAATAAACACCGAATGCACAGATTATGCTAATTAATCTGTGGACTAAGTAATACCACTACCCTACCGAATGTCATCTTTCAGTGAATTCCTTACGTTCTAGTGATGAGATTCGTTTGCCGTCTATCGAGTTTCCTAGAGTTTCAAATTACTGAAATCCAGTATTTCCAAATGCGTGAATCGAGTCACTGGGGTGTGGTCTATTTTATAGCGTGTGTACGTTATAATGGATATTCGATTTTTTTTAAATAACAGCGCTACGTTTTACCCTCAGGTTTTACCTTATAAATATTTATATTTTTTCTATATCCATAGGATTATCAAACACAGTGAATCAGACTTCTTGCTTATTGATGCGCGTTGGCCCTCTGCGGCACAGAGCACTATCTCTGCGGTCTCAGATATTGCAACAATACAGTAATTAATTGTGTCTCACTTGTCAATATGGAAGGCTTGAATTTTATACAATCAATAAAATAAATATTATAAATACCTTGCTATTTAAATCCCAAACTTAGAAACACAGACTAAGTAACCTTTTTATAGTGTCGTGTAGTGTTTACATGGGTAGATCGAGTACCTACCCCTGTGAAGTTAGCTCCCGATTAAATTATTTTGAACTTTTGTTAATGCTAATCGTTTGAGACCCGTTAGAGAGAGTTTGAGAGCAAATAAAAAATCATCATTATCATCAATTCAGCCGAAAGACAAGCACCACCACTTCGACCAGTTCTGTGTTTGCCGTAGCCAGCGGATACCTGCAGCCTTCACAAGGTCTTCGGTCCACCTTGTAGGAGGCGTTCCAACGCTACGTCTTCCAGTACATGGTCGCCACTCCAGAACCTTTCGGCTCCATCGGCCATCAGTTCTGCGAGCAATGTGCCGTGCCCACTGCCACTTAGCCTGATAAGACCCATTGTGACAGGGGCCCATTGGGCCCAGTGATGACCTATGGCACTGAAACATGGTCGCTCATAAAGAAAAAATATCCGATAGTAATTCGTTTTTATATAAAAGTGAGTGTGCTCACGGTCAAGCTGTATATAACAGGTATTTGGGTCTAGGGAATTGGGCCAATTGACTCTGGACCCCAATAAGAGCTCCGGCATCTCCTGCTGCTGTTGTTGCTTGTTTGTATTTGTTAATTTAAACCCGTTGCGGGCGGGTCACTAAAAAGGTTCGGAATAAATTAGGGGCCAATTTCACACAATTTTTTTAAATAGTTTTTACATAAAAACTAATTACTTTCAAATAATTTTTATTTTCTCTCAAACTCTCTCTAACGATTCTCAAACGATTAGCATTAAAAAAGTTCTGAATAATTAAATCGTGGTGCTAACTTCACAGAGGTGGTTCGTGGAGCTAGAATCGGCATAGCTAATACCAACCATTCGAAAGGCTGTCGCGTCGAAAATGACACATCTCTAACTAATATTAATTAATGCGTAAGTGAGTTTGTTTGTTAGCGTTCACGTTAAAACGGCTGAACGGATTGGATGCAATTTGGCACATGGGTAGACCATGATCTAGGTTAGGACATAGGATACTTTCTATCCCGGTAGTAGGTACGTTTCTGTAGGATAATTAATCAAGAAGCTTATAGATAAAACCTTCATGGCTGTAATCGATTTGAGGGCGCTTACATCCGTACCGAATTAGCCTGGGCGTGAAAACGATGTCGCGCGAATCGTCATAGATGACGTCATGACATGCACCATCTTGGGTTATCGTCAACCATGCCCTATTAAACCGGTGACGCCTTGGAAACGCAAAGAATAACAGCTGTCATCAGCTGAGAGCATGTTAACTGCTCTCAGCTGATGACAGCTGAGAGCTTTCAACAATTTGGAAAGCTCGTGAAAACGTTGGCGGCTGCTCGGTTGGATTACAGTTTTTATTTGTTTAAACACCACACACATATTTGTACACTTCTTCTCCTTTGGTAAGATGGCGACTGGAGCCAGAAGCACAAATTGGAAAATGCCACGCTAATTAGATATGATGCGACTCAAAACAGTCAAAACAAAACAACGCAACTGTCATTTTTGACAGCGCTCACGGTGATATTAATTTAAAGCAAGGTCGGCGTTATCGCAAGATGGCGCATGTCATGACATCATCTATGACGTTTCACGCGACAACGTTTTCGCGCTCACGCTAATAGGGAACGCGGTTAAGCGCGCTCAAATAGATTCCAGCGATTATGGTCTTAATTCGGAATGCCCCCATAATTTTCGCGCTCAAGCTAATTCGGTACGGCTAGCGGCTTTACGCGCGCTAAAATCGATTATAGCGCAACTCGGAACGCACCGACTGTTTTCCAACCGTAAGCGCGTTCACGAGCGTTCCCAATTGTAGACAGCTGTCAGCTGTCATTATTGTGATAGCGGAACGGAAAATATTGATGTGATGAACGCTGCATAGATTAATTTAATATACATTGAGCGCTGTGAGCGAGGTCTAATTCGGAATGCAGCATTGATTTGAACTGACAAAGAGTGAGAACTGAGAACCATGAGAACTCAGAATAGCGTTTAATAGAACTACTTTGATCATTGCTTGGTGTTTCGATGCGGCACGGAAGCCTTTCAATTGAATGATGTGAATACTAAGTTACTCGAGTACGAGATTCACTCGAGACAAAGCGATTGGAGCACAGAACATTAATACTCCTACGGACTTACGGATACGGAGGATTCATTCACATCACTATTTCGTTCACGTTTTTGACCATTCATATTGAAGACAAGACTTAACAATACAACTACAATTTCCCAGTCTTGTCAAAACGAACGAAATTTCTAAAAAAACCTTGCGACAAAAACAGCTGTTGAAAAAGATTACAAAAGTATTTTTATCGTTTGCGGAGAAAAATATGGTTTTGTTACAATAACGTCAAGGATTGGCAATTTGGCACATTGTCAGTTGTTGTTTAGAACTATTGTGGTACGCTCGTCTGTTTTTCAGTGTGATTTTTTCTCGTTATTTTAAACGCAGTTCACGATTATGTCTAGTGAAAAGCCAGTGTCTGGGGCGCAGGCTTCAAGTTTAGGTAGTTCTCAGGCTTTGCAACCTGCTGAGGATGACAATACGAAGTCGTGTTGGGTGTGTTTTGCTACGGAAGCTGATGACAGGCTGGCGGCTTGGGTACAGCCTTGTAAGTGCATCGGAACCACGAAATGGGTAAGTGCATAGTTAGAACTTGTTCTAAATCGCCGCGGTCATAACCCTTGCTTCCGATTCCTGTTCTATACAAGTGAGGAAGTGAAAGTATGCATATTTGCTCCAATTGTTTTGAGTAAACACTAATGTAGAATAGAATAGAATATAATACTCTTTATTATGTACACCATAAAAGTTACAGATATTAATGTTATAATGTATTGTAATTTGATTTATAGTTGTGAAATGAAAATTTGTTGGTCAAGTTTTGTGTGGCAGTCTTATTTCTGTGTGCAATATCATCAGTTTAATTTGTTTGTTTGCGTAGCCACTGAAGTTTCAGGGGCTACACAAACAAATACAGACAGTTACACAAACAACATTTTAATGATAGACTTATTTAACTGCCAACATTGGTTATTGAAATATAACTACAGATGCCTAATATAAATCAATGTAATTTCACTTAAAATAAGACTTTCGTTTTGGTATTAATAATTGTAAACACTTATTATTGCTTGATTCATAGATTATTACAAAACATTTAACATAGGAGACTTGGCTTTATGAAGAGGAAAGACTCAAGAATATTATTAATGGACTGTGTGACAGAAAAATGCCTTGTTAGGATGTGAATATGGAGTACACCTACATAATGCCTTATGTTGCCCTTTATTTATTTGTCATATATTGTGTACATATTTTGTCAGAGATCCTAAATCAATAAATAAATATGTATGGTTCCCATACAATGTATTAAACTGCATACGCAGCAACCTACTTACTTTATTCACTTATATTAGCGTTAAACATATTTTTAAGTTAGTTGACAAATTACTACTAGCGCGAGCGCTGCGGATTAGCATCCAAATCTTTACTTTTAAATCGGCCTACTTAATAAACTTTAAAGTGTTACTAAATCCGTGGTTTCCGTTATCTCACCTTACTTAACTTTAACTACTTCAAGTGAGCGAGCTATAACTTATTGTACAAGTGTAAGGTGCCTACTACTTCTGGACCTTACAAAATAAGTACTGACTACGGCTGATAGAGATGTATGGTTGAAAAAGTAGTGCTACGTCCACCCAAATAAATATGAAAAACGGCAAGAGAATGATTACTTTGATGAGGAATATTGAGCCTCAAGCATGTTTGCCAGTTTGGTAAAAAACAGTAATAGCCCTTTCTTGTTGATTTGATGTTTTTTTTTTTTTGTAAATGCACTATTAGAAAAAAGCAAAACCAAAGATTCAATTTTATTATTGCAAAAAACAACACTTTTCTAAATAATGATGAATATTGATGAGACTGTCACTTATCCCTTGTCGTGTTAGTCAATGTACGATCAAGGTTATCAGTTCATCTCGAGATGTAAACAAATAATCCTTTAAGCAAGATTACTCTTGTCCACTCAGATAAAAGATAAAAGTCATTAGACGAGCATTGACATTGTCCCCTGTAGCAGCCTTGTACCACGTCATAAAAACAAAAAGTTTGACCAGAACAAGTAGAAAAATAAAACTGGGCAACTTTGAAATAAGAAACAAAAAGTTTGTCCTACTATCAACCTCCTGCTCCGCACAGTTCTTATGACTGATACAACTGAGATTTCTGTATACCTATATATTTAATATTCATGTTTTATGCACATAATAAACCTTCCGGAATAAATTCTCTAAATTATGGTGAAAACCGCATCAAAATCTGTTTACAAGTTTAGAAGTACAACTCAGTCACTCAGATTGACAGTAAAACCGACTTTAATTTAATTTGTTAAGATAAAAAAGTTAAATTAATTAATTTGTCCTCTGCAACTGACATAAAAATGAAGTCAACACCAATTTTGCTAATCAGAGAATCTAATAACAGGTTCATTTTCATCAAATCGTTGACAGCAATGCAAAAATGGCTTGCATTATTGATACACATGAAAGCACTAGCCATTTTATTAACATCTATTTTTACCACATTATCATTTTTATCTTCACTGATTATAATATATTTTGTCTGTATAATCATCAAGATAATTAGGAAAGTTATTGTTTTCAAATTATCAGCTTGTTTAGCACTCATTTGTTATTGTGTGTGAAAAATGAATATAGGACAATTTTTATAATTAATCTATGTCAAGAATTAGGGTTGTTGAAGTACAGTCTAGTCTTTGGCATACTATATTTTTGGATTACCATAAATTTTGCTGATAGCCAGAAAAGATAAAAGGGCTTTTTATTATATTTTGATTGTAATTTGCTTCAACCACTTTTCTAATAAATGATTATGAGTTTATGACGCATCTTATAAAAGATTTTATTGGAGGGGCACATCTCGTAAGAGTTCTGTAGCAGCATTTGTTCAAATTCATACTTCCCTTCATATTTCAATTCATGTGAAATGTCGGCTAGTTTGTTTATCTGGTTTGTCAGTCAGTTAGCAAAATCGGTGAACAATTTTAGGCTAGTCCTTAATTCTTCATAATATGGTAATTTTTGATTACCCTTGAGGATTTATTTCCTTAATGTAATGTTAAGACATATTATGGTGTATTTTCCTTATCGAAACTCTTAAAACGTTTGTTTGTATGCATCTTGTGATTCAATTATCTACGGGTTGAAGTACTTTTACTCTGAATTAAGTAGTTAGTAGGTCTTCTTCTTTTCGTGTCGATAGTATTCTTCTTCGATGTTTTTGTATTGATTGACCCCAGTAGGTGGGCACATTGATCGCGGCATCAGTATTATAGGTATAATTCATATTGAAATAAAACCTATAACCTACCTTTGCTCTTGTTCCACGTAGGTAGTGATTATGATGCCGCATTATGTTTACGTGTTGCCGGCGCATTATATTTTAATTGAATCAACATAGAATTTGCATTAAGACCTGCCCCTGCGGCACACCTAATAATTCGGTGCAGTGCGGTGTAAAGCACAACCATGAATACCTATACACCCAACAATAAAGAAATTCCATAATGCTGGATGTTTTTTTAGTTGCACAGTAGAATAATTAAGGCGCGGGCCCACCGCGGTGCACGGAGAGGCTACGCACGTGTATTAAGCTTCGCTTTGTAAGAAAATGTATGTGGTTGTGTCCACTGCAACCCACGGAGAGGCTATGCATGAATTGACGTCATTGATACATGCGTGGCTTGCTCGAATAGGCGGTTACATAGCTCAACGCTGTCGACGTGGGTCTACGTTTCCACTGGAGTACACGAATATGACCCATGACTATGTACAGCTCGCTTATCGCAGAGCAGTTTTCAGTCATACAGCGTAGCCGTACGTAGCCTCTTCGTGCGCCGTGCCACGCTACACATAGTCGTGGGTCTTCGTGTAGGTACTCCAGTGGAAACGTAGACCCACGTTGTCAAACAAATTAATACACGCAGCTAAATTGCGCCGCGTGCCCGTGCTCAGCATGCGCCGCGGTGGGTCCGCGCCTTTATGCTATATTGATTGGGCAGGGTGTTAACCTACTAATGTGTGTGTACCTATTAATTAATTGTTTCCTCGAATGTGCGTCAAAATCGCAAAGTAACTGCAACATCCTACAAAACATTACCGTCCTTTTGGGCTCCGCCGCAGTCGGGTAAAAAGAACGGCGAATGAACTACAAAGGTCATTTGCTGCAAGGGCATAATCTTTATTCCATATACCGTGTCTTGTTTGCTTCCTACAGGTGTTTGAACTTAAGTACTGGGTCTTTGTATCCTTATCGCCATTTATCGGCCTCAATCGTACGTCGTTACGATGTAGGACAAATTGTAGAACCGCATTTTAGTAAACCTCAGAATGATGCATCACCTTCTATTCGTTTCTGAAATCTGAATCATAATGAATATTAATTTGGTTAACTTTCAAGGAAATCTTGACTAAAATAATTATTCTAATGAAGTTTTTATCTTCAACGTTGTTTGGGGCTTGCTAGTAGACACAAGATATTTTAGAGTTGTTATAGTTGTTCTTTTGTCTTCATGTCAATTTAGTTGCGTTTGTTGTAGGTGAGTGTCAGAGCAAATTGTACTATTTACTAGTCTTATTAAACTTGATGCTTCCATTCTATACGTACTTTTCTATTACCAGTTCTTTTACATATAGATATATAATGAATCAGCATCAACACTTTTCTTCTATTGATCTCAGTTCTTTATGATTTTCTTAACCATCATAATGATAACCAGAATGTAACCCTGGGGTACTCCCATCATCATTCAAGCAGGATCTTACGCAATATTTTCTTTTTGCATTCATATTAAAACACTATATTGGTAGGATAACACAAGGTTAAAAAATCACCATCTAATCCCGAAATAGTTTTACTTCCGAATAAACGAACTACACAATTGTGATCAACACATTCGAAAGCCTTGGAAATATTTATTAGTATTCGAAACTACCGAATACTGACTTGGATAGTTCCTGTAGTACTGAAAAAAGACTTTAATAATGTTTTTCTATTCAATTTTCATATTTAGTTAGCATGAAAAATAACTAGGTCAAAGGACTACAACCTACAACTAACATTCGTTAAAGTTAAGTACTGTTATATTTAGCATGTCCACACTATTTAAAATTGTACTAGATTTGTATCAACTGTGTATTTGCTTTATTGATCGGTAGTACTGTCGGTTGATTAATAATTGGGACATGTCACGTCAATTACAATTGATCCAGCGGTTACAGAGCGTCATTGTCAAATGCATCCCTGACCTTTGTACTTAATCCATTGACCCTATGCTTGTAGGATCCAATAGATAGAGAACTACTAAATGTCGGTGGAATAGGAAAGGAGTCTTGACTCAAAACAAATTGTCACCATCCACAAACAACTTATTTAACCTTTTTGCTAAATCCGCCTTTAACGGATTAGTAATAACGGCATATGATGTGGCTAATTATCATAATTCTCGATATTGGCAATAAACTAGTCACGATCTTTCTTCATAATACTTAATTATTTTCAATTTGAATTTTCAGTCAAGCGAACATCATTAATTTATTCGTTACATGTGTATTGGTAATATGTATGAAAGAGCTAGGTTTGGTTTTATATTTCATATGGAAATCCTCATGGATGTCTGCTGCCCTAGAGCGGACAGAAAAGACTGCCAGACTCTTAATGACACTCGATACCTACTTTTCCAACAACCTTTTTGGTTTTCAATTTATTTTTGTAATAATCAGAATAATCTCTATGTGGACACTTTTTCCAGGTCGTTCTCAAGAACTTCACGACTTAGGGTCAAAATCGTGGCACGTTGCGTTGCGACCGACGCATAACGTTCTTCTTGTTACAGACAATGTTTAGATATCAATGTTTTACAACTTATTTTAGATGTAAACGGTGAACGAAAATAGTAGATAGTTCAATGTCAATCAATAAAAAATGTGTGTATGTGTTTTGGCCCATTGCGAAATTTATTTAATTAGGTATTATGTCTTGATACGAGCCTATACGAGGTGTCTGGACAATTAGCTCGCTCTTTAATTACGTTTGAAAGGCCGTTATTACTAATTACTATCGCCTGCAAAGGCCGATTAACGTCTTAACATGGGTCATTATAGTCAGTTTTATCTTTGTTACTCTTTGTTTTTATGGGAGACCAGCTATTGCCCGCAGCTTCGCCCGCGTGGTTGTCGGAAATCATCCAAAGGGAACGTACTAACGGGATACTTTGTGTCAAGGTCTATTTCATCGAAACATATTCAGCCTCTGTGGCGTGAAAAGGTAGCAGACATACAGAGTTACTACATCTATGGTTACTACGCATTTGTAATATTAAGTATGGACTAACTTCAGAAAAGTGGGAAGTATAAGAGGTACAGCAACCATATTCATTATTTGGACCTCACGTTGTAAACATACATACCCAAGGACGGTCACCTTGAGCACAGTGCCTTTCATTTTGAATAAGTTTTGTCTCATTGTAATGCATTAAATATCAAAATTTGGCCATCATTATTTCAGAGTTCACACGAGCATAGTAACTTATGCTCAGTACTTGTCACAGTAATACTTTGTGTGTAAACATGCTGAATTAGTGCTTTCGAGCAAGTGAATAGGTGCAGATTCCATTAGCTTAGCGACAACCCGCCTACTAAGCTCGTGTAAAGTAGGCATAACGATGTGATATCTAATCTGTATGCCAGGAGTGGGAAGTTTAATTATATTATTCATTCATTCTATCAGTTATAATAACACAAATCATTTCTCCTTGTTCAGGTGCATCAGAGTTGCCTTCAACGGTGGGTGGACGAGAAGCAAAGAGGCAACATAACCCGCAAAGTGCTGTGTCCACAGTGTAAAGCAGAATATATTGTAGTGTTCCCTTCTATGGGAGCATTCGTGGCACTGTTGGATGCCATGGAAGAGATCACCCACAAGATTTGTCCCTTCATCGCTGGAGGAGTACTCCTGGGCTCCATATACTGGATTGCGATCACTTATGGAGCTGTCACTGTTATGCAGGTAAGATTTGATTCTTTAGTTGTTCTTTTAGATTTAGTGTTGCTTTATGCACAAAAAAAAATTGTAGAGGTGGAATTTGCCCTGTGGCATTTTCTGCTAGCCAAACTTATTTCTTTTCTCATTCTTTTGTTTATTTTCTACAGTGTAGGAGTTTTTGAGGCATGATATTTTAACATGTTTTAAATCACTCATTTAAACTGGAAGAACACGTCTCGATTCTCAAAAATGTTTGACCTACGAGTCTTAACTTATTTCAGTAATATCAAACTAACCATAGTATTATTTTTCTGTCGATATGAAGGTATATATTTATTATTATTATCTTTTTTTTTCTCTTTTCTTTAGTAGTTTTAGATAATGTAGACTTACTATAATTTATTTCTCAATGTGTTTCGAAATTTAATTTATTTAATGTTATGAAAGTCAATTCCTAGGCTAGGGTGTGTCTATGTAAGTCCTGCATCCTAAGAACCACTAACTCCCAAAATACAAGCTTGACTTAGTTTGGCAGTTTGTAGATCATTTATTATGTGCTACTGTTAGAGAATACAATCGCGAGCATGTTTTTCAATCCCGGGCTTACGGGATTTTTGAAGCCTTTTCCCGGGATCCCGGGCTCATCCCGGGATTAGACTATGTGGTTTCTAATTGGGCTAAAATAAAAAAAAAACACGAGTAATTAAAAAAAAAATGTCTTTAATGTCTGCACAACACAAATCAGAATAATAATAAGAAAAGAAAAAACACAAACCAAAAAATACTATACTTTTGCAAGAAATTAAGTAACAGCACAAAATAACTATTTAGAATTTCGAAAATATAATCGCAGAAATATCAAAGCATCCAATGTTTGACTTCCGAGCCTGCTTCGTAGTTTATTGCGCTCGTTCAGCTTCTACGCTGGTTGGAGGAATAGACAATATATACTTATATGCTGTTTCTAAGTGATATCCACGAACACCTCCATTTTCGAACAGGCTCATTTCACGTCTAATACTATTTGCCAACCCCAATTCATTTTGTACTTGTACTTCAGGATCTGGGGATTTCATACTCTTGTTAATTTCCAGCTGTAACTTTTTCTTTAATGTCAATTGGGGTTGGGAGGTTTCTGACCTTAGCTCATCATCTGTTTGTGATCCTGACCTTGCTTCTTCTTCCGTGTAATCTCGACTATTAAGTCTTTTAACAATACTCTTTATTTGATTCCTCACTAAAGCCTGTGTCGGAACTGGAAATAAGTCGTGCCATTCCAAATCCGATAATAACTGATTTTCAACATCCATTCGTGGATTTTGTAAATAATTTAACACGCCAGTTAAATCATCACTTCGTCATTGCTTTATACGTTCCACTAAGGATGTTTTAATTTTTTTGGCAAGTGCTGAGTTTTTTCTAGACAGTTGTTTTATAAGAAATTTCAAAGCGGCATCAGCTGTGCATAAATTAGCATCTCGCCGACAGATTGCTTCTACTGTCAATTTAATTGGGGTCAGCACATCAACAATTTTATTTACCAATTCAAAATCAACATCTTCTAAACGAATTGGATGATTGAGATCTATAAGAGCTTTTTGAATGCATGCTTTTAAAAGATAAAATCACTCCAGCATTGTTAAAAGACTATTCCACCTGGTTTTACAGTCCAAAAGAAGTGACAACTCTTTTCCATGTTCAATTTTCACATATTTTTGAAGTACTGTTTCATTTTTCAATGGAGATCTTTTGAAATACACTACAACTTTGCGGATTTTCTTTATCAGCTCATTAATATTTTCATATTGTGTTAACTCTGGTACGTGTTCTGGCGCAAGATCATTTTGTGACATTACGATTAAACCTGATTCTGGACAGTCTAAGTCTTCTAAATGGTGTTCATCATCGCTGTCGTTCATATAATCAACAGTCACAGCTGGTTCATTTATAGTATCATCTGAGGTAGGGCTATCTTGCAAATTATTATGTTTTTCATAAAGCACACCACAGACCGCCAAATTGATACCATGTGCGAGACATAGTTGTTGTTCAGTGCAAATAAGCCGCCCCACCTTTATCATAACATTCGGTCCATCGGTTACAATAGCCACGATGTCAGTTTCTAGGGAAATGTCAAATTTACTTAGACGCTCTTGCAATATACGAAGACAATTTTCAGCTGTCATACTATCGTAAATAGGAACAAGTCCTAAGTTCCAAAATTTTTTATATGAATGAACGTTGACCGCCATGTATCGTTTATTGGAAGTTGAAGTCCACTCGTCGAAAGAAAGACTAAATCTTTCACCTGCATTTTCAAATGTTTTAATTCTGCAGTTACTTGCATTCTGATTTTTTCACTGTAATTCATAACACGTTTTCGAACAGTGACGGCTGACTTTGGAAAATCCGTGTATTTTGCTAAGAGCAATTTTCTCAAATCATCTGAGGTTATGAATACACTGAATGGAAATCCATCTAATGCAATCATTCTTGCCAAAATATCATCCAGGCTATCGGCGGCACTTTTAGTAAAATAATTATCTAACTTTCGCTTGGCTGGCGGCGGTGCTGTGTTCAGATTTTCAGAATCTTGACTTGTTGAAGCTGATATAACCTTGATGTTATGTTTTGATAACAAATGTGTATGTAATCCCTTAGTTGATCCACCCAAAGTCTTGAGGATGGTTGGGCATCGCTTACATTTAGCACTATTCCCGTCCTTCTCAACTAAATAATAACTCCACACTGACGTCGTATCACTGTCTTTTTTATGTCTAACAAAGTCTCCATTTGAAATACTTAATTTCAGATAATTGACTTTTAAATTTTAATGACGTAGCCTACGTAACCCGTCGTCACTGACGTAGCCTACGTACGTCACTGACAGAACAATAAATGAAAAAAATAAAACCTGATTTGCATTTTTATACTTTCGTACAGGGAATCCCCGACCGACGGGAAATACCCGCAACAATATTATGATATGAGATGATCGGGTGATTCCCCTGTTGGTTCGTTGGGGAATTACCTTAAAGAGTATTGTATTAAAGTATTCCGAGTGGGGAAGTCCCTTCTAAGTTCTACGACAAACATATTATTAGGACTGTACCTGTGTAGTAAATAGTGGGTACCTACGTATTGTACGAGTTGCTTTTTGTCGTAATGTATTAAAATAATCTAGGCAAGGTTATTTTCAAGGCGCAACGGACTACGGAATACAAACTAGACTTGTTTGTGGCAATCCCGAAAATCCCGAGATTAGCCAAGTACAGTCCCGGGATTTTCGGGGCCAGAAAACGGTCGGGATCCCGGGATTGTATTCTCTACTCAAGACCCATAAATATGGGTAATTGATTGACAGCAAATAGTTAATATCGGCACCTACTCCATATATTTTACATGATTACGGTCTGGAGCTCTACAGCATTTATGATCAGTGATGTTTATGATGCCTGTTGGTCCCAGTCAAGACTCCAGACAATAAGTAAGTCCAGTAAGTCTTCAATAAGTTATTATCTAATCTCTCTAAGTTGCCTAGTGGCCTTCTAATGTCACAGTTTTACCCATTACCTTTGTACGGGTGATTGGGACATCAATGCTTCACAAGCATTATCTCAAGATACTAGGCATAAAATAATAAATGGTATCTTGAGTTAAGTATCTCAAGATGGTGTCTTAAGCTAAGTATCTCAAGACGGTGTCTTGAGCTAAGTATCTCAAGACGGTATCTTGAGCTAAGTATCTCAAGACGGTATCTTGAGCTAAGTATCTCAAGACGGTGTCTTGAGCTAAGTATCTCAAGATGGTGTCTTGAGCTAAGTATCTCAAGACGGTGTCTTGAGCTAAGACCTCCCAACCCCAATTGACATTAAAGGAAAAGTTACAGCTGGAAATTAACAAGAGTATGAAATCCCCAGATCCTGAAGTACAAGTACAAAATGAATTGGGGTTGGCAAATAGTATTAGACGTGAAATGAGCCTGTTCGAAAATGGAGGAGTTCGTGGATATCATTGTACATATATAATATAATTACCTACAGTACACAGTATATTACTTTTGTATTATATAATGCAATGGCCTGTTGGTCCCAGTCAAGACTCCAGACAATAAGTAAGTCCAGTAAGTCTTCAATAAGTTATTATCTCAAGATACTAGGTATAAAATAATAAATGGTAAGTATCTTGAGTTAAGTATCTCAAGATGGTGTCTTGAGCTAAGTATCTCAAGATGGTATCTTGAGCTAAGTATCTCAAGACGGTGTCTTGAGCTAAGTATCTCAAGACGGTGTCTTGAGCTAAGTATCTCAAGATGGTGTCTTGAGCTAAGTATCTCAAGACGGTGTCTTGAGCTAAGACCTCCCAACCCCAATTGACATTAAAGGAAAAGTTACAGCTGGAAATTAACAAGAGTATGAAATCCCCAGATCACATCATAAACTACAGACACATTCCTGACGGAAGCCACAGCCGCTTCTGTCACTACGCAGTGATCCAGCCACCTCTTTGACCCATGAGCCTCACTCAAGAACGTATATGTGCTTGAACTTAAACCTAACATTTCTGTATCAACACACGTCCATGATTGCTCGGCACAATAGCCGGCAAGTTCGTCATAAAATTGCTCAGACGGGTGCGCATTAAAATCTCCTAACATGTAAACATAATCTATATTACAGTTATCAATTATGGCACTCACCGAGCTCAAGATGTCCGTAAAATCCGTAAAATTTGACACAGTATCCGTGGGCATGTAAACACTTAACACTAAGAAGGATTTATCCTTAATCATAATTTTCACTGCACAAATTCGTGGGTTACCGCACTGAACAACAACCACATCATGGAAAAGACGTTTTCTCCACAGAAGTGCGACACCACCATGCGGTAGACACTTCCCGCTGAAGTGTCTACTCCTGACACTCCAGTACTGCTGAACTCATCACTTATTGTGTTAAGAAACGAGATTTTCTCAGGCAGTAGCCACGTTTCCTGCAGCGCAATCACATCCGATTGTTTACATAGTTCACGAATACTCTGAGCGGAGCGCTTGACATTCTTACAGTTAAAACTCACGAACGTTGCAAACACTATCGTTACTCAACATTATTACTAAGTTGTGCGCCGAATACCTTTACGGTAGATGTATCGCTTACACGTTTCGGTCTGTAGTTAACAAAACGACGAAATACTATCCCCTGTGGCCACAACTTATCATCCAAGTATAATTGTAGCTTACTCTGGGACACAACAAACTTGTACGCATTGTGTTCACACTGCCGCTTAAAATATTAATTCTTTCTAGGTTAACTGTTTCCGTAGTTCTCTTTTCAATATAACGGGTTATATCCGACTCAGAAGTGTCCCTATGTACATTAGAAATAAACATAGGTATTTTCTTGTCAGCCGATCTGAATTTCTCCTCAGATTCGAGAACACTAGTACCAGTTTTTCCTCTAAGCCTATCTTTATACTTTTGTTTCTTATATTGCACTATCGTAAAACCATCATTATTTTCAACAGCTGCAACGCTCGAATACGACGGACGTGGTGCCATCGACGACGTATGAGTCATCGCTTCACTCAGCTGTTTACTAGGCTCGTTAGCAATTGCTGATAACGGTAACGATGACACTTCGGACCGGTTTCCTTTACTAGTCGCGCGATAATGACTTCGATTTATAAGGTACACAACGTCAAATGACATCAGAATATTTCAGGATGCTGCAGAGACGTCCTCTGCTAGACATAGGGCTCTCCCAAGAGTCGCCATATCGACCAGGGCTTTCATCCAACAAGAGGCGCATCATCCAACAAGAGTCTTAGTTATAACTAAACAAATAAAAGATATCCCAAAAACAAACTCGCAAAGCGTTATTTGGCCACTTATTGGCAATAGGAAGCAGCATAGATTATTTTTACCATTTAACGCTAATACGCAAATATAATAGATAGAACGCTAGAACGGTCATAGATAGATAGCAGAATTTGAAGGGCATTAATGAAAGCCCTGTTTGTTATTTACAGCGAAAAAAATACAACCGATACAGTATACATCAGCATATAGCATCTTATAATAGCATCATACAATCAGCCTATAATGTTCCCACTTCTGGGACTCAGGGCTCCTCTCGGTGAGAGGGAGTGGGCTGTAATCCACCACGCGTGCCCAATGCGGGTTGGTAGATGTCACATGTCGCCGAATTTTTGGTTCTAGGACATGCCGGTTTCCTCACGATGTTTTCCTTCACCGATTTGAAAGCAGTGGTGATGAAATTATTTACACAAAGTAAAGCGCCTGCCTGGGTCCGAACCCACGACCTACAACTCGTAAGTCAGGGCCTTTACCGATACAGTATAATAAATAAATTTTATTTCGCTCTCAAAAAAACTTAATCTATTAAGAACAATGTTTAAAGATGTTTGATGGTTGTACAGTAGCTAGAGAATACAATCCCGGGATCCCGAATCTCGGGATCCCGGGATCCCGACCGTTTTCTGGCCCTGAAAATCCCGGGACTTTACTTGGCTAATCTCGGGATTTTCGGGATTGCCACAAACAAGTCTAGTTTGTATTCCGTGGTCCGTTGCCCCTTGAAAATAACCTTGCCTAGATTATTTTAATACATTACGACAAAAAGCAACTCGTACAATACGTAGGTACCTACCCACTATTTACAACACAGGTACAGTCCTAATAATATGTTTGTCGTAGAACTTAGAAGGGACTTCCCCACTCGGAATACTTTAATACAATACTCTTAAGGTAATTCCCCAACGACCCAACAGGGGAATCACCCGATCATCTCATATCATAATATTGTTGCGGGTATTTCCCGTCGGTCGGGGATTCCCTGTACGAAAGTAAAAATATGCAAATCAGGTTTTATTTTTTTCATTTATTGTTCTGTCAGTGACGGGTTACGTAGGCTACGTCCGTGACGACGGGTTACGTAGGCTACGTCATTAAAATTTAAAAGTCAGTTATCTGAAATTAAGTATTTCAAAAGGCGGGAGACTTTGCTAGACCTACTTTGACCCTATCTTTGTCATCGCCACCTGATATTGCAAAATCTTATACATGTATAAAAAACTGCTTATTCATATCTCCACATTGCTTATTAGGTTAGTACTAAAAGAAACTTAACCAACCATTCTTGGTTCCATAGGCTTAGCATGAGAACCGTAGAGAAGTGTTTTAAAGTAGATAAAAATTACGCTTCTGACAGTTTTCTACGAAGAAAGATAGACAAGCGATTTCTATTCTACAATAGAGTAGAAATAGAAAGCATCATGCTAAGCCTGCTTTTAGAGTTTTAATTTTGTGTAATAAATGAAAATCACCAGTCTTTCAAAGAGCATGGGAGATGGGCTTCAAGTTAATCTTTGAGGATAATTGATTAAATTATTGTTGCTCTGCTATTATTACTAATATTCAGTTTAAAAAGCCTTATCAAATCCCCCTTAAAGTTTAAACTTTAAGTTAGCAATTACCCATATTTATGGGTCTTGAGATACTTAGCTCAAGATACCATCTTGAGATACTTAGCTCAAGACACCATCTTGAGATACTTAGCTCAAGACACCATCTTGAGATACCATTTATTATTTTATGCCTAGTATCTTGAGATAATAACTTATTGAAGACTTACTGGACTTACTTATTGTCTGGAGTCTTGACTGGGACCAACAGGCCATTGCATTATATAATACAAAAGTAATATACTGTGTACTGTAGGTAATTATATTAATATGTACAATGATATCGACGAACTCCTCCATTTTCGAACAGGCTCATTTCACGTCTAATACTATTTGCCAACCCCAATTCATTTTGTACTTGTACTTCAGGAGCTGGAAATTAACAAGAGTATGAAATCCCCAGATCCTGAAGTACAAGTACAAAATGAATTGGGGTTGGCAAAACATCGTGAGGAAACCGGCATGTCCTAGAACCAAAAATTCGGCGACATGTGACATCTACCAACCCGCATTGGGCACGCGTGGTGGATTACAGCCCACTCCCTCTCACCGAGAGGAGCCCTGAGTCCCAGAAGTGGGAACATTATAGGCTGATTGTATGATGCTATTATAAGATGCTATATGCTGATGTATACTGTATCGGTTGTATTTTTTTCGCTGTAAATAACAAACAGGGCTTTCATTAATGCCCTTCAAATTCTGCTATCTATCTATGACCGTTCTAGCGTTCTATCTATTATATTTGCGTATTAGCGTTAAATGGTAAAAATAATCTATGCTGCTTCCTATTGCCAATAAGTGGCCAAATAACGCTTTGCGAGTTTGTTTTTGGGATATCTTTTATTTGTTTAGTTATAACTAAGACTCTTGTTGGATGATGCGCCTCTTGTTGGATGAAAGCCCTGGTCGATATGGCGACTCTTGGGAGAGCCCTATGTCTAGCAGAGGACGTCTCTGCAGCATCCTGAAATATTCTGATGTCATTTGACGTTGTGTACCTTATAAATCGAAGTCATTATCGCGCGACTAGTAAAGGAAACCGGTCCGAAGTGTCATCGTTACCGTTATCAGCAATTGCTAACGAGCCTAGTAAACAGCTGAGTGAAGCGATGACTCATACGTCGTCGATGGCACCACGTCCGTCGTATTCGAGCGTTGCAGCTGTTGAAAATAATGATGGTTTTACGATAGTGCAATATAAGAAACAAAAGTATAAAGATAGGCTTAGAGGAAAAACTGGTACTAGTGTTCTCGAATCTGAGGAGAAATTCAGATCGGCTGACAAGAAAATACCTATGTTTATTTCTAATGTACATAGGGACACTTCTGAGTCGGATATAACCCGTTATATTGAAAAGAGAACTACGGAAACAGTTAACCTAGAAAGAATTAATATTTTAAGCGGCAGTGTGAACACAATGCGTACAAGTTTGTTGTGTCCCAGAGTAAGCTACAATTATACTTGGATGATAAGTTGTGGCCACAGGGGATAGTATTTCGTCGTTTTGTTAACTACAGACCGAAACGTGTAAGCGATACATCTACCGTAAAGGTATTCGGCGCACAACTTAGTAATAATGTTGAGTAACGATAGTGTTTGCAACGTTCGTGAGTTTTAACTGTAAGAATGTCAAGCGCTCCGCTCAGAGTATTCGTGAACTATGTAAACAATCGGATGTGATTGCGCTGCAGGAAACGTGGCTACTGCCTGAGAAAATCTCGTTTCTTAACACAATAAGTGATGAGTTCAGCAGTACTGGAGTGTCAGCAGTAGACACTTCAGCGGGAATTCTTCGCTACCGCGAAGAATTCCCGCTGAAGTGTCTACCGCATGGTGGTGTCGCACTTCTGTGGAGAAAACGTCTTTTCCATGATGTGGTTGTTGTTCAGTGCGGTAACCCACGAATTTGTGCAGTGAAAATTATGATTAAGGATAAATCCTTCTTAGTGTTAAGTGTTTACATGCCCACGGATACTGTGTCAAATTTTACGGATTTTACGGACATCTTGAGCTCGGTGAGTGCCATAATTGATAACTGTAATATAGATTATGTTTACATGTTAGGAGATTTTAATGCGCACCCGTCTGAGCAATTTTATGACGAACTTGCCGGCTATTGTGCCGAGCAATCATGGACGTGTGTTGATACAGAAATGTTAGGTTTAAGTTCAAGCACATATACGTTCTTGAGTGAGGCTCATGGGTCAAAGAGGTGGCTGGATCACTGCGTAGTGACAGAAGCGGCTGTGGCTTCCGTCAGGAATGTGTCTGTAGTTTATGATGTGCTTTGGTCAGACCACTTGCCATTATGTTGTATATTTTGTTGTAAATGTAAATAAAGTTGTGTGGGGAGAGAGAAGTCAAAATCAGATAGAAGCTTATCAGCGTGAATGTCATGAAAGATTAAAACTAATTGACTTCCCACACGAACTTGGTGAATGCCAATGACAATATATGTAATAACCCTAGTCACAAGATTTTTATTGACAAACTGTATGCAGACATCGTACATGCTTTAAGTGAGGCTGCTCTGATGGGTCGGGGAGGCGGCAATAGGTGCTCTAAGCGGGTAATAGTTGGCTGGAACAAACATGTTGCAGAGGCTCATAGGGAGGCTAGGCAGAAATTTATATTGTGGACATGGTGTGGCGAACCTTCTACTGAGTTACTTTATAACGAAATGCGTGAGACTAGAAAAGTATTTAAGTCAAGGTTAAAGTGGTGCCAGGATCATGAAGACCAAGTTAGAATGGACATTCTAGCCTCACACCACGCTAAAAATGATTTTCGTAGTTTCTGGAAACACACAAATAAATTGAAAACCAGACCGGGAATCCCTATGAGCGTCGGTGGCATGAGTGAACCTGAGGATATTGCAAATCTTTTTAAAGAAGCGTTTTTTGTACAATCTCCTCTAGGACCTCACTAGAGACTCACGGTCGGTGCTAGATGTTGT
This sequence comes from Tiliacea citrago, assembly GCA_963921375.1. Classification (NCBI taxonomy): domain Eukaryota; kingdom Metazoa; phylum Arthropoda; class Insecta; order Lepidoptera; family Noctuidae; genus Tiliacea; species Tiliacea citrago. The sequence goes on from OY992802.1 coordinate 13,891,949, forward strand.
GCCCGGCATAGAAAGAGGGGTAAAATTTAAATCCCCGGAGATTGCTCGGACTATTAGACGTATGTCGAGGGGTAAGTCCCCCGGTCATGACGGGCTTAGCATCGAGCACCTACGACATGCTGGCCCGCACTTACCCAGGGTGCTAGCTATGTTGTATAGCTTTTGTATGAGTCATAGTTACCTGCCCGGTGAGATGATGCGAACAGTGGTAGTGCCAATTGCTAAAAACAAAACTGGTGACCTCGCCGACACCGGTAACTATAGGCCGATTTCGCTAGCTACCGTGATTTCAAAGGTATTTGACAGCATGCTTAATACACAATTAATTAGTTGTACTACTATCCATGATAACCAGTTCGGATTTAGAGCTGGCTTATCAACAGAGAGCGAGGCGAGGGGCGACCCCCCTCACCTCGGGGGGGGGGGGGGCGAGGTGTTTTGTGTTTTAAGCATGCTGTGACGTACTATGCGAGACGAGGGACGCCTATTTATGCTTGCTTCCTGGACTTGTCAAAGGCATTTGATCTGGTTTCCTATGATATGTTGTGGAGTAAGTTAGAGCGGGTAAATTTACCCACAGAACTTGTTAATATTTTAAAGTTTTGGTATGGAAACCAGATCAACACTGTACGATGGGCTGGGGCGTTTTCTCGTCCTTACGGGTTGGAGTGTGGGGTGAGGCAGGTTGAAAAGCGTTGGTGAGCTCAATAGCTCACCAACGCTTTTCAACCTGTATGTAAACGAGTTGATTGGCGAGCTCAGCAGTACCAGTCCCGTACCGTACCGTCTGTACTACTTTATGGTACACCTTTGCAGATAGTCTACAGGTTTAAGTATCTTGGTCATATACTGACTCCCAACCTCAAAGACGATGATGACGTTGAACGGGAGCGGAGGGCGTTGTCGGTTAGAGCGAACATGCTGGCTCGCAGGTTTGCACGATGCTCACTTCCTGTTAAAATCACGCTCTTTCGAGCCTACTGTACTGCTTTTTACACGTGCAGCCTGTGGGCTAGATATACGCAAAGATCATACAGCGCTCTCCGCGTTCAATACAACAATGCGTTTAGGATACTGGTGGGGCTGCCCCGTTTCTGTAGTGCGTCAGGGATGTTCGCGGATGCGCGTGTAGATTGCTTTTATGCAACAATGCGTAAAAGGTGCGCTTCCCTGGTGCGCAGGGTGTGGGGCAGCTCCAACAGTGTCTTAAGCGTGGTTGCGAGTCGCCTGGACTGTATATACGTGGGTCACTGTTGTGCCGTCTCTCATGGAATGTCGCAGCGGTGACCAACAGTTTTTTTTTTTTTTTTTGTTTATTGTCTCTACCTACTAACATAGTCGTAAGTTTTACTAACAATCTTGTTGAGTCTTGGTTACTCGAATAAAGAAATTTCTATTCTATTCTATTATAAAACGAATCGTTCTCGCGCTTAATATTTTAAAGTATTCTATGCATTTTTATTCGTTAATTAATTCAGTTTTTTTTTTACTTTGAACGATTTCATTGTTGTCTTTTAAATTAATTTAGAACACTAAATTCTATGTCATGAACGTGATTATTATTAGGTATACCTACTGACTAATTTGGTAAAATATTCGACTATCTACAGGTCCCCAGGGCCCCACACGTAATTGCAAGCATGACAAGCCTGCATGACTAATAATTTTGTCACAACGCCCCTATAGGCTACACACTGTACAAGCAAGCTGGAGCAGCATCAGTTTTTGCTTTAGCGATGGACGACGACTTCTTGTTTGCTTTAGCTACTACAACACAACAAAGACCAAATCCCCCAATCCCACCCAAGACATATTTTGATCAATGTTCAAAAAAGACATAATAAAAATCAGTATCCAATTCGTATAATTTGTTATTTTTGTCTGTTGTCTTTTATGGTTATTCTTTTTTTCTTTTCCTATTCGTTTGTATTTATTTTTATTATTCATTAGTTGTGTATTTCACTTTGTTTCCTTTGTATGACTTTCGTGTTATGTATTTTGATTTATTTTAATGTGGCCTAACCTTAATGTAACCTTGTCAAACTTACTGTACCTAGATTCTATGTAAAAGATGTGGTCTCCTTTATTTGGAAGCGCTCACTTGTAATTGTCCCTTTTCTATGTATACTTGCATGTAATTGTGTAGCCTCTGTTGGAGATCCAATAAATAAATAAATTAGAACTATTGACACTTAGTGCGTTGAGCTAACCTGCATACACACGTTCAATCATACTTGCACAAGCGTGGCTTGTTCAAGCCGCATAATGAAAATTCTATCAATCTTCATGCCGCTTGCACAGACAAGATGCTTGAAAATGATCATACAGGAGGCGCTCAAACACGCTCGCACAAAATTATTGTTCATGCAGGCTTGTCACGCGTGCAGTTACGTGTGTGGCTACCTTTAGGATTTACCAGTTGATACAACTTGACTGGGCCTCAAGTCTGCTATTACAATAGTGTCAGAATGGTCGATCATTGATTTCATAATTATTGTTTTTGACAAGTTTGGTAATCTACTATTATAATGGCGTCATTATGACTTTCCAATGGTCGGCCACTGACACTACATTGAAAGAAATTGCATATATTGGTAATCTCGTACATAATGACAAATTAATGACATTTCTACTAATGGGTTTTATAATAATGGCAATACGACAATGCCATTATAATAACACAATTATATTACGAGAACATTGACCGACCAATGATCGACCATTATGAATTTACCAGATTACGAACTTTTAGCAAAATGACAATGGCATGACAATGGATCGTGTTGGAATGACTGAATTTATAAAAATAGCAGACTTGGGCCCCTGGTCTTTGGATTCAACTTGACTGTTCTAATCTAATTCTAACTAGCCTGTATTGTCCCCCTGCAGGACAAAGGCGTAGCCTCTCCCTTTTCCACACAATTTTGTCTTTTGCTAGACCCGGCCAGTCTTTTCGATAGAAGTCGAGCTCGTCCCGCTATTTTCGCCTTGGTCTGCCACGATGTCGTCGATCGTTTAGTTAGTGCAACTCACTCGGTGGTTCTTTTAGCTCATTTCTCATCTGGCATGCGGCAGATATGTACTTGACTGTTGCTATACGAAAAATATTCTTTGTTCATAATAAATGCATCATAATTATTATTCATGAACTACTGAATGTGACAAACAATTTCCTTTTAAATCAGTGTTCTTTTGTTTTTCCCTAATTACCTGAAAATATTTATATGGTTAATGCAATTTATTTAAAAACAATTACAGGTAAAGGTCATGTGAGGTGAAAATTAATATTTCCTGATAGACTGACCTTTTCAAGTCAATTAAACTCATTTAATATCATTATGGAATTAATATTTCCTTGAATGACACGTTAAAAGTAGTTTAGCAAACTCATAGATTTAAATACCTAAAAATATTTATTATTTTCGTGCCACAGCCCAATAAAATGCATAATATTGAGTCGTCTAAGGAAAATATGAGAAACTTGATGTTACTAATAGCAAAAAATATTGCATTTGGTAGATTAAGGTCGCCAGCTAATCACTAGCAATAAAATTATTAATTAAATCTAGGACTCGGTTCGGAATTTTTTATTAATTTTATTTTCAATCGAGCAGCGATTTTAGCCGTGTTTGTACGCTGATATAACGGATGCTAAGCAAATATTTTCTCATTAAAGATTTCAATATTTATCGGAATTATTTAAGTTTAACATACCTTTTTTTTTTTCACGGTGTGGAAAATCCTCATGGATGTCCTCCGCCCTGGGGCGGGCGGAGGGGTCTGTCAGACTTACTGTCGTTCTTAGCTACCTTTTTAGATTGCCGGTCCATCTAGCTAAGGTCCTAATATATAAATGCGAAAGTAAGTTTGTTTGCTAAGCTTTCACACTAAAACGGCTAAAAGGATTTCGGTGAAATATGGCACATGGTGATGGGTAGATACTGACCTGGGTTAGGACATAGCATACTTTTTATCCTCTTAGTACGTTACTGTGGGATAACTTCTGACGACAACGCGGGCAAAGCAGCAGGCAAAACCTAGAAGCTATATAAATAAACAAGAGCCGTATCAAATAAGGTAGTTCCGAAACTATCAATGGATCTAATCTAACCCACTTAAGACGCTGACAACAGCTAAACCGCGGTCACTGTCAGACTGCAACAAAAGAAAGAGAAGCGCGATGACACAACGCTTGGAATTTATTGCAAAATATGAAGCAATTTATTTACTCAAAAATGAGTTGAGTAATCGAATATAAAAAACAACCTAGTTCTGCATAAAAATAAGACGTTCTTGTAATTAATTAAATACCAACCGTACGTTGATATTTAATACAGATATTTTGGATTGAAACTCAAAGTAAAGGGTTAGTTTACCGTTAATTTGTATCGAGTTTTTTTCTAATCGTGTTCTGGTAACAACCAAGTTCTGAGAAATATGTTCAAGAATAACATATATTTTTTCCGCTACTAAACTACTCTCGGCGTCACAAAAATCGCACCTCTCCGAAAATAAGTTTCAACCATGTCCCGCCATCAACGAATACATTAAACCTAATTAATATTAGTATCAATTGAAAGTATGATTAACGACCTTTAAATTAACATTAGTTAGAATTCCTAAACACAACAGACCTCATTAGCATGTAACGTTAAAAAAAAAAAGTTGTGAAAATACGCATTATAACGGCCACTAATTGCACCTCCCTACAAGGGTATAAAAAAGGCGACCCGGGTTAAATGTGGGTTCCCTCCGGTCGAAGGCCCTGATTGTCCTCTAGACCCCGTCTCCCCGGACGAGGTTCACGATATAATCAAGGGTCTGAAACCCCGTAAAGCCCCTGGATCAGACGGTATCACCAATAGGGTGGTCCAGATGTTCCCAGCCCACCTGATTATGCTAATGACCACCATCTTCAATGGTGCTCTTAGTAATAACATTTTTCCTCAATCGTGGAAAAATGCCACCGTCATCGGTATCCCGAAGCCCGGCAAGCCTAAGACCGAGCCTTCCAGTTACCGTCCCATCAGTTTGCTCGACGTTTTCGGCAAGGTCTATGAGAGGCTTATTTATAAGCGTCTCAGAGACTACGCCGAGACGAAGGGCCTCATCCCCAACGAACAGTTCGGTTTTAGAACCCAACATTCTTGCGTACAACAGGTCCACCGTATCATAGAACACATAAGCGCCGGTTTCCAGCGCGGGTTCATGACGGGTGCTGTGTTCTTCGATATCGCGAAAGCGTTCGACAAAGTCTGGCACAACGGCTTATTGTATAAGCTATACAAATTCGGTGTGCCAGATCGTCTCGTGCTCATCTTACGAGACTTTTTGTTGGACCGCACCTTCCGCTATCGTATCGAGGGTGCGCTCTCTTCCCCTCATCCGATCCGCGCAGGCGTCCCTCAGGGGTCTGTGCTGGCTCCGCTCATTTTTACGCTGTTCACCAGTGACATCCCGAAATGTAGAAAGGCGCAGTTAGCTCTGTTCGCAGACGACACGGCCATCTACTACACCGGCCGCAGTCAAGACCAGATCTCCCGCATCCTACAGACCGAAGTCAACAGACTCTGTGACTGGTTCAGGAAGTGGAGGATCGAGGTCAATCCTGATAAGAGCCAAGCGGTCCTCTTTTCTAGGCCCCGGCGTAGACCGGACCTACCCCGACAGATCAAAATGTTCGGCAAGCCTATCCCTTGGGAGAAGCGAGCCAAATATCTCGGTGTGATCTTAGATCATCACATTTCGTTCACTGAGCACATAAAGCAAGTGCGTTCGCGCGCCGCTTTCGCTCTCGGTAGGCATCATTGCGTTCTTAACTCACGCAGCAAGTTGTCCCTTAAGGGCAAATTGCGTATTTACACAGCGTGCATCCGGCCGATTATGACGTACGCGTGTGCCGCTTTCGCACACGCCCGTCCCCACCTCATTCATAGAATGCAGGCACTTCAAAACCGATTTCTCCGTAAAATTACGGACGCTCCATGGTTCGTTCGGAACGAAACCCTTCATGTAGATCTTAGAATCCCCACCATCAAGCAGTTTATGAAACGCGCGACAAAGCGGTTCTTCGAGTCCGCAGATAGACATCGCAACCCCTTGGTTGTGCAGGCAGCTAGCTATAGGCCTTCTCAAATTAGTCAGACTCGCCGACCTAGGCATACTTTCTCAGACCCGGATGACCCGATGCGCTGGCCGGCGCGTAGTCCAGGCCTGAACCCTATTGAGCACCTTTGGGATGAACTGAAATGGCGAGTACGGGTACGTGATCCTGCCCCTACCACTCTCTAAGACCTCCAAGATGTCGTCGTTGCAGAATGGGACAACATCCCTCAAGAGACTGTTGTCACATTAATTAGGTCCATGAGAGAACGCATGGAAGCAGTCATCAGGGCTAGGGTAGCACTAGATTTTGTTGCAATTTTTGCTGATAAAATTATATTTAACTTTTTAATCATTTACATTAGCTTGCTTTTTTTATTCCCTGGTAAACAAAAAACCAAATCTATTGATTTATTATGAAATTTAAATAAATTGCCATTCCAATGATACCTTATAGTCGGGATCCTGCCGTTTTGCCGAAAAGATTTTGCCAAATTTTCATTACCCAAACAAATTTTAGCAACCTTTTTTTATACCATTGCAATATTTCGAATGATTTTAGTACGCATATTTTCATTTGGTCAAATTTTTACTTGGCAAAATATTACCAAGTATAATGTCATTATGGCATTTGGTCTTTAATCAAATGATTTATTACAGCAAACAATCTTCAGACAATAAACGTTTTTAAGCGAGCGGTGCCGCGGTAGCGGCCGGCGAGTGCCAGACACGACTTGCATTAATAGAAAAAAAGATATTGTTTTTAGTAGGTTACCCGGAACATAACTATTTAGATTAGGTTAATTTCTTTAAAAAAAAAATGGGTAGGTTAGGTTAGGTTAAAACTGTGACCTCCTACGCACGAGCCGAGCGAGCGAAGCGAGCGGTGCCGCGGCAGCGGCCGGCGAGTGCCAGAAACGACTTGCATTAATAGAAAAAAGAGAGTGTTTTTAGTAGGTTACCCGGATCTGAACTATTTAGATTAGGTTAATTACTTATTTATATTATTATTTGATTTTGCGTAAAAACTGTTATTCCAACTGAAATATTTGACTAAATAAAAAATGTTAAAAGTACTAGTTGGTAAACAAGTTATAGTTTAAACGTCCATTTGTCAAACATTAGGTTTGCGTTACAATTTTTTGTGAATAGATTTTTGAAGAAGTGAAAATTTGTCAAATTCCTTTCGGTCAAACAAGGGAGACCCACCTTATAGTCATATGTCTACCATTGATTAATAGGGTTAAAATGACGAATTCTTAAAGTCATTTCAATTCTTAAAGTGGTGCGATTTTTGTGACGCCGAGTGTATATAGTTTTGGCAATTTTTACGTTTAAGACAAACCTACTTTTATCATTTGCCTCTTGTCAGCGCCTTAAATATTCGTATAGTCGAATAGCCGTTCAATATCAACTTGACCTGCATTAACCTCACCGTAGGCATGACGATTCACGGGTGCAAAGTGTACTAAACCTCTCACACGTTTGTCACGATCTGTGACTTTGTGATCAATTAGCGTGTCTACAACAGTTATAGATCGCTATCCTTTGTCGAAGATGACACAAACAGCTAACTAATTTACTGTATGTACCTAATTGATGACACGGTCATCGCGACATTGTGATGTTTGTTTTTATTCAAGTGTGGTTGTTTTCGCACATTCTTTGGGTATGCAAAAATATTGATAACATCACCAATATTATCTTATTTTGTTTGCATCATTTGAATTAAAAGCTGGTCCTGCCCCTGCAATTTTATTTACCTCATTTATTTGTAAACATTTAGGTATTGGTGTCTTTCGGTCATTAATTATGACTTTAATGTCATTTGTTTTGCCACATCTTAATCAGGTTTGGATTTGCAAATATGTACCTAAACTAGCTCTGTGATTTCAAAACTATTTTACTTCACTGGCTTTAACAAAAACCACAGGAATTTGTTAAACCACAAAATGCCCATGACGATCCTTAGCAGTTAAATTAAAGAGGACATATAATTGCCTCGTTGGTCCAGTGGTAGCAAATGCGACCGCTGAGCTGCGTTCGATTCCCAAGTCGGGGATAGTGTTATTGGGATTTTCCATTAGAAATTTCTCAGTAGCAGCATCATTAAAGAGGACATATAATTGCCTCGTTGGTCCAGTGGTAGCATCTGGATTTGTGCCCGGTTGATGGCAATAGGCTCGCCAACTATTACATGGAACTTAAACATAGCTGGCGAAATGTGGCTGTACTATAGGTACACCTCTGCCTAACCCCTCGGGGATTACAGGCGGGATGTTATGTTATAATAATTTCTTCGAAAAATACTTAATTATGAAGTATATTTTACGAGAAACCAGCATAGCTATTCACAACCGTTCGATACGCTTCCGTGCCGAATCTAACATCAATCAATTTTATCGGAAGAGTTCTCTAAAGGCTGTTCACAAATCCAAAATCCAAAAATTTGGTCAGTTTAAATCAAATAGATGACCGCCACTCTGCAGACAGCTATTTGCATTCGGGAGCACGGCAAACTAGAAATTGAAAATGTGTCATTTTCGATTCGACAACTTGTCGTATTATTGTGCAAGCTATGCTGAAGTTTATCATAGCTGTGAAAATTAGCTGAGTCATATTGTCTAGAAGTAAAAGGTATTAGTCCCTAGAATTGCTAGTACATAACTATCTTGGAATGGAATACTGTAGTACTTAGTGCATATTTCACTGCGCATTGCAACTACCATTGCTCAAGAAGTTACGCGATGCAGGACGAACTCGAAACCTATGCGACTAACGAACGATATGTAAACAATTGCGTTAAACTAACCAATTTCCGTGTTTCTATTGGCTTGGAACAGTTTGTTGAGGAATTCGAGAAAACCACCTTATCATCGACTCTCGCCGTTATGGCATCGGCGAATTTTGCCTTGTACCTGTAACCCAGTCAGTTAATTCAAAATGAACTCTAGTTACCGACATAGCTAGCAGAGTTTGAAAGCTGCAGTGCCAGTGGGCTGACCACTCTGTCGAAGGACCGATGGATGGACCAGACGAGTTCTTGAGTAGAGACCGCGAATCGACAAACGTAGTTTGAACGTCCTCCAGCTAGACAGCCAAAACGACTTTAAAAGCTGCTGGTACAGACTGGATTTTGAAAATAAAATAGGCCTAAGTAGCTTGAGAGACGTGGTTGCCCAGTGGTTAACGGCCTCGACTTACGAGTCGTAGGTCGTAGGTTCGAACCCAGACAGGCGCTTTACTTTGTGTAAATTATTTCATCACCACTGCTCTCAAAACGGTGAAGGAAAATATCGTGAGGAAACCGGCATGTCCTAGAACTAAAAATTCGAAGACATGTGACATCTGACACATGTGACAACCCACACTGGGCCCGCGTGGTGGATTACGACCCACTCCCTCTCATAGAAAGAGGAGGCCTGTGTCCCAGCAGTGGGAACATTATAGGCAGATTATTATAAGTAGCTTGCCTGTCTGATCCATTTCAAAAGGAATGCCTGTATAAACGCACTTGTACGGTAATTGATTGTGATTCATTCAGGTCTTGTTGACAGTGACCTAGTAGATATTCATTATCAATCAACTAAATAGTCCATCCATATCTATGCTATACTTCTCCTACTCCATTTGAAACAGTGATAGTAATGCATGTATGACATTTTCTGGATCTTCTCTCATATCAGCACCAAATAAAATCAGCGACTCATTAATGTATTGAATTTGATTTCTTTGGCCTATCACGTATCGATGAAGAGCTTCAGAGTATCGCGTAGTAATATTCTCGATGAAAACGTATTTTCTTATCTGTAACCAATAAAAATAATCGTAGTTACAGTGTTTGAACTTTGTACTTTCGGAGGTAAACAGCGGAAATAGTAATGTTGCCACAATATGAGATGGAAGTGCACAAAAGTGATAAATTACTAATCAATTATTATGCCCTTGACCTAAAACTGTATTAAGTAGTATGGGTCAAAATTAATCAATCAAAATATTTTATTTCACATAAACCTACATGGGCACTTATAAAACGTTAGAAGCTAGGTGCACGGTTCCAATTGGTCGTTTCCTATGGAGAAGAGCCGGGAAGAAACTCCACGGTTACCCTTTTAAAAATAATTGTCTTTTACAATGTTTTTAAATTACAGTGTTAATAGGTATGGCAGGACAGTGTAGGCCTGTCAGCAAGTACCAGGTACTTAAGAAAATGGTCTACAAATCTACAGTACAACGTTCTCACGTTCACAAAATATAAAATAATCTATACTTATAAAATGTTGTTAAAATTATAAAAATAAAATCCTATTTATAAACCTGATTGCCATTACCAATAATAATAATAATAATTTATTTATTTCCAAAACAGGTTACAGACTTAAATAACTTGGTTAACAAAAGGGTATTATTATTAGCAGCTAGTGGTAGGTAGGAAGTAAGTACAGAGCAAATAATAAACCATGCTGCAGAAATCTGTAGACAATATAATTCGTGAGCCCTGCCTCTTAAACTAGGGTTACCTGTATCTTAAGAGACAGTGTTCAGCTAAATTATTGATTGCGATAAGATTTATACAACTTGTGAGTTGTGTCGATCTACCTAGTGATTTAAAATGAGGTTAGTTATTTCGTTTATAATTAAAATTAAAATAAAGAAAGGAAAAAGAGTTTAAGGAGCATGGGGGTGTGAGTGTGGGTGTTTGTATGTATGTATGTGTATGTGTGGGTGTATGTATGTGTGTGTAGAAGTATGTGTGTGTGTGTAGGTGTAGGGGTGTGTATGTGTAAGTGAAGGTGTGTTAGTGTAAGTTGTGCAATTGGGTGAGGGTAGCTTGTGAGTGTACACTGATATATTAATATTAAGCGATGTATGTAAGTAGTGATTCTGTTTGTGAGTAATCCTGTTGAAGTAGCCATTCTGTCATCTTAGACTTTAGTTCATATCTATTTAGGTCGAGTATGTTAAGTTCTTTATGGGTTTTTTTGTAAATTTGTGTGCTTATTGTATAATATTGGTGTCTGGCAAAAGAAGTTTTGTGCCGAGTGCCTGGAGGGATATTGGTTCGCTTTTTGGGATCAGACGGGGGGACGGTAGCGTGTCTTCTGAGGACAGATTGAAGCACGAAGAGCTGACGGACTGTTAGTACCTTGCAATCTGAGTATAGTTGCTTTGTAGGATAACGATATGGTTTTCGTAACATCACTTTCAGTATAGCCCTCTGTGCTCTTTCCACTTTGATTAGACTAGTTTTATTTGCACTACCCCATACGGTAATGCAATACCCAATAATGGATTGACACAGGGCATAGAATACCATTTTCAAGGTATCAGGGTTTGCCGAGTCTCTAAGAGACTTAAATATATGTATCAATCTAATAGTTCTAGTGGTGAGGGTGTTAAGTTGCTTATCCCATCGTAATTATACGTATTTGTACGCCCAGATATCTTACATTATCAGTTCTCGTGAGTGCTGGGCATAGACACGAAGATGACTGCTGTGGGCAAGTGTGAGCTATTATCGAGAAAGTGTGGTCTGGTGCGGTGTTAGAGCGAATAGAAAACGGAATGTAAGAAGTCTTGTTAAAATTGAGAGTAAGCAGGTTTGAGTTCAGCCATTTTATTACTTTGGTTAATGCTGCTTCTGCACTACATTTAACACCATCCCACGTTGGTCCATCAGCTACAATCACAGTGTCATCGGCATAGGCAAATATCTTAGTATTAGGGAGGGACATTCTGCATAGGTCGTTTACATAGATTTGGAACAAAATGGGGCCGAGAATGCTTCCCTGAGGTACTCCGTAAGACACAAATTCTTCGTCACTAAGGGACTTATCAATTTTAATTCTTTGAGTACGGTTATTGAGATAATCTTTGAAGATTTGAAGAGCGATACCTCTAATACCAAGTAGTTCCAGTTTGGCGATTAGTATGGGAACAGAAACTGTGTCAAAGACTTTAGAGAGGTCTAGGAATATACATAGAGATTTGGTCCAATTGTCAAGGTTTCGAGCAAGACCAATGTAACAAATCTGAATTAATATCCTGTCCACAAAAGACACTAATTAATACTAGTAGTTCATTTAAATTGTAGGTACCCGTACAAAGTGCCGCCACAATGGCGAAATTAATTCAGCACACGGGAAGGGCTAGTGGCCTGTAATCATATAAAAATATAATAAGATAAAATAATTATAAATTGAAAAATAAAGTTTTTCAAACAAACTATATAATAAAGCTCTCTCCTTCCTTCAATTCGCCAACTCCTTGTACGTTATTCGTTTTAATTTTATTGATGCGATGTTCCATGATCCATGATCCCGGCAAATGACCTCTGCGCTACAGTTCTTTCTGGTTGCTCCAAGATGCTATTATAGAAACTTGAAAATAATAAAGTTTAATGAAATTAAAATATCTTCATAAAACGTACGGGCGAAACCGTATGCGTGTGTTAAATTAATGTCGCCACCAAAGCGCCTCGCTGTATAATGTCAAATAATGAAAAGATTATGTCAAGGAAGTAAGTAAAAAAAAAACCGGCCAAGTGCGAGTCGGACTCGCGCACGAAGGGTTCCGTACCATTATCTACAAAAACGGCAAAAAAAATCACGTTTGTTGTATGGGAGCCCACCTTAAATATTTGTTTTATTTAAATTTAATTATTGATTTTGAAAGTGAATATATAACTAAATATTCTGTGAATATTTCAAGTGTCTACCTGTTACCGTTATCAATATCGAGCAAAAACGAGCAAAAAAATCACGTTTATTGTATGGGAGCCCCCTTAAATATTTATGTTATTCTGGTTTTTAGTATTTGTTGCTATAGCGGCAACATAAATACATCATCTGTGAAAATTATTTTTTTTCAACTCTCTAGCTATCACGGATCATGAGATACAGCCTGGTGACAGACGGACAGACAGACAGACAGACGGCGGAGCCTTAGTAATAGGGTTACCCTTTAGGTACGGAACCCTAAAAACATCGTAAATTGGGAGCAGTTAATTGACATTTACATAGAACTTATGCCGTTAATGAGGTACCAGCCACATGAGCAGAAGGAATTATTGGGTAGTAAGATAAAGTTATGATTTGTTATTTACCTCAATGTTATATGATTGTTTCTAGAACTGCTAAGCTAGATGCAATTTGTAAGCTTATTGAGAATATTTTTTTGATGACAGAGGTAGAAGAATTTTATTCGTTTGTTTAATTCGTCTTCGTCACTTCATGGTTGAGGCTTGAGGGGTAGGTCATTAGGGGACTTGAGCGCATTGAAGAGATGTGGCTTCCTTTGTCAATTTGACTAAGTCAGGTTATCATCGTGTTATCTGACATCTTCTCTTTTTTCCTTTATTACACTTCCTAGTGATCAGCATTATATTATAAGTTTATTCCTGACCGTATTACCATTTACTTGTTCTTTCGTGTTTGTGTTTTTATTTCTTTGCGTTATGTTTATCGCAAATAAACGTATTTTCTTTCTTTTCTTTATCTTTTCTTTCAAAGATACGCAACTTTGTTCACGGTAATATTTTAGCATGCAGGCAAGAAGTTTGTTCTAACCTTACCGCTTGCTTAGTCAGCATCTACCAAGCCTTTTATGAACTATGTTGGGGTCGGCTTCCGAATGCAGCTGAATACCAGTATTTTACATAGAGCGACTGCCTGTCTGACCTCCACCACCCAATTACTGGGTAGCACGATACCTTTTGGTAAGACTGGTCATCAGACTTTCGAGCTTCTATCTACTCGGTAATGACAATGGTATATTGTGCTTTCCGAGGCACGGTAACTGCTTGTTTTGTACAAACTAGAAATGCTTTATTAACAGTTTGTTGCGGTTCATCGCAATACGATAAAATAAAACATATGGTTACGTAAAATACCAAGATTTCTGTTCTCTAAGACTCTGACCCAATGCGTTATGTCACCACTTTCTCTGAACTAACAGGTTTATATTTGATGGGCACTCCTTTGTCCAAGCCCTGGCTTTAATGCCTATTGTCACATTCCATTGATGGTCGGTATCTGTTTGTCAGAGCTCACAAGTGGACCTTATATGTAACATAAATAACGCACAACCTCTTAAGGGGTCATTGTACTCATCATTATGAACATCTTTTACTATGGGACCAACCTGAATCCCGAAAAAAAATCAGCAGAACAGCAGTTTTTTTTCGCGATTTCAGGTTTGGTTCAGGTTATATAAGTTAGATCTTGTATAGTGGACCTTATTGCCATAAAAGATCTCTTTGGAAACTTTTTATAATCTGCAAGCATGAAAATTATTATTTATTTAAAATTCTTGATTCAGGCGGTTTCAGTTCTCGGGAATACTATGTTGAATGTTCAAATCCAACATGTTAATATTTAAAAAAATACAAAAAGGAAAATATATGTAAATAAAATACTGCAAATAATTAGGCAGTTAAATAACTTTAACTACCTACCTAATTATTTGCAGTATTTTATTTCCGGTCTTATACTAACTAAATTGATCATGTAGGTACCTTGCTTTGTTGATAATTACGTAACAGTTACCCCCCCATTTGAAACAAGATTAGAAAAAATAAACTTTTTTACAGTCCATTTAACCGATTTCGACTTTTATTGCGTTGGTGGCATGACAAATGGCAGCCTTACCACGTTTTTGCTTTTAATGCCATCCTTATGCCTACGGAATAAAAATCAAAATCGGTTGAACGGACTGTATAAAAGGTTTATTTAAATTTCTAATCTTATTTCAAATGGAGTATAAGTTATTTCATTATTTTGAGCGTCTACAGATATTGTAATAATACCAGCCTATTATTGTCCACTGCTGGGCAAAGGCCTGTTCCCATACAGAGAAGGCACGAGCATTGACGGGTTGGCGATTTCAGTCTTATACAACCACTATAAGTCCAGGGGGTCTACTCCGAAGCGTTAAACCGAAGCATCGGCCGAATGTTCGGCCTTTTTATAACTTCCATAGTTTCCATTTTTGACTTTAAATCCATACCCGACTTAAAGTCACATTTTTGACTTTGGCTTATCTCTTTGACTGTCGTTTTTTTTTTCTTTCGCCGTAATCAGTCATAGTTAACCGTAGTTAAGCAACGGCCGAACATTTGGCCGATACTTCGGTTTAACGCTTCGGAGTAGACCCCCAGGTTTCCGCACGATGTTTTTTCTTCACCGATGTCATTAATGTAAAATATAGACCCAAAGTACATGAATCAATCTGGCTAGCCTTTTCCCAATTATGTTGGGGTCGGGTTCCAGTCTAACCGGATGCTGCTGAATACCAGTATTTTACATGGAACGACTGCCTATCTGACCTCCACAACCCAGTAACTGGGTAATACGATACCCCTTGGTAAGAATAGTTGTGAGTCTTCCGGGCTTCTGATGACCCGTAACGACTGTCAAAGATCCACGAATGACAGCCTCGGTATTGTCACCCATCAGGAGTCTCGGTATGGTCACCCATCCACGGACCAAACCCGGCAAGCGTAGCATAACCTGATGCATCGACCCGTGCGGCTGTTATTACTTAGCCACGAGCTCCTCCCATAAAGTACATGATATTAATTGAAAAAGTCACATTGGGACTTGCCCGGATTTGAACCCACAACCTCGTCCATGAGAGGCGAGGCCTTAACCACTGGGCCATCACGGTAGATATTACTTATATCTTATTGAGTATAAAGACTCGTAGCAGACTGGTCCGATATAATATACAAGGGTCGCGCTGCCTGTCGCACCCGCGATATCGCGCCAGTCTGTAGACCCCCAGTATTCGAAGTTGCGAGTTTCCGCTTAGATTCTATAAATTGGTCATACTGATTAGTCATTATATGCTTTACAGGTAAGTAATATTTTTATAGTGGATCTAAGTACGTATGACGTATGTATACTAAAAATGCACAGGTTAATGTACTTACTGACCTCATCCTTGATTTTATTTTTTTTGTTTAAATACAATCTTATAAGTAAACTCCGTTTCGGCCATATTTGTTTTTGTATGGCTGGCTAATGAAGGCCAGAATTCAGGTAAATAATTTGAGGCCCAAGCATTTCAAGCATTACAAATGCTTCTGTCCGCGACTTCGTCCGTGTGAAATTTCTTGTTCCCCTGACCCACTGCGTCGCATTGCATCGCCCGGCCGCGCTATTACTACGTTTTCGTTTGCGTTATTTCTGACTTTTTTTTCTTTTTGCTCGGCTCCTAAGGGTCGTAGCGTGATGTTAAATAGCCTATAGCCTTCCTAAAGTATTGGGCTATCAAATACAAATTCCTCAAGTATTGGGCTATCAAATACAAATTCCTCAAGTATTAGGCTATCAAATACAAATTCCTCAAGTATTAGGCTATCAAATACAAGTTCCTCAATTATTGGGCTATCAAATACAAATTCCTCAGTTATTGGGCTATCAAATACAAATTCCTCAAATATTGGGCTATCAAATACAAAAAATATTTTTCAAAACCGACTCGTAGTTCCAGAGATTACCGGCGATTGCATACAAGTTTACAAACAAAAAAAAATATACACTTACATAAACTCACGCCTTCTTCCCATGGGGTAGGCAGAAACTATAGAACGCCAGCTGCTACGCTCCTTACATACTCCTTTTGCTTCGCCTACGGTCATACATCTGGTCATACACGCACGCCGGTTGCGAGTACTACGCACCTGGCCTTTCTGGAGAACATCACCAACTTGGTCACTATAATTATGTCCTAGGCCGGGGCGTGCCCTTCCGGCGTTTCCACTCAGCTCTGCTTTATTAATACCTTTTTTTAGTCGCCTTTCACTCAACCTCTCATCATGACTAAACCATCTCAGCATACTCTTTTCAATTTTTGATACTACATCTTCTTTTAAACTGCACCGTTGCCATATCAGTCCTCATTTTTCAGCGTATCATTCATAGAAGATACACCTATTTATCTTAACGTTAATTCAACTCGAGGATAATTAAAAAAAAACATTGTGGGTAGTTTTACAACGACTAATATACAAGGTCAATTAAATTAGCTAGGGAAACTCTGCAGACGTTATGGCTATCGATAACTAAACATATTTGACGGCACGGTTGGCGCAGTGGTTAAGCGATTGACTGCTGCGCTGCGTGTCGCGGGTTCGGTTCCCGCACGGAACAAATATTTGTATGACCTACAAGTAGTTGTTCCGAGTCTGGCTTGTGTATGTGAGTTTAAATGTTTGTAAACGCACCTACGATACAGGAGAAATTCCTAGTGTGGGGCAACGTTTTTAAAATATTAATTTAAAGTTTTTTATTTTATGGGACATGGACCGTAGTTTGTGTAGTCGCTTGAAATATCAGGTTTTTTTTTTTAAGTAAACTTCCCACGTGATGGGTATTGATATTTAAAAATGATGAAACAAAAACAAATTTTCTCAACTCGTAACAACACTATAAAAGGTCGTTGCACCCAAAAAAATCCACAAAATATTTTTAATATGAATTTTATCGTGTTTAATTATCGATACCCATCACGACTGCAGTTTCGCTAGCTAATTTAATTTAAAGAAAGAAAAAAAATACGTTTATTTGCAGTAAAAATGACGCAAAAAAGAAGGAAAAGTTGGGGAGACCATGCGTCACATCCACGCAAAACGGCTATCGCTCAGCATTATGCTGCGACCCTATGTAAAACAGAGCCCAAGCGCTGGTTTTCAGCGATAGCTGTCTCCTATTTGACCCTGTATACTTTGTATTTGTAACTAGACGATATTTTTATACGTTGTAGTTTGGTAGCCTTCGATGTCTACAATAGGAGGATATACATAAAATACAATACAATATGCTAATGCATGTCAATCAATAGTGCGCTATGTGTGACTGACTTGTGAGTCTCGTAACGGCTGAATGACCGTTAAAAATCATTGTTCAACTCAAATGATTCAAAACTAGTTGCTGCCTGCGGCTACGCCAGCGTGTATTTTTCTAAAAATGAATATTTAAGGGGGCTCCCATACAACAAACGTGATTTTTTTGCTCGTTTTTGCTCGATATTGATAACGGCAACAGGTAGACGCTTGAAATATTCACAGAATATTTAGTTATTGTATATTCACTTTAAAAATAAATAATAAAATTAAAATAAAACAACAACTCCCATACGATGATGACAATGATTTTTTTGCCATTTTTATAGATATTGGTACGAAACCCTTCGTGCGCGAGTCCGACTCGCACTTGGCCGGTCTTTTTTTGGTACCGATATACATTCATATACATTTAGTAAAAACAAAAATGACCAGTGCGCAAACTTAAGCTAGAGCAAGTTTTATTAAACATATATTTTTTATTTGGTTTGTCTTAGTTAGTAAAAAGATGTTTACTTTGAAACTGGTTTTTATGGGGACTTGCCGGCCGGCGCGTGTGCGCGGTGTAGCGGAACGCGCGAAGGTACCTAAACAGCTGTGCGCTCGCACGATATAGATTTTTTGGTACTTATTTTATTAGTATTTCAAATCTTGACATAATCTTGGTCAGATCATGTGAGGACCATGTAGATCCGTGTCTGAAATGGTATTTTGAGGAAAGAACCACACATGATGAATGATCATTCTAACTTCCGTATGTAATGCTCGACCATTATCAATCATCAGACAACAGAAGTTCACTGCTGGAAAATAGGCCTTACCAAATGCTCGCAATTTAGCTCGATCTTCAGCCACTCTCATCGAACTGCTAGCAGCCACGTTGCGAAAATTATAGCTCCACCAGGGCCCTATATAACTGACAACACGACATTAAAATTAAAAATGCGAAAGTGACTTCGTTTGTTACGCTTTCATGCTAAAACGGCTGAACGAATTTGGGTGAAATTTGGCACATGGAAAGATCATGACTTGGAGAAGGACATAGGCTATTTTTTATCCTGGATCGCAGACGAAGTCGCGGGCAAAAACTAGTAAATAATAAAGCAGGGAATGAATGAAGGAAACTTGTGAATTGTTAGATTGTCGCCTGTATCCTGTCGCCTGTCGGTTTGAATAAATAGGGCCTGATGGGTCCGTTCTAACCTGCATTAGACGTGAAACGTACTAACGTTTTACTTTGGTTTTTTTTTTTTTGAACTAATGAATACGAGGGCGGCACTGAAAATTTCGGGAATCAAGGAAGTGACACAACATTACTATTTAAAAATGTATTTATTGCTTTTCGAAGTATTCTCCGCGAAATTTGACACATTTTTCCATACGATGGAACCAATCATTGAAGCAACCATTCCATTCGGAAGTTGGGGTCTCCAAAATGGCCGTTTTGTAGGCGTCCACAGCTTCTTCAGGTGATGAAAATCTCTGTCCACGCAATTTATTCTTTATTTTAGGGAAAGTATAGAAATCATTAGGGCTTAGGTCAGGGCTGTACGGCGGATGGTCTAATAATTCTATGTTTTCTTGCTCTAAAAACTCTTTTGTTCTGTGCGCGGTGTGAGAACTCGCATTGTCGTGATGGAGGATGATGCGGCGGTTGCAGTTCTCTTTACGGAGTTCAGAAACGACCTGTGGCAAACAAATGCTAGCATACCATTCTGCATTAACCGTTCTTTGTCCCTCAAGAGGAATAGTCGTAACATGGCCGGTTTTGGAGACAAACGTGGCCACCATTTTTTTGCAACACTCCGTGAACGAACAATTTTTGTTGGCTTTAACTCATTTTCGAACACCCAAACTCGTGACTGGTATTTTGTTTCGGGTTCGTACGCGTATATCCAGGATTCGTCACCTGATACAATGTTGTATACAGCATTTGAGGATCCTGCGTGGAATCTTTCGAGAGTTCTGACGCACCAAGTAACGCGAGCCGCTTTTTGCTCTTCACAGAGCGAATGCGGTATCCATCGGGAAAACAACTTTTTTACACCTAATTGTTCATGCAAGATTATTTGTATTTGACTCATGCCAATGTCTAAAGTTGCCTGAATTTCGCGGTATGTCACATGTCGATCTTCCTCAATCAGCTTACGCACAGCATCAACGTTTTCTTGGGTGACTGCAGTTTTTGGACGACCTTGACGGGGATCATCACTGAGATTGACACGTCCACGTTGAAATTCAGCAAACCAGCGATAAATTGTGGTTTTGGATGGGGCTTCATCACCAAATGCAGAAATCATCCGGTCAACACACTGTTTTTGTGTTAAACCAGTTCGAAAGTCATAATAAATCATCGCTCTTGAATTTTCTCGAGTCAATTCCATTTTCTCAACGACTAAACAAGTTTGATAAAACCTTGTGACAAGACCGAGAATCTTTTTTTAAATAAATAAATGGTATTCGATTTTTAAAACCAAGGAGTTTTCAATTAAAAAGATTTTAATATGACAGGAACATTTGCTTGCGGTAGCGTCGGGGGTCGGGTTGCCTCCTTCCCTCAAATATGGCGAGGGGGGTGATGGCTGATCTTTGCGTTATGCTCGTGAACGGGTGCTGCTTGTGGTGACTGGTCGTCTTGCTGATCATGGTTTTATTATTGTTATTAATGATTAACTGTTTTTTTATTTTACTACGATGGTGCTAGTTTATCATTTTTGACTTCGAGTTGCAGCTATAGCTTTGTGTGGGCGGGCACGCCCATTATGCCTGGAGGCTTTTATTTAGGTACGTTCTGTTTACGTTATTTCTGCTTGAGTATAGTTTTCGACGATTTTTATGTTTTTTTTTGGTATAGTGGCGTGTGCTAGCTAACATAAGGCAAATAATCTAATGTTGTGTTGCGTAATGCAAATTCTTTTACATTTTATTGTATAGATTCAAGTTTTATATCTGAACAGACAGCTGTGCTGCTGGGGAGTTTGTTGCGCCACTTCTTCCCAGCTAAAGCACTAGGAAGTGGTGAAGGGTGGGCGTTTTTGGGGGACTGTCTTATGTAATTTTTGACGTTCGAAAAGTGCTGATTCTCAGCCTAGTTTGAATAAATGACTTTTGATTTGATTTGATTTGAACAGTGGAAATATTCCATTCCCGATACTTTTAGTGCAGCCCTCGTATTTTTCTAGTCCGAATACTGGACGCAATGCTGCAGCACGCACGATTGAGCGCATAAAATGAATCCCTCAATAATAATTTTAATAATGATTGTAGTTTTTGCTACCATGCCATCATTGTGATTAAAAAAACAAATCTTGGCTTGAAGGTTACTAAGTGAACTTCGGAGTCGACTAGAAAAAAACCTTTTGAGTCTATTCTCGACTCGCCATTGAAGTCCCTTAATCATTGTCTAGGTGGACCTTAATATCTCTATAAAATTTGCAATTATGATTTATGACGTAATCATTTAGGTCCATATAAAAAAAGGTATTTATAAAACAATGGTTAGACTTGCTGTCTTGTATGGATTAGAATGTTGGGCCACAAAAGGGATGAATGAAAGGCAATTGCATGCAGCTGAGATAGAATGCTAAGAGGGATGTGTGGTGTTACCCGAATGGATACAATAAGGAATGAGTATTTAAGAGGAAGTCTGAAAGTGAAACCGGTGACTGAAAAGTTGTGTGCGGCATGTGATGCGGAGGAATGAGGGAAATGTCGCCAGGAATGTTTTGAGTATGCATGTTGGTGGCTATACGGGGAAGACCAAAGAAACTATGGATGGACTGTGTGAAAGATTATATGGCTACAAAGGGAGTGACTACCGAGATGAAACCTAATAGAGAAGTATGGAGGAAAAATACATATTGCGCCGACCCCAAATAAACTGGGATAAGGGCAGGAGAATGATGATTTACGTCCATATATGCTAGTTCTGAAATGCTGCTAATCAACCGATAAACATATTTTTGGTGTCCGTACATATCCAGTCCTGTTTCACAGAGAATTAAAAAAAAAACAATTACAACATCCCAACTATCCTATCTTATCCTATCCTATACCTGTCCTATCCTATACCTGTCCTATCCTATACCTGTCCTATCCTAATAGATCTTTCCTATCCTAACTAATATTATAATTGCGAAAGTAAGTTTGTTTGTTTGTTCCCCTTTCACGCCTAAACCACTGAACCGATCATCCTGAAATTTTGCATAAATGTTGACAGGTGTACAGAAACGGACATAAGGAATCTTTCATCCCGAAAAAACAGTACTGTTCCCGAGGAAAACAACAATAACGTTCTTATGATAATAGATGGCGCCACGTGTCTTTCGAATCATGATTGAATTATGTTATGGGATGTATTTTAAATTTCAAAAGCAGAGTACAACCCGAAATGATTGTCAAATTCTAAATTAACGCGTGCGAAGCCGCGGACAAAAGCTAGTAATATTATAAATGCGAAAGTGAGTTTGCTTGTTTGTTTGTTACCGTTTCACGCTAAAACGGCTAAACGGATTTGGATGAGATTTGGCACATTGGTAGACCATGACCTGGATAATGACGTGGGATACTTTTTATCCCGATATTCCCACGGGATCTAAACGTATGCGGGTGAAACTGCAGGGCGCAGCTAATTATTATATAGCAATATAATGCTTTGTCTGAGAATCATACAAGCAAAAAACAAACCAAGCTACAACAAGCTAGTTTGCTATAACTCAACTAATAATCCCATATCTTTTTTTCCAGGTGGTAGGTCACCGGGAAGGCCTAGAGATGATGGAGTCAGCAGACCCACTAGTTCTCCTTGTACTCCTTCCCACGATCCCCGTGACGCTCATCAGCGCGAAGATGTACAACTGGGAGGACTCAGTGCTGCTGTTCCTGAGGAAGTACTGCGCCAAGATACCGGCGCTGTCTTATGTACTGCCGTTTGGCAAGTAAGTATAGTTTTCTGTTACTCTCTGGCTAGAAAAAAAGGCTTGTTTTGAAGACTTTGAGTTTCGAGTTAGGTCTCCACAGGATCGGGTTTTTTCTTTTCAATAAGGACTCCCCCGTGATTGGGATTGCTAATAAAAAAAAACAAGCGAGCCTTAAGTAGTCGCATATGATGTGTAGCATCCGACATCTTACCATGGTAATAAGCAACTGAGCAGCGGCAGAAATTAACCTCAAAATTTATAAAAGCTAAATCTGATCAATATTCCACCCCCTCTACTTACAAGCTATATAGTACGTACAAATTCCATGCTATTATAAAGTACTTACTAATTCCATTCCATGCTATTAAAAAGTACTTACTTATTCCAAACTCAAGCTGACACTTCTTGGTTACACACTTCCGTCCCTTTTTCCGAAATCACTCCCACAGAAAGATGATATACATCAAAAATTGATAATGTTGAAGAAGACCTTGAAGTCATTTCGAAGTTGAGTGCCGTGGCAGAGTCAAAATATTGCAGTCATTTTGAACATAGATTGGACGGATTTCAATAAACTGTAAAATAACAATGCAGCTTAGTAATGCAATGAAGTTCACAACGTCTATTTTGTAGCTATAACAACATGTTATTTACATAAAGTTGATTATTATCAGTAGGTACATTAAGGTGGATCCGCATTGGTGGTAGCCCGTGAAGTTCAAAATTTCTTACGTTTTTTGCAATTTGCAGATCAGTGTCAGGCTGTGTCTTGAACAAAGTATGATTCGATATGTATTTACAGAATTATAATCATTAGAATCACATCACACTAAAATTATAAAGGCGAAAGTTTGTGAGAGTGTGTGTGTGTGTATGTTTGTTACTTCTTCACGCTCAAACGGCTGGACCAATTTTGACCTATTATCCCGATATTCCCACGGGATCGAGACTTACGCGGGTGAAACCGCGGGTCGCAGCTAGTCATTAATACATCTCTCTAATCTCTAGTTAGATTTGTTCCCCAATGTCATGATTTCATGAAAAACTCATTCAATGGAGCAAATCTAACTTAGGTGTAATGATTCTAATTCTGTAAATATATAATAAGTTACAGACGCGATTCATATTTTGACCAAGATGCAACCTGACAGTGACCTGCAAATTGCAAAAAAACGTAAGAAAATTTGAATTTCGCAGGCTATGGCTGCAAATCCACCCTAAAGAAATTTTCGTTATTATTTTCAGTGTGGAAGGCGACAGAGGTGCCATTGTGACCGGCCACAACAACAACCACAACCAAAGCAACAGTTCACATCTGTCACCCACACGAATCTTCTGTTCAGCACTCTTACTACCCACGATATCCACCATCATAGGCAAAATATTCTTCCGCTCCATACAAAACAACCTACACAGAACCATCCTAGGCGGTATCACATACATAACAATCAAAGGTGCTTTAAAAATCTACCACAGACAAATGCTATACATTAGACATTCCAGCCGGAAAATTCTAGATTACACAGAGTCAAATTTAAAATTGTATAGAAGTGCCGCCACGTCGACGACCACAGATGCCATATCCAGTACGCGGGATGACCCTGAGCTGGTTTAAAAGTTAGTCTGTAAATGTACATGTGCATAGTCGGCTAAGTTCGTGTTCGCGGAGTGAAGAGACCGTTTTGTAACCGATTTTACATGTAAAATGAATTTTACCGATGTTAATTGAAACGATGGTAGCCCAGCCTTGTACAGACCTTATTATATACTTCTCTCGTTTTGAATATTCACCAGTCACCAATGTGGGTGGCTGCTCAGGGTGCAACTAAAGACAAACAATGGGTTTATTGGTATTGTATTTAAGAAAAGGCGTGTATGAAAAGATGTATGAACGTTAACGAACCAGGAGTATGTATGGATAGAACATGGCGTTCGTTTCTGTCTATCCTCATAGGGGAAATAGCGCGAGTTTATGCGTACGGGCTAGGTGCTTAGTCGCGGAGACAGACTAAACAATTATTTTTGACGATTCTTTATGTGTGAATGTTAACTATATTTATAGAGAACAATCCTTTTATTCATTAATATTTACCGCTTATTCTTAATCACATGTTATAGGTATTTCATTATGACATGCAATGACAAAGTCAATATATAGAAAACCTTTCCTAAAAATATCAAGTTTTTGTAAAAAAAGAGTTAATAGTCGTGTTTTTTTCATATTTATACACTGTCTTTCAAAACGTGTCCTTCGTAAATGTTACTAATTGTAAGCTTTTCAACTGAAAAGTATGGTGTTGTCTTGTAAAACAATTGAATGTACGAGTATGTTAATATTATGTATCTTGAAAAACAATATTTATATCGACGGAGAAAATACTTCGTTCTGGCAGTTATTAGAAGTTTCTTATACCGGATTACTTTTTTTACCGTCTTGAAAAAAAAACAGGGTGTACTAGGTGAACGGAGTAGAACGCCTAGGCTTAGTCCTTTTTTTTACTTTTTTTTTATAATGTAGTAAGAAATTGATACTACACATTTAAAGTAAACTTTTCATATTAGAACGATAAAAAAATCGAAATTCAAATCATACGCACCCTAACAAATGCGCGGCGAGTAACTATCGGCCGGCTTCAAAGGATAGGATCGCGCTACGAGTTCATTGATAAATTATATCAAGCGCGATTATTAAACAAAAAGAAGAAAAAAGGACTATGCCATATGCTTCTCCCTATTTTTTTCAAGACGGTAATTTTTTTTTTACCGTCTTGATACTTATACCATACGGTATAAATAGAATATACGCGAAATAAAATCGGGCTCTTCACCCACGCTAACGATAAAATAACGTCAATATTTACGAAGGAATGTTGAATAGAAATACTATTCATAAATTATTGTAAACATTCGAAACATATCGGTTTTATATAATATTAATGTTTACATCTTTAAGCTCACGCCTCCATGACACTCAATACTTATTTTCATTTCATACTATATAATATTTTCTACGATATCGCTCACAGTTTTGCTTCAAACAATGATGTGCGAAACTTTAAGACTAACTCCCAGACTGTAAACAGAATACGATGCAAATGTACATAAAGGGCTGAAGTGACGAATAATATAAAATCAACCAATCACTGACAGTCATACAACCCAAATCTACGTTCTTGATTGGTATTTTTAAGTTGCTGACAACAGCTAAGCGTGGTCACTGCCGGCAGTCCGACAGTCAGTCAGTCAGTTATGCAGTCATACAAAAGAAAGAGAAGCGCGATGACACAACGCTTGTAATTTATTGCAAAATATGAAGCAATTATCTATTTACTCCAAAATGAGTTGAGTAATCGAAAATCAAAAAACAACCAGTTCTGCATTCAAATGTTATTAATTAAATACCAACGTACGTTATTATTTAATACAGATATTTTGGATTGGAACTCAAGGTAAAAGGTTAGTTTACCGTTAATTTGTATCGAGATTTTTTTTCAAAACGTGTTTTGATAACAACAAAGTTCTGAGAAATATGTTCAACATTAACATTTTATTTTTTCCGCTACCACATAATACAAAGATTTGGCAATTTTCTTTTAAGACAAGCCAACTTTGGTTATTTGCCTCTTGTCAGCCAGCGATAATTTATTGTTCGTTTATTATGATTTGTTGAGTTGGCCTTTACAAAGTACAGTGCGCTAAGGATCTTTTGGTTCTTGAATGAGATTGACAGGGGGACGCTGGTAAACATTTGTGGGTGTCCAAGCAAAAAGGGTCAATCTCAGCATCGTAAAGTTGGGTAAAAAAATTGCATTTCGCGATTTTAATTGATTATTAATTAATGCTCAATTTTTCTACAAGTTAGTAAATGACTTTATATGATGTTTCTAAGTACCAGAAATTTTAAGAGAAAAGTTTAGTAAAAAGGAACCACAATTGTCAAAGAAAATACTTTTTCTCAAATCAAGCATTTTCATAAACAAAAAATGTGGCAGTTTTTGATTATTTATTTAATCCTTATTAACAATTACCCTGTTTCCTCTGAAGATTTAAAAAAGATCCGCCAGAGGCAGCACGAGTGGGGTACACGTGTTTTGATTTTCCCTATTGACAGTAACGTTAAACGCATGTCATATAACTCAATACCCCACTTCTAGACCCTTTTTGCTTGGACGCCCCCATTTGTGTAATTTTTTTCTGAAATTGTATTGAAAAATAGAGATGGCGGCGCGCGACATTAGTACTGGCTAAGTGTGATCACGCGCCAAAACATCCTTGTACAGAGCTATACGTTTTCTTGGGTTGCTGGGACGTGTTTTTTATGAAATATATACATATTTCTTCTTCATCAAAATTCTTGTTAAATCTTCAGTTGACATCGACTCTGCGTTTAATAGCCATATATTTTTTAATTTTAAGTTTTCAATGTTTAGAGCTGCGCTTACGATTACCAATAATGTTAGTAAAACATTAATTAATCGCATTGTGACATAGTGATGTGACAAGACGGTTCTTATAGACGAAACTTAGTTTTATTTTATTTTTATAATGAATTTTGTAATATAAGTTCTGTATGAGTATTGTTCAAAGAACGATTCAAATTCAGTCCTGGGGGCCAAGTCTGCTAACGCAGTTGTATCCGAATGGCCGATCATCGGCACCGTAATTGTATAGTTTGACAGTTTTGCTAATCTCCTAATTGAAAGGCGTCTTTATGATTTTCCAATGACGTGCCACTGATACTCCATTGGAAAAATTGTCTGTATTTGGTAATCTCGTACTGACAAGCTCCTATTATTTTGACTTCCCTATGGACCAGTCACGCCATTATGAATTTAGGAGGTTACAAACTATTGGCACAATGGTCATGGCGTTGCCTTGGTATGGTCGTCATAATGACCAATCATTGAAAATAGCAGACTTGGTCCCCAGGTACCCGTTTTCTCATGATAATAAGATATTAATTAAACTTATAGTCCGCCTAGACTGTTTGTTTTATGCGAAAAGCATCTGTCCTAATCGATCGATTTCTATTGAACAATTCTCTACCGAAAAATAATGACTGTCAAGCTGTACTTTCTTGTAGCTAGGTGAAAATTGTTCTTTTATCTTTTGGCATTGTCCATCAGCTATCCTAAAGCGTGCCAAATTCTACCTTATGTCGAGTGCGATAAGGGCGTTATTTTAATGGCAAGTTTGCTGAACATTTTAGCTTAAATTTCAGTAGCTACTTTAAATGTAAATAATATAAATATAGTATGTTAATTTATATACTACGCGATGTGATACGCCGGGGAATTTAAAGTTTAAAGATTTTAACATAAATTTTTAAAGTAATTGAATACTAATTGTAAAATGTTCCAATTATTATTAAAGAAGGGATGTAATGATGGAGTGCCTTTACGGAATTAAAATGGATGGTTTGTGAATACATGGTTTAATTAACTTGAGGTACTTCCCAGACGTGATAAGATATCTCTACTCATAATGTCTGTCTCGCCGGTCAATTTGACCCTGTATACCTAATATTGTTCATTTTTTCCCTACGCACGGTGCTTTCTAGCCCATAATACCTAATTTACAAGCTTTTAGTTCATATCACTCGACAGCGGAGAAGTCTATACTTACGTAATTGATTCGACTAATGTAATTTAGTCGATTTTTGTTCGACTCACAATCAATCATCGATTTGATCAATACTTTTTCGAAATATGTTTCGATAACGATTGTTTGATTTATTTCTGTGTTCAATCAATACTTGCCAACAAAAATGTATATTTTCATTTGATTCATTTGTTAAAATACCGTCAACATAAATGTTTAATTACTTAGAATTTTAATTGTATAATTTGTTTTATAAATATTGTTGTTTATGTTTTAATAACTATGTTTGTCTTGTGACTACTTGAGCATAAAACAAAGTTTTAATAAAATGAGGGAGTTTCAACTAACACAGGCTTGCAATTATTTGCTGCCCAAAGCACGTTATGCCGTTGGTCTTGGCATCGGCGATCATTCGTAGATCTTTGACAGTTGTCAGTGTTCAGAAGCCCGATAGTCTGACAACCAGTCTTGCTAAGGGGTATCCTGTTACCCGGTTACTGGGTTGTGGAGATCAGATAGGCATTCGCTCCATGTAAAATACTCCCATTTGGTTAGATGGAAGCCGACCGATAGTGAGAATAAGGCTAGGCAGTAGTAGCATTCGATGACTCGAATTTGGAACAATTCGAGCATTTATTGCCGAGAAGCCATGGTCGTATCACACAATATGTGTACGTTCGCTAACAAATACTCGCGAACTAATGAAAGATCGCGGTGGGAACGCACCTTTAAGCTTACATTTTATCGTTCAATCGGCATCTTTCACTCGAAGTGAAATGGCGTTCAGCCATTTCACTTCGAGTGAAAGATGCCATTAATTTGCCGATTACGATAAAATGAATCAAAGTGAAAAAATTGTTACTTAATTAACCGATTCAACGTTCGTTGGACTTGGTGGCTTTCGGAACGTATCTCTCACTCGCCTACCGAATCATTGAGAAATAAAATGAAAGGCGCAGATGAACGTAATTTTATGAGATAAACGATTAGAATGTAATTTCAAAACTTGAGCATTCACTCTACTGCAGCGTCGGATATCAGCTTTAGACCAGTGATGTGAGGTCAAATAAACACAACCTTTGATTACAAGAGCATTTAATCATCGATTTACTAAAGTACAGTAAAGTTGTAGTAGTACCTATATTCATATTTGCATTTAATGTTTCTTTAGTTATTCGTGTCTTAGTTGGTATATCTTGTGTGGAAACAACCACCTTGTACACGATGGTAGATGTTGGTGCTAGTTGGACTAGGTATGTCAAATTTGGAACAAATTGTCGTGCAATGAGTTTTACTAAAAGCCATATTAGACTATCATAGAAATATGATCAGAGTTGTAAGAGTAATTTTTATATGAAGAATCTATGACGGTATAATACCTACATAGTTATGATTCAAATTGTCTATGATCATAGGGATCCTATTTGACAGCAAGCGTACAATTAACATATCCGTTTAATTTCAAAAATGGCGTCATAATGCGAAAATGTCGACTGGAATATCGAAACAACAAAAATATTAATAAAACTTTACGAGGCAAATAAGTATTTTTAACGGTTTTTATCTTCTTTTTAATGCAATTATTAAAATTGCACTTATACGGAAAACGGCTAAATCGTTATACATCTTGATTGACGTTTATATGATCATATGACAGTGTAATATGTAAAAAAACCGGCCAAGTACGAGTCGGACTCGCGCACGAAGGGTTCCGTACCATTATCTATTAAAATGGCAAAAAAGTCACGTTTGTTGTATGGGAGCCCCCCTTAAATATTTGTTTTATTTTAATTTAATTATTTATTTTTAAAGTGAATATATAACTAAATATTCTGTGAATATTTCAAGCGTCTACCTGCTGCGGTTATCAATATCGAGCAAAAAAATCACGTTTGTTGTATGGAAGCCCCCTTAAATATTTATTTTATTCTGTTTTTAGTATTTGTTGTTATAGCGGCAACAGAAATACATCATCTGTGAAAATTTCAACTGTCTAACTATCACGGTTCATGAGATAAAGCCTGGTGACAGACAGACAGACGGCGGAGCCTTAGTAATAGGGTTCCCGTTTTACCCTTTGGGTACGGAACCCTAAAAATGGAGAACAGCATCACTTTACTATGATCATAGAATTTGAAGGATATGAAATCATATTTGTATGATAATTAAATGATAGTGTAATAGGCCTAAGTCCATTTCGACAAAAAACTTTTGCGAAAAATGTCTCACGGCCTATCTGATAGTAACTTGCTACAGAGTTGAAGTTTTTTTTATGTGGCCATTCCACATAACCAAGTCAAAAACGACAAGCGGAAATCAACTTGTGATATAAAACTTGCCAGAAAGAAATTTTCCGCAACAGGAAGCAAAAATCTTTTTTTTAAAGTGATAATTTTCAATAGAAGATTCAGTACAAAGGGCGCGCGTCATGTGACTCTTTATGTCATTGTAATAAGGTATAAATTGGAATGATTGACGTGCATTCGTGAAATGCCACATCCTAATTACCCCTAGTTTGTTAGTAAACCGTTCAGTTATCGCTCAAGTGGCCACAAGAGTTAGTTTTGCTAGTCTTTTGTAAACCTAGCGCACCTGATGCAGTTTTGTATAAACGACGCTTCTTTTAACTTATACTTATACCTAGCTATTATTTTGTCTATTGTACATTTTAAACAGATTATAAATATAATTTTTTATTGAGTCTCAATTTGTTGTTTTAATTGAACGCTATAACCACAGTTTGTCTAGGTACAAAGTCAAAACATATATTTCGAATAGGCCTGAGCCAAAAAATAATGAAAATATTTTCCAATATTTTGTACTTATACATTAATAATATGTGAAGACGATGTACCTAGAATGATTACCTATTGCTTAACGATTTTAGCCCTTCGTTCTGAAAACGGGTACATATGAAGTAATCCTATAAATATCACTATCACTATATAATATTATAAAGGCGAAAGTTTGTGTCATCTTCACGCTCAAACGGCTGGACCAATTTTGATAAAATTTTGTATAGAGGTAGCTGACACCCTGGATTAACATATAGGCTTTTTATCCCGATATTCCCACGGGATCGAGACTTACGCGGGTGAAACCGTGGGGCGCAGCTAGTAAAATATTATAAAACGAAGTCCGGGCGCCGCATCAGGCTGAACGCGATAACTCAAAAACTATCGAACAGATTTTCATACGGTTTTCACTAATGGACGGAGTGATTCCTGAGGAAGGTTAGGTTTTTGTGTAAATTAGCTGAAATAGGACGATGATTGTTTCACACTGGACCCGAGGTGGCGGCGCGTAGTGTTTCACGCGCGCCCGTTTCAGACGTCGCGGGGGGGGGGGGGTAAACACCTCCCCCCAGACTTGAGGTGGCCCGCAGACAAAAATCAAAATCAAATTTTTTGTTTTTTTTTATTTCACATAAACCTACATGAGCACTTATGAAACGTCAGAGGCAGGCCTAGCCGGGGATCACGGAAGTAATAACAGATCCCAAGATCCGTTGCAAGTGTGGGAAGGGAACACTGGGGTGGTTTTTAGTTAGAAAGAGTCTGACAGACCCCTCCCCCCCACCCCTCCGCCCCAAGGCAGAGGACAAAAAAAGGACGATGATTGTTGAAGATGTCGGAAAAAATTATGCTGACGCTTTACTAGCGTGGGAGGAGTTCATTAATAGAGTTTTATTTTTCCGACTCCATGCGGGCGAAGCCGCGGGCTTTTGGCCGCGTCTTCGCTAGGTTTGGCTAGTTCAAGAGATAAAATTAACTAGCGAAACTTAACAAACGTGATGGGTTTTACCCATCACAACTGTCTCGCCAAATAACTTAATCTGACCTTGTAGGTGTTTTATTTCGTGTTACCCCGTAACTGGGTTGTGGAGGTCAGATAGGCGGTCGCTCTATGTAAAATACTGGTATTCAGCTGCACCCGGTTAGTCTGGAAGCCGACCCCAACATAGTTGAGAAAAGGCTATTAGGCAGATGATGATGAGGTATATTTTCTTGCTCGCTGAATTGGAGAATTAATTGTCTTGTGACAATAAATCTAAATTATATCTAGCGATAGCCACATACGTGGTTGCTATGTGCTCTACTAACCTACAATTTATTTATAATAATCTTTAGTCATGTATTTGATAAAGCGCTAAACAATTGTATGCATCAGTAGTATAATATTACTAGCTGCGCCCCGCGGTTTCACGCGTTTAAGTCACGATCTCGTGGGAATATCCAAATGTGCCAAATGTCATCCAAATCAGTTCAATAGTTTTTAAAGCGTAACAAACAAACAAACCTACTTTTGCATTTATAATATTACTATAGCTGCGCCCCGTGGTTTCACCCGCGTAAGTCTCGATCCCGTGAGAGTATCGGGATAAAAAATAGCCTCGATGTTAATCCAGGGTGTCAGATCAAAAAAAAAGAAGGGTGTCAGCTACCTCCATTCAAAATTTTTATTGGTCCAGCCGTTTGAGCGTGAAGAAGTAACAAACACACTCACAAACTTTCGCCTTTATAATATTAGTGTTATAGTTAGGTTCATAATTTTCTAATGAGGTTTGATTGTCTACGAGAGTTAGGTCTTTCAAGTTACAATAAGCTAAGCTGGAGCAACAGTAGCTTAAATAATTGCGGACATTGATTTGAAAAAATGAAGGGTCCCGTAGTTGGGTTGAATTTATCCCAAGAACAAACTTATCATTGTAGTTGAAAAACATGTTCCCCTATACCTACAATCCAACTGCAAATGTAAGTTTGTACGCACAATATTGAGTACCATGTTATTTTAAGACCATAGACTTCTTTTAGGTTTTCCTGTAATCTCTGTATAGAACTACGCGGTTTTTTTTTAATGATAGGCTCTACAGTTTCGGATATAGGGAACACGTTGTGCACTCGTGGTGAACACGTTGCGAACTCGCTGCGAGCTCGTTGTGCACTCGCCTCGCTGGAAACACGCTCGCAAATCGCCAGTGTGATAAGGCCCTTAATTGATCAGATCAAAATAGGACAAGCCTTTGTATAACTATTAGGCTGTTCTTTTCCTTCTACGTAGGTATTTAGAAGTTGGTAGGTAACTTATCGACTCAGATTCATCGTTAGATAAGCT
This sequence comes from Tiliacea citrago, assembly GCA_963921375.1. NCBI lineage: Eukaryota > Metazoa > Arthropoda > Insecta > Lepidoptera > Noctuidae > Tiliacea > Tiliacea citrago. Next base: position 13,925,531 of record OY992802.1, read on the forward strand.
ACCAAACAAACTTCTGTGTATAAATTAATACTTCGCATTTCTATCAGTTCAAGATCAAAAAGTGATAAAAACTTTTAATGAAACTGACTTCATCAAAACACCATTTAAACTACAAAAATCATCAATCTGCAAAAAAAATGCAATAGCAAACATATCTAAGTATAAGAAATCAAGTTAAAAATATCCATTAGCAAGATTAGGTAGGTAATGATAACAGTATTATCATATAAAAAGCGGTATTGATGATAAATAATGATAATATATCATTCGTATCTTATCGAAGATGAAATTATGGTAAATAGTAAGCTTTGTTCCAATGCGTTGCAGTGTTTCATAGTCTTCGTTTTATTTCGCGCGTGTTATCAATCCAAAAAAGTGCATTTTAAACAAGTTAATCTAGGAAACGGTGGTTTGTGAACAAGGTAAGTACCTAATTAGGCAGCCTCTGTGATTATTACCTACTTAATTATTATCTTTTTATGTCAGATTAAATTATAAAACAAAATAGATTAATAGGTAACAAGGGCATTGTGTTCAGGCCATAGAAATAATCACGTATCCATTTTCATTTTTATATTTATGTTAAAAATAAATGATTTTTTTTAGCTGTGGTTTTCCAAATGATTGCCAAATCTTGCTGACGACTCAGCTGATAAGGTCATAATTGTAATACTCTCTTAATCGACAATGAAATGATAATTTTATTTAGGTAGTAATAGAGATAGATAATTTTGTTATACCTACTTAATTTATAGTCGGTACCTAATATGTTTTGAGTCGCATGTGTGGAGTGCAGGACAGATACGTTGATTGTTTCTGACGTGCAAAGCCATCCAGATACCTAGTGAGTGCTTCAAGTTTCCGCTATATAAGCGTATGTACTATTCTTACACATATCTGGCTAACTATCTTTTCCGTATTTCGTATATTTTCTTTCAACTGCGCTAAATTATTCATATAGGATCTAATCTCAAATAAATGCTCAAAATTTTTAATCATTGCAAACCCCAGCAAACCCCTACCAGTATTGACCGTATAATATACCAGGTCTAGGGCCTGAAATTTCTCGTGAAACTAGACTAACGATAATTGTTATTTTCGGGCTACATTACCTATATATATTTGGTCATGTCCGTGCCTCCGTCCGAACTCGGGGGAACTCACCACCATGTAGGTACCTAGGTACACTTACCTAATGCCCTGATGGCATTAATTTAATTGTACAATCACGCAACAATTTAATCCTATTCACGTTATCTAAAGCTAAATAGACAGATTAAGCATTAATTGTCCATTTAATATTCCAATACACGATGGTACAGCCCCTGCCCTTATCATGATTAATGCAAAACATGTCTTCTTTCGTACCTACATCACTACTAACCGTCGACTCAGTAGTCACCCTTATCATCTTAAATCATCCTTCACACAGTCCATTATTTGGTATTCCTCAAATTTTCAGAGACACGAGATTCCCAGATGGCGAAATTTTTCAAGTCAATCTTCCATACGTCGGACAGGCGAAAGGCGGCTCATTACAACGAGCATGGTGATGCAGATGAGGATAGGAGCGAGTCTCCTCAGACGGGCACTAAGAGGCAGCTGTCCATCTCTCGTTCAGGGAGGATGAGGCAGGCTAATAAGAAGAGGCATTCGCTTACATTGGAGCTTTACGGAGAAGTGAGTGTAGCTTTTCTTTACATGTCTAACTGTTATAATAGGGTTCCTGCTGAAAAACCATTAGCTCAACTTTGCAATCCCAGTGAAAAAAAAAAAAGGTCGTGGCGTTCTGTAGCTTCTGTCAGCCCCCATGGGAGGAAGGCGTGAGTTTATGTATTTATATTAACTCTATCATTACCTATAAGTAAGCACTTCGTCGGCGAGACTTCAGGAATAATGGTTATCTTGACGTGTCTGTTTCGTTAACCAATGATCTACGAGAGTAATCTCAGATTTCTATAGATTTACATTGGATCAAGCTCTTAAGATCACAGATCCGTGATTGTATAAAAAAGAATACGTAAGGATCGTAGCACGTGGCGTTCTGTAGCTTCTGTCAACCCCCATGGGAGGGAGGCGTTATGTATATTAACTCTATCATTAGATACCTATTAGTAAGCACGTCTTTGACGAGGCTTTTCAGGAAGAATGGGTTTCTTGACACGTCTGTTTCGTTAACCAACGATCTACGAGAGTAATCTCAGATTTCTCTAGATCTACAGTGGATCAAGCTCTTAAGATCACAGTATCTTTCCGTGATTTTATAACAAAACTAGTTAGGCACCTTTATATAAGTAGCGCCTTTATTTCTTCTGCATCAGATGCTCAAGAACTTGAGTGTTTTGACAATAGATACACAGACTACTTGTTTAGACTCTGCCTTATCTGACCACTTCATTCAGTGATTACTAAGGTTTAGTTAATTGTTATTACCCACTGTTTGCTTTAGAAGGTACCCTAAGCTATTTCTAATTATGTACGTAATTATCTTATGGAAGCGGTTTTACCAAAGTGGAAAAGTTTTTGTATTAGGTAGGTAGGTAGTTAGGTAGGTAGGTAAGTCTTGAATTTTCTCTCATGTTGAAACACCTACATAATATCGTGGTTCCAAGATATAAACTATTCAGCATCGTAGGAACTGGTAGGAACTTGAATGCCCTGGGTGCGCACTTGCACAGGAAGTACCTTAGAAGTACTCAAGTAGGTAGTTAATGACCCTCGAGCGGGGCGAGCACCTAATGCGTCGTCATGTCGAGGTGTCCAGGGCTGAGCTCCGCCAGACCCTAGTGGTGGGGTGGGAACAGCGACTTGCGCAACCCAGCGCAGGGCATGCCACTATAGCGGCAATAAGACCCAAAGCGAGGGAGTGGCTGGAGACCACCCTTACTTTCCGGTTGACACAGTTATTGTCCGGACATGGGTGCTTCGGAAAGTACCTGTGCCGCATAGGCCGGGAACCGACACCCGGTTGGCACAATTGCAGCTGCCTCGACGACACAGCGCAGCACACCCTTGAGGAATGCCCTGCTTGGGCAGTGCAGCGCCGTGACGTAGGCGTCGTCGCGGTGGTTGGTACTGTGGATACTCTCTCGCTTTCGGACATGGTCCAGTTCATGGTCGGAAGTGAGAGTGCGTGGGACGATGTCGCCGCCTTCTGCGAGAAAGTGATGGTCGTGAATGAGACGGCGGAAAGGGAGAGGGAGGATACAACCTCCCTTACAATCCGCAGCAGAGTCACCGGGCGCCGGAGGGCGCGGAACGATCTCCGGCCGCCATAAGGTGAGGCCTGAAGGCAACAGACTTGGGGAGTTTGTTGCCTGAATAGTGAAAGGCCCGAGACGGTGGCGTGCCGTGTACCGCGCGCGCCTCTCTCTAGAGGAATTGCGGCCGCTGAGGGTGAATTCATGCGGGCCAACAGCTAGCCGGGGGGGGGGAGCGTGATGAAATGCGCAAGCACTCCAGCACCCCGGCCAAAGGTAGCAGCAGAACACCGTGTGGTTTTAGTCAGTAAGAGTCTGACAGACCCCTTCATCCACCCAGGAGGCATTTCACCCAGTGATATCCTCATGGATGTCCCATGAGGAATTTCAAAAAAAAAGGCAGGTAATACGTACGTACTTAGTGCAATTTATTTCATCACCACTCTTCTGTAAACGGTGACGTGGAACCAAAAAGTTGAAGACATTCACAGCTGGTATATTACGGCCTACTTTCTCTTAGCTGTGTCCTAGCAGTGAGACAGGCTGATTATGATTACATTATATGCTACGTTTCGCATTACTCTTAGCCTTTTTATATGAATAACCAATCTTTGAGGCCAAATAGATGGGTTTTCTTGTAGATTGCTAGAAGCAATTATTATATCAGACTACCTGTGTAAATATTAGGTATCAGCGGTGTTTTAGGGCCCTGTTTTTTACTCAATAAAATAATAATTCGGAAATAAACTTGATAAAAGAACGATAATATATTTTTACAAAATTAAACAATACTTCTCCGTTTGATCTAAGCGCGATACCTACCTTAATATAAAAATCGACATTGATTATAATCACTGATAAAGATCGGTTACCGGTGGCAAAAAACAAATAAATGAAGATAATATTATTTTACGCAATAATAAACTTTTGAAGTTATCCGTACCTCACGTTTTGATGGATGACCGAGATCAAGAGCTGTCAGTGTCAATATTCCAAAGAAAATAATGAGACTGACAGCTCTTAAACGCGGTTTATGTGCTGTTCGCGTTCAGTTTTATTGGTGAAATTGGCACTTAGAATTCATGTTTATGTAATTAAGTGCAATTTATTTTTCTGATTATAAGCAGTTCGAAATAGTCAAGCATAAATATGAGACATTGCTGAACCTTCGACCTTCATTTTGTCGTATTCGACATATTACTATAATAATAAACTTTGTGAAAAGATCTAGAAGAATTCTTTAAAATTAACCATAGTTATAACAGTCCATTGCTATTCGCATACATGCCACTGTGCTCAATTCTCAGCCATGGCTTTGCCATCTTTAAATATAATAATTCCAAGTATAGCTCCTTGCGGCACTCTTCCCCTGAGTCCATTTGACAGTACACGTAAAAGTTGGTTTGTCCTACATACGAATACAAAAAACTGTTAATACTGATCCCAGCAAATAATAGACCACTCTCACCCCACCCAAATGCTCTGCTGGTCAATAATATCAAACGCCATCATTACCGGTGCTTGAGAGATGCTTATCACTAAACAAAATATAAAATCTAAGATCTTTTTATGAGAATCACGGATAGAAAAGTTGTAATTATATTGACCACGCAATTATTTTCATAATACTCGTACAAGCTTGCGATTCTATTGTAATCTTTATTAATTTCGGAAACGTTTCTTCTGTCATTGAATTGGTTGGTTCGAACATTGTATCTGTCCTTTTAAACACGTGCTATGTCACTCAGATACGTCGTTCTGAGCAGAGGTTTATACATATTATAATATGCTGGTGTGATGTATCGCCATAGCGCAATATTGGGAATATTGATTTTCTGAAGATTGATTTGCATTTACTATCTGCCCATTCATTCAAATCAAAATTTCTTCAATCGATTGTGTTGCTTGTAGCTAAGGATTAACGTTAGGATCCCTTCCATCAGTCCTCGCCAACATAAAGTATAATCATTCTTTTGTTTTGTAATTTCAGGCCATTCAGATAGATGCCGTAGAAATGCCACAACCTATGGAGTACCACGTCAACACTCCAAGCCACACAGCACCAGCTGTGCTTGGCCCCAGAAAATCCAGATTTGGTTATACAGAACCGGAAGAAGTACACCCTAAAGAAATAGATGCTTCTATGATGACTGATGAGTTTTCAACCATCGATGTGGTACCTCTTCAGAAAAAGCTGAGTACAGTAGTCATAGATTCTTCTGCCAAATCTCCCGAAGAAGAAATTGACAGAGCATTCGAGATTTTAGACAAATCATAGCGAATTTAGAGCAATTGATGACGAGTTTTGATGGCTAGTTTCTTTAAGTGTTATTATGGCTAATTGAGTGTTAGCCTGGCATTCCGACATAATTTAAATATCTAAGCGTGTGGCATTGGCGCACGCTCATTTGAACGAACGAATGGCTCATGGAATGATCTCCAGGCGCGTTCCAGAGTTTTGTCATGTTAACGGAGCCTGAAGTGTCAAAATTAAGTAAACAATGCCTGGACATTAATTTCTTCAGACTTTGCGACAAGACAAGTACCTATGTAGTACTCTAAAGTTGGTTTATTTCTCTCTAGTGAGCGATTTCAACACCTATTATTTTATAAGTATTATGTGATTATTCTTTGGAAATAATCTTTCGTTATGTGTGTTATTCAATACTTGTAAAATGAGATTATTATGCAGACTTAAACTAAGGATATTTTTTTGATGCCAAAATTGATGGTGTTCATCAATCAATTTAAGTATTGTGTTGCTCTGATTACATTTGCGTGCATTGTACGAAATATCACTTATTGCTTCAGATAATTGAATTGGACTCTATGTAGGTACTTATTCCTATTTATGCCGTATCGTTTATTTATATTTAGTTATCACTTCGATTTACCTTATAATTACTGTCCCAGCCCTTAATATCGCGTTATTTTCCAAATTAAAATACATTTAATCTTGTTGATTGCAATCTTAAAAGCTTAGGTAATCATTGGTGGATTTCGCGATAGGGCATAAAATTGTGTAGTTTTTAAACGTTTCATATGTTAATTTTACGCGTGGAAGGATGTATCTAGCTTTTATCTGAAGTGGGGCTAAACTGATATCTAGTTTACCTATACTTATGTGGACCATTGTCCACATAAGTATAAACTAGATATCAGTACCTACCTACTCATTTAGTAGGTACTGATATTGAATTTAATAGGTACCTAGGTCACACAGGTACATTTCTATTTACATGTGTAAGGTATTGAGTGAAGTGCCTACTTAAAAGATTGTGTTGTTTTTGTAATCGAGACGTATTTGCATGAAATTAAAGACTGATTGTTGAAATAGTTGTTCGCTTTCATTTTATTGTTATTGACGATTAGCGTTATTACTTTATGACACGTAGAATTGTTTTATCAGTCACGTTAGTGCCATAATAATGTCCTTTGTGTAAAGAAGGACTAGCTTCTGCATAACAACTTAATTTTCGCTTATGGTCGATGCGGCATTTATAGGTAAGTGATTGGACCCCAAAATCACTTTCCGTGTCGATAACTTCAGCTACTCCAGATAACGTACTTTTACTTGAATCAGACATGTTTTATATGAATATTTATTTATAAAGTGTTATTTTTTTGTGCCCGGTTGATAGCAATAGGCTCGCCCCCTATTACATGGGACTTTAACATAACTGGCGAAACGTGGGTGTACCTACTATAGGTATACCTCTGCCTAACCCATCGGGGATAACAGGCGTGATGTTATGTTTTTTTTACGTAAACAATGCTTAGTTAAATACGTTTATCCTTGCAATTCGGGGAATAGACCAATCTGATGCCGCGTTTTAATGCCATCATGATTCCAGTGCAAGAGAGAGATGGATCTAATGACCGCTAGGACCGTCCCTTTTTCCCGGCTATTTAATCTACGTTTCCGTAACCTTGCTACAAGATTGCACCTTTGCGTATCCTTGCTACAAGATTGCACCTTTGCGTTGTAACTTACACCCACCCAATTTATAGATTTAAATTCAATCTTTATGGAACATATTCGTGCTCAGTGGGAATATTAATAGCCAACCTTCCTCAAGAATTGGGCTATCAAATGCAAAACGATTTGTTCAAATCCGACTGGTGGGACTTCTTGGCGGGAAAGTGAAGCGTCATGTTAGCAGTTTTGTTTTATTTTCTAAAATTTGTGTTTAGCCGAATATTAATGTGTAATAGTGGTGGATTATTAACCATTAAGTGTTCGTGAAGCTGCATTAATGTAGGCAAATGAAACAAAACAGTGCAACATCACTTTAAGTTCTCTCAAGAAGTCCGCGCGAGGTTTCAGTAGGTAAAGTGCCGCGTCTTTACTTAAACTCAAGGGGAGCGGGGCGGGATATCATCAATCATCGTTATCATGCATTGAGTGGAGTTCATTTCATAATTATTATAACTTTGTACTTGTTACCTAATTTTACATGACACTGGCTAAATGCACAAACCGTGCGAAGCCAAAAAGAAAAAAAAAAAAAGAAAAAAAAAAAAACCGACTGGTGGTTCCAGAGATTACCTCTGTATAATATTATAGTACTTATCTATAGATTACTTCTTTATCTAACTACATCAGATTTATATTTCTAGCAAATCTAATATTGTTAAGTTTATGCTTATAGCCCTCTGTATAGAACCAGTAGTCACAGGTGACGATCGAAAATAGATAAAACCTATTATTCAAATAAACACATTGTTATCCAATTCCTGTAATTTGCATAAATATAACACATAGAAATGATGCTCTGCACTTGTTATCGCATTCGGATATATTAGATAACGACTTTAATTACCGATAACGAGGCGTTATCAGTTATCTTCAACTATCGGTAACTGCCGTCGTGCTAACTGTTGTGATATTGATCCGTATCTTGAAGATAGTGTTTTGAATATTACCACTGTCTGGTAAAGCATTTTTCAAGGACAAATCTTATAACCCCCCAATTATACTTAACCGTTGATTCCATAATACCTCAGCGCCACCTCACTTTTTATGTCGCTCGCATATTACTGCTCTCAGCAAGCGAGACAGGGTGGCAGGGAGAAGGCTCCAAGGCGCCGATAGTTTAGGTAATTTCTTTTTACGGTGAAAATAATGGTAATTTAAAACATAGGCAGTCATGGGGACGGCTGACAGAAGTGAAATTTAAAACGATGCATAGCTACAGTTCTACATATTTCACTTCAATAAAATAATGATTATCTACAACACAATTTAAACAAAGTACAGTATACACAAAATAAACCTTTGGAGTGGTCAATTTTAACTTCACTTACTGCTACTACAGCATGTCGGCGCGGGTTTGTCGGTGACGCCAACCCATGAAGTTTTTCCCCTACCAAAAATCGCCCAACCAGTCTAAAAAGTTTTCAATTAAAAAAAAATACAGTATCTGCTTTATATTTAGTTCAGATATTAATGTTAATAGGCAGTTTCTTAGTCTAATTTGAAGTATTGTTTGAATACTGCTGTTTATTGTTCGGTTTGGAGGTAACTTTTTTTTTTTTTCGAATTGAATCGTGTTTTCGTCAAACAGCAATAATCAGCGTATAATGTTCCTACTTGCCTAGCCTCCTACGCCTTCTCTCTTCGAGAGGGAGTGGGCTCTAAAACGCGGGCCTAATGCGGGTTAGTAGATGTCACAAATGTCTTCGAAATTTTGGTTCCAGGACGTCATGCCGGTTGGCTCATATATTTTTGTAAGTCGCGGCCGTTACCACTTGGAAGCTCATCATTTTAAATTTGGCTGTTATGTGGATATAACTTCAAGGTTCCAACAAGTGATTTAAGTTATGAGGTGTCTGCTAGTGATTTTAAGATTTTTATTAACCCGATGTCCCAGTCAGGGAGTCTCATCCTTCTCTACACTGTCCTCTGCCATCACCAGTCTACGTCAACCGTAATGGGTCTCAACATGGCCGCGCGCTGGCGGCAGTGATAGAGGGGTGACACAGTTGTAAGAACTATAAGTTCATTATACATGTTATACAATTCAATCACTTTCATTTTGCCTATCGTCGCGATCAGAGATCACGCACTGCCGTTTTGGGTCAGAACATTGTAGCGGCGGTAAAGCTGACAAAGCAAATTCAACTATAACTACTACAACATACGGTTCAAAAGTTTGACGTACAGATAGTTTATGCTTGTTTGGTCTGCTTTGGTCATAAATGAAAGACGTTAGTAAGAAAAATCTTATCATCTATATTTACAGTTTCAAGTTACAATATTAAATATATTCTCTCTAAAGCTTCATTTTCTTCTTTTTAGGCTTGATGGGCAGTGGACCGCCGATTTTGAATACGGTACTGAAAATAATAGATTTATATTATTAGTTTATTCTTGAATCTAGATATTAAGGCGCATCTGCACTAGCAAGAGTATCGCGGCGATAGTCACGCCGTGTGGATGGCGCCTAAGGCCCGTTAGCACCATAAACCACTAAATTCATTTAGCGCAAAACATTTTTTAAACACTGTCTCTGTTATCTTTCAAGGATTGGCAGAAATATAACGATGTTTTAAACACGTTTTATGCGTCATCTCCGCGGGCGAAAAAATTTCGGCGATAGTCTAGTCTCGTCGTGTCATCAAATTCAATAGAAACTCTATGAATCAATTTCCACACGGCGATAGGGTAAAATGTTACGTACCACAAATAACTAAATATAACTAAAATTTATTAAATATTTATATTTATATTTTTTTGGTTTTTGTGGTATGGCAACATATTAATATCAATATTAATATGTTGTAAATTATTTCACGAACTGTTAATTAACTACACTACCGAATTGGAACACTCTGTCATAGTAGCGTATGTATATAAATAAATAAATAAAATATTTAAAGCTAAATAAAAAAAACTTCCTAGAACCATAATAAAAATACTATTTATTACTTACTGGCAAGTTGTGCATATAGGGCTGAATTTGCAGAATACTAAAACAAAAAAAACATTGTTAGCTTCCAAAAGACGCAAAAATATAAAAAAAAAGTTATCGTTAAGTAACGTGGTATCGCAAAAACTAAGGAATTCCTCGAAATTCCGCCTCGTCGTGGCAGAGTTATATTGGGTTTTTCCATTTGGAATTTCTCAGTAGCAGGCCGGAGTCTGGATTTGTGCCCGGTTGCTGGCAATAGGCGGCTCGCCTCCTGTTACATGGGACTTAAAAATAACTGGCGCTTTGCTTTGGCCTTTGCTTATTTTTGATGACACGGGTGTCGGGCGAGGGGGGGGGGGGCTGGAAAATTTTAAAGATTATTTTTTTGAACAAATATGACAACCTTACTTGTCAATGCTCGATATTGCTAACTCGCTCTCACGCTGTGTTTTATGGTTAATTTAGAAAGCACCGAAATAGGGAAATTATTTACATGGGCATTAAATTCCCGTATAGTCTTTAAATTCCTTATTTCTATACTCATGAATAACAATAAAGAAATCTGAACAGATAAAAAATATATATATACCAATGTTTACGTAGGCATAGGAGGGGGGTAAGAGCATTTTCTTACCCGTGCTGACAAGGGGGGGGAGGGGGAAATTTCTAAAATTCTGCTGACGTAATACTTGAATGGCCCCATAGTACGACTTACCACTGAGACACACGGAGCACACATATCCGATGGTGAGCAGTTCTCTGTGACAGAAGCACGCAGCGCGGTAGTCCACGCGACCTCGACCGGGAAGAACTAGCTTCGTTCGTTCCGAAATCTCCGGGAGAAATACCCACTGGAAAATGAGAAGACAAAATAAGAAATTTCAAATAATGATGACTTTAGGAGATAATTATGAAGTTTTTTCCTCAAAAGACCATTTCATTACCAATAAGTACTGCAGCAGTCCTTCAAGTGAAGGCACCTTGAGGTACAGTCCGCCAGTGATGTCACATCCCTGCTGGAGTAGACTGAGGTGCTTGTCTAAAGAACACACGTCGATAAGAACTTGCTGTTTCTATGGAAATAATTTTTTTATCAGTAGATTGGTCGCACAATTTATCTACTACAGTACTGGTGTTTCAACGCCAATGAATTTAAGGTGTTATAAGCTGCGGTCCCACGGCCTGTTGCGGCCTGGCGCGCGGCCACGCCTGTAGAGGCCTGTCGCGGCCAATACCGAGCATTCCGACGAAAGGCCTCATCGGATCGATGGTTCCCACGGCCTGGCGCGATCTGGCCTGTGAGAAAGCGGGCCGTAGGACCTCAGCAATAGCAATATTGTTTGAATGTTACAAAAGTGTGGGAAAGAGATGGAGCCATATAGGACGTATAGCTCCATCAGTTAATAGGCCCCCAGGACTTGAAAAACGTACTTTTCCAAATTAGGTACCAAACTGTACTATGGTAGTTTGATACTTAAGCACGATTGATTTGCGGAAACGCTCATATTAGTTGTACAAAGTTAGTTTCAAACGGATATTACCGTCGTCTGCAGCGAAATCAGGCGAATGTCATTTTTAGGGTCCCGTAGTCAACAAAGAACCCTTATAGTTTCCGCGGCTCAATCTGTACCAGAAAGCTGTAATTTGGTATACATATTAATCAGGCCGACAAAGTGGCAAAATAAAATCTTGAAAAAACATTATCTGTAGTGTTGTTTTTCTCGTCTATCTAGTGTGGGGTGTCGTTGGAAAGGCCGTTCAATATTGCGGGTCTGTGAAAACCATTTTTCGATTCAGGGATCTGTTCAATCAATCTTAAAAGTGCAAATTTGTGTTAGTCAAGTTCTCCCTTGCCAGTTAACTGGTTGTTTTTGGATTTGTGAAAAAATTCATAGCAGTAGTTATAACGAAGTTAAAAGGAAAACTATCACAGCTAAGTGCCAATTTCACCAATGAAACTGAACGCGATCAACACATAGACCACGTTTAAGGGCTGTAATATTGACACTGACAGCTCTTGAACTCGGTTTAGATGTACTGATCGCGTTCAGTTTCATTGGTGAAATACGCCCTTAGTAGGCTTTACAAGTTAACGAGTAATAGTCGCTCAACTTACATTTGCAGTTCGAGAATTGACCGTGACGTATATCGATGTATGGGAGCACATGTTTTTCAACTACAATGTTAAGTTAATTTTTGGTATAAATTCATGCCAACTACGGAACTCTTCATTGTGCGTGGTCCGACACGCACACCGCTGGTTTTTTTTTTTTTTTGTGGGGAAATCTCATGGACCCTCGGTCTGGGAAGAACGGAGAGTTATGTCGGACTCGCATTGTTTTTGAACGGCCTATCCAACGATACCTATCCCACACTATGGGATAGACGAGAAAAAAATAATATCATCCCCAGGTTACGTGTAAGAGTATACTAAACAATTTTTTAATCTAGATTGTATTTTACCACTTTTTCGGCGTGATTAATATGTATGTCCATTGTCCATGCCAAATTACAGGTTTCTAGTACTAGGAGTCTCTGAGCTAAGCTGGGGACAGACACTACAGACAGACAGATAGACGGACATGGCGAAACTATAAGGGTTCCTTGTTGACTATGGAACCTTAAAAAAGGCAAAGCATTGTGCCTATGGTTGCATGCAACCGTACAGGAGCTATGGCGGTTTTAAAGTTAAGTTATAAAAATGGTTTTCGTGAAAAAAAGTTGAAACTTTGACTTTCAATGTCCCCATATCCAGAATGTTCCCAGGTATGGTTCAGTAAAGGGCTTTAGCGGAGGAAGCAGTTGCCCAGGGTGAGATCGTCTGGCGGTGTCTCTGGACATCGCCAACGCCTTTAACACATTGCACTGGAGTTGCATATGGGAGGCCCTAGTATACCCAGACGGAGGGTATCCATGAGGATATCCAAAGGAAAAAAAAAGGTATGGTCCACTAGGAAAAAATCTCACAATGATGATGTGAGATTTTTTGTACTGGACCATGCCTTTTATTTTTTTTCCTTGTAAATGTAGATAATTATGGTGATGTAAAATAGATATTTTTAATAGAAACCTGGGCAGTAAAGAAGACATTCATGTAGTTGATGTACTGAGCGGCTGTGTCACTGCTGCCTGTTACTATTAGGATCCGACTGGTCATGCGCAGACCAGGGGGAGCTTCACGACGCATCTGAAATATACGATGTTGATTTACATACAATAAAATTATACGTAACTAAAAGTATACTACTTTACAGCGATTCACAGCTGACGGTCACCATAAACCTGCGTAGAGATTAACTACGATATGGCCCGCCCCTCCAAAATTAAAAACGTTTGAACGTATTTATGAAAGTATTTGTAGGCACGCATGTGTGCGTAATGAGACGGCCGTCAAACAAAAACAACACGGATTTGTTTCTCGACTAGTGGCGTCATTAATCGCTCATAATTATTAGTATGGCGCTGGACTGACGTACTCTATGAAAACGACACGTGCGTTGTCTTGCGCGGTATGCTAGTTATGATTAGTTGACCAACAAATCCGGTAATAAGTGAGTTACGACAAGTACTTACAACTACATACAAACTCTTTCGTAAGGATGTGACTACACACATCGAAACAGTAATTTGGAGGGGCGAGCTATGTTATCGTAGTTTATCTCTACGCACGGGGTTGTTTTTTTTTAATTTAAATTTAATTTTATTCTATTCGGGAAACTTACAGCTAACATACACAGTGTTCATAAACAATATAAAATTGAAGGCCGTTTTCAAATTTCCACTGATTAAATGATGTGTAACATCTTTCCTCTCGTTTCCTGTGGATTTCGTGAAAAGGGACGGAAGTGTGTAACAGGAACTGACAGCTTGAGCATGGAATAAGTAAGTACTTTTTAATATCATTAAATTAGTAAGTAGTTTTTTTTTATAATAGCACGGAATTAGTGTACTTATGGAAGTAGTGGACTCATGGAATTAGTAAAAACTATATTAGATTGTAGGTAGATTGGGTAATTTCTGTCGCTGCTCAGTTGCTTATTACCGAGGTGAGATGTCAGATGTTACACATCTCGACTTCTGTAAGGCTCACTCGTTTTTTTTCATAACGCTCACTAGATTTTCATCAGTCTGCTCAGAAGCTGCTGTGCGCGTATAAAAATGTCGCGTTAAAGAAGCAAAAATCACACCATTACGGGGGATGCGCTAAGGTAGCCCACGAAATTAAAATTTTCTTACGTTTTTTGCAATTTGCAAGTCAGTAACAGGTTGTGTGTTGATCTAAATATGATTCGCGGACGTATATGGATACATATGGCTTTACAGAATTATTATCATTAGAATAAACAATACAACTCTCTAAGTTCGTAGATCCTATTGCAAAAAACTTAAGAAAATTTGACCTAACCCCCCCCCCCCCCCCCCCCCAGACTTGAGGTGGCCCGGCACTAGCGGGGGATCACGGAAGTAATACTAGCTCCCAAGATCTCCGGTGCAAGTGTGGGAAGTGAACACCTGGGTGGTTTTAGTCAGTAAGAATCTGACAGACCCCTAAAAAGATAGTGACGCATACAGATGGAATATAACAGCACATGCCGGCTATAACTGAGACTTTTGCACGTTGATGTTTTTTGTAATAAAATGCAATTAAGTAAACTAAACTAGTTTTTGATCAAAAAGATTACTACAAACCTATTCAATTCAAATATTTTTTATTACAATCCATAATGTACACATACAGCTGGTAAATAAAACTAAATATAAATAATTATGGACCCTGTCGGGCACAGCCACATCACTCTAATATTATTAAGGCGAAAGTTTGTGAGTGTAGGTGTATGTTTGTTACTTCTTCACGCTCAAATGGCGGGACCAATTTTGATAAAATTTTATATGAAGGTAGCTGTCACCCTGGATTAAGACATAGGCTATTTTTTATCCCGATATTCCCACGGGAACGAGACTAACGCGCGTGAAACTGCGGGGCGCAGCTAGTTTTAAATAAGTAGGAGAGATGAAGATCGCTTTAATGATTGTCATAATTACTAAATATTAAATTATTTCTTATTGGATGCTCTTATAATGTAGTTGTTAATTCTTACCTTAGCTATGAAGCAGAGCGCCATAGCAACTGCACCTGCTAATAGAGACTCTCCTGGTTTATCTTCTTGTGGTTGACTCTTTACTAAGTTAACTAATCTGAAAATATCAGTAAAAGTTTTGTTTTTCAAATATTATTGATTTGTAAAAGTGTTTGTAACAAACAAACATACATATTTACAGTAATAAACATTATTTATCATTTATATTTGTCGGATCCTCTATATAGGATCATGATTAAACATAGTGCCAGATATTAGTAATGGAAATTATTGCGATTTCGTAAGAATTTAACTAGCATGGGCATTCTTGAGTCTTAGCGTGTTAATTGCTATTGCTATTGCTATGCTATTTGCTATAGACGATAATTGAATACACGACCCTAAGTACGAGCAAATCAAAGACATTATGGTAATAATTGCTAAACATCATTCTTCCTGCTAACTCTAATAATTTAAATAAATTAAACAATCACATTCACAAGCATTCATTCAATAAACAACCCTAATGTACGCGCAAATCAAAGATAATAAGATAACAATTGCTTAACCCATTCTTCGCAAGTTCGCAGCACCTGCTATTAAACTTCACTCGCGAACGAAGTCACGTTCGCGTGAAACCGATAGATTTAGTATTCCCGACTTCCCGTGGGCGCGACGGAGAGCACACGCTACCGCAGCATGCGCATGCGCGACGCTCTCTCTGACGTATGATAGTTTAGAAAAGTACATCGCTTCGCATTTCACATAATTTCGCGACTACACTTAATTTGCTAAATGCTAAATGATCTATCACACGCTAACAATGGATGCGATTGCTAATTATTCCATCACTACCAAATATATCACAATTGTGGCGATAAGTCCCCTCTTTGAGAAGTGGCTAGAGAGGCGCCACGGGGTCGTCACCTTCCGCCTGATGCAGGTCCTCACCGGACACGGTTGTATCGGGAGGTTCCTGTTCAGGATAAAGCGGGACGAAACGCCCGAGTATCACCACTGTGTGGATAGCCCGGAGGACACGGTGGAGCATACGGTGGATGTCTGCCCGGCTTGTGTGGAGTACCGCCGTGTCCTCACGGAGGCGATCGGCGGCGGCGATCTCTCGCATCCGACCCTGGTTCAAACCATGGTTCGGAGCGAGAGTGCATGGGAGGCCGTCACCTCCTTCTGCGAAGCAGTAATGCTCGCGAAGGAGGAGGCGGAACGCGTGAGGGAGAGGCAAGGTTAGCGCCCGTAGTCGCCCTAGTGCGCGGAAGTCGCAGACTGTTTCCCGGCCACCGTAGGCGCGAGCTTGCGGACGGTGAGCGATGGGTAGCGCGCCGTCCGATAAGGACCAGGCCCGGGTTGACGGCGCGTTGTGTTCCACACGCGCCTCAAAGAGATGTCAGCACCAACTGACGGGGTCCGTTAGGGCCAATGCGCCAGGTTTACGAGTTTTTTTCCGAAAGGGATATCGTGGCCCTGGCACACAGGCGACGGAAGGAACACGAGTGGGTTTTAGACAGTAAGTCTGACACGCCCTTCCGCTCCGCCCAGAGCGGGAGAAGTTATTTGATAATTACCCACCCAAAAAATAAAAAGAGGATATATCTACTGTGGGCGCCGAACTGGGATATGGGTAAACTAGTCCACACTTTTATTTTTACAGAGTCAATTACAGGGACATTACTTAACACTACAGAACTAATACTCTGGAGCTTAAAAATAAAACACTGAGCAGTTCCTAAGCCAGCATGTTTCGCGATCACGTCTCTCAAACTATCAACGATCACTGTCGCACTATGGTCCATATCTATACCATACCCCTAGAATCCGCACAACGCCAAACAACGTTTGTATCTCCTTTTTAACCGACTTCCAAAAAGGAGGAGGTTATATGTTCGGCTGTATGTTTTTTTTTTTATTATTTATTTATTTAACCATTGCCATTTTTGTATGTTCACCGATTACTCCGTCAATTGTGGACGGATTTTGAAAATTCTTTGTTTGTATGGAAGGGTAAATGATAAACGATAAATGATTTTTATTTCTGTAAGTAGGTTAGTACAAACACTTTTACACGTCAGTCATATTTTTAAAACTAGATGAGGTCGGCGTTTCCTATCTGACTACTCTAAGAAGAAAGGCCGAAACAAACTCAGAGGTCACAGTCTCTTTTAAAGTCCAGACATAATCTTGGTCAGATCATGTGAAGGCCATGTAGATTGGTGTCTGAAATGGTCTTTTGAGGAAAGAACCACACAGATTGAGTGGACCTGACCAGTCAGTGCACGCATTTGTCAGTAATCGTGCAGCTCTACTCAGAACTTAAGGAGCTCAACGATGCGACGATCAATACCAAAGAAAGGACATTTGGGTAGGCCGCTTAAATGACTCAAACTGCCAGACCATGATTAACACTAACTGAGAATAAAAGACAAAGTGAAAATAAAAGAGCAATAACCCACATAGTCTTCACATTATGCTCCCGAGGTGGTCCCATTGCCACCAATTCAGAATCTGATGAGGGGATCTCATGGAAATCGCGGGAAATCCTCAAATTTTATAGGCATACCTATAGCGATTTGAGTATTATTTATAGTAACTCGTGCATTTGCACTCGAAACGCACCATGACCTAATAATAAGTATTTCACCGTTGCGATTCGATTAGGCACTTTAATATGGTTGCTAAGAAATGTATGCTCGTCAAAATGCATATGGTGAAGTCACCATCAGTTCTCCTGGTTCTCACCAGGAGAACTCCTCAACAATTAACGCCCCTGCATCGGGAAAAGCAATATTTTGTAAAAGGTGATGAGCAATTGACATTAGGCTATTGTTACTTAGATAAAGTACAAACTGACCCACTGCAAAGTGAAAAATAACTTTAATTTCGGAAGTTGGTGGCAAAAACTAAAATACAGATCCAAAGACACCGACTTCCGAAATTAAAGTTATTTTTCACTTTGTAGTGTTTTTTTTGGAAGTTGGTTGTTTTTTTTTGTATAAAGTTATTATTAAGTGCAAATTCATCAAAACAGATCCAACATATTTAAATATTTAATTTCTACATAGAACTGGAGGATAGAATATAATTACCTATACTTATTGATATTGTTCTGTGCATCCTGTTTGTTAGCTTATTGAACTTGAATTACATAAAGTACTTACAAAATCTATATTGTGTTGTATTCTTACCTCATTTTGATAGTTTTCTCAACTAATGTAAACAATTCGTATTGGCCATCAATCTGTCTAACATCTAGAGGCTTGCCAGGCGAAGGATACAGGTATTCACTGAAAATACAGAGTTAGAGACATCATACAATTATTTAATAATAAATTCAGAAATATTATGAAATTTTGCTATCCACTGTTATTTTTAATAATTTCTGTAACTTCATGACTCCAGTTCACAAGTTTTTAATATGTTTGGCCTTTATCTTGTATATGGTGTAGTCACGGGTGCATACATCGGACTACCGTGAAAATAAAATCCCATGCTCACAATGACCAAATAAAAAATATTTTCTTTTGCTTAAATAAATTTCTCAGGCTCGGTTATAATGATTACAGATGTGACCACCCTTTACCCGTTCTTTTACCGTCTTTTTTATTATTTATAAAAACAAGGGGACAGCAACAATGTGATGCAGCTATGCTATTGGTTGATGAGCGTAGGTAAGCTATACTATAGCGGCCGTGCGCTGCAAGCAGGAATAGTCCTATAGGTGGTACGATATGGACACCTGCGATAGTACACAAGCTATATGTTTGGTATTTTTTTGTATGTGGTGCGCAATGAAGAATATAATTATAAAAAAAAAAAACAGGGATTTGTGGCAATTGTTTATATTATCTGCCTGATTTACAAACAGTGAAAACTGAAATAATTCATTAATTCTGCACATTTAGGAAACAAAACATTAATAAGCATAGTCATTCTATAATATTCCCACTGCGAATCACGCCTCCTCTCAGTGAGATAGTGGGCCGTAAGCCACCATGCAACAGTAATAAGGATGATTAAAAATCTCACCTCTTATGAAAATGGCATCCTATAACGGCCAGTTCATTCCTAGACTTTTGCATCAAGTGTGAGTTAGCAAATGTAATGACAGCATCAAGACAGTTAGTCAGCACCTTCGGGTCTTCAGTTATGTAGCGCTGGTTTGGATTTGTATCCACTATTATCACTAGGAGATTGCTATCTGATGGGCCTGGAATTGGTAAAATTTGTGTGATAAATGTTACAGTATGTATAAATCAAAGAGATTTATAAATAATGTAATGTGCTACTTCTGTTAACAAGATGGTTAGTTCGGAAATGTTTAAATAGTAGGAACTGATCTAACATCAATTACCTGCACTATTGTCACACATTATCAACTAGAACCAATTACAATAAAGATATTCACGGAAAACTCAACTGTTCTATTGCAAAGATAAAAGAATCTTCAGTTTCACTGCATGACATAATTTCTGATTGACGCTCAAAAATGTAATATTAAACTCATGTTGTATATTCTGGCAGCTAGACAAGTGCCTTCGCGTTAAATAGTACTGTTATTTCAATTATCATAACTTAATTTTACTGGTTTATTTTCAAGAGCAAAACTTTGGAGGTTATGTTTCTCAACCATCAACTTACCGTCTTCGTCTGCCATTTTAGGTAGGACTTGATAGAAATTACTTTTAATCAATATAAGTTTCCTTTATTTAGCTCACAACATATATTTCTTGATTCCCTGTGTAAACACCGTGACATAATTTATTTCTTGTTTGACAACAACATTGAGCAAAGAGTAGGTATAATAATAATATGGGAGACATTGAGTCATTGACATTTGATACCACAGATTTACAATTTTACAGCTAATAAAGGGTGCATTCCGAATTAAGATCATAATCGCTGTAATCGATTTTAGCGCGCGTTCCCTATTAGCGTGAGCACGAAAACGTTGTCGCGTGAAACGTCATAGATGACGTCATGACATGCGCCATCTTGCGATAACGCCGACCATGCCCTAAATTATTATCACCGTGAGCGCTGTCAAAAATGACAGTTGCGTTGTTTTGTTTTGAGTCTTATCTTATTTATAATAGCGTGGCATTTTCGAAATTGTGCTTCTGGCTACTGTCGCCATCTAACCAAAGAAGAAGAAGTGTACAAATGTGTGCGTGTGGTGTTTAAACAAAGAAATACTGTAATCCAACCGTGAGCGCGGTCATGAGCGTACCGAATTGCTGACAGTTGTCGGCTGT
Source organism: Tiliacea citrago (assembly GCA_963921375.1). Taxonomy (NCBI): domain Eukaryota; kingdom Metazoa; phylum Arthropoda; class Insecta; order Lepidoptera; family Noctuidae; genus Tiliacea; species Tiliacea citrago. Next base: position 13,945,990 of record OY992802.1, read on the forward strand.
CATAATCGTAATAACTAATTCGGTACGCAAATTATTGATGTGAGCGCTATCAGCGATTAAAGTCTAATACGGAATGCAGCCAGAATGACCTATTGACATTCCGTTGATGTTGAGTTGCCAGTTTAATTTGCCACTTGTAATTTTTTCTTCTAAATTGATAGAATCACAAAAAACAAAAACTGACTCGAATGCATTTCATATTCATATTCAATATTTTGCTACAGTCATTATAGTTTTAACTCAAAAATTGCTTGATCGGTCCCTGTGTAAGACAAACTGAAACACCAAATAATTATGTGGTTCCCACATAATAATACTTACATGGCGAAAGCGTCACGGTAGCCCGCGAAATCAAATATTCTTAAGTTTTTTGCAATTTGCAGGTCAGTAACAGGTTGTATGTTGATCTAAATAAGATTCGCGGCCGTAACAAATATGGCTTTACAGAATTATAATCCTTAGAATCTGCAATACAACTAACTCTCTTCGTAGAAACGTATTGAATTACTATATCATGATATGGTCATTCAATGGGATTCTAAGAAGAGAGTTAGTTGTATTGCTGTATCTAGCTTGATTTCAGACTTGCAAATTGCAAAAAACTTACGAAAATTTCAGCCGCAGCCTGTCGTTGTGTGTAGTCGCCGAGCTGTCGCAGTCGCATAGTGTGCGCCATGTCTAAGACATACCTACTCATAATACACACACAAAAAAACCATTCAAAAAAGGTCAATTTAAAAAAAATACCGTATAGTTGTAAAATCTAGTATTTAGTCTTCTTTTCTTATTTAAAATTACACCTTTAAGAATTAAAATCAGATCATATTTAATATTAATTTTGCGAGAAAAATATTTTTTTTTTGTGAAAAATGTACTTTCTTGATTTTTTAAGGTAACCAAGAAAAGTTGAAAAAGCTTATCAATAAACAATTTTTAAAATAAAAATAATACAAATTTATATCGCGTGTTTCCTCCACATGTTGTTATTAAATTCCCCCGCTTAGACAAGCTGAGAATTATTGTTATCTATTGTTTCCTATGACAGTCTTTGCCATTCCTCAACTACAGCGATTTGCAGTTCATTCACATTGGTAGGAGCTGGGTTTCTGGATTTTACTATTCGTTTCAGCACGTCCCAGACGTGTTCGGATCGGATTCATATCCGGTGACCTCGCCGGCACCCCTTAACTGTGATTCACATTATTAAGATATGCTTTAGTTGAACGAGCAGTATGCGGCCGAGCATTATCCTGCACCAAAACGAAAATTAGCTTCTTTGCCGTACGCTCACTTACTGTGACACCTCGAACTTCCTCAGGCTCATTTCTGGCTTGGACGGCCGTTAGACGTGTGTTCCTACGTAAGCGAAGCTGAATGAAACGATCATCTCTGCTCGAAGTACGTCTTTTTCTGCCTTGTCCCGGTCTTCTCACAAAATAATTAGTCTCCCTGAATCGTTGGATACTGCGATAAATTTTATTGAAACAGGTCGGCGAAGAATTTTGTAGATCACTCTGTAGATTTGATAATTTCTCCTCATCTCAAGTGCCCTGGCAATCTCAGTTGCGCTCAAGTCGGGCATAATGAAGTCCTTGACTTTCAAAAAGATTGAAAAAAAAAAGAAAAAGATTTTTATTAAAGAAAATATTTAAAGAAAAGAGAAAAGAAATTAATGTGGGAAATTCGCTCGAAATGATGTAAACGTACGAATAAAATTAAAACAATCGCATATAAGGTGACGTTCAATTGTTTTCTCAATTTGAAATAGTTATTTCTAAAATAAAATGAATTAACAACCAGCCAGTACATACGTAGCATGTTACACAAACTAGTTTTTCGAAAAAAAAAAAATGTTCCTCTAAATTAGCCGGTGTGTGTATATGTAATAAGCAGCTGGAACAATATAAAAAGTATCTATTTAGGTACTTATGCTACAAAGTTGCATAAACAATTTTTACACCTAAATAAAAACACATTAATAATTAGCCTCATGCCTACAACCATTAAAACGTCCACAGTGCTCTTATTAATTTAAATAATTGCTTAGAAAGCACCTGTGGACAGATGTCAGTGGTACTAAGATACATATTTGTCAAAGGCGCATTCCTCGCATAGTTTGGAAGCAAGCATACATCATAGTTTGGTAACCAATCAGTTTGACCCGTGCGCGTAAGATAAGGATCGAGGTACTAAAGAATTGGGTGGAATTTGAGTTGATGTTACAGTTTTTATAGTTATAGTTAAATAATTTGGAAGTTTATGGGCAAAAATCTCCGAAGTAGAGACTAAGACTCGCAATCTACGTAGGTGGATAGGTACAAATGAATAAAATAGTGCCTGTTTGTTATGTCAAAATAACAGCTTTTTACTAAATGCATGTGAAATTTTATATACGGTACATCTAGCAAAAAAAATTTTTTTTTTTACTGTAAATTTGTTTCATATTGTGTCTGTTGTTTTGCAGCTAATCTCCGAAACGGCTGGACTGATTTTAACGGGATTTTCACTGGTAGAAAGCTGATGTTATAAGGAGTATAGAACGCGTCAAACTTAATGGCGGCCTGAAGTGCGCTACTCACTGCGCAGTACCCCACCCCTCACCCCTGCTGACGCGAGAATTTGTTACTGCGCAGTGACTCACCTCATGTTCCGAGCCGCCATAAAGTTTGAATCGGTCTGTAACATAACCTACTTTTATTTTAGAAAAAGCCACGCGGACGAACCCCGATGAATTTCAGGCGTTTCTATTCCTGAGATAGATAGGTGCTTACCATAAGGTTTTTTACAAACCCTCCCAGTGTTGGTAAAAACCTTACAGTTGTTTTTTTACGCTTTACTGAAAGAAAACTTTTCAGAAAAGCGTAAAAAATAACAGTGATAGTGATCACGATAAGCAAAAACAAGAGAGAAGCGAAAATTGCGTCAGTGGGAAACAATTTTAGGTTTTTTGTTCGTGTAAGATATTTTAGGCATCTTCTTATGCTAAGAATAATTAAATTGACAGGTTGTTAGCTGCTACTTAGTTCCATTCGAAATTATGCATATCTTCCCTTAGTTGGCGCTCATTGCATAGTCCGTTTTTTGTTCACTGAGCACCTAAATACGGAAAGTTGTTGCAGAAATTACTGCATTTTTCATTGAAGTGGTTAATTTGCATTCACATTTTGTAGTTTATTTCTATTTCAGTCATTTAAAGATCAACGATATTAGGTATCTCTTGCGGGAAGAGTGAATGGGGAATATTTCAGAGAAATTAATAATGCGGGTGGCAAAGTCAGCGCTGCCAACTGTCCGCAAAAAAACAAAATGTAATTTTTAAAATATTGACATAATTCATGCAGAGTCAAGTCATAGGAATGATTTGATTTCGATATAAATTCTAGCTGGCTACTGTCGCTTCAAATTGCATTAAAGCCAAAAATTTATTCTGGGTTTCATCCAAAAGTTTTTCTAGGCAAAGTTGGACTAATAGTCGCCAATCAATCAAATTAATGAAACAATCAATCTTTATTCGTGAATACAGGTATTACACTATTGGTCTTATGTATACATTTAACACACATTATGTGTATGTGTTAAATGTATTAAAATGTAAAAAAAAATGTGTGTACACTTTTTTTACATTTTATTGCTGTGTAAAACCTATACAGCTACAAGTAATCGACTGAACCACATAATTTGTTCCAATACACATAAAATATCGCTAAATTTGTTTATTACTCGCACGTCTATTACAAAATACGAAATGATAGCGAAACAAAAGGTTTCCATTGAATAACAACTGAAACTGACGTCACAACAACACCATTACATTGATTTACACGAGTCCGTTTATCAACGAACGTAAGACGGGAGCTTATTATTACATCCGAATTGTATTTCATCGTAGCGAGATGACAAACCGGCGATACGGCGCCAAACTTATGTCATCTGTCAAAATACATGTTAACAGTACGAAGAACGGTAGATGAGTCGAGACGATAACACCACATGAATAATATTATACCAACGATGTGACAAGCTCTGCTACCTGTCATTTTACGACATTGTTTATATACGGCTAATGATATGCCTCATTTGAATGCCTTGGTGGTCTGGATAGAAAAAACTACCAGCTTTTTGTTACTACTGCCTTTACAGACTTTGTATAGAATCACGTCTTGAACTGGAAATTCAGCAACATAAGTCAGAACCAAGTATTTATTAATTTCCACGGTCTTTTGAGCCCGAATATAATTAACAGTTCGAAAACTAATCAGTATATTAAGAAGGCAGGCAGTAATTGAATAAGATTTTACGAGAACATTGTTTACAAGACTTCGTGCCAAAGGGCAGCGACGCTACATTAGCGCGGGCTTTCGAAAATCGAAATGAGAATAAGAAAAAAAGGCGGGAACGAAATAATTATGCACGTTCCGTTTCGTAATGGGCGTCGCGCTACCGTTTTGCTTTAATAGCTCGCTTGTTCTGAGAATTTAATTACGCTCAGAGCGCGCCCAGATTAGCCGGGCGCGCGTTCCGTTTTGTTAATAACTCTAATAATGGATGACGCCCGCGCTCTTTGCTGCATTAATGTTATTTATTCCGATTATAGCGCTTTTATTAAACCGATTCATCACATTCGCTTTTCTATGACACCACCCAAATAATAATGATATGAGATTTCTTTCAGATGTAACATCAATGAGAATATACAAAATATCTATATTAATAATTCAATAACGAGCTCCCAAAAACAAATTGTCTAACCGATAAGACATTGGGTTTGTCACAAACAAAATATAAAACGCTTCAGCCTTAATAAGAACCGGAGTCCAGAGATGAACACAAAAGAAAAAGATAACCGCCTATTGTTTTTTATCATGTTGTCAATATCGCGCGGCCAAATTTTCAATATTGGAATGCCACGATTCGCCAATAAGAAGCGGGAAAGAATTGATTTATTGTCCAATTAGCGTCGGTCAGGTGTGCCAACTGCCAAGATAGCATCAGGCTGGCCAACCTAACTCGGCTGCAACTACTATTTCTTTTGGCGCGTTCCGTTTAAATGGCATATTGGAATCAAAAAAGAACCTTTACACCATGCTGGCCGCGTTTTCTGAAAGTCGAATTTGAAATTCTGATCGTTCGCGGCGAACGTTTGCTTAAGTGGAAATCGATTTGAATTAATTGTAGGCCGGCTTTTTATTGTATAAGAACTTTAATTTGATAGAAATTTATTTTTGGGTCAATAAATATATTAACATTTTGTCAATAATTTAATTTACAGACCATAATATCAAATTTTAATGCCTCTCTTTATTCTAAATTGTGAAAATCTAAATTGTCGTCAAAGTTAACCACATAATTTAGATTGTTATAATAATAACACACGAAATAATCTCATTACGGTGTAAGTTTAATAGAAATCAAACAAGGGGTGACGGGATTTCATTTATCGACCGAATACAACGTGTTAATAGCTTCTCGATAACTTCGTATCGCATTACACGGGGTTCAGAAGCGATTAAGATACAACCACAGTGGGATAAGAATAACTGTTTATTATTGAAACTGTAAACTACTAAAATAAATATTTAATTTTATTAACATCCTAGGATATGTTGGTGCAAACACGCTAATAGGACTTAAAACGCCGTAAAGTTATTTAAGCCAGAGTAAATGCAGTGCTCATATCCGTCAGTTTGCTTTAAACTTTAAACTGAGAACAATGGCGGCGCTGTCGACGCTCTCAGACGCTCCGTTACCGATGCCATATAAAACCCACTCGCTGTACAATTACACTGTAAACGTTTATGAGATTGTCTGTTCAAACACCTCAAACCTGAACCCATAGCCCCATTAATGTTCATTTCAATCTTATTTACGGCTTACAGGAAACTCATACTGATAAATTATTTTAGCGATATCTAATCTGTGTCGCTTAAAATATTTTAGCTTTCATACCTGTTCCCGCTCTTCGCTATGTAATAAATCCTCTGTGCAATAATTTCGCTACCAAAGTTCCCTCAATAGAATATAGCCGACGGCGAGGCGAATTGTTTGCGGGTAGTCGATAAATTCCGGTAGCGTTTGACGCAACGCGGTCGGAGGCGTCATTTGCTATTGACGACTCGGACGGAGCGGACCGCTCGAGATATTGACGCTCAATCATATTATTGCAATGCGGAATAAAGTTATCGGGAAACTGAGCTGCTGTAGCATGAATTTAATATTATTTCGAGAAATTATTTGCGCGGGAGGTAGATCTTTTAAATTGAAAAACTTTTACACATTCTATTATATACACCTCAACTTTATAACAATAGAAGTACTATTGAATTGACATAATTCAATTTCACTAAATAGTTTACTCCCAAACGGCGAGAAAAACGTACACGATACACAATTTTCCAGAGTCTCATTACATTACACCATACTCTCTATTAAATAGTAAAGTCCCCACACGCTAGAAAAAGACGGTATATGCCACCCCCAAACACGTTCCCCGCAATAAATGTGCGGGAAAGAAAGAGACGTAGTAATAGCCGGAAATTAGCACTCGTCTATCTTTCATTTTACACCCCAAATTTTCTTATTCCAATTTCCTCTCGCTACGAGAGTCCCCATTTTACGAGCCTTAACTGAGTGATGTAACGACACGCCGAAGTGCGCCAAAGTTGCTTCGGTATAGAGTTTAAATTTGGAACGTAACTTCAGCGACGGTTGCGGCTTTCTATGTTTGAAAATGCTTTAGAACACTCTGTCATTTGAAATGAGTCATTTTCTGATAAGAATGCCCTATTGGCTGAGACGTGTGCGCCTCGGGCCGCGCGGCCGATAATGCCATTTCCGAACGTAGATAGCGAATAACTTGGGTGTCGGTTTTTGCACTGGAGTTTTAATAATAAAGCATAGGGGGAGAGAGGCCGAGATATGGAAATGAGCGTGTGGAGAAGAGGAAATTTGAATTTATACACCAGCTAGTTTTATTCATGAGGGTGCCTCCGTTTGGCAAGATTATACCGACCGAAATTTTGTATGAATATGATGTTTGTTGTGTTCTAGTTTAATTTTTTGCTGGTGTAATATGAATGTTTAGTTTGTTGGATTATGTTAATAACATTTAAGTGGAGTAAGACCCCGTCTCTATATAGTTTTATATTTGAGATACCTTTACACACTCCGACTGCCTAACTTGACTAGACCTATTATATTACCCATGTGCTTCATTTGTTTAAAAATTTTGTTAAAGCAAAAAGCAAAAGGCTCGATCGGTTTTTTTTTATCAAAGGAGTAAGGACGACAAACAACACACATTCCACTGTAAGTACACTTCGACCTAAATAAAAAAAACCTTCAAACCTACCCACAAAAATAAAAATTATAACCGTGTCCGCACATCTTCGGGTCAGGTATCACTATTCCGTATTTTTTTTCACGCGTGGGAAGAATCTCGAAGTTTTCTCGTCACACATCTCGATTGGCGAGTGTAAGCGATTTCTTTCACGTCATTAACTCCGAAGTGAAGGCAGTGTCGCTAAAATGACTGCGGTCAACTTGATCGGTTATTATTTACAGTATTGTTAGTCGTGGGAATGAAATGCTTGAGACAGCCAGCGTTGCGATATTGTCTGTTAAGTTGAGTAGTAGGTTTGAGTTAGTCATGGCATTGTTTAATAACAAATATGGTGTTTTTGGTTGAACTATGGGTTTGCGTCATGATTTGATTGGTATCTGTGATGGTATTGGGGCTAAGGAAGCACCATTTTCAAATCGTTAATGGTTAATTTTAAGCTTTGATGGAAGTCTAACGCCCGTATTACAGAACGTCACTCAATACTCAAGCATTGCTTAAAACTAGATTCAAGCTATTTGATTGGTTGAATCTAGTTTTAAGTAATGCTTGAGTATATGAGTGTTGAGTGACGTTCTGTACGGGCCTAAGTGTTAGAAGGTAACTACTTTTCTAAGGCACAGCCAAATCTCTCCGCGCGATGTTAGATCGCGCTAGATTTTTTTAGTATACTTACGGAGTACGTTTTAGCGCGAATTTTAAATCGTCAGTGCGTGTAGGTAGATACATGAGATACCATTGTGTTACAGAATTGCGTTTTGGTTGTGATTAAGTCAAATATAATATAGAATGAAGATCAAGTGCTATTTTTTTCTCAATAAATAATGTTACTTTTTGGTCCTTTTAAAATTATTGAAAGGACCAAAAAGTTTAATTGTATATAAAGAAATAAAATAAAATTAATCCAATCTATGTTCTATCCATCCCATTAATTCACAATATTTTTCACCGTTCACAGTCGTAAAACTATTTCTCTAAATTCTCGGAACTTTACGCTGCCCACAAAACGGCTGGAGACCATAAATAATATCACTTGTAACAATACAATTTTTTATAGTCCGAGAACTCTATTGCACAGGTGGAAAAAAAAAAATACAAAATAGATTCATTCATAAAAGGTTCGTTCCTTCATGTAACGCAAAAAACTGCCAGTGACTCCAATAAGTGGACTGCCTACATTCTGTATTGTACGAAGTTAATCTATAGAGAACGTGAAACGTCTTCATTTTATCATCGCGTGGGATTTCTGAATGTAATGATGAATGTTTGTCGTTTTATTAGAGTTCATTTATTATTTAGAACCTTTTTTGGTTCTTTCATTCGGTCGTAGGTAGTGCCAACCGCACAACGATAAAAAGCGTACTAAGTAATTCAATGACAACGGTCAATGAATCTGTCTAGCCTTTTCCCAACTATGTTGGGGTCGGCTTCCAGTCTAACCGGATGCAGCTTAATACCAGTATTTTATATGGAGCGACTGCGTATCTGACCTCCACAACCCATCAACTGGGTAATACGACACCCCTCGGTAAGACTGGTTGTCAGACTTTTGGGCTTCTGACAAAGAGATTTAAGATTAGAAATGTTTATTTCAATCACAATAGGCATTTAGATACATATTTTTGGAGATCTCCTTTTGAGCAAGGAATTGCTTGTATTAGGAGTCTCCGCACTTCCAGTTATCATTAATTACAATGCAATTGAAATTGAAGTGTAGACAAAGTAAACAAAGTAATCATGCAATATTAAAAATAAAAATAAAAGTGGTAAATTAACATTATACAAACGGCACTGCAAAAGAATGAACGTTGTACAGGAGAAAAAGGCCAAATCGTGCGAGTAAGTGTGATGCGTGTGTTACGAGGGAGTAATGTTAGTGTGTAAGTGAGTGAGGTGTGGGTGTAAGAGTGAGTAGTGAGTAGTGAGGTTGTATGGAGTATGTGAGTTATAATAAGCGATGTTTAGTTCATTTATCGTGAATGAAAATCCTGACTAGCACTGAATACAAAAGTACAAGAGTGCGCCTATTTTGTGTTATGCGGGTGAAACCGGAAGGCTCAACAATTTTTGAAATGGACGGTAGGACCGAAATTGGTCTATAGTTAGACGGGTCAGACTTGTCCCCTGACTTATACACAGGCGTTATGAGTACAATTTTCAGAGCGTCGGGGAAAAGTCCTTGCGCGAAACATAACTTGATTAAATGGGTTATGATTGGTACAATTTCTTCGTGTGCAGATTTTAGAAAGTTGACTTGTATTTTGTCCCAACCGGGAGCGCTATATAGGTAGGTACTTGTATATAGAGAGGCTATGCGAAGAAATATAAAAGACAAACGGTGATGCCATTTCTCAGGGACGCCATCTAGCATAATAATAGCAAAATTAGAGCGGCATGCAGGCGTACGATACTAGACTGAGCGACTTTTGCCCACTAGGAAATATGTATCGGATTACGATTTTGTTCGCTATGTCCTGTCTATTTTTAAGGTCTATAATTTAATGTCTTTGGCTTTTGACGACCCCTAAAGACAGTCAAAGATCCACGAATGACAGCCGGGACCAAAAACGTGCTTTCTGAGACGGAAGAGTCGGTATGTAAAGATGGTCACAAATCCACAGACCAACCCCGGTAAGCGTAGTTTAACCTGATGGATCGACTCGAGCGGCTGTTATTAGGTACTTAGCCACGAGCTCCTCAATGATAACGGTAACAAGCAAAATATCAATAGGAAAACCCGCAATTCCCAACATTGTAACAGTTATTATGACAAATCATTTTGGATCTGGTTTTTTTATGGCCAATTTCACCGATGAAACTGAAAGCGATCAGTCAGTTAGATCATCTAAACCGCGAATGACAGCTGACACTGTCAATATAGACACTGACAGCTCTTGAACGCGGTTCAGGTGTGCTGATCGCGATAAATGATAAATGATTTTTATTTCTGTAAGTAGGTTTGTACAAACACTTTTACACGTCAATCATATTTTTAAACCTAGATGAGGTCGGCGTTTCCTATCTGACTACTCTGAGAAAAAAGTCTGATACAAACTCAGAGGTCACAGTCTCTTTTAAAGTCCAGACATAATCTTGGTCAGATCATGTCAAGGCCATGTAGATTGGTGTCTGAAATGGTCTTTTGAGGAAAGAACCACACAGATTGAGTGGACCTGACCAGTCAGTGCACGCATTTGTCAGTAATCGTGCAGCACTACTCAGAACTTAAGGAGCTCAACGATGCGACGGTCAATACCAAAGAAAGGACATTTGGGTAGGTCGCATAAATGACTCAAACTGCCAGACCATGATTAACACTAACTGAGAATAAAAGACAAAGGGAAAATAAAAAAAGAGCAATAACCCACATAGTCTTCACATTCACAATAATTAAAATAATATAATACTTTGCAAGTAAATATTCATGTCATTACGTTTGAAATAATCATTAAATATAGTATACAACGTGGAGACGACAATATAACAATAAATTCAACTACGTATGTCTAATGACGTTCGCAGTCTGCACACGAAAATTCAATCAAATATATCCAATAGTTTAGTCGCTATAGCTAGTCAAAGATTGGCAAAACTCATAGTCGGCACACCACTGCTATTTAGTTTATTTGAAAAAATCACTTTTTTAATTTCGATGCTAGAATTTATTTGATCGTTCCAAAACACTCTTATGCATTAGTATTGCCAGTGTTTTCATTTATTGTCGTATTGTTGTCTCCACATTGTATAGTAATATATAGTATAATAATATATAATATAATATAAAATAATAAAAGTTAGCAAAAAACATCAAACAATAAAAATAAATCAATACAATAAGTAAAAATAAGTAAAATTTCGTTCAATGTCATTGGTGAAATTAGCCCTTAATTGTTCCCGATCTGTCTAATCTCATCAATCCATACTAAATATATTAAATGCAAAATTATCTCTTATGACTGTTGATTTGGCTGTCTACTAACTTTTCACGCCTTTACGGCTGAAAGGATTTGGATGAAATTTGGCTTCGCAGATAGACCATGACCTGGATTAGGACACTGACTGGTTGTAATCCTAGTAGTACGATCCTGTGGAATAGTATCCGACTCCCACGCGGGCGAAGCTGCGGGTAAATGCTGGTTTATTATAATAATGTAGATTTTTTTATAACCATCTATCTGCATTGTAGATGGTTATAAAAAAGCCGCTAAGGACTACTAGGTGCGTTTGAATTTTCCTGGTAGGTAGCTAATCTAAGTACAACCAGCTCGATCACGACCAGTTTTGTTATAATCAAGGTAACTTTATCCTCCAACTAGGGTTTCCAACTTTATTAGCTTGTAAAAACATAGAAGGCAAAAAAAAAATTGTAGGTATGTTTCAAAAACATAAAATAATAATAATATTCTCTATAGTCTCAAATTAAATTGGCTAGCGAAACTCTGTAGACGTGATAAGTATCGATATCAAAATACGATAAAATAAAAATAAAAAAGATTTGAAGTTTTTTTTTTGGAGGTCCCCGAACGCTGGTACTCGTAGTGTTGTTACTTGAAGTATGAGTTGAGAAAATCTCTTTACTTTTGTTTTATAGTGTTTAGGTATCGATACCCATCACTTATGTGAAGTTTACAAAAAAAAAACTTTTTTTAAACTGATAGGTATTTCAAGTGACTACACTAATTGCGGTCTCACAAACAAATCATCAAATTCATTTCTTATTGTTTTACATGTTAAAATATCGGTACCCATCACGTCTGCACAGTTTCGCTAGCTAATTTAATTTGACCCTGTATAGTAGGGTTGGTAACCCTACCTCTAACCGACGATATAACATAATTACATGTACAACATAATAATAAGTTACCTGTGAGTGATGACTTGATGATTTACATAACGACATGGCTGCATGCACCGAAAGGCTAGGCAGAGGTAGAGGTGTAGGTACCCCTGTGTGTGACAGTAATAGTAGTAAATTTTAACCCTCCAGGGGAGGCTTAAAAATTGTATAAACCTCTTACCCTAATTGCGTAACGCAGTTTGAATCGGAATCGGAATGATTTTAAAGTATATTGCTAATCCATTGCTTCATATGTTAGAAAAAAATGTCTGCTCAACAAGGTAAATAACGCAATGAATGTTGTTGAACTGTCAAATTGAAACCGATTCCTACTGATAGTGTGTTACGCAATTAGCCCTCTGGTCTTAGGCTTACGTTAAAATTAGTATTTTTTTTTTAAATAGCGCTCGCACTTATGGGATACTTCGGTTATTTCTAACATAACCATAAAGCACCTCATGAGAGCGAGTAAGCAATATCAATTATTTTGGGGAATGCCTCTACAGGCTTTTCGTTTTCGAGCATAGACAAGTAGTGTTGCCATATTTGTACAAATCAGAATCTACTAAATTTTGCAGAAAAATCTGAAAAACTAAATATTGCTGACGTAATTACCATCCGGACCCCCCCCCCCCCGTCCCCCATGTCATCAAAAAGAAGCAAAGCAAACACCCCCCTTTTGTGCTTACGTAATACTTGAATGGCACGTTTAAGTTCCATTTAGTGTAATGATAGAAATAAGTAATTATAGAAAATTATGTTAAGTGCCTAGCTATAAAGACACATAACTAAAGACATTATGACAACGTCAAGCTTGAAGGTACTAGATAGTAGAGAGTTTATTTTATTCACAAGCTAGGTACAAGAAATTATGCCATCTACTGGTTTGTAATTTAATTTGGTATAATAACATATAAAACTTTACCATGATTAACATGATTGTGTTTACAACAAGATTCAATCTTTATTAGAAACGCCACTAATTACTGATTAACATACTTCTTAATCCTGCATAATCGTTTAATTATAACTTTGATAATTATGAAACCCAGTAAACGTTTCGACGATATCTATCTAAAAGTCTTTTGAAGTAACAATTCTAGAAACAATATCGTAATAATAAGATACGTAGTAATTGCCTACAAAGTAATACTTAGTTATCTCGTATTCCGGTTATAACATCTAAACCCCGGTAGCTTCCTAATTAATCTGTGCTCGTAATGATCTTTATAAGCACCCACCATGTGTCGGCCTCGGAATATTTTTACCCAATTAACTTGTAACATTCTCGCTTCCGAAAATTTCTACCATAGTTGAGGAAAAAATCAAAGGAGCGTTCCTCGAAATTCGGCCATTATCGACCGTTACCTCCCAAATAGAGCGAGATCGAAACTCAAGATAAACCCCTTCACGTGGACTCTACTAATTGGTGCAATAAATTTGAGACAGCGCGACAACTCTGAAAACCCATTACTCCTCCATCTCGGACCTTATTAGGACCTATGGCTTCTGAGCTGTCATAGACAAAACTTACGGACACACTTCGGATATCTGTCAAATTCGATCCCATCCCTCAAACGAATCTCATCTCTATTGACACCAATTAAAGCACAAACGCGTCTAGAATCGCTTCGACGGGATCGAACGCAATAAAGAAACGTCATCTCGTTTAAATTCCATTTTCAAGTTTAAAAAACTCCCAGCAGGATCCACAGGATACTCGACCCTACTGCGACTATTTAAAAATAAAAATCTCTAATGAGGAACGTTCGGAAACGTGACGTGCCGGTGACAAAATGTTGAAGGGATATCGATTTTCAGCATTGTAAATCGAATCGTAATAGTATTCGATAAAGCAGAATTTCGTTCATGGAATTTGGGTTGAATTCGTATCGTTAATATAGAGTCGTCGAGGGCGCGCACCCGTTTGTACCCGCGTCATGCGAACGGACGCTTTTTGTCGTTTTTAATTATATTTATTGTTCTCGTTATTTATTTATTGTTTTGTGTTTTGAACCGTTCTCGCTACCGTGCGTGCATTTTAACGATTTCGGCGGAGATAGCGGACGCATCCAAATTAGGCCGAATGTGGTTTCGGAGGATGCAAATGTGCTCCTTTGCATACGCTCGCAGAAAAAACGTCCCCATCGATATTCAGAATGAACTCGAATGAAAACATCATTAATGTTATGCAAATGATCATGAGAAGGATTTTACTTTCAAAATAATTCAAGGGATATTGTTGTTCCTTAATAAGAATCGCTTTATGGCAATATTTATTGAAACAAAAAGCAGGACAGCTTTATAATTTTTCCATTTTCTTTTTTACCTTGTTGTTGTGGAAATGGGAACATATCGTTAAAAGAGATAAAGCTGCGCCATTATTTATCGATAATTGTTTATAAAGTCCAAAGAAAAGTAACACTAAAGTGCATATTTGCAAACAAAGGCCCGTCAATTGTATCCAATAAAATCGATGAGATGCCGCGTCACTCGCCCCGGTCGCCACTCCGCACTGGGACAATGTGGAGAAATGTCAAGAAATTCCAATACTCACAGAAAACTGTGACATTCTTTTTTTGAATCGTTCCATTCCGATTGGCGCATTTAAAGTTCCTTTTCTTTCGACACTCGTAATAATACAAAATGTAGCACAATTATTTAAAATGTCACCGTTTAAAATATCAAATTCATCATTACCAGGCAATAATTCAAAATTGGAATGGCTTTATAAGTAACTCTGTGGGCAGTCGTCGTCAAAACATGGGCACTTATCTTCTTAGAAAAAAATTGGAGGTCCATAATTCGCAAATAAATACATAATAAAGTGCGAACTATGATTTCGCAAGTTGGTTCAAGCAGTCTTGGTGTTTTGGTAGTTATTTTCTATCTATTTTGAAACGTGATTACTTTGTTTTGGGAAGTCAGAGCTTTTGGATCTGTATCTTAGTTTTTTGTTAGCGACTTCCGAAATTAAAGTTATTTTTCACTTTGTAGGTACTTACTTTTTTTAGTCGGTTTTAAGTATTTTTTTATCACTTTTAGTGGGTTAGTTTGTAATTTATCTAAGTTACAATAGCGTAATGTCAACTGCACATCACCCTTTAGAAATTAGTGCATTTGCCGATGCAGGGACGTTATCTGTAGAGGAAATCTTCTGGTAAGAACCAGGAGAACTAGAGCTAATGGTGAAGTCACCATCAGCACCACTTTACCATATGCATTGTGACGAGCATAAATAGCTTAACCACCAAGTCAAGTCAAGTACCTAATTGAGTCGCAACTCGTGAAATACTTATTTTTAAGTAGTTCCTGTTGACATCTGTGGCATTCATCATCAGTTCCACTTCACCAAATGGTGCTTTCCGACATGAAATGCACGACTAACCCTAACTATGCATAACCCTTCCTTGGCAGCCGGGTAAAAATACCCAAGTCGCTATAGGTGTTCCTATAAAATTTGAGGATTTTCCTCAATTTCCATGGGATTTCCCTCATCGGATTCTGACTTGGTGACAATGGGACTACTTCGAGAGCATACCCTTCACAATTTTTTTTTGAACCAGTCCACAATTGATGGAGTAATCGGTGGACATAGATAAAAAAAAAACATATATGCAGACCAACATATTTCCTCCTTTTTGGATGTCGGTTAATGATGAATTATTCGGAGGTAAAGCTGAAAAAGTTAGTAAAAGTGAGACACAACGTGTAGAATTTTCCAATGTTTTCCTAAGATTGCCCGACCTAAAGATCGAAACTAGGACCGCTCAGCGGATGCGCTTGCGACTTTGACCAGTGACAGTAGGCACCAGTAAGGACTTACAAAATTCAAAATTCAAAAATTCAAACATTTTATTTGTAGAACATAGGTAAACAAAAATACAGATGTCAATATTAATAAATGAGCGCTATGTCTTGCCGTCAACGGCGTACAAATATTTCTAATTATAATTTCTAATGATTAATTGGTAAAAAAACATAATAAAAACAGTCAAATTAATAATGAACTCAACTATAACAATAATTAATTAATTAAAATAACAATAAATTTAAGCAGATAATAGTACATTAAAGTTAAATAGATTAAATAAAACAATTAAGTTATTGACAAATAAAATGGAAATAAATAAAATGTCATTAAATTACAATTTGTCTTCTAGGTACTCACATACATTGACTGTGTAGTAAGCTTTTTGGCCTAATAAATTAAGAAGAGCCTTTTTGAAATGGTGTATGCTGTCAAGATCTTTTATACAATTGGGTAACTTATTATATAACTTGGGTGCCATTCCTAAAAAGCTTTTTGAGTAAAGCGCAGTCTTGTGTGGAATAGCACATATTTCTCTTTTGCGACGTTTTGATCTAAGAGTTTGAAATAAATGCACGTTTGATTTTGCGAATACCAGCAGTATTCGCAAAATCAAACGTGCATTTATTCTTCTTCTATTTCTCGTAGATGTACTACATACAGGGCAAAGTAAGGAGTTTATATTGTCTGAATAATGGCCTACAACTATTAGTCTTTTTCAGTTTAAACACAGCACGCACACACTTCTTTTGAGCTTAGAACGCAGTGTTTTTTTCAGTGGAATTTCCCCAATACATTATTCCAAAACGTATCGTTGATGAGACGTACTTGTATGCTATCAAAACTACAGATTCATTTGAAATTTTCGCAAGATTGTAAAGCGCATACGAATACTGGTTTAGTTTTTTACACACAGTTTCTACATGATATTTCCAATTAAGATGACTATCCAAGTAAAGTCCTAGAAATCTGGCACTAGCGGTTTCCGGTATTTTTTGGTCTCACAAAAAAATCGGCTTCCAGTCTACTGCCTATCTGACCTCCACAACCCAGTAACTGGGTAATACAATACCCGTCAGTCAGACTTTCGGGATTTTGACGACCCCTAACGACAGCCAAAGATCCACGAATGATGACCGGGCCCAACGGCTTAACAAGTTTTCCGAGGCATGGAGGTCTCGGTATGTAAAGATGGTCACCCATCCACGGACCAACCGCGGCAAGCGTAGATTAATTTAACCTGAAGATTCGACTTGTGCGGCTGTTATTACTTAGCATTGAGCGAAGTGGAGGCACTTGCAACAAATTATTATGTAAATATTGATTAGCCTATATATGGATTATTATTTTATAATAACGACTGTGTTCTATGGGTTGTTTCTTGATAATAAAGATGATTATGTACATACGTAATTCATACATTGCAAAAATTATTTTGTGATGAGAAACTGCATTGTTTTGTGTCAAGATCCTATACATTCTTATATAGTAATGAGTTAAATGTGCATATGTGTCACTTAAAAAGGCGACGGGGACAGACTGAATGCGGAAGACAAAGAACTGGGTGTTCTGCCGCTACAAACACTTGGTGGAAGCCTATATTGTCTTCAAATTTAGTGTACCAACTCAGCCTATAGCAGTCCACTGCTGGACATAGGCCTCTCCCAGGCTGCGGCACAACACCCTGTCCTCCGCTTTCCGCATCCAGTCTGTCCCAGCCACCTTTTTAAGGTCGTCGATCCATCTAGCTGGGGGGCGCCCCACACTACGCTTGCCGATACGCGGTCTCCACTCCAGGACTCGTCTGCTCCACCGGCCATCGGTCCTTGCTGCCACTTCAGCTTACTTACTCTGCAGGCTATGTCGGTAACTCCGGTTCTCTTCCGGATAACTTCATTCCTGATCTTATCCTTCAAAGAAACTCCGAGCATAGCCCGCTCCATAGCACGCTGAGTGACCTTAAATTTGTGGACCAGCCCGACTGTTAGTGTCCACGTTTCGGCACCGTATGTCATAACGGGCAGGACGCAAATTTAGTGTAATTAGTTGCTAAATCGCCATCGCTGAAATGCTGATACTGAAATAAATTTTCCTGTAAAACAGCGTAGTGGATATTCCACTACCAATATAAGTCATAGATTATCGTTACCATTTTGACATAGGTCATCATCAATGTAATGTAATAAATAATATAATGTATAAACATGAACAATCTGCCGATGTTGCACCAACAAGGTCGAACAAATCATAAGGAAACTATCTGGTTTGACGGTTAACCCTTGAATGCTAATGTTATTCTTTTCTAGGCTTACACAGCGAAAATGGTTTCTCACAAATTTTTATTTCGTTTCTTTTGCTCCAGTTCCTCTTGGCAAATTTTCAAGCTAAAAAATAATAAGCTAAGATGAAGTTCTTGTTCCATCTCGAGGACAATACTTAGATACATTCGTTTTTGGTTATCGTTTTCGTTGAGCATATTGGAGTTAGATATAAACATTTATTTTTCATCCAAAAATATGAAGATCATGAACATCAGATAAATCCTTTGTGGGAGCCTAGTATCTGCACTAGGAAAACCTGTCACACGGGTTACCAGCCAAAAACAGTGTTTGATGATATGACCTGCTGCAGAGTAATGACGGAGGAATCTTGGTATGAACAGATGGTCACTTACAATATAAATAGTACTTGTTAATTCCATGAGTACACTAATTTGTAAGGAATCAGTACTTAATTGATGCGCCGCCGTCGTAAAAATGCTCTATACTCCATAGGTTTAGGTAGTTCAATAAAGGTAAACAAATCATAAAAAGGGTTTTTATAGATGACACTTTCTTGTTTAAAAATACGTTGTAAGTTATAACCAATTTTTTATTATTAATATGAAAGTTTCTTCTTTTACTACAGTATGTCAAACTTTATCATTCATTCTTATACTACTCTTCGTAGATGTAATTGCTTGAGCACAATTATTTAGTTAGATTTATATATTACCTACTATATTATTTTGTAATCTGTCTATTGTAAAGAGCCCAAAAAGACATGTTCTCTAAACGTGAACGAAATAAAACGTTGCTAAATTAAAGAGTACAACTGTGCCGTAGCATGCCAACTGAAGTGCCAGGTATTACGTTTAGTCGGTTACTTGGCAGCTCTCTCGTCACGTGGGTTTTTTTGTTTACCTTTATTTAACTACCTAAACCAACGGAATATAGGTACTATTCACATTGTCTGAGGAAAAGCCGCACTGCAGAAAAACAAGAAAAGATAACAAGGGTTAACAACAAAATTATCCTGTTCACAACACAAACCAGTATGATCCGATCTGCATTATCTACGTAATCATTATCTATTAGATTTATCGTATAAATATCGAGCGAACAGTCTCTAGCTTTATAACAAATCTTCACCTCCGTGCAACCGCATCTCGATTTCTCAACCTACTATAAAACAAAATGGCGGCCATCAAGACAACTTTCGTTCTCGTGCTCATCGCCTTCGCTATGATTCTCTGTACCTTCGGCATCGACGCTGCTCGTGTGGGGCCCTGTGACCAGGTCTGCGACCGTATTGACCCTGAAAAGGACGAATGCTGCAGGGCTCATGGATACAGCGGCCATAGGAGCTGCAGTGGCGGGAGAATGAACTGTTACTAATGACTACTAACTTCAAGTGTGCCAGGGAGTGGAGCCTTGCCAATAAACCCTACATCAACTCGAAGAACGTTCAGAGGTATGCAACGACCATTTTCGTGGTTCCTGTTGAACATCTATAACATTTTGTAAAAAGTTTTCAAGATCAGTCTAAGCTCCACCACGTCTCTTGTAATAAAATTATGCTTTTGAAATATATTTGTGTTTTTCTTATTGTTTGCTTTTTTATAACTCAGTTACTCTACCGAATACACACCTGTGTAAAGATTTTTCGAAAATTGTTTTCGTATGTTTTGTTATTTAAGGATTGTGTCCTATAAAGCAGAAGCCTATGTCCTTGTGTATTTATGGACATAGGTTTCTCCCAAGTTGCGCTGCAAGACCCTGTTTAGTTTAATAAAACAAAAATGTAGTGGTTGTGTTAGCAAACACGACGGCACGGTTGGCGCAGTGGTTAAGCGATTGACTGCTGCGCTGCGTGTCGCGGGTTCGATCCCCGCACGGAATAAATATTTGTATGACCTTTAAGTAGTTGTTCCAGGTCTGGCTGTTTGTGTATGTAATTTTAAATGTTTGTAAACGCACCCACGATAAAGGAGAAATTCCTAGTGTGGGGCAACATTTTTAAACCACGCACCACGACCGTAACAGGGTGTTTCCATCTACGTCATGCGAATATATTTTTTTTGTAATTAATGAAATGTTAATACCTTAATATTTTTTTACTTACATGAATGTTTAGTAGTCATTGGGTACATGAAGTGGGCTGCCGTTGTAAGACGATTAAAATGCCACGGTGTATACATGGGTATACCTGTAGGTACACAGGCGGCTGCATGTCGCCCGTCTGGCCCAACACTTCACATTAGCATGTCGGTGACGCGGTCACATAAGCATGTAGGTGACGCGAACCCATAAGTTCTACCCTATCAAAAATCGCTCAACACGGCTACAGAAGTATTCACTTCTCTAACGCTAGAGACTCTCTTTTGACTTGTCCAACTAATGCCTAGATAACATTAAATAAAAAAAACATTTCCAACAACTTTTCATAAACTGTTGGTCCTGTTAAGGCATTAGCTACGGCTCTACATCAGCGTGGCATCTGAGTATCAGGTTGTCTATAGTCACCTGTGGAATATCGCTCCATACTCTGGAATGATGTGCAAAAGGCTCTTCTGCCGTGTTCAAATTTTGGGGAAGGTCACTGAACGCTCTTTTCCGGAGCAAATCCCACGTATTGTCATTGGGAATGAGATCATCGGACTAAACAGGCCACTCTAATAGCGTGATATTGTTCTCGCAGAGCATATTCACCACCCGCCTAGCTGTGGGTGCACGCGCATTATCTTGCATGAACATGAAAGCTTGGCCATAATGCTATCGGTGACGGATGACCATAGGTTGCACGATCTCGTCACAGTATTGTTCCGCATTTAAATTGCCTCGTATCAAAACGAGGTCCGTTCTTCCACCCAAGCCAATTCCAGTCTACACCATAATCGTTCTGCCCTGATAGGGATCAACTACCTGAGGATTCTGGAGTCGACTCTGGCGACCAGGTACTCGCTAAACACGCACCCTTCTTGAATCGGGATGAAATCTAAAGCGAGACTCATCAGAAAAAAGAACACGTGCCTATTGAGTGTCGGTAGAGATAAAGATAAATTTATTTGTTCAAACATGTGTAACATGATACATGATTATGCACTTATAGATGGAACCAAAACAAGCGGTCCAGTGCAAATACGCGTTAGCTCACAATGATCGACGCCCTCGATTTCTGCGTTGAAAATCTGGAACTCTAAGCGGTCTGCGAGCGTGAAGATTAACTTCATGCAATCTTCTCCTGGCGCTGACTCGGTGCTGAGACTGGGGTCTTCCTACTAGCTGGCGAGCCGTAATTTAAGGTTGACTCCTCGCAGCATTTTGCAGAAAGCGGTCTTGTCTCTGAGTAGTAAACCTGTGTCGTTCTCGGTGACATTTAGCAACATCTCTTGTAGCCCTGTAATGCGCCTACAATAGGCATATTTGGCTGCGTGAGTTGACAGCGGCGGCACGTTGACTGTGCCCTGCTTCCAGCATACCCATAGCCCTAAGCATCTCTTCTCGCGTTAAATGACGACGTGACATAAAAGTTACAAGAAAGCAGCGAAAATGATTTTCACAAGAAAAAAACCTGACCGTAAAGTTATTAATACGTTTCAAAACCCTGTACGAGTACGCTGCAATCAAGTGATTTTTTCCCTCCTTTATTCCATAATACTTTTGCATACAGGTTTCGATTTTTAGTGCAACCAACATTTACACATTTTTGTGCCAGTACTTCTCTTAAAGAGTATTCATGAATAAGTTGATATAGTTGGCATGTTCCCTAGACTTTACTGAGTAGTGTATTTCCACTGTATTTCAAACTAAAGCAACCAGTAGGTATCTATCAGGAATTCACGATCAAAACCCATCGGTCGCCGTACACCCGAATGAGTTTAGTTTCGATCGTGAATGAATGAGTGAACGACTCGGCGGGTTGTTTCGGGAGTCGTTCATAGAAGAAGAACACTATTAATTTTTGTCAATACATGCTTCTGTGCTCGCCACATTGTTTAGTAGATTTTGACACGATATTTTGTAGATAAATGGATGTATCACGTAGGTAAATTGTTTATTTGTTACTTATGAAAGCTACAATAGAGCCATGATTTAGCGCAGAACGTGCTGTTTATGTTGCTGGGTGGAAAAGTAACAGGCGGCCTTCCTGATGGTAAGTGTTCACACTGTCTATGGATATCAATACCAGAGTTAAGTATTGCAGGTGTGTTGCTATGTCACAGGCAAAACTTCAATGTATCATAATACCCTTCAGGCTGGAACCCGCTGCTTGCGGCAGAAATAGGTATAGTGGTAGTACTGCCCCAAGCTATATTACAATATATTATATTATAAGTACATGTCACCGTATAATTATGAACATTCACAAAAAACAAAAACATTATAAAATTTGATTATAGTCTACATGGTATCTGTCTGCCAAGAGTTGACCACATTCGAGATCTCGGTATTACAATGGACTCGAAATTGCACTTCAATCTTCATATTGATAATATCGTTAATAAGGCGTATCGTATGTTTGGTTTCGTCATGCGTTCTTCAAACGACTTTAAAAGACCGTCTACTTTTTGACTTCTATACAAAGCTTTGGTCCATTCTCAATTGGAATTCGCAGTACCGATTTGGAGTCCCATTTTTGATATTTATATAAAAAGAATTGAAATGGTTCAAAAAAAATACTTACGAGTTATGCACTACAGATGCACTAAGTCTAAATTACCATACACTCAATTATTAATGCGTTATAAACTTCTGAGCTTGGAGTCAAGACGCAGCCTATTGATGGCCATGATGCTTCATGGTCTGTGTAATAACAGGTTTGGTTGTCTAGATATTACCAATAACCTATGTTACATTGTACCTAGAACTATGATGCGTCGAGAGGCGCGTGTGCCCCGGCTGTTCCACACCGCAAGGCGCAGAACTCACGCTGGTGCACACCCACTTCATCGAATTGGATATTTTTGCGCTTACACACTTTAAGTTCAATTTCAAAAGGATAGCTATTGGTTCTTTAAAATAGCCATCTTATACCTATTATTCCAAAATACGTACGAGTACTTCTTGGTTGTTTGTTTGTTTTTTTTGTAAAATCTACGCACGTATTCTATATCTAAGCATAGAAATTAAAAATCAATAATTAAATTAAAATAAAACAAATATTTAAGGGGGGCTCCCATACAACAAACGTGATTTTTTTGCCGTTTTTGTAGATAATGGTACGGAACCCTTCGTGCGCGAGTCCGACTCGCACTTGTTTAATTATTTTTCCATCGTGACCCGATCGAATTTCCCACCCTGTTTTATTGTAGGAAAAATGTTAATTGCTAAACAAATTAAAAGCACCTCACTCACCAAATGCTGCATGCTGCTTTAGTAAGCTTTTCAGTATAATAACTGATGCACCGTCGTCGTCGTGCTAATATTCCAATCGATTGAGGAACAAAAAAAGCTAACAAGGGTTGACAACAAATATATCCTGTTTACAACACAAACATGATCCGATCTGCATTACCTAACTACTCATTACCTATTCGATTTATCGTATAAATATCGAGCGAACACTCTCAAGCTTTATAATAACAAATTTTCACCTCCGTGCAACCGCATCTCGATATCTCAACATATTATAAAACAAAATGGCGGCCATCAAGACAACTTTTGTTCTCGTGCTCATCGCCTTCGCTATGATTCTCTGTACCTTCGGCATCGACGCTTCTCGTGTGGAGCTCTGTGACCGGCTCTGCGACCGTGATGACGCTGCAAGGGCGAATTGCTGCGTGGCTAATGCACCAGCCATAATATCTGCACTGACGGCGAAATGAAGTGTTACCGATGAGTACTAACTTCAAGTGTGCCAGGGAGTGGAGCCTAGCCAATAAACCCGACATCAATTCGAAGAACATTCAGAGGTCATCAAAGACCATTTTTGTTGATCATGTATAAACATCTATAGCTTTTTGTAAAATGTTTTCAAGATCAGTTTAACCTCCACCACGTCTTTTGTAAAAAAAATGCTTTCGAAATAAAAGGTTTTTACGTTTATGTTTGCTTTTTAGGGTTCCGTACCCAAAGGGTAAAACGGGAACCCTATTACTAAGGCTCCGCCGTCTGTCTGTCTGTCTGTCTGACTGTCTGTCTGTCTGTCTCTCTGTCCTTCTGTCACCAGGCTGTATCTCATGAACCGTGATAGCTAGACAGTTGAAATTTTCACAGATGATGTATTTCTGTTGCCGCTATCACAACAAATACTAAAAAACAGAATAAAATAAATATTTAAGGGGGCTCCCACGCAACGAACGTGATTTTTTTTGATCGTTTTTGCTTCATATTGATAACGGCAACATGTAGACGCTTGAAATATTCACAGAATATTTAGTTATATATTCAATTAAAAATAAATAATAAAATTAAAATAAAACAAATATTGAAGGGATCTCCCATACAACAAACATAATGATACGGAACCCTTCGTGCGCGAGTCCGACTCTCACTTGGCCGGTTTTTTAGTGCTCTAAGGGACCGTAGACTTACGCATTTGATATTAATTTTAACTTGATACCTCCACGCGTTCTTGAGAAAAAGCATAGGGTCTTGACAGACTGACAGACAGACGGACAATGAAGTGATCTTATAAGGGTTCCGCAATCATGAAATATGAATCCAAGCAAAACTATTTTTATTTTGTAGTTTTCTGTTGTATGCGTATAATTAGACCTTTTTGTCTAGGTTGGCGTATTTGAAAATCGAAATCACAGTTGCTGCGACTGCGAGTGAAAAGAAAGACTGAACTAAATGAATTAGAGACATATTTGAATGACTACTGATCGAATGAGTTTATTTTGCGAAATGAAGTAGTTCATTTCCTTCAATTGTTCGCGAACTACTCATATCTAGTTAATGTGAAAAAAGTTTAAATACAAAAGTTGTAGATCTTTTTATTACCTACAACGTTGCGATTTAACTTTTTTCCATAGGACTTGTAGTTTTGCCGGAAATCGAGATAAACCGTTTTTTACCCTTAAAAACGCACCCCATACACTTTCCGACCTCAGATCGCCCGTAAATTATATTTCCTTTCATTTTTGTTATATCCTCTTCCTTTTCCAATAGGTTTCATCCTACCTACTATTATTTTTTATGGTATCAAAAATTATCGACCCTGGTCTTTATAGAGTTTTCATGAATAAGTTGATATAGTAGGCATGTTCCCTATACTTTGCTGAATAGTGTATAATCCACTGTATTTCAAACTAAAGCAACAAGTATCTATCAGGAATTCACGATCAAAACCCATCGGTCGCTGTACACCCGAATGAGTTTAGTTTCGATCGTGAATGAATGAGTGAACGACAATGACTCAGCGGGTTGCTCCGGGAGTCGTTCATAGAAGAACACTATTAGTTTTTGTCAATACATGCTTCTGTGCTCGCCACATTGTTTAGTAGATTTTGACACGATATTTTGTAGATGAATGGATGTATCACGAAGGTAAATTGTTTATTTTGTATTATGTATTTTGTCTACAGAAACTTTAAATTCAAATTCCTCTCCCTCACTTGCTATTGATCTATTAAGAGCGAATGTTTCAGCTTGTCCTGTGGAATTTCAATTTAAACATATAAACCCTGAGGTCGTTGTAAAGACAAGCAACCTAAGATTAAAATTACCGAATATCTGTGGGATCTGTCTACTAAAGTTTGTCAATCCATTATTCAGACAATTGCACCCTATCTAGCTTTAATATTTAAGGGGCTGACAACAGGTAAACCGCTGTCACTGTCAGATTGCATACAAAAGAAAGAGATGCGCGATGACACAACGAGCGTAAAAATGCAAATAAAATCGTATAAAATAAGATATTAACTAATTAATAGAAAGAAAAAGAAAGAAAAAGAAAATACATTTATTTAGCATAGACTAAAAGGCACACAATTTAATATACAGCAGATTTAAAAAAAATATAATAAAAAATCAAACAAGTAAAAAATTGTAAAATGCGGTGTAAGAAATTAGCAGTAAAGTGTGCCTCACGGCTGCGCCAAAAAGGCCCAGTTCAGCAAAAAACTGCCAGACAACTAGTGCCTGACGCTGGTTTTCAACTGGACCTAAAAGTGTGAGGTGACGGATGTAAATCAGTTTTATACTGCAACGTGTATATGCACACATAAAAAGAATGAATATGTATATTTATATATATAAGAAAAAATGAAATGTGGGTCAGATAAAAAATAATAACGAATAAATACATAAACAGTGTGATGTTTTGTAAAATTCCAAAAACAAAAAGCCAGTGAGCTGAGCCGAGCGCGAGCATGAGCAAAAGCAATTCCCAGCAATGAAATCGTATAACAACAGTTTGGTGTAGTTGTATAATTGTTGTATAACAGCGGCTATTTGCATTTTCGTGTTACATTCAAACACTGACGCATACGTAAGTCGGTAGGTGTGCATCATATAATTAAGACATTCAGTGTGACCATGTCCAACTTCCGCTGCGCCTCTATGAGATACTGCCGTAAGTGTCGTCTAAAGGTGTCTATCTGGTTAATTATTCTAATCGGTGGTGGGATGTTATTCCATACTTTGGAAGCCGCATAACGAAAGCTGCCTCTTAAAGCGGCTGTACCCTGAGACTGAGTCGAGAGTTGTTGCGAGCATTGCCTTCTCCCGCACTCTCGTCTACTCCCAATCCAGCTTAGCTTGTCGTATAGGTAATCCGGTTTCTGACATTTAACCACACCGAACAGAAGGCAAGCCAAGTGTAGTTTACGTATGGACTTCATTTTTAGTGTAAAGTGTTTGTTTAGATAAGGTGTTACATGGCTTCTGCGAGGAATATTGTAACAAAAACGAGCAATAAACGACTAATAAAAATTGATCCATCACCGGATGCAGTTTGGCATTAGCAATTTTATGGTATACTTTTAATTATAATTATAACTGTTAACGAAGGGATAAATTGCTTTTAAAAATAATTAAGAGTAGTCTTTGAAGACGTTTTTGATGTATTAAATTATGTTTTGAGTTACATCACCGTATGCACAAAATACTTGAAAATATCATACTGTTTTTGTTTTGGAAAAAATATTACTACAGCTACGGTTATTATTACGGTTTAAGAGATACACTGCTTAAAAAAAATACCTTTTTGACCATTTTCAAGAAATCTTCGCCTTAATTTGTGTGTAGATCAAGGGATATTCCTAGATTTAATGAAGTTATAGTAAAGTTATTCCACTTTTTAAATCCGGTGACAGCAAAGACACTAATAATTATAGACCCGTATCGGTTTTGCCGGTTTTCAGCAAGGTGTTTGAAAAAGTAATGTTAAATCAAATGCTCAATCATTTTAATCGTAATGACATCTTACACGATCAACAGTATGGTTTCATCAAACGACGTTTTGTAATTGAAGCCAGTGTCACATTATTGAAACACATTTTTAACGCATGGGAAGAGGCACAAGACGCAATAGGCATCTTATGTGACCTATCCAAGGCAGCAAGTTCAAATAAACGGTGTGAATTCATTGGGTTTAATACTCAAAATGGGGGGGGGGGGGGTACCACAGGGCTTAATATTGGGTCCGTTCCTCTTTTTAGTATATATAAATGATTTACCTCATTTACTGAAAAAACGACCACAAATGGTTTTATTTGCTGATGACACATCACTGATTTTTAAAGTAAGCAGACATGCACAGGAGCTTGACGACGTAAATAACGCTATGCTTATGGTCCATGTAAATAACTTGGTATTAAATGAGAAGAAAACTAGATGCATAAGATTCGCGTTACCGAATGTTAGAAGTAGTGAATGTCACATTATATTGAACTAAGAGATACTAGAATTCGTCGGAAAAAACTGTTTTCCTGGGAATCACGCTTGGCTCTAAGCTGCAGTAGAGTCCTCATTTAACATCACTTGTTATGTCACAATTTATCATCGGCTAAGTTCAGCCGCTTACGCAGATTGGTAAATCCGCCAATTAACAGACATGGATACAGCGAGACTGGTATATTTTAGTTACTTTCATAGCAAAATGTCTTGAGTTGGATGTTGAATGGTTTGAGTACTAGAAAAGTTTTTGTGAAAATTGCTTATTTTCCTGCTAACTGTACATTTTTTTCAAAATCTGTGAATGCAGATCAAAATTTCTCAAAAAGATAAGGATAGTCTCCTAAGACCATTTTCGCGTAGCTGCAACGGATAAGGTACTTCCTCTTACTGCCCCGCTGAAAGTTTCCACCCTGTATATATAAATAAAAAGACAAGTCCTGACTGACTGACTGACTCCACAACTCCCAGCCCAAACCCTTGGACCTAGAAAGCTGGAATTTTGCACAGAGTTTTCCTTTATAATGTAGACAAGGAATAAGATAGGATTTTTGAAATTCAAGCCCTAAAGGGGTAAAATAGGGGATGGAAGTTTATATGAAAGTCTGTCAGTTTTGAAGTTAGGATCATCAAATTTTGTGTTTAGGCTGATGATTGAAAATCAATTTATAGGTGTCTCAGCGTTTTTGATTATTCCACCCCCGAAGGGTTAAAAACGGGGATGAAGTTGTGTATGGAAAGTCATTAATTTTAGAAAGTAAAAATCACTAAATTTATTATCTAGGCATATGGTCGGAAGCTAGCGTAACGGTGTTGTTAGAATTTCAACCCTTAAGGGGTGAAAAGGGGAATGACATTTTGTTTTTAATTAAAGTTCTTATTTACTAATATTTCGGCTTCGTAAATCGTTGTTTTTTTTTTAATTTCAACCCACAAGCGGGTGAAAAGGGGGATGAAGTTTTGTATTGAAGTTGTTCATTCGCAAAATTTTGTATTCAAGTAAAAATAATATAAGTACATGTGTACCATTTCTAACTTTTCATAGAATGAAGCGATTGCGATGAAACAAAAACTAAATGCTACTCCAACTTATACACAATATTTATTTAAATATAAGGTCGCGGGACTGACTGGGCTATCAACACACAGCTCAAACCACTGAACGGATTGGGCTGTAATTTGGCACACAGATAGTTATTATGACGTAAGCATCCTCTAAGAATGGGTTTTTGGAAATTCGACCTTTAAGGGGGTAAAAAGGGGGGATTTTGTTTATATGAAAAATCTTATTCCATGAGTTAATAAACCTGAA
This sequence comes from Tiliacea citrago, assembly GCA_963921375.1. Lineage (NCBI taxonomy): Eukaryota > Metazoa > Arthropoda > Insecta > Lepidoptera > Noctuidae > Tiliacea > Tiliacea citrago. Next base: position 13,975,387 of record OY992802.1, read on the forward strand.
ACTTGGCATGAATACTAACCTAAGTATATTATAAAGTTTGTCATTTTTTTATTTTTTTTATTTTTTATTCTTTATAGAGGGGGATTGGGGATGTCAAAGTTTATATAGAAGAATTTTAACGCACGGTCCGATTAGCTCAAAACTCGGTATTTTATATATACCTACCTAATGCTCACAGATTATAAAGCCTTACATGTTTTTGGGTTTATTCAAATGTCACCCTTACGGGGCAAAACGGGGTAATTAAGTTTTTAGCGAAGGATTTTACTGCACGTCTTGATAAACTCCAAAGTAATTGAATAACACATGAATTAATATTTTTCAAAAATAAACTCCTTTCGGGGTGAAAAGGGGGGAATACAATTTATATCAAAATTATGTTTCCTTTGATCAAAAAACTTGAAAATTGACCCGGATATTTTCTTAATAAATTAAACGACTTTTCCGACGAATTTTCAAAAACAACTTTTTAAAGGGGGTGTTGAATTTTATGGCGGAAAATAATTGTATGAAAAGATTTTAACGCACGGTTCGATTTACTTGAAATAAAGGAAAAGGTATATCAGGGTTGTCAAAAAATCTACCCCAAACGGGGTGGAAAGTGGTAGTCAATTTTAGAGGGGATGATTATATGTTTCGGATTGGCGCAAAAATGGCTGAACGGATTTAGATGAAATTTGGTAAAATACATATAGTTTATAATCTGCATTAACACAGCGTACTTTTAATTCCGGTAGTACATTCTCGTGACATTTTTTCCAACATCCACGCGGGCGAAGCCGCGGGCAAAAGCTAGTAAATACATATTTTAAAACAACGTCACCCCGCCGCGTCTATCTGTCTGAACGCGTTAAACTAAAAAACTACCGAACGGATTTGCATAAAGTTTTCACCAATGGACGGAGTGATTCATGTTGAAGGTTCATACGTAAAATTCATTAAGGTTTTATGTAAACTGGCTGAAATAGGACGATGCATGTTGAAGATGTGCTTTGGGCGTACTTACGTTTCCGTGGTATAATTCCAACCTCCACGCAGGAGAAGCCGCGGGAAAAAGCTAGTTGCAAATACAAAGATCTCTGGGTACTATGTAGATACTTAAAGTTATGGTAAGGTAAAGAAGCTCTTCAGTGGTACCTATTAGGTCTACCTCAATATTTTTGAAGCCTCGGGCTTTTTTTGATGTCTGCACAAGCAACATCACGACTGATCAATCGGCTTTGACCGATATCTCTTTAACATCACTCGCGTGTCCGTATGGATTGAGGAGCCATGTCTCATATTTAAACGAGGGTACTACCAATATTTAGTAGTAAATTAGACGATTTTGTAGGCCCGATGTTGGAATGTTTAGTAAAACTCTTATAAAGTTATAGTACGTTTAAAGTGGCTCCTCAATTCAGACGTCTGAATTGAGGAGCCTCCTTAGAACTCCAGAACTAACCGCCGGATATTTTTGAATATTTTGTAGCATTTTTATTTAGTAGTGTTTACGTAGGGTTGGTCAGTGATACAATTAAAAACAATGTAGGTATAGCGATAAAATTAAAAATACTATATTACCAAAATTATATAATAGGTACTTTGTTTAGATTGTTATCATTAAACTTAATTAATTATTGTAGGATTTATTTATGTATTAACATAAATATAATAGGTTGGGGAAAAAGTTCCTTCGCATTTTTTAAGAAAATTCAAAACATTTTTTAATATAGTTTATTTACATTTAACTAAAGTATGTAGGTACCATTTTGTTCGATAACTTTTTGCCATCTTGTAGGTAGGGACATGATCCCTTTGCTATAGAAATTTTGGGACTTCTGATCAAAACACCGCGACAAGTGGTTTTGGCAGTCCTCTCGTGATGTTAACCTGACACTGCCTAAAGAATTCTGAAGAGACCGAAACAGGTGGAAATCTGAAGGTGCAAGGTCAGAACTATACGGTGAACGCATTAACACCTCCCAGCCAAACTCTCTTAATTTTTGCTGAGTAGCTAAAGATGTGTGAGGTCTAGCGTTATCATGATGAAAAACCACATCCCTTCTGTTGATTAATTCCGGCCGCTTTCTCTCAACTTCTTGCTATAATCTCATCAGTTGATCGCAGTAGAGTTCAGAATCGATGGTCCTGCCTGGTGGTAACAGCTCATAATGAATAATGCCCTTCCAATCCCACCCCACACACAGCATCACCTTATTGCGAGTTAACCCGGGTTTCGCCACAGTCTGTGAAGCCTGACCGGCCTTTGACCACGACCTTTTTCGCACGTTCTTGTCGTACGTGATCCACTTTTCATCACCAGTTATCAGCTTCTTCAAAAATGGTTCGGTTTCATTACGTCGTAATAAAGAATCACAAATGAATACACGGTTCATTATGTTTCTTTCAGTGAGCTCGTGAGGTACCCAAATATCGAGCTTTTTTATGTACCCAGTTTCTTTCAAATGTGCCAAAACTGTTTTGTGGTCAATTCCCAGTTCTTCAGCTACGTCGTAACTACTGATATGCCGATCTTCCACTTTTTCAAAAGCGGCATCCATTTTATCCGTAATAGGGCGACCAGAGCAACGTGCATCTTTGACATCCCGGATTGAAAACGCTTAAACCAAATTTGTGCTACTCTCAGAAACACTGCACTAGGTCCATAAACGTCGCAAATTTTTTTCGCGGTTTGCGTTGCATTTTTACCTTTTTTGTAGTAAAGTTTTAAAATGTATCGAATTTCTTCATTAGATTCACTTATCTTAACAGTACGAAAAACAAATGAAAATCACACATTTTCTTAATTTGAATTTGGAATTATGTTCTTTATAATTTAAACTTTCAATGATACCAAAACCAGCCAGATACAAATAGTACAGCCAAAGAGATTTTATTACAAGTTCATACATACTATAATGCGAAAAGACTTTTTCCCCAACCTAATATATTATTTTAAGCAGTTTATAATAATATAAAATAAACCCCCCCGCACAAATAAATAAATACTCATTCCTGGGGGCCCCAGGAATGAGTATTTATTTATTTGTGTACAATTTATTACCTTTAGTATTAGCACCCATGAGGTTTTCTAAAAGTTGGCGCCCCTGTCTACCAGAATCGTATATTCGGCCCTTTTTTCTGCTTAATAATACCTGAAAGGGATATCTTTGAAATTATTTAATTACTGTCCAACTTTTAACTTAATTTCTCATACTGTTTACATACCATGATTCATTCACAGCGGTATAATTTTCCCTGTGCGTAGTAGCCAACAAAAACTTACAAGCAATGTCAACATTCGCCTTTTTCGTAGGCGCTACTTACAATTACTTCCATAACGAGGAAAATCGTAATACCTGTCTAATTAACCACACAAGAGAAAAGCATACCATTTCTTATTCCTTTTACATAACTCGAACGAACGCCGGCAGAAATCAACCGAACAACTCAAATATGAAAATCAAAACAAGAAAAATGATTCACACAATTAATTTCCGAACTTTATATCAATGAATCCCACAGTAGATCATTAACAACTTCCTCTAGATTGTTTTTAATTGACTATGGAGTCTTGAAGTTCCTCAGTGGCGTCTGCAAGCAGAGAGTCGACGCAAAAAGTATTTGCTCAAAGATATAACGAGAATCATTAGCAGATTGTCTCTGGAGTATTTCTATTAACATTTTTTATGGGAAAAAGTCGATGTGTTCTTGTCTATGTGATACGTTAGTTGGTTTTACTTATTATCGGTATTTATTGGACGTGCGTGGACCGACAATTGGCGATGAGACTTCAAATAATTGTGGTGTAACTCGGTGTAAGTAACTTATCTCATGAATTTGGCCCCAACTACACTATTATATTTATCATGTCCCGTTTGGTGCCAAACGTAAAGAATAGTACCATCCCATTTCTTCCCGTGAGTGTCGTAAAAGGCGACTAAGGTACTTACTAGAGAATGTGCAGCAGCGTTCTCTATGCTTTTAAACACCATACTGCGATCGCTAGCCCGCCTGCCAAGCGTGGCGATTATGAAAACCCCCCTTTGGGGGAGGCCTATGTCCAGCAGTGGACGTCTTTCGGCTGAAATGATGATGATGATCATATTTATCATAGAAATATGATTGTGTTAGCTATTTAAATACATTTTAGGTAGTTTTAAGGTATTTATGAAATAACACAATTCTATTAGGTAAAATTAACAAGTCATTTGATTTATTTATAATGCTAAAATGGCGCCACCGGATATTAAGATGTCAACTGACTATTTGAGTCTGTTAAAGAGGAGGGATTTTTAAAGTTACGTGGTAGCGCCATTTTAGCAGGGCAGTAGTGATTAGACTGCAAAAGTGTAAGGACGTTGTAATACCCATTTAAGTACTGAGAATTGTAATAATATAATTATAAATGTATTGCCGTAATATTTGTGCTTTTATTTTACCCAGTGTTTAAACCTAGTAAAGAAATCATGCTTATTTATACAAATGAACGCTTTTATCTCTCCTTTGCTTTGGCTAGTCCTACATTATGATTTCATATCTGTCAAATTCTATGATCATAGTTAAATGATGCTGTTCTTCATTTTTACATATTACATTTTATGATCATATAAACGTAATACTTAATCAAGATGGATAACGACTTTAGCCGTGTTTTCCATAGATACGAGTGCAATTTTAATAATTGTATTCTAAAAGAAGATAAAACCGTTAAAAATTTATAAAAAATACTCATTTTCCTCGTAAAGGTTTATTTATTATTTTTGTTGTTTCGATATTCCAGTCGAAAATTTCGCCATTTTTGAGATTAGGCGGATATGATCAGATTCGTACGCTTGCTTTGAAATATGACTTAACTTATATGATCAATTGATCATAGTCAATTTGAATCATAATTATGTTATACATGATTCGTTTCTTTTAAGATTCGACTCCGTAATTGGTTCTTTATATAAAAATGACTCATACATCTCTGATCATATTTCTATGATAGTCTAATTATGGCTCTTAGGTAAAATCTTTGTACTGGAACACCTGTCAAATAAACCATCATCATTTATCATTCTCCTGCCCTTACAACAATTTATTTGGGGTCGGGGCAACATGTCTTTCTCTTCCATACTTCTCATTTAGCCTGATTTTCCACCACAAATGTGCTACGCTATGTTGCTATGGATGCGTTTGATATTCATTGGTCCATTTAGCATAGCACTGGTGGAAACGGGTTCAACTGAGCCATGTTTTTAGGGTTCCGGGACCTAAAACGGGAACCCTATTACTAAGGCTCCGCCGCGCGCCGTCTGTCTCCTGTCTGTCTGTCCGTCTGTCACCAGGCTGTATCTCATGAACCGTGATAGTTAGACAGTTGAAATTTTCACAGATGATGTATTTCTGTTGCCGCTATAACAACAAATACTAAAAACAGAATAAAATAAATATTTAAGGGGGCTCCCATACAACAAACGTGATTTTTTTTTGCTGGATTTTGCTCGATATTGATAACGGCAACAGGTAGACGCTTGAAATAGTCACAGAATATTTAGTTATATATTCACTTTAAAAAGAAATAATTAAATTAAAATAAAACAAATATTTAAGGGGGACTCCCATACAACTAACGTGATTTTTTTGCCAATTTTAGGGTTCCGTACCCAAAGGGTAAAACGGGAACCCTATTACTAAGGCTCCGCCGTCTGTCTGTCTGTCCGTCTGTCACCAGGCTGTATCTCATGATCCGTGATAGCTAGACAGTTGAAATTTTCACAGATGATGTATTTCTGTTGCCGCTATAGCAACAAATACTAAAAACCAGAATAACATAAATATTTAAAACGAGCAAAAAAATCACGTTTGTTGTATAGGATACAACAAACGTGATTTTTTCGTTTTTGCTCGATATTGATAACTGTAACAGGTAGACACTTAAAATATTCACAGAATATTTAGTTATATATTCACTTTAAAAATCAATAATTAAATTAAAATAAAACAAATATCCCATACAACAAACTTGATTTTTTTGCCGTTTTTATGGATAATGGTACGGAACCCTTCGTGCGCGAGTCCGACTCGCACTTGGCCGGTTTTTGGTTTTTGTTGCTATAGCTGCTACAGAAATACATCATCTGTGAAAATCTAACTTTCTAACTATCACGGTTCATGAGATACAGCCTTGTGACAGACGGACAGACAGACAGACAGACGGCGGAGCCTTAGTAATAGGGTTCCCGTTTTACCCTTTGGGTACGGAACCCTAAAAAAGTAGTGAATTCACGATAGAAGTGATAACTTACGACCGGAGCCGAGTAGACACGATCCAGCGTCACCGACCCGAACATGACGGTCCAGTTTCGTTCACTGTTCAGTGTTCAGAAAGACAGCAAAGTGAGCCTGAAATTTCAAAAAACACGAAGGCAATTCAGTTTTTTCACAAATCGGCATGAACTTAAATAAAAGTTAACAGGTTCGTTATAAATGACATATAATTCAGTAAGTATAATTACGAAATTAATTTTATAATGACAGACTCAAACAACATGGCCGCCGAACGATTAATAAAAATGTCTGTCGTCTGGCACGCCTAATTAAAAACAATTCGCGGGGCATTTTAATGAAACAATAGAACCGCGAATTTTTTTTCACGACGGCTCCATAATTAATTTAATAATAAATAAGGAAATGCGACGTGGTTAGAATTGTTAATGGTAAAATGTCTCTTATTTATGTGATCGTACTTATGGGGGTCGACTTTTTGTATTTTTCTCTATCGAGCTTTAGAAGTTAGAATGCACACGCGATACACATTCTTACGTACTTTAAGCTGAATTCCAATTTGTTTATTCGATACACATTTTTTATTTTTGGCAACCGTGACGATATCGACTAGGTATTCTGCCAGCGTCATGTATTGACAGCAGTTATAATCGTGGAACAATGCTCTATTTGATAGGTACGAGAAGAATTCATATCTAATTGAATAGAAGGTAGAATAGTGCTCTATTTTATACACGTGAAACCCACATCTAAGTAAATCGTAGAATAACGATTTATCTGCAAGATTGAATGGGCACGAACTTTACCAAAGTACTTAATTAATCAGCGCATTTGCCATTGTTATCTTTTGATTTTCATTGCTCTTGATTTATTTTTTTAATTGAATTAACGTCTTGTTATGGTCAAGCATTTATATTATTATCTACTAAAGTATCTATATCTATGAAAATAATGATAACAGTCCTTCATTACAAAAGACTTAAAACTACTCACCTAAGCTTTTCTCAAAGGTCATCCACAGACTATAAAACAATTTACTTATTTACCAAAGCGTGTTGCCAGCCGAAAATAAATTTCCCCGCGATAGCATAGTTAATACAAATTATATTTAATTACGAAGATATTTATTCGTTTCAGAATTCGCCGTGTTCGGTTGACACGACAGAATTCACGAATTTTAATTTGGGCTCACAGTGTTTATATACGATACTTTTTGGTGGTACCGGGGAAGTTGCGGTTATAATACTTTTGTAGACACTTTGGAAATTTCCTAAAAGTGTGCTTTATTGTGTGCGTGTTATTTTTTATCAAAGCAAATGACTAATACTTATATCACAAAAAAAAGAGGTTGTGTGTCAACGGTTGTATATTAGAAATCAAAACTTTCTCGAACAAATTTCAAAAGAACAATAAACGAAATAACAAAATTTAAATTACCAAATGTTTTATTTAGAAAAAAATTAAAATCCCAATGTATGTGACATCAAATGAACGACTGATCAATGTAATTTTAAAATATGAAATCATTACTAATCAAATTACATAATCACAAATGACGACTGAATAAATTTGCTAGATGTAAATATAAGTAAAGTCATTAAGTTGTGCTACAAAAGTTAGTGACAGAAAAGAATCGCTGCAAAACCGACTCCACGTAGTCTTGTCTGCCCTACCCCTAGAGTGTAATTTAAGCCCGCGTAGGCGCGGAGTGGTGAAGAGGCCCGCGAGCTGAGGAGCAGGTGGTGAGCCGCGGCTACGGCCGGCGAGTCAGAAACGACTAGATTATGTAGAAAAAAAAACGGAAAAAAGAGATTATTTTTAGCAGGCTATCAAGAACCGAACTAGTTAGACGAGGTTAATTATGAAAAAATAAATGGTTAGGTTAGGTTAAAACTGTGACCTCCCACGCACGAGCCGAGCGAGCGAAGCGAGCGGTGCCGCGGCAGCGGCCGGCGAGTGCCAGAAACGGTTAAGGTTGCATATTAGAAAATCAAAACTTTCTCGAGCAAATTTCGCTAATATTAATATTATTTTTACCTTTTTCAGTTAATCCATTTGATAATTAATAATTTATCCAGTAATCCATTTTGACCTTTAGACGATTTGGTCAATAGTGTAATAAATAATTTAAACATTGATATTCCAGACTTTGGTCAGCTGAACTTTTGATCAAATGACCATCGTTATTTTAAACTTTGTTGATTTATACGTTGTTCTTTTGAAATTTGCTCAGGAAAGTTTTGATTTTCTAATATGCAACCGTGTCAACGACCGACTGGAGCTGAGTTTACCCGATTCGGTGTCGAGTATACCCGATTCAGCCTCACCGACCCGAGTGTAGAGTAAGAAAAAAAAAACGACATTCAAAGAGAAATAAGTCAAAGTCAAAAATGTGACTTGAAGTCGGGTAACTCTAAGGAAAAAAGGAATCTTTGGAAGTCAAGAAACGGCCGAACATTCGGCCGATACTTCGGATTATCGCTTCGGAGTAGACCCCTGTATTTAGTCGTATCACGTTTGGTTTTAAATCAGAGGTTTATGAATCTGAATCTTATTAGAAGCATTTTAATTTAATTATGATGGTTTTATTATAATATATATGAGCTTTTTAATAGATATTAGAGTGGGTTTTGATGTATGCTTCTTATGATCGTTAATGGAATTCTTATCTGCTTTAACATCTAAACAAATTATATTAGTTAAATTGCGATATAAATTAGATAGCGGAAGCTGTTAGCAATTTACTAAAATTAGATAGGTACCTATTTAATTCCTGTGTGGTGTTTATTCGTTACTATTGATATGTTTTGAAGACCCATATTAAATTGCCAGAGGAATAATTTGAAAGGTTCAGTGGTTTAGTCTCTTAATCTGTGCCATTAAAATCGTTATCAGGCTCTTGTTGGCATCGATTTCCCTCACACTAATGGTCACATTTTTAATTTAGTTTTTTTTTGTAACTAATTAGGTACAGCTAAGTACGTTTAACATGAACGTGATTATGTTAATAATGGTCATAATCAGGGTATTTTATTCATAACGGAGTGCTTAATAATATCTATGTAAATGCCACATAAAATTAAAAAAATAAAACAAATATGCTACATTCTACATGAAAAATAACATTGTCAGGTACGATTGAACGTGAGCGTCAAGAATCTTAACAAGAAATGTTTTAATAGTCTCGAAGCTATTCCCATCAAAATTCATTAAGCGTACCTACTCATTATAATTTATAGAGTACTTAACAAAATAACGACAACTTTAATAAACTAAACATGTTTCAAATAGTATAAAATTTCACTCGCCCACAACATAAGAACGGAGCTACCCGTGTATATCGTTTTTTTCGGTCCGACCGGTCCTCCAAGAACTTTGTCACAATCAAGTTTGCCCAAAGATACTCAGATGTCCGAAGCAATTGAAGCTGGTTGCTTCCACGTCTTTATTTCGACAAGGTTCCAACTGTTGTCGAGTGTCGATCTCAAAATCCGGTAGCTAAAAGTAATTTGTGAAATTACTTTCTTAGAATTGGAGTCAATTAAAGAGTGTATGTCGCCCGTCCTGGCGATTTCAGACAAACTGGATCGAGGATTTGTTTTTTTAAGGAATGTTTGTTTAAAAGGTGTAGGTATGGGCCAGGGTTCGAGAGATAAGGAAGGGACCGAGGTAGAAAGGGTACAATAAGAATCAGTAGTTTGAATATAGAACCTGTTGTTGATTAAGGGTCGGGTACAAATCGCTGTTGACCTTGGCAATAAAAATGATGAAAATGCGCCGCCGTTCGGTTTCATACGAAATATTTATATTTAGTAACGAAAATATGAATATTTAAAAAAAAATACACATAGAACTAATAAAATAGGCAGTTCATACAAAAAAAAATCATGAAAATATCTAAGTAGTTTGAAAGTTATATAGTTTTTTATGCTTTCGGTAGACAATATTGCCTGAATTTATTTCATAAAGTATTTTACTACAATACTTAAGTATTGACATATAGAATTGATGTGTATGCATTCTAGTTTTACATAAATTTTTTGCTAATTTTTTTTTTTTTTATCATCTGCCTAGCCTTTTCCCAACTATGTTGGGGTCGGCTTCCAGTCTAACCGGATGCAGCTGAATACCAGTATTTTACATGGAGCGACTGCCTATCTGACCTCCACAACCCAGTTACTGGGTAACACGATATCCCTTGGTGAGACTGGTTGTCAGACTTATGGGCTTCTGACGACCCGTAACGACAGTCAAAGATCTACAAATCACAGCTGGGACCAACGGCTTAACGTGCTTTCCGAGGCACGGAGGAATCTTGGTATGAAAAGATGGTCACCCATCCACGGACCAACCGCGGCAAGCGTAGCTTAACCTGAGCGATTGATCCGTGCGGCAGTTATTATTTAGCCATAAGCTCCTCATTATATGAAGGCGTAATAACATATTTAAAAGTCACTAATATCATAATTATATCTGCGCTTTAAGGGGAAAAGGGGCAGTATTTAAATTAAGTTAAGGAGGTACTCGTATTAGCAATGCTGATCATCAAGGTCTCAAGGTCAGTCCGTGAACCGACCATCCATTAGGTACATATTCCGAGACCCCTCCGTGCCTCGAAAAGCACGTTTAGCAGTTCATGCCAGCTGTCGGTTTCCGGCAGTCAGAAGCCTGGAAGACTGACAACCAAGTCTTACCAAGGGATATCGTGTAATCCAGTAACTGATTAGTGGTAGTCATAAAGGCAGTTTCGCTCCAGGTAAAATACTGGGATTCAGCTGCATCCGGTATTAGTGAAAGCTGACCGGAACATAAATAGGTAGTTAGAAAAAGCCTAGGTAGACGATGGTTAGCAATGATTAAGGTTTTTATGCGGTAACTTTTCGCAAAGGAGACGTAAGATTTATTAGCTTCTGGAAGCAAAAGGTTTCAGCGCCAGCATTATGCTTAGTCCGTGTGGTGCCGGATGTAAAGAATAGCACCATCCTATTTCTTCCCGTGGGTGTCGTAAAAGGTGACTAAGGGACTTACTAGAGAATGGGCAGCAGCGTTCTCTATGCATTTTAACACCATACTGCTATCGCCAACCCGGCCGCTAAGCGTGGCTTCCGTCCCTTAGCGGGTTGCTAAGCGCTGCCTCTGGTTTTCTGCTTAAACCCTTGACTCCTGTTTACAATAAAAAAAAGAGGATTGGCACCATTGTTGACAGCTTACTTCAACTAAGTTTTCACGGTCAGATTTTTACAGAATAGACCGGCTGGACCCGCAGCGGGAATCTGTAAAAATCTCACCGTCACCGCTTAGGTGCAGTGGGGTAGCCAGCATGGGTGACACCCAGAGCGCATAATTGTGGTGTCACCCAAGTATAAAACCGGCCAAGTGCGTGTCGGACCACGCACAATGAAGGGTTCCGTAGTTGGGGTGAATTTATCCAAAGAACAAACTTAACATTGTAGTTGAAAAACATGTTCTCCCATACATTCTAACTACAACTGTAAGTTGGTCGAGTATTACTCCTTAACTTGTAAGGCTAGTTTTCCTTTTAATTTCATTATGTATACTGCTGCCGTGATTTTTTCCTTCCCTTTTTTGCTAAGGCGATTAACACACGACACCGCGCACCGCCGCGAGCATCGCTCGACGGTATACGTGTGTTAGGCATCAACGGATTTATAAGAGGCCAATGCGACATGAGATCCGCTTCACCGCCCCTCACACCGCCCGTGTCTCCCCAAATCAGGTGCCACCCAGTGCGGACAGTCCCCCACGACCCCCCCCCCCCCCCTAGCTGAGCCACTGCTTAGGTGAAGTAAGTGAACTGTGATCCCACTTGACGCTAGCGATAGACAGCTTGAACTTCAAACTTCTTACATAGCATATAGCGGTAACGCACGGAATGGAACCAAGAAGAAAGAAGAAAAGGAGGCACCATCCTACAGGGTGATGCAAAAGCCAAGGAAAGCTTTGCTAAACGTGTGTGTGAGCTTTTTGGTAGAAGGCTCTTGTGCTTTATTTTCTTCACCGATGTATCTTAAAATGGTGATGATTTTAAGTTTCTTGTTAATATGTTCTCGTAGGGATTTGAATGAATGAAGCGTGGTTTGATCAGACTCGATTATTCGAATGAACCCAAAGATTCACACTAGCCCCTGGAGCCTCATGTTTCATGGGACTATAGAGGCCATTGCATATCGACCGGGTGACGCGATAGTGGTAGGGAAGACGTGCCCTTGGGATATGGAAGGATTATTAGAGCCGTACCGGATATGCATCCTTGAGCAAGCATTGGAATAGTGGAAAGACGGTTTCTATTTATCTATGGGTGGGCATCTTTTAATGACGTCGCCGCCAGGTGGCGTTCAAGTCCAGCTTTGCCGAATCTTGAATGGTGAATCTTTTGGCAGGGTTATATTGCTTTCTCAACGCTTTTCTATGTCACTGTTAAGCTGTTTGCTGTTGCCAATGTCTGCATCCGAGGTTTCTGGTTTTTTGGTGTAGTAGGACGAAAAAATGGTAGTAAAATTATCACCTTTCAAGACCCTACAGGCAATGACTAAAATAAAAACTAATGACGACACGTTTTTAATAGAAATGATGATTTAAAAAAATTGTCCGTCAGATAGATTATTAAAAAATTTTGGACACGTATTTTTTTCTTTTTGTACGTAATCAAGAGATTACTGCGATACATTGAGTTTAAATGTGACATGACGTCACTCACGCCTTGCTAGATTGTATACTGAATTGTGACGTAGTGAGCTCCTACTCCCAACTTTAATGTGCTTTATCTAAGTATATTTTTAATTAATATGATATAGCAAAAAAATACGTGTCCAATTTTTTTTAATTATCTGACTGACGGATTAGTCAGAAAAAAAAGGAATTATATTTAGATATATTTATTTATTTATTTATTTATTTTATTATTTATGTACACACAAGATAGATATAATTCATAGAAAAGGCTAGGCAGACAGATAGATTTAGATATAATTTCTTTTTTTTACCCAGACACCATCCCTAAAAGTAGGCATCATCCCTATAATTAATTTAAGTCTGAAAGACTTAAATTTTATGAAGCGTTAATTACCTACTCTACAAGCAGAGACAATAAAATTAAAACTAGTTCAATAATGATGTCATCATAATGTGTCATAACTATCTGTTATTAAATTAATGATCTTAAGCACGTATTGTCCTACCACGGTGTAGCCCCATCCTTGTCTACCATTCAAAGATAGACAGGAATGGAGTACAAAAAAGGTATGCGTAATTATGAAGTTAAGCTTAATTATTGCATGATAATGATCTCTATTGGTTAAAAATGATATTGAGTAAAAAATGGCCGGTGCGAGTGCTACCGGGAATCGAACCCGACTAATTAGCGAGTGGACGGGTGCACAGTTACTTCACGACACTTGTATGTGTAATAGGAGGGTCGGCAGAATAGTTTGCTCAGTTAAGTTGAGGATTTTTTCTTAACATCTGTTTTGGCAGCTCTACAACTGCCTTTATCCAACAAAGGCTGTTTTGGAGCTGTATTTTAGCAAGATCGTTTAGCAGGTTATTGGGGTACCAAAAGGGATTTAATTACATTTTGTTCATCTATAATTTTAACTTTTAACGAGACATACTGCCACTCACAGTACGTAAAAGGTGGCCAAACGGTAATGTTTCTTACAAACACGTGGAAAGAAAATATGTGTGGATTTTAAAATATATAATCTGCCTATAATGTTCCCACTGCTGGGACACAGACCTCCTCTTTCTGTGAGGGGGAGTGGGCCGTAATACACCACGCGGGCCCAGTGAGGCTTGGTGGATGTCACATGTCTTCGAATTTTTAGTTCTAGGACATGCCGGTTTCCTCACGATGTTTTCCTTCACCGTTTTGAGAGCAGTGGTGATGAAATAATTTACACAAAGTAAAGCGCCTGTCTGGGTTCGAACCTACGACCTACTACTCGTAAGTCGAGGCGTTAATCACTGGGCCACCACTGCTCTAAAAATGGCTCAATTCTCCATAAGGATAGAATGTTGAAAATATATATCTTATATTCAATATTTTACTTAAGGAAAAAAAATCAAAAACGAAAGAGCCTTACAGTAGTCGCATATGATGTGTAACATCTGACTTCTCAGCTTGGTAATAAGCAACTGAGCAGCGACAGAAATGACCCCGTCTACTTTCAATCTATCTCTGGTCATTATGTTGACAGTGTAATTTTCCTGCCTTGTTGGTCTAGTCCTCGCAAGCGCTACTGCTGAGCATGTGGTCCTGGGTTCGATTCCGAGGTCGGGCAAAGTGCTATTGGGATTTTCCATTACGAACTTCACAGTAGCAGCCCGGAGTCTGGATTTGTGCCCGGTTGATGGCAATAGGCTCGCCCCCTGTTACACGGGACTTAAACATAACTGGCGAAATGTGAGTGTACCATAGGTACACCCTTCGGGGATTACAGGCGTGATGTTATGTTATGTTATGTAATTTTCCTCATTGCGACTAAAAAAATCAGCGTGTTATATTCTATCGCACCATTCACGTACGCCTATGTTGCCATCAGGGTCGTATGATGGGAGAAATATACTGTCAACATAATGACCAGAGATTTACAAAGGCTGTGGCGCTCGACGTAGTTGGTATAGTAGGTACTTACTAATTACATGAGTACACTAATTCCATGCTATTATAAAGTACTTACTAATTCCATGAGTACACTAATTCCATACTCTTATAAAGTACTTACTAATTCCATGCTATTGAAAACTACTTAAATAGTCCACTTCTTGGCGGGAAAGTGAAGCGTCATGTTAGCAGTTTTGTTTTTTTTCTAAAATTTGTGTTTAGCCGAATATTAATGTGTAATAGTGGTGGATTATTAACCATTAAGTGTTCGTGAACCTGCATTAATGTAGGCAAATGAAACAAAACAGTGCAACATCACTTTAATTCTCTCAAGAAGTCCGCGCTAGGTTTCAGTAAAGTGCCGCGTCTTTACTTAAACTCAAGGGGAGTGGGGCGGGATATCATCAATCATCTCTATGATGCGTTGAGTGGAGTTCATTTCATAATTATAACTTTGTACTTGCTACCTAATTTGACATGACACTGGCTAAATGCACAAACCGTGCGAAGCCAAAAAAAAAAAAAAATAGTCCACGATCAAGCTGTCACTTCGTGTTACACACTTCCGTCCCTTTTCACGAAATCACTCCCACAGAAAGCGAGATTTAGTGACACACATCAAAAACCTAATAGCAATGTTGCATTACAGTGCAAATTTAATATGAGTAATCAACGAAATAATGCTGTAACTAGCAATTGACATTAAAGTCTTATTTAATAATAAAATTATCTCATTTTCCTTTACAGTTTATTTGCAGCCAGTACCCCGCCATTCGTAATAGGTGTTCGACATTCGAACAGCGGGATGCTACGTGGAAAGCTGCCATGTGCCCATTTAACAACTACTTATAACTATAGTAAAAGTCAGCGCAAGATCTGACTTTTTGTCGTCACCTCGCCATATCGGCTGCATTACTCATTTCGAAAGTTTAATATGGCTTTTAAGCTGTAAAAGGCTATCGGACAAGCGTGAGACGGGTTCCAACGTTTTATTTTTAAACGATTTTAATTTGTTTAATTGCTTGTAAGTGGTCGATTTGAATTTGAATTTGGAATTGATATTATCTGTGTAATGTGACTGGTTGGTTGTTTACGTTGATTTTTTTAATGTGTATCGTGCTTGTAAGAAGATCTAACAAAATAACCTAAGTTGGTCCTTCAGGACGATAGGCTAGTTTTTATAACAGTAAGCTGTCTTGAAGATTATCAACGTTACCAAGCATGGTGGCTATAGGTATTACAATACTGTTAAGGTGACGTCTTTTATGTAATACTATTAAGGTGATGTATTTTATGTAAAGACCAGAGATTTAACTTACATTGTACAGACGCCAGCAGGTCAAGCTACCTGAAACTATCAAATTTTCCCAATCAACCTTGAACTTTATGCTTTAACAATAAAGTTGAAAATATTTTAAAGAAATTTGACAGATTGTAGTAGGTTGATGTTCTGGCGTCTGTACCTAACGTAGTTAAAGATACTTCTACAAGTATTTAATACAGTTTAGGTTCTGCATTTCAAATAGAAACTCTCTGCCTAGCCTTACCCCAACTATGTTAGGGTCGGCTTCCAGTCTAACCGAATGCAGCTGAATACCAGTATTTTACATGGAGCGACTGCCTATCTGACCTCCACAATCCAGTAACTGGGTAACTGGGTAACACGATTCCCCTTGGTAAGACTGGTTGTCAGACTATCAGGCTTCTGACGACCCGTAACAACTGTCAAAGATCCACGAATAACAGCCGGGACCAACGGCTTAACGTGCTTTCTGACGCACGGAGGAGTCTCGGTATGTAAAGATCACCCATCCACGGACCAATCGCGGCAAGCGCAGCTTTACCTGATGGATCGACCCGTGCAGCTGTTATTACATAGCCACGAATATCATCTTCTAGATGATTTCCTATAATATGAAATTGAATGCAACAAATCATAATTATACCGGGTCTAAGTTCAAAATACTGTTTTACATAAATAAATGTACCGTTGCCGTTGCAGTTACCAGTCATTTTCTTCAGTCGATTGACGTACCCAACTTTCAAGATTTAATGCTTATTTATGCATATGTTATGGACCTAGTGAATATTAGGACATTATAAAAAATGCCCAGACAGTTTGAAAAATGCCCAATATGAGAGGGCAGTGTGATAACAACTATTGAAATACTTAATCAAATCGACCGGACATTTTTTTATAATGCTAGTCACCTATGGGGCAGCACAATTAAAACCAGGTTTTATTACTATTATTTTTCTTCCAAACGTATACCTAATTAGTATTGTCGACACGGTTGGCGCAGTGGTTAAGCGATTGACTGCTGCGCTGCGTGTCGCGGGTTCGATTCCCGCACGGAACAAATATTTGTATGACCTACAAGTAGTTGTTTCTGGTCTGGCTATTCGTGTATGTGAGTTTAAATGTTTGTAAATGCAACCACGATACAGGAGAAATTCCAAGTGTGGGGCTACTTAACGAAAAAAAAAATTACCTTCTGACCGATGACATAATACATTTTGACCTTCAAAAGTGCCTATTACGTGTGCTATCACAATTAAAAAAAAAAAGATTTGGGTTAGGTTAGGTTAGAACAGAGGCGAACGAGCGAAGCGAGCGTGCCGCACCAGCGGCCGCCGAGCGCCGGATCCCCTCTATTGTTGGTAAATTCTGCTAAATACCTGTGTATTATCAGATTGCCCAAAGACCACACGGCAATGTTTATAATGACGAGGCAATGTGATAAATAAGGAAGTTCAAATTATAATTAACTAGCTGCGCCCCGCGGTTTCATCCGCGTAAGTCTCGATCCCGTGGTAATATTGGGATGAAAAGTAGCCTATGTCTTAATCCAGGGTGTCAGCTACCTCCATACAAAATTTTATCAAAATTGGTCCAGCCGTTTGAGCGCGAAGAAGTAACACACACACACACACACTCACAAACTTTCGCCTTTATAACATTAGTGTGTTGATGATTATTTCGTCCTAAGTAGCTTGTTTCAATTTATAATACGCGGGCATTATGAAAAATGCCCTATTTATTACTTGGTCCATAACACATACATTCAATATTTCTCTTGCAATGAAAATACAGTTAAATACCTTATTGGTCTAGTGGTCGTAAGCGCTAATGCTGAGTATGAGATCCTGGGTTCGATTCTCAGGTCGGGTAAAGTGTTTATGGGTTTTTCCATCTGGAATTTCGTAGTAGCAGACCGGAGATTCGCCCCCTATTACAGGGGACTTGAACATAACTGCCGAAATATGGGTGTACTATTAGGTACACTTCTGCCTAACCCTTCGGGGATTACAGGAGTGATGTTATGTTATGAAAATACAGTTAAGATATTCTTCAAATGAATTCTTAACCATACGAATTAAGTTTTCATGTCCACATTGTGAATACACGAGTATTAATAACATCAATTTACAAGAAAAATAATCCACGCCTCACAATAAATCGAATCGTGTACCAAAATCGAGACGCATAAGGAAACGTATCGATCATCGAAAAAATCGATTACAAAGCGCGAATACGAAAAACAAATAAGCATAACTCATCGGACACTGATCGGTATCGATTATTAAAATGGCGAGTGGAATCGATTAATCGGAGAGAAATAATAAAGTGAGCGGCGACGGTTAATTGCTTTGCACGGACGTAAAGCATTAGCCCTGATAACTTACTCGGTACTGAGAATGTTTGAATCGATTTAGAACGATTACTTGGATGTTGTAATCATCGTTCTGTAAATTATGTGGTGGGGTAAGTTTCTTGATTGTAAGATGTTTTGTTTAATTCGAAATAGATCACAACACTACTGAGTCAGACAAATATAAACAATGGAATAAGTTTAAAGATTTGAGACCAAATAAAAGGAGGATTATGATAAAAATTAAACATTCCTGGTTAAAAAAAAACACAAAAATTTGGTATTAGTTGTATGCAGTAAGTTTTTAAATATATAGTTTTCCCGGAAAAGCGGCTAACATAATAATATTGCCTTATGTATTTTGTTAGGCATTAGTAGGCAGAAGAATTAAAATGAAATAAATCGAGAACGTGTGACATCTACCTACCAACTGGGCCCGCGTTGTTGATTACGGCCCACTCCCTCTCACAGAGAAGAGGCCTGTGTCCCAGCAGTGGGAACATTATAGGCTGATTATGTTTAGTAGTTCGTAGGTACATACCTAAGTAACGGATGATACCAAAAGTTACCAAACAGGCTGAGGGCTGAAGACTGAAGAAATTGCTGGTTAGGTACAGGATGTAGGAGAGAACAGGGGAAAGTGAGGTAAAGTTTAGACCTTTCGATAATTTTTATTATATTTACATTTGTGTTGTCATAATATTATTAACTCACTTTTGCCTTATAAAATACATAAGGCAATATCACGGTGTTAGTAAATTTTCCCTGAGAGAACTGTGAGTGAGTAATATTTCAACCGGTAGCCGGCGCGAACGCCCGGGTGGTAGGGTTGGATAAACCGGGTTATATAGTCCCCCAGACCGTATTTCGGCCATGGCGGCCAATCTCAACGGAGACTATCCTTCGGCGCGGAAGATATAATAGTGCAGGCGTGTGTGCGCAGACACAGATGCACTCTCTCTTCCCTCACTCTTATAGTCCGATGGGACTCTGACACGAACGGAGAGAGATCAGGCGCAGGTACCACACCCACAGCCAGAATATTCACAACTTTATGTTATTGTGACAGATGAAGATCATCAACTCATCAGCGATACATGCAGTTCTGGAGAGGAATATGTTAGTAAGGAGGGTGAAATTAGTCGGAAGAGGTATCTCAAATTTTGGGAGGAGCCTATATAAATCTAAAAGTAATTTCACAAATATTTATGAACGCCGATGGCGCCCCCTGTCAATGTCATTCAGGCGTTTCATCCTCGTACATGTGACAGCTCTGAGCTTTGGTGCATACACCAAAGCTTACATACAGCTCCCTTTCTGTCAACTATGTACTTGGCAGCTTGGACTTTCGCCCAGAAACAATCTTTCCGTTGGAATCTAACTTCAAGTCTTAATTGTGAAATAAGATGTCATTTCATTTACAGAACTTCAGTTCGCACCTAGCAACAATCAAGCAATTAACCCTCATGTCAACCAGCGAGCGTCTGAAAACCAGAAAAATAAACAGGCCTATACAAAAGTATAATAGTTTTAAGAATAAAATGGTCGATGTTTGCATGCGAGGCCTGCGCACTTAGCTTTCAATTTAGCAAGCAAAATGAAGAGATCGCCCGACACTGGAAAGGCGTAAAACAATTTTCATGGGCCCTTAGCAGTAACTAACCGAGCTCCGGCTAGGGCTGCTACTGTCATCTTGTTTTGAGATACATTATTAACAGAGGTTATATTTTACTGGGTCCTGAAGTTAACAAGTAGTTTGATAGAAATTGTGTCGACTTTGACGGAAAGTCTGACAGATTTTCAATAACTTTCTGCCAGACTGGATGGTATAATGTCTTCAAAGAATGACGATGAATCATGTAGTGAACCGTCATAAGTTTACTTAGATACGTAATATACTTATTTAGTTTAGTAGATAGTGGTGGTTGGGGAATTTAGTAGTAGCCATAAAGTAGTCCCATAATTATTACAACTGACATCTCACGTTGGGAATAAGCAACTGAGTAGCGACAGAAATTACCCCTCTACAATTCATATTCTTCTTCGTCGTTCCCTCAATGTTGAGGATCGCAACCACATACGACGCGTCTCCAAGTTATGCGGTCTTCTGCAGTGTGGACCGCTCGTTAAATACAACCTCCAACAGCCTTCTTGATCGCGTCTGACCATCTTGCAGGTGCTCTGCCTTGAGCGCGTTTTCCTACCACCCGGCCCAGTATTATATAAGCCTTTCCAGACCATGCTTAGGTAAACGCATAATATGTTCGAAAAAGCTGAAGGCACGGTCCTGGCATATTGTAGAAAGTCGCTTGGTGATACTGAGTTCCTCAAGTATGGATTCATTCGTTCTCATGGCGGTCCATGGTTTACGAAGTAGCCTCCGCCAACACCACATCTCGAAAGCATCGATCTTACTGCTTTCGTGGTTTTTGATGCACCAATTTTCAGCCCCATATAAAAAGAAGGAAAAAAGTTAGAGCACGGGTCAGTTGTATTTTAGTATTCCGACGGATGCCACGATTTTTCCAAATTTTCGCTAGACTGGTCATTGCACTTTTGGCCATACTTGTACGACGCCGGATTTCCTCAAGGCAGCTGCCCTCATTCGTGATCAAAGACCCAAGATACACGTACTCACTGACTTTCTCATAGCTGTTGAGTAGATTTGAGCTCGGAAGACGGTGAGACAATCAAGACAATCTATATAGTACTTACTAATTCCATGAGTACACTAATTCCATGCTATTAAAAGTACTTACTTATTCCATGCTCAACCTGTCATTTCCTGTTACACATTTTCGTACCTTTTCACGAAATCTTTCCCACAGAAAGCGAGATGAAAAATGTTACAAATAAAAAAAACGGTATCATCCGAATTAACTACAACACAATCATGTTAAGAATCCTCATGTTTGACAATTAACTACAACATAATCATGTTAAGAATCCTCATGTATGACAATTAACTACAACACAATCATGTTAAGAATTCTCATGTATGACAATTAACTACAACACAATCATGCTAAGAATCCTTATGTATGACAATTAACTACAACACAATCATGTTAAGAATCCTCATGTATGACAATTAACTACAACACAATCATGTTGAGAATCCTCATGTATGACAATTACGTTGGCAACGCACTACAACTCAATTTCTAAAGCAAAGTGCCAGCCCTACAGGAGGTTCCAATTGGCTGTCTGGCTAAGTGCCGTTGCCTGTGGGCTAATTAAAACATCAGCCAACCGCGGCCATGTTGCTCCCGACAGATAATCTTTCATATTTTGTCTTGGCTGTCAAACGATGCTTCAGGCATTCGGCCTGTCGTTTCAGCTTAATTTTAGCCTGGGGATGAGCAGCCTTTTAAGAATTAGTCTGTATCAGCTAATGATCGGGAAATATGGGCTGTTTCTTTTTTGCTTTAATTGCTAATGGCTGTGATTGCTAAATCAAAAGAAAAAACAATAAAAAGGATTTTTAGGACAAACACTTTAGTGAAAATACTTGATCTCTGAATGATATGGGGTTTTTCAATATGTACGAATGTTCCTTAGGTAATCTTGGGTCATGGTGATGATTAGTTAGTAAATGTTTTACTTACAATACTACTCATTACAATCCATTTTATTGTACGTGAATGGAACAATGCGAAATGGAAATCCGTTGATATGAACATTATATTGGTATCCTCTATCACTGGAAAATTATGTTGATGAAAATGCATTTTAGCTTGATTTCTATCAATGGCAAATAGGGTTTAAATCCCATTTGCACCATAATCACTACTTAAATACGTTTAGGCTAAACATAATTTAAATAATTCATAATTTGTCATCGCTCTGTCATCTTCAATGCTCTGTCATCTTCAAAACAATTGACAGAAACAGAATGAGAATGCTGTTAGAGATTCGTTTAGCGCTAAGTCTAAAATCTCAAATGTACTAATTTCATCATTGAATCACTAACACCTTGCAAAGGCAAGTTCTAATCCCATTCAGCCTCAAGAAATTCCTTTTTGGAAAGAGCAATTCTCGCAAAGGCAACTTCACATACAGCCTAGATTATTTGATATCTCGATCCCGGCACTAGTTATAGTGTTGTACCTTTCCGAATGACAAATGAATCGATATCGCGGCGAGGGCGTGCGCTGATTAGTTATAGGTGGCACTTGGTCATTACGCAGCCGCGCCCACTCACAACTGAATTTAAATTAACTTCAGGTCTTACTTGGTGTTCTAGATGTTATATCGTTGATGGGAATTTGCGAGAAGTGTGATTCAAAACTGCAGCCTCAAAAACCACAATCAGTTCTATGGGAATTTTATAAGATTTAGACCAATTCTCTTTTGCACATTGTACTTTGTGCATTATTGCATTATGAAAATAACTATGTTTAATTGTCCAAATTTAACCCTCTAGATTAAATTATAAAACATGAGGAAGTGGTGAAGGGCGGGCGTTTTGGAAGACTGTCTGATGTAATTTTGACGTTCAGCTCAGCCTAATTTTATACCTAATAAATAGTTTTTGATTTGCTATTATAAGTTGTTCACAATCATGACGCACAGAGCATTGGACGTTCCGTGTGGTGCCGGACGTAAAGAATAGCGCCATCCTATTTCTTCCCGTGGGTGTCGTAAAAGGCGACTAAGGGACTTACTATAGATAATGGGCAGCAGCGTTCTCTATGCATTTTAACACCATACTGCCATCGCCAAGCCGCCTGCCAAGCGTGGCAATTATGGGAACAGGCCTATGTCCAGCAGTGGACGTCTTTCGGCTGAAATGATGATGAATGAATGATCATTCGACAAACCACATCTCTCTAACAATCATCATCACTAAAAACAATACTATAGAGAATACTATACAATAATATAGAGAAGCTTTTACTAAAAACTTAACTCTAAAAGCTTGGACTGATCAATATTAAATAAGTATTTTTTCCGGAGATGATCAAAACACATTTTCATTACATTCTGTATGCCGTTTATCTATAAAATCTTGACTGAAAAATATATTTCAGAAGCTAAAATTACTCAAACTTAATTAAAATTACAACATTTATCATAATTTCAGCCAAAAGACGTCCACTGCTGGACATAGGCCTCCCCCGAGTTTGCCATAATCGCCACGTTTTGCAGGCGGGTTGGCGATCGCAGTATGGTGTTAAAATGCATAGAGAACGCTGCTGCCCATTCTCTAGTAAGTCCCTTAGTCTCCTTTTACGACACCAACGGGAAGAAATGGGGTGGTGCTATTCTTTACCGTCCGGCACAATTAATAAGAATTTATTCTAGAATCTTTGACAAAATCAAAATATTTTATTTCACATAAACTTACATGGGCACTTATGAAACGTCAGAAGCTAGGTGCACGGTTCCAATTGGTCGTTACGGAGAGGAGCCGGCAAGAAACTCCACTGTAATTTGATGTTTTCAAATTACAGTGGTAAAGAATCCCAATAGTTCTACTATTTTGTTATACCTAATATCGTAGTACTAGTGAGAAAAAAAATCCCATTAGTTCTACCGTAGAACTGTTCAGTAGAAGCTAGGTGCACGGTTCCAATTGGTCGTTACGGAGAGGAGCCGGCAAGAAACTCCACTGTAATTTGATGTTTTCAAATTACTGTGGTAAAGAATCCCAATAGTTCTACTATTTTGTTATACCTAATATCGTAGTACTAGTGAGAAAAAAAATCCCATTAGTTCTACCGTAGAACTGTTCAGTAGAACTAGTGGGAACAAACCATAGGTATGGGAGGACAGTGTAGGCGTGTCAACAATTACCAGGTACTTAACAAAATAGAAAATGGTCTACAAATCTCCAGTCTATTAAGCCTATAACGTTCTAAAAACGTCCCAAACTCAACCAATTCTACAGTTTCTTGCAAAATTTGTTTAATCAAATCACAAGAGAACTTGTGGTAGTGGCCACAATTTATGAAATTAATCGAGTATTGCGAGGAATAAGAATGATTTAGGTTTTAATCTTACGATTGTGCTTCGGATTTGTTATTGGTTTATAAAAATAAATAATTGGTAGTCCGTGTTTATTATTGAGGAGAGAGAATTATTATATTTTTAACTGTGCGAATATTAATAGGTACGCGTCGATTTTGTTATGCGATCGGATTTAAATTGCTTGGTTGGGAGAACTGAAAGCTTGACTTGCATATTTGTATGCTGAGCAGCAAGATAAATTATTATTAACCTCAACATTTAAAAAAGCTAAATACTGAAATATTTATTTGAATAAATATTCATTACTATTATGGAGTCATTTTAATAGGTAACATTTGACAATTCATCAAAATTCAACAACGTAACCTTGTAACGGCGGGCATAAAATAATATATTGTTTTGTTTTGTTAGAACTGTACAATTGCTTAACTTTTTTCAATTACAATTACATATTTATTGTAATAATGACCGATACGAGTAATTTTACGATTTGCTTTTACTAAACTGACGGACGTCAAATGTTACCTATTAAAATGACTCAGTAATAGTGGTCGCCCACTGTTGAAGTTCAACTTATAGGTGGAAGGGACATCGACGCGCATCCTGTTACCATGGATTCAGTACATCATTCTTGCGTTAAAATTTATCATCGGTTATTTTTTTTTTAATTCGCTGTTCCATACATTTTGACCGAGTAGGTATTGCGCTACTGTAGGAAACAGCTGTTTTTTTTTTTAAATTACCGACGAGAAATTTCGAGGCCCGGGGGTACGTAGGCTCAAGAATAATGTAGCTTTCTACCAGAGAAAACATTTTTAGAATTGGATAGCTAGTTCCTGAGATTACTCCCTACCTACAAACAAACAAACAAATACGTCTTTATAATATGAGTATAGATGAATGTTGATGTTTCTTCAGTTTTCCTAGACATTTATTATTTATTTATTTAGAACATGGAGGACTTACAGCTAATAAAATCAGAGGGGCTACTCCGAACATAAATCTGAATCATCGGCCGAATGTTCGGTCTTTTCTTTACTACGGCTAACTATTGCTGACTACGGCGAAAAAATAAATAAAAAAGGCAGTCGAAGAGATAAGCCAAACTCAAAACTGTGACTTGAAGTCGGGTAAGGACTCAAATTCAAAAAAAGAAACTATGGAAGTTTTAAAACAGCCGAACATTCGGCCGATACTTTGGTTTAGCGCTTCGGAGTAGACCCCCAGATTAAAAAAAAAGGAATACTTACCAGAAAGCCAATTACAAATCCTCACGTATAGACTTGTAATAATAATGGTGTGAGCAAAAAAACTAAAAACACATCGCCTTATTAAAGTAAGTAAGCAATTTATCACATATATATACAGGGTGGAATTTTGTAATGCCACCTGGAGGGCAAGTACTCTTAATACTGCAGATAGAAAATTTTACTCAAAGGAAACATTCCTTTATTTTTGAATAGAAAGAAAACTGCATTCAAAGATTTTCGAAAATTCTCTTCTCCCACACCCGGGAATCGAACCGGCTAAAATCTGAAAAAAATATACCCTGTACTTTTATTGCATCGATCGTTAGGGTCAATTATAAGGATGAAATCTCTCTAACAAACATGATAAATTAAATGAAAGGAAAACCAGGAAATCTGAAGTTACAAATTCAATGAGTCAAGTTAAAGCTCTTTAACTAACATCCATCTTTTGTAATGCAGACTCCCTTGCGACATACTCGTAGCTGCGTGTATGAGGTAATTTAAATATGGAATGTTAGATTAAAATTTGAAAATTAGATTGTCATAGTTGTTATTCACATTTGATTGTTTTTACAACTCATTTCACATTTTGTCTCACGGTGAAAATGGCTTATCAAGAACAGTTAGATTTAATGGAAGCTTATTTTTTAAATAACAAAAACGTGAATCTAGCTCTGCGGTGGTATGGAGAGAGATATCAAGACCGACAGGCACCAACTCGGTTCGTATTGAAAAGAATGGTAGAAAATTTAAAGAATACGGGTGGTTTCAAGAAGAGACGGCAAACTATTCAGCAAAAATATTTCGATTTTGAACTAGATGTTTTAACATACTTTGAATCATTTCCAAAGGCTTCAAGTAGAGATGCTGCCGATGAATTAGGAACAACCCACACTCGCGTACTTAAAGTGCTGAAAAAGTATAAGTATAAATGCTATCGTGAAGGTCGGTTGGTGCAAAAATTGCATATTGGGGATCGTGACAGACGATTACAATTTTGTGAAAACATGCTTGGAGAAATTGACCGAACCCCTAATTTTTTGAGTAACATTGTATGACTCGTCTACACTCTCCGCAATAACCATTATTGGTCTCGAGTGAATCCTGTTCGTGTTCATGAAACTGACAATCAAGTAAGATTTTCTTTCAACGTTTGGTGCGGAATTATGAGAAATAATGTAGTGTTAGTCCACGTGTACGAAGGTCATTTAAACACTGTCAAGTATATTGAAATACTGGATCTCTTAAGAAACGAGTTAAATGGTTTCCCCGAGGAACAGCGAAACCAAATAATTCTACAGCAAGATGGTGCTCCAGCACATAACAGCAGAATCACTACTGCCTACATTAATAATCATTTTAATACCTGGATTGGTACAAAGGGCACAATCAGATGGCCTGCGAGATCGCCAGATCTCACCCCATTAGATATTTTTTTTGTGGGGATATGTAAAAAATCAAATTTACATGATCTTATGCGAAATCTTATGCGAATGACAACGAGTTGAGAGTTGAAGTTCAGAATACGATTTATAATATTCACCACAACACTTTATTAAAGGTTACTAGAAATGAATTCGTTAAAAGAATAAATTTGTGTATCCAAGAGAATGGAGCCCATTTCGAGCAACTAATTAGTTAGTTTACCATTTTTTGTAAATAATTAAATTAATTTAAGATTTCCTGGTTTTCCTTTCATTTAATTTATCATGTTTGTTAGAGAGATTTCATCCTTATAATTTACCCTAACGATCGATGCAATAAAGGTATAATTTTTTCAGATTTTAGCCGGTTCGATTCCCGGGTGTGGGAGAAGAGAATTTTCGAAAATCTTTGAATGCAGTTTGCTTTCTATTCAAAAATAAAGGAATGTTTCCTTTGAGTAAAACTTTCTATCTGCAGTATTAAGAGTACTTTCCCTCGAGGTGGCATTACAAAATTCCACCCTGTATATATATATATATACTTGGTTTGCAATTATATTAAATAATGGAGAAAATAATAAAAACAAATAATAAAAAATATTATATAAAATATAAATTATGTCAATAGCTTCATCGTAGCACCAAAACCCTGACGATTCCTGGCTCCAATCAACAACAAAATACACAGTTAACAATATTTTTAACCCTTTCACCGCCTAGATAAAATCAACGGCTTTGGTGGGCAAACAAACGACTGGCCAGTGAGACGGAGCGCGGAAATATGCAAAGAATCTAAATTGGACCGAAAGGGTTACTCTGGAATGCCATCAGATAATTAAAAGTAAATTATGTTTAATTCATGTTTTGGCCCAATTACTCGTGTTTGTAAGTTACCCATAGGCTGTACGCGGAGTTTCCGTTGCGTATTAATTATGACAAATTGACTTTGCTTTTGAGTAGTGATTAGCTTACGAAATGTAATTAGGATCACTTGATTTCGTGTTCGTTTCGATGAGATAAGTTTGATAAATGTGTGATTGGAGTTTGTTAGTTTAAGTCGCTTATTATTTCATGAGAAATTATGTTATTATAGCATGATGGTAACTTTTCTCTACCTACTTTCTAGGCCTACGTCGTAGCAGCGTAGAGTAGTTCGTAGTCTCATTTTTAAAACGTTATTTCCGTCTTATATTTGATTCCAAACAATTACTTAATATGTATTACCTAATCTAGCCGTTTATTGTTCAAATTGAAATCTAAGGCTCATATTCCATTACAATAACTTTTTTTTTTGTCTCCTAATAATGCGGTGTAGTAGCTACCCATATATTTTATCTGTATCACTTTAAATAGTTTGTTACCCGTGGTCCCTCCCATAGACCCTCCTTCGAGAAATACAATGCTGCCAAATTAAAACCATCTACGTTATTGAATCATTTGGGTTAGGTTAGGTTAGAAGACTCGGGCCGGCCCTAGCCGGCGATAACGGAAGTAATACTAGCTCCCAAGATCCCCGGTGCAAGTGTGGGAAGGGAACACTGGGGTGGTTTTTAGTCAGTAAGAGTCTGACAGACGAGCATTTTCCACCCCGGCAGCAAAAAAAAAAAAGGTTTGAACAGTGACCATTAACGCCAGATTCCCTCTATTTTTGGTGAATCATTTTGAATGTTTCAAGTAACTAAGAGCTAAAACTAACGGTCTACCATTTTAATTTGGCAGCATTGTATTTCTCGAAGGGACCATGGGTAAAAAAAATACCCGTGGTCCCCCAGGGACTACGGGAGGGGACCACGGGTAACAAATGCTTTAAATTATCACAAATTCATTTAATAATGAAGTATTTATGCCATTATAAATACTGTATATTATTACCTACAATACTTTGTTAATAACACTCGTAAATACTGTCCCGTTAATTAAAGCCTCTTAATAACCTAATAATTGTATAATTGCATACAATAACGCAGCACAGAGCAATAAATATTTACTTAGCTCGTATATTTTAATGTAAAAACAATTGACGATTGCATAAAAAGAGCCATAGACCGTTATTGAAGAAACTAAGGCTGTGTGTAGACCGAGCCAAGTCTAAGACAATCGCTCTATGAAAACAATGATGGCGCCCAAATTCGCAACAACAAAGTTTAATTATTTAAGTTATCAAAATTTTGTCACAGTTTTGCCCATCACAGATTCGCCAGCAGGACAGTTTTGTCCATCAGCACTTTTCTCGTCGACGTTGTTGTCTTTCACAAAATTAATGAAAAGTGAAAAATTAATTCAGAACCGTTCCAACAATGTTGGATTATGACACTTTTCGATCATTCGGTAGGTAAAATATTTACTCTAATAATTTGCCATTTTACCCATGAAGGTATAGATAAAAGTGGAGGCAACATTCTAAATATTCTAAATAGTGAAGACGACTCTGGTCGGACTCTCTCTTTCTGAATACATACATAAGATAAAGAAAACACATATCACTGTCTCGTTCTTAAGTATGTATATAGAATGAGAGAGTCCGACCACAGTCTTCTTCGCTTAGGTATTCAGAGTGTTGCCTCCACTTTTATCTATAAGCTTCTTGATTTTACCTACCGAATGATCGAAAAAATTTTTGAAATGAGCAGCATGTCGATTCTGTGACCATTTCACTGTGAAAACTTATGTGAAGTGAGCTTAAATACTTGCTTTGAAATAATATAAAATGATCAAGCATTGTAGCATAAAAAAGTATTGTAAAAATCTCGATTATGATTGTAAATGTAATCCTTGGTCAATCCCTAGTGTCAGTGAAATGACACTGACAGCTCACTCCACGCAATATCACGGTGAGATTTTTACAGAATAGCACTGCTGATGAACGTTCAGTTCTATGTAATTTTGTCGGTGTCGTGTGAACGAAATCGTAATCCGATACATTTGTCCTAGACTCCTAAGTCCTAGTGGGCAAAAGTCGCTCAGTCTAGTGTGGTACGCCTGCATGTCAAGTCGCATTCGTGTCCACAAAGGAAAAATATTTTCTAAGAAAATAGTTAATAGAAGTTGCACATTACGATATTGCAAATCTCGTTATGGTAAAACGACTGGACCTAATTTCGGTTTTTTTAGATGACGTCACTGAGAAATGTTATCACAGTTTTTCTATGACATTTCTTCGCATAGCCTCTCTATAGTAAGTATCTTCTCTTTGGTGGAAACAAACAAAAATGAACAGCTGGTCTATTCTGTAAAAATCTCACGGTGAAAACTCAGGTGATTTGAGCTGTCATTCCATTGACGCTAGGGATGGACACTATGCATTGATGCTCACTTCAAGCTCACTTCACCTAAGTTTTCACGGTGAGATATTTACAGAAAAGCACTACGGTCACTCAAGTAAAGCGTCTGATAGACAGTCTTCACTCAGGTGTTTGAACACATCCTAAGGCAGGTAGTTATCCTTATAAAACGAAAGAAATACCAAGTAGGTGTCCATAAACAGCGAGTAGTGACGTATTTACCAATTCAAGCAATAAAACATCAGCCAATTTAAAATGATCTTCGTAGAACTTAAGTAAATAGAGAAGTAGTGCGTATGTACCTATGTGTATTTTGACAGCCTCGTTGTTCTAGTTGCAAGCGCTACTGCTGAGCATGAGGTCCGGGGTTCGATTCCCAGGTCGGGCAAATTGTTATTGGGATTTTCCATTAGGAATTTTTCAGTAGCAGTCCGGAGTCTGGATTTGTGCCCGGTTGATGGCAATAGGCTCGCCCCCTATTACATGGGACTTAAAACATAACTGGCGAAATGTGACGGTGTGTGGCATGGTGTGATGTGTGTGTGATGTGTGTGTGTGATGTGTGTGTGTCTGGTGAAAGTGTGTCTGTGTTTGTGGTGGAGTATGTTTGTGTGACGATGTGTGTGTGTGTGTGTCTGCTTCGGGGATTACAGGCGTGATGTTATGTGTATTTTAAGTTTATAACATATTTATGTACTTGTATAACTACCTATTTTATTTATAATTCATTATAATTATGTATATACAGGGTCAAATTAAATTAGCTAGCGAAACTCTGCAGACATCGATTTTCGATATCTAAACACGAAAAAAATAAAAATAAATTAATTTGATGATTTTTTGGCTGGGGTCATCATTTTATTTCGAACAACTAAGAGATCCATAACTTGTTAGTAAAAGGTTTGCATTTAAAATACTACCTATTGACGAAACAATGGAATGACCAACTAAAACAGCAAACATAGCAAAACCGCTATCTAGGGCAGCCACACTTAAAGTGTGCTCCGTGGAGCCCTAGGGCTCCGCAAAGCCTCTGTGAAAATACAAAAAAATATAAAAAAAAATTTTTTACTCTGCAACCTGAATAAAATAAAAACTAAATATTCCAACGTAAAGTAAAAAAATATGCAAATGTTAATTTCAAGTAATATTTATGATTATTAATAAAGAATACACATAAATCCATATTTGATTATTTTAGGGTTCCGTCAAATATTTCGTTTTCCATAATGGGTTCCGTCACCAAAAAAGTTTGAGAACCACTTGATCTAGGCTATTAGCATTCGCAAAAATTGCCTTAAAGTGGAGGAATAATCTGCCGCAGGATAGTTGCCACTATTTATTACAATAAACCCATGATTTAGTTATGTGGGTTTACCTACTAGTTTTCAACTCCTTGAAAATAATAGTCAATGTAAAGAAATTAGCACCATAGGGTTGTACCACGACTCAACTTATGCTGGCCATATTTTCCCATAACTTAGTAAGACGGGCGTCATTACGAATAAACTGGCCAATTACAATAAATTACCAGCCAGCAGTAACGGCCATTTTGGTAAATATATACTTGTAATAAAATTGTTGTATGTCACGCCGAAGTAAAGTTTTTTGCCAGTACCTGCTGTTAGCGTCTTACGCTATGGCTACATTGTCAAGATAAAGCGAACTTACACTTTGCGCGCTCTTTGTTTCTCAGTGAGACGTTGCGTAGTGTACGACAGAGAGCGCGTGAAATGTAGTTCATCTTATCGCGACGATGTGGTCCCAGCATAAGTAAATGTGTATTTATATTTTTTCACTATAATTACGTAGTGTAAGTTAGTATGTTTGTTCCAGATCTTTCAAAAAACAAATAGTTTAGGACAAAAGTGTTCAATAAACTGTCCCTACTGGAAAGGGTAGAGTAGCTATAATGAGAACAAGAAAATCACGGGCAAAACGACAGCCGATTTATTCTGTAAAAATCTTACCGTGAAAACTTAGGTGAAGTTAGCTTGAAGTGAGCTGTCAATAGTGTCAATCCCTCGCATCAGCAGACTTAGCATGACGCTTTCTATTTCTACTCTACTGTAGAATAGAAATCGCTTGCCTACCGAAAATGTTATATTGTCTACACGGAAATGTCATTTTTGTCTACTCTTCCGTCGAAAAAACGCTTCTCTACGGTTCTCGTGCTAAGCCTGCAGGTGGAATGGCAGTTTTCACGTTGAGATTTTAGCAGAAAACCAGCGCTTAGCAACCCGCTAGATGACCTTAGCATAATGCTGACGCTGAAACCTTTTGCTTCCAGTATTAGGTATAGTTTTTTGTGTATGTACCACTACTACTAGCTGTAATACTGGAGACAATAACCGTAACTATTATATTCTGTTATGTCCTAGAATCAGCCGTTCTATTCTGTAAAAATCTCACCGTGAAAACTTAGGTGATGTGAGCTTGAAATGAGCTGTCAATAGTGTCAATCCCTAGTATCAGGTGGAATGACAGCCCACTTCTTAGTTTTTACGGTGAGATTTTAGCAGAATAGACCGGGAGAAGTCAGTTTTCCCTTGCAAGAGAATATTACAGGGCACCCAAGTATAACTATATTCTCCCGCTTTGGGCGGAGCGGGGCGGGGCGTGTCAGACTTTTACTGACTAAAACCCAGCCGTGTTCCTTCAGTCGCCTGTGTGCCAGGGCCACGATATCCCTTTCAGACAAACTCTTGAGGCGCACGTGGAACAAAACGCGCCGTCGCCGTCGACCCGGGCCTGGTCCTTATCGGACAGCGAGCTATCCATCGCTCACCGTCCGCAAGCCCGCGCCTGCGGTGGCCGGGAATCGGCCTGCGACTCCCGACGCGCGACGCCCGGGGCACCTACCGCGGCGACTGGGAGTGTGAGGGCGCAAATTTAAGAATAACTATACCTCAGATTGTAATTTTGTCGGTCATCACCATTCAAGGTAAAAATGTAATTCTATGTCTTATGTCCTATGCCCATGTAGATCCAGCGGGTCAATTGCGTAACACATTGTCAATTCCAATGGGTTGCATGTTAACAGTACAAAAACATTCATTGCGTCATTTACTTTGTTGCGCAGACAAATTTTTCGGACTTATGAAGCAATGGATTAGCAATATACTTCAAAATCAGTCAGGTTGTGATTGATGTTGATTTGAAGTTAATTTGGGTTATATTGCCTTCCAGCCTAATAACTGCTTGGGCTTTATTAATGTAAAAGCTTTACTTACCTACCTGCTTTCGATGCCCATGAAGACGTCGCAGATTGTTTTTGCAACATTTCAAAATTCACCAATATACTGGGTCAAATTAAGTTAGCTAGAAAAACTCCGCAGACGTGATGGGTATAGAAATCTAAACATGACAAAAAAAAAAAAAAAAAAAGATTTGATAATTTTTTTTTGGGGTCAACGACCTCTGGTGTTGTTTTTTTATTGAAATATGAGTTGAGAAAATCAATTTTTTCTTTTTTTTTATCACGTCTGTGAAGATTTTTTTTTCTACCTGTGCTGCGGTTGAAGACCCTAAAAAGAAAATTCACTAGATAAATTTATTTTTTGTTTAATCATATTTAGATATCAATAGCCATCAGGACTAACCGGCGCCGGCGACTAAGGGACTTACTAGAGAACGGGCAGCAGCGTTCTCTATGCATTTTAACACCATACTGCGATCGCCAACCCGCCTGCCAAGCGTGGCGATTATGGCAAACCCACCCTTAGGGAAGGCCTATGTCCAGCAGTGAACGTTTTCAGGCTGAAATGATGATGATGATGACCCATCCTTGACCCTGTATTTCGTATATCACACTTCACACTAATATTATAAAGGCGAAAGTTTGTGAGTGTGTGTGTGTATGTTTGTTACTTCTTCACGCTTAAACGGCTGGACCAATTTTGATAAAATTTTGTATGGAGGTAGCTGACACCCTGGAATATAGGCTACTTTTTATCCCGATATTCCCACGGAATCGAGACATAATTAACTTTTACGTATTTACACTAGAACCACACCCAAACCCACGAGCATCAACTAGTCCACAAATGAGTAATTAATGTCTCCGGGCGCGTTCAGTGGTCGACGCGGCATACGAATCTGTGCATTTAAAAGTATTATCATTCATTATGGCACTGCAAGTTTTTAGCCAAAGACACCAATTAGTGAGTGGGACAGGAAGTTATGGCGTCCCTACCCCATAACACGACATATAAGGACTCCTTGATAAACTTTATCGTCGATGTCTTCATAGACTTTCAATCGGGTAGAAACGCGAGTTGTTTATGGTAAATTGTGATAGATTTGACAAGTATTTTATCTGTGTTGTTTATGGTTGAAAAAATGTTTTTGTCTAAGATTGCTGATAAGGGTATGGCCACATTATTCGTAACGGCTGCTATGAATAATGGTGGTCGAGATGCTTGTAATTTTCAACGTTATTTTATTATTGTGCACTGGTGTAATTCAATAAAACCCATCATTGTTTTATTGAATTAAAACGATATAACTTCAAATAATTATGAATTAAAACGATAAGATCGATATTTACTAGCAAACGTAGGCCTAAAGAACACTGCACCCATAAATAACTAGACTATAATTTATTTTCTTTAAAAAAGTAGCAGTTAGTGGGCACATAGCTAAGTTTTAAATAGGTATTCGTGGAAGGAGTTGTATTATTATTTTTTAATAAAACCACATGATTGTACTAATAACGAATTTATAATTTAATCAATAATTTACAAATGTTCCATAGTCCACTCCTATGTTTAGCTTTCTATTAAAGGCGATTATAAAATAGATTCAAATTAAACCATATAAACTATTACTTTTACTATTTTTGTACAGAATACTGACATTTGATTGTTATGAGCAACGATTTCCTTCCAGTGTATAATATATCAAAACTCCATTTATTGCGACTTTTTTTAATAGTGGCTAGGATGCCAAATCAGCTGTCAATTTTCATGCTGCAACGCTGCTCGTAACAAAATCACTCGTCAAATAAAAAAGTAATAAATAAGCATGATTTTTAATTAATATGACACAAAAGCGATTAAACATAACTTTTTCAAGTACTTATTGTGATAACACTATGGCTTAACAGTAGTTAAATAGAGCAATTATATTGGAAATAACATGACTTTTATTTTCGCGCCATAAAAGACGCCATTTTGTATTTGTAATTATGATTTGTTTTTGTCAGTAAGGCAGCTGTCCCATCGCTCGCGATTTACGAGAAGCGATTAGAGCTATCAACTGAAAACGAGTTGGCGAGTGTTCTGCACGCCAAGCGAGTGTCGCTGAGCGAGTACTCTCTTTGATAGCTCTTGTCTTGGCTGCGGAAAACGAGTAGATACTCGCCGGCGGCGGCGGTGTAAACAGTCAGCGATCAATAATTAATATATGAACCCAATGATATTATACGTAAAAAGACGTAGAAAGGTTACAAACTCAACTTACGATCATCAAAAACGGCACAATGACATACTGTTAGATGACACGAGGAAGTAGGACGGCATGTCGTAATTATCGGGAGCGTAAAAGAGAAAAGACGAAGAACATGTGGCTAATTAGCCAAATTTTGACGTGCCACTTGCGGAGCGTGTATGCCTATCTACCCCTTTTAACTTATAATAATTTATTATTGTTTGTACCTATCTCTTTTCCTTACACGGGACCTACAATCTTTGTACGTTTCTTGAGTGAGCAAATCGTTGATAGCTGATGTCGCTTCCTCGTCGGCGATGGGGCAAGTGCTCAAATTGAACTTTGTTTTATTACTTTTGTTTATTTCAAATAAGAAGTAATAACCATGTATCAAATATACAGCATTTTTTAAGTCATGTAAATCTCCAATATAAAAACTCTCAAAAGTCATGTACACAAAATCTATGATCAGTGATTCGTTTTAAAAAATCTAATGCTTTAGAAATTACTTAAGTAATACATTATGTACTCGATCTTACGTATACAATAATTTATATAAATATTATTTACATTACTATTTGCACATCAGTAAACTTACATAAACATATTTAAGTACAGAAACCTTATAGCTTGTATGTCTGTTAAGTTATAGGAAAATGGTGTCTAAAATATTTTATTAAAATGGCGTGTGGAATAATAAAATGAAAAATAAAAGCAAAGAGAAGAAGAGGTAGAATTAGAAGGAATAATTAATAGTCTATGTGTAGGAAACAAATGGACAGATTGATAGGGAATTAGTTACCACCGAAATAAACAAAATATTTTAGCATACAAGTAGAAGCATACCTTTACAGGTGTCTATCATCTTTGCGATTAACACAATTTGATAGAAAAGGAAGGATATTTCAATTAACACAGATGTACTGAAACAAATTAGATGTTATTCATTTGTTTCAGTACATTTGTATGACAGAATTAGAAGTAAAACGAAACACAATGTTCGTATTATTTGGAATTCTTTAACACATTACAATTTGACGACATAAAGTGGCAAAGAATATTAATACCAGCCTGTAGGTATCTTCGCATACAGAGAAGGCATGAGCCACCACGCTTGCTCAAGACGGGTTGGTGAAAGAATAATAACTATTTAATAAGACAGTGGTTTGATGCTGACTCGAAGAAGTCTTTAGACTAAGTGAGACATAATTATGTTAACTATATTTAATTTAAAATAACAGTTCAACGTGCTGACGTTACTTCAGAACAGATTTAAAACATTCCATAAATTACTAAGTAAACATTATTTATTCTTAAGGTCAGAACGTAAACTTATTTACAATTTTCTATCCATTATTATAAGTTACCATTATTTTGAGAAATTGCACTTATAGAGAGTTTTTCATTTCGTGTATATTATTATGAGTAACCAAAAGGTTTGCTACAAGGAGTTTATACACACAAAGGTTAACAGTTATATTATTATGAACTTTTTTACAAATATATTTATTGTGGCTTAATAACTAAAATTTCAGAAAGTTATCCTCGGAGATGTGTCCACACCTTTAATTCTAGGGATCGCACAAAAAGATCAAAGTTTATTTTGAAATTGGAACTCATTTATATTTATACATTGTCCTTGATTCACTTTTTAAACTTTTGATTCTCGAACACCGGTGTTGGTCCCTATTCTCAATATACTGCCTTATCGCCTAGACATAGTACTTGCGCACAAGTTACACGAAAGTTAGTCCGCGTACCACTGGTCAGTTTCCCTCAGTCGTCAGTTTATTTAATTTGCCAGTTTCGTTGATTAGTCAGTTTCACTGATCGGTCAGTTTTACCGATTAGACAGTTCCGTTAACTCGACAGTTTCCAGTGTTTGCCAGTTTCCTCATTTCGTCAGTTTAGTACACTCAACGTAAAAGATATGTTTACGTTTAATTAAACAAAAGTGGATCATGTAGGGAACACCATTTAAATCAAACTTAAAGTTGTATTTTTACAATCACTATATATATATATTTTTTAATATATTTGTTTTCTAACATCATCATTAAATTAGCAGACGTGTGGGCAGTTTTCTACCGACTGTACTTTGACTGACGAATTCAATAAAACTGACGAATCAAGGAAACTGGCGAACACTGGAAACTGTCGAGTTGACGCAACTGTCTAATCCGCAAAACTGACCAATCACCAAAAATTACTAATCAACGAAACAGGTGAATTATATAAACTGACAAGTGAGGGAAACTGACCAGTGATACGCGAAATCACGAAAGTATTCAGTATATCGTGTAGAAAAAGCAATTCTATTTTCATCGTTACATTAACATTTACGTTAACCTATTATATAACTATAGCGATGGAAATGATAGCTTTGAATAAAAAAAGACCGATACAATTTGTAGTTAACGAGCAAGAGTGAGAAGAAAGCGTTTCAGTTAAAGGGCGATTCAAAAAACACAACAATAAACAAAACACTGCACATATACGAGAATAGGGACCCTTTCAATTTAAATTTCGAACACACCGTTTCAAGATGGCGGCTGATCGTTCGCTTCACGCGTTGCCGCGTGATCCATTCGTCAATGTGGCTGTAGAGAATTTAGTATATTCATGTTTATCGCGTGTTGGTGGCTTGGTGGACCTCCTAGGAAGCTCAGCTGAGGTCTGGAGGCAGCTGCCATTGCTGCAAACAGCGGGGGTGCCCCTCCCCCACCGAACAACGCGAATGATGGCGGCAGGAGGGGTCGGGCGGATAGCCTTAGTTTTTCTATCTCAGCTTCTTGTAATCTTTTCGCTTTTGCGCGCCGATTTTGGAACCATATTTTTACCTGGAATAAAAGAGTTTGTTTAAGAGCTGGTTTTATTTTTTGTATATGTAAGTACATACTATCGCGGAGAGATGAACCACTTTTCAACCTTTTATCTAAGAGCATAAGGGTGAAAAGTGATCAACCGCCATTGTCCGCGGTTTACACAGGTCTACTATTTTTGTTCAACAATTGGTTTACATTATTTTGCTGCTTGAAGAAACAAACATTGGAGTTAGTAAATTCAAACTTAAGGCGAATCCGCAGCTGTAGCTCGCAAAATACAAATTTTCTTACGTTTTTTGCTATTTGCAGGTCAGTGTCAGGTTATTTCTTGAGCAAAATATGGTTCGCGACTATAACGTAAAGATATGTACTTATTTACAGAATTATAATCATTAGAATCATCTAATAGAAACATTTTTCATTATCAGGGGATGGCAGTCGGTACATCCATACTTCCATAGTTATATATATTCATACTTTATACTAGTATTATAAATGCTTTAACTCTGTCTGTCTGTCTGTTAGCTTTCTACGGCTAAAACGATTTGGATATAATTTGGCACACGGATAGACACCAAGCATGTCCAAACCAGGTTTTTTTATCCCGGCAGTATGTTCCGGTGGGATAATTTCTGCGGGCGAAGCCGCTGGAAAAAGCTAGCTGACCGAGCGAGCGAACCGTCTCTGCTTCAAGTCGAAATGTGATGTACCTTATTAGAAAGCTTATTTATTATGCTACTCGATTATAGTTAAATCAGATTTTTTCAGTTGCCCGTTTTTGTGAAAAAGTGAAAAATGTTTCAATACAAACAAAACGCACATAGTCTTTATTTATTCATTTCTATGCAATATAATTATTTTATGTGGCTAGTGTTTCCGTTTCTATTAAATACTTTGAGATTTTATTATAATTTTAGCTGCAGCTCCATGAAATTAAGACAAAAAATATTGATTATCATGACAATGCAATAACAAAACGTATCGAAAAAAGTCAAAGCTGTAAACTCTGACTAAATATCCGCTGTAAATGTCAAGCCGAATCCTGCTGACTGACGTTGTCATTGTCACGTCATTTGCCACAGGGCTGCCATCCCTAAAATATAAATAATGCTTGTAAAACATTTTATTTTTTACACTTGTTTTAAAAAAAACGGGCGGCTGTAAAAAAAAATTAAATGCCGAAAGACATCAAAATAATTACCCTCTTTCAGCCTATATAGGTCAGAAGGCTGTTTAAATTTTCAATTATTTTAGTACCAATACATTTTGTGAACGTCTCCTTTGATTTCCTCTGTCAGTTTGTTGCTACTCCTCTACAGGTCGTATTTTACAACTGATCTGGACAAAACTTGGTATAGGTACAGGTTTTACGACTTGATAGTTTTTTTTATCGTCGGGGATTTTTGATTGGAGGGGTAATTCCTCCAAAAAGGGGTAAAAAGGAGCCTACAGGATATCTCCGCCTTATGATATTCGATTTCGATGGTTCTTTTTTTATTTGAAAGGTAGTAACTTTAAATTGTTCTCATAGAAATTTGGTGAAGATCTGATGAGGACTTACGGCGGCGTGATGAGCAGAATAGCTTCTCAAAATGCAGTAAATTGCTCACTTTTACATTTTTATCAGTGAAATTGGCCCTATAACTACTAGGTAGGGATTGATGGCGCACCTGGGGCCACCTTTTCATCACAAAGCTAGGCTGCAGCGTTACCTTTGCCAATTAAAACCTATTAGTTATTTTTTCTAGCTGGCCTACAGATTTTTACTCATTTATATATGTTTTTAAAACAAAAAAACGTTACATTTAATTGTTGCTAAAAGTTTGTGCTCGCTGGGTCTACTGTTCGCAGAACTACTAGTAATATATGAATAGGTAATGTATTCGATCCTCACCTGTGTCTCAGTAAGTCTAAGCGAGGAAGAGAACTCGGCCCTCTCCGCGATGCTCAGGTACTGTTTGTCCCTGAACTTCTTCTCCAAAGCCAGGAGTTGCTGCGTGGTGAAAGGGGTTCGAGGCTTGCGGTTGGGTTTGTGCTTGCGGAGCTGGCAGCGAACAACTGGAGGACCACTGGGGGCACCTGCTGGAGAAAAAAAGACTATGATAAGTGATGGTCAGATCTTGTTTTAAAAGAATTGTGGTGAAGGAAAACATCGTGAGGAAACCTGGACTTGTTTTCTTGTTTGTATGTCTGTATGGTGCCACCCTTGTTCTTCCCGCGAGTGTCATAAAAGGCGACTAAGGGACTTACTAGAGAACGGGCAGCAGCGTTCTCTATGCATTTTAACACCATACTGCCATTGCCAACCCGCCTGCCAAGCGTGGCGATTATGGCAAACCCCCCCTTTTGGGGAGACCTATGTCCAGCAGTGGACGTCTTTCGGCTGAAATGAACGGATAAGCTGAAAAAAAGGATAACCGATTTAAAAATTCTTTACTTTAATTAGATTAAAAAAGAGATCCCTACGAAAATTGCAATAATGTAATCCAAGGTAAAAATTCCCTAAAAAGTCATAATTTGGCGTGCGCTGCAAAAACTATAGATGATATAAATTAATGTACTACATGTTTATAGTAATCATTAGCCACAGTCATCATTCCAGACGAAAGACGTCCACTGCTGGACACAGCCAAAGGGTTTGCCATAATCGCCACGCTTGGCAGATGGGTTGGCGATCGCAGTATGGTGTTAAAATGCATAGATAACGCTGCTGCCCATTCTATAGTAAGTCCCTTAGTCGCCTTTTACGACACCCACGGGAAGAAATAGGGAGGTGCTATTCTTTACGTCCGGCACCACACGGAGCATTAGCCACAGTAAAGTTCGCGAACCTATACCTATGTCTAACTAAGACATTGATTTTAAATTCTGTGATTACCTTTACTCACACACAGACTTTTTTTTTTAGGAAAACATATTACTTTTACGATGTTTGTATAATATGTGAGCACCATGTATCTACCTCATAATTAAATTATCTTTCATTGCTTCATTATTTTTTTTACCTTTTGTGGTATAGTAATTTTATTCTAGATGCATCAGCATGTCTTCACAATAATTATCATAGACAAAATATTGTAAAACTCCTTTTTTTTTTAAAGAGTAACGGTGGAGTTTCTTGCCCATTCATCTCCATGCGAAACTACCATTAGGAAGGGGCGACTTTTTTGTAAATTTTGACGTTCAAAGGTGCCTTATAAGTGCCTATTTGAAATAAATAATTTGACTTTGACAATACTAAGCCGAATTTGATGGCAGAACTAGATCTAAAAAGGCTAGGTACTAGAAGCGGCAGATGT
The DNA here is from genome assembly GCA_963921375.1 of Tiliacea citrago. NCBI lineage: Eukaryota > Metazoa > Arthropoda > Insecta > Lepidoptera > Noctuidae > Tiliacea > Tiliacea citrago. The sequence continues at coordinate 14,017,400 of OY992802.1, forward strand.
ATACTAACTAACTACAGGATGTGCAATTCTCCCATAAAATCGTAGCGCAAGAGTACAAAATTACACACCAAACTTAATACACCCGAGTTCCGCATCAACATCCGTTTCCTGGTCATCATTCGGCGTGAAATTCGACCGTTAGTTTAACTATGGTTAAACGTCACATCGACCGTGCAAAACGTCAGTAATGGCTGACACACTTCTTCTGTCGGTTAAAATTACTACGGCCGTATTTGCACAGGAAGAGCTTTGGAAGTTTAAGTGCATATGTGTCGGTTATTAGTGAAAATGCTCGTTATTCAGTAATGTCTGGTTTTGAGGTAAACTGCTGTTGTCGTGTACAGATATCTGCGGAGACCACCTTGGTGATTGAGAGTTTCGAAAGTGTCGAAACATGTAAGTAATAGGTGTGTTTTCTAACGTGTCTTATGCCAGAAAATATGGCAGTTTGTTTAGTTAAAAAAAAATGTGTCATCATCCAGGGAGCAGTGGTGGCCCAGTGGTAACCACCACACTTACCAGGACATAGGTTCGAACCCTGACAGGCGCTTTATTTTGTGTAAATTATTTCATCACCACTGCTCTCAAAACGGTGAAGGAAAACATCGTGAGGAAGCCGGAATGTCCTAGAACCAAAATTCGAAGACATGTGACATCTACCAACCCGCACTGAGCCTGCATGGTAGAGTACGGCCTGCTCCATCTCACGGAGAGTCTCACTTCAAGTTCTCTCAAGAAGTCCGCGTGAGGTTTCAGTAAAGTGACACATCTTTACTGAAACTCAAGGGGAGCGGGCGGGTAGGGATAACAAACAAAGTTTGTAACTAAATAAAGACTTGGCTAAAAGGTCCCAGCAACCAAACCATTAAAATATTATTAAAAAAAAAATGAATAGGTAATTGCACCATTTTAAGTGCTTCATCGACATTTCATCCAATTCCTCTCTCAGACTAGACTAAATCGATATTAAAACCACAAATATACTTCCGATAAACAAACAATAAAAAACATTAGTATAACTTTCCATACATTATCGTCCTGTTAGCACCATTCATTAAGTCCCTTGCGGTGTCATTAGCCGGATAACATCGAATGCTGAATCGGCTCAGTCGATTTGAATATTAAAACATCGATTCACTGGACTGTATAATCACACTATAGCCGGGCCTATTGTCTCACTTCCGCTCGCTAAAGAGCCTATTAACGGTCAAATCAATCGATTAATTCAAATTTTAATTATGTTTTGATAGTGAATGTTGGGTTTTTGGATGATTTTGTAGATGTAATAATCAGCCTATGATGTTCCTACTGCTGGGACATAGGCCTCCTCTCTTCGAGAGGGCTAGTGCGCTGTAATCTACCACGCGGGCCCAGTGCGGGTTGGTAGATGACGCAATTGTCTTCAAATTTTTGGTTCTAGGACATGCCGGTTTTCTCAAGCTGGTTTATGTATGGTTTGGTTTATGATTTTATAGATTTTTTGTTATTATTTGTGTCTTTAGACTAGTGACGTAAATTGATTTGTAGTGAGAATACATGATTCTGGATAATGTCGCCATTTTATAGGAGACAAAAGACACAAGCGGCAAAGACGAAATCGTCTTCGAGTGTAAACCGAGAATCACCTTTCAGATTGTGAAAATATTTGAATAAAGAACTTAATACCTACCGCGTTGGTAAAGATGGTCCCAATGTCCCTATGCCCAAGAAGCCATAGTAGAGTTACCTATGTTGTTTACTAGCAAAGCGTAGGTATGTTGAGAAGTTATACTCGCTTAGATAACGCCAAGAATAATTTGATCCGTACTGCTTTTTTTGAAGGGACAGCACAAGAGGTTAAGTTGAATAAAAAAAGAAGAGGGTTAACGACGAAATAAGAGTGGATCGACGAATTGAGAGGGACTAGACATGAATGGCAATTTCGAAGCGTTTCGTATTTCCACAGCGAATTTCAAGAGGATTTATATAAGATTTTCGGTATCTTTTGTCAATTATTGGATTGACATTGATAAGCCAAAAATTTATTGACATTTTTGGCTTTTCCATCATCGTAACGCTGATAGAATATCACCTTGTCTAGGTCCTAGTTACCTAAACCTAATACACCTTTTCAAATGTCTGTAAGTCATGATGTAATTCACAAAAGTTTACCGTAGAGACTGACGTAGGTAAATAGGTTTTAATGCACAACTTGCTAATTTTAGAAATCCCTAATTTAATTATCTAATCATTAAATTCGCCGGTTTAGAACCAGATGAACGTATCTACAAATTTATCGAAAATGAGATATAGACACAAAATTTCCTGCCTTAGGTGGGCCGCAAAGGAAGACCTGGTTCAGAAGTGTGGGAAGGGGTTGGATTTTAGTCAGTAAGAGTCTGACAGACCCCTCCTCCCGTCCCAGGACGGAGGTCATCCATGAGGATTTTCCACACCAGAACAAAAAAAAAAGGTTAGAGCTGTGACCAACCGCGCGCGAGCCGAGCGAGCGCTAATTCCAAGTTGCTCGCAGCTAGGCAGCCTATCTATTATTAGCGCAAGCTTCGTTACGTCGCAAGCAAGTTTGATACCAGTTCACAATTTGTCGGTTTCCCATGGATAATTACTTATAAACTATCGAAAAAAAATGCGTTATTTTGTAAATAGTTTGTTGCAGTTCACAAATTTTCGACAGTTTATAATCTAACGGAAATAATACCGATAGATTATAATCTAACGAAGGTAATAATTATAACACATTCTTCATTATTTTCATTCTTGATTTTCTACATTGTAACAAAAGGTAATATGGAAGAATATTTCACCATCTCGCAATTCTGTTCAATTAATCGCGTTTTCCAAAAATACGTAAATTTGTACATACAGCTGGTTCTTAACCGGCGAATCATAATGAATATTAATTAACCTTAGTCCACTTCATTGTATAGTTTAATATGTAATAAAATCAATTCGCATGTTAATTTTTCAATTTCCTTTGAAGACCATTTGAATGGAATTGTTTGACCTTATTACTAACATTGCACCTCTGTTTGCATACAAACCACTGTAGGATATAAATATATAATTATTATAATTTAGTAATTACTTAATACTTATAACATAACATCACGCCTGTAATCCCCGAAGGGTTAGGCAGAGGTGTACCTATAGTACACCCACATTTCGCCAGTTATGTTTAAGTCCCATGTAATAGGGGGCGAGTCTATTTAAATAAACCGTTTGCAAATCCAGACTCCGAGCTGCTACTGAGAAATTCCAGATGGACAAAACCCAGTAGCACTTTGCTTGACCTGGATATCTAACCCAGGACCTCATGCTCAGGAGTTTCGCTTCCGACCGACGACTTTAGACCAACAGGCGGTTAATACTTATTTTTATGCTTGAAATATGTACCTAGTTATGGCTATTAAACAATAGCCGGCAGACGGACAATAGCGGAGAGAAACAGGCAGAGCAATGAAAAGATTGGTAGATCATGTGAAAAAGATATGGCTGAGGATGTGAACACAGATATCGCACCATGAGTAATGTAAAGGCACAACTCTAAATATTGAGTGTTTGTGTTAGATGGGCTCCATATCAACTGTTCTACCACTTCGTTTTCACAGAAAGAGAAAAAAGACAATATTAAAGCGAATACTGTAATTGTGTCTCTTTTACACCACCCTCTCCCGCGCCCGCGTCTTCCCGCTAGAGGGGCCCAACCAGTAAAGTGCCAATACTTGTCGAAGCTGGACTGCTGCCGCGCTGTCCAAATTGGAATTGTGCCTTTTTATTACAAATTATCGGGTGAATATTGCAATATTTTTCAGGCGTCATTATTATGATGCCTGAAAAATATAATGTTCCCACCTGCTGAAACACAGGCCTGTAATTAATTCTCTGTGAGTGGAAGCGGGCTATAATCCACCACGCGGGCCCAGTGCGGTTTGGGGATGTCACATGTCTTCGAATTTTTCGGTTTTAGGACATAGGCCGGTTTCCTCACGATGTTTTTCTTCACCGTTTTGAGTGAGAGTTCAAATATAAGATGGCTCATGTTATGATCCCTTGTCCAGTAACAAATGCTGGGGGTCTACTCCGAAGCGTTAAACCGAAGTATCCGCCGAATGTTCATAGAAAATGATCATGTGAACTTACGTATAATATTTGTCGACAAAGGATGCCAGTATTTTTCTAGGCTAATCATCATCATAAAAAGCAACTACAAAATAGTAAAAAAAAGCTTTCTCCGAGTCGACCTTCAACGACTTAATACATACAGAAGGCAATAAGGCGAAGACTATCCCCTGAATGCCTATCTGCGGCGCTCCGGTGATAAAATACAACAATTTCAATAGCCCCCACCTGCGGACATATCAATGCTCGCTACCGAACGTTAATGAAGATATAATATCCATCTCTAAACGTATTTATTTTCCGCGCGCGCCATTTTGTGCAGCGATGACAGACCATAGAGCATTTTGTGTAATGGCCGCCAATTAAGCGCGCCGTTTGGGCTACTTAATAGGATTTAGTTGTCAATGTCGCGATTTAATTGGATTGTTGTAATCTCTGTTTGTTATTGAATAAATTACTTTGTGTTCGCTCGTTTTTCTGCTGAATAAATACTCTGGAAGCCGATAAGCGCATTTCGTTTCACTGACTGTTTTGTAGTCATTTGTTTTTCTCGTTGTGCTACGAATGTGTAGCAACAAAGTTGTTTGTAGATTTTTACTTATCTATTCCCCCACCTGTGTGTAAATTAATTAGCAGTTTATTTAATGTGTTCCGCTGTGCAGGTTTCTAATTAAAATGCGAGTTGAATGGTATTAATGTTTCTATTAATTTCAAATACAAACAAGGAGGTGTTCGTAGCAGCATTTTCTTCAAGCAGAACAATAAGACAGTTTAAACGGACGGAGCAATTAAACCTTCGCATCGATTGTCAGACTTATTAAAGCTACAATGTAGCGTTTGCGAATAATATGACACGCAGAATTCATGGCACGTCAGCGTGTTAGCCATCCATCAGTGAATACTTGAAAATTACCGACACGACCGACTAATTAGCAAGAAAATGCGATCTCTAGGCATTTTCCGGTAAATAAGCATTATTGATGCAGCACTAGCCCGTCCAAGATAAATGTTTTTCTAACAATTCTTGGAAAATCGAACAATTATGGGATTAAATATAGCATTGTGTATGTAATGTTTTCCAAATAGAGCATATTTTTAAAAGGCTAAGGGCATTATTAACGAGTTATTTACTTAAATGGGACGCTTGATGTGTAAAAAGTTGGATATTGACGTTAATAAAGCATTCGATCGTATCGAATTTAAAAAGGAATGGTATGCGGTAAAAAGTTATTATCGTAGATATTATGTATTTCTTTTTAGGTAATCTTCCCAGAAATAAAATAGAAATAATAAATAATATTATGTAATTTAATTTCTGGAAGATTGAAATATTGGAGATGGAAGATTGTGTATTAAGACAATCTTAATTAAAAATTTGCTTATCACATCACACTAATATGAAGGCTAAAGTTTGTGAGTGTGTGTGTGTTTGTTACTTCTTTCTTCTTTGATAAAATTTTGTATGGAGGTAGCTGACACCCTGGATTAACATATAGGCTACTTTTTATCCTGATATTCCCACGGGATCGAGACTTAGGCGGGTGAATCCGCAGGGTGCAGCTAGTCCTAACTAAAATGATAAATGCGAAAGTGAGTTTAATAATAAGAATAAGTTTTTATTGGGTCCCCTATGTTGTTTCGAACGCCGCTGTTGCGACACACGCTGTTGCGAATTATTTTTCCACTGCCTCACAGGTTCGAAAGCTCATGGACTCGAATGAAGTAGTCGCGAAAGACGCTGTTTCGAAAAACATTTTCACTGCCTCATACGCTCGAATGCTTGTGATTTCGATTTATTTAGTCATAAAGTGTACAGAAAAGTATTTAAGCAGTAATTAAATAAAATCAACAAATTCGGTGTCAACATCATCATTTAATATAACGTATAGTAATTTAGTTAAATTGGATATTGATGAAGAGTTTTTATTTTGGTAACTGAATTTACCAACAATAGAGGGGACCTGGCGCTCGGCGGCCGCTGCCGCGGCACGCTCGCTTCGCTCGCTCGCCTTCGCGCGTTAATGGTCACTGTTCTAACCTAACCTGACCCAAATGATTAAATACTTTTCTGTACACTTTATGACTAAATAAATCGAAATCACAAGCATTCGAGCGTATGAGGCAGTGAAAATGTTTTTCGAAACAGCGTCTTTCGCGACTACTTCATTCGAGTCCGTGAGCTTTCGAACCTGTGAGGCAGTGGAAAAATAATTCGCAACAGCGTGTGTCGCAACAGCGGCGTTCGAAACAACATAGGGACCCCGTTTTTATTTCATAATCAACAGGTTGTAACAAAGAAGTCGTAGAGGCCTTCTTTTAAGTATAGAGATACCTGTAACAGAAGACCTCCCTCTTCCATACCTGTGTGTATGTTGTACAACATACAAAGCCTGTTAATAACATAATTTAACTAAGTAGGTAAAATAACAAAACTAGAACTACAGAATTAAAAAATAATGTCCATGTTATCAATCATTCCTTGTGTAAGGT